>OW119926.1:101372205-102745747 GCA_933210815.1 Meta bourneti
AGAACGCATGTCCGATAATTGGCATAATATCTGCAAGTCATCTACGTATTAAGTGCCATGAATGATGAATGAAGAGTATAAATGATGCTATAAAAATGGGAGAAAAAGAAAGGGGACACTTAAAATATTCACGAGGGGGTTTCTCGACTTGAATGAAATTGTTTGATGTAATGTGGACTCTAAAATAACGCGAAGTTAAAAAGTTTTGTATGAAAAGAGGTAAATTTCCTCTAAATCCAGAGTAAACAAACTTCGGAGGATAGAGTACCGGTCACGTCTTCTTACATAAAAAAGATAAATTAAACGACACCTTGAACAAATCCATCTCGTATTTGTCTCGAGATGCACTAGACCAGGCCAACCCTAATGGTTTCACGTGCCACTTTGAGGACGAGTAACGTTACAGCGGGCCGCACTTTAGGTAAACATGCTTTTAAAAAATATAATACAAATACAAAATGAATATAATTTTATTGTTATACTTTGATTCAAATATAATGAACTCTCGAGTCTTAATTAATGAGATATCCTTTCCTTCACTTAATTTTTGTAAATCTATATTTATGTTCGACGTTGCACATCGTAGCTGGTTTTCTAAATTGGCATCAGTTAATGAAGCACGTGATGAACTCTGTAAATTTCATCTTCGAAAAAAATATTTCACAAACATATGTGGATCCAAAAGCACTTACAACTCGTTGTGCAAAATATCTTAAGTTGGAATATCTCTCGGATGTAATATAAGTATTGTAAAAATTAATTTTTGACATGGACGCAAAAATTTGTTTCATTTCAACAAATGTTGTTCATCATTTCAACAAATTTGTTTCAAAAAATGTTGAGCATTATTATTTCTAAGTTGGCACTCAAATAACAATAATTTCTTATTAAAAGCTTTGATGAAATTACAAGCATCGATTATTAAGTTATCTTCCCCTTGCAAGTCCTTATTTAGCTGATTAAGTTTTTCTGTTATATCCACTAAAAAACAGGTCTAACAACCAATCATCACCACTTAATTCAGGAACAGATTTTTGTTTCTCGTTCATAAACATATATATTTCCTCCCGTAAATTAAAAAATATTTTTAAACATTTTCCACGACTTAGCCATCTAACATTGGTAAAATATACGATATCACCCTATTCAGAAGATAATTCACAAAGGAATTCTTTGAATTGCCGATGCTGAAGAGCATGTGAACGAATGTAATTTACTATTTTTATAACTACTTTCATACGTGATTCATGGATAATACTCGAGCACATAAATTTTGTTGATGTATCAAACAGTGAATAATAAAAATATCATTGGTTTTAATGCCCCTGCAATCTATCTATCCATAAGTAATTTTACAGCTCCCATATTTTTACCTACCAAAGCAAGTGCTCCATCTGTTAATCCTGAAAGAGCCTCAAAATTTAAGCTATTTTCGACTAAACATTTTTCAATCACCTGGAAAACATCTTCTCTAGTTGTGTCTTTTAAATGTAAAAGATTTAACATTTCTTGTCACTTGGAATGAATCATTCACACCGCGAATAAATATCACAAGTTGAGATGTGTTTGTGATATCTGTACTTTCATCAAATTCCAAAGAATGTGCTTTGAATTGGTTAATTTTATCTCGCAAAGTTACTACGATTTCAGCTGAAATGTTATCAATGCGACGACATATAGTTTCGCGTGAAAGACATACTTGAAAATAATTTGCTTCTATCGGGCAAAACATCTTTTAAAACTCCTTCCAAACAGTCCTTTACCAGTTCACCATCCCAAAATGGTTTCATTTTCTTTGCAATCAACATGGCAACAGAATAACTTGCTTTGACATTTTTCCGTTCCGGTTTTCGTTCCATTAACCAAATTTTTTTTAATTCGGTTCTGTTCCGGTTCGCGTCATCAGTAGTAAGTAAACCGGTTTACGTATATTCGAACAGTTTTTTTTCTCTCCGATTGCAATTCGATTTACATTAGAATGTTGTCGTCTAGGGGTCATTAAAGTCTTTTAAAGAGATATTTTTTTAAAATTTTCATAAAAATTTAATTTGTGAAATAAATTATCATGAATTAAATTTATAAAAATCCCCTGTACCTTAGATTTGCTTACCAAGCACTCAACCTATAGCGGAAAATATTTACACTTAACCTGATAATCACTTTATGTAAATTATAATGTATGTAATACTTTTATTATAAATTATTATTGATTATAAAGCTCATAATCCTTTTTGAATTCTCGCAGGGAACGTGTCGAAAAAAAGAACTGTCAATGTTTTATGCCAGTCAGTGGATTCTGCGGAATTTTGCTTACAATGTAATAAATAGTCCTTGAAAGCGCACGCAGTCAGCTGCTCTGCTATATTTGAGCGGCAGATAAAAAAGAGAGTTTGAAAGTCTTTTAGTCAAAAATTTGTGTCTGAACCGAAATAAGTATAAATTAACTGAAAACCGGTACAAAAAATAACGTTTTCTATTTCGATTCGGGTTCAGAGGTGGACTATTTTGGGGGTTCGGTTTACGGTTAAAGAACCGCAATTTTTCCGGTTTTCGGTTCAGTTCCGGTTCGAAGCCCTGGTAAAAATATCGATACCAATACATTTTTAAACTTAATGCAAATAGTGATCACTTGAAACTTGAAAATTTATAATAACTTTTATCAATTTAACATTTTATTAAATTTTTACTATTTTTTAATTTTCTTGCATTAGTAAAAATATACTTACTTGAATAAATTTCAAACTTTCTTTGGATGTCACTTTTTTTCAACTGTCAGCACCACACACAAAAAACTTAGGTTTGCTTTTGACTTACTGGCGTGTTCACTAACACATAAACAGAGATTCACTTGAAATAATAATTTCGTGCAGTGGAAAACGAAACGATGACGGACCCAAGGGTGTCTAGACTACAGCCTCGAGTCAGCCTTGACTGCCGGCTTCCATACACAACCAAGATTACCCCTTGGCAAAATTATCACTTACTGACGCAATTTATATTACATTTTTTACGTGGTTTTTCTATTATTAATTTAAAATTTAATTTTTTATCGTTATTTAAAATTTACATTTATTTAATATTTTTTGTATACATGCAACAAAAAACAAAAGTTTCAATAGAAATATGAAATCGCCCGCGGCGGGCCGCACAATTTAATGTGACGGGCCGCGTGTTGTCCGGGCCTGCACTAGACCATCGAATGGATTTACCTTTACATCAAAATTTACATTTGAGAAAATCGAACGCTTAAACTTATTGTATTATCAATACAAAAATTTAATAATACAATAAATACAAGAAATCTGCAGTATAATTCCTTTTTGAGTGAACCCTTCTGGTTCCTGATAAGATTTTCTCTGGTGATCGAGCACAATTAGTTGACAAAGCTATTCGAACTAGTTCTTCACTTAGATGAGTAGAGGACTATTATATGAGGTATATATTAAAGGTAAGTGAAAACGACTTCACATTCGAGACACATCGTTTAGAATGTGAAATAAATCTCTCGAACGGGTAGAATTCACCTTTCGGAGACCCCCCAAACTACTTCTCGCGAGATGGGGATTCGGAGGAGCGTGGAAACGAGACTCTCATGGATGGCAGATTTCCTCATCGTTCTTCCCGCCATTTCACTTACAGCCACGTGTTATCTATGTTACCTATAAGAGAAAGAATAAAAAACTTCTCCGACCCACACCAAGTGCAGGTAAAGGTGAAAACGGCTTCAAATTCGAGACACATCGTTTAGAATGTGAAAGAAATCTTTCGAACGGGTCGAATTCACCTTTCGGAAACCCCCCAAACTACTTCTCGCGAGATGGGGATTCGGAGGAGCGTGGAAACGAGACTCTCATGGATGGCAGATTTCCTCATCGTTCTTCCCGCCATTTCACTTACAGCCACGTGTTTTCCATGTTACCTAAAAGAGAAAGAAAAAAAAACTTCTCCGTCCCACACCAAGTGCAGGTAAAGGTGAAAACCACTTCACATTCGAGACACATCGTTTAGAATGTGAAATAAATCTTTCGAACGGGTCGAATTCACCTTTCGGAGACCCCCCAAACTACTTCTCGCGAGATGGGGATTCGGAGGAGCGTGGAAACGAGACTCTCATGGATGGCAGATTTCCTCATCGTTCTTCCCGCCATTTCACTTGCAGCCACGTGTTTTCCATGTTACCTATAAGAGAAAGAATAAAAAAGCTTCTCCGACCCACACCAAGTGCAGTTAAAGGTGAAAACGACATCATATTCGAGACACACCCTTTAGAATGTGAAATAAATCTCTCGAATGGGTCGAATTCACCTTTCGGAGACCCCCAAACTACTTCTCGCGAGATGGGGATTCGGAGGACCGGGGAATGGAGACTCTCATGTATGGCAGATTTCCTCATCATTTCTCGACATTTCATTGCAGCCACGTGTTTTTCATGTTACCTATAAGAGAAAGAATAAAAAAAGCTTCTCCGACCCACACCAAGTGCAGGTAAAAGTGAAAACGACTTCACATTCGAGACACATCGTTTAGAATGTGAAATAAATCACTCGAACGGGTCGAATTCACCTTTCGGAAACCCCCCAAACTATTCTCGCGAGATGGGGATTCGGAGGAGCGTGGAATCGAGACTCTCATGGATGGCAGATTTCCTCATCTTTCTTCCCGCCATTTCACTTGCAGCCACGTGTTTTCCATGTTACCTATAAGAGAAAGAATAAAAAAGCTTCTCCGACCCACACCAAGTGCACGTAACGGTGAAAACGACTTCACATTCGAGACACATCGTTTAGAATGTGAAATAAATCACTCGAACGGGTCGAATTCACCTTTCGGAAACCCCCCAAACTATTCTCGCGAGATGGGGATTCGGAGGAGCGTGGAATCGAGACTCATGGAATGCAGATTTCCTCATCGTTCTTCCCGCCATTTCACTTGCAGCCACGTGTTTTCCATGTTACCTATATGAGAAAGAATAAAAAACTTCTCCGACCCACACCAAGTGTAGGTAAAAGTGAAAACGACTTCACATTCGAGACACATCGTTTAGAATGTGAAATAAATCTCACGAACGGGTCGAATTCACCTTAAGGAGACCCCCCAAACTACTTCTCGCGAGATGGGGATTCGGAGGAGCGTGGAATGGAAACTCTCATGGATGGCAGATTTCCTCATCGTTCTAACAGCCATTTCACTTGCAGCCACGTGTTTTCCATGTTACCTATAAGAGAAAGAATAAAAAAGCTTCTCCGACCCACACCAAGTGCACGTAACGGTGAAAACGACTTCACATTCGAGACACATCGTTTAGAATGTGAAATAAATCTCTCGAACGGAACGAATTCACCTTTCGGAGACCCCCCAAACTACTTCTCGCGAGATGGGGATTCGGAGGAGCGTGGAATGGAGACTCTCATGGATGGCAGATTTCCTCATCGTTCTTCCCGCCATTTCACTTGCAGCCACGTGTTATCTATGTTACCTATAAGAGAAAGAATAAAAAACTACTCCGACCCACACCAAGTGCAGTTAAAGGTGAAAACGACATCATATTCGAGACACACCCTTTAGAATGTGAAATAAATCTCTCGAATGGGTCGAATTCACCTTTCGGAGACCCCCAAACTACTTCTCGCGAGATGGGGATTCGGAGGACCGGGGAATGGAGACTCTCATGTATGGCAGATTTCCTCATCATTTCTCGACATTTCATTGCAGCCACGTGTTTTCCATGTAACCTATAAGAGAAAGAATAAAAAAAGCTTCTCCGACCCACACCAAGTGCAGGTAAAAGTGAAAACGACTTCACATTCGAGACACATCGTTTAGAATGTGAAATAAATCACTCGAACGGGTCGAATTCACCTTTCGGAAACCCCCCAAACTATTCTCGCGAGATGGGGATTCGGAGGAGCGTGGAATCGAGACTCTCATGGATGGCAGATTTCCTCATCGTTCTTCCCGCCATTTCACTTGCAGCCACGTGTTTTCCATGTTACCTATAAGAGAAAGAATAAAAAACTTCTCCGACCCACACCAAGTGCAGGTAAAGGTGAAAACGGCTTCAAATTCGAGACACATCGTTTAGAATGTGAAAGAAATCTCTCGAACGGGTCGAATTCACATTTCGGAGACCCCCCAAACTACTTCTGGCGAGATATGTATTCGGAGGAGCGTGGAATCGAGACTCATGGATGGCAGATTTCCTCATCGTTCTTCCCGCCATTTCACTTGCACCCACGTGTTTTCCATGTTACCTATAAGAGAAAGAATAAAAAACTTCTCCGATCCACACCAAGTGCACGTAACGGTGAAAACGACTTCAAATTCGATACACATCGTTTAGAATGTGAAATAAATCTCACGAACGGGTCGAATTCACCTTAAGGAGACCCCCCAAACTACTTCTCGCGACATGGGGATTCGGAGGAGCGTGGAATGGAAACTCTCATGGATGGCAGATTTCCTCATCGTTCTAACAGCCATTTCACTTGCAGCCACGTGTTTTCCATGTTACCTATAAGAATAAAAAAGCTTCTCCGACCCACACCAAGTGCACGTAACGGTGAAAACGACTTCACATTCGAGACACATCGTTTAGAATGTGAAATAAATCTCTCGAACGGGACGAATTCACCTTTCGGAGACCCCCCAAACTACTTCTCGCGAGATGGGGATTCGGAGGAGCGTGGAATCGAGTAGTCAAAGACAAAACAAGGAGCTTGTAGAAAAGCCTATAATCCTGACCTAAATTCAAGAATAAAGGAACTGTTGGTGTTTTTCACACTTCCCAGTGAAGTTAGGGGAATATTAAAATAATGCAAGTAAAAAAATGAAAAGGCGTAGTATTTGTATGTTGCATAACAGTAAAATACTAGTCCAAAAATATTTGAGGCTGTCGTGGTTTAGTGAGTTTGCCCACTGCGTTAGAAATCTGCGAGTTTAAGGGGGCGCAGATTTGATTCTTCCCTGGGTGTATTTCTCCTTTCTGTGTCGGTAAAACTTTGTTATGTCCATTATTTGACGTCTTGTGTTTAGAGAAGCATGGCCAAATATAGTTCTTGAGCCATAAAACCCAACCGACCCAAAAGATTTGGTAAAACTCAAAAACAAGGTAACGGCCCATCGCCGAAGTTGCTACTCAAATTTGAGTCGTTCGCCAAAGGGCTATTTGGATAAGCCGCCATATTGGATACCTTCCACTTGCGAACAAAAGGAAACGCATGTAGCAAACTTACGATGAGTTGCCATATTCTAAAATTATTGTTAATTAGCGATGGAAAATTATCGCCAATTGGGGGGGTATTTCCATTAACGTCACACTAGAGCTACACAATGGGCTATTGGTGACGGTACGGGATCAATCCCAAAGGGAAAGATCTGAGGACAACACCACGTAATTTTGAACCACGGTCAGATGACGAGGCAACACCTGTGAGCTGGCACCCCACTCTCCAAACTTCCACACCACGCCAACGTGAGGACATTTGAGGCCACGACAGATTTAACGTGCATCAGCCCCCTTTGTACACGACGGTGTTTGGCTGGATTCGAACTCGTAACCCTTCGGTTGCTAGTCCGTTACTCTTCCAACCGGGCCACCGCGGCCCTATCGCCAATTGGTGATGGTACAGTGATCTTGTTAATCCAATATTTTCTTGTTTTTGATCTTTAGTCATTATTAGGTTAGAAAAAAAACGCATTTCCGAAGAGTTTAGGAGTTGTTAAGACACAAAAAGATCCGAAATTCAGCTAAAGTGGCTGTTAATTCGGAAATAAGTGTAAGAACCGAACTGCTACAAGGACGAACTTCTCTATCATTTTGAATTTAGACTATACTTTAACGCGTAAGTAGAGGACTCAATGGATTGGTTTAGATTTTATGCCGCAAGATTATAAATTAAATAAATAGCAGCATAAAGCGAAAGGCAAAAATAGAATCAGATGAGAAATTTAATTAACATGCTTAAAAATTTAATTTAGAAAATGTAGACATTCCTGTTTAATTTATTAATATAAAATTTAGATATTTGAAAGACCAATTTCAATACAAAAAGATTTGAATGGGAACATTCCACAAGCAAATCCTATAAATTTTGAATCGTACTCTTGAAATTTTTGAGGTGATGTTAGAAAATGTAAACGATTAGAATTGATGAACACTTAAGGTACTTGGTATGATTGACATGATGGGGGCTCTCTCCCAACAAAAGACGAGTTAAATGCGTAGGTCTAATGTTAAGGGCGGGACAGATTTACATCCGTCCTTCGCATTGGAGATATTGGTCGCTGGTGAATGATTTCTTATAGAATGTAACTTGCAGATTCCTGAATCACCATAGTTGAAAAATATTTGACAGTGGACAGTTTGACGTTACTGAAAAGGATAGCTAGCTGCAGTACTTTCACATCAGGCGTCAAGCTCGTTACCCTTGATGAAAACATGTGTGTGATTCCGGATTTATCAAAACAGAATAACAACACCCTTGCTTTGAGAGGCAAGCAAGATAGTAGATATCTGACACAAGATGGCAATTGATGTTATAATGCTGACTGTTGTAAAACTCATATTGTCAGTGTTAACTGATACCAATTTCTGCGTAGTGGCAGGATAGCATTTCCACAGTATATAAGGAGCAGGAAGTATGAAAGCTGTAACTATAAATAGTATTATAAAAGACTATTGCACACCACAAATCTTATACTCATCCGTGAAAACTGGTAAATAGGTATCATAGTGACAACGGTTTAAACGGAATATTTGTTGGAAAATAGCTGAAGCAGTGTCTGTATTAGCGTACAAAGGGAAAGCACTGATATAACTTATAGATGGAATCCCATGGTGGGAGTCTAAAAATCCCTGTTTGATGGGACGCGTCATTTGGTTTGAAACACTGATGATGAAATTTGTGTAAAGTCAATTCAAACCAGGGGTAAGAGTCATGCTTGAAGGGATGATATTGCTTGTGATTGTTGATAAGATCTTAAAATAATCTTTTATGCTACTGTCTTCCACTCTTTCTAAAGCAACGTCAAGCAATAATTAATCATGAAATCCCACTCGCTCTGTTACCATGTTGAAGGGTCATGAATAAAATGAACAGACATGTTACTAAAAAAAGGAAATGTTTATACACATACGCAATGAGAAAAGGGATTTAGGACACCCAATGATCTAAAAGGCAAACCTAATAAGTTAACCGTAAAGTTGAAGCTCAAATTCAAGCAGATGGAAAAGCGAGTCGCGCATATCGTATTTCCTATCTTTAGTCCTGTGGAATCATAAATGCTATCGATTTGCTTACGATTCACAAATAAAACTGAATATAATTAAATTAATTGGACCATATACCCATTTCTTAGAAATACTCACACATCTGGCAAAAGACAATTTCACCGAGGCCAGACAACATCAAGATATAAAAACTGTTATTAAAAATTTTAAAGGAACAGAACACCAGAGATGAAAACCCTAATATTTAACATCTCACAACATGAGCGGTCTCAGAAACTCAAGAAATCGTATTCATGAATTGGCTACTGCGACACATGGATCCTTGAAAAGACAGTGTCTTCAATGATCACATATTTGCTCAATTATCACAAAACTAGAAAGAAATTTCAGCATTAACTACTTTTAAAAAATATTTTGGAAGTCAATAGTTTGGTAAGAATGCTTTAAGTGATAATTTCCTTTTCTGACAAGGAATTCACTCCTTATGTTTTCGCGAAATGTATTTGCTAAAATATATTTTTCAATGTATTCAAAACTTTGAAATCAAAACTAGATTTAAAAACATGCAAGATTTTATGAAATAAAAATGCGAGTTAATGATGAAAAATATCAATATTCACACTTTACTAAAATTCAAGTACGACAAAAAAAATCTCAATAATTTTAACCAAATTCTTACTCAAAGCTCTTTACTGACTGTCAGAAAGTGAATATTCTTGATATAAATTATATTGCCATCAATTGTTTGGCACAGATTAAAAAAAAAAACATTTTTGAGTGAGAAATATTTTTTTAATGCCTGACTTGATTTTTCATTCAGGCACAAGCAAAATTCAATTTTCGTGTCATCAGACAGATTGAATGATAGGGGCATAAGTTTTAAGATCGAGTATTTTAGAGACTCAATTGTGATGACAGTACACAAACTCTGTCGTGACTAGGTAGGTATTTTAATTACCGTCGCACTGGAGCAACACAATGGGCAATTTGCAACGGTCCGGGATCAATCCGAAAGGGAGAGATCCAGACATGATTCGCGATTCCTATGATAAAGCAGATATCATGGAAGGGCACATGCCTCCTTTGTGACACTTTAGAAGTGCTTAACTTTGATACGAAGACATTAGAAAAGGATGTACAAGGGGCATACATCCTTTTCTAATCCCTGAAGTAAGACGTGAAGTTTGAACTTTTACAAGACGAGTGTTGTACTATTTTCAATGGCATCGTTTGATGGGATAATACGATCAATACTAAGGCACTTAAGTGTAAGTAGTATACTTACGCAAATCACCCAAATTTTCAGATCCTACACATATAGAACCACTTGTTATTCTCTTTTCATGTCACGAGTTTTGTTCTCTTTCGTTTTTTCTAGGATGTCTTCAACGCATTCTCTTCTTTCCTGACACTAACTGAAAAAGATCAAAAGAAGTCTGCTCCATAGAACAGTTAATTGGGGGAAGGCTTTTGCAGGTTGAGAACAGAAGCAAACTTGGTGGCTTGAAACAATTCCGAAAGGCATCAAATCTATCACCAGTTATCCAGAAGGACACTAATAAAATTTCCATTCATGTCTCAAATGATTCGATAAGATCATTAGCATAAAGCTTTTTCTAAAATACATTGTAAGCTCAATTTCCCCACTTAATACTATTTAAAGCCTTTAAAAGTCAGGCTTTCAGCATTTTACTCTGAAACCATACATCCACTTCTGCATATTTCAAAATTATCACAGCTTTGGGTAAGTTCAATCGATTTATTCACTCCATTCTACTTCTAGCTTTCAAGAAAAGTATCCAAAGCAGTCATTGTATGGAACGCTTAGGCAATGTATAGAATGCCTGGAGTTTTGAGGCAAGTATAAAACTAATAATATTTCACATTTCCTAGGCATTCTATGCAATGCCAAGACAAACCAGCAAAGTATAAAATACTCCGCTAATGACGTTTCTAATGTCACGTGACTTTTGAAGCTCACCTCAAATGGAGAATTCCCCATTTGCAATTCAGGCTTTATTCAAAAAAATGACGAAATACGCTACCAGAGTCTACGCTAGAAATACGCTAGAGTCTGCTGAATTTGTTCAGCAGACTCTAGCTCATACTGTGCTGAATGAAAATCAGAGCAAGGTGCAGTGTCCGAGAAGGAATCATGGCATATTGACATGCAACGACGATTCTGCGATGAACTGTCTAAAGTGTGAGCCAATACAACAAAAAAGTTTTTCTAACCTAAACTACTTATCAGGAGGCTTTTAATATTTTACATAAGTAGCATGTCATTTTATATAATGCCTAGTAAACAACTTTTAACGAGACAAACGCTTAACAGGAGTGATGAAATCCTTGCGTCATTACACAAGCCAACTTTTGCACAATCACCATAACTAGGGCCCTACTTTCATTAAATTTGCGTTTCACCGCTTTTATCTCCGAATTTATATGGAACTTTTAAGATCATGTGACATATTTTCATACTTTTTTTCTGTGTTAACGTTTTAGACAGTCATTTTTGGAATTAAGAAATTACATTTTCATCTATAGATTACGGCTTTCAAACTAACACATAATCCTGGATTGACAGACAAGCAAATAAATAGTATCTCATTCTGTTTAGAAACAGTTGGGTGCATGCATTTATTTCTAAGTAATGAACAGGTATTTGCTTGCTTTTTTTTAAAAGCTTAAGAGCGTCTTTTATTAAGAAAAATTCAAGTTCGTTTTAATTTTTAAAATGCAAAGCAGTTTTGGGGTATTATTACTTCAAATTTAGAGGATGTCTTGATCTTTCAAACGCATTTTTCCTAAATTTTTTGGTCAACACCTCGCGGCTCTAAACATAGCACATTCAAAAATGATCTAGATGGAGTGGATTATGGAACATTTTACTTAAGTAGGAGAGGGTTCACATGGAAAACATCAGATTCACAGCAGTTTGGACAATTTAAGTAATTTTTCTGAAAGCTAAAAGACAAGGTAGGTATTTTAATTAACGTCGCACTGGAGCAACACAACGGGCTATTGGTGAAGGTCCGGGATCAACAGCCGAAGGGAAAAATCGGAGGACACAACACCACGTAAATTTGAAACACGGTCAGATGACGATTAGATCGATATCAAATTAGTGAATGGATTAAAAATTATCTTTAGAACTCACTCAGTAGGACGCAACTTGAGCTTGAATGGACACCTGAAGTACCATTCGCTTGAAGCGAGCATCATTCAACAATCCAGCTAGCAGATCAGCAGTTCACTGAAAGAATCTAAAGAATGGTTTAGGGAATCTAGTCACCCAGTCCGGGTGACTAATGAAGAAAGGATATCTGCCCCTAGCACTTTTTAGAAATATTTTAAGTTAATTGTAGCACCTTTACGACTTTCAAAACTTGATTTCATGTCTTCTTTCTTAAGATTTCAAGTAATTGTGCCGAAAACACTAAATAAAAATCTGATTAATTAATTTTTGCACTACTTTTGGAGATTCCTATCGTCTTGGGTAGATACCGCATCCCGAGTTTCTTGTCAAATGAAAAGGAGTTGATTAGGTGCTCGCTTTCTATAAAATAGCTACTGAAACTGGTATTTCTCATACGCATATGTAGAATCTCTTCCATGATATCTGACTTATCGGTATATTTAGTATAAGCTACTACTCTCAAAATTAATTGTTAGACTCGTCAGACCTTCATATATTTTGCTGCAGAAATCCTTTAACAAATTGCATATCGATGTTTGACTATTCTTAATCATCATTTCAATAGTTGATTAAACTTAACTCCTGGAATACGAAACATTTAACGAATATTGTAAAAGTAATTTAAATAAGTACAAAAATACCAAATGAGACAAAAAAGAAAATACTACTTTATATTTTTAACTTCCATCACATTTTCGAAATTTTCTTTGGCACATCTGTATGAATTTCCTGGGGTAGGTAACAGAATGCTGGACTATTCAGTTTTTCTTCCTTCATAGCTGATCTCAGGTTACCACTTCCTCAAGGTTAAGAACTGCGACTGCTGCCAGTCATCATAAACCTGAAATGAATCCTGGAACGTCGTCTCTTAACGGCCTCGATATGCTCTTGAGCAAATATCGGTACGAATCCGCTCAAGATTTGACTGGTAGTCATGAGTAGTTACTTTCAAACTGATATTTTAAATGTCCTAAAAACGCAAAAACATACAAGTCTATTACATTTTTTAGACTTGAGGTTGTTATGAATTGTGCGATTTGAAGTCCTTGATGTATCGACTATGTTAGGGAATGTCCTATCCACAAGGTTTGAAACTTCAGTTCACTTTCAAGTACCTAGAAAATTTGTTGAACTCTTGTTTCTCGAGTTATAATTTATTATTACTCGAATGAACACTGAAAATAATTAACTTGTATAAGTTTGAAAACTTGTGAAAATTTTAATGCACATAACTGATATTGATTCAGAGTAGCCAGAATTTGTTTTCTGGATTTATTTGCACTCTCGACTAGACGAGAAGTGCAGAATTAAACGTTCTCCGTGCCTATAACCAATTTTATTCAATCATTGGAGCCAGAACTTGCGATTGGATTTAATTTGCCCTCTAGACAAGTTTTAGAATTAATAGTTCTTCAGTTTCTAAAACAAATTAACTAAGCTTAGATTTGTCATTCTTTACTTGTTTTTGCAATAAAAGGGTTAATTAGACGGGAGAAAGATTTTTAAAAACGTTTTTACAAAGTTTAAACGATCCATAATTTTCTCAATTAACCTTTCCTATACAAGATTTTATGCCTCAATACTTTAAACAAGCTCTCCATGTTACAGCAATTTGCCAGATATATTGATCTATGTTCAGATTTTTATCTCGTAAGATTTACGCCTAAACTTATACTTGCTGTTAGAGTAAATTAGAAGTTTTTGGATTAATGAATCAAAAAAACCATTACAAAACGTGGCATAGAAATTCTAGTATGTGCAGACTTCAATAATAGAAAAACAATTCTTATACTATACCTTTACTAGAGAGCATATAGTCAATTAACTTCAACAGATCTATAAATTCACTTTGTAAATATTATTTAGGTGATTAAATACTTAAAAAATTTACTGCTATTAAGAGATATTTTAGAAAACTATAATAACCAAATTAATTTGATAGCAAATACAAAAAGTATAAAAACGTGATTGCTTGTTTGTGCAATATGGACTCATCTCCGCCGTCATGAAGAACAATAGGCCTACGGATTTAACATGCACACGAAGGCCAACAGTACGCGCATTTATTATTACACATCTGACAAGACAACTTCACCTAAGCCAGACAACTTCAAAATACAAAAACTCTTATTTGAAATTTTAAAAGAACGAAGCACCAGAGATGAAATGTTCCAGTACTTAATATGAACAGTCTTTAGAAACTGAAGAAATTGGACTCTACGACTTATGTGGACGTAGAAAGGACATTGTTTTTAATGAACACATAATTGTTCAGTTATCACAAAACTGGAAAGAAATTTCAGCTTTAGTTACATTTTAAAAATACTTCGGAAGTCAACAGTTTGGTAAAAATGCTTTTATTGATTATAATCATAAGGAGTGAATTCCTTTGCTGTCAGACCATGGTTCAAAATTACGTGGTGTTGTCCTCGGATCTATCCCTTAAGGATTGATCCCGGACCGTCACCAATAGCCCGTTGTGTTGCTCCAGTGTGACGTTAATTGAAAATACCAAACCAACCTTTGCTGTAAGAAAAAGAAATAATTATTTCTCTTTCTGACAGCAAAGGAATTCACTCCTTGTGTTTTCGCCCAAAATGCATTTCCTAAAATATATTTTTAATGTATTCAAAACTTTGTAAAATCAAAACTAGATTAAAAAATTATGCAAGATTTTATGAAAATTAAAATGCGAGTTAATGATAAAAAATCTCAATATTAACACTTTACTGAAATTCCAGTACGACAGAAAAAAAACTCCTAATACTTTTAACTTGAACCAAATTCCTTACCAAAGCTTTTCAGTGACTGTCACAAAGTGAATATTCTTGATATAAATTATATTGTTTATGAGTGAGACATTTTTAATGCCTGACACACGCTTCACATACTTTTGGAAAATAGAATAGAATCCTGGAAAGTTGATTTTTCATTCAGGCACAAGCAACTTTCATGTCATCAGACAGATTTAATAAGGGCATAAGTTTTAAGATCGAGTATTTTAGAGACAAAATTGTGATGACAGTCGACAAGCAAACTCTCGTGACTAGGTAGGTATTTTAATTACTGTCGCACTGGAGCAACACAATGGTCTATTGGCGATCAATAAAAATGTGCAAGATCCAAGGTAATTTTGAATCATGGTCAGATGATGAGGCAACAACTGAACTGGCACCCTATTCTCCAAACTTCCACACCATGCCAACGTGAGGACATTTGAGGCCACGACACATTTAACGTGCACCAGGCCCCTTTCTACACGACGGTCTTTGGTTGGATTCGAACTCGCAAACCTCCGCAACTCTTCCAACTGGGCTACCGAGGCCCTGCCGTGAATAGGAGCACATGAAATACAGCATCAATATACAATGAATACGTAACTGTTAAGGCATGCCATTGTTGGAATTATTCTTTTAAAATCCTTTGGGTTGGTAGAATTCCCCTTGACTATTACTATGGTTACAATGCAAAATGAGCAATAACCCCAAAATGTAAAAGATTCTTACTGACTATAAGGTGTGACAGCGCTGTGTTTAAAATTATGTACAGGGAATGCAAGGAAACATGACCAATGTGAACAAACACTTTTATTTTTTAACATTTAAAACATGTGCAAAAGAAACCTAGACGAAATAGCCACACAAAAGGACACATTCTGGATTACTATTTTTGGATGGTCAAGAATAACATTAAATATAATAATTACAGTTTCACATTTCAATATAAGCTGAATTTCCCATCCGAGACGATTAGTGTCAAAATAAAGACGGGAGCATGACCTAATCAATAAGCAAGAAAGAAATATACAAAAGCTATTTGCCTATCTGTTTCTGCCGGGTGGATGGAATTGGGTTTTCAGAAGTCGGGCGTTGCTGAATAACCTAGTGATCGGGCATCGGGAGCCTCCTCATCGGTGCTGGATCGGGAGAGGCACGGAATTCTTCCCCGGGACGTCGGTTTGTTCAACCCGAAACTTAAACCACTGGTCGGCAGGCTAGCTGTGGCGAAGCATTGGAGGTCTGCTGTAATCGGATTTTCTGGTTATTTCACCAACGTGAGACCAGCTGGGAAGCTATCTTCATCTCCGTCAAGTCGTCGTACTTCGAGTCCGAGCTCTCAGTCAGCCTTCACCAAGCTTCCCAGAGTACAAAGGTTGAGTTGCCCCTGTCCTTCCTTCTCCATAGGCATAAAAAAAATCCCATCTGTCCAACCAGAATTCCCTAAAGGTCGCTCTCGCACTGGGCGAGCCACCTCAAATTCGCCGCGTCATGCCACTGCGAGCAGTGATTGGTCGGAAACTTCCAGGTGACCTGATGTCACAGGTGACGCTTGGATTCCAGCAGGTCTTAGGGGGTCGTGCACCAATTGCTCGACATAAACACAGGTAGGGATTTCACATGAATCGTCTCGGAGGAAAAACCATCAAGGGTTTACACAATATGCTATGCCTTCCATCATAAAATGGGCTCAGTGCTCCCTTCCCCTGATCACCCTTCTTTCGATCACAACACCATGCTGCGAAGTTTCATTAGCCATTGGTTTCTGCAATTATTCGACTCAGACGACCTGACTGGGTTAAAACAGCTCACGTTTTGACATGATTCTATACACAATTCCTCAAATAGCATGCACAATTTTAATCTTTAAAATGGAAGGGTTTATTTTGCAATGATTCGTGATACCTATGACAAAGCAGATGTCATGGCGGTCACATGCCTCCTTTGTGACACTAGAAATGCTGACCTTTGATACGAACACATCAGAAAAGGATGTACAAATCCCTGTAGTAAGGTTTGAACTTTTACTAGACGAGTGTTGTACTATTTTCGATGTCATCGTTTGATGGGATAATACGATCAATACTAAGGCACTTAAGGGTAAGTGACTTAAGGGTATACTTACGCAAATCACCCAAATTTTCAGTTCCTATACATACAGAACCACTTGTTATTCTCTATTCATGTCACCTCACGAGTCTTGATATTCGCTTTTTCTAGGACGTCTTCAACGCATTCTCTTCTTTCCTGACACTAACTGAAAAAGATCAAAAGAAGTCTGCTCCATAGAGCAGTTAATTGGGGGAAGTCCTTTGCAGGTTGAGAACAGAAGCTAATTTGGTGGCTTGAAGCAATTCCAAAAGGCATCAAATCCATCACCAGTTATCCAGAAGGATAGCAAAAAAATTCCCATTCATGTCAGAAAATTGAAAATAAAAATTTTATTACAAATAAATTACCAATTACATAAAAAATAATACGCAATTTCAAGCGTTTGGTGCAGAAAAGTTGACTGCTTGCTTATTTACATTATACACAACGAAAGATGTTGGGAAAACGTTTGATAATTTCCTCATGGTAAAGAGATCTATAAGAGTTAATGCTTAGTTAAGAAGCTGCAGGATCTAAGCGGTTGCATTCAAACGCTAGAAGGTCGGAACTGGTATAAGAATTAAGGTTTGGTGCCTCATGTTCTCCAGATTGTCAATACTGAGCAATAAAAACCGCTCCGTATCCATACATGAACTGCAGCCATCGAGCAGAAATCGCTTTATAGCAGATGTACTTTAGTGGCCGGGACTAATATTCCCTATCATGTGTCCGATCTATTCTTGGAAACATGGAATTAAATTAGAAACTTCCATTTCTATTTCTTGTAGTTTGCTCTGTCCAAGCACAATTGCATCACAAGTATGTAGACGATGTACCCAATCTCTAAGATATCTGGGTTTCATCTCACATTTGATGTGTGATTGCAGTTAAGTACTGACTTAAGTAGGTGACAACTAAAACAGGAATCTGAAATTCAGAACACTCGCATGGAGGGCAGATTTCTCTCGAAAGCCTTTAAAAGTCGGGCTTTCAGCTTTTTACTCTGAAACAATACATCCACTTCCATATATTTCAAAATTATCACAGCTTTAGGTACGTTTAATCGATTTAATCACTCCATTCTACTTCTAGCATTCAAGAAGGCTTTTCATAGCTTTCTGGCCAGGTGACGATACATTAACAGGTTTTTCACACACAATATATATGTTACAGGCAAAGTATGCAAAGCAGTCATTGTATGGAATGCTTAGGCAATGTATAGAATGCCTGGCGTTTTGGGGCAAAATATGAAACGATTAATATTTCACACATTTCCTAGGCATTCTATGCAATGCCAAAAGAGAAACCGGCGAAGTATAAAATAATCCCGCTAGTGACGTTTCTAATGTCACGTGGAAAGGTACGCGACTTTTGAAGCTCGCCTCAGACGGAGAATTCCCCATTTGCATTTCAGGCTTTATTCGGAAGTGACGAAATAAGCTACTGTGAATTTGTTCAGCAGAATCTAGCCCATACTGTGCTGTATGAAAATGTAGTGTCCGAGAAGGAATCATGGCATGTTGACATGCAACGACGATTCTACGATGAACTGTCTTAAGTGCGAGCCAATACAACAAAAAACAGTTTTTCTAACCTAAATACTTATCAGAAGTTAGTAGGCTTTTCATATTTTACATAAATAGCATGTCATTTCATATAATGCCTAGACATTACATACAATGCCTAGGGAAAGTATATATATTAAAATAATTCGGATACTTCATAATTTGGCCCTAAACGCCAAGCATTCTATACAATGCCTGCTTTTCATACATTACCGGTAACGTACATATGTAGAATACAAGTATCAAAATACAAATGGCAATTTTTGATTATAATTACAAAGAGATATCAAATATAACATATATAATATTTACTTAATTTAAGAAAATATTTATAAGAATCATAGTAAAGACAAATTTCAATCATACGTAAAGCAGCACGTTCCAATCAGCAGTCGAGAAAAATAGAGAACCTGTTGACACACGTGCCAAATCAGGTGTCTGGACACGTGTTCGAGTCTGGGCTAGAGGAAGAACTTCGGTTCCATTCCTCTTAGGACGCTTTTTCGCTCGCTGTGTCCATTCCACGTCGATACACCAGTGCCACTTCATGCCACTACACGTCAAGTCACTTTTGTTATCGTTGCAATCATGTTGGAAATACCGGTGATCATGTACTGAGTAAGGCACGCAAATGACTAAAATGCATACCGACGTATTTTCTGTATAGAAACCGAGTGTGCATTTCGTATGTTTTGTCGCATGCTGCCCAAGGAAGAGACTGTATAGCACAAGAACTTCCTCCAGCTTACATGTTTTACTGTTGAAAATATTAGCTTAATCTGAGGACTTCTTACTAAAAATGTAAAACTGACTAAAGGGAGCTTTAGCCTCGTCAATTTAACCACTTTATAAGGCACAACCATTTTCAATTAATTCATTTCTATAATTTTCATGTGGGGTGTAGTGTGGAAGGTCTTCTGGTGCGTTAATGCTCCAGCTTTGTAGCTCTCCAGGCTTCATACGATGACCTTTTAGGGCTGAAATAGGTCTTAATTGTGTCGTTCAGAAATATGAAGGGTCGGACTAATGGGAAGAGAACTATTGTCCAGCATTTGTAAACAAAATAATTTCCATGTCACGTTAGTCCATAAGCTCTTTTATTTTCAGCGAAGTTAAAATTAATCGCATGACTTCATTATCTCGTTCTAAAAAAGAACACTACGTCAAAAGAGGAAATTTGAGATTTTCTGACCCTGTGACCTTAGATGAGAATAAATTTCCTTTCGTGCACAATTAAGGTATAGCGTTATTAGAAGGTTGGTTGTGTTATGGAATTGTAATTGCATGTACCATTACTTTTATTAGTAAAAGTAATTATAAACTTAAATGCCGTTTGTTAAATATCTGAATAAATATTTCTACGACTTTCAATCCCCTTCCCATTCCAGGCACATTTTATTTTATGCCTGCAAACGTTTGGCCTCTCCGTAGTCATGACGTATATGCATGAGACAGACATACGACAATCTGTAATCGCAGATATCATGGGATAGAGAAAAAGGATTGAAGGAAAGCAAACTACACAAATCCCATTTGTCGTTGCTTCGACAGTGTAATGACATCACTCGTAAAAGGAAAATTTACTGAAATTGTTTTTCCAAATTCGGATTAAAGCTGTTCCCATAGTTATCCACAATTTCGTATCAGCCTTCCACAACCATAGAAACAATAGACATTTAGTATTAATAGGTAGGTAAGATGACAGAATATTTTACAACCTGATGTTCTGAATGTTTCCAGTAACGAAGTACTAAGACAGGATTTGATGGGAATTGGATGTTTTTTATAGAAAGATGATCCCAACTTGCAACAGAATTTATATATTTTATTAATCTGCATGCCAACTGCTTGTAATATAATTCAGTTCTTGTTAGGTACAGGAGGGTCTAACACTCTTAAACAAAACTATTTCGTCATGAGTGAATGTTGACAAGATTCTATTCCATAACATAAATTTACTTTTTGGATTAAAACTCAGGTGCTAACTTCAACTTAAATGAAATATTTATTATATTCAACTGCATCGTCAGATTTGTACGTTTTATTTCATAAGTTGGTAATTGAATCAGATAATAAATTCAATTTATACACAAGAAAATTTCGAAATTTTGAAAAAGTACAAGTTATGTTGAATTTTTTTATTTTTAATTAAGATATTTGAAAGACTAATTTCATGTATAAAAACAAAAAGATTTGAATGGGGATTTTCCTATCAATTTTGAATTGTACTCTTGAAATTTTTGAGGTGATGTTTGACAATGTAAAGGATTAGAATGTGATGAACACTTAAGGTACTTGGTATATATGATTGACATGATGGGCTCTTCAAACAAAAGATGAGTTAAATGCATGTCTAATGTGAAGGGAGGGACAGATTTACATCCGTCCTGCGCATTGGAGGTACTGGTCGCTGGTGAATGATTTTTTATAGAATGTAACTTGCAGATTCCTAACTCACTATAGTTGAAAAATATTTTGTAGACAGTTTGATGTTACTAAAAAGGACAGCTAGCTGCAGTACTTTCACATCAGGCGTCAAGCTCGTTACCCTTGATGAAAACATGATTCCGGACTTATCAAAACAGAATAAAAAAAACCTTGCTTTGAGAGGCAAGCAGGATAGTAGATATCTGACACAAGATGGCAATTGATGTTATAATGCTGACTGTTGTAAAACTCAAATTGTCAGTGTTAACTGATACCAATTTCTGCTTAGTGGCAGGATAGCATTTCCACAGTATATAAGGAGCAGGAAGTATGAAAGCTGTAACTATAAATAGTATTATAAAAGACTATTGCACACCACAAAACTTATACTCATCCGTGAAAACTGGTAAATAGGTATCATAGTGACAACGGTTTAAACGGAATATTTGTTGGAAAATAGCTGAAGCAGTGTCTGTATTAGCGTACAAAGGGAAAGCACTGATATAACTTATAGATGGAATCCCATGGTGGGAGTCTAAAAATCCCAGTGTGATGAGACGTGTCATTTGGTTTGAATCACTGATGATGAAATTTGTGTAAAGTCGATTTAAACCAGGGGTAAGAGTCATGCTTCAAGGGATGATATTGCTTGTTTTTGTTGATAAGATCTTAAAATAATCTTTTATGCTACTGTCTTCAACTCTTTCTAAAGCAACGTCAAGCAATAATTAATCATAAAAACCCACTCGCTGTTACCATGTTGAAGTTGAAGAGTCGTGAATAAAATGAACAGACATGTTACTAAAAAAAGGAAATGTTTATACACATTCGCAATGAGAAAAGGGATTTAGGACACCCAATGATCTAAAAGGCAAACATAACAAGTTAACTCAAGAAATTCGACTCAAGAATTGGCTATACTGCGACATGGATGCTTAGAAAAGACAGTGTGTTTAATGAACACATAATTGCTCAATTATCACAAAACTGGAAAGAAATTTCAGCATTAGTTACATATAAAAAATATTCTGGAAGTCAATAGTTTGGTAAAAATGTTAGTGATAATTTCCCTTTTTAACAAGGAATTCACTCCTTATGTTTTCGCGAAATATATTTCCTAAAATATATTTTTTAATATATTCAAAACTTTGAAATCAAAACTAGATTTAAAAATATGCAAGATTTTATGAAAATAAAAATGCGAGTTAATGATGAAAAAGATATCAATATTTACACTTTACTAAAATCCCAGTACGACAGAAAAAAATCTCAATACTTTTTAACCAAATTCCTACTCAAAGCTCTTTAGTGACTGTCACAAAGTGAATATTCTTGATATAAATTAAATTACCATCAATTATTTGGAACACAGGTTAAAAAAAAAAACATTTTTATGAGTGAGACATTTTTAATGCCCGACTTGATTTTTCATTCAGGCACAAGCAAAATTCAATTTTTGTGTCATCAGACAGATTTAATGATAAGGGCATAAGCTTGTAGACTCAATTGTGATGAGTCTACAAGCAAACTCTGTCGTGACTAGGTAGGTATTAATTACCGTCGCACTGGAGCAACACAACAGGCAATTGGAAACGGTCCGGGATCAATCCAAAGGGAAAGATCCAAAGACATGATTCGTGATACCTATGATAAAGCAGATATCATGGCGGGTATATGCCTCCTTTGTGACACTTTACAAGTGCTGATCTTTGATACGAACACATTAGAAAAGGATGTACATGGAGCGTACATCCTTTTCTAATCCATGTTGTAAGATTTGAACTTTTACAAGACGAGTGTTGTACTATTTTCAATGTCATCGTTTGATGGGATAATACGATCAATACTAAGGCACTTAAGGGTAAGTAGTATACTTACGAAAATCACCCAAATTTTCAGATCCCACACATATAGAACCACTTGTTATTCTCTATTCATGTCACCTCACGAGTCTTGATATTCGCTTTTTCTAGGACGTCTTCAACGCATTCTCTTCCTTCCTGACACTAACTGAAAAAGATCAAAAGAAGTCTGCTCCATAGAGCAGTTAATTGGGGAAGTCCTTTGCAGGTTGAGAACAGAAGCAAATATTGGTGGCTTGAAGCAATTCCGAAAGGCATCAAATCTATCACATGTTGACGGCTTGTTTCGAAACTTTCAACAGGCGCGAATTAACTTTCTGGAGTTTTGACCTTTAACGATTTAGAACTGAGAACTCGATCTCATAGAAATTGTTTCAAGTGATTTTCCCTCACAATACCAGTTTTCTTAAGGAGTTTAGGTATCTTTACATTAATCTCAGCATAAAATGTTTCGAGATAATTTTTTATACCATTTACTCCAAGTGTAACAACTTTCACTAAGTAATGCTGACCCACACAAAAGCAATGCTGAATTGGTTAGAGAAGCATTTGGTTCTTAAACACTTCAGGGGCAGTGAGATATATGGCATAGCACCTCTTTTGAATGTTAAAGAATTATTGAGTATTAAGCTGCTACAGTATTAAATAGTGTGACACCTTGGGGTGCTCTAGATAGGCGATGACACATTAAAGACGCCCACCGCCATCTAAAAATGTAATTTCTGCCTATGAGCAAAATTCATTTCACACAAGGTAGATCTTCATCCTGATCAAAGGCTTGAAAACATTGACCTCAAATTACAGAAAAAAATTATTGTCATACTTAAAAATGTGAATGAAAACGTTCTGAAAAAAGAGAAATTAAAATTCTAAATCAAAAATAGAATTGTGTGGCTAGAACAAAGTACGAACTCAAATTCTGTTGGGGACACTAGGATAGGGGGACTATGACTACGCAGTCTTATTTAGTGTACAATTCCTCACAAAACTAGTTTATTTTCATTACTTATTCACATTATACACATCGAAAGATGTTGGGAAAACGTTTGATAATTTCCTCATGGTAAAGAGATCTATAAGAGTTAATGCTTAGTTAAGAAGCTGCAGGATCGAAGCGGTTGCATTCAAACGCTAGAAGGTCGGAACTGGTATAAGAATTAAGCTTTGGTGCCTCATGTTCTCCAGATTGTCAATACTGAGCAATAAAAACCGTTCTTTATCCACACATGAACTGCAGCCATCGAGCAGAAATCGCTTTATAGCAGATGTACTTTAGTGGCCAGGACTATTATTCCCTATCATGTGTCCGATCTTCTTGTGGTTTGGTATTTTTTTACTTCTTTCGTAGAAAAAAATACTGGTGCTGAAACAAAAGAAAACGATTGATGAGAAGAAAACCAAAAGACAAACTCTGAATCTTCAAGCTGAAAATACACCCACTTTTTCATGGGATTTTGTCAGTATAGCAAAGTATAAATCAGAGAAAAGTATACTTTTAAAAAACCAATTTTAAAATAAAGTACACATTCATCGAATCAAATGGATACTGCTGTCTCTGAATTTAAGAACATGTTCATAGACATGCAATTGATGCAGAAAATTCAGTAACCTGGAATACAAAAACAAAATATAGGGTTCGGGTGTGAGACAGATTTAAAATACTTTTCAAATGAAATCAGCAGAAGTAGATTTTCCCCTGTGAGAATAAGGACATTTTAGCATTTTATAAGGTTTTAAAAAGGTTTTGTAGCTGCTTAATTTTCTTATATACCCCAGATTCCCTTGATAACTATTAAATGTGAAATCAGCCTCAATGCAGTTCCCTCTTCTAATGCTGATAGCCTCTCATCAGAATGCTCACAGAATAAAAGGTAAGACACAGGTAGGTTCGTCGAATTTAAACTAGTACACTCATTTAAGCGAGAGTATTCACAAGTGTGCATATCTTTGTTTCAAGATCCAAAATAAAGTTGGAGTCCTTGCATATTTCGTAAAAGTACGATTGCGTAGAGAACAGTTACATTCGAAAGCTGAATTAATTGAAATGAATGAAATCCCTACATTGTTATAACGAAAACATTGTTACAGAATTGTTTCAAAATGTAGCAATCAACAGAATTCTTAAATATTTATTGTTTTTGAATATATATGTATAGTATAGCATTAGTAATCATTTCATTTCTTAACAATAGGAATTCATGATTAAAGTAAAAAATACTTTAATCATGAATTCCTTTGCATATCTTTGTTTCAAGATCCAAAATAAAGTTGGAGTCCTTGCATATTTCGTAAAAGTACGATTGCGTAGAGAACAGTTACATTCGAAAGCTGAATTAATTGAAATGAATGAAATCCCTACATTGTTATAACGAAAACATTGTTACAGAATTGTTTCAAAATGTAGCAATCAACAGAATTCTTAAATATTTATTGTTTTTGAATATATATGTATAGTATAGCATTAGTAATCATTTCATTTCTTAACAATAGGAATTCATGATTAAAGTAAAAAATAAAGCTCTCTTTATTTGAAAAACAATGCCTTTTCAGCTTTTTAACATTTTTTTTAGTTTGTGAAAGCTTAATTTTATTTAAGCGTATTTGGAAAAATTACTTTAATCTTTTGATACACTTCAAATAATAAATTATTTTTACAATTTTTTTCAATTAGAATAGATTATTTTGTAATAAACATCAAATTTTATTGTTACTTATGTGTCAACTTTAATTGAGGACGCCAATGCAAGACCCTGACAACTCCATTTTTTCAAACACATAATTTGGAATTTGTGGATATTAATTTAATGATGATTAATAATTAATGTGCATTAACGTTAAGCAAAATACGATTTCATGACGTATCTTACGTGTCCGGGCAAATGGGGTTAAGTCAAAATGGCTACTTTTCAGAATCTTAATTCAAATATCTTTCTCAAATATTCAGGAAGAAAAAGAAGCATGTCATGATACAAATAATGGTAATTTTGATTTTAAGTATACATACTTTTCTAAAATTATAACGTACTTGACTCCTTTGAACAGATCAAATGTTCAACTTAACCCCTTTTGCCCTGACACAGAAGATATATATCAATCTATATTTTTCAAACGCAAAAATTTGTCATGATCTATTTCACATGCCCAGCTCTAGAGTTCTCTGGTTCTTGCACCAGCATCCTCGATAATGGTTAGCTTAAAGTAGTCACTAGAACAATAAAATTTGGCAAATAAAAGTTAAATCAAGACATTCAAAAAGAGTGATAGGCAAACTTGCAATAAAACTAGCAACATCAATTTATGTGGTAATAAAACATGAATGTATAATTCTGATAATCTCAAACCATTTTTAGATTTAAACTACAGCATCAAGTGAAGATTTATACATGCCAATTTCCATGTTCTTTTATGCCAGTTTCATACTTCGAACAATCTCAAAAATAGTCACAACTCAAAAATGAAGTCAATTTCACATTAAATATAACAATTCATTTTATTAAACTATAATAAACTGAAGGTTTGAAAAACCTTCAGTTTATTAGAGTTTAATAAAATGAATATGGGAAATATGTTAAAATTTTAACCAAGATACCAAAGCCAAGAAAAATGTACTTAGATTTTCAATTTTTTAATTACTGTGAAATTATTTTTTTGAGTTGTCACTTTTCTTGGGGTGTGATGTTAAATTGTATTAGACTCCCGAAGAATCAGCACAGAATCAAGAATATTTTCTAAAATCATACAAATTTAATAAATTTATAAATCAATGTAATATATATTTGAACTTGCTCAGGGTGTAGTTTTTCTCCATCTCACACATAAATATTTTCTCAACAATTTTAAATTTAATTAGGAACAGTTGTTTTAAATTATACAATTTCTAAAATTTGATGACCCAGCTGCAAGTTCTCCATGACAGTATTACATGAAAATAAATGAGCAATATAAATATATTTCAATAGTTACATTGAAGTTGCATTTTTTAAGTCACAATACACCACTGCCTCAAAGAGCTCTGGGAATATTGCATACACACCTGGACTCGCATGAATGGTAAATTTTAGAGTTTTAAATTTATGTACTTCTAGAACACAGGTCACTGCCCAGTCTCAATTTTACTCACTAACCCTGATGATAGTGTTGAAACACTCCATTTAACTTTGGAAAACAAAATCACTTATTGGAAAATTAAAAAATATTTGCACTTATTCAAAATTTTCATTTATTTGAAATTTTAACAGTGCTATAGTGTTTAGATATATAGATTAGATTAAGTTAAATGGAGTGTTTCAACACTATCCTCAGGGTTAGTGAGTTACAGAGTAGATTACAGATTTCTTTGTCTTTTATTTGTTGAATTTTAAAAATACTTTTTTACAATCCATTTAAAATTCATTATTGCTTCAATTAAAATTGTTTGATTCCAAACTTATCCTTTTTGGTAAATTTCTAATCAAATTTATTACTAATCATTTTCATAAAGTTAATTTTATAAAAACATTGCAACTACTTTTAAAAGTATTTAAATTTTGATAAAACATTCAAGAAACAAAAATATGGTCATATACTAATTTTACAAGTTGCAATAACTGAAATGTTGTAAAAACAGTAAAAAGTATTTTAACATTGAACAAATAAAACACTGCAGTGACTCGTATTCAGAAATAATTATTTTTTTTTTCACAACTAAACATTTACCATTACTATTAACTCATCCATGACCTAATGAAGAGATTGCATAAGCAAATTTCTTTCAAGTTCAGTATTTTGTCAATACAATTTTAGTTGCAAACATTACTAATAAAATTTTAAATTAAGCATGCCAAATATAAAATGCATAATTTAAGACAGAAAGGAAACAGGCTCTTTTTCCAACGTTTTAACTTCCATCAAGTTAAAACACTGTGATAGTTTTGATAAAAAAATAATTCAAAATGTCTAACTTTTTGGACTGGCAATTCAGTTATATTGATCACATTCTTTTATTAAATATACCTTCATATAACATGAAGGCACGATTAATATGAAAATGTATTTGGTTAAGAAATAAAAACTAGTAATTTTTGTTCAACATTCTATGAACACAAAATAACATTTAAAAAAAAGGCTTATGCATTTTATGAAAAGTACGAGGGTTGTTTGATAAGTATAGTAAAACAGCAAGTTAAATATTTTCAGGCAAAATCCATTTAATTCCTCACAAGTCTCCATTGAGGACTGCAAACTTTGTCTGAATTTACTGATCGCCCAGACGACAGCAAGGCACTCCTTTTCGGTTGTAGAATAGTTCTTTTCAGCGGCTGTCAGGGACCTGGATGTGTAGGCTATTGGTCTTTCCTTATCATCTTGGACCTGTATTAGTACTGCACCGATGCCATAACCGCTAGCATCTGAATGTATCTTCGTTTCTGCGTTTGGAAAGAAATGCCCCAAAACAGGGTCACTTGTCAGTAATTTTTTGAGTTGCAAAAGATTCCCTCTGTGAAGTGCTCCAAGAAAACTTTACATCTTTCTTCAATAAGTCATGCAGGGGCTTTGCGATATCGGCGACTTTTTTGACAAATCGTCGGTAATACGAGCACAGGTCCAGAAACCTTCGGACATCTGCGATATTTTCTGGAACAGGAAAATGTTACAGCAACTATCTTTTGTGGATCGGGATAGATCCCATGTTGATCAACTAGGTGTCCCAATATCGTCAATTTCTTTTTGCCGAATGAGCGGAATGTTGGAATTCAGTGTCAGTCCTGCACATTTCAAAACTTTCCTCAAGCATACTTAATGTTCTTGGAAATTTGGTGCATATGCAATGATCTAGGTAGCATAGACAGATATTCCACTTCAGGCCTTGTAGTAGTGTCCATCATCCGTTCAAATGTAGCTGGGGCATTGCATAATCCAAACGGCATGACTGAATTCATAGACCATCTGATGTCATAAAGGCTGTCTTTTCTCTATCTTTGTCATCAACCTCTATTTGCCAGTAGCTGGACTTTAAATCCATCATAGAGAAAATTTTTGCACCAACTAGGCAATCCAAAACATCGTCGATGCGTGGTAGCGGATAGACGTCTTTTTGGTGACCTTGTTCAATCTTCTGTAATCGACACAAAAGCGCCATTCACCATTTTTCTTTTTCACAAGTACGACTGGAGATGACCATGGACTGACTGTCTGATGGCTGTATCATGTTTTCTTTTAGTATCCTTTGTACTTCGTCTTCAATTATGCGTCTCTCAGTGGCTGATATACGGTAAGGTCTCTGCTTAATTGGGGTGCTGTCATCTGTGTCGATCTTGTGTATCACAGGATTGCATCTGGATTTCTTCGATTTTCTGTTAAAGTAAAAATGTCACTTAATTCTTCCAGCAGATTCAATAACTCATCTTCCTCAGCAGTAGTCAGCTCAGTATCTAAAATTTCTTTTAATTTTTCTCGAGTTAATCGCCTTCTCGACTTGTCTCTTAGAACCTTCTCGATCTTCATCATTCAGAGAACAAATGGCGTCGTTTGCTACTGTCGTTAAGCAAGCTATGTTCATCCCCTTTGCAGTTGGTATCGACGAGAGTAATTTGTTACCCATACTTTACAACAGCCATTGTCAACGTTAACAATTGAAGCTGGTATAGACAGCTCTTTCACGCATGAGAATTTTGTTGCCAATAATCATAGTTTTATCTGCCTCTGGAATTTCTGGATTAAGAGCACATATTTGCTTTACCGAATTGGCTTCAATTAAGTAATCTGTTGTGGCAAACAAGGAGCAATCTGATTTACTTGACACTATGTTGTCTGGAAGGATTTCTGTAAGTTGAAGTTCTTCATTTCCACAATCTATGACATCAATGGCGCGGAAAAAGTCCCACCCAAGTATCATTTGGTGGCTACACTGCGGAAACACCAGAAATTCAAATGGTTTCACAGTCCCATTCAAGTTGACTTTTAATACACAGCATCTGAGGCGGCTACAGGTTTTCCACAGGCAGTTTTCAGTACAGGTCCGTTCTCAGAAAACAGGAGTATTCAATTGTCCGCATAATTCTTCAGATATGACGGAGTAATCGGCACCTGAATCAACAAGGGCTTTTTTTACACATTGTCTATTCACTGTGATATAGGTGGTATTTTTTTTAACTTGGTCGTAGTGTACGTCGGAGGATTTTCTTCAACTGCCTCCAACACAGGTCGCCTGAGTTAGTTTTCCTCATTAGGTCGGCGTGGAGAACGGCTGGAGCGGCGTACAGGTGACTGACTGTTGGCGGTTGAAGGTGCGGTGATAGTAAGGTGAACTGCTTCTGAAACTGAAAGTGGGTTGTGCATAGTTGTCGTCAAAGCTGTGTAGGGACTCGGTGTCAATTTCTCGTCATGGGTTGGATGTTCTGGCGGCTCTTGCATCTGCAAATATTTGTCATCTCTCGCTACAGTACATCAGCACGTGTCCTGGGCGTCCGCAATGGTAGCAGATAGGCACAATATTGGCAGCTCTCAACAGGTGTTATGCTGTGGAATGGCGCTATTTCTGGCCTGACGTCTTGGCTGTGGCCTAACTGGAATTGAAAGTCGGGGAGTGGCGTTGCATCTCCTTGGACCTGTGAGTGGTGCCAGAGCTTCCATAACTTCTTCCCGGACCATAGATGCGACGTCCACTGGTGATTCAGGGTCGTCTTCATGTAGCATTGCACTTCCGGCAAGAGCTGAAGCTCTTCCCTGACAATGGTACGTACCAGCGATTTTATGTCGCCGATGTCTGTTTCGACAGACACTGCAGACATTAGGCAGCCTCTGGAATCTTGGGTAGGGCAATACGTCTTCGTCGGAGGCTTTCTGTTTGACGGCAGCGTTTCACAAAAGCATCGACGGTCTCATAGTCCTGAACCAACAGGATCTGGTACAAGTCCTCTGCAATCCCCTTCATAAAATGGGCTACTTTACCGACTTCAGCATTAAGGGGTCAATTTTTCGGCGCAGAGCGAGTGCGTCTTGGATGTATGATTCAGCCGTCTGGCCGATTTGCTGTGCACATATAAGCAAGTCTCTCAGCTTGACGCTTTATGTTATCTGTTTGGCAGAAAGTGTTGTTCAGGGAATTCCTGAACGCAGTCCAATCAGTGAAAATGTCCTCATTGTTATCAAACCATTGTCGGGCTGTTCCGGCGAGATAGAATATAACGTTCGCCAGACACATCTGTTCGTCCTAACGGGTATAGCTGGCGATTCGTTGATTGGAAAGTTCTAGAAATTTGCATAATACAGAACATAAGTACAATCTTGAAGAAGTGAGAAACACAAATAAAAATTTGTTCTTAGGCAACTTGCTTCTAGTGGGATTCGAACTCGTACCTTCCGCTTTGCAGTCAGATACTATACCAACTGAGCCACAATATTTAGTCGGAGGGAATAAGTTTCGCTACAATATGCATTCAGGACTGCAATGACATTCTTATTCCGAGTTTCTTCCCAGAGAACCACATTTTCAAGTTTTGGAACAAGATGTTGCACAGGGAGAATGAGGGTATGGAGAATAAGGAGGATGTGGAATCAATTCAAAGTCAGCACTGCAGAGTTCCAACTTGTGGGACGGCGCATTGTCTTGGAGAAAGAGCACGTTTTTGAGCAAATCTTGACCGTTTGTTTCATTTCTTTGAAAAGGTCCAATAATGTGATAATAGGCTCTTGTTATTGTTTTCCCCTTTTCCAAGTAGGCAATTACGATGATTCCTTTATATACCGAAAACAGAGGCTATCACCTTTCCAGATGACAAAAAGATCTTCACCTTCAGCGCATTTCACTACTCGGTCCAATGTTGACTGCTGATTGAATTCTGGTGTGTAGTGGTGGACCTGTTTCATCCAGGTACAAATCGACACAACATATAGTCCTGCAGATTGTGGTTGAACATTCAAGTGTCCTTTCACAGGAGTTTTTCGTTGACAGTCAACAATCGCAGCACCTATTGTGAACAGCTTTTTCACATACAGGATACTGTGCTCCAAGTAGTCGACTAGGATGGTTCCTTTGGGATACCAAAAAAATAGCAGCCATCACCTTCCCAGATGAAGAAATGGCCATCGCCTTCTTCAGCGTACTTTCACCACTCAGTCCAGTCTAATGTTTTGACTGCTGATTGAACTTGGGGTGTGTTAGTGGTGGACCTATATTTCATCCGGTTACATAACGATGCGAAAAGTCCTGATTGTGGTTGAACATTGAAGTGTTTTTCACAAGTTTTTGGTACAGTCATGAATCACAGCATTTATTGTGCAGATTTTTTACCTGCAATTTTTCATGCAGGATATGGTGCACTAGTTCAATTCAGATGTCTAGTCTCAGATACAGCTTAGCCAGGTATGGTCCTTGCACTGTCCCAACAGTATCATGTACTTTAACTCAGCGTTTTTCCACGATACCACGTGGATTTTTTGCAACCATATCTGCCATGGTGGCTTTAACTGGGTGAAGAAAGCGCTTCATCTTTAGAGTGCATGTTTAGCCTCATTTCAACTAATTTTTATTCAATACAAACGTTCTCAAATGATGGTGAAGTTCGCATAAACTTAATGCAACTCCTCTGATATGGGCAGTCGTCCACTTTTTTAAAAATAAAACTGTATTATCACTTCACGGAATTTTCCCGTCTTGTGGTAGCTGCTCCAAACGTCTAAAGAATGCAAACAAAGCATGGCTTCTAGCTGAAATTTGGCACAGCAGCTTGAAGGGCGACACTTGCCAGCAGTGATGTCACCAAATTAATTGTAGTGGCATCTCAGAAATTTACCAAACTTATCAAACCCTCGTATTTTAAATCAAAGATAAAATTTTTATGAAGACCAATCTAAAAACCATACAGTTTAAAAAAAAGTACTTTAATTAAAAATTCTATTACTTAATTTTTAAAATGTGTCATTCTTTTATAAAACTTTATTTTTTTTTAGATTTAAAATAGATATTTAATACACTAAAATTCTGCTGAAATCAATTAAACATTTATAACTTTTTAAATTTTAACCTTTAATTTTTATTTTCCAAGTGTGTTCTTAAAGCTTTATACTTACCCTCAAACAAAAATGACTAAATATACAGACACGAGCTAAAACACTACATTCAGATCAAGGAACACTTAATTACAATAAGTTTCTACAATTATTTGTGTCCATTTGTTCTAGGATGGTGAATACCACTGTTGCAGAAGTCATAAACAAAGTAAGAGATCAATTCTTGTGACAGTTTTGATCCCATACGATCAGCCATGACAGAATTGTGAGAAGTTGGCACAATGAACCCGAAATATTGTTCAAGTTCAACAGGATACACTACATTGAGTACTAATGTTCCATCTTGGCAGATGAATGCACTGGACAATTGGTCTATCTCTGCAGTGTGAAGGATTTGCATGTTTAACCCAGGACATTTTAAGGAGCAGGTTAAGTTCTGAAGCATGTGCTACATTCAATTCAGATTTATAACATACCTCAATTGAGGTTTGTTATAAGTAAGGTGATAATCAGGCAGTCTCTAAAGCACACTATTTCTATAGCTGTATTTTAGAATTTAACCCATTTCCATTGGGAACATGTAATCTTATTTCAGCCACCATTGTTAAAGAATGTTAATCATTGTGTTGTCACAACATTGTTGAAGTCAGTGGAATGTTCAACTTTCAGAATAGACGTTCAATGGGCACCAACAGTATTTATTCATCCAAATTCAAGTTCAAGCAGTGCTCTGTTCCAGAGCTGCAGAAGCATACATTTATACAGTAATATATTGTAAATATAGTCCAAAAGTGACTTTCAAAGTCCATAAGTTTAATGTTATACACACAATCATCTGTGCTTCTATATTGCAGATTATAAGATATATCAAAATAAATACAGCTTTATTTAATAACAGCGAGTGTCTGTATACTTGTTGCGATTTAATGCACAATAACATGAGTATTCCCACTCTTTTTACAGTTGCTTTTAAGCAATGAGACTTTACATGGTATGAAGGAAATGAAAAAGCTTAGTAATAAATTACACACATGTGAGGTACTTACATTCAAAAACAAACAAATCCACTTTCTTCACTTTACAAAAGGAAAAAATATAATTATTAAGCACCCCAAATAAAAGTTACAGAAAAAAAAGTTTTGGGCCATGCTATTTTTAAATCCTAAACCGGATTTGTATGGTTTTAAATGCAAGATCCTCATGTAAAGGTGAAAAATATAAGGCAACTATTTAACTGCTGTGAAAATAAAACTATTTCGTAGCATACAATTATTTACAGCTCATCAAAATCGTTCAAAAAATGTCCGAACAGCCTCTGTATTTATCATAATTAAATATCCTATTTTAAAGCAACAATCTTGTATTTTATTCAGCTCACACATATCCCGATATCATTTGATAAAATCATTTCATTTGCAGCGATTATAAGTGTGAAAGAATATACCAAACATGCTACTCAGATTATTTGTCAATGAAATATCTTAGAATTAATTAGGTATTTTATCTTGTACTAAAAATTAAATTACCTTTGAAATCAAGAATTTACAATCTAAGTTGAATAAAAAAAATTTAGACTAGTGGAATTAATGTGTGGTGGGGCGATATCAGGTGTTGTCGGGGAGGGTTTTGGTCTGGTTGGTCGGTGGGGGGCTCCAAGGCGAGTTCTTACCTCGGGTGGAAACTAGCCTAGTTACGTCTCTGATAGGATAGTTCTGCATTGTTTATTCCCCTAGTGACTAGGGGAATAGAAAGGTCTTGCACTAGGGTCTAATCCAAGTTCGTATCTTCGTGATCGTTAAAGATAGAGTGAAAATTTCAACGGATTTGAAATCTGCGGAAAATTTTACACTTGACCAGTCTCTAAAATATGATTTTCTTCAAATAAACAATTTTTCAACTGTAACTTTAATATTTCTGCGATACGCATTTGACGAATATATTCATTACGAACACAAAAGGGAGTATTAATCTCGTTTTTATAGAAAAGATATAACTTGATTGGAGTATTTTGTCTTAATCCACTGCTTTATATTTATGGCCATTAAAAATAGGATGAGAAAATTGAATCGTATTCTATTTATTGAAGAAATTTATCCTGCTTTCACATAAAACTTGTAAAAATGTGACAGTTTATAAGTAAAGGGGATAGTGGGTAATTTTATTTCTGAGAATAACGTACACCGACAACTGTCCGTTCTAGTTTTCATGTGCGGCAAACGTCTTTAAAATAAAGCTAAAATTAAATATTCAATTTAAAAGCTAAACCTTAAAGTTATTTTTTATTTGTTCTCAACGTCAAATGCGTAAGATAAGTTTCAATTTTCATTCATTTTTCGAATCCTTGTGTTACATTGAACTCGATATCACTTTTGAAAATGAACTTCTGATTTATTGAACTTAATTTACTGTGAGCTTGTATTTCATAGAATTTATATTTTAATCTTGCAGTTAGTGTTATTACTACTTTAATCGAAATTTTTATACATGTACGTGTAGACGCAAATTCTATTAGCAATCTCCTGGTTTTCGATATGTACTGTGTTTTGGTTTTTCTTTGAGGATTTTTTAGTTGTAACATAATTTTCTCGTTTCATCGTGGGTTTTAATCAAATTTTAGTTGAAATATTTCCCAGTCGTTATTCCATTTGTGCTACAAAACCCCTAAAAGAGGGTAGGTTGGAGGGTTAGTTTTCGTTTCGGATAGTCGGAAATAAGGGAAAATTGTGCTTAAAAATTAAAAAACTAATTATTGTTATATATGTGTTATTTGTGCTGATATATTAAAATGCTTAGAGATAAGTTTTTAAAAATATAGATTTATTTGAAGGAAAATTAAATAACAAATTAGCTGTAGGTCGTAGGAAACACGATAAAACCTGCAAAAATAACATATAAAGAAAGGTTATCACCAGTACCGGATTTTGTTTGCGTGTCATCTTTTTGGGAGGCCCCACTTTCTAGGAAGCTGTTACCGCAGTTCATTGGGATTATTGAATCTGCTCCTATGTATTACATCTATTTCCAGTAACCCTGTTTTCGTTTGTATCTGGGTATGGCTGCAACTTGGCAAACTTTATTAATATATTTTTTAACTCATTGGAATTTGGAAATGTTTCATAAAGTTTGCCAAATGGCAATCCTTCACCAATTGGTTTGCATTTCTGGTTGAAATGATCTTATACTCGCGCTGTTAACACATGTAGTTAAAATTTGAGATTTTTGCATGATGCTTCGTGGAGGATATAAAATCTGTTTGTGATTAATAAGTGCAAATTAGCTCAACTTTGAAAGAAGTCGTCTTCACACGATTGGTTATAACTTAAAGGTAGGCAAGCTGGAATTCTAAAATTTTATTTTTGATTTTTTTTAAATGATAAATAATATCTTCATGAAATTAGAAAATTAATTTGAAAACAGCATAACAAAAATTGTATTAGTTTTATCTTGACCTTAATTGTTTTCAATCATACGAATTGAATTGCTTTCACCGAAATTCGTAATATGAATTTTTCTTATTTGTATTTTTCTCATTTGTATTTTTTTCAATGTTAAGTTATAGCGATTGTGGGGATATATGTGGGATGTCTGTTTCCAAAATGCATAGGGTTCTGTAAATACCAATTATACATTTAATTTTTGAATTATATCCTCAATGTTTGCTGTAGTTAAAGAGGGTGAACCAGCCAGTCCCTGATCACCTACCAATAATTGACCATTCTCATATTAATCATTTAAACAAGCAAGCTTGTTTATTCCACGACAAATCAAAATAATATTTATACAGCCGATGGACTACTAGAATAAATAGTAACTAATCTGAAATTCACTAATCTGTCTTTTTATTGATAAAAAAATAAAAACAATGGTCATGTCAAATCAAACAAAATGCATGTGTTCCAGTAATTGACCAAATTGGTCAATTACTGAATTTTTAGACAAGCTTTGATTTTAAATTTGAAGTTGGATATTTCATGATGACTAAGTGTTTGGCAATTCTTTTGGGTACATTAAATATAAAAAACGAGCCTGTGTGTCCAGTATTAGTTAAAGTGGTTAAATAGTGGTAATCAACTAATATAAGAGGTAATTAATTACTGGATTACATTACATAAATAGTCAGCAGTCTCGGAAATTGAAGATGAAGTGAGAAAGGCGAAAAATATGATAAAAATTGAAGTGCAAGAATGACAAGATAACTGCCAAATCAAAAATGAAGAGAAAATATATGTTCAGCAATCAGGATAAATGCAGTAGCAATGACATTTGTTGAAAGAAGAGTCTTTATAGAACCCTAATTTACACTAAACTTTCCTCTGTTAGTAGTCCTTCATTCTTGTTCATGTGCTACATCCTACTGAGTTCTATCTAGTCAGGGTGGGAACAATCAAAAGAATTGAGTTTATTTGAGAATTTGGGATTGACAATAATTGATTTGACAGAAGCCATGAAAAATAGTGTTGTCTCTAGATAGTATTTATTTGCAAAGCATTAATATGAGTTTAGGAAATACAACAGCATATTTTTGAAATATTAAAACAATTAAAATTCTTAGATCTTGTTTGCTACTTCTGTTCTTTAATTTAAATTCTATTTTATATGATTTAATTTTTAATTATATCAATTTAATTAATTTTTAGAATTCTAATAATTAAATAAGCTTTCATTTTCCTGTCTTTTCGTTACCCAACTTTTTTAAGAGTAAAAATTGCGAGTGGAAGTTTTGAAAATATTCTTTCTACAAATACAGATGTAGCTGTGATGGTAGGATGACTTTATGAATGGTTTGATCTCTTACATAAACACTAAAATCTAAATACGTTTTTTCCATTCCAAATGAGGCATCTAGGATACAGTGTTTTTGCAAATATCAAACCAAAAAAGTTGTCTGTATTCACTTGAATTTTCATGATTACAGGCATGATACTCAATGAATATTTTGCTTTGGTAAATATAAAGAGGTTCTTTCTATTTAAGCTTGATAAATTAATATTGATTTTCTCAAGGGGAGTTTATTAAATTAGCTAGGAAGTGAAGAGCACCCAGTGCTTATTCGTAACATACTGAAAACAAATGTCAAACAGTGCTGATTCCTATCAAAAATTGCAAATTCTCTCTTTAAAACGTATAAGTTATCCAATTTTTTCCATGGAAAGTATGTCAAAAATAAGAAAAACTTCGTTGCATGAATGAACTGGTTTGATATGTTCAAAATTTAGCCTCTGCTATTAAATAGATTTGAGAGCGACACTTGTTTTCAGTGACTAATATAAATAATGACTTTGCTGGTCAGTTGTCATTGTCATCCTAACTCTAACCCCAACTCCTCGGTGTTTAAATCACTTTAGTCCTCCCAAACAAGAACAAAATGTATTCAATGAATAACCAAATGAGTTGTTTAAAAAAGCACCCACACCAAGCATGCCCAAACTTTGTATAAAATAATGTGCACCGTGTTTCATTTTCAAAATTACTATTAAACTTCTATAAAGAAAAAAACGTAGCTTGATTTAAATCATGATTTTAATAATATTTGTTTACTTATGAGAAATAATAGCAATATTTATTTACTTGTTTAGTGATAGTACTAACCATTATCATGTTTACTTCTCTAATATTGGATAGTTTGTTCATTTACTTAGACTACCATTTAAAAAATGTTTACTTTAATATTACTTGATAGAAATATACTAGTGAATTCTGAAATATTTTCACTAATGTTTCAATCTGAATCTATCAAATATTAAAAATTGTACAAAAGCTAATTTTAATTTCACCCTCACAAAATACCAAGTACAAAATATGCTTCAAGTGTAATTGCAAATTAGTTCTAGTGGAATTTTTTTAAATAATATGCGCTAACTGATCAATTACTGACTGGTTTACCCTATTTGAAACTATTTTTGTAATTTTTTTTTCAAATAATTTTGTTCATTATTTCTATTCCATGAATTTGGACAACTTTAGTTTTAAGCATTACATGTACACATTCAGCTGATTATCAATCATGTTCATGATGCAGACATTAAAATCATGTATAGGGATTTAATTGAATCATTCTTGTTATAGCAATTATCTATGAGTGTTTATATTATAACAAACTTAACATAACTCATTTTTTACAGTGACTTATCAATGATCTATGCGAAAAATTCTTGATGGCTCAATATCTGGATGAGAGAGAGAGAGAATCATTTATTTTGAAAAGGGATTAAATCTTGGAAACTATCATTTGTGTTCTAGTGAGATTAAAGATGAACGGGCCTGCCTGAGGCTTATTTCTCCATTTCTTGATTTCATCACTTTTCATGCAAGAATTGTGAGCATGGAATGCATAATGAACATAATAAATACTAACAAAATCAAATGATTATATATCTAATAGATCAAGTAAGTTGAAGGTAAAATAATTTGTGGTTTGTCACAGTGTTACAATAGTTCTTAACAGATATCAAATCCAAAAGTATTCACAAATAATTATATTTTGTTTACTCAAATCACTAAAATTATGTTTATTTTTCATGTTGAATGTAAAAAAATACATTTTAATTGTCATTAAATGTTTTACATTTTCATGAAAAACTTATACAATCTTAAAAATTAACTTGCTTAGGGGCAACAATATGACAAGCCGCTAAAGAGTGTACTATAATGTAAAATGAGGCAATTCGTTAAAGAGAGAGAATAATCTACATTCATATAAATACAGAAAGATAACATTAAAAATTAATGTAGTGAAATATGGGTAATATTGCACAAAATGAAATTTTATAGAATTTTTCAAAACTTTAAGTCACTACTGAACATTTTGTTATGTTGCTTGTCATGTGCTGTGCCAATCCCTCCAATTGAAATATGAAAAACATCTGTTTTGTAAAATCTTAAAAATGTTTATATGGAGTAGTGATACATAGTTCTGTATTTTGGTGTGCAAATGCTTATGTTCTTAGGTACCTCGTTTATCAATGTCTCTTTTACATTGGTTTGTCTACTATGTGTGACCTTCTGCATGATGCTAGATGTAGGTATTTTTTTTATTAAAAAAGATATCCGTAAAACCCTTATACCAGTAAGAAAATCTTTTGACAGTCAACTTTTTTTGCAGTAACAACAATGATATATTCATGTTAAAACAAGTTTTTTCTGTACAATATTTTTTACATTTTTGTTTTCATAATGTTGCAACAAATAATTACATCAATGATAAATTCATGTCAGACAATTTTAAAATGTTCATCTTTAAACTATCAATAATTTATATTGTTGAACATAAAGTGCATTCTCTTAACAAGTATGCACTTTATGTTCAAGTATTAATAAAAATATGTTTGTTTAAGGTTTTGAATTTTTTACTATAAAAGAATTTGCCAGATAAAATAAATTTTACTATGATGTATAAAGGAATTTGTATTGTATGAGCATCCAGCAATGTTTGATGCTTAGATTTTAACTATTTAATTCAGAATAAAGATTTTATCTTTAACATTTAATGCTTGGATGTCTTGTTTCTATTTATCAGAGCACATTGCTTCTCATGATTTTCTAAATCTAAGGAATAAAACTCTCTTAAGAACAATACATGCATTGAATGAGGAAGGAAAATTTACTATTTTTAATTTAGCTTGATGGAGCATGATTTGCTGTAAATGTTTATTTAAAATAAAGTATATTAATAGGTCCTATTTATTCAGCTAACCTTTTTTATTTATATCTCATGTTTAATTTAGCATTAATTTGCATGTTTTTAAAACATTCAAAATGAACAATATACATTTATTAATTCCTACAGTATGTTTTTTGTATAAATAACTACTTCTACAGGTAAGATATTTTAATGAATATTCATAATGCATCCTTTTCTCTCCCTATACAAATAATGGTTTGTAATTGTTATTATTTTAATAAGTAAGAATGTACAAATAAGTAGACTTTTTTTAGCAATTTTGAAGATGCTTTAATATTTATTTAATTATTTTTATTCTTAAAGTAATTAAGCTAACCACATTTTAATTATCAGTGTTATACACAATAACCATATGAATTTAAAGTTCATCGCTGTGATGGAATTTGTAGGAGGAAATTTGTTCAAAAATTTGAATTCAAAATATATACTACCTTATTGAAAAATCAAAATATTTTTCTTTCAATCGATTATTTATCTGATTTACTCCATGTATTCAAATGACATGTGAAACAAAACAGCAAAGTTTGCAATGTAAAGTCCTTAGATATGATGCTGTATGTTTTTGAATCTCATTTTAATGTTGATCAGCTGTACAACAGTTTATATTTTTAATGAAAATAGTTTGTAGTGGAAGAAAAACCTCATAAATAATACAATTTTTGTTCCACAGAAATCATTTGCTGCTGTAATCAATAAATTTTTTCTCAACCCTTTTTAACTTTCAAATATATCAGATTCTACATTTCTATCATTCTGAACCCAGGAACCTCGGAAGTGCTTGGGAGGCTCAAGTACCCCCAGTATCTATCGGAGGGGTGGAGATAATTCTTTACTTGCGTTTATGCCAGAAGAATATGGAAATGCGCAATTTGATAAAAGAAATAGTTTTAAAAATTGAAGAAAAGTTCCTCAGCACTTTCAGAGAAAGAAGGTGTTTGGTGAAAGTAAGCTAGTTGCAGGTTGTGAAAGATCATAATTTTTTTGTATTCGAATTTATTTTAAGTCAGATTTTTAAATAATTTAATCGGATTTTTATGATTTTTTAATTCATTGTCCTTATATGTTTAAAACTTGTTAGACATGCAAATCAAGAGTAGTTTAACCGAGACCTTGCGCCATCAATCCAACCGATCTGAGGCGGTTTGATAACTTTAAGAATGGTTTTCTTGTCTTTTACTCAAACATTAACATCTAAATTAACATTAACATCATTAACATTAACATTAACATTCCCAAAGGTCATCTAGGGCGTAATCAAAGAGAAACCAAAAAAAAATTATCTGCTTTCACTTGAATTTTCAGAATCACAAACTGATACTAGATAAATAGTTTGCTTTTGGGAATATTAAGCTGTTACTTTTTTCAGATCAATTGATTTCCTTCAGGAGGGCTTATTTACTGAAGTAGCACAGGAAAATTGAGGAGTTTGGTCGAATTAGCATTCGCCAATTCTACGTGAATATGTCACTGTTAATCGACATTTAGTTAACATTGAAATAAAAAAAGATTTCAACTCTGAAATAGTATTGATTTAGTGATGTTTCTAACGTTGATATTTAGGTCAAAAAACGTTTAGACTCGCTGTATCAACTTTGATATGTCGCATGGAATCAACCCTTGTTTCACTTGAAATTTGGAAACATAGGATACTGCTATTTAACTTAAATCTAGATATATTTTCAGTGGTTAAATTTTGTTAAAACCATTCCTATGTAGTCCTTTGTTCAACGTTAAAGTATTTAAATTTTTTCAACATTTAACTTTATTCCCACTTGGATCCCTCAGTGTTTAGGTTGAAAGAAGTTTTTAATGATTATATTAACTCAATGTTGAAATTGTGTTGCATTAGGCATATTTTAAACTTTGAAATTTGATTCATAAATTTTAAATAGTGTTAAAAAAATTTCTTTTAAGTATTGAAATTTATCTTGTGAAATGCCAATTTTAATTGCATGGCAGTATTGTTTGCTACATCTTAATTTTAGTGTTGAATAACTTATGTGCAAAAATATATTTACATTTAGCTATGAAATATTACATTTTAAGACAGTATGAATATAACTAAAATTGTATCTTACACAACTGTAGCAGAACTCGTGCGAATAATTCGCACGGAATATTCTTTTTAATTGGTGTATTGACTAAAGTTTAATTTTGCACAACTTACAATTTGTAAGTAAACGTGTCTATTTAATGCGAAGAGCAAGCGAAACACCCACTGATAATAAAAGTGTTGTTTTGCTACTTGATAATTGGCACGCCAAAATTAATGTTTCATTTTCTAATTTTAAAATGAATTATTTGTTTGGTGGAAAATATCGCATTGGTTCCTTTCTTGACGGTATGTGTATATCTCGACCAACTTCCCATAATAGTCATTGATTCAATACATAATTTGTAGAATTCCGTTTCATAAAAATAAATCAAAACCTTTTTAAATTAGACAGTAATGTCAAAATTTAAAGAGGGTAACACTAAAATAAAGTTATTTTAAAATAAAACAGTTAACTTTAAAATAAAACAGTTAACTTTAAAATAAGACGTATAACCGTACGCTGTGATTAAAAAATTTGTTTGAAACGAAATTCATTATGAATATTGTATCAATATGATTTGTCATCCTTTCATAATGATAATGGAATTAGGAAATATCGCATTGCGGGTGCAAGAGTACGCTAATCCGTTACTCTTCCAACCGGGCTACCGCGAAGTGTGTGATATGGATGGATGGATAATGCAGCATACGCTTTCGTCCTTTTACATCACTACTGTGAGGAGTTTGTTTCCTTTTCGTTTCTGGTTGTCCCCAGCTTCTTGCCTCTTTGGAACGTGTTCCCAGGACTCCTAATTATATCAATACCCGATTTTTATCTTTTATCCCAATTGAATCGGTGGCCCAGTTGGAAGAGTAAATGACTAGCAACCGAAGGGTTGCGAGTTCGAATCCAGCCAAAACACCGTCGTGTACAGAGGGGGCTGGTGCACGTTAAATCTGTCGTGGCCTCAAATGTCCTCACGTTGGCGTGGTGTGGAAGTTTGGAGAGTGGGTTGCCAGCTCAGGTGTTGCCTCGTCATCTGACCGTGGTGTTGTCCTCGGATCTTTCCCTATGGGATTGATCCCGGACCGTCACCAACAGCCCGTTGTGTTGCTCCAGTGTGACGTTAATTGAAATACCCCCAATTGAATCGGCAGATGTAAAAAGGGGATATGTTACAATACTCAAATTTTATAGGAGAGATTAAAAGGTGTGCCACTTTAATCGTGGTGTTCATAAACTAAAGAAAAAAAATTCAGATAATTGATATTATATAGCCACATATAATCCAAGTGTAATTCATGAGTTTTGTTATTGCCAAAGCCCCCTACGGAATTCCAAAAAATTCGCACATATCCCCTTTTTACACATTTTACCTAGTGTTACACTGAAATTACTGGGAAAAGAATAGAAAACATAATTTGATAAAATTATTTTTAGTTATAAAACTTCAAAAATACTTTTATGACATAAAAACAGTTTTTATGAAAAAGTTAGAAATGAGCGACAAATGGAAAAATAAAAATCATCAGCCTCACTATCTGACTTCTGTACTTGTGGTTGGCCACTGCATTATAGTAGACGAGTATAAGTTCATGTGTTGCTCCGGGATGTACTGTAGGCATTTTCCAACATCAGCGATCTTTTCATTGATTGGGACCTTTCAGGTTCTGTATGGTGGTTGGTATGGCAATCCAGTGAGAAGAACGTTTGGCTTCCTCAACGTGAAAGTGTTCTTAAACCAGGAGTGTCAAACCCAATTAAAACACGGGTCATTTAATGCAACTAGTAAGATTCACGCGGGCCACATCTTTACAAATTTTCTTAAAATTATATTTTGAAGTGAGGATTCAGGAATATGGATAGGATAATTAAAACATATATAATTAAGTGAATTTAGGGTAATGATTTATAATATTACAATATAATTGCTTTTATTTAAACGTTTATTTAATTTAATGTATTTTTAAAACTAAAATTAATTTTTTTACCGGAAATTTGCCAGCGCTTTCCTCCTACTAGTTTTCCAATATCTGGATTCAAAGACAGAACAGAAAAATCTTCATTATGGCAGATAGATGTTAATCTTGATCTGTAGGCCGTTTTATTTAATTTTATGGACGAAAATAATAGTTGCTCACATAAGTATGTACTCCTAAAATAGCATAAAATTTGTGCAGCAAACTTTATAATTTCCGGGTATTTTTCACCTAAATAAGAATATACTTTGGGAATTCCTACTTCTCGCTATTTGTCATTTAAAATCGAATCATTCTGAAAATTAATTAATCCCAGTTGTATCGAAGTGAGAGCATTTTCAACTTCAAAGGAAAAAGGCTTAATAAAAAGAAAAAAATTTTGTAACTCTGAAATCATTAAAACGTTTATAGAATTCGTTTTTGATTTCTTCAATTTTACCACAATATTGTGAAAATGAGCAACTTTGATTTTGTGATTTTAACTGCTCACACGTAGGAAAATACGTCAAAACGTTTTTTTGTAGATGATTTTTAAACGAAGTCAGTTTTTGTACAAAACTTGCTATTGCATCGCACATATTCGTTATTAATTTATCTTTGCCTTGCAATGTAATATTAAGATTATTCAGATGACCTGTAATATTTGTTAAAAATGCCAGATCTTTTACCCACAAAGGATCTTTTATAATCGATATATTTTCGTTTTTTTCATCTTTCATTTCAAGAAATACAATTATTTCCTCCAAAAGCAGATAGAAGCTCTTTAGGACTTTGTGGCAGGACAACCAACGAACTTCTGTGTAATAAGGAAGACCTTCGAATTCAGATTCTAAATCTTTAAGGAACGGAAGTAAATTGGCGATGGTTAAGTGCTCTCGATCGAATAAAGTTGACTGTCTTTGTTACTGTTTCAAGTACTTCGTCCATTTTTAATATTTTTAAACAGAGAACTTGTTGGTGAATAAGGAAATGGAAAGTACTGATTTTCGGTTTATCTGGATATTCATCTTGTAATTTTCTTGTCAGTCTTGACACAAATCCTTTAGTTTCACCCGTTATCAATTTAGCGCCGTCAGTTGTTACAGAAACAAGCCTGTCAAGAGGAAGATTAAATTTTCTTAAAATGCTCCATACAGCATCAAAAATATCTTCACCAGTTGTAGTTCCATAAAGAGGGATAATAACATTCAGAGGGCTCTAACTCATTTTTAACATGACGAAATTGCATGTACGGTATTGCCTCGATCTCCCCCAAGTGCTATTTCTTCGTAACATAGTGTCCTGTTTTCATTTTATTTCAGAGCATCGTGGGACATAAAAAATTACCTCGGGGGCCGCCAGTTTGACACCCCTGTCTTAAACCATGAATGCAGGTCGATGCTGTAACTTTATTTGGTTCGTTGATAATAATGTGGCGGATAGAAGATATCTTGAAGGCTACTTTGTCCTCTTTTCTTGCATTTTCTTTTTAAACTCCTTTACATCTTTGGTAGTAACCTTTATAACATTAAATCTTCCGGTATTGTTGATTTTCTCTTGAGCTCCTCATATTCGTCAGGTGAGTAGATTCGATCAGCCTTTCGAATTAGACGTTTCACTGTCCCGAAGTCCCTGTCGTAGGTTTTCAAACACTTGTAATTCAACTAAGGCCATACACACTCTTAGCAGAGAATGATTTTTGGTCTGCTACATCCGTCAGAAAAGAGAAGCAGATTTGCATGTTCATTGGTTTTATTCCGGTTGATGTGACTTAGCAGACTGCAGACTTCGTTTGGACTCTTTTGCTATACCTTCATGATACACGTGCAAGTCAGCTTTCCCAGTAGCCAGATTATGTATCCCAAACGTATTAACCCATAGCTGGCGTAAATATGTCTTATACCGGTATGTTTGGGAGTGGCAAGTTCTGCATGTAGTCATAGCAAATTGCCAAATTTTTCTTTTTAAAGTTAGCATTTTCCTTCATAGCGAGATGTTCTTTATTTCGACGTAAAACTTTTTAGCCCGACGCTTGTAAACCAGCAGCTCTTGCTGTGTCACAAAGTGACCTATTCTTTAGTTTTTGCTCAAGTTCCTCGCATGTAACGCATACGTCAACTTGGGGTCTTCCAAAGGAAATACAGACGAAAGTAGTCGTATCCCACTTTTGCATTAGGATTATCCACCTTCAATTTTTCATATAGTATTTTGACACTAAGACGAGCATTTACATACTTTTTTTTCTTTCCCCGAGTATTGGGCCACTTTTGTTTCAAGTGATGTCAGAAAATCCTGAATTTCTTTTGATGTGGCGGGGTTAATGGTATTGTAACCTGTTTTCTTTCCCCTCATATCTCTTGGACATTTTCCTAAAGCTATCAGGTTGCACAGTCGCTCAACTGTTCATTTTGTTTGTTTGTTGTGTATAGAAACAAATGCCTTTTTGCAGACATTTACCGTGGAACCTTTTACCCTGACGCTATACGAGAATTTTTTTTTCTATGTCTGGTTTGCATAGATCCGTCTGTAGACGTGCATGTATCACTCCTACTACTACAAGTAACACCTCTTTTTAATATAAGTGAAGTTAAAAATAAATCTTGTGACTAACCAAAGTAACCATCATATGAATAGAGCACAAGTTAGCTTCAAAGCTATCTTTTGAGGACATTGTAAAAATGTTTGCAGCCGAAAAAGCCCGTAAAGTTAAGTTTAGTTCAAGCTTTCTGTGTTTAACCCTTCTGGTGGTGTGGTATCTCACAGTTGTGTTGACGAAAACGGCACACCGAAAAAGCGAGTTCCCCTTAAAAGTGTCAAGGTTTGGACAAAGGGAGTGCTTTCCCCTTCTTCAGTCAATTGGTCTCAGCAGTAGTCTATTAGACCGGACCATCAAAAGAGAGCGACGACAGTGATAGATAGCATGCTACTCTTAGATTATTTGTCAATGAAATATCTTAGAATTAATTAGGTATTCTATCTTGTACTAAAAATGAAATTACTTCAAATTAATCTATTTACCTTTGAAATCAAGCATTTACCATCTAAGTTAAATAAAAAAAATTTGGATTAGTGGAATTAATGCGTGGTGTGGCGATATCAGGTGTTGTCGGGGAAGGTTTTGGTTTGGTTGGTCGGGGGGGGGGAGGGGGCAAGGCGAGTTCTTGATGCTTCAGCCAATAAAATCATTTTTCGGTAAAATGTCACACATCCCTTTTTAGAACTGCCCATTCCACTATCATCCCCCTTTTCCGTGGCACACTTTAATTTTCTCCTTCACAATCTGATTTACATTTATTTAATTTTATTAATTATGATGTGGAGGTTCCCAGTTAATTGATGCGTCCGTTCCACTGCTGTGAGATTTCTTTAGGAAGATATGTTTATATATAAATATTATTTATAACTTCCGAAGTATTACAAAATACTATCCATTTCCCTTGGAACCCAGTGGTTTTGTTTATAACACGAGATTATTTTGTATCGGAAAATGGCTTGGCGCCACTTAACTTCCAGACTGCGTTAAGATGACTTTTTCCCGCGGTTAAAGCGGCTTTGTATTAAGAGTGGTGTAGAACAGATTCTCGGAATGGCTCTACTTTTCCCACTTCTGATTCACCAACGGTGAACCTGAACACCCGATTGGACGTAATAGGGAGAACGTTCCAGAACACGAGCGACTTCCGAAAGCTCCGAATGACAATCGGTCTTTGACGTTACCTGTTTTTGGACTTTCAATCCATGAATGCAATACTCGGTATAACTTTCTGTTTACATAGTTTAACTAGATCTGCCTTTTTTAGCATAGATATGGGGTACATCAACATTTATTAGGACTCTCTTCAGTGATGATTTATTACAGTGCAATTATTTTCAACAAATCGAGGAGCTTTTTGGGGGAAATTAATGCGTTGTGCGAAATTGTCTCACATATTCGAGACAGGCCCACGTCTTCACTTCGGAACAAAATACCACAACACTAAATCAGAAAACAAACTCAAGTCCCAAATTACATGACGGATCCCTTAAGAAATAGACAAAATATGTACTCCAAGTACTCAAGTTTTAATTTGCACAAATGTAAAAAATTTTCTATTTTCCTTTGTAAATTTATTATAAATAAAAATATTTAAAGCAGACTGCACATTGCAATAAAACTTTTTCAAACTTCCCGCCCACCTTTGTCCGTGGACACAGATGGTAAAAATAAAAAAGGAGAACAATCTATTCTAAAACTCACTGGGATGAGGAAATAAAAACGAATATAAAGCGCGCGCTTGTGAAGCGAAACTCACTCGCATGACACAGACTGGAAGAGAAAACACTGTTGCAATATTAATTTGTTTAGTTATTCTTGAATTTGCTTACTTATTCTTCGAGTCAAAATTCTGTTCGACGGAGACTTGTAATTACAACTTCTATAATAGAACTGCATAAATTTCAACACAAAAAACGACTAACGTGTCTATTTCTCCACATTATAAAAGAAAAAGCTGGACACTTGCTGACTGAGTAAGAGAATGGTGGGTGTTATTGAAGAGAGCCTGGGAATGTATCTGCAATTAGCGCTGAGACAGCAATATTCAAATGAACGGTTTCGAGTGGACCATGAGAAAGAGGAAAGGAAAGGCGAAATTAATAATACAAAGTGAATTACGCTAAAGTAAAAGGGATAGTACCGCGCAATATTTGGCGCAATTATCTAAAAATTGCGCGAAAAAGCCCAATAAAAAATGCGCTTATGGAACAAAAAAAATCTAAAATCCAATATACGGCAAATACAGAATACTCGCAAAAATTTAACTCGTTATTTTAATGAAAACTAGGCTATAAAAGAAAAAAAATACAAACGTATACATTTTCTGTATCAAATCGAAAATCTGAATTTTAATATTTAGAATATCTTATTGCATGTTTCAGTTTCCCCTCTCTTCCTTACACTCAAGACATGCCCGTGCAGTGTGTGGAGCTTGATAGAAATGGTAACCGAGTCCCAGCTTTTGCATAGAACTGTTTCTCACATCTGTGGAACACTCTTTCCCGACTTGTTTATTCTCTAATGAACAACCTGCGTTTTTCGCCACACGTGCACTGAATGAGAGTTGTGAGGGAAGCGACTCTTATGCCGGCCACAACTTCTTCACCCTTAAAAAACACAACACCAAAAAACAGCAATTACAAGTTATTGAAAAAGTTAAACATAGTTTCTTTTATAACAGAAGGTTTTAGTTAGGTTAGTGAGACTGTTGTGTTCTGTCCGTTAGCTTAATTCTAGAACGACTCGATGTGAAGGTTAAGTTGAAAGTCCTGTTTCGTTTTGAGCAGTCATAGCAGAAAAACCGCAGTTTCACAAAAATATGTGGTGGAAAAACGACATTTTGTTGTAATTTCATGTAAATTAGGTTCAATCTGAAAGGGGGAATATGGATAGTTAAGGTGTAAATAATGGTAAAATTTATATGAAAGGTGTTACGCGAATATTATAGCTTTATGGTAGATTTCAGTTTAGAATAAAAGGGTCTTGGTGTTCGAGTATCAATATTTGCATTGTTTGTAGCGTTTGAGTAGATATAGCTTTGGATAGTAAGATTTAATGTTAGTCTGAAAATTGGTTGCAAAGTATTAGTGTTCTTATGCATACTTTTGTTTTCGATCCCTTGGTTTGAAAGGGTTGCTTCAAGCGTTCGAATTCGATGATTAGGAAAACAGAGTAAATAGTATCTGTTTTTAGGAAAACAGTAAATATCTGTTTTCCTCATGATGGCGGCGTGTGAGAATGTGCGAACAATTGCGCCACAATTGAGGTGGAGACTCGAATTCTCTTTAGTCTCTGAAAATATTGACACTTGGATATATTTCTTGACTCAGTCTAACCACTTTTGTGGATATTTTAAACATTTCCGCAAAACATGTTGATGTATCAAATTCGCCATACAGAATTGTCAGCTATTTTCTTATTTTTTTTTCTATTTACCCAATTCATTCTTGGGAAGGTCACTTGATACACCAGTATGAGAGCTCGTGAGTAATATAACTCAGGTTGATATTTTAGCATTTTATTAATATAATAAAACAAATATTAGTTTTCTACTTCTCATAAGAAAAGTAACATTAAAAAGTACACCATTTCACAGTCCAATGAAAAACAATTATAATTATACTACATATTATTTTGGATATGCCAGTATCTAACTCCAAACTATCCATTCTGTCAGCGCAATTGATAAAATCTCTTCAATTTGCTCGTCTTGGCCAGGCTACAACAAATCACTATTTTCTACGAGTTCAGGCACTGGAACAAACTGTCCTGTATCTGCAGACCAGGCAACCTAAAATAAACCAGATTCCATTTCCACATCACCCATGAGGTAGGAATCATGATGCGTTTTTTTTTAAAGAGGTATTGCCAGGAGCCTTAATCCTCTGCTGCAGCGGTTTCCAACCGCCGTTTAAAAAAACAAAATTTTAAAATTGAAAGAATGGGAAGATTAAAAAACATTAATAAATAATGAAAGATGCCATTTAAATAAAAACAATCGTATTAAATCAGGGCAGGGTCTTCCACTGGCCTTAATATGGTTTAAGAAAGGGCTGTACAGCAAGGGAATTCCTAAAAATCATGTGTCGGACCGAAAGGATAAAATATACTAAGCCAATTCATTAAAGATGTATCGATCAACTATGTTCAAAAATGAACATAAAATATAATTTTCTCTGCTTTGTAAATCCAACTTCTTTTTAAAATGCTGCTTTAAATTTTAACGTGTAATATAATGCTAAAATATGGTACGTATCTACCAAGAGGCACAAGCAGGGCTTACAATGGATGTGAGCAATGACGATAGCTGAATATATTTACTTATCTAGTCTAGAAATGACTTATAGAAAATAGGGGAAATTCCGGGACAAAATGTGAAGTTATATGATAAAAAATAAAGGAAGGAGTTGGAAACAGCTGCAGCTTCTGCACCTGAAAGAAAAAGTTGTAATTAGTCAGTTCAAAAAAATCTTGGCACACAGAAAAAGATAATTTACAAATTGTCAGTTAATTTAAAGTGCAGTGGGTAGTTTTCACTGAGGGTTAGACCTATCATTCCTGTGGAAAAGTCTACATCACCTGGAATAACTTCTCTCCACTATACATTCTTCCATCCCTAAAAAGATGCTCTAGAGCCAATAAAAGACGAGGATATGTAGACAGGAAAATAAGTTGGGAAGTAAAGGATTCACTGAACTGTGTACAAACCTTTACAGAGCTCTTGGGCAGCTGCAGAACGTTGATCGATGAAATTTGAACTAGGCTCATACTATTCCATATGTTGGTGCTATAAGCCGTGTGATGTGAGCCAAAAAGCTGTGAAGTCATTCATGATCTTAATACTTACATTTAGCTGCTGTAAGGTCACATTTTCATCCAGATGTGTATCTACAGATGTACCATGGAATTTTACCCCTCCAAGAAGTCCCATTCACCTCAATAACAATTTGGATTTTCAGTGACCCTCCAACTAGAGTCCCTGAAAGGAATTTGGAAGCAAACCATATAATCTGAAGGTCAATTTCAATACACGCTATTACAAATGCCAGTAGAAAGTAGTGATCTCCATTGTTGCATCACATCAGATATTCTGTATCTTCCAATAATAAAAACCAGTAAAAAACGTATCTCACATATTCAATGTAGTAAACATGATAAAAATTAATTTATCAAATGAAAGCACAAATGTATTTTTTAGAATTCTGTTTAATAACATGCTATAAAATAATATCCAAACATGAAAATATGTGAAGCATTAAAAATATCCATTCATTTTTAAAAGCAAAAAATAAAAATTGCACTTACAATCAAATGAAAGCACAAATGTATTTTTTAGAATTCTGTTTGATAACACGTTATAAAATAATATCCAAACATGCAAATATCTGAAGCATTAAAAAAAATCCATTTTTAAAAGTAAAAAATAAAAATTGCATAGCATTAAAAAAATTCTGCATTTATAAAAGCAAAACTTATTGTAATAGAAATTTTGAAATTGCATTTACCAAGATGTAAGTAACTGAATGTTATTTTAAGTGTTTCTTTTATTTAACCAATTAAACTTCCAAGTACATTTGTCTTGTAGGTTCAACTCTACATTTCTATCATAGAACTTGTTCATAATACTAGATCATAAAACAATGTTTTAGTCCCAGTTAATTTTTTAAAAGATGAAAAAGTGGATTCGCCTTCAAACTTGTAATTCATTCATGGAATCAAAAGAGTTTTTGAACATTACTGGATTCATGAACTTCAAAGACATGTACTTTTAACTGTCCTACATGATCAAACTGTTTACGACATTCTGGAAACATGCAGTAATGTTCTTCGCGTTTAAGTGATAGACAAAACTTTTTGTGTTGGTAATATGCTTGTTTAGTTCGGAATAATCCATCACAATTCAAACATTTTCTAGGATACATTGGTTCCTTGCTTATCTTTTCCTTCTCACAAGGAATAAGTTTTTGAGGGAATTTTGTGGGACGTAGGGGACATACATTAAAATGATTACTAAAGGAAATTTTTGAAGCAAATAATTTTTTGCAATTGTCACATTCTTTAGGATATCCTCTCTTTAAGTTAGATTTATTGGAGGGTAATAAACATTTCTTTAGGTGATGACTAAAAGAACTTGATGCATATGAAATTTTGCATTGGTTACATTCCCTAGGATATGTGATTTTATTAGACGGTTTCGAACATATTTTTAGGTGATTGCTAAATGAACTTTTTGATGAATATGATTTTCCACACAATTCGCATTGCCTTGGATATTTCCTCATCATTTAGCAGAACCTGCAAATTTTTAAAAGGAAGATTAATTGTTTTGTATTAAAATTATATTACAAATCAGAAATTTGTAACAACGCAAGCATGTTCAGGTACCTGGACGAAATTGCAACACGAAAATTTGAAACTAAAATACTACAATTCAAAGCACTCAAAAATTAAAATTCAAAGCAAAATGCTGATATTGAACCAAGATTGACAACAGGTTTCATAAATTATATCGTTATTTCAAAATAAATAACACAAGAGTGCTGAGAAAAAACAGCAGCATACTTAAAAATTTCACTCTTCCTGAAGTATTTAAGATGTGATTCTAGTTTTTTTCAGTAAAATGGGGAAATTTAAGAAAATATTAGTGCTAATTTTATTTGTAGAACTTGAATAGTATTTAATTTAAAATATGGATTTTTCAAGTTCCTATGTAAATATGTTATCAGAATGTATAAATACTTTTTGCAGTTACGGAATATAGGTACGCTTAAATAAATTCATTATTAAATAAATTAAGGATCTCAAAACCGTGTTGTAAGATAATGAAGTACCGTCAAAATATCTTTTAAAATAGCAAATCTCCTCAAAAGCGCATATCCAATTCCTCAAAAAAGATTAAAGTTTCTCGAAATCTCTGAATTTTATCGAGAGTTCTATAGTGGGAAACACTATTTCTCCATAAATACTTGACTACCCAACGTTAGCTAAGTAATACGAATAGTAACTAACTGTATACTATTCCCGTATATTTAAATGAAGTATAAAACACAATATTAAAAAATTAATATCAATATTAACAAATTCTTGTGACTATACGAAAAACATTTTGGGCATTTAAACTAACATCATATATGTATTAATTCTTATAAAACATTGCTACAACAGCATGGAAGATAAATATTTTTTTCGCACATAATAGTGGATAAATAATTATAAATTTATATATATATTTAAAACTTTCAGCCGAGTTGCAAATTTAATTAAGTTGACTAAATAAGTTCCTAAAATTATTACAATTCGTCTCATTGTAGCATATCACTTCCTCCGCATAACTCAAGAAGCAATCAACTGAAACTTCAATAAATGCTTATTTCAAGATTGGGGGGACTACGAATGGAATTCTTATACTCTCATGTCACAATATTAAGACCTGATTTTTATGGATGATCAGAGACGGTCTTGGAAGGCACCTTGGTAGAACTACCAACACGAATGAAATGTTACTTATTTAAAAAATATTTTCGATGTTACAGGAAAATTTTTTGTGCTTTTGCTTTATTTAAGTACTTAACTTATTTGTTTCTTCAGAATCCTTACAAATGTTTTTTCCTTCATATAAACAGATTTGCTTATGAGATTAATAGTTTACAGCTCTCAGCTTTTATCAATGGTAATGACGACTGACACATTTAAGTTACTCTTTCGATAATTTAATAATATTTTCACCACATAAGCAGCTGGGTAGTGTGACGAATTAATCCGAACTTTTGTTGGACATTAAAAAATAACATTTATTTTAACACAGACAAAACAATGGGTTTACAATGGACGCGCGAAACAAAAATGCTTATTTTCATATTAAAATTTACGAATTGCTACGAAGACGTCTCAACTAGACGGAGTCCGTGAGCTAACTGTTTTTCATCCTCTTCACATGCGCAAGCGCAGTAGTAAAGGACTCTTAACAGGAAACTTCCGGGTCTGCAGCCGGCCATCCTAGACGCTAAGATGTCACAGTCTATTTCCTCCCTCCTCACAAGATTCTTTTTCTGCAGAGACAGACACCTGCAAAAAAGATACAAAACAGCAGCAACAGAATTTTCGCGAAGGCAACAACTCATGCCCAAAGCAATATGCAAGTAGACCATACACCCTAAAGATCCTGGCTGTACCGCCTACTCTAAATTAAAAAAAAACATATCATAATTTTAAGAAAGTATAATCAAAATTTTGCTCAATTTCAAAATATTTACAGATTTTCAATTCAAATTTAAAACTTTTTGCAATGTAAATGTATCAATGTACACTAGGAATAAAGTATTTTTATATATGCAAGATATCACAAATACAAACACAAAAAAAATAGCACTTTATTTTTGTACGTGAGGTGTACGACTTAAATTATCAGTGTTATATGCTGTTTTCCCTTTCTATGGACTACCTCGTAATCCTGGATCACAGTAAATTCAACTTTGTCTCGTAACTTTTATGCTTTCTTCAAACGAATTTTAGATTTGTCTAAGCATTCAGTTATTTCACCAACCAAACTTTCAGTTTCAACGTCCTCAAATATCACTGTCCCTAAGGGCAATTTAGTTACACTTACAGCAACTTCCTTGTTGTTACGAGTCTGTATTCCAAATTCAACATCATCGCCAAGATTAAGATTTTTGAACACTTTGCATTCACTAGAGTGAAAAAACATATCCTTTACAACACCCCTTTTAATAAAACCAAATGTTCCTTTAAGAGCACAGATAACACCACGGTATCTCACCGGTAAGGGCTGTTCCGAACGCATTTTACAAGGTCTAAGGTTTCTTGTATTTTTGTCAAAAGGAATACTAAAAGTGATCTTTTTAGGAGGATGAAAATCTACATTACCATCAACATTTTCAGCAGAATAGGGCCGTTCACCACTATTTTCATAAGCAACTTTACCTTCAGTATTTTCCTTTTTTTCAGTGGTTTCAAATCCAGAAACTGTCTCTTTACACATTATTTTACAAACAGAACTAGCAATTGGTTTTCCAGTACGACGATTATGAGTAATTTTAAATTCAACTGCATCACCACGTTTTAAATTATCAATATTTCCAGAAAATTGACGGTAGTGAAAAAATATATTGCTTGTCTTTCGCAACATTGTATAAAACCATATGAGCGTAACAAATTTTCAACGATTCCAGTCTCTTTAGGAACACTGCTAGAACTAAAACGGTTACTGTTACAAGGGCAGTCGTTTTTCGATGTTTCATTTAAATATGGAGAACTTTGGCACTTGGGCGTTGCAGAGTCTTTTACTTCAATTTCAGTCTTTGTCTTTTTTCATATCTTCTATAAGTACAACGGTCTTGTTGCTTAGTAAGTAGCGTTCTTTATATAGGAAGTTATCCTTGACAGCAGCTTTGGTTATAACATGACCCAACTCACACACTAAATTTACTTCCGCTATAGGCAAGCAAATAGGGTTATCCGCTAAAGGAGATGCTACCCATACATGTGTGGCTTAACAAACTTCCTAGGAATTAGATCTATGCTGGATCCTGTGTCTCGTAAGATAGAAATCTGAGATCCATTTACAGTTCCAACACTAATGTAGGGGGACATCAAATCTATTATTCCCTTTTCCATAATTTCGTTAGCGGCTATGATTTCAGTTTTCTTCAGCTTAGGACATTGAGGTCTAAGATGATCGTAGGAATTGCATTCATAGCATTGAAGTTGCTTTCTTTGTTCAAAATTTTTCTCTTTGTAATCTTCTCTGTTTACTTCTGTTTTCCCAAAGGGTTTGTTTTCTCCCTCAAACTTACGAAAACCAACGGATGTTTTCTTGATACCCTCTGTATTCTGGGAACCTTTAGTATTTCTGGGTGTAAGACTCTCCTTCAAGCTTTCAAATTGATCTATTTTTTTAGCTAATTCTAGCGGAGAATTTAAGTCCATCCACTCCTCCAGAAAATGTTCTTTTACTTCAGACGGCACTCGTCTCTTAATCTGCTCAGTGATATGCATGTCTCTGAGTTCTTTAAAAGTTTTGATTTCCAAAGCAGAAACCCATTCATCATAGTAGCTTGTAAGTTCATGAGCGTAATTCCTCCATGTTTTATCCGGGACTTTTTGATGACGGTAAAACATCTGCTTCAATTTCTCAGAACTCATTTTATACCTCTGAAGAATAATATCTTTCACATAATCGTAATTCTTTGCATCTTCAGGCGATTCTCTAGCCATCATGCTCGAAATTTCCGAAGGCAATACGCCTAGTAAATACGGCACCCAATCTTCTTTAGGCACACCTGCCATCTCAGCTCTTCTTTCAAAATTTATTAAATATAGACCCATTTCATCTTTCTTTTCCTCAAATTTCGGGGTAACTTTGATGAGCTCAATTTTATGATTTGGCATCCGTTCTCTATTAGATAGTCCTAGCTCACTTGCAGCTTGCATTTCTAGCTTTTTAACTTCCATCCAACTTCCAGGACACCAAAACTCTAGTCTGACGAATTAATCCGAACTTTTGTTGGACATTAAAAAATAACATTTATTTTAACATAGACAAAACAATGGGTTTACAATGGACGCGCGGAACAAAAATGCTTATTTTCATATTAAAATTTACGAATTGCTACGAAGACGTCTCAACTAGACGGAGTCCGTGAGCTAACTGTTTTTCATCCTCTTCACATGCGCAAGCGCAGTAGTAAAGGACTCTTAACAGGAAACTTCCGGGTCTGCAGCCGGCCATCCTAGACTCCTAGGCGCTAAGATGTCACAGTAGATTCGAGGCTGTTAGTAAAAAATTAAATCCTAGAGCCCTCAGAATGGTATCTTGTTTTATTTCAGAATTTTTAACAGCAGGTGCTGTATAAATGAAAATTTTAATATAAGCTAAGATCTGATGCAATATGCATCCCCAAAATGTTTTTTACAGAAAAGAATCGGATATAGATTGACTGATTTCTTTTGTTTAAAACTAACTGTAACATTATAGAACCATTAAAACACTTAGATATCCACTATATGGATATGCATATATACAGAAATGAGCTGTGGGGATTCCACCGCTAACTCCAATGAAAGAAGGGCCGCGGTGGCCCGGTTGGAAAAGTAACGGACTAGCAACCGAGGGGTTGCGAGTTCGAATCCAGCCAAACACTGTGGTGTACAAAGGGGGCTGGTGCACGTTAAATCTGTCGTGGCCTCAAATGTCCTCACGTTGGCGTGGTGTGGAAGTTTGGAGAGTGGGGTGCCAGCACAGGTGTTGCCTCGTCATCTGACCGTGGTTCAAAATTACGTGGTGCTGTTCTCGGATCGGAGAGTGGGGTGCCAGCTCAGGTGTTACCTCGTCATCTGACCGTGATTCAAAATTACGTGTTGTCCTCGGATCTTTCCCTTTGGGATTGATCTCGGACCGTCAACAATAGCCCGTCGTGTTGCTCCAGTGTGACGTAAATTGAAATACCCCAATGAAAGAATCCCGCCAATTGACCCCGCGTCAGAGGTTTAAATTTTGATGCCTTACGTTGAAAGCTGATAAAAATATCTTGAGAAAGTGGAATGGATATCTGAGGGTATAAAACTAACAGCATTCCCGTGAACTCGAACTACATTTCAGAATTTTTAACAGTTTTTACGGAAATCATCACCAAGCTTCTGTGAAGGATTCTTAAGAACTAATCTAATCTAACTAAATATTTTAACCTATAATTTTGAAAGTATACTAAATTATTGCGAGTAGAAAACAAAACTAATTTATCTCTAATGGTTAGAGTGTAGTAAAATTTTTAGTGCTAAGCAGACTCTTGAGAAGCAGAATAGAATATTTTTATCTCTTCAAATGGTCTTATTTCCATGACTGCAAATCTATGTACTGAGATTTTTCGTAATTTCGCGATTTGCTCTTATGGAAGGTGAAAATACATAGTAATTTCGGAAGGATATTCCACCAATAAGGTTTGGAGAAAGGGTATCATAAATTTTAACAAACATATTTTTAATTATTGAAGTTTTACAATAAGTAATATGCAGGGCCGTTCCTGAGTGGTGTGCTGGGCGTACACTTGCACGTCCTCAGAAAAAATAGGGGCGGTTAAAATACGACCATGTGTTTACAATGTTTAACAAATTGCCCGGTAATACATTGTCTGATATTTGTTAGTTTCCTCATTTCCTTCGTCTATATTTTTAGATTTTTTTGTGATTTTGGTAGACTTCGTTCGTGTATTTTATATTTAATTTTCATTAGAATATTTAAAAGGGGACGATTTTTACGGGGAAAATTATGCTTGGTAAAAAGGGGGCTTATTGCGGTTTGCTCGTGAGTGGCTAATACTTCAGGAAGTCCTGGCTATATATGGAGTTAATTTAAAAAACAGAACCGGCACGCAGACTTTATGTAGAAATTCAAGAGATCACAAACTTTGTGGCACTTATTCTATTAGGAGAAACTTGCTAAGAACATAAAATATGTCAGGTTAACTCATCTAACAAATTTGCATGTAAATAACGTATTATACGAAGTCATTTTATAGGCAAAGCTCAGAGGCCGATTTTTAAAATTCATAATAAAAATGATTTAAACAGTGATTGACATAAAAGTAGCAATTCGTTAAGCAAAAGAAATGTGTTTCTTTTTGTGTATGAAATGTGTATATTTGAGAGAAATACAGAGAAATTAATACTTTCACAACAAATATTTTTTTAAATATTGTGAATGTTAAGTATCGAAAAGCACTAAGCAATTATTGTGAAAAATCCACACATTCCAGTTTTACTTCGGAAACATAACATTAACAAAGAAGGAATGTAGAATGCATAAATACTATAAATGCCAATTCACTTTATCTACATTTATAAAGACTCCCATGCATTAAATTAAAAATGGTAAATAAATGTAACTTTCAAAAGAAACTAATTGTACGAACAGTGAGAAAAAAATGTAATAAAAAAGATTAAAACCGGAAAATATAAGAAAACACTTGCAAAATAAAGAAATGACAATATAATGAATTGTTCAAAAGGATCGACTTCTGCTCCTTTAAAAAGAAACTAATTGTACAAACAGTGAGAAAAAAAATGTAATAAATAGAATAAAAACCGGAAATATAAGAAAAACACTTGCACAATAAAGAAATGACAATATAATTAATTGTTCAAAAGGATCGACTTCTGCTCCTTTAATAAGAAACTAATTGTACAAACAGTGAGAAAAAAATGTAATAAATAGAATTAAAACCGGAAATATAAGAAAACACTTGCAAAATAAAGAAATGACAGTATAATTAATTGTTCAAAAGGATCGACTTCTGCTCCTTTAAAAATAAACTAATTGTACAAACAGTGAGAAAAAAATGTAATAAATAGAATTAAAACCGGAAATATAAGAAAACACTTGCAAAATAAAGAAATGACAATATAATTAATTGTTCAAAAGGATCGACTCCTGCCGTTACCACCGAGATAACAAGGCCAGACCGCTGTGACGTTTCGATCACGTGACTCGCTTACTAGTAGTCAAACATCGCCGCATGGCCGACTACTTGTGGATTACCTTTAATGTAGCGTAAGAAATTAGGGTTTTTTATACTATTTTACCGGAAAGCAAGTGCAGCTGCAGTTAAATATTGTTATATAACATTTGTGGAACATTACAGTGTCAAGGTGTTAAAGGCTTTCGTCAAACAACACGTTTAACGTGTGTCCAGACCGATTTCTTTAGGCTTAACCACGAGGCTATCCAAAATGCCCTTTAGATGCTGTGTACCTACTTGCTCTGGAAATTATAGATATGGTGATGCACCAAAAGTGGCGGTTCTCTCCTTTCCAGAGGATAAAAATATTAGAAAAAGATGGCTCAGGGCGATTCCACGAGCCGACTTTACACCATCAAAACGCAGCAAAGTCTGCGAATTTCATTTTCAAAACGATGATATCGTCCGGAATGTATCGAAATTCAACAAAAAAACTGGTGAGTGTTCTACCTTTTCCATGAAACGTCTCCGTTTAAAAGTTGGTACTATACCAAGTATATTTCCGAATTGCCCTAAATATCTCTCGAAAACTTGTCCCACCGTTCGTAAAAGCAGGGAAGATAAAATTCGTGAAACTGATTAATTCAATTTATTGAGAGCTATCAACGAAAGCAAATCTGAGTTCATTGCTCATCATGAATCTATTTCTTTTCAAAATTTTAATAGGCTGCTAGAAATTCTGGATTCATTACCCCATAAACAAAATTGGTTTAAACTAATTGAGGAGTCAAAAGTTACTTTTTTCAAAATTTGTTTTAATCCAGGACCTGCAACAAATTACACTGTTGTAATACATTCAAATCTGAAAATGGAAACATTTATATGGCCAAGAAATTTCTGTTTAGATAACAATCAAATCAAAACACCCTGTCACGTTAATAATTTGGAAGTTATTGAAAATTGTTTGAATTTTATAAATGAAATATCAATGAAAAATTCTTCAGCCAACTATGATAATAATCGTTTCAATTGCTTTTACAGTTCAATTGCTTTGATTTCCCATTTTTACAGATTTAATGATGAAGAAAACATTAATTAGATTTCTTTAGACTATGAGAAAGGGTTTTCTTTTCTTTTTGATTTATGGTCACATTTGAGAAACTATGATATTGGGCGGTATTAAGCTTGATTGACGTGTGTACTTTAGTTAATAAAAGTCATAAGCGAGTTTTTCGCTATTTTTTAATTGAATTTACGATATAATTTTGGCTGGTTTTTTAATAAGTTATTGCTTTTACTATTTACGCACACTCTCTGTTATCGTTAGTAAATAAGGAAGAAAGACGCGAGGGTGTGGAAAGTTTCATTCTGAGATTATCATAGTTTTGACTGGGGAAAAACCATATTTACAAACTGCTATAATAATTTGCAATAACGTATAACAATATTTTCCTGTGGTCTCGACGTATATAGAATATATTATGTATCGTTGTAGACAGATTTCACTGTATTAGGCTTTGAATATTCCAATACGGCGGTGGTCGTTCGTATCGCAGGTATGACTACTAGGGAGACGCCATGACGGCAGCGGTCAGGCCTTGTTATCTCGGTGGTAACGCTCCTGCTCATTTAAAAAGAAACTAATTGTACGAACAGTGCGAAATAAAATAGTAATAAATAAGATTAAAACAGGAAAATATAAGAAAATACTTACAAAATAAAGAAATGACAAAATAATTAATTATTTAAAAGGATGGTCCTATGTATTAAAAATGGGAAATAAATGTAACTTTCAAAAGAAACTAAGCAAATTAATAAATATTAAAATTAGACTTAGTGTGGTATGAGCGTTACCACCGAGATAACAAGGCCGGACCGCTGTGACGTTTCAATCACGTGACTCGCTTACTAGTAGTCATAACAAACATCGCCGCATGGTCGGCTACTTGTGGATTACCTTTAATGTAGCGTAAGAAATTAGGGTTTTTTTATACTATTTTACCGGAAAGTAAGTGCAGCTGCAGTTAAATATTGTTATAAAACATTTGTGGAACATTACAGTGTCAAGGTGTTAAAGGCTTTCGTCAAACAACACGTTTAACGTGTGTCCAGACCGATTTCTTTAGGCTTAACCACGAGGCTATCCAAAATGCCCTTTAGATGCTGTGTACCTACTTGCTCTGGAAATTATAGATAGGGTGATGCACCAAAAGTGGCGGTTTTCTCCTTTCCAGAAGATAAAAATATTAGAAAAAGATGGCTCAGGGCGATTCCACGAGCCGACTTTACACCATCAAAACGCAGCAAAGTCTGCGAACTTCATTTTCAAAACGATGATATCGTCCGGAATGTATCGAAATTCAACAAAAGAAAACTGGTAAGTGTTCTACCTTTTCCATGAAACGTCTCCGTTTAAAAGTTGGTGCTATACCAAGTATATTTCCGAATTGCCCTAAATATCTCTCGAAAACTTGTCCCACCGTTCGTAAAAGCAGGGAAGATAAAATTTGTGAAAATGAGGAATCCAATTTATTGAGAGCTATCAACGAAAGCAAATCTGAGTTCATTGCTCATCATGAATCTATTTCTTTTCAAAATTTTAATAGGCTACTAGAAATTCTGGATTCATTACCCCATAAATAAAATTGGTTTAAACTAATTGAGGAGTCAAAAGTTACTTTTTTCAAAATTTGTTTTAATCCAGGACCTGCAACAAATCACACTGTTGTAATACATTCAAATCTGAAAATGGAAACATTTATATGGCCAAGAAATTTCTGTAGATAACAATCAAATCAAAACACCCTGTCACATTAATAATTTGGAAGTTATTGAAAATTGTTTGAATTTTATAAATGAAATATCAATGAAAAATTCTTCAGCCAACTATGATAATAATCGCTTCAATTGCTTTTACAGTTCAATTGCTTTGATTTCCCATTTTTACAGATTTAATGATGAAGAAAACATTAATTGGATTTCTTTAGACTATGAGAAAGGGTTTTCTTTTCTTTTTGATTTATGATCGCATTTCAGAAACTATGATATTGGGCGGTACTAAGCTTGATTGACGTGTGTATTTTAGTTAATAAAAATCATAAGCGAGTTTTTCACTATTTTTTAATTGAATTTACGATATAATTTTGGCTGGTTTTTTAATAAGTTATTGCTTTTACTATTTACGCACACTCTCTGTTATCGTTAGTAAATAAGGAAGAAAGACGCGAGGGTGTGGAAGTTTCATTCTGAGATTATCGTAGTTTTGACTAGGGAAAAACCATATTTACAAACTGCTATAATAATTTGCAATAACGTAGATCAATATTTTCCTGTGGTCTCGACGTATATAGAATATATTATGTATCGTTGTAGACAGATTTCACTGTATTAGGCTTTGAATATTCCAATACGGCGGTGGTCGTTCGTATCGCACGTATGACTACTAGGGAGACGCCATGACGGCAGCGGTCAGGCCTTGTTATCTCGGTGGTAACGGTATGAGTCATCCGGAAAGTTCTGTGGTTTTTCAAATCAGAAGCGCGCTTTCTTATTACTATTTTGCTACCACTGATAAGGAGTGACCTTGATTGAAGCAGATGTGTAAATTCGGTCTTTTCTCTTTCACTGCATAATTCTAGCTTGTGTTGTGGCACGATTTTTGTTTCGTTGCAGTGTTAAGAATGGAGAACCAAAAAGTTCATTTTCGTCATAACGCTCTGTTATTTTAAGAAAGAAAAAATGCTAGTCAGACTGCTCGTAAAATTTGCGCTGTATATGGACAAAATGCTGTTTCTGATGACACAGTTCGAAGGTGGTTTGATAAATTTAAGCGCGGAAATTTCAGCCTCGAAGATGATGTCCGCTCTGGATGGCCATCCTCTGTAAACGAGGACCTATTAAAAGATGCCATCGCTGAAAATCCACGTTACAGTTTAGGAACACAGACTAAATATTCCAAAATGTACAGTTTATGATCATTTGAAGAAGATTGGGTATGTAGCCGCTACGATGTATGGGTACCCCATACTTTAACACAACAGAATATGCTTGCTCGAATTTCGGCATGTGATTCTTTGGTGAAACGAAATGAAGAAGCTCCTTTTTTGAAACGGCTCATTACTGGAGATGAGAAGTGGATACTATACAATAATGTTACAAGGAAAAGATCATGGGGTAAACCAAATGAACCTCCCCAAGTAACATCGAGAGGGGCTGCATCCCAAAAAAGTAATGCTTTGTGTATGGTGGAACTACAAAAGAATTGTTCATTATGAATTGTTGCCACAAAATCAGACAATAAATTCGGAAAAATACTGCTTTCAAATGGCAGAAATCGAAGCAAAGCGGCAAGAACTGACCAATCGTCGAGGTGTTGTCTTCCAGCATGACAATGAATGTCAGGCAAAGACTTATTGAATATGGCTGGGATGTTTTGTGTCACCCCCATATACACCAGACCTTGCCCCTCAGATTTTGAACTCTTCAGGTCACTTCAAAATTCTCTGAACGGCCTGGAATTCAATTCTTTGGAGACTGTCAAAGAGCACCTCGATAACTTCTTTACATATAAACCTAATGACTTTTAAAAAAAGGAATTTTCCAGCTGCCGGAAAGATGGCAAAAAGTCATAGAACAAAATGGTGCTTATGTGATTCAATTACATTTTCTTAAGTTTTTGTACTGCTTCGTTGGTATTTATCATAAAAAAAACCGCAGAACTTTCCGGATGACCCATACTTCGTAGACAATGCCATATAAACAGAAATTCCGTTTCCAATTTCCTGGTTACCTGCTAGCTAGATATGTAATTTTTGGGGGGATATATTTTTATATTTTACTGTCAATTTTAAAATTTTAAGGAAATTGGTAACTTTCCAGTTAGTATCGTTTTAATCAAAGTTTTATAGAAATATTCCAATTCTTCATACGCAATTTCGCTTTTACTTACGCTTAAACACATTACAAATGACTCATCTGCTAGCTTCTTGAGCCCAAAAAATCCATGATCATTCTTTAACACGAAACAAATCCTTCTTACTTTTTTATTGGTGGGTGAATCATCGACACTGGAGAGTGAAGGTTATAGGGTTTTCCTTTAGTCTTGACAGTAAAAAACGAATACTTTAGGATTTTAGAGTTAATGAAAATGTTTAATAATGCCACAAATTGAACTACACAAATCACTGTTTCTCTGTGATCCTCTGGCTCTTACCTGTTCTTAGGTCCAAAATATCCCGTCATTCGAAAAATTTTGAAAAACGTACGAAAAGCTAACGTGCAAAAATTTACAACCGAGGTTGATGGCATTGGCATTGCACCGAAACGCATCGTATACTATACGTTACGAAAGATTTATCTGTTTAGTTTGTCACTTCTGGAAAGCAAGTCGATTATACTGAATTTATTTATGTATAAAGATTGAAGTTCAAAAACACTTTATTCGCAGGCAATTAGGGAACGGATGTTTTGCAAATCGAAAGAATATCAAATTTTTACGTCATTTTGAATATTTTTTAGATTATTTTAGGCATTTTATTGGTCATTTTTATACATTTCTAAGTTAACCAAATCCAGGCTCTTGTGAACACAAGGGAATCAATTTTAGGTTGGGAAAGAAAGATTTTTACCTTATTTTTAATGACTGTAAAATTAAAACAGTTGATAGGGGGCAACAAAATATCTTATTAAAGTGACATTCCCTTTAAAAAACAAGGCAATGCTTACGTTTAGTATTTAAAAGGAATATCTTCAAAAAGATTAGTTGCGACAATTGAGAAAAAAATAATATTTTCAAAGAAAATCATGTTTTTGGTATCGATCTGAATTAAAGTTTTACGTTGATTTGAAATCCTTTGAAATTTTTATTCTATCTTTAACCATTCAAAAGATAGAAACTTGGATTAGGGGAACAAAAACAATTTAAAGCATAATGGAAACTGACCTTGAATGCCCGAGTGGTGTTCACATAACGCTCGAAAATTCTTATCAAACGCGCGTTGCAAAAAGTCCATGTGAACAGGGCCTAAATATTGGGACAAAGATGAAAGCTAATTCACGAAAAACTTAGGACCTTAAAAATTCTGAAAAACATCGCTAAGAGTTCAGACGATCTAATGATGCCGGGATGGAGACCAATCTTGATCCTGGATCGAATCTCGATGTGTTCGTAAAAACTCGGTATCCGCTTTAAGCAGTAAATCTCGGTCCAAAAAGCCCCACGTTGGTAACTATACTGAATAAGGTTGAGTTCGAATCCAGCCAAACACCGTCGTATACAAAGGGGGCTGGTGCACTTAAATCTGTCGTGGCCTCAACAGTCCTCACGTTGGTGTTGTGTGGAAGCTCGAAGAATGGGGTGACAGCTCAGGTGTGGCCTTATCACCTGACCGTGGTTCAAAATTACATGGTGTTGTCCTCGATCTTTCCCTTTGGGGTAGATCCCGGACCGTCACCAATAGCCCGTTGTGTTGCTCCAAACTGCGAAGTTAATAAAAAATACCTACCCAAACATAAAAATATTAGAAGGGCCCAAGCGTTTCTGTATCTTAGTGTTCACTTGGAACTCAACGTACCGAAGCAGTAGAGGAAAGTTTGGTTCAGTTTGTCACACACGAGGGTCATTTTTGTTACACGAATTACATCAGAACCTATGGCATAATAAACTGGTTATTTATTTGGTAGTTGTTGAATTAACGTCACAGTGGAGCAACACAACGGGCTACTGGCAACGATCGGGGTTCAATCCCGAAGAGAAAGATCCCAGGACGTCATTTTGAACCATGCTCAGACAACACCTGAGCTGGCACCCCACTCTCCAACTTCTACACCAACGTGAGGACATTTGAGGCCACGACAGATTTAACCTGCTCCCCACGTACACGACGAACTTTGGTTGGATCGAGTTTCGAACTCGCAACCCTCAGGTTGTTAATGCACTCTACCAACCGTGTTACCGAAATTTATATAAGTGGATGGTATACAAAAGCTATCATAGAGATAGTTGAAATCGGAATTTTCACAGTAAACACTTCCTAAATGTCCTGGGGCAGCGGTAGCCCAGTTGGTAGAGTTGGATGTTCGGAATCCGCTTTAACCTCTTTGGTTCCGGTCAAATTAATCTGTGTGTAGCTAAAACCAAACTTTTCCACGGGGAGAAAGTTTTTTAGAGATGAGCTCTTATAGCGATAGCAGTTAAAATAACACTGTTATTACAAATTAGGTTATAAAGCAACTGTTATGGAAAACTGTTACACTTCCAACCGGGCAACCACGGCCCTTTTAATACTACGAGCCTCATACCTTGAAGGAACCCAGAGAATGTCCGAAGGTCAGAACAGTGACCGTAAGAAAGGTTTAATTCCCTATCATCCAGATTATTAGAGAATTCCTCCTATATTCTACCTCTTCTCGTTCCATGGAAATTCGTAGCACTTCCCCCACAGTTCAACAGACTCTTGGTTCGAATCCAAGCAATCAAAGTTTCATCTTTCACACATGTAAAATACATGGTGATAAGTCTAGAAATAGCCAAATAATTAATAAGCTATTTAGCATTACGGCCTTTTGGTTGGAGTAAGAAATCTGAGAAGATTGGTCCCAAATTATATTTTGGATACGTGTACATGAAGTGTCCATACACAAAAGAACATACCAATCAAGGCTGCGGTAGCCTGGTTGGAACAGTAGCGGATTAGCAACGGGAGGGTTGCGAGTTCGAAACTCGATTCAACTAAAGACCGTCGTGCACGTTAAATCTGTAGTGTCCTCCAATTGGCGTGGAAGTGGGGTGCTAGCTCAGGTGTCGACCTCGTCGTCTGACCGTGGTTCATAATGACGAGGTGTTATCCTCGGTTCTTTCCCTTCGGAATATCCCTTTGAGTTGCTACAGTACGAAATTCAACTACCCCTCAAACAAATAATTCGTTTATTATGTCCTGGTGTAATTCGTGTAGCAAAAATGACCAAACTAAATCAATTGATTCAAATTAAGGCATTCCTGATCTTTCCTCCTTCGTAAGTTGCAAGTGAAGAAGCGCATACTCCTAAGGTCCTTTAGGACTAAGGGTCCTTTAGGACTAAGGGTCCTTTAGGACTAAGGGTCCTAAAGGATCCATCATTCATTTTCTGCAGTCCCTACAACATCACAGAAGCCGTGTTGTCACCTGAATGGGGTCGTTATTCGTCGCGTGGCGCTCGCTGACTGTACAACAACAGGGCAAGTTTTATAAAAGTAACATCAGCATTTTCTATAGCCGTGAAAGAAACATAACCTCCTTGTACAAAGAAGTTAGGGTCTTTCTCTGCACTCAGAAAGGAAAATTCACAAGTGAGATTGAAAAAACCCTTTACTCGCGTCAAAAGCTCTTTGTGTACATCCATCCCTTCAGCGAGACGTATTCCAACCAAATATTCTAAATAGCTTCGTGCGAGAATTTTTACTGAGTCTTTTTTAAAAGAAGTGGTTGTGGCAGTAACTGACTGGCTCGAACAACAGGCCCTGGAAACTTAACCATCTCTGATGGAAACTTAACGGCCTCTGATGGGATAGACTTTGAATTGCTAATAGCAAAATATGTGATTTTAAACTATTTGACCAATAAATTTGCAATGATTTTAGCAATACAATTCAAGAAAATAACTCCTTTTCGATTGTCATCTTGAGAAAACCCTTGGTACCCTTCTAATAATTTTATGTTTGGGACCCGGTTGTCCCATATATACAGGTAGCATCAAATATGCAGGGTGGCTCAATCGTATTCAGTATGGTTACCACTTGAACAAATGAGAGGCTTAGTGAACCGATGCCTACAGCTTCAAGTCTTTACGAACCTTTTACATGTCCAGATCCGAACCAAGATCAAGAACCAAGTGAACTCACTTTTTTCGGAATTTTTAAGGTACTAAGTTTTTCGGGAATTAGCTTTACAATTGGACAAACGTCTACTCCTTTCGGGATGGATCCCGAACCGTCGCCAATACCCCGTTATGTTACTCCATTGCGATGTTAATTCAACTTCCCAACCTTAAAAAAATTATCCCGTTAACAAAAACGAATGCCTTTCAAACTCAAATTGTGAAAAGATGAACCTCAGAATCAGAAACAAGAGGTTCTTGAATCTAGCTGTCACCAGAATTCGATTGCATTTTTCTGTCTACAATCCAGCTCCATTCAAAATGATGAAGCATTTGATCTTACACTTCCACACCTCCATTCGGCGAGAGCGCTGCTGGTATACATGGAAAGTGCTGCCCTTGCAGAATTTGGTGGAAGGATACGAAAATTCCCACCATCGCCTAGATGTTTAGGCCCCGTTCACATGAGGCGTTTTCTAACGCGCGTTTTACGTCTAAACAAAACGCGGGTAGCCAAAGTACATAGAATTCTACTGGAGTGTTCACATGCAGAAATCGCGAGAATCCAAGCGCTAGATTGCTTCGGCGCTTCAACAATCTCCGGTCGTTCTCGCGATTTGAAGGCGTTTTGAGAAGCATAGGTTTCTTCTGCAGCGTTCACATGACACGCGTTTTGACGGGCGTTAGGCTTTTTAATTCCTCTAATCCAAGTTTCTATCTTCGCGATCGTTAAAGATAGAGTGAAAATTTCAACGGATTTGAAATCTGCGGAAAATTTTACACCAGATCGATACCTGAAATGTGATTTTCTTTAAATAAATAATTTTTCAACTGTAACTTTAATATTTTCGCGATACTCATTTGACGAATATATCCATTACGAACACAAAAGGGAGTATTAATCTCGTTTTTATAGAAAAGATATAACTTGATTGGAGTATTTTGTCTTAATCCACTGATTTATATTTATGGCCATTAAAAATAGGATGAGAAAATTGAATCGTATTCGATTTATTGAAGAAATTTACCCTGCTTTCACACAAAACTTGCAAAAATTTGATAGTTTATAACTAAAGAGGATAGTGGGTAATTTTGTTTCTGAGAATAACGTATACCGACAACTGTCCGTTCTAGTTTTCATGTGCGGCAAACGTCTTTAAAATAAAGCTTAAATAAAATATTCAGTTTAAAAGAGCTAAACTTTAGTTATTTTTTTATTTTTCCTCAACGGGTGAAATGCGTAAGATAAGTTTCAATTTTCATTCATTTTTCACATCCTCGTGTTACATTGAACTCGATATCACTTTTGAAAATCAACTTAATTTACTGTGAGCTTATTTTTCATAGAATTTATATTTTAATCTTGCAGTTAGTGTTATTACTACTTTAATCGAAATTTTTATATTATATATACGTGTAGACGCAAGTTCTATTAGCAATCTCCTGATTTTCGATATATACTGCTTTTTGGTTTTTCTTTGAGATTTTTTAGTTTTAACAAAATTTTCTCGTTTCATCGTGGGGTTTAATCAAATTTTAGTTAAAATATTTCCCAGTCATTATTCCATTCGTGGTTCCATTTGTGCTACAAAACCCCTGAAAGAGGGTAGGTTGGAGGGTTAGTATTCGTTTCGGATAGTTGGAACTCTGGGAAAATTGTGTTTAAAAATTAAAAAACTAATTATTGTTATATGTGTTATTTGTGCTGATACATTAAAATGTTTAGAGATAGGTTTTAAAGAAGTATAGAGATTTATTTGAAGGAAAATTAAATAAAAATTAGCTATAGATCGTAGGAAACACGATAAAACCTGCAAAAATGGCATAAAAAAGAAAGGTTATCACCAGTGCCGGATTTTGTTTGCGTGTCATCTTTTGATAGTACTTCGTAGACAATGCCATATAAACAGAAATTCCGTTTCCAATTTCCTGGTCCTAGAAATAACGTTTTTTGGGGATATATTTTTACTTTACACTGTCAATTTTAAAATTTAAAGGAAATTCTTTGGTCATTTTCTAATTAGTTTCGTTTTTTATCAAAGTTTAATAGAAATATTCCAATTTTTTATACGCAGTTTCGCTTTTACTTACGCTTAAACACATTTTAAATGACTCATCTGCTAGCTTCTTGAGCCCAAAAAATCCGTGATCACCCCTTAACAAAAAACAAATCCTTTTTTTTGGGGGGTGAATCATCGACACTGGAGAGTGAAGATTATAGGGTTTCTTCCTCTAGTCTTGACAGTAAAAAACGAATACTTTAAGATTTTAGAGTTAATGAAAATGTTTAATAATGCCACAATTTGAACTACATAAAGCACTGCTTCTCCGCTGGCTCTTACCGGTTCCTAGGTCCAAAATATCCCGTTATTCGAAAAATTTTGAAAAACGTACGAAAAGCTAACGCTCAAAAATTTACAACCGAGGTTGATGGCATTGGAATCGTATACTACACGTTACGAAGATTTACCTGTTTAGGTTGTCATTTCTGGTTAGCAAGTCGATTATATTGCATTTATTTATGTATAAAGGTTGAAGTTCAAAAACACTTTATTCACAGGCAATTAGGGAACGGATGTTTTACAAATCGAAAGAATATCAAATTTTTACGTCGTTTTGAATATTTTTTAGATGATTTTGGGCATTTTATTGCTCATTATACATTTCTAAGTTAACCAAATACAGGCTCTTGTGAATACAGAGAAATTAATTTTAGGTTGGGAAAGAAAGATTTTCATCCTACTTTTAAAGGCTGTAAAATTAAAACAGTTGTGATAAGGGATGTAAAGACTTCAGACTAAGATAGATGGCGCTCTTGCGCATGCCCAGAAGGACTTTGAGAAAGGAAAGAGTTGAGAACGAGTGTGGCGAGAGACGTGTGGGTTGTGTTTTTTGGAGAGTGATCGAGACTGTGTGAGATGTTTCGTTTTTGATATATACTACCTTTTCTATTTATGTTGTGTGTCGTGTTTGTACTGTGTCTGTGAGTTCATTAAAATGGTTTGAACCAAAAAAAAGGAGTATTCCTTGTGATGATAATTTAAAATTTTGAGCAAGTCAGTACAGACGACGAAGAAATGGTGGCAGCCGTTTGGATACGATCCTGGTATTGCTGATATCTCCAGTGCAAATTATTGGGTGAGTACCAGATTTCATTAGCAACAGTGCCTTTTTAATTGTAATATGTAAAGTTTTGCATGTTGAGTTTTGGTTCATTGAAGAATCGTTGTTTTGGTTTCATGCAGTTTTGGTTTTGTAAAAGGCAGTTGTAATATGCAAAAATGCTCTCTTATTTTAACTAGGCTGATATAGTTAAAATTTTGTTTGGTAAAAGGAGTGATAATTTCGAAAAGTGTTCTTATTTTAACTAGGCTGATATAGTTAAAGCTTTGTTTGGTGAAAGGTAGTTGCAATTTTGCAAGTGTTCTTATTTTAACTAGGCTGATATAGTTAAAATTTTGTTTGGTAAAATTGAGTGGTAATTTTGAAAAAGTGTTCTTATTTTAACTAGGTTGATATAGTTAAAATTTTGTCTGATTTTGAAAGGCAAATTTATTCTGTTGATTTGCAAAACTATTCTTATTTTAGCTAGACTGATATAGTTAAAATTTTGTTTGATTGTAAAAAAAGAAAATTTAGGACACTCATGTGGTATATATAAAAAAAGAATTTTCTGTTCTGAATGGTTAGAATTAGAACTATTCAAATGGTCAGTTTGAGTTTTGTTTTCTGAGAAAAGAGAATTATTTTAAAATTTTAAATTGAGATAGCCTAGTTTGTTTTGTGTTCTTTTGTATGATGCTATCTGATGACAATTGAAGTGTTGTTAAAATTTGATTTGATTCTGTTGTATGATTCAAAATAGAATTACAAATTTGGTGTAGAAGTATATAGTTTGAATTACAAGTATAATTCTTTTTGATGAGTGTTGTCAACAGCACCAAATGCCTAGAATTTTCAATATTTAGTGCGTCTTGGGTTATTTTGCTTTGGAAAATATTTTGTTATATTTCTGAATGAATCGGAAATTCATTTAAAAGAGTTTTGGAGTGTTTTGAAATTGTCATTTTCATTTGTTGCTCATTTAAATAACTAAGAAACCCCTTAGAATTGTTTATTTATTTTGCGGAATTTTGAATGTCTAACTTGTGTACTTAAGGAAATTTTTGTTAGTAATTTGAAATTGCTTTGTGTAACTAATTTGGCAAATGTGAGACCATTTTGTGTTCAGAAAAAGAACTCGAAAAAAAAAAAAAATCCGAAAGTGTGGATTTGAATTATTCACTTCCTGTGTTCGTTGACGAAAAAAAAAAAAAGGAAAAGAATGATATTCTGTTTTATATTTTTGTGTGTGCATTTATGCTTCTGAGTGTGAATCAATTGTTCATAGAGAAAAGGGAATTCTTTTGAACTGCAATACCTTTTCTTGATTAGACAGGAAAGTTGAGTTTATATTCTGAATAGTATTTTAATTGTAGTATTATTTTCAAAACAGCTGTTCTTTAGTTGAACTTTTCTTTAACTGTTTATTTTCTTCTCAATTTGAAAACATCTTTAAAAAAAATATTGTTTTAATGAATGAAAATTTTAATTTGTTTATGTGTTCGAAAATTATTTCTATTGATTTTTGGTTGTTCGGTAAGAAAGTTGTAACGTAGAATTAGCGAATTTAATTCTTTGATAAAGTCTTGTGAAATCTGTTGGAATTTAATACCTTAATATAGGTTTTTGATAGTGTTTCCCCTGGCCCTTAATCATGGCATTTCTTGCAATTGGTAGAAAGCAGGACTTAATTGCTGTTGCGGAAGAAATTGGTGAGAAGGTACCAGCTTCGTGCAAGGTTGCAGATATTAAACAAATAATTTTAAAAAGCCCAAATTTCGATCGGGAGGAGGTAACGATAATAATGGAACGAGTCATAAAGGATAGACTGGAAGAGGAAGAATTTGCTAAGCAAGAAAAAATTCATGAGGAAGAATTAGCTAGACAAGAAAAAATTCGTGAAGAAGAACGACAAGAGCGGGAAAGGGTCAGACAACATGAGCTCGAAATTAAAAAACTAGAAGTGGCTCAGAAGGAATTTCGCCAGTCTGAAGAAGGATCTGAAAATGGGGCGGATAGAAACAGAAAAATCCAACTTACCCAAATCACTCCCAAATTCGACGAAAAAGGGGATGAAATGGGATTGTATTTGATCAATTTCGAACGGAAAGCAGAGATGGCTCGAGTGCCGAAGGAGGACTGGGTGGCTTATTTGCTGGCCGTTTTGCCAGTCGAGTTATCTAACATGCTTGCCCGAGAACCTCCTGAAGTGGCCAACAATTATGATGTTGTGAAAGATCTCATTCTGAAACGATACAAAATGAACGCTGAAAAATTGAAACAGTGTTTCTACAGACATCAGAAAATAGCAGAGAAAACATGGAGAAATTATGCTCATGAACTGTACAGCTACTTCACTGAATGGCTTGCTGAATTGGAAATTGAAACCTTTCAGCAACTAAAAGATTTAATCGTTGCCGAGCAATTGAAGTATCGTGTACCAGATCAAATCAAGGAGCATTTTCTTGACAAATGGATGAAGTTGAAGACACCTTTTGAATTGGCAGAAGTGATCGAGGAGTACGAAACCATCAGGCAGAGTTTCAGGAAGAAGGAATTTCCAAAGAAGTATGGCTATCAAGGTTCAAAGGGACATTTTAGTGGAAGTAGACCCAAAGTACCATTCAAGGATGACAAGAACAAACATCCGGTCAAAACCGAACCCGCAAGCAACGAAAACCGTGAAAGAGAGTTTGAAAAGAGAAGACAGCTCCGATGCTATGAATGCGGTTCGTTATCACATCTGAGACCCCAATGCCCGAAGCTCAAGAGATCTGAAGTAGTAGCTGCCAATGAAGTCTTTGGAAGACACGTGCCTGAGTTGATGTCTCCTTATACTAGTGCTGGGACAGTAAATGGAGCACAAATGTCTATCTTGAGAGATACTGGTGCCAGCATCGATCTTATTCCCAGAAAATTTATCAAACCACATATGTACACAGGTGAGCATGTGTGGCTCGCTTCTCCATTAGTAGACAGCCCGGTCTGCTTGCCCATTGCAGAAGTTGATTTGAACTGCGAATTGGGACATGTCCTTACGAAAGCTGCTGTAAGAGACAGTTTTCTGGATCAAGAGCATTACCTACTAAGTAACAAAACCGTTGCTCTGATCGAGAGTATGAAAAAAGATAAGGAGCTGGAGATCCAAGTTATTAATGCAGTTCAGACGAGAGCTCAGAAAAGTCTTTTGACAGCCGAAGTTGAAGAGTATCCAGTTGAGTCGAGTCCTGGAGAAGAGAATGACAGTACCGTGTTAACAGAGGAAGACGGAGAGGTATTGCCTATGGCGGAAGAAGCCTCACTTCCAGATCTGATTAAAGCCTCACGGAATGATTTTGTCGAAGAGCAGCGCAAGAGTAAAGAGTTGAAACCACTTTTCCTAGAAGCTGAGGAGTTAGCAAAGGAAACCAAGTATGCAATCGTTAATCAAATGCTGTTCTATCTGAAAAGTTACAAGGATGGTACACAGAGAAAACTGCTGATTGTTCCAGAGAAGTTTCGGGACCAATTAAAGAATCTTTCTCATGAAGGAACACCGGCTCACTTAGGAGTGACCAAGACTAAAGATGCTCTTTTTAAAACTTTTTTTTGGCCGAATTGTTACAAAGATGTTGAAGAATTTGTCAGATCTTGTGACCAATGTCAGCGAGTCGGGAAACCTCGGGATAAGAAGAAGGCACCCATGAAGATCGTTCCTGTCATCTCGGAGATCTTCACAAAGATTAATGTGGATGCTTGTGGTCCTTTACCTACTACACCATCTGGAAACCGGTATCTCATCACTGCAATTTGCATGTCTTCCAAATATCCCGATGCAGTTCCTGTCCCAAATCTTAGTTCTTCAACCGTGGTCGATAGTTTCCTGCAAATCTTTAGTCGGATGGGTTTCCCGAGGGAGCTGCAAAGCGATCAAGGAACGTCGTTTACAAGTGCACTCACAACGGAGTTCCTGGAGAAATTTGGAGTTAAAGTAGTGCGAAGTTCCGTACATCATCCCCAGAGCAATCCTGTGGAGAGACTACATAGAACTTTGAAGAGAATTCTTCGAGTCCTGTGTCTGGAGTCAGGACCTGATTGGGAGAAAATCTTGCCTCATGCCCTGTTTGCTCTACGAGTTGTTACTCATGACAGTACTGGATATACTCCAGCTGAGCTGGTTCATGGACAGAATTTGAGGACTCCCATGACTCTACTATACGAGAACTTGACGGAAAGCGAGGAAGAGAAGACTAGCGTAGTATCATATGTCTTCAAGCTACTAAACCGCATGAAAAGGTGTCAAGAATTAGCCGTCCAAAACATGGAGAACGCCAAAGACAAACAAAAACTATGGTATGATCGCAAGGCTGTGAAGCGTAAATTTTGTGAAGGCGACCTTGTGCTGGTTGTCGCTACATCTAGGCCTAACAAAATGGCAGTTCATTGGATCGGCCCAGGGAAAGTCGTTAAACAGCTTTCCGAAACCAACTACATTGTGCAGTTTCCAGAAAAAGACAAATCCCATGTGTACCATGTGAACATGCTCAAGCCATATTTCCAGAGACCCGAAAATGTGAATTTAATCTGTCTAAAAGAGATTAGGAACTGTGACAACGAGGAGGACATTCCAAGTCTCGAGCAGAAGCCTGAAGTCTCGGAAATGACACAAATTTGGCAAGACATAGAACAAAATGGTCGCTTGTCAGAAGATCAGAAGGAGCAGCTGAGAGAGTTGCTATCAAAATACTCTAGCTCATTCTCAAACCAGCCGGGGTGTACTGATCTTACTGAACATGACATTGAGCTTGAATCTGAGAGGCCCATCTGTGCCAAACCTTACAAGATGTCTCCACGCCAAACAGAAATTTTGAAGATGGAAGTGGAGAAGATGCTGTCGCTCAAAGTCATTGAGCCAGGAGAATCTGATTTTACTTCTCCTCTTATTCTGGTAGAAGTACCAGGAAAGGATGCAAGACCGTGCATCGACTATCGAAGACTCAACAAGGTCACTAGAACCCAGTACTTTCCTCTGCCAAACATTGAGCAGCTTGTTGAAAAAGTGTCAGCTGCCAAGTATATCACCGTTCTAGATTTGACCCGAGGTTATTGGCAAATACCTCTGAGTAAACGAGCCCAAAGATATTCAGCTTTTGTAACCAGTTTTGGGACATTTCGACCGTTGAGATTGCCATTCGGTTTGAAAAATGCCCCTTATGACTTTAGTCGTTTGATGGCCGAACTGTTGAAAGACTGTGGAGAATTTGCATGCCCTTACTTGGATGATGTAGCCATCTATTCCCTAAGTTGGGAAGATCATTTACAACATTTGAAAACCGTCTTAGAAAAGATGAATGCAGCTCATCTGCACATCAAGCCTTCTAAGTGCCAGTTTGCTCGTGCGTACGTAAAGTATCTTGGGCACTTGGTTGGTCAGGGCCAGAGAACACCTGGAGAATTGAAGATCCAAACTGTAAAGGACTTTCCGACCCCTGCGACTAAGACGCAGATCCGATCTTTCTTAGGACTTGCGGGGTATTATCGAAAATACATTCCTGACTTTTCAGTCCTCTCAGCACCAATTACAGATCTGCTGAAAGGAAAAAATCGTCGTGCTGCTGTCATATGGACTGATGCTTGTCGAGAGGCGTTTGACAAGTTAAAGAAACGGTTGTCGGAGAATCCGGTGTTGTACAGTCCAGATTTCTCGAGACAGTTTCTCGTCCAATGTGACGCGTCAAATCTTGGGATTGGCATCGTTTTGTCCCAAATTAATGACATTGGTGAGGAACATCCTGTCATGTACTTGAGTCGGAAGTTCTCAAATGCAGAACAAAAGTACAGTACCATCGAGAGAGAGTGCGCAGCTATCGTGTTCGCCATCCAAAAGCTGCGATGTTATTTGGATGGACACCAGAAGTTCATCATCCAGACGGACCATAATCCCCTTGTTTGGCTGGACAAAAATACGGGAACCAACCCTAGACTTTTACGTTGGGCTTTGATCCTGCAGCCATTCAATTATGAGGTTGTCCATAAGAGGGGGAAACAGCATCAAAATGCTGATTCATTAAGTCGCATCCCATAAACCTCATATCCTTTTATTTTATATTAGTAAGTTTATTGTTTATTTTGATATTTGTATTATGTGTGAAAATTTTAAATTTTTCTTATCATTAGTGTAAATTGTTTTCCTAAATTTTTAATAAGTATATAATTTTTTGTATAATATTTTTGAGTTCAAGGCACTGATTGCTATAATCTGGTACATGTGCAGTGTATTTTGTGTACTTGAACTCTTGAACTTTTCCAATGACTGCACCTATCTGGAGACTTTTTCAGGCAGTGGAGTCATCAAAACTTTTCCCTCATTCTTCGAGAAAAGTTTCCTCCTTGTGGGGAGGAGTTTATAAGTCTGTAAAGACTTCAGACTAAGATAGATGGCGCTCTTGCGCATGCCCAGAAGGACTTTGAGAAAGGAAAGAGTTAAGAACGAGTGTGGCGAGAGACGTGTGGGTTGTGTTTTTTTTGGAGAGTGATCGAGACTGAGATGTTTCGTTTTTGATATTTACTACCTTTATTATTTTGTGTTGTGTGTCGTGCCTGTACTGTGTCTTGTGAGTTCATTAAAATGGTTTGAACCAAAAAAAAGGAGTATTCCTTGTGATGATAATTTAAAATTTTGAGCAAGTCAGTACAATAGTAGAGTCGCAGTAATTCGAGTCTCGGTAGGTTCGAGATACCGCGTAATTCGAACCGGTTTTATGGAAAATAAACTAGATTTCTCCGAGTATTAAAAAGGTGTGGGAAATATCCTTTTTTGAGTTCTATCAACCCAAAGCAAGCTTGTAGTTTCGACAATGGCATGGGAAGAAAGTTGAATGAATCAATTATTCTTAAACTTAGAGTTCTACTTGTAATTGCCATTACTTTCGAGCCATTAGGTATTATATGAGGAAGCGTACCTTGCTGAAGCCAAGCCATAATAAACTGTCCATCAAATCTAAAAAATAATTGACAATGAGAAAAAAATAATGATCGTATAGTGACAAATTCAAATAAGTATCCCTCTAATTCCCGGTCCGGTCTGTACCTCAGAACATCGTTTCAGCTCTCTCTCAGGATGAGGAGAAGTTTCTTTTCTCCGCTCATAGCATTCCAGCACGCTATTGAGTCTTCACAAAAGGGGAAGTAGAGGCAATTAGAAGAATAAGAGGCAATTAGAGCCAAACTTTCAACATCAACACTAGACATAAAGGGCATGTGCTCCGCTACCATTCAAAATCTCTTTCTAAACTTTCGGTAAATGATCATTGCATTTTCGACGTTGAAAAAAAAAAAAGCCCCAAGATTTTTTCCTATTGAATGCATCGTTATCTCTTCCCACGGAATGCTGTCACCAGTAGAACTCAAAGTGGGGGTCAAACGAAGTTACAAGTTTCGACTGGTTCACAGAGAGCCTCCCCCTTTAAAATACGGTCTATGGGAAATAAAGAATTGAATAGACATATTCTCAAATTGAAAGTAAGTCAAAATACAAATAATTATACAAAAAAGTAAAAAATGTATGTGAGACGCCGGCTTTCCAATACGCTGGAGAAACTTTAATGGATTTCAAGTCCATGTTCATTACCCAAAGAGTGACGCTTCTGCATGGGGTTCTTATTTACATTTATTTATTTACATTAAGTTATTTATTTACATTTCATTGCAAATAGATATTGCACCAAAGGACCCTCGCATGCAAGGCTACTTAAGGGGAAAGGTAGGGTCCCTCAGAGTGGTTTTGAAAGGGGAAGAAACGTGACGTCACTCGGAGCAATCAGTTGGTAGACAGATACGGTTCCTCCATGTAAAACCTATGAACGTCAAGTAGATTGTTTGTTATTTGCTTTCTTTGTAATGTCTTAAACGATGCTGATTAATATTGGGTTTCTTGTGCTGTCGGCGAAGTTTTTTTTTCAGGATTGAACCTCTTGTAAATGCGTTAGTCATAAATTAAAAAGAAAATGAGTTTTAAAAACAACTTACCCCATGAGATGAAACTCCAACAAGGCGACAATTATCCTTTCATGTTAGTTTTTGAGATTTAAATTTTTGCAATTTTTCTCAGTTCTTCGTTTTATAACGGCACAGTTCATATATTTAATTCGGAAAAAAGTTCTTGTTCTTGCAAAAAGTTTGAGAGCTGAGGCATTTTGCGTGAGAAATTTTTCCTGTAATATTTGTGTGAATTTATTTATTACACCTTCTCATTTATTTAATTGCACAGGTCCATGAAATCGCATGAAACACTTCTCAAGTTCTTTCACTGTCTCAAACCAACACTCAGTTGGCAAAACTAAACCACCCCGAGATACAGCCCCAATCTACGTTTGATTATTTTCCTTCTGAATATGTACAGTATTACTTCCCAGACCGTTATCACGCACTTTAAAAGCAATGTAGCCGGCAATAAATCTTAATGCTTCGTTTGAACAGTCTTCTCTTATGTTAAGAGATGATTCAATTGTTGAAGCTCCAGTGTTTTTGATGATTGAGTTCGAACATTATTTCTAATTATTAAGTTCAATGACTGCACTGTATCGACTTCAAATGATTGCCTCTTTCTTTTTCTTCAATCTTGGTTAATTCATCAACTCTAACAAGAGTTAAATAACTGGACGCTTAAAAACTGGTTATCACTTGTATTGTTAGTTATGGCACTGGATGAAGATAGTGGGATTTTATTCCACAAAAGAATTTGTCGCAATCTGTATTTGAAGTCGATGGGTAGAGGATGGTCTTAAAATTTTCCTAAGCCTCTTATTTGACTGAAAAGATGTTCCAAAGAATCTTGGTTTACTCTACAGGTTAAAATGTATTTCAGTTCAGTCTGTTGAATAAACTTCAGAAGTCCAATTAAAGATGCAATGGAGACTAACCATCCTTTTTGGAAAGGTAGCATGACCGACAACTCTCATCTCTTCAGCATGACCGACAACTCTTCAATATAATATTTTGCTTTGTGCAAAACATCCATCTGGGACTCTGGTTTGAGCCCAAACCCGCACCGCAAATTTTTGTCACTTATCTGAGTCCTGGAATTGAAAATATCAAAACAACCATCAATGGTAGAAATGAAATTCATTGTTTCTTTCCCACTCGGAAAATAATAATCTAATGCCTTTGCAACATGACTTTGCCTTCCGACAAAAGTTGTGCGGCCATTCTCACATTTTGCCTTTCGTTGTTTCTAACTTGAATATGCCCCTAAGATAATTTTGGGCATACTTTCAATTCGCCAGAATCGACTTCCAGTAACTTTTCAAATGCGGATTTTTGAATCACTTTATCAGAGGGTAATTTTATTCCGCTATCTAATATATGGTTTCTTAATAACTTTAAAAGATGAGGGAAATCGGCAAAAACCCAGATGTTTCTTGTTTTATCCATTGGATTTGAAAATGAACTCTTAGTTGGTGTTGTTGATAATTCCTTCCAAATGCGGATATTTTTCCCACCTAAATCTGACACGATACGGAACACCTTAAATCCAATTTCTTCTAGTTTTCGTATTAATTTAAGCAATAATAGTTTTGTCATTTGCTGGTCAAAGTTATAATAAATTAGTTGCTTCCAATACTTAAATGAAACGTTTTGCCATGACAATTTGAACATTGCTGTAAGGCCGTAATGTTTTATCATTTGCTGAATCATAGCAAACACGAGAATCAATATCCATTTCATCGAAGCAAATAATTGTAAATTTTTCAGCTTCGGTCATGTTGCAGCATTTAGTCTTCATGAAACTTAGAATTCGGGCTAAAACTCCTTCAGAAAAGTCTAATCTCTTACACCATCTTTTCAAAGTTGTAATGGACGGTAGTGGCATTTCCAAATGATTTCGAAGATATATATATATATATATGTTTTATAAGACATTGCTCTCAGAGCAATGGCATTGATAACATCTTCCTGGTTCCATTTCTTAATGCGCTTGCCGTCCATCAAAACCTGAAGTTGCGAATCTGTGAAAAACTTTCCTACTATTCTTTTTTACTTCTCTTTTTAATTTGTCTTTAAAATTTCGTTCTAAATTTCTCTTAAGATTATATATTTGAGTGTGATTTTTCCAGTTTCTTTTCTAATTGTAAGGGTTAGTTTTTGATTCTCAATTTGCAGTTCTTTGATTCTTTTCTGGCTTACAACTTCAGTTTCTAATATTTCCTGTTTATCATTCGGAATTTTTTGACTATTTAATGTTTTCAGTTTTTTCGGAGATAGTTGAAGGATATTTTCTAGGGCTCGTTTGCGAATATTTCGGTTTTCTAATCTGTATAATGAAGCTCCCTGTTTGAAATCAGCTTCAAACGGATTTTTAGAAGTTATGGCAGTTTTACTCATTACTTTCCTGCTATGAAATCCCAAAAGTTCGTTCCTCAGATCACGTTCATAATCGTTTTCCGTAAAATGAACAGAACAAATTCTCGAGTAATGAGGTCTGAAAGAATCTTTTCTTTTGCACTTTGCAATTCATTCATTTTTATAATACTCATCAGCAGGAAATCTATGAAACACACATCCGGTGTTATCTTCCTGTAATTTTTGCAAGTTGCAACTGCACAGCTCGACATCTTCAGACATGTTATATAGAGCTCAAATAGATGTAGAACTCTCTCTATCAACGGTTCTTAAAACAAAGATTAACAGAAAGGGAGTCTAAAAGGTCTATTTACCTCGAAACATATTTAACTCTGAAGACATACGTTATATAGATCTACTTTTCAAATAGATGCAAAACTATGAAAGCTTCTTAAGACTGAAAAACAATAAGGGAACTTCCAGTACTCTAATAGCGATGCCTTCCACTGAGTGACTGACGAGACACTTGCTCTCTGGAAAAAACCTTTCCTCCAAGTGATGTCATAACATCACCCCCCCCCCCTTTTTTTTTGCGGAGAAAGGGACAAAGGCTGACCAACCTGTCTCCTTTATTAACCTTGCCTCGCATGTCCGTACGCTTCTCCATCCGCCGGTCAATCTCCTCTTTTCACCTCCCAGTTCTCCCTTTTACTTTTCTTCTGGCCCGGATGATCTCGTTCAAGGGCACCCCACCCTCGTCCCTCGGGGGCCCAATGGTTCCTTCCGGCCAACGTTCCTCCATGTGTTGAACGGAGAACCTCACAGTAACCACTTTATAAGTCCAGTATCAATAAATAATGATAGTCACATAAGAATTGTTACTTGGGTCTAAACAAAGTCCGAGTCCGTTCATAGCTTCCACGGACATCATCCCTTGCCAGACCAATGCATGCCAGATGACTTGGAGAGGCTTGTTCAGTGTCCACATAAGAGCGGCTGTCGGTAACCACTTGATATCTCTCACATTGTAAATGTTGATACTCAGTCATAGTCTATGGGAGATGGTATGTCACAGTCTGTGATAGATTTAAATGATAGGCGTCAGTCCATAGTTAGATTCTGGTGGTACGTCATAGTCCATAGTTAGATTCTGGTGGTATGTCACAGCCCATAGTGTAATTAGGAATAGAGTCAGTCCATGGGAGTTGTATAGATTTCAGTCACAAACCCCTCTCGGGGGCACAACTTTAGGTGTGTACGGGCTTCACGAGCCCGAGGTACCCTGCTCTTCATGGGGTTTACTGTCTTTGGTAAACACGGAAATCGCACTCCTGGGACACCTAAGCGTTCTTTTCTCTTTTCCTCCTACTGTTCTATCTCCCACACCCTCTTGTTTTCCCCTTTCATGTATCTTGTGAACAGCACTTTGAAATATAATTGGATATGATTGATGATATATAATCATCATATCAAGGTTCCATTTAATTTGAGTTTTTCAATTTGATTTGCTTTAAAAAAATTCCCATCACCATGAGTTCAATTTTATTTTTACTTTAATGTCAGTACTTTTTCTGATCCGCATGTTTTTCGTGTGCGGCGTCCCGTATCGGGGAAAATGGAATCCTGGAATGAATACTTTCGTGGATGCGTGCCCTTTGGCCCATGCTTCAACGTAGACGGGTGAGCAGAGTGAGCCAGCTCTGATCAATCGGCTTACTTGACTTCTCTGGATTTCACCACGCCAGAGTGCTTAGCCCTCTGTCGTGCTGGACTTCACCGGTTTAAAGTATTTTGGGTTAATGCTGCAGCTAGGGATGCCCTGGGTGAACCGGCGGATCCACATCCCGATACTGTAGCACTATGTCATGGTGGTATCTTGAAGTGTGTGCTGAGGCTGGAATGTTCCAGAGTCAGCGACCACTCCCCTTGCTGGACTCCGTGGTGGATATGGGTTCAACATGAAGTTAATTATTTAATCTATGGATCCAAAAGTTTTCTTGTGCCCTAGAGGAGGAATAAACCCCTCTAACAACAATAATTGCTCAATACCTAAATTTTTAATAATCAATAACCCTGAAGGGAAACTTGCAACCTTTTCACCATTTGCTGTACTGAACATATTCAGTCTACTGCTGGCGAACAAAAAACAATAAAGAAATTGCTGTCTGGTGATCTTTTTATAGAAGCTGTATCTGCATATTAACCTGAGCAACTAATGAAATTAAACTAAATTGGCGAACTAAAAGTTAATGTAACTACACAGAACTCTGAATTCTAAAAATTTCGTCATATTGGTCCTCAATAATTATTATTCTATATGAGACAGAGATTTTGGCCTATAAATGGCAGAATTTTAGCTAGGAAAGTAGTTCATGAATGTGTCGGATTAGGATTTGAATTATCATTATTGATTCAAACACTGAGTATAGTTATTGTTAGAAAACAAGTTCAGAAAGTCTTCACGGGCTGCATCTACCCGATGCCGGGTGCATTTGGAAATAAGCCAAAAAGCCTTTTAACACAACATTCATAATTTTATTTACAAGATTAACAGACGACAAAAACATACATACCACATACCGCCGAGAACAAACTTAATCTGACTTACAAAATTCAGCTCGGAAGCTGACGTCACTTTTTACAGCGCCGCTCATTGGACAGTTACATTCACGCTCACTTCACTTCACAACTGTTATGCATAGTTATTCTCTGTGGTTTGTGCGTAGGCATGAATTTCTCCATTAAAGACCATAATTTTTAATTCATAACAGAAAAGAATAATTTACAACTATCGATTTCATTTTAAATGTGTGGTTAATTTTTCAAAGTACATTATTTTAAGAAGGGTCGCAAATGTAGTGTGCCAGAATTTAGATCCTTGAAACCCCAATTACTGTGTGTTGCGTTGAAATCTCCAGCTGGAATATAAAGGTTATTCGGATCCAATCTGAGATCGTTGAGCATCCTTTCATCTCCAACTCCTTTAGGACAATAAATATTGATGATGGTATGGCTGTGTTGTTATGGTGAATTTTTACTGCTTGGAATTCGAAAAATTGATTCTGTTCCTCTTTGATGAGTTCAGCACTGATGTTTCTATTGGCGGCTATTATCCTTCTCTGAAAGGACAGGGTCGATCAAAACGAAAAATGTTTTTTTTTTAAGAATAAATCGATTATTCGGTTTTAAAAACGTTTCTTCTAAAATTAAGATGTCAGCTTGGTTAAAATATTAATTATAATTTAAATCAAAGCGGCGCGCTCTGGCGCCTTGGCAGTTCCATTGTATGAGGTTAATTCCAAACACGGTTAAGAGGAAAAAAATTCAACTAACCAGGCAGCGGGAAGACCTATTTATATTCCATTTTGCCACTTATGAGAGATTGTTCTAGTGGAGATTGTGAGTGTGTAGTTTTTGTTAGTTTTTTTTTGGTTATGAGTATTCTAAGAATCTTCGCGCTTGTTCGTTTTATTATTGTGGTATTACTGTTATTATCTTCTATATTTTTCCTATTTTGTATTAGATTTTTTATTTGCTATTCTAGCCAGTTTGTCTTTTTGTGTTTGTTTCCTCTTCTCGATCTTGAGTGGTTTGTCCCTTATTCTCTTCCTGTATCATCATTTCATTTTTCATCTGTAGTATTTTCTTGAGTTTCATAAATTGCATTTTCTTTTGGTATTATAATGTTTTCAATCATTTGTGTTAATATATATGTTACCGTGAAAAGACCGAAATTGGAGAATGTCGACTTTCACCGGTGAATGTCGACACATACCAAATACGTCGGTGAAAGATCGAATATTTCATTACATTCTTGTACATTCGGACCCTCACCGGTGTATGTCGACAATCACAGATATGCTCTGGTGGAGGTCGAAAAGAGAGGAGCCGAGGGTTTTTTTCCGATACCCTAATTTATACTGAATGGATACTGCAGTGAATCGTGATCTTTTTCTTGAAAAGTTAAATGCATTAATTGCGGGTAAACGAGAAGACAATTGTTTTTATTTTTCTCAAGAAAAGTACTCTAAAATACTTTCTGAAATGTTACGAACAATGTACAAAAATGTACAAAAACAATTTCCTCCTGCTCAAATTGGTGATACTGTACGAATAGAAGTCCCTGATGTCGACCGTGGTCGTACAGATAGCCGAAATGTGTTAGCGGTTGTTGTTGGAATAGAAGACTCCGACTTCTATAAACTGGCAAATAAAAATGGTACCCTCAAGCAGCTTTACACACGTAATCAGTTCGTAATTTGTAAAGAAAAGTTACTTTCCATAGATGAGATTTCTTTTCAAGAAATGTCGCTGAGAGAAGCAGCTGCAGCTAATTCGAGAAGCGGGGGGCAAGGCTATACACGCTGTCATTGCAAAAGGAAGTGTTCCACAAATAAATGCAGTTGTAAAAGCAAGGGACTCTTGTGCAATTCAAAGTGTCATAATAGTTTAAGTTGTTGCAATAAATAAGATTTGAATCACATAATTAAGTAAGTTTTTTATTACTATTATTTTCTTTTCTCATTTAGAATGTACTGTATAATTAAGTAAGTTTTATTCACCATGCACCATTAGTGCATGGTGAATGTCGACATTTGCCGGTGTAAGTCAGAAATAAGGGTATTTAGCAAATATTTCGGACATACACCAAGCGACTATGTGAATGTTGACATTCACCGGTGAAAGTCGACATTCTCCAGATTTCGGTCTTTCACTGTAACATATATATTTGATTTCTTTGAATTTGTTCGATTGTAGTTAGTATTGGTTTTAATGTTTCAAGTATTATTTCTTTTATTTCGCTATTTTTTATTACTTCTCTTTCTTCTGTGTTGATCTTTTTTCTGTTGCGAGTTTATTTTTAGCATCTATGTAGGATATTAAGTTTTCGTTTTTATATTTCAATATTTCTATTTTTTCCTTTCTCTTTTTGCAATTTTCGTCATCTACTGTGTGTGATTTTTTACAATTTCTGCAACATTTTTTTCCTGATTTGTGCACATCATTTCTGAATGGTCTTCTGAACAGATGTTACATTTTTTGTTGGATCTACATCCTTTCATGCCATGGCCAAATACCCAGCAGTTTTTGCATTGCCTTGGTTTTTCTATGTAGTTTCAGTTGCTGCATCATCATTCCAATATGCACTTTATCTCCAATTTTTTTTCGAGTGGTGGTGGTGATGGGGGATCGAATTGTATAGTTTTTAACGGAATTTTTATTTGATTGACATTTTTTTTGGAATCTGGTTATATTTGCGATTTTAATTCCTTGTTCTTCTAAATCCTCAATTATGTCTTCTAGTGTTATTTCTATTCCATTTATAATATAATGTGTTATTAACTTGTCCTCCGTTATTTTGGTATCAACTGTAGTATTCAAAATATTTTTAATTGGAAGCTTCGTGGGCGGCGACCTTACTTTCTACTGTGATGATAATGTTGTTTCGAGTTCGTCGGCATACTATGATGTTCTTGGGAGTACAGAAAAATGTTTAAATATTTCTTTTTTAATTGTATATGGGTTTTTATTAAGTATAGGTTGTGTTGGGCGAATGATGAAGTGAAAATATAAATCCCCTCATCACTGCAATAATTAATAAGGTCATTGACTTGTAAACGTCCAGGTGTAAGAGTCGTCACTCATTAATAGGGTTAACCTCTGTTCGCTCAAAATATCAGTCAGCCGATAAGAGAATATTCTACTTACCCAAATAGCAGAAACAAAAGTAAAGCCCTAGGAAAATAATAATCTCAAAAAGACCAAAGAACCAAGCAGCCAAGAACCTTCAATTTCCACAAACTCCAGAAATTGGAAAACAGAATTCTCACAAACTAAGTATAGCCATTCGTCGCAACATCGTTTTCGCAAAGCACAAACTCACCTAACTTATCTAACTTTCTTTAAGCACAAATGACTCTCTGCAGTTGTGATGTGGAAGTAGAGTTCAATTCTTTTGTTAACATGCAGATATTTGAAACAAGATGACTGGGCCATGAATTCGTGTGAAATAAGGAGGGTTGGTTGTTTGATCAAATATGGCCAAGCGCACCAAACTCAACTTGAAGTAAAAAGAGGTATTAGGGAACAGAGTAGTGGGATGAAAGCAGAAAAAGATCACTTGGGTAAACACTCCCGTGTTTACTAAAGACAGTAAACCACAAGGAGTGAGATAGGGAAGCAGCCATTTTTTACTTCCAACTGAAGATTCCCAAACTGAATGATCCTTCAACTGTCTCGGGGCCGCGGTAGCCCGGTTGGAAGAGTAACGGATTAGCAAACGGAAAGTTGCGAGTTCGAATCCAACCAAATACCATCGTGTACAAGGGGGATTGGTGCACGTTAAATCTGTCGTGACCTCAAATGTTCTCACGTTGGCGTGGTGTGAAGGTTTGGAGAATGGGGTCAGTTCTTGTCATCTGACCATGATTCAAAATGACGAGGTGTTGTCCATGGATCTTTCCCTTGGGGAATGATTGATCCTGGACCGTCGCCAATAGCCCGTTCTGTTGCTCCAGTGCAATGTTAATTAAAATACCTACCTACCGTGGGATGAATGGATCCCTGAACTAGACCTTCAAAACTAAAGCTGAAATAATAATGAAATATCGCAGCTTCGGTAATGATGTTTCCTTAACAATAATTCTTTCCAATTTCCGAAACCTGTAAACCCTCTTCGGAATGCTATGTTACTCAGGGGACCGCAGTAGCCCGGCTGGTAGAGTATCCGATTAGGAGGGTTTTGCGAGTTCGAAACTCGATCAAACAAAAGACCGTTGTGTAAGGTACACGTCCAATCTGTCGTGGCCCCAAATGTAATCACTTTGGGTGGTGGTGAAGTTTGGATAGTGGGATGCCAGCTCGTCATCTGACCGTGTTTCAAAATTGCGTGGCGTTGTCTCGGATCTTTCCCTTCGGGATGGACCGATAGGTAATAGATCATCTTTTTATGCGGAACTAAGCATTTGTCAAACTTCAGATCTTCACTATAAAGGTCTTCCCCTGTGTTATTTTCATTGGTTAGCGCTCTGGTCCTTAGGCTCATGGTTCGGTCTTGACATGGAAGTTTGTAATGGTTCCAGGGCTGCCACAGAGAAAGGTGACTTTTGGTACAATTTTTCAATCTTGGCGACTAGGAGGACCTTTTTTAAGTAAAATCGGGTCTCATGCTCCTATAGTCTAAATTTTGGCGACATTTTGTGAAAATTCCCCAAAGGTCAACGAACATTTTTGAACTAATAGTGGACAGGGAAAATATTTTTCAGATTTCTTTTTTAGAGAAGTTTCCAAAGGAGCCAATATCGAAGTTTAGGCACCAAGCCGTACGAAAGAAAAAGATCGGAATCTGTGGTTGCTAGACTGTCGTTAAGACCGTATGAAATTATTTCGTTTTTAATTTTAAAATTCTTGGCACGATCATCAGCGTCTGTTTCATGCTTAATTAGCACATTTTGTGTTTTAGCCGGAAGAGCAACGGATTAGCAACCTGAGGGTTACGAGTTCGGTCCAACCAAAGACTGTTGTGTACACGGGGGTTGGTGCACGTTCAATCAGTCGTGGCTTCAAATGTCCTCACGTTTGCCTGGTGTGGAAGTTTGGAGAGTGGGGTGCCAGCTCTGGTGTTCTCGTCATCTGACCGTGGTTCAAAATGACGTGACAGTGTCCTTGGATCCCGGACTGTTGCCAATAGCCCTGTGTGTTGTACCAGTGCGAGTATAATTAACTACTATTCACCTTTTAAAAATGTAGGCTATCATTTCAGAAGTGCTTTGGCTGAGGTAGCGCTGGATTTTAAACTTGAATATTGGACTATATGGCAGTACAAAGGTATTTGTGTATTTAAAAGTCCTTCCATGGCCATTGGGGCTCCTATACGGGAGGAAAAGTACCCCAAATAATTGGTCTAAAATTGGTCCATTCCACTTTATAACCTTTTTAATGTGGGTACAGTTGGCTTACCAGCCAAGTGGGAAAAATTCTCGATGTCTAAAAAAAGGAATAGAACCTTGAATTTGACTGAACTCTTCCATAACGAAATTATCCTTTTGAAGATTTTAAATTTTTTGTTTTCTAGAATACTTTTAAAAGATTAAAAATACTTTTAAAATGTACTGTAGCGTTATCCCTTCTCTCTAGAGGGCGCTCCCTTGATCAAGAGGGAGTAGACCTAAAGGGGAGATTGACTCCGGTGTGCTAGGTCGTTTGAGGGGCATGGAATCCTTGTTGCTATAATTTCGTGTAATCTGTTTTGTTGTAATAAAGTCAAGTTTTTGTTGAGTACAAAAGTATTTTGGTATGTTGGATCCTTGAGATACATAACCTCTTCATATTACATTGGCGCAGTGAAGACCGGATCTGAATTATCAGTCTTTGTTTGTGGATTGGTTCCAGTGGACAAGGACGATGAGGTAGGCAACTTTTGCTTTACTGTTTGATCAGATTCAGTGTATGAGATAATTAATTTTAATTGCCTGGTTAAGATTAATATTTATTATTTAAAAAATGTTCCGGGGAGCGAAAAAGGAAGATCTTAAGTTAATCGCTGAGAAGATAGGCGAGACAATTACTCCAGATATGAAAGTAATTCACTTAAGAAATCTTATTTTGAAGAGCGAAAGTTATGTAGAGGATGAAACATTCGTAACACAATATGCAGATTCCGTTATAACGGATAGGAGGTCCAAAGAAGAGCAAGAGGCTCGAATCGATTTAGAAAAATAAATCTCGAAAAAGCAAAACTAGAAAGTTCACGATTGAGTATAGAAGCTCAGTTAGAATTAAAAAGAATAAATTTAGAGAGTTTGAGATATGAAAGTTCGCTTGGCAGGGCTGAGCAAGTTAATGTAAATCCTGAGATAGTGAGTCAACTTTCAATAGAAAATTTCATTCGTAGTGTTCGCACACTAACACTCCCTGTTCCGAGAAGGCCAGAGGGCTGGAATTTATTTTTTCTCGTCACTAGAGAGAGCATTCAAAACCAAAAGTGTACCCGACGAATTCAAAGGGGAAATTCCGTTGAATCTCTTAGGAGAAAAGGCCGTTAATATATTAGTGTACATTAAAGACAAGGAGATAAATGATTACAATAAAATAAGAAGTGCAGTTCTAAGAATTTGAACCGACACCATTGATCTGTTTACAGAATTTTCAAAAAGCCAAACGTATGGCAAATGAAACTCATGTTCAGTTTTCATCGTGATTGGCAACCAATTGGGAACAATATTGTAAGCTAAGAGAAGTTAATGATTTCAATTCTTTAAAAGGATTAATTGTTAGTGATAAGTTATATGAAACGCTTGATCGAGAAACAGCCACGCATCTAAACATAAAGCAAGAACAAAGTTGGTTTGAATCCACATAAATGGGCAGAGAATGTTCTTTGCTTCGATAGGAAAATCGCTTGCCGAGACACCTTTGAATTGTAACAAAACTTCAGCTAATCACATCAACACGCGTAATGATTTTAAATATATTCCTCCGCATTTAAGACGCGAAGAGTTAAAACCAAGAAGGCTTAAAGACAAAATGAGTAGGAAAATTGAATGCTACATTTGTGGTGAAAACCATTTGGCCCGAGAGTGTAACAAAAAGTACCCACAAACAAAAACAAGCGAAAGGAAAGAGAGGGCTGTAAGGTTCTTTCGGAACGCTTCAAACCACATGTCGATCTTTAACCTTTGAAGCAGGTCACCATCTTCGTTAAGGGGAGAGAGAGAATGACTCAGGGACTCAACTGTTGGTCATAAATTCTGACTTCCTCCCTAACGTGGACAGCGATGAATTCGGGAAGGTTGGTTTGAGTTCGGCTTTCGGCGAAAAAGTTGAAGCCAAATTAGTGAAAACAACGATTTCGCTTGACAGTGACTCAGCTTTAAAACATCCCGAGTGTGATGGCGATGACGGATAAATTACATGCTTTGGCATTGATACCACCGTCTTTGTATGAGTCATTATGTTCAATAAACAGCGAAGCGCCAGACGGAACAGTAAATAAGGGATTTGTTTATTTCAAAGAGGGGAGTGGCATCCACAGACGTTTTTATGGAGTGAAAAGGAAATGGGGGACGCTATGTCTAGTGGAGAGGAAGAAAACGATAAGAGCCAAGTCGTGGAAAATAATGAAAATTATTTAGACGATTCTCAATTTTATTCGGATCATTTTAAACTAAAAGACGAGCAGAGTAATTGCAAATCTTTAGAAAGGGTTCGCGAGGAATTAAAGCAAAATAAAGGCAATTTTATTTTAATCGACGGATTAATCTATCACAAAGACAAAATTCTCGATGAACCAATGGCACAATTAGTTTTACCGCACAATAGGTTAGATAAAATTTTAAGGTTAGCTCATGAGTCAGTTTTCGAGGGTCATATGGGGGTGAAGAAGACTAAAGAAAGAATAAGATATAATTTTTATTGGCCGGGCATGAATAAAAATATTACTGAATTTGTCCGGACTTGCAAGGGTTGTCAGCTTCGGAAAAAGGAAAAGGTTGGTGAAAGAGCTACAATCACGCCAGTAGTTCGTCCGCGGCTTCCTTTTCAAGTAGTTAATATTGATGTCGTTGGACATATTGAGCCTCCATCCAGTAGAGAACATTCTCTGTATGATGGACCAGCACACCCGTTGGCCTGAGGTAGAGGTCACTTTCAGCCAAGGCGGCATGCGACGCTTTGCTGCAGATATTTTCGAGGACTGGTGTACCCAAAATTGTCGCTAGTGACCAGGGAACAAACTTTAAATCGTCCCTAACGCAAGAATTTTTGGAAAGAATTGGATCGAGTCCAAGATTTTCTTGTCCTGGTTACCCAGCTAGCAACGGTTTAGTAGAGCGATGGAACAGAGTGTTGAAGGAAATGCTTCATCACGTAATTCGAGAGGATCCAAGAAGTTGGGATCAACAACTGCCATTCCTGTTGTTTGCCTATCGAGAAGTGTCGAACAAGACTACAGGAGTTTCACCTTTTAAACTGCTATATGGCAGAGAAGCCCGAGGTCCACTCTCAGTTCTCAAATCCTCCTGGGCTGGTGAGATATACCTACCAACAAGCATCTCTCAGTCAGCCGCTGATTATCTTTGTCGCCTTACCGAGATTTTTCACGGCTTACATCGATGAAATAGCCGTCTTTTGAAGGGATTGGAATGAACATCTAATTTTCATTTGGATACAATCCTCACGAAACTTGAACTGAATTTCACATTAAATCTCAAAAAGTGCTCTTTTGTGAAATCGGAAATTAAATTTCTTGGACATGTCCGGAAGAGATCAGCCCGATCCTGAGAAAACTAAAGTAATTGAAGATTTACCCAGACCTATTACTAAGAAAAATTTGCGAAGTGTGCTAGGACTTTGCAACTACTATATCGTGAGTATATCCCAAATTATTCTGAACTTGTGTATTCTTTGACGGAACTTACGAAAAAGAAAGTTCCTGATTGCATTCCATGGACTCAGGAGAATGATATCACCTTTAGTGTTTTGAAGAGAGCCTTGATCGAGACTCCCTCTTTATATTCTCCGGTTGCTGATAAACCTTTCATTTATTCGGATGCATCTCAAATTGGTGTAGCCTCTCGCAAAAGTGTGGTGATAAGATTTATCCAATTGCTTATGCCAGTCAAAAACTGACCACTGCACAGTAGGCTTGGTCTACGATTGAACGGGAGGCATTTGCAATCGTTTGGAGCTTGAAAAAATTTGAAGTTTGGGTATTTGGGAACAGAAATAGAGTTCTACATTGATCATAACCCTTTACCCTACTTAACTAAAAGTGCTCCCTAATATTCGAGATTGCAAGATGGGCTTTTGCACTACAAAAGTATAATATTGCTATAAAACATTGCCCCGGTGCAAAAATGCCTCATGCTAACGCACTCTCACGCTTATTGTAAAAATTTAATTACACTGCTGGCCACCCAAATTGCAACACCAAGAAAGACAAGAGATATCACAACAAAATTTATTTTGTAGATAACATGTTGACCAAGTATCAAATGATTAAATTTATAGACTTCTGTGAAGTGTGGTTCCTGCCAAAATCAGTAGCCAGAGTAGCCGCCATTGTTGGAGATCACCGCTGCCACACGCCTCGGCATTGATTCAAAGAGACTTTGGATGTGTTCTTGGGGTACAGCAGACCAAGCAGCTTCCACACGTTGCCAAAGTTGATCTGGTGTGGCAGCTGGGGATGTATTCTGGGTCAATCGTTGAGCAACCATGGACCACATGTTTTCTATCGGCGAAAGATCCGGAGAGCGAGCTGGCCAGGGAAGCAATTCAATCTGGCGATTGACGAAGAACCCTTGGACAATGCGTGCCACGTGTGGTCGCGCATTATCCTGTTGAAATATGGCTGTGGGCAAGCCCTGAAGGTAAGGAAGGACAACTGGCTCCAACACCTCGGAGATGTAGCGCTGGCTGTTTAAAGTACCGGCAATGCGTACTAGAGGAGTGCGAGAGTGATATCCAATACCGCCCCATACCATAATACCCGGTGCAGGACCAGTGTGGCGGTGCATAACGCAGCTGTTCAGCATCCTCTCTCCACGGTGTCTCCAGACTCGAATCCGACCATCGTGGTGTTGCAGACAGAAGCGTGACTCGTCAGTAAAGACAATTTCATTCCATTCTGCCGTCCACATCCTTCTTTCATCGCACCATTGGCGGCGGAAACGTCTGTGGTTCTGCGTCAAGGGTAGACGAAGCAATGGACGTCTTGCGGACAGACCACTCTGCTGTAAACGGCGTCGAATGGTACGCGCAGACATTGGATGATGCGGTACAGACTGAATGTGCTGTGCTATGGTTCGTGATGTGGCTGAGCGATCCGTCACTGCCATACGCACAATATGCCTGTCATCACGTGAAGTGGTGCACTGAGGTGGATGCGATCGAACACGTCGGTCCGTCGTACCCTCCTGCATTCAACGATCACATATCCGCATTACAGTTGTTTGGTTTCGTCCAACACGACTACCGATTTCCCTGAAAGATAATCCACAATCTCGGTAGGCCACTATCCTTCCTCTGTCGAACTCGGATACTTGATCAAAAGATGATCGCTGTTTTCTACGAGGCATAATTGATCGTTTTTTTGAAAAAACCACAAGAAAAACACAATTGCCGTACTTGAAATCGTCGAAATCTCCAAGCCTTAAATAGCGCTTTGAAGTGGCGCCACAGGCGCGCGTGATGTGCGTCTGCGCTGAAATTCTAATCATTTGCATATCTCACCTCCGCTAATGCATGTTGTAAATTTCATATTATTTGCATGCTTCCTTCAGGGTGTTGCATTTACGGTGGCCAGCAGTGTATAATTTTGGGTGAAGTGAAAAATAATTTCATTTTGTAATGATCAATTTTCAATTATATGTTTAGGTACTTATAATTGCGTTATGGACCTTTAGTGTTCTAAAATGTGTTTAAATTTTTAATGTTCTATTTTTAGAATTTATGAAATGTGAGTTTTTGAATTGTGATATAATTTCATAACCACAGTAATTGCTTGTAGTACATTTATTTTCGATTTCTATAATCAGTGTGCATTATTTGTTTATCTATATTGGTATATCATACTACATGAAGGTTGATGCCAATTTTGTGTTCTGAGTGATAGTCGAGTAGTGCATAACGTATGAGTACTATTATATATGTATTGATATGATTGTGTATTTTGATTTCAACATTTGAGTACAATAACTTATGGGATTGTCAGATTGAGTATCGCAGGTGATACGTCAATCTTGCATGGGGGTGTAGCGTTAGCCCTTCTCTCTAGAGGGCGCTCCCTTGATCAAGAGGGAGTAGACAAACGTCCGACTCCGGCGTGCTAGGTCGGTTGTCTGATGGGCGTGTAATCTGTTTTGTTGTAATAAAGTCAAGTTTTTGCTGACTACAAAAGTATTTTGGTATGCTGGATCCTTGAGATACATAACCCCTCCATATTACATGTACTATTACAGATGAGTAAAAAAAAATACGATTACAGATGAGCGACAAGACAAACCTACTTATGCAATTAATGCCCGACAAATGACATTTGATTTGGTTTGCTTGTAAATTAATCTGTAATTTTATATTGCACAACTTTGTCAAGTTCAAGAGTTTTATTAATTCCTCTAAAAGGAAAACACTGATATTGTAATTAATCTATTTTCGTGAGAGCAAACTTAAAAAAATAGAAGTTGAAAGCATGAGGTTTTGAAAAGGTTGGAATGGGGGTGAGATTTTGAAGGATTGCGCAGCACGTGGCCTCGAACGTGGATTGGTCGCACAAGTCTTTAAAACTGCAGCTTCAGTGTCTTGTGAATTAATTAAATGTTCAAGGACTTCGCCCTTTTCCCTTTCAGTTCTCATTCCATGACGAACAAAGAACGCTCCGGAGATTCAACAACCAAGACGTGCCGAAATGCGAACCAATCAGACGGCACGTGCGAGTTGTGACCCCGCCTCTTTCATCGACTTCGAGTATTTCAGCTGGGGCGATAAATGCCTGACAAAGGCAACACAAAAGTCGCCAATTCTTGTATGCTGAAATGCTCGTTTTCGAAAGTTCTTTTCTGCTTGTTTCTAACATGCGATTTCCGGATATTCCGAAGTTAATTTTGGCCTCTAATAAGAACGATTATAATTACAGATAAGGTATTGGTATTTTTCAATTAACGTCACACTGGAGCAACAGAACGGGCTATTGGTAACGGTCCGGGATCAATCCCAAAGGGAAAGATCCGAGTTACAGATAAGGGGATAGATAACTAACACTAACAGAGAATAAAAATTGAACAATTATTGACTGTTAGAAATTGACGTTAACCTTTCATTTTAAGTGACCACTCATAAATCAGCAATTTCGACTTTTCCAAATGTTTTTATTTGATTAAAGAACTTTCGTAACACATTATGAGACATTTTAGAAGTTACCTTTTAAAATTATTTATTCAAACTATATATTTTCCAATAACAGTTGTTTTTACCAAATTTGTAATAACATTGTTATTTTAACTGCTTCGCTATAAGCCCATCTCTAAAAAGCGTTCTTCCCGTGGAAAAGTTTCATTCATTCTTGGTAAACTTAGAAACTTGACCATTTTTCAAATACACGCAACTTTCTTTAAAGAATGAATCCTAACTAAATATTTCGTCATCTGACCGTGGCTCAAAATGACGTGGTGTTGTCCTCGGAGCTTTCCCTTCGGGATTGATCTCGGACCGTCACCAATAGCCCGTTGTGTTGCTCCAGTGTGACGTTAAATGAAATGCCGACCTACCTAACTAAAAATTATTTATTTGATTTCTCCTTTGCCGTTCAACGGGAGTTTGGTTTTTAACTACACAAGGATTAATTTGACCAGAACCAAAGGGTTAATACGGATTCCGAACATCCAACTCTACCAACTGGGCTACCGCTGCCCCAGGACATTTAGGAAGAGTGTTTACTTTGGAAAATTCCGATTTCAACTATCTCTGATAGCTTTTATCTGCCACCCACTTATATAATCTGGGAGGCCTCGGTAGCACGGTTGGTATGCGAGTGTCTCTTACTTATGCAAAGTGGCGTCCCATTCACAGAACGGGTCGTCTTCAGAAGGGACGAAACTTGCTGGGACATCGAAAATGCTGCTCAGTGTGTCGTCGTCATTGACAGCAACAGCGCAAACTGGAATCAAAATTTTAGAAATTATTGTCAATAGTTATGCCATTCAATTTATGTAACCGCTTATTGATCATTGGTCCGAGAACACAAAATGTATTTCCCTAAATTTGACAAATATGTGTAATATAAAATAGCGTATGTACTTGTAACTATTGTGAACAAAATTCAAAAGGTTATACTGTAAAGCGATTTTTCTCGTACAATTTTTTAAGCGAATCTGCTTTTCTACACATTTGTCAAGTTCATAAAATTTTGTAATTTTAGTTAATTTGTTTTCCACTGTTTCTTTGTTAAATCAACTTCTGTAAGCCCGTGTTGTATTTCTGTGGTGCATGGGGAGTTTGCTTTTGTTCAAAAAATAATAATAAAACAATAAAAAATTAAGCGTACAATTTTTAAATGGACAAATTTGTGCGTAAAAATCAGTTTGGGGAAATTCCAAATTTTAATTCTACTTTTACAGGAAATAATGTGCTAACAAAGACGAATGAATTTCTACACTTCAAATTAACATAAAGACTAAACCAAACCCATTCTGTAAAGCGAAGAGCATTATTTATCTGATAAAAAGTATGGAAGAAAATATAATTTTTTGACCAAAGTAGCATTTATGCTCATACTGGAACCATAAAAGTGAAACTATTGCGAACAGTTCTATGAGTCTATATTAGCTACTACTCCGGTGATACATTGGTTGGATGTATGCTTTTCATTTGTAAAGTATTTTTCAATATATGAGTGTCAGTACATTCCAAACATTTCTCATCTATGAAAATTAGCAAGCAATTCTCTCTCTCGTGATTTTATCTCAGTGAACTGTAGTCATCGATTTTCATACTGGAACCATAAAAGTGAAACTATTGTGAACAGTTCTATTAGTCTATATTAGCTACTACTCCGGTGATACATTGGTTGGATGTATGCTTTTCATTTGTAAAGTATTTTTCAATATATGAGTGTCAGTACATTCCAAACATTTCTCATCTATGAAAATTAGCAAGCAATTCTCTCTCTCGTGATTTTATCTCAGTGAACTGTAGTCATCGATTTTCATACTGGAACCATAAAAGTGAAACTATTGTGAACAGTTCTATTAGTCTATATTAGCTACTACTCCGGTGATACATTGGTTGGATGTATGCTTTTCATTTGTAAAGTATTTTTCAATGCAAGGAATTCTCTCTTCTATGAAAATTAGCATCAATTCTCTCTCTTGTGATTTTATCTCAGTGAACTGTATTCATCGATTTTCATACTGGAACCATAAAAGTGAAACTATTGTGAACAGTTCTATTAGTCTATATAGAACTGTTCTCGTGATTTTATCTCAGTGAACTGTAGTCATCGATTTTCATACTGGAACCATAAAAGTGAAACTATTGTGAACAGTTCTATTAGTCTATATTAGCTACTACTCCGGTGATACATTGGTTGGATGTATGCTTTTCATTTGTAAAGTATTTTTCAATGCAAGCAATTCTCTCTTCTATGAAAATTAGCATCAATTCTCTCTCTTGTGATTTTATCTCAGTGAACTGTATTCATCGATTTTCATACTGGAACCATAAAAGTGAAACTATTGTGAACAGTTCTATTAGCCTATATAGAACTGTTCTCGTGATTTTATCTCAGTGAACTGTAGTCATCGATTTTCATACTGGAACCATAAAAGTGAAACTATTGTGAACAGTTCTATGAGTATATATTATCTACTACTACGGTGATACATTGGTTGGATGTATGCTTTTCATTTGTAAAGTATTTTTCAATATATGAGTGTCAGTACATTCCAAACATTTCTCATCTATGAAAATTAGCAAGCAATTCTCTCTCTCGTGATTTTATCTCAGTGAACTGTAGTCATCGATTTTCATACTGGAACCATAAAAGTGAAACTATTGTGAACAGTTCTATTAGTCTATATTAGCTACTACTCCGGTGATACATTGGTTGGATGTATGCTTTTCATTTGTAAAGTATTTTTCAATATATGAGTGGCAGTACATTCCAAACCTTTCTCATCTATGAAAATTAGCATCAATTCTCTCTCTTGTGATTTTATCTCAGTGAACTGTATTCATCGATTTTCATACTGGAACCATAAAAGTGAAATTATTGTGAACAGTTCTATGAGTCTATATTAGCTACTACTCCGGTGATACATTGGTTGGATGTATGCTTTTCATTTGTAAAGTATTTTTCAATATATGAGTGGCAGTACATTCCAAACCTTTCTCATCTATGAAAATTAGCAAGCAATTCTCTCTCTCTCGTGATTTTATCTCAGTGAACTGTAGTCATCGATTTTCATACTGGAACCATAAAAGTGAAACTATTGTGAACAGTTCTATGAGTATATATTATCTACTACTCCGGTGATACATTGGTTGGATGTATGCTTTTCATTTGTAAAGTATTTTTCAATATATGAGTGTCAGTACATTCCAAACCTTTCTCATCTATGAAAATTAGCAAGCAATTCTCTCTCGTGATTTTATCTCAGTGAACTGTAGTCATCGATTTTCATACTGGAACCATAAAAGTGAAACTATTGTGAACAGTTCTATGAGTCTATATTAGCTACTACTCCGGTGATACATTGGTTGGATGTATGCTTTTCATTTGTAAAGTATTTTTCAATATATGAGTGGCAGTACATTCCAAACCTTTCTCATCTATGAAAATTAGCATCAATTCTCTCTCTTGTGATTTTATCTCAGTGAACTGTATTCATCGATTTTCATACTGGAACCATAAAAGTGAAACTATTGTGAACAGTTCTATGAGTCTATATTAGCTACTACTCCGGTGATACATTGGTTGGATGTATGCTTTTCATTTGTAAAGTATTTTTCAATATATGAGTGGCAGTACATTCCAAACCTTTCTCATCTATGAAAATTAGCATCAATTCTCTCTCTTGTGATTTTATCTCAGTGAACTGTATTCATCGATTTTCATACTGGAACCATAAAAGTGAAACTATTGTGAACAGTTCTATGAGTCTATATTATCTACTACTCCGGTGATACATTGGTTGGATGTATGCTTTTCATTTGTAAAGTATTTTTCAATATATGAGTGTCAGTACATTCCAAACCTTTCTCATCTATGAAAATTAGCAAGCAATTCTCTCTCGTGATTTTATCTCAGTGAACTGTAGTCATCGATTTTCATACTGGAACCATAAAAGTGAAACTATTGTGAACAGTTCTATTAGTCTATATTAGCTACTACTCCGGTGATACATTGGTTGGATGTATGCTTTTCATTTGTAAAGTATTTTTCAATATATGAGTGGCAGTACATTCCAAACCTTCATTAACTAAGGAAACAAAAATTTTACTGCACAGCTATTTATTATTCAACCTTTTGGTCTTCAAAAAATAAAAATTTTAAGCATGTTGATACTGTTATGTATCTTTAAATTGCAATGTGACAATGCATCTCATCTGCATAAAAGCAAGCAGTTAGTGTCTCCGTAAAATTATCGTGGATCAGTGGTATGCTCACTGTGCTAGCAACCTGCGAATTGTAGGCGGCTTCTGTTCGATTAATCTCTGGGTGTATTTCTCTCCTCTGTGTCAGTAACTTTCCTTGTGTGTGTATATCCATTACTTGATGTTGTCTGCCTTGTTTGTGGCGCAGCATGGAGAAATATGGCCCTTGTGCCATAAAAAAGCAATTCAATATAACCCAAAAAATTATTAGTGATTGTTTCTGCTCTAAGCCAGTGATATTGTAATCTGTTTAAAGGATATAAACACTATGATTATAATTTTGTAAAGTAGTTAGTCTTTAAAAGATGCCAGCTCCGGTGCTCACCTCGTCATTTGACCGTGGTTCAAAATTACGCAGTGTTGTCCTCGGATCCTTAGATTTCGGATTGATCCCAATAGACCGAAGTGTTGCTCTATATTGCGACGTCAATTCAACTACCTACCTACTTTTTTACACATTTTGTAACTCGAAGTTCTGAAATAATAATTGCATCGCGGCACCTGAACTTCGAAGAGGGCCCAAGCAATGCCGAAGCTACATTTTTGTAGCTTTTAAGTTGAGGCCTCTTTTCCAAAACAAAAGTTTCGATCTAAAAAGCTGGTAAAGTTGAAAATGGCTCCAGTTCATGGCTCTCAAAGACGGAAGTAAGAAAATGCTCTCCTTGTCTCATTTTGCGCTCTCCAGACGTTTGTGAGAAGATAATTGTCTTCTCTGCTATTGATAATTGTCTCGCTTTGTCTTTTCTCTGAACAGTAATCTGAACAGTAAGTTTCTCGCCGTTTGAAAAAGCGATCAGATCTTGGAAAGGATATCCCGTCGAAACTACTTGGAGGGAAGTCAATGAGTGCACGATGACCACCTCTCAATTGTCCCCATTACTGTGACTAATAGAGATGTGTAGACTGAGAAAATATTTCAAACGCTCGCAAAATTTAGGCGCGCGGTCGGCTGCAGTTTTTTGGTAGGTAGGTATTTTAATTAACGTCGCACTGGAGCAACACAACGGGCTATTGGTGACGGTCCGCGATCAATCCCAAAGGGAAAGATCAGAGGACAACACTACGTAATTTTGATTCTCGGTCAGATGGTGATTAAACATCTGAGCAGGCACCCCACTCTCCAAACTTCCACACCACGTCAACGTTACATTTGAGACCACGACAGAATTAACCTGCACCAGCCCACTTTCTACACAACGGTGTTTGGCTGGATTCGAATTCGCAATCCTCCAGTTGCTAATCCGTTGCACTTCCAACCGGGCCACCGCGGCCCCAAAAACGTTTGGGAAACGTTTGATAAAAAAGGTAGGTATCTTTTCTCTTTCATGTGTCATTGCAGGAACATTGGCGAATTATTACAAAAAAACTAGAGTTGGCGTGCTGTGTTAATTTCATTGTATAAGATCCCGCTCGTGGACACAGCGACAAAACAAGATTTTCCCTTTTGTTTGGTTCGTCATCTGACCGTGGTTCAAAATTACGTGGTGTTGTCCTCGGTTCTTTCCCTTTGGGATTGATCCCGGACCGTCACCAATAGCCCGTTGTGTTGCTCCAGTGTGACGTTAATTGAAATACCCCCTTTTGTTTGGAAAGCAGAGAAAGCTCAACACAACCAATCACCCAACTCCGAAATGTGAGCTGTTGATCGTTTACTTATGCCCTTTCCTTTGTGTGAAATTGACTTCCCTAAAAGCAAACGTTGTTCAACTTATTTCTGAATGATTCTCGGGAATTCAAGCTCCGGTTAAATTAGCTGCAGGATTGCAAGGTAGGTCACTCATGTTAACTAGTTGCATGCTTATTACTTTCTTGATACTTGATCTTTAAAGAATAGCTATTCGCGTGCTGATAAATGTATTCATACTTGAGCTAAGTGATATTAAACTTGTCCATTGTTCTCTCATTTCTGCTAAATTTAAACCAAGAACTAAATTTAAACAAGATGTCAAATACATTTAACCTGATGTTTGAAAAGTAGCCTTCTGTTGGATAGTAATTTCAAGTGTGATATTGTATGTCGTCAACAAAAGTTATAAAATACTTACCATACCGACCGTTAACTCCAATGGCTTCTTGAAACCTTGGTAATTAATTTTTGTCAATTCGCGCTAGTGGATGTGAAAATATAGTCTTACAGGTTAATAAAATCAAGCTGATTTAAATCGGCATTCCCTCGTACAGATTTGATATAACGACTTTGTGCAGAGAATAGCAAACCCGCTTCATCAGGTTTATAGCAACCTTGCAATTTGAATTTTATCTTATGCTATCTTATTTGATTTTACCATGCCCAAACTAACAAGTTTGAAAGAATGTATTTGATCAAAAATCCATTCATAAAGAAAAAGGCCCAAACCTTACCAAAATTTGATGTTTTTCACATTCCTTTCACACCACTGATCCCGTAACATACACATGGCAAGATCGTATAAAATTTAACACATTAATTCTTTTATCGCATATAACTTTCTCTAGTGTTTAGGGCAAGAGGATTTTGTACCATTGAATGCCTTCTAAATCTCGTTAGGAATCATGTGGCTGGTTTAAAAATTGGTTACCCTTAACGCTAGTGATCGTCAAATGTCGATAGTGCTCGCCAAAGTTTTCTTTGGTGTGATGTGATAATCATTTGATGCAGAGCATAATTTTTGAATTAGTAACTTAATTTTCTAGCACTGAGAAGCATGCCAATTTTTACCATTGGATAATTATGAAAATGCTGCATTTGAATCGCCCATTGAACTTGAGAAACCCAGATCTCATGGGTCTAATAATTCTTCGATATGTGTTGAATATTTAGATGTGTGCTTTGATAATACATGTTATTGTGCTATAGTGTGCTTATACTACAAGCTTCTATGGATATGTTAGCAATGTCAAAGATAGTTATTTTAATGATATAGAAATTTATAAATGCATTATGTTATTGATTACTAGTTGCTAGTAACTTAAACTTAGTGAAGTTAAACTTGTTCAAATGAAGTCTTAATAATACTCTTCTTTTTCAGAATATGATGGTAAACTTGCTGCAAATTTTGCATAGAACTGGGATAGCATGCCAACAAACTTCCACAGATTTGGTAACAGAGTCCAAGATTTGCAACATGAGCATCCGGAGAGATGTGGTATTGCTTTCCCCACAACACACATAATGACTGAATAACATCGAGTGGTTGAAGAATTTCCAAAGGATCCCATTGCTCAAACAGTCTGAAACTTGGAAGAAGCCATGTTGGAAAAGCTGCAGGTTACAGGGAGGAAAAAGTGTGCTTGTCCCTCAGAGGGTTAAAATAGGCCTTAAAAAATCACCAAAGTGCTCACTAGAAGGAAATAAAGGGGCTTCTAAGCCTTAATTCACTAAGCAGACCGTGCCAAGGGCACTGCATTTTGTCCTGATCGCATCCTGACCAAACGTAATTCAGCGGTCTTGATCCCTGTTCCTAGAAACGTCCATGTGTTTGCTGTACGGTTTCTCACTATATCACCCAAGGCACTATCCTCACATCAATGTCTGAATTGAAGGTAGGATTTTTCGTTTGTTTTAAATTTTTTAATCTCGTGTTAAAAGGTATTTTTCCATTATAGCCTCACCAATAAACTTCAGTGCCAATTTGGCGTATTTTCACTTATTTCTTGCCGCTATTTGTTTCCATACCAGCTTTTTGTTTTTTGGCGCCGTTTTAGCTTACATTATATTTAGACACTTATGTAATTGAATTTATGTGGTGTCGGCTATATAATTCATTTTTTTCATTGCAATGAGTACTAATTTGTTTTGTGTACGTTTAGTCATTTAATTAGTCAGTAATTAAAACCATCTTTTTCTGTACTTGTTTATTGTTAGTTGGGCCGGGTAATAACGGAAATGAGTGGTGTGGCTATAACGGAAGAGTACCATGAATATTCTGTCATTATGCAGTATAATGATTCTAGTTAATGCATTCCAGTTTTCTTTTCTGTTGGCTTATGCTATGAAGAGATAGTGTATTTATTGTCTACCATAAGAACTACCAAGACTGGCAGCAGTTGCTATGGAAACCGGTTGTGGGGATGTTTTAATTTGATATAGTTTTTAGTGTTTGCTGGTGGCAGAAAGGTAGTTAACTAATATAGGTATAGCCCCAATAACTACAAACTCCATCCCATATTACAATAAACTGCAATGTATTTTCAACCATAACACTCCTGCTGTCATTACCAACAAGAGGGTTCAATGTTCTTAGTGCATCGGCCTTTCCAAGTTCATACATAGACATTTGTTTATGAATGAAACCGCTCCATCGTGCCATTAACCATACACCAAACTTTAACTTCACATTTTATCAACTTTATCGCAGATATTATCAATACCTCATCACCAATTTTATCAGATTTGTTGGGCTACCCACCTCATCCATCACTTTTAATCATCCTTCAATGTACAAGATTTTTACCACATTTATAATTGATAAGATTGAATTTCATGAAGTTTTATCTAAGATGGGGACACACCATCTTAAGCATTAAAAAAATAAGGGTTTACACTTCTCAGTTAAAATTTTTATTTTGACTTTATGCAACTTATTTGTTTTTATTCCTTGCATGTCTTCTTATAATGTTAGTCTAATTATACTATCAATCTATTTTCTCATTTTATTTTCTAGTGTTTGGTGCAGCTTATTCTTTTCTGGATCTTGCACCTTAAAACTCAAACCAATCATGCCATATTACAGCTCCTGTATGAACAGTTGATTGTTAGGCAATTGAAAACATGGGTTTCTGCACTTAGTCTATGTTACACTTGACCAAGGGTACTCTCGTATGACAACACTACAATAAATTATTTCTATAACAAGATTCATAACATATTAACGAGGTATGATTATAGGGAAACTTCGGCTTACCTGTTACATTTTTATTTTGTTAACCTCAAAAATGTTTTCAAGGAGCTCACCATTCTTGGTACCATCTCCTGAATATGGCCCCACACAACCTACTTAAAATTATTTTTGGAACTCAATATCCAAAATAAAAGATTTCGCAGCTGAAGTTGAAAAACCATTTTTATTAAATTGATAGAACAATTGCATCCATTATAATGCGTGCAGCAAGTTCAGTGACTTATAATTACGAAAAATTTCACTTAATATTTGACTAAATTGTACAACCGAAATTTTCGCCTAGTGTTATTGTGCTCTCGATTTGCCTAGTTGGTTTCACTACACTAGTTTCGTTTCTCCCAAAACGTGCATGATGTTCTTTAAAAAAAATTACTCAAAACATGGTGCTATTTTTACCTTGAGGATTTTTTTTTACCAGAGCTCACATTCTCTTCTAAGGTACACACATGTTCTTAGAAAGGTAAAGCTGTTGGAACTGAGTTCAGAACATAATATTCTCAGATATAAATGTTTAAGAAATTCACACTTCATAAAAAATCATTCTAAAATCGCACATGAACCAAACTCAAGATAAATTAACTTTTTATATATTTCCAACATTAATAAGTTATAAAAAGTAATTAACATTTTTCCTGTGTTGTAATATTTCTGCGTTCCCAGTTGTGATGTTAGTTATCTGAAGGCACAACTAAATGAAATTTTATTCAATTGTGGAAAATCATCAAAAACCGATCGAATCACTTGAAAATTAAAGTTCAATTGGTCTTAAAAGTCAAAGCAGTATAAACTGGTAGTGTCCTTCTAAGGGGCGTTTTATTCTTTTTTCTCTTACGAAGTCATTTCATGGGCAATTTGATTAACCTGAATATGTTTTCAGGCATCCTTTAATTATTCATGTGTTAATTAGGAAAATTGAGTTTATTTTTAAACTTTTAATGTAACATCCGGCATGTGTAAGGAATATATTTTTCCCTTGATCCCAAGGGTTTTGCTTTAAAAAATATTTTAGTGAAAAAGACCCTGTATATAGACCACAAATATTTGAAAACAAAACTTAAAAGAGCAATGTTGAATACTGGAAAGATTGTTAGTTCAGCCTTTGCTGTAGTAAGCATGAATCCAAAAGAGGATAATTGATTAATGAAATGTCAATCACACTTCAGTTTGCAATGTGAAAGACTTGTACAGCTATTTAATGGATCTTGTGGTTTTTTATTTGGAGTACAACCTCGGAATAGTGTTAGACCAAAATTACGATGGTGCAACAATTACACTAGATATTTGAGTTAGTTTTCCCCTGTCTTGACACCTTTTTTTGCTATTGTACAACAGTTGGAAGAAATAAGATTGATTATAATTTGTACCAAATTCATTGAAATGCGAGTCGATAGCTTTCATAAAGAAAAATTAGCAATATGCTGAAATAAAATTGTTGCATGATCATAAATTTCTGGGAAATTAAAGAATTAATTTCCTGTTCAAAAAAAATCCCAAATTTAATCATAAATTTCTGGGAATTTAATTATTAATTTCCTGTCTAAAAATTCAAAATATCCTTGTTTTTCTGTAAATGTTATAAAGTCGTCCATGACTTGATAAAAGTGATCTTAAGATAAATCTAACATTTAGAATATCAATCCATCTTAAGATAAAGCATACAAGTTAAATTAATGTAAACAATACAATTAATTAATGTTTACAGTTTCAAATAATGTCAATGGTGTAGTGTTTGCATTCATCTGCATAGTTAAATACTTATTTGAGACTAAATGGAACTTGTGATTGGATTATTTGTTTATAAAAATTATATAATCTAGATAATATAATTAAATTTCTCAATGAGAGGCATTTATTTGATTTTGAAAAACCCAAGCTAAGCTCCCAAGAAAACTAAGTAATTCCCTTTACTTCAATGAGATAATTTTACAAATGTATAAAAAACAGTTAAAAAAGAGAACCTGCAAACTCATTAGTTCAAATATTATTTTTATTCAGACATGGAACACGTGTTGACACATGTACAAAAAGGTTCTTCAGAGCACCATTGTGTAATTTAATTAATATATTTATTTTTCCTCATTAAATTATTGATTTGTGTTAATGTTAGGACTTTGTTACAGCACCTCAAGCTTGCAAAGAGATTCCCTTATAAGTTTTGGTACACAGGAAATTTCTGTGAAACTTATTTCATCCTTTAGAATTTTATGAAATGTAGTTACAAATATTCCAAGTTACTGTTTCATAAGAGTTGGATTTGGAACAACTTGAAAATTTCTTGTATAATTTAAAATAAGAGTCCAAAAGTTAAACTGATGCTTATCTGTACCTGATCTAATGAAAAAATCGATTACTAGAAAAATGCAACTACTTTTCAACAATATGAATAAATGGTAGCAAACTAAAAAGTATACATCAAATATAAAAATTACTTCAAATATAATACAGAAATAAAATTAAATACTTTTAACTAATTTTTCTGTTAATCGATTTTACAAAACCTAGGTAGCTCATATTTTTATGAACTAGTTAATCTGCAACCAAAGCATTATTTAAAAACCAATCGGTTTACATATATGGTCATTTTGTGAAATTGATATCTTAACAACCTAATAGAGCAACAAGTGTTTTTATTGCTGTAAGTACCTGTAGCAATTTAGAGGACTCATTATTAAGATCATTTTATAATGTTGTCTACAAATTTAATGCTAGGTAAGGTACCGTAATACTTCCAAAAGCTGCAAGATCCTTAATTTTTCTTGTAGAATATGAGACAAGATAAGATACCATTTGGAGGTTTAGACACAAGCAGTACCAGACGAGAGCTTAGCTAATGATTAAGAAAGCATACTATAGCAGTATCAGACTCAACATCCAAATGACCAATGACATCATTCAATCGTTGGTAAACAAGAGGATAATTCTGCACTCGTGCTTCTATGTATAAGCCGTTTTGGCAAATTAAGAGGGGAATTCAGTATTACTTCAATGTAGGCCATTAAGAGGGCCAACTGAGATGCTATTCTGGTTTTAAAAATAGCACTGCTCGCAGAAAAGAATACATAAGATACGAAAAATTACTTGTAATAGTTGAATTTTTAAAGAGAAAAAATCCTAAAACTCGTAATTCAATTTCTTACTAAGAATAAAATTATTTGATCCTATGCTATCCTAAAGATGCCGAAACTTGTGTGAACAGATGATTGATGTGGGGAGATTGATTCTCCATTCTTTTTGAAAGTTTAGGTGTTATGTTTTAATCAACAAGTTTCAACTGAATGTTACTTCTCAATCATTTTGTATCACAAAGTAAAGTCTAAAATTCTTTTCCAATTTCTCAAGTAAGCGTCTTATTTTCCATTGGAATTATGTTAAACAGGAGGGGTTAATGAAAGCCACTGTCTGAAATAATCTAGACTCGGTGGTAATATATATCCACGGGTCCCATATGTCTGAAAAATCCCGTGAATATTGTGGAAATATGCATATATAATGCAATAATCATAAATGAATATATTGTTGAAAATCTTACAACTAAATTTGAGTGGAGTTAATTAAATATTAGTTCAGAAAACAAGCCCTCCGTGCATGTCTCTTATTTCACACACTGCTCAAAAAATCTGAAATACAAGTTTCAAAAAATTTAAATTATGATTTTGTTAATTTGAGTTAATGCTGTTTGCTAATTTTTTTGTGCGAACTTGTCCGAGTCAGTCTGTCTTTTGCGTAAAAATATAGATGGACAATATCTATTTAAGTAACAAAAATATTTTTTGACAAATTTATTTATCGCATGTCATGGTTTATTTTGAATTTCGAAATTGTATTTAGAAGTTGGCAGGGTAAAAATACAGTAAATTTGAAAATTTTGTTAAAGGAAGATATAATATTAGTAATTTGCTATTTTCTAAAATTAAAAAAATACTTTTCTCAAATTCTGTCAAATCCTTTCTTTCATTTTAGTGGTTTTTAAATTAAGCAATGATTAAAAATGCAGCTATCAGAAGTAAATTTTATCAATTGTTTGAACTTTAATATATCAGAATTACTTGCACATTCCTTTAAAAGTACATTTGAAACTAAAAATCTAATTGATTAATTCCTTTAAAGATAATCAAATACACTTGAAGGACTTTTAAAATATTTTTCTTAGCATTTAAATGAGAATATTTTCTTGGTATTTAAATATTCAAAATTACTTTCATTAGACATACTTATTACTTAAATGCTAGCTCATTATCTGTACGTAATATGCTATTCTATTAAGGAAAAAATGAAAAATGATTATAATTTGTCAGCTTTTATTCTTAAAATTGTGCAAAACATTGGTTATAATATGAAGAAATATTTGTAATACTAATTGGAAGTGTTCAAATACTAACTGCTATATGACTGAAAAAGTCTGGACTTTTAAATATTCCTTTACATTTTAATATTTATAATTTAAATGGAAAATGTTGATATAAATAATATTTAAAATGTGTTTCATTAATACTTTCAACTTCTTTTAAATTTTAAATCAGTATTTTTAATCATTAGGCAGAAATAGTGTACGAAATCAAAAATTCAAAAATAAAAAACATTGTTAAAAATAACCAGGTAAGTTTAATATGATTTAATATTTAATAAATTCAAAATTTCTGAAAAATATTTTAATTCAATGGATGGGGTGGAGGTATTTTGGTAGCAATGTAAAAAATATTGTGATACTATGGCTAAGGTGAAGTTTTGTACGTGCCATTTTTCCGTTCATCTTATAATTTTTCAATTGTGCAGAAAGAAAGGTCTTGCATTCTAAACCATACAAATCCATATATTTAATTATGGTGGCAAAATTTTAGGGATTAATTAACCCTAGATTCGTAACCTTATATAAATTTTATGTACCTATTAATTTTTTAAAACCTAATATTTTTTGGTTGCCTAATGACATTTTTTAAAGTTGTATTTTTAATAATAATGGATTTGTCTGCATATGAATGAAAGCCTTTGATGTCTTAAAATTCAAATAATTGAATTTTTTTTAGTATTTTACTTTCAATCATTATACCACTCAATGCCTCTTATTGCTTTTTGTTCACAATTATTGTAAAAGAGAAATAAAGCTTATGTGCACTAAACCTATTTAGTAAATGGACATTCCCTCTTTTAATTGGATGATGTATTGTAACCTATTGTTTGTAATTGCATAACAAAGAGAATGTCAGACACCCAATGTAACATAAACTATATTATAACTGTTCAATATGGAATGTGTATTTACAGAAAAATCAAATATGTCCTGTGTTGCTTAAGTGTTCAAGGAATGTACCTGTGACACCCATATTAGTGTGGCAAGGAGAAAAGAAAACTTCAAAATTTACTCAGAGCAATTTGAGTAATGCAGGTCAGTCAGACAGTACATTCCCATAGAAAGACATACATTCAAAAGAATAGACCAGACTATAAACAACCAGAACAGTCCATCCGCTGCCAGCCTAGCAGGGAAGCAGGAACAAGAGAGACTAAAGGCTTTATCACTGCTTGAGTGCTACGATTCCATTGTGGTGACCATGGCTTCTATTTCACCATGCCGGCACGTATGGCGGCATTCCGAGTTCTATTCCGAGAAATTATGTGATCAAGTTCTAGACGTCCAATGATGTTGCTCTGCTTGGTTCCAACATTAACATTCTGTGATGCTTCCAATTTTTCTGAAGATGAGTTCGTACTTCGATCTGTTCCCAATGCTAGCAGGGAACACAAAAAAGCGAGGCTGAAAGGCTTTGTCACTACTTAAGTACTATGATTCCATTGTGGTGACCATGACGTCAGCACTGACATTGGCGAGCACTGTTTCTGGTTCACCATGCATCACATATGGCAGCATTCCGAGTTCCTCCAGGTTCTATTCCAAATTCCACCGGCTACCGGCAGGTGGTTCGTCACGCGCTACTACAGCTCTTTTACAACTCACCAATGAATATGCCTGGAGAAATTATGTGAACAAGTTCTAGACTTCGAATGATGTTGCTCTGCTTCGCTCCATCAGATGCTGGTTATGCCTACTGATAGATTTTGTCACATAATTCCTCTAAAAACTGAATCATCTACTGACATTTAAACTATCAGTAGCATTGAAATTCTATGGCACTTCCAATTTTTTGGAAGATGGGTTCATACTTTAATGTGTTCCCAATGTTAAACAGTTGAGCAACATCAAAAACATTCTATGAATGAAAATTTAGATGTTGGACATTACAATGTACTACCATGAGTGATACATACCATGAGTGATACATACAATGTTTAGCAAGAAGTGTCTGGATGCATCTGTAAATAACTGACCAATTCTCACATCTGTTGATGTTTCATATATCTGACTGGACAGTGTATGCTGGAGAACTATGCAAATACTATGGCAATGTGAAATCTGGGTGATCGACATTTCATCCAAGTTCCTGTGACAGCAACCCATTGTTCGTGCATTTCTCCAATGTTCTCTTCACATTTAGTGTAGAGACAACATTTCCCAATGACATTCCTGAAAATTCTGAATTTTACTAAGCTTCAATAACAAATGGCTCGCATGTGTATTTTACCATGCTTGTGTTATTTATATACTGACCTATATGTATATATTTGAACTTAGTACTTGAATGCAATAACATTCTTGGGAAAACAAGTACATTGGACTCAACTGAATTATACTCCATTTTAATTAACAGGCCATATCTGTTAAAACAATGCATAGATCTCAAGGCTTGACAAAATGTAGATAGTAGTCAAGCGTGATCTTGGCTGATCATGACTAGTGTGAATATGCATCAACTTTGGAACTTTTAGAATAGTAAAAAAATGTTCCAAAATGTGAATAAACCATATTGAATATGTTATTGCAACAGTGTTATCAATGAATATAATATATCTATATCTCAATATTTGGCACAGGATTCTGTTTATAGACTTATAAAGATATGTAATGTAAAGTGCACATAAGCTCCTATGAACACACCTGGAGTATCAACGAAAATTTTAAATTATAAATATTTTTGTTTCAATTTAGAGGAGAATTCCAATGTTATAAAAATGTAAAGCAATTTGGAGAATATATTTTTATTCTCTTCTAATAAGAAATAAAGTAGAGAATAAAAAGAATTTTAAAATAAAGTATTCACACTTTAAAATAAAAATCAAAGTATGTCAATTTAAGCTTTCATAAAATAATTTCTGATTTCTACTTTAATATACATTTTAGAATATTTCTATTCATAAAACGCTTCAGAAAATTTTGAATACAAGTCCTTTTACATGTTCTAAAATAAAAAAAAAAAAGTGAAATCTCATTTCATTGCCAATACTATTTTCAGTTACCCATGCCTTCAGTTATCTGCAGGTATGTTTAATAAAAAAGAAATCTCAATTGCCCTGAAAAATTATTGCAGGTATTGGTACTATTTTGTTAATTATCACAGAATGTCTTGCGTCTTATGGTGAGACTCTAGGTTCGAAGCATTTTATGTTTAAGGACATTAAATTTATAAAATTTTTAAATTTTAGTGCTGGTGTAGTAAAACATTAATTTTTTGAAACATTACTCATGCATGAGTATTTAATTTTTAAAGTAAAGGTATAAATTATTCCTCTGCATTGATCACTTCCACTTTTCTGTAGTCGAAGTTTAAAAATGTTTTATGCCTAATTTTCAAGTATTACTGACAGTGGTACTTCAAAGGTTGTAAAAAGCATTTTTAACTTTTTAGGAAAGAATTACAATTTGTTTGCTTAGTAAATTTTAACTATCAAGCAAATTTTAACCATTTGCTCAACTGAAATTTTCATTAATTTAATTTAATACAAAATTTAATTTTAAATGTACATTTTTTTAAATTTATTAATAGAAAGCAAAAACCTTAAAAAATCATAAAATGGTTGCACCAAAATTTGAAATACTTGAATTTATATAATGAACAAAGTGCAGCCATTTTCAAAATTTATTAAATGGAGAACTGAGAAGAATTTTCTTGGTTTCTTTTCACTAAGCTTGAGCAGTCACTGAGTGAATTTTGTGTCAGAGGTAATTAAATTTTTTATGCCAATAAGGCATATCTAAAATCCAGGTGCTGTTCACATTCCCATAACTCTGAGGCATTGGTGCAATGTTAGCTACTTGTAAAGTGATCATTAGTTTTTACTTTTATATTTTATGCAAACATTATACCACTTTTAAGTTAAGCTGCTAGAAATATGCTTATGTAAACAAAAATCTAAATTGAACAAGATGAAGAAAAATGCTTGCTGATACCTTGTTCAATTCTTATTTGTTTTATAAAAATGTTAATGTTGTGCTAGCTTTATCAAAGGTAAAAGATGCAAATTTGTGAACCCTAATCTTTATGCACATTTGAAAACGTGCGATCATCAATTTGATAAACAGTTCCACTGTTTTTTAATGCATTGCATCAATGCAAATCTATAAATTGAAAAAAAATTTCATCAAGTAAATAAGTTTAAATACATTAAAAAGTTACTTAATACTTGACCCTTTTAAACTAAAGTTCTTTATGTTTAAAAGGGTCATCTTACCTCCTACAATTTCAAATTTATATTTAATTTATAAAATACTTAGCAAAAAGTAATGGAAAATGTTTATAAATAAATGTCTGAATGTTGATCAAGATTCTTCATCAACAATAAGAAACAATGTATCTAACTGGTGTATGAACAAAAAGTGGCACTTGCAAAATTTCACATGGCAATTATACGGGTTAACAGAAATGTTACAATTTGAGCATGGCAATTATTCCAATAGTTACTGTGATGTAATTTCTGCTGACAAACTGATTTTTATCAAAAAATTCATTTCACTCTTCTCAATCTTTGCTTCAGGAAAAAAATGCTTCACATATGTTGTAATAATTATTGGAAAATTATCTTCAAATGTTACCCATTTTCATAGTATAAAGATGCAAAATTTCAATTCGAAGCAATTGTATTCTAATTGTCACAAACTTGACAAATAAATCTTGTTCTTCTAGAATAGTACTCTTTCTGTTGATATAAAGTAGTGTAATTATTTCTCTGATAATTAAGGTTGGAAAAAGTGAAAAACTTTGTTTTTGACTTGTTTGAAAAACCATTGCGACATAAAAATTATACCTAAACAGCAATTAATATCAAATGATAAATTTGCTGATAGCTACATTTCTAAATACTGTCAAAATTGCCCTGCATTAATTTATTACATGATGATATCTCTTAATGAAATATCTCTTAAGGAATATTTTAAGTAACAAATCAATAGTTCTATTTTCACTCGTACTTTGACCCAAATTGCGATACAAGCACGCATAGATGTTGACACGACTTAGATAATTCGCATAAAAATTTTACGTTTCGCGTCTTTTCGAGTATCACCTCAAATATGAAAATTTAAATAACGTCAATTTGCACAGTACATGGATTTCGAATCTGGAAATACATGTTACAAAAATTTTAATCGATACGACAGAATTTTTTATACATTTAAACGTGCAGAAGTAAAATGTGATTCTTTCATTTGACTTTCGACCATCTCTTGAAATTCAAGAATTTGAGTTGTGCCATATTTCTTGAAAATGGGGCGACTTGTTAAAAAGCATAGCTGTTACATTTGTAGAAATCCTCATTAAGTTTGATGTTTTTGAACAGTTGAAAATCAAAATAAGAGATTGTATTGAGGTTTATTTTCATATTGAATGGTTTTTGAATACGTCATTTATCACATGAGAAGGAAATCAAGGTAACTAACACGAGATTCGTCAGAGATAGAGGGACACTCGAGTCTCAACCCTTTCTGTACCTAAGTGTCTTGAATTATAAAACCTGAAATAGGAGATTAATTTTTAAATGAAAATTTATAGGAGATGAGAAAAATTAAATGTTACCTCGTAAAGAAAATAGTAGTGTGAGTACTTTCTCAATTGGGGCAAATTAAGCACTGGATCTATCAAATCGTGCCCCAATCTCTCCTGATTCGCAGTATCCTTGTGGAAAATCGACTTTAACTTGAGAATTTAAGTGAAAATAATTTCGACCTTTATATGTTTGAAATAGGCTGTAATTTTTTCGTGAGTTGTCCAAATGAATGGCAGCTTTAGTGATTATTAGTGATAGGATGTATTTCCTCATAAAAAACTAATTGGTAGGACTTGGGCTGTGAGAAAGACTTCATAGATTTGTGCAAATGACCAACACCAAATCTATTTTATCTATATTTACGTTTAGGTAGCATAAGGTAATTAGGGTTAGTTAAGATTTTGATAGAATAAGTGATTATAGGGCTTAGTTATTAGTTAATCATTAGTGCAACGACTGATTTTCTCACAGAATTCCTTGATAATCAAAATTACCGATAAAATGCTTGAATTATATTTTCATCTTTCACTTCAATACGATTACTGGTGCATCCATTCTTATAATAAATAATACATTTATCTAAAGCAGCTCTCCAGATTGCTTTATAAAGCTTTAATTTGCTGTTAGAGTATTACGTTTGATTTAAGAATTCCTAGTTCATGTGTAAGAACTTAAACTACTAGCCACTTCTCTTTTCATCAGAACAGGGCTTCTATATAATTAAATTAAGAATATCCCTACAAAAAGTGATTCATAAAAATTAAGGACTTGGATTTTTCCAGTAAGTTATCTAAATGTTACAAATCGCTTATTACAAGTAACGTACACCTTTGTGCTCTGGTGAAACCTGTTTGTTTCAATTAAGTAATTTTTTTATTATCATCGAAACTAAACATTTTGTGCATGACACGAAAGACACTAAGTACAAGACGTGTGTTCATTGACAGTTACGTAGAGCGTCACATTGCATTTCTTGAATTAATAATCCCATCAAAATTTCTGTTTTCAATCTGGGTTTAAGAATTGCTACTTTGGACATGGTATTTGGTTTCGAAGCATTAATTTTTTACACATTAATTTCTCCATCTTTTCAAGTTGAAGGCGGGGCACAGGTTCTATTCCTCCCTGGGTATTTCTCTTCTGTGTCAGTGAAACACCTTGTAAGTTTATGTCCATTACTTGTTATTGTATGTCTTGTGTCTGGCGCAGCAGGGCCAAATACGGCCTTGCGCCATAAAAACCCAATCAACCTTCATCTATCTGCTCTGTTGAAGCTACCTTGTCTTAGATTCTGGGCATTATGTTCTTTCGCGACTCCATACTTGTTTTAGACATATTCAATTCAAATTAAAGCAATTAATTGCCATGTGCTTAAACACTTCAAAGTAAAGAATGTCTCAGAGGCATGAGATAATTTCGACTCTTTTTTAAGTAAGTTTTATTAGCAAGATTAGAGACATTCGAGCGAGTACAGTGGTTCCTACTGCCACTTTTGCTTACTTCATCGCCTATATTTCTCGGCATTTAAAAAAATTTTAAAGAAAATCTATAGGTGTAAACAGCGCTTCTAGGTATTGTATTATACAAAAAGTTTTTTAAATAGTTAAAAGATTTTGGGAAATATGCAGACTTCTATACGTGTTTCAAAATTCATTTTCCGACGTTGTTCAGTGCGCATCACGTCAATATCCTATTTAAGTCATGGACGAATTTCTTCAATCTTATTTTTTACCTGTTCAGACATTGTTTGGCAGACTGCACCATTCGCCATCGGCGTAGCGTGGTGAAAACACCGGTTCTCGTCCACTGGGCGCGGTCTGTACCTAATGGCATAATAAATCCGCGTACTGTTGGCCTTTGTGTGCATGTTAAATCCGTAGGCCTATTAGTCTTAATGACGGGAGAGATGAGTCCATAGTGCACACCTAAGAGCTTCTCTCAACTCAAAATGCATTTTTTTTGTTGGAGGGATGGATTATAAAATTAAAGCGGAATACACCATGCCCAGACCTAAATGTTAGACACGCATTTGTAGTTTGCTTTTCAATGTGCCGAAATGAAACGATCACTACCAGTTTTTACTGCTCTAAAATTTCGAGAATAGCCTCATATTCTACGCCCACTGTGTACCTTTCTTCCATATCTAGTCCTTGGTGTCCTAGAAAAGGAATTTTTAATAGTATTGGACTAAACTGAAACTTAAAACTTAGAAATTTTTTAATAGGTGTAAAATGTTTTAAATGCTTCTAGCAAACCCAGTTATAATCCACCTAGAAGTTGGCAGTTCCCATCCAAGCATAGACCCATTTTCAAGGTTTAAATAGACCCGAAATTCAGAAAATTTGAAAATTGCTCGATGTTCGGAAATTATACATGCTTCTCCTTTCATCCGATAAGCGCCTCTAGTTCTATTTTTGTCACCATCCTTGTTTCATTTCCCTTCGCAGAAAACAAATTATTTGGCTGGAAGTTAGATGTTTAGACCCTCCTCGGTAGCGCCCTTCCAGTTCTGAAAGACACTTGCAATTCCCTTTGATTTTGTCTATATTTTACATTCAACACATTTATTTTTTTACACATTGATCTGCTGTCTTGAATACTTTCATTTCCTCATAGGTTGTGCTTGGCGCAACGTCTTGTCCCAGGTGCCATTAAACATCATAAATTCATTCAAATTAGTATTCTTTGTCTCCATAAGAATATAATTTTTCGGAATAATGAAAGTGCACGTTATGAAACTGTAAAAAGGAATACCATTCTTGCTAAGTCTAGGACACCCTAGAAATATTAAAAGTGTGAACAATTCTTGTATTAACTTATACATAACTTTCATTTCCATTGTATGATAGGATTTTTCTGAGGTTTCCCTTTCACACCTATATGACGAATTGAATTATCTATAATCCAGCAAAATATTGATTTCCTAGAATTAACAGAGTAGTAGAATGAGTAGATACATTTTCGTACTTTTCTCAGAAATGAATAATTAAAATATTATGTTATCCTCTCAAATATACTTGGAAATATTGTGGAGATTCCCATGAAGGAAGACGAGTTTATTATGAGTAATTTTATTCCTCCTTACCAGTTTTAACACGGAAATTTTTGACAATGGTCTATTCGTGCGTTGAAATTTTAAATGGTACTTCACATTGAAAACAATGCACTAAATATTTTGGTTTTCGATTATTTCCCATAGTTCTTTAGATTAGCTTTGATTGAAAATTGATGGATTTCGAATGATTTTGCTGTCTATTTCTGATTACCGTGCAAAATTTAAATATATTAAGTCGAATGATTTCTTGATACTACTTTGGTCACCAGAATGATATACTAGTATGTGAAAGAACCTTAATGCAAAATGGCTTGAAAATGGATGTTGATCAATGATTAAGAAAATGGCTAAAAACTTTAAATAAATGAGAAATGTGTATTATGTTTAATTTTTAATTATTTTTTATGAACTAGTACATCCTTATTTAATTGACTTTTTTAAGAATGTTTGATTTCACTAAGCCTAGCATATTACTTTGAAGTTGTATAATTGAAATATTTTGAATTATGTAACCCTAAAGTAAATGTTAAGTATTGAAAACAATCGTGTTTTTATTTTTTGTATATGCTATCAAATTAATATGGTTATTGTTTCATATCCAAAACAGCTCTTCATCGAAGCAGTTAATTTTCTTAAATATTTAATCACACAAGTATAATATTTTTGAGGTGAGTGGAGTGCTGTAAAAGCTAATTGATCGATTCTCGTCTAAAGCTATCTATAAATTTGCCCATACTAGTATTCCCATACCACATTTTGCTGTGATTGTTTGATTCATTAATCCGAAAGCATTTTATCTGATTTATGTGAACTAGTATATGTTTAGGAGTAGAATCCAGTGAAAAAATCTGAACCTACTATAACAGTTTTGGCAAATTGCTGTGACACGACTTGTTAAAGTATCCATTCCAGCCCTTGTAAGAAAGGATCATCGAGAAAATAATGGGTCCTATTAACTTTTTGTTCAAGATGCATAAAAACAATCTCAATCCCGTCTAATTAACCTTTGTGTTGCATAAATGACTATAGAACAACGAGTCTGAGCTTAGTATTATTTCAAAAACTTGTCTAGTCGTGAGAGCAAATAAACTCTCTTAATGCAAATTCTGGCTCTAATGACTGATTAAAATCAGTTATGTGCATCAAAAATTTCACAAGTTCACAGTATTCATTCGAGTAAATTTTATACGACTTAATTCGAGAAACGGGAATTCAAAAATCTCTCCAAAAGTACTTAAAATGAAATTTTCTAAGTACTTGAAAGTGAACTGAAATTTCAAACCTTGTGGATAGGACATTCCCTAACATAGTCGCTACATCAAGGGCTTGAAATCACCAATTCATACCAACCTTAAGTCTAAAAAATTTAATAGACTTATATGTTTTTGCGTTTTTAGGACATTTAAGATACCGTTTTGAAAATAACTGCTCACGACTACCAGTCATAAATCTTGAGCGGATTCGTACCGGTATTTGCTCAAGAGCATACCGAGGCTGTTAAGAGACGACGTTTCAGGATTCATTTCAGGCTTACGATGACTGGCAGCACTCGCAGTTCTTAACATTGAAGAAGTGGGAACCGGAGATCAGCTATGAAACAATAGCAACTGAATGGTCCAGCCTTCTCTAACTTACACCAGAAAATTCATGAAGATACACCAAAGAAGTTTTCGAAAATGTGATTGGAAGCTGCAAAGTTAAAAAGATAAAGTAGTATTTTCTTGTCTCATTTGGTATTTTTGTACTTTTTCAAATTATTTTTACAATATTCGTTAAATGTTTCGTAGTCCAGGAGTTTAATCAACTCCTGAATGATGTTATTAATGACGTTTGTTCTTAATAACTATTGAAATGACTAAGAACAAACGTCTATACGCAAATTGTTAAAGGACTTCTACAGCAAAATTTATGGAGATCTGACGAGTCTAGCAATTAATTTTAATAGTAGCTTATGCTAAATATACCGATAAGTCTGAGATACTAATTTTAATCGTAAGAACGATATTTCAGCATGTAAATCATGGATGAGAATCTACATCTGTGGATTCTCTTGATTTGAATGACCCCGAACACAGTATTTTATTTGATGGCATTTATTTTTAAACGTTTATTTCCCCAGAACGTTTCAGAAGTAACCCCATCGGAGATACTGGGCATTATGTACTCTTTTCCCATTCCATGTTTCTTTTAGACACATTCAATTCAGACTGAAGCATTTAGTTGTCTGCTTCAAAACTTAAAAGTAAACAATTTTCGAAGGCATGAGAAAATCTCGACTCGTTTGAGAGAGATTAAATTTCAAAATTTGAGACACTCGCGCTAGCGAGCACATTGGGTCGTCGCTCTCCTGTCACCATTGACTAACCCTTTAAGACGAGGAGTTTCGAGACAAATACTGTAGCATCTTTTTAATACTTCATCGCCATATTGTCCCCGATATTTATATATTTATTTGCTCTTGTCATCATTGCTTTTCCAGTTCTGAAAGACTCTTGAATTCCGTTCGAATATACCTAGATTTTACATACAGCACATTTTTTTTATTCTAACGCATTCATCCGGGCTGTCGTCAATACTTGTATTTCCTGCTTGCGCTTTTTGCAATCTGTTGTCCAAGGGCATATTAAACATCAGCAATTCTTTCCAATGAGTATGTCTCAATGAGAATGTAATTTTCCGCAATAATGCAAGTGTACATTATGAAACGGAAAGCGGGAAAACACCCTTGCTAAGTCTAAGAACTGCTTAGAAATATTACGTCTGATCTAATATTTTTGTATAAAAATAACTTATGTGTTCCATTGGATGATAGGATTTTTCTAAGGTTTCCCTTTTATATCTGTATATTGATTTGAATAATCTATAATCAAGCAAAGTATTTGTTTTCCAGAATCCATACAGTAGAATGAGTGCAGTTTTACCATATCCGTACTTTTCTCAGAAATGAATAATTGAAATATTGTGTTATCCTGTTAAATGTCTTGGAAATAGTGTGTAGTTTTAATATGGAAATTTTTGGCAATGGGTGGTATGATTAAGGTATTTTGAATTATGTCACCATGAAGTAAATGTTCAAACGCTGTAAGAATAGAAAACAAGCAATCACGTTTTTATACTTTTTGTATTGGCTATCAAATTAATTCGATTATAGTTTACTAAAACATCTCTTAATAGCAGTTAATTTTTTAAATATTTAATCACCTAAATAATATTTACAAGGTGAATTTGTAGATTTGTAGAAGTTAATTGACTACTCTCTAGTAAAGGGAGCAGTATAAGAATTGTTTTTCTATTTTTGAAGTCTGCACATACTAGAATTTCCATGCCACATTTTGTAATGGTTTTTTGATTCATTAATCCAAAAATTTCTATCTAATTTACTCTAACAGCAAGTATAAGTCTAGGCGTAAATCTTACGAGATAAAAATCTGAACATAGATCAACATATTTGGCAAAGTGCTTTAACATGGAGAGCTTGTTTAAAATATTGAGGCATAAAACCTTGTATAGGTTTGTCAGTGTTCATTCGAGTAATAATAAATCAACTCTCGAGAAACAAGAGTTCAACAAATTTTCTAAGTACTTGAAAGTGAACTGAAGTTTCAAACCTCGGGGATAGGACATTCCCTAACATAGTCGATACATCAAGGGCTTGAAATCGCCCAATTCATAGCAACTTCAAGTCTAAAACATGTAATAGACTTGTATGTTTTTGCGTTTTTAGGACATTTAAAATAATAGTTTGAAAGTAACTACTCACGACTACAAGTCTAATCTTGAGCGGATTTGTACCGGTATTTGCTCAAGATCATATCGAGGCTGTCAAGAGACGACGTTCCAGGGTTCATTTCAGGTTTACGATGACTGGCAGCAGTCGCAGTTCTTAACCTTGAGGAAGTGGTAACCTGAGATCAGCTATGAAGGAAGAAAAACTGAATGGTCCAGCATTCTGTTACCTACCCCAGGAAATTCATACAGATGTGCCAAAGAAAATTTCGAAAATGTGATAGAAGTTAAAAAGATAAAGTAGTATTTTCTTTTTTGTCTCATTTGGTATTTTTGTACTTATTTTAAATTACTTTTACAATATTCGTTAAATGTTTCGTAGTCCAGGAGTTAAGTTTAATCAACTATTGAAATGATTAAGAACAGTTAAACGTCGGTACGCAATTTGTTAAAGGATTTCTGCAGCAAAATATTTGAAGGTCTGACGAGTCTAGCAATTAATTTTAAAAGCAGAAGTTTATACTAAATATACCGATAAGCCAGATATCATGGAAGGGATTCTAAATCTGCGGATGAGAAATACCAGTTTTAGTTTAGCAATTTTAGAAAGCGAGCACCTAATCGACTCCTTTTCATTCGACACACGAAACTCAGGATGCGGTATCTACCCAAGACGATAGGAATCTCCAAAAGTAGTGCAAAAATTAATTAAATAAATAAATTAATCAGATTTTTATTTAGTGCTTTCGGCACAATTACTTGAAATCTTAAGAAAGAAGACATGAAATCAAGTTTTGAAAGTCGTAAGAGTGGTAAAATTAACTTAATAAAATATTTCTAAAAAGTGCTAGGGGCAGATATCCTTTCTTCATTAGTCACCCGGACTGGGTGACTAGATTCCCTAAACCATTCTTAAAGATTCTTTCAGTGAACTGCTGATCCGCTAGCTGGATTGTTGAATGATGCTCGCTTCAAGCGAATGGACTTCAGGTGTCCATTCAAGCTCAAGTTGGTTCCTACTGAGTGAGTTATAAGGATAATTTTTAATCCATTCACTAATTTGATATCGATCTAATGCTCTCGGTCTTCCATGTTGGCTGATTTTTGTGAGTGTTTTTGCATTCCTTAGTTGAATTGCTTCGGTTTTCCCCCAAAATATCCTAGGTAGAGAATGGAAGTCAGCTGAGTGGTTTGTGACTTTCAGCTTTTTATAAGTGGATAGACTATTTTTATTGTAATCTAACCATTCCTTCTCTCCTGCATTTTGTGGAAAAGCAATTAAACGTGTTCAGTGTCAGATATAAGATAGTTGTAGTTTGTCACTGCTGACGAAATGCTGTTGGGAATTGTATTCCTTAACATTTCTGGTATTCATCTGCCAACACAAATATATCACGAATGGGAGGTCCGTGAGAGTTAATTAGTCTCGTGCATTATCTACTCCTTAATGTTTTTTTTATCTTTGTCTGGATGCAACTTGCCCATTACTGGTCTTACACCATACCCAATAAAGTTTTTGGCAAGCAATACCATGTCGTATCAAACTAACATATGCTGAAGTTTTTTGCAGATTATCAGTTGTACCCGAAATTATGATAGATCGCGACACAGCTTGCGTAAGCGCTTCCAGTCACTCCGATGATAGAAAGAACCCTCTACACCAGTTACCTTGCTGTACACTGCATAATTGATCTATTTCATGAAGTGAAAGGCTGCCGCTATATATACAAAGAAGCTACACGCAGAGTCAAATCTTTGGTGACAGTCCTTTAGGGCATCCGGAACATCTTTCAGATTGAAAATTTCTAGCCCATCCATCTTCCTTTCATATTCTTCAGTCCTCGTATGCTACTGGTGAGCAGTGATACATCATCCACCTATCGTATGCATGACCTGGTATTGTATATTCTAGCATGTTTGGGCCAACAGTGCATGTCAAAATTTGTTCAAATTGAGATAATTTACCTTTGATTCAAATTGCATCCTAAACGATTCTATAGTGATATTGTGCCCCAACAAATGAAATTTTTATGAGACAGATCTTCCACTTTGCATGTTTTCTTAGCAGTGCAAGGGGGTCTAACCGAATAGAAAATAATTTCCTTAATCGCTTAAGATCTAGTGGCTTCCATTTCATTTGTGATTCAAGAAAGATGTCAAAAATATTACCGACCCTATTGAAGGTATATTTGCGAAAATTATTAATGGATTTTAACATGAATTGATTTGTTTGCATTCCTATAAAGGGAGAGAACTTTGGTGCGGTTTTAAAGACACAATTCATGGTTGGTTTTCGTCTGTTGCAGTATTTTACTGGTGGTTGCGATGATCTGCAGAAATAGGGACTTTATTTTTGTATATTAAAAAAAAATTACATAGGTCCATAAATTGTACAAACAACTATTACTTAGGGAATTATTTGCAGGAATCAAATTATCCCCAAATGAAAAGCTTTAGTTGCCAGCATTTGGATTGACTCGTACAGCTGCTTTGGAGATAAACCGAATCAAAGATTTTTAACCTACAGATAACCTGTGTCTATGACATGGAAACATGACCTGCTATGAATGCATTTTACCCACCCACAGAAGTGTGGTTTTTCAAAACATTTAAACTATCTTAGCCTATTAGAACTGCCTGGAACATCTCCTTTTCCTTACTCTGAGCTAGATACCTGCCCTTGTGTAGCAAAAAAATGCTGATAGCGACAAACCAAAACCAAACAATACTGTGATCAAAACAGTTTCTATAAAGAGGCTTTTATAAACTATAGCTATACACCAGTAGCGTTGCCATAGTTTCATTTCGAAGGGCGTTGAAATTGAAAATATACATTGCACGCAAACCAAGCAATAAGGCACTATTTTAAGAATACGAAGTAAAGGGGTTTCATGGTATATTTAGTACATGACCTTTTAAGTAAATTCTATTGTGGTACATTTTCAGAAAGTTCTAAATACAGAATTTTAAACGTTTCTTATAAGTTCATAAGTTTGATAGGGCCACGTTAGCCCGGTTGGAAAAATAACGAAATAGCAACCGGAGAGTTGCGAGTTCGAATCCAACCAAAGACCGTCGTGTACAAAGGGGGCTGGTGCACGTTAAATCTGTCGTGGCCCCCAAATGTCCTCACGTTGGTGTGGTTTGGATGTTTTGGGAGTGGAGATGCCAGCTCAGGTGTGACCGCGGTTCAAATTTACGTGGTGTTGTCCTCCGAACTTTCCCTTCGGGTGTTGATCCCGGACCGTCGCCAATAGCCCGTTGTGTTGCTACAGTGCTACTTTAATCAAAATACCAATATTGTCTTATAGCTTTCAGAAAAATTACTTAACTGTCCAAACTGCTGTGAGGTGTTGACCAAAAAATTTAGGAAAAAATGCCTTTGAAAGATAAGACATCCTCCCAATTTGAAGGAATAATACCCCAAAACTGCTTTGCAGCTTAAAAATTAAAATGAACTAGAATTGTTCTTAATAAAAGACGCTCTTAAGTTTTTAAAAGAAAAGCAAGCAAATACCTGTTCATTACTTAGAAATAAATGCATGCACCCAACTGTTTCTAAACAGAATGAGATACTATTTATTTGCTTGTCTGTCAATCCAGGATTTGTGTTACAGTTTGAAAGCCGTAATCCATAGATGAAAATGTAATTTTTTAAATTTCAAAAATGACTAAAACGTTAACACAGACAAAAAGTATGCAAATGTGCCACATGATCTTAAAAGTGCCATACAAATTCGAAGATAAAAGCTTTGAAACGCAAATTTTATGAAAGTAGGGCCTTAATTTGTGCAACAGTTGGCTCGTGTAATGACGTAAGAATTTCATCACTCCTTTAAACGCTGTCACGAGTTAAAAGGTTTTCATCAAGGGTAACGAGTTTGACGCCTGATGTGAAAGTACTGCAGCTAGTTGTCCTTTTTAATAACATCAAACTGTCCACAAAATATTTTTTCAACTATGGTGAGTTAGGAATCTGCAAGTTACATTCTATAAAAAAATAATTCACCAGTGATCAGTATCTCCAATGCGAAGGACAGATGTAAATCTGTCCCGCCCTTCACATTAGACCTACGCATTTAACTCATCTTTTGTTGGGAGAGAGCCCATCATGTCAATCATATATACCAAGTACCTTAAGTGTTCATCACATTCTAATCGTTTACATTTTCACCTCAAAAATTTCAAGAGTACAATTCAAAACTGATAGGATTTGATTGTTTCAATCTTGTTTCATTCAAATCTTTTTTGTTTTTATACATGAAATTAGTCTTAAATATCTTAATTAAAAATAAAAAATTCAACATAACTTGTGTACTTTTTCAAAATTTCCTTGTGTGTAAATTGAATTTCTTTTCTGATTCAATTACCAACTTCTGAAATAAAACGTACAAATCTCGCGATGCAGTTGAATATAATATTTCATTTAAGTTGAAGTTATCACCTGAGTTTTAATCCAAAAAGTATATTTATGTTATTGAATAAAGCTTGTCAACATTCACTCGTGACGAAATAGTTTGGTTTGAGAATGTCAATGGCAACGTCTTGAGAAGATTTAGTATTCTTGCTCATCAATAAATGGCATTACGGCTGATTTTCACCTCAAAACTCAATAGCTTTTAGAGTTTGAAATTGCGGTTTATAGGAACACAAATTTTAATCAGCATAGATCATTAAGAAAATAGCATCTCAATCTCTTTTTAGAACTCAATTAGTTCTAAAAAGAGTCAAAGTCTCTCTCTTAGTCATGAAGTCTAAGAGAGAGAGAGAACTTCAGTTATTTCTTGTTTTAGAACAATAATTGAAATTATTAAACACGAGAACGTGAATATCTGGTGTGTCCATGGAAGTCTGGTATCCCCTAATAAAATTATCTTAATTGGATGGTAAAATAAAAATCGATAAAACCTCAAGCAAAAGCTATTTTTTAAATGTAAATCTGAGTGAGACGTTACTTTTCCTTTTAACGTCTTTGATTTGCACCAAAGGAAGCAAACTAGGGAATGCGGATGCCCCGTCCTTTCAGCCTCAAATGGTTTCTTATAATTGCTTATTGGTGTTTTTCATGCCCAATGGGTACCTTCAGCCCACGCTCTTTCATTCGTCATGCTTCCTACTGAAGCCAGTATCCAATCCAGATAATGTGCGCTGTAGGTTCTTGCGTATGGTCTTATTGTTCTCTCCTCATTTTCCGGACTTCATAACAGAATGCTATCAAGACAGTTGCAGACGTTTTTATATTTCTTGGTTAATTTTCAAACTTGGGTACAAATAACGTATTTAGCTTTCACTAATTATAAGAGTGGGTAATGAATTTTAATGCACGTTAGTTATAAAATTATTTTTAAAACTGGAAATGTTTGAAGAATTTCCATCATCTATTATAATAGAAGTGTTTTTTTACCTATTAATTTGCGTTTATGAAGTAAATGAAAAAACATGTTCCTAATCACGTCCTGCCAGTGCTCTTTAAGCAAAACCAGATCTGAAAGCGTGAGGATGAAAATGTCCTTAACCCTCTCAGGGTTCACACCCATATATCCGTTATGCAACCTGCATTATTCCCTGCACAATTTTTATAGTTTTGAACCCAGAACCGAATTGAACACTAATTAATTTGCAATCGTCATGCTAAAAACTTCAATAGAATCACCTAGAATTCCATCATCCAATAAATTTTCAATTAAAAAAAAATCTCTTAAAATTTTCAAAATTTTAGATGGAATTAATTTATTAGGTCGAGTCATAAGTAACTTCCGTTTTTTATCAGACATTTATTTTGCTTTCAATTTTTTTGGAAGAAATTTTTGACAGCCTGCCTGACTTGCTCTTCAGAATTGAAGTTTTTCTATTCAAAAAGTTTGCAAGGAACAGAAAAGGTGAAAGTCTGTTGGGGCAAGGTCCGGGGAGTAAGGTGGGTGTAGTAAAACTGACCATCCAAATTCAAGAATTTTTTCTTGAGTCGCCCTTCCTGTATGTGGTCGCACAAAGAATGATGTTTTTGCGATTGACGAGTGCAGGACGCTTTTCATAGTTTTTCTTTCACTCTTTGCAGCTGCTGAACGTATGTATCCGCAGTAATCGTTAAGTTTGACTTCAAAAACTCGTGATGAATTATACCTCGACAATCCCACCATACACACAAAATCTTTTTTCCATGGATGTTTGCTTTCGGATCTTGTAGGGGAGATTGATCCTTATCAACCACCTCTACCAGATACGATATTGTCATAGGTAACCCATTTTTCATCGCCTGTTATAATCCTGTCTAAAAAAGGCTCGATTTTTACCCGTGATAGCACTTATTCCGTTCACTGAGATTGTGAGGTACCCATACTCCCAACTTGCTGACTTTCCCTAATGGTGGAGACAAACAGTTGATTGTGATGTATTCAACCTTCCTGCTATATCTCTTGTTGATTGACGTGGATTTTGCTCCAATATTGCTTTTAAAAGGTCGTCAAGATCGGAAGGACGTCCCGCCCTCGGTTCGTCCTTTTAAAGTCGTATGTCCAGAACGGAATTTGGCAAACCAATTTCTAACTGCTCGATCGCCTATTAGACCTTCACCGTATACACTGCATATTTTTTCAGCTTTCACCTTAGCAGTATTGCCTTGTTTAAATTCCCAAAGCATTACATGACGAATATGCACTTTTTCACTCCATTTTAGGGGTGATGAACAGCAGTTTAATGAAACGTGCACCACACAAACCAGTTGTCATATAAGACTAACTGAACCCTTATCTATTTAGTGAAAGCAAAAACTCCTTTGTCCCGGTTACTTATAGTGGGTAGATACGAACATAGATTCTACCTAGCTTTCATCGGAAGTTATGACTCGACCTAATACTTGGACCATTCACGATCTATAATTTCATCTTTCCATGAAATGGACACTGAAACCTCAGATGGAAAGAAAGTGTGTTTTGCGGGGTCTTTTTATGTTTGTGTCGTCCTTTTTGTTTGTGCTGTTCTTTTTTGTGTTTGTGCTGTCCTTTTTTGTGTTTGTGCTGTACTTTTTTGTGTTTGTGCTGTACTTTTTTGTGCTTGTGCTGTCCTTTTTGTTTGTGTTGCCCTTTTGTGTTTTCTGTTTGTGTCGTCCCCTTTGTGTTTGTGTTCATTCTGTGCAGTCCATTTTGTGTGTGTGCATACGTCATTGTTTAGTACTTACGTTTGTGCATAAAATTACTTTTTGCATGTAGGATAGTGTATGAAATTACTCTTTGTATGTTTGTCGTTTGTGCATGTATGTTAGTGCATGAAATTACTTATTGCTTGAATTATTTCTTTGCGCATGGATCACTGCTTTGTGTGTGCCAGTGCTTCGCTCATCTGTCGATTTGTGCTTGCGTCATTCCTTCATGCACGTCCGATGTTTCTGTTGGAGAGGGTTGGATAATAAAATAATTCTACTCACAAACTAACATTTCTCCAAATTTGTTAAGTTTTGTAGTTAAGCAAAAGTGACTTCAAATATTTTCTTACTGATAATATTCTTGTTTTTACTGATGCTGGAATTCTTGAAACGAGTTCCTTGAATGGATGGAAGATCTCGGACAGTTTCTTCATTCCAAAGGTTGAAGTCGGATTGTCACATGAAAGAGAACATTTGGATTTGTCGAATGTAAGTGCAGAGTATAATCCAAAATAGAAACTAAATGATTTTAATTTTAATAATCCAAAATGGAAACTAAATCATTTTAATTTTAAACGTTTACAAAGAGCAGACATTCACGAAATAAATTTGAGTTGGTTGTATGGAACACGCACAAAAAATAAAAAACAAGCATATATTTGATTACGATTCCTATTGTTTAAGTAAATAGGTTGCGTGAAATCGTCAGATGTTCGGTGGCAACTTAAATCGAATAATTTTGTATCTATTTGTCAGCACAATCGTAACAGGACTGGTGACCGGGTAACTGCCAATCTCGATTCAACAGATCTGGGTTCGAATCGCATAGCTCTTCTACAGTACTTTATTTTTTAAATAGTTTGATCAGCTTACAGCACAAACCGACTTTTGTGATTAACGTGTTTAGTTAAAATTAAATTCGGATTGGTAACAGCATGAAAAAGTATGTAATTTAAATGTTTTTGAGTTTTCGGAAACATTGCACGCATCCAACTTTCACGAATGTAAAAAAAATCGCATATTTCTATTCTATGAGCACAAAAACAGTTTTTAATGAATATAACCGCAATACTCTTTTTGAGTTGTATTGGTTTTACTAATATTGATTCACTTTTTCAGAAACGTCATGGAATTGGGTAGTATCCGTCGGTATTATCATCGGTATTTGTTCTGCCGTTCCATCAGTTGGTTGTGGAAAAGTGAGATATCATCTGTGCCGCATCCTCCCCACTTCTTCACTGATGGAAACCGACTTCTCCCCAGAATGACCAACATCTGTCTCATCACGTTCCCCCTTTTTCTGGATTCAATATCTTGAACACTCAACTGTTAAGCGTCGCTAAAGAACTGTTCTCCGACTCATCCATGTACGAACTGAACCACAAAACCCGAGTATCCTGCGTCATCGACTTTTATAAAATGTACTCTTCTCTCATGTGTTCCTATTAATGGGCAAACCTACCCTACGAGGTGTGATCCCAATTGACAAGATTTACATTTTGAAAGTACTTGAAGTATAATAAAGCTTCATCGAGCCGGGGTTTTCCCGGTAGTGTGTGCTCTGTTTCATCCAGGGATGTCCTGTCTTTTCCCGGATGGGGCATTCCGAATGGAATGTTTCTAGATAGAAATTTTGATGGGGAAGGATAGTTCTCACAAACTAAAAATGAAGTGATTACCATCCACTTGTCCTACTGCATGGAAAATGATCTAAGATTGTGAATGAACTTGGGTCACGAAAGAAATCTCGCATGAATATGTAATTGGAGGAATACAGGAAGGTAGGTATTTAATTAACGTCCCACTGGGGGGAGCAACACAAGGGGCTATTGGTGACGGTCCGGGATCAATCCCAAAGCGAAAGATCCGAGGAGAACACGTAATTTTGAATTACGGTCAGATGACGAAGCAACACCTGAGCTGGCACCCACGCCAACGTGAGGACATTTGAGGCCACGACGGTGTTTGGCTGGATTCGAACTCGCAACCCTTCGGTAACTAGTCCGTTACTCAAGAAGGAATGTCTCCGCTAGGTATGAAGGTTGGTTGGGTATTATGGCGCAAGACACAGTTATGGACATGCACACAGGTTTATTGACACAGGAGAGAATTGCACCCAGGTAGATAGGACCTGTGCCGCCAACATTTCCGCATGAGAAAGGCTCCTGCAGCGACCGATTTTCTTTTCCTATTCGCAAAAGACATGATCCAAGAACTCGATTGAATCAGCCTGGTTTGAAGTGACGGATTAGCAACCAGGGGTTGCGAGTTCGAATCCTACCAACGACCGGTGTGTACGTTAAATCTCGTTTCTTCTCGGCGTGTTGTGGAAGTTTGGAGAGTGGGGAACCAGCTCAGGTGTGACCATAGTTAAAAAAAACGTGGTTCCCTGATCTTGGGGATTGATTTAAAGGACTACCAAGTTACGCCAGTGTCTAAAGAGGTTACATTTCTAGCATCTCTGGTATAGTGCACGTTAAAAATCTGCACGTTGGCGTGCTGTGGAAGTGTACAGGTTCGAAACGTTGTCCTTGGTTGTTTCCTAGACGGCCGCCAATAGCCCGCTGTTTTTTACCACTGCGACGCTAACTCAAAAAGACGGCCGCCGATAGCCCGTTGTTTTGCTCCGTTGCGACGCTAACTCAAAAAGACGGTCGCCGATAGCCCGTTGTTTTCTCGGTTGCGACGCTAACTCAAAAAGACGGCCGCCAATAGCCCGTTGTTTTGCTCGGTTGCGACGCTAACTCAAAAAGACGGCCGCCGATAGCCCGTTGTTTTGCTCCGTTGCGACGCTAACTCAAAAAGACGGCCGCCAATAGCCCGTTGTTTTGCTCGGTTGCGACGCTAACTCAAAAAGACGGCCGCCGATAGCCCGTTGTTTTGCTCCGTTGCGACGCTAACTCAAAAAGACGGACGCCGATAGCCCGTTGTTTTGCTCCGTTGCGACGCTAACTCAAAAAGACGGTCGCCGATAGCCCGTTGTTTTGCTCCGTTGCGACGCTAACTCAAAAAGACGGTCGCCGATAGCCCGTTGTTTTGCTCCGTTGCGACGCTAACTCAAAAAGACGGTCGCCGATAGCCCGTTGTTTTGCTCCGTTGCGACGCTAACTCAAAAAGACGGACGCCGATAGCCCGGTGTTTTGCTCCGTTGCGACGCTAACTCAAAAAGACGGTCGCCGATAGCCCGCTGTTTTTCTCCACTGCGACGCTAACTTAAAATTTTGCTGATAGCCCGTTGTTTTGCTCGGTTGCGACGCTAACTCAAAAAGACGGACGCCGATAGCCCGTTGTTTTTTACCACTGCGACGCTAACTCAAAAAGACGGCCGCCGATAGCCCGTTGTTTTGCTCCGTTGCGACGCTAACTCAAAAAGACGGCCGCCGATAGCCCGCTGTTTTTTACCACTGCGACGCTAACTCAAAAAGACAGCGTCGCAACGGGCTATCGGCGACCAACTCAAAAAGACGGACGCCGATAGCCCGTTGTTTTGCTCGGTTGCGACGCTAACTCAAAAAGACGGACGCCGATAGCCCGTTGTTTTGCTCGGTTGCGACGCTAACTCAAAAAGACGGACGCCAATAGCCCGTTGTTTTGCTCCGTTGCGACGCTAACTCAAAAAGACGGACGCCGATAGCCCGGTGTTTTGCTCCGTTGCGACGCTAACTCAAAAAGACGGACGCCAATAGCCCGTTGTTTTGCTCGGTTGCGACGCTAACTCAAAAAGACGGACGCCAATAGCCCGTTGTTTTGCTCGGTTGCGACGCTAACTCAAAAAGACGGTTGCCGATAGCCCGTTGTTTTGCTCGGTTGCGACGCTAACTCAAAAAGACGGACGCCAATAGCCCGTTGTTTTGCTCGGTTGCGACGCTAACTCAAAAAGACGGACGCCGATAGCCCGTTGTTTTGCTCCGTTGCGACGCTAACTCAAAAAGACGGACGCCAATAGCCCGTTGTTTTGCTCCGTTGCGACGCTAACTCAAAAAGACGGACGCCGATAGCCCGGTGTTTTGCTCCGTTGCGACGCTAACTCAAAAAGACGGACGCCGATAGCCCGCTGTCTTTTACCACTGCGACTGTTTCAAAAATAGTAAAATAAAACTTAATTTCAGACCTGTATCTCGAAGAAATCGTTTTTGTTTCCGGAATAAAAATCTTATTTTAAGGTGGCCCAAATTGTACCTGACTGCAAAATATCACTCGTTTCTAAGATTGTGTGAACAGCATTGCCTGAATTTGAATGGATTCACCCATATGGTGCTGTTTTATCTGGAGATTTGAATCGAGTCCGAATTTTAGTAGCTGAAATACCAAATTTTAATCAATGACCAAATGTGATTGTGACCAACGTGTAAAAATTGACGAATATATTTCACGTAGTAATTCGCGTTTACACTCAGATTAAAGTGATGAATAAAAGTAATTCCAACATAACTACCTGAACCGATATGAACAAGTATTTTTGTGTCTATTTGCTTTTACAAATTTTGTGCTTCGTTCGAAAAAATTTATTCCAGTTTTCCTAGATGTCTAACAAAAGCATTAAAGTACCCGAGTCTCTAAAATAAGAATTGTTTAAAACACATTGAAACTGTCCACTTTTCGAAAGTATCGCCCCATTTTCATTTAGTGTGAAGATTAACACTAAATGAAAATGGTTTGTACAATCTCTACGAAAGCGTTGTAACAAGCTTTGGCAACAGTATTATTCGCAGTTGGGGTTTCATGGAGCAACAAGATCCGATACCAGACAAACTGCGCCAAACGAGTATGATTCGTCTTGGTATAAAGACAGTTCGTCCCAACTGAACACATTTTTCACCTCAAGTTCACTTTAATGACCTTGTGTGTGCTCCATCGGTATTACAAATTATGGTTAGTAATCTCGAATCAATTCAGCTTCAAGACAATACGTCCTTTTTCATTACTACTTGGAATGATGTTTGTATTGAGACTTCAGGGAATGGAGACAATTTGTCTTGCACTGTTCTTATGAAAACTAGGAGTGGAATTCCAATTGGTGTATGGGTCTATCGTAAATAACAACACAACACCCAAATAATTTTAATACATTTCCTTCAAAATTACTAAACAGAATGAGATGAACACTTTCAATAAAATAATATAATACATTCAAAAGGAACAAAGTGTACAGCTTCTAAAAATAGTTGACAAAATTTCCACATGTCTGAATCATTGTAGTGAATTAAGTTTTGAAATGAAAATTGAAATTTTTGAATACCTTAAAAATATACAAGGACTTAAGACATACCATTCAAGAGAAGCAATTGTTGCTGTTATATAACTTTTTATTTCTCAAGTTTTTCGAGAAAAATCAGCGTTAGCTGTTCTCCATATTTCATTACTTTTTCAATTTTTATATAAATGTATGACAGTTGTGATAGTCGGTCCATGCGATTCAAGTTTTTTAAATGTGTTTTGGTCTTACAAAACAGCGAAAAATAAAACTTAACAAATTGGGAAAATATGCAATTAAACTCGTACTATTATTTACGTACAAAAAGAACATCTGATGAAACTCGCAATTGCAAATCAAAATATCGGTTTACGTTGATACAAATATGATCCAATTTTTCCATATACACAAAATATCACCATTTTCAACCTGTGTGAACACAGTATACCAAACTATATTTAGACCAAACCAACGAAACTAAATGTTTAACACCTTCAATACATATATTTTATATAAAACTTGCGAAAAATCTAACGCATCCATTTAATTAGTATCTGCTCAAACTTTCAGAAACCAAAAATTTCAGCCTAAATTGATACAATTCCAAGATTAGGGTTAACTAATTTTGTTCTCGGAATATATTTATTTCCCCCGAGTTCGTAAAGGAGAGCGTCCAAAGCAATCTCATGGGTACCTAGAATGTATATCTTACGCTATGTTCTTAGGAGACAAATTTGTTTTTATTCATGTCTAGCCTTTTCACGAGAAAAGTGTTAAGTATTCCCTCATTCCTTTCTTCTCGTCGCCAATAGCTCATTGTGTTGCTCCACTGCGTCGGTAATTAAAATACCTATCTCCTGTAACGGATCCTATACAGATCGCCCTTGCACTCTGGTCAAGTTAAGCTTGTGAGTGACCAACAGGAAATTAGTTCCAGAAGGGTCATCCACAATTACTTAGCACAGTAAAGAATGGACCCATTTGCATAACCAACTAAGCAGCTTGAAACTGAACCTATTAAGCAGGTTATGTTTACACTTGAATCAGACTACAAATCGGTCATGACTCATCAATTCATGCAGGATTAGTTATTCCAAAAAGAACGACTTCCCTCAAGAGAGGTTCTTTTGCCGAAGCAGCCTTTAACGCTTTCAAATTTCTTTGTATAATTTAAACTTCTAGGATTGTAAGTGCTCTTATTCCCATGTCACATTTCCTGGTCTAAATATCAATTTAACTTCGATTTCTGAAGCCATGCAGTTACTAAATTAAACATTTCAAGTATTAAAGAAATGTTTGTAATTCTAAATTATAACAGCGTGGTTACTATGTCACGGAAAGTTGTGAAGCAGGTTACAATGCAGAAGAGAAAACTTTCAAAATAAAATACAACTTCTATAACGAAAGAAAATTTATCAATTCAATACAGTTCAGAGTTTATTCCAGTTTTTCTCAAATGTATAAAATATAACATTTCTTATTCGACACTGAATAGTTCTTGGTACAGAATGAGTGTTGTTTCTTAATACATCAATGAAAAAAATCAGTAGATTTACAAAATTGTGAATTGTAAAAAGTAATTGCACAACTGATTCAAAAATTTGATTATTTTGAATCAGTTGTGTTTAGAAATACGCTATTTTCAATTTCCTTTTCATGCTATTGCGATGAAAGATATTATTTCTAGAACAGAACGATTTGAGTTTCTGATAAGAAGTCGACTAAATACTCAGTAACACGACATGCTCGATTCAATTTCGTTTCAGCTCCCAAATTCTTTTAAGAGAAATTGAAATCCACAAATCTCTTTTCAAACTAATATTAGATGGGAATTCTTTCATTTTCTGAGCAACAATTCAAAAGACTTAATTTTTGTAAATGGAAAATAAGGGAATTGGATTTTTAAATACAAGCGCACGAACTCATTTGAAAATTAAATTGAGAAGACTTCATTAAAAGTTGGAAGTTAGTGGTTATTACATAATATAGAAAGCACTCGCCTGTGAAAAAGGAAGAGGAGAGATTGCATCTTTTGACTGGTCCGATTCCTACAGATGTGCCTATTGAAGTCTAAGCCTTCCAAGAGAACGTTGCCTCACAGCACTGGAATTCCGGGGCCCTCGAAATTCCTTTAGCACTAGAGAACAACGCCCCCTGGATGAAATTTCACAAGTTTTTCTCCACCAGTTATCAATTGATCAGGCTCATCTGATCTCTAGACATCGGTTTTGATTAATGTTTTAATAGATATTTTAGAATATTTAACAGTACCCCAGTCATTTGAAATGGATGTACAAGTCTACATTTGCAGATATGCTCAAACGCTCTATAGTCAGTTACTTAATCTAATGTTCCAAACCCATGACATTTCAAATCAAATTCGAGTTCAATGTCGGGGGAAAATAATCAATATTCTGTATAAGGTTTCTCCTTTTCTCTTACAGCTTTTAGAACAGATTACTTTTTCAAGTTTCAAAGGATGAGAAAATAAATGCTTGTACTGCTATTTGCAAATAATGCTAGAAAAATAATTGGCGGGTCTACAAATTAGCAAAGGAACATAACAGAGGAAGCAACAAAATGAGAACATGGTTCGCCGATTGAGCTAATTCAATACGTTATTCAAGTCCTTCTAGTTGCTAGTGACGCTCAGAGGGTTAAGAATATATATTACCCTATTAGGCACAAAGGCATTTTTCAGTCGCAATGCCGATAATGCCGACATAAAGATAACTATGCACCTGATGCGAAATGATACCAGATTTCTCAGCTGAAATTCCGGTTAAAGGAAAATTGCTAGAATTTTAATAAAAAGCCTAAGCACAAAATGCTATTAAGTGGTTTAAAATGATTTTTAACAGTAAAGTTAAAAAAAAACATGTTTCAATCCAGCTGTAAATGTATAATCTTGTAGCAAAATATGACGGTCGACCGACAAATTAGGGGTTCCAACTCCCAGCACTCGAGATCTCTTGGGTTTTAATATTTTTAATGGTGAGGACACGTAGACACCAGGGTTAGAAGATAGAAATATAAATACAATGGGAGCAACCCAATATGCAGGACGACTTAATCCCTTATAAAGTCACTTGGTTCTTTTACTAGGGTTTGGGGTTTATCGCTTAAGGTCCAGAATGTTTGTTCACAAGCCCGAAAAATCCAAGTGACATTAACAATTTGTGTCCAAATATTTTGATGGTTGGGGCCTTGAGATTTGAAAACGTGAAACAAAATGGGGTCTGGCTTTACCCCTTGCTATAATTTCCTCCACTTACCATTGCTGACTACAAACTGCAAGAGAAACTTCGTGATTTTCAACAGTTCCATTTTTCTCTTTAATAAGTTTAGGGGAGGACGGCTGGCAACAGGGGGAAAGATCAGGGCTTGTTCTGGAGAATTGTGGATCGAGGTTAAGGAATACAGGACTAACACTACCGATTCTGGAAATAATCCATACACAAAAATTACTTTAAATTGTGCTAGTTAAATACTGACCAATCGAAGGATTCAGAATTTTTTTTCAATTTGAAGTCATGAAAAAAAAATTTTTTTGTTCAAGAAAAATTGAGATCTCGATCTTATTGTGAGAGATAGTGTGGGGAAAAGTGCTACTTTATTTTAAGAGATTTTCGATGTATTTTTCACTTTTGCCGGGGTGTTATCATTCAGTACTTGGAAAATAAGGATTGGAATTTTGATTCATTTTTCAAAGTAATTGTGTCTTGCGTGAAACATCTGTTAAAAATAGCTTCTCGGGTCAGTGCAGGGACAGTCACTAGTCAGGATATTCCACTACGAAGAATACGAGACTAAGAAATTCCATGGATATATACAGGACTTAAAATCTGGTACGATATTTTGTAAATCTAGCATTTCGTTTGACTCGGAAAGACCTGGACCCCATGACCCTCTGCACGGTTGTTGTCAAGTCATGTGGAACCAAAGCAGCACGACCCCCTAATCACGAGGAGAGCGGCAACACGACCCGACTGCAGCTGTTCGTCTCATGAGGATTTTGGAAGAGAAACAAAGTTGGAAGTTCAGCTTGTTTCCAGAGCATGTGAAGTGCATTACCTGCTCAGGTCAAAACATAAGTCAATAAACGTTGTTTTTCAGGATCGTCCCTATTTCATCCAAAGGGAATTTTGCGTTTACAGCAATGTTGTCCAAGAATTTCGCCAAGATCATATTCTAAATGTAATGGATTTTCCAAGTGCTTTATGTTAGGGATCCAGGATTTAAATTTTTGCATCAACTCTTCAAGATAATATTGATGCTCTTTTTTAGGATAAATATATCTTACAATTATGGTGACTTGAAATAAAATACGGTACCTTTAAAGATAGATATTCAATGAAGCATTACCACCTTAGGATGGAACACGACAAAAGGCTACTATGCGGAGGAGCAACGACCAACAAACGGCACGCGGCTAAGCGAAGAAAAAAGGGCCAACGGCATGAGGCGAAGCGAGGGTTAAACTACAAAAGGCACGTGTAAGAGCGAAGATAACACGACAAACGGCACGCACGTGGCGGTGAAAAGATACCACGACAAACGAAACGCGGAGGATGAAAAATAAGACGACAAACGGCACGGCACGTGGCGATGAGACGATAACACCGCCAAACGAAACGCGGAGGAAGGAAAATAACACGACAAACGGCACGGCACGCGACGGGGCAAGACAACACCGACCAACGGCATGGTACGCGGAGTGGCAAAGACAACACCTACAAACGGCATGGCACGCGGCGAGCGAAGATAACACGATAAATGGTATGCGATGGAGCGACGATAACACCGACAAACGAAAAGCGAAGGGGGAAGTTAACACGACAAACGGCATGGCACGCGGACTTCAATACTATGTAGATTTAGTTGGTGGTAATGCTTCAATTGTATCTTCAATTGCACAAAATTAGATAAAATGGATTCTAAAAAAATTCTGAACTATTGCCTTTTTAGGAAAATGCATACTTGAACGATTTATTGCGGGTGAAATTTTAAATTCACTTGTTCACAGCCATTACGAATACACTTTAGCACTGTCTTCCCTCTCAGCATGTCAGTTGATGCAGCATGCATGCATCAATTGGCATGGTCGAGAAGCGAGTGCTTGGTGCAACAAGTCATTTCTTCCATTGTACCAATCGACTGTTTGTCATAACACACTCCATGCTCTGGAAAGTCAAGATTGAATTCTGTCGGAAAAATTCCTCATTTCTCTAGACCTCCAGTCAGCTTTGTTTCTCACGCAAAGTTTTATCTATCAACTTATGCAGGTCTATTTCATAGATTGCAGTTGAAGGGCATTCATTCAAAAGGGAATCTTTTAATGGGGATGAATTCGACAGGTAGATCTCAACAGAGCTCTTCCTAAATGGTGTACTGTTAGGGTTTTTGTCAGTTTCATACTTCATTCGTGAATTAAAGCACTTGTGAACCTCAATATTTTATCCTCAATTTACATTAGAACATTTCAAAAGCACTCAAGGGGGATAGTGTGGAAAAATCAAATGCTTTTGTGAACGAAAAGTGGCTTATTAGTTAATTGTTTCGGTTTTATGGCGCAAGGTCCAATAACGGAAAAGCTGTGCCAATTGCAAGATCAAATAATAAAATTATATGAAAACAATAAATGTGTGTGGACAGATAACAAGTCAAGAGCCAGATATGAAATTAAAAAAATATTTGTTGATGAACATAAAATCCAAATAAAACAGTAGACTAAATACCAATGATAATTTTTGAAAATTTAAAATGCTGGTCAACATTTTAAGAGGGTCGATTATTCAGTTTCGCAATAGGGCGGCTTAGGTCATAGGAACACTTCATAATTTTAGTTAAATTCATCGATCCAGCTAGAAGTTCAGGACGTGCACAAAACGAAGCTTAACTTCTAAATCCATGTTTCAAACAAACTGCAAAATCTAAGGGGAAACAGTATCAGAGCGTGGAATCATCGGTCTTGTCATCTTTTGCTACAAGAGAGCCGATTAAAGAGATTTATTGCCTAGAGCACAAAGAGGGCTAAAAACTCAATTTCTTAATAGATTATGAAAATTAGTTGTTTGTAATACGAGACCAGAAATAATCACCATTCTTATTTGTTAACTATTTTGAAGTTCACGTGAAACGAATGATTTCATTTATTACAGCAGGTACATGACTAGTTATCACAAGGAAGAGTAGGCAGGTGATTCCTAAGAATCCATTTAATAAGTGAGCTAGCACATTGAAATGAAATTTGAGTCATTCGAGTCTAGATTGTTTTTAAAAGGCTCCTCAGATTAACCCTCTGGCATCACGGGATTTCAGACACATGGTCATGAACACATTTCCTCTAATTGAACCGAAGATCTAGGTGGGACTTATCCATTCATACAAGGGTATTGGTAGGACAGGTTGAAAGTGTAAAAATATTAAACAGAAAATAACAAAGAATTCCTCTTGGGTTGGATATTATGGTAGGTTATAAACGATCCATCCCTCAACTGAAAACGGATAGTGATATGCATTTTAAATAAACATCAAGGATTTTTGTTATGGTCACTTCGTCAGATCTGTGATCATCTGGTCACTTTTGATAGTTTTTTACCCTACTCTGAATTTTCAATACCATTTTATGTCGCCCGAACGAGAAATTTAGAGCATGGGGAAATGGCTTTTCAATCATTGCCAAAATAGTTCCACTCACCATACATTTCGACTGGCTTCTACTGATTGCATGCACAATATTTACAACACACGCTATCAAAGATAGAATGAACTTGATGGAAGCAAAGATCTCCAAAGAGATGGACACTGCTTAGGAGTCCCAGAAAAACCTGATTCCACTTGACTTGTCTGTTTGAAAGTTGCTCAAAGATGAATTATGACACATTGGGGAACAGAATAATGAAGTCAAGGTGATATATCCTGAGAGACTTCCTAGCCTTTCTCTGAAAGAGAAAAATAATAGTTAAAATTCACGGTTAAGCAAATTTTCGTGACGATGTTTCATTTAAAAATATAAAAACGTTTAAAACCAGATGGTGCTCAGGAGAATTTTAGTTTAATATTTTCTCATTTAAGAATATAAACGTGATACTCGAAATAAAACAGCATTAAATGAATCAACTAACATGACAGTGTGGCGAATACAATTTCGTATCTATTAGATATAACGATAACGAGTTACCATTAAATATTAAACAAAACACTTCAAAAACTAGAAAAATATGTTTCAAGAAAAGATTCAAATTAGCGTTTTACCGTAGCAGAGCAGATCTGCCTATGGTGTGAGGGCTGTACCAGGAGAGTGGTCTTCCAAGGGGCCCTCTCCCCTCTCCTAAAATAGAAAAATGGGTAATATGAAATTTAGGAACAAGATCAGAAAAAGGGAAGTGATGCAAATACAAATAGGTATATATTATAGACTTAATTATATCGAGTAACCACAAAATCTATATAAAACGTATCGAAAACTTCAAGCCTAGATTCAAAATAGCGTTCTTACATTTGCAGAGCAGATCTGCCTTTCGTGTGGAGGGCTGTACCAGGTCAGAGGTCGTGCGTGGTGGCGAGTCAGAGGTCGTGCGTGGTGGCGAGTCAGAGGTCGTGCGTGGTGGCGAGTCAGAGGACGTGCGTGGTGGCGAGTCAGAGGACGTGCGTGGTGGCGAGTCAGAGGACGTGCGTGGTGGCGAGTCAGAGGTCGTGCGTGGTGGCGAGTCAGAGGTCGTGCGTGGTGGCGAGTCAGAGGTCGTGCGTGGTGGCGAGTCAGAGGTCGTGCGTGGTGGCGAGTCAGAGGTCGTGCGTGGTGGCGAGTCAGAGGACGTGCGTGGTGGCGAGTCAGAGGACGTGCGTGGTGGCGAGTCAGAGGACGTGCGTGGTGGCGAGTCAGAGGACGTGCGTGGTGGCGAGTCAGAGGACGTGCGTGGTGGCGAGTCAGAGGACGTGCGTGGTGGCGAGTCAGAGGACGTGCGTGGTGGCGAGTCAGAGGACGTGCGTGGTGGCGAGTCAGAGGACGTGCGTGGTGGCGAGACAGAGGACGTGCGTGGTGGCGAGACAGAGGACGTGCGTGGTGGCGAGACAGAGGACGTGCGTGGTGGCGAGACAGAGGACGTGCGTGGTGGCGAGACAGAGGACGTGCGTGGTGGCGAGACAGAGGACGTGCGTGGTGGCGAGACAGAGGACGTGCGTGGTGGCGAGACAGAGGACGTGCGTGGTGGCGAGACAGAGGTCGTGCGTGGTGGCGAGTCAGAGGTCGTGCGTGGTGGCGAGTCAGAGGTCGTGCGTGGTGGCGAGTCAGAGGACGTGCGTGGTGGCGAGTCAGAGGACGTGCGTGGTGGCGAGTCAGAGGACGTGCGTGGTGGCGAGACAGAGGTCGTGCGTGGTGGCGAGACAGAGGTCGTGCGTTGTGGCGAGACAGAGGTCGTGCGTGGTGGCGAGTCAGAGGTCGTGCGTGGTGGCGAGTCAGAGGTCGTGCGAGTCAGAGGTCGTGCGAGGTGCGAGAGAGGTCGTGCGAGGTGCGAGAGAGGTCGTGCGAGGTGCGAGAGAGGTCGTGCGAGGTGCGAGAGAGGTCGTGCGAGGTGCGAGAGAGGTCGTGCGAGGTGCAAGAGAGGTCGTGCGAGGTGCGAGAGAGGTCGTGCGAGGTGCGAGAGAGGTCGTGCGAGGTGCGAGAGAGGTCGTGCGAGGTGCGAGAGAGGACGTGCGAGGTGCGAGAGAGGTCGTGCGAGGTGCGAGAGAGGTCGTGCGAGGTGCGAGAGAGGTCGTGCGAGGTGCGAGAGAGGTCGTGCGAGGTGCGAGAGAGGTCGTGCGAGGTGCGAGAGAGGTCGTGCGAGGTGCGAGAGAGGTCGTGCGAGGTGCGAGAGAGGACGTGCGTGGCGAGAGAGAGGACGTGCGAGTCAGAGGTCGTGCGAGTCAGAGGTCGTGCGAGTCAGAGGTCGTGCGAGTCAGAGGTCGTGCGAGTCAGAGGTCGTGCGAGTCAGAGGTCGTGCGAGTCAGAGGTCGTGCGTGGTGCGAGTCAGAGGACGTGCGTGGTGCGAGTCAGAGGACGTGCGTGGTGCGAGTCAGAGGACGTGCGTGGTGCGAGTCAGAGGACGTGCGTGGTGCGAGTCAGAGGTCCTGCGTGGTGCGAGTCAGAGGTCCTGCGTGGCGCGAGTCAGAGGTCCTGCGTGGCGCGAGTCAGAGGTCCTGCGTGGCGCGAGTCAGAGGTCCTGCGTGGCGCGAGTCAGAGGTCCTGAGTGGCGCGAGAGAGGTCGTGCGTGGTGCGAGAGAGGTCGTGCGTGGTGCGAGAGAGGTCGTGCGTGGTGCGAGAGAGGTCGTGCGTGGTGCGAGAGAGGTCGTGCGTGGTGCGAGAGAGGTCGTGCGTGGTGCGAGAGAGGTCGTGCGTGGTGCGAGAGAGGACGTGCGTGGTGCGAGAGAGGACGTGCGTGGTGCGAGAGAGGACGTGCGTGGTGCGAGACAGAGGACGTGCGTGTTGAGAGACAGAGGACGTGCGTGTTGAGAGACAGAGGACGTGCGTGTTGCGAGACAGAGGACGTGCGTGTTGCGAGACAGAGGACGTGCGTGGCGAGTCAGAGGACGTGCGTGGCGAGTCAGAGGACGTGCGTGGCGAGTCAGAGGACGTGCGTGGCGAGTCAGAGGACGTGCGTGGCGAGTCAGAGGTCGTGCGTGGCGAGTCAGAGGTCGTGCGAGTCAGAGGTCGTGCGAATCAGAGGTCGTGCGAGTCAGAGGTCGTGCGAGTCAGAGGTCGTGCGAGTCAGAGGTCGTGCGAGTCAGAGGTCGTGCGAGTCAGAGGTCGTGCGATTCAGAGGTCGTGCGATTCAGAGGTCGTGCGAGTCAGAGGTCGTGCGAATCAGAGGTCGTGCGAATCAGAGGTCGTGCGAGGTGCGAGAGAGGTCGTGCGAGGTGCGAGAGAGGTCGTGCGAGGTGCGAGAGAGGTCGTGCGAGGTGCGAGAGAGGTCCTGCGTGGCGCGAGTCAGAGGTCCTGCGTGGCGCGAGTCAGAGGTCCTGCGTGGCGCGAGTCAGAGGTCCTGAGTGGCGCGAGTCAGAGGTCCTGAGTGGCGCGAGTCAGAGGTCCTGAGTGGCGCGAGTCAGAGGTCGTGCGTGGTGCGAGTCAGAGGTCGTGCGTGGTGCGAGAGAGGTCGTGCGTGGTGCGAGAGAGGTCGTGCGAGGTGCGAGAGAGGTCGTGCGAGGTGCGAGAGAGGTCGTGCGAGGTGCGAGAGAGGACGTGCGTGGCGAGAGAGAGGACGTGCTGGTCGCGAGTCAGAGGTCGTGCGAGTCAGAGGTCGTGCGAGTAAGAGGTCGTGCGAGTAAGAGGTCGTGCGTGGTGCGAGTGAGTTCGTGCGTGGTGAGAAAGAGGTCGTGCGTGGTGAGAAAGAGGTCGTGCGTGGTGCGAGTGAGTTCGTGCGTGGTGCGAGAGAGGTCCTGCGTGGTGCGAGTCAGATGTCGTGCGAGTCAGATGTCGTGCGAGTCAGAGGTCGTGCGAGTCAGATGTCGTGCGAGTCAGAGGTCGTGCGAGTCAGAGGTCGTGCGAGTCAGAGGTCGTGCGTGGTGCGAGAGAGGTCGTGCGTGGTGCGAGAGTGGTCGTGCGTGGTGCGAGAGAGGTCGTGCGTGGTGCGAGAGAGGTCGTGCGTGGTGCGAGAGAGGTCGTGCGTGGTGCGAGAGAGGTCGTGCGTGGTGCGAGAGAGGTCGTGCGTGGTGCGAGAGAGGTCGTGCGTGGTGCGAGAGAGGTCGTGCGTGGTGCGAGAGAGGTCGTGCGTGGTGCGAGAGAGGTCGTGCGTGGTGCGAGAGAGGTCGTGCGTGGTGCGAGAGAGGTCGTGCGTGGTGCGAGAGAGGACGTGCGTGGTGCGAGAGAGGACGTGCGTGGTGCGAGAGAGGACGTGCGTGGTGCGAGAGAGGACGTGCGTGGTGCGAGAGAGGACGTGCGTGGTGCGAGAGAGGACGTGCGTGGTGCGAGAGAGGACGTGCGTGGTGCGAGACAGAGGTCGTGCGAGACAGAGGTCGTGCGAGACAGAGGTCGTGCGAGACAGAGGTCGTGCGAGACAGAGGTCGTGCGAGTCAGAGGTCGTGCGAGTCAGAGGTCGTGCGAGTCAGAGGTCGTGCGAGTCAGAGGTCGTGCGAGTCAGAGGTCGTGCGAGTCAGAGGTGCGAGAGAGGTCGTCCGTGGTGGCGAGTCAGAGGTCGTCCGTGGTGGCGAGTCAGAGGTCGTGCGTGGTGGCGAGTCAGAGGTCGTGCGTGGTGGCGAGTCAGAGGTCGTGCGTGGTGGCGAGTCAGAGGTCGTGCGTGGTGGCGAGTCAGAGGTCGTGCGTGGTGGCGAGTCAGAGGTCGTGCGTGGTGGCGAGTCAGAGGTCGTGCGTGGTGGCGAGTCAGAGGTCGTGCGTGGTGGCGAGTCAGAGGTCGTGCGTGGTGGCGAGTCAGAGGTCGTGCGTGGTGGCGAGTCAGAGGACGTGCGAGGTGGAGAGGACGTGCGTGACAGAGGTCGTGCGAGTCAGAGGTCGTGCGTGGTGCGAGAGAGGTCGTGCGTGGTGCGAGACAGAGGTCGTGCGTGGTGCGAGACAGAGGTCGTGCGTGGTGCGAGACAGAGGTCGTGCGTGGTGCGAGACAGAGGTCGTGCGTGGTGCGAGACAGAGGTCGTGCGTGGTGCGAGACAGAGGACGTGCGTGGTGCGAGACAGAGGACGTGCGTGTTGAGAGACAGAGGACGTGCGTGTTGAGAGACAGAGGACGTGCGTGTTGAGAGACAGAGGACGTGCGTGTTGAGAGACAGAGGACGTGCGTGTTGAGAGACAGAGGACGTGCGTGTTGAGAGACAGAGGACGTGCGTGTTGAGAGACAGAGGACGTGCGTGTTGAGAGACAGAGGACGTGCGTGTTGAGAGACAGAGGACGTGCGAGACAGAGGACGTGCGAGTCAGAGGTCGTGCGAGTCAGAGGTCGTGCGAGTCAGAGGTCGTGCGAGTCAGAGGTCGTGCGAGTCAGAGGTCGTGCGAGTCAGAGGTCGTGCGAGTCAGAGGTCGTACGAGTCAGAGGTCGTACGAGTCAGAGGTCGTACGAGTCAGAGGTCGTGCGAGTCAGAGGTCGTGCGTGGTGCGAGTCAGAGGTGGTGCGTGGTGCGAGTCAGAGGTGGTGCGTGGTGCGAGTCAGAGGTGGTGCGTGGTGCGAGTCAGAGGTGGTGCGTGGTGCGAGTCAGAGGTGGTGCGTGGTGCGAGTCAGAGGTGGTGCGTGGTGCGAGTCAGAGGTGGTGCGTGGTGCGAGTCAGAGGTGGTGCGTGGTGCGAGTCAGAGGTGGTGCGTGGTGCGAGTCAGAGGTGGTGCGTGGTGCGAGTCAGAGGTCGTGCGAGTCAGAGGTCGTGCGAGTCAGAGGTCGTGCGAGTCAGAGGTCGTGCGAGTCAGAGGTCGTGCGAGTCAGAGGTCGTGCGAGTCAGAGGTCGTGCGAGTCAGAGGTCGTGCGAGTCAGAGGTCGTGCGAGTCAGAGGTCGTGCGAGTCAGAGGTCGTGCGAGTCAGAGGTCGTGCGAGTCAGAGGTCGTGCGTGGTCTTGCTTAGCGTGATGGTAGAAACAATGTAAGGTGTTTGCTGTGCAATCAACGACATTATGGGATAATGTGTCCAAATCTCAGCAATGGATCCGTAAGTTCTTCCAATGAGCTTGTGTCTGAAGAAGAGAAGTCCACAGCACTGCTTTCTTCCCAGTCTTCCCAACGAGAAGTTTATCTCTAGACTGTTATGGTATGACTTTTTAATAATTGTAAAGGGGTTTTTGTAAGATCTTTTTTGGATGATGGATCGCACTGTTCATATATAGAAACTGGTTTAGTTAAAGAGTTATATGTCCAATCTTCAGGTACGGAAATATTGTCACAAGGTTTATTTGGCGGAGGAACAACACCTGCTGCTAAACATGAAAATTACGTAGTGAATATAGAGGGTTTAGACGGAAAATATTCGATACCAGTTTCATTCCTCGATCAGCCAAAGATTTGTACGTCATTGCCTAGAATTCAAGATGAAAACCTTTTTTCCGGTCTCTTCCCGGGGGATAGTCCTGGAAGGGTAGAGATTTTCAAGTCGGGGATTTCAGCTGTAGAAACCTTAGTTGGTTGGACCATCTTGGGTCTAGGCAGGAAAAAAGAAGTTTTTAGTATGGCTTTGATGAACTTTGAATTGCATAACATTTGGGATTTAGACGTTTTGGGCATAACTGATCCAACAGAAGTATGAGAAGAAGCTGCTGGTGTAAGACACGTTGATCCATTTTCATGAAACCCTGAACGTTAACGATGAACATCGTTATGAAGTTACACTGCCTTGGTTGGTTGGGCATCCTTCCTTGTGCAACAATCGTGAAGTAGCCCCGCAGCCAGACTTCGTTCTGTTACGAATCGTATAGTGCAAGACACATTCAAGGCGTATAACGAAGTTTTCTTGAATTGGAAAAAGGATGGAATTATTGAAGATGCTGAGTTTTCAGAGGTGAAGAATTCAGCCTACTACTTACCACAGACCGGTAATTAAGTTATCAAGCGATACAACGAAAATACGGCCTGTGTTTGATGGTTCATTCAAGACTAAGGGTGGTGCTTCATTAAATGATTGTTTGAGTACAGGACCAAGTTTGACACAACAAATTCATCCATTACTAAACAGATTCAGATGGGGTACCAAGGGAGTAACAGCAGACATTAAACAAGCATTCTTGCAGGTAAGTGTAAATCCAGTAGACAGATGTGTTACAATTCTTGTGGTGGAATAATCCTGAATGCTCAACTATCGTCGAATATAGACACTGCCGCGTCGTTTTTGGGATAACTACATCTCCTTTCCTGCTGAATGCAACAATACTGCATCACCTTGGCCAGGAAAAATTTAAAGGTAAAGATATGGCTTTTACAAGAAGCAAATTGGAAGATGGGTTTTAAGTGGATAACCTGATTACCAGTGTCAAAGATGAAGATCAGTTTCAAATTCTGAAGAGACAAGCAATTGAGATAATGGCCGCTGAATATTTTGATTTATGATGCTGGTTTTCTACAGGTAGTTCAGAAGACTCAATTAGGACTTAAGTGGAATTGTAAGACAGATGAAATGTCATGCGTTTCCCCCAAAACATCTGTCGACCTAAGTCTATCACCAACTAAAAAAATCTTACTTTCAATAGTAAACAGCGTATACGATCCAATAGGATTTTCTTGCCCTGCAATGCTGGTTCCAAAATTAATTCTGCAAGAAGCTTCCAGAAGGAAATTGAGTTGGAACGAAGAACTTCCTGAGGATCTTAAAGTGAGGTTTCATAGTTGGGCCAGACATCTTAGTCTGATTAAACAATGCTCTATTCCAAGAAGAATGTTTAGAGGAAAACTCGATGATGCAACTTTACACATTTTTTCAGATGCATCGGTGTTTGCTTATGCTTGTTGTGCATTCTTGCGATGTGAAGACCAAGGAGAAATTTTCATAAATTTGGTGGCTGCAAAATCCAGAGTGATGCCAATGAACCGTCCAACGATTCCCAGAGCGGAATTATTAGGAGCTGCCATCGCTGCTCGGTTATATAAGTCTATTCAAGAATCTCTGAAGTTGCCTCTTAGGACGTTCTTCTGGAGTGACTCTATGGTTGCGTTAGCATGGATTAAAAAATAAGAACCTTGGAATACCTTTGTCGGGAATAGAGTAAAGGAAATAAGAGAGCTGACGGATATCAACGCATGGAGACATACCAGGAGAATTAAACCCTGCAGATTTACCATCTCGTTCCTGTAATTGATCCGACCTTTTCAAACAGGGAGGGCCCTTTGTGGTTACGAGTAGATGAAGAGTCAAGTCCGGAAACGAGCTTGTCGTGTCCGGAGGAAGCGCTGAAAGAATGCAGGAAGATAGTGACGAGCGCAGCAAGTGTACAGAAAGAAGTTGTTAGTCAAAGATTCCTATACTTTTCGAAATACTCAATGATAGTACGGATAGTCGCGTGGATTCTCCGTTTCTGTGTCAACTCTCGTAAAGTTCAAGAGAAGATTGAAGGATCAGTGACGGGTTTCAAATTGCTGAACTATGTCTAATAAAGATGATTCAGAGCGAGTGGTCAGAGGAGAACAGGAAGAAGTATAAAACTTCAATGAAATTTTATGAAGACGAAAATGTACTGAAGGTCAGAACTAGCCTTGTATTTGGTGAAGATAACGAGGACTTTCAATGCCCTATTGTTCTACCTGATCATCCAATAACTCGACGTTTAATTGAGTACACGCATAAGACTCTAAATCATGCTGGTGTACAGACCATACTGGGACATTTGAGAGAAAGATTTTGGATCCCCAGAGGACGGAGGATTATCAGGGAAGTGATTTCTAAGTGCATTCCCTGTAAGAAGCATTCCGTGAAACATGCGACAACACAGTGTGCGCCATTACCAGCCGATCGTATTCAGAGTTGCTGCCTTTCATGTCGCCGGTGCAGATTTAGCTGGCCCAGTCTTTTTGCGAGGAGGTATCAAGGCTTGGATCATATTGTTTATCTGTGCTGTGTATTGTGTCGTGCACCTTGAGTTGGTAACGTCTTTGTCAACTGATGCCTTTATTCAAGCCTTGCGAAGATTCCTCGCTCGTAGAGGGAGATGCAGTGTTATTTATACAGACCAAGGAACATATTTTCTGGGTACCGCAAAAGCACTTCAAAATTTGGACTGGGAAGCTATTCAAGCAGACTGTGCAGCGCAACAAATAAAGTGGAATTTTAATCCTCCAAGTGCACCTTGGTACGGTGGATGGTGGGAGCCTCTCATTAGGGTTCTCAAGGATCTTTTGAAGAGGAACATCGGCAAAGCTAGTCTCAACTACGAAGAGATGCTTACCGTGTTGGCTGACTGCGAAAGTACCATCAACCAAAGACCTCTAACCTACATATCTGAGGATCCTGAAGAGCCAAAGCCTTTGACCCCTGCCCATTTTTTGCGTGAAGTTGCTCCACCATTACATCGTGAGACAGTTGATCTAGATCTGATTGACAGCAACCATTTACGAAAGAGACTGCTACCTTCAAAAGGTTCGTAAGAGCTTCCGCAAGAGTTTCCAAAGAGAATATCTAGCTGTGTTGGTGAAAAATCCTGAAGGTAAACGTTCCAAATTTAAGGCGGGTGATATCGTTCTTGTGGGATCTGATAATTCTAAAAGAATAGTGGAACTTAGCACGTTCTGATCTCGGGCAGATGGAAAACGAAAAGTCGCTCGATTGAAACTGGCTCATACTACTCTTATTCGGCCTATTCAACGACTCTATCCTTTAGAAATACGGTCCGAGGATTTACCACCCATCACCGAGGCACGGATTTCTGATGTTTCTGTACGGAGACTGAAATATATACCGATGGTTCAGGTATTAATGAACGTTTTGGGGCAGCGTTCGTGGTCATGTACTTCGGCGTCATTGTTGAAACGTACATGTACCGCATGAGTGGTAATTGCACGGTGTTTCAGGTGGAGCTGTCCGCCCTTGAAAAAGCGTTGGAATGGGTTCAGTCCAGACCCCTGAAAATCACATTTTCTCAGTCTCTCCGCCTTACAGGCTCTGAAGGATCCAAACAACTCTAATCCTCTAGTCAATAAAGTCTCTGTACTGGAAGGTCGTGGGATGCCAGGGTATACATTTGCACTGGATCAAAGCTCACGTCGGCTACCAAGGCAACGAGGCGGCCGACGCGGCGGCCAAACTGGCTACCGAGAGAGCGGACGTTGACATACTGGTGCTGAGATCATGCCTCACCCTCAAAAATATGCTTATCCGAAAAGCAGTGGATCTATGGGAACAGAGATGGAAAGCTTCCTCAGATAGTCGCTACACATTTCAGTTCCTGCCGGTTCCCAGTCTCAGAAGGCACCGCTATGTGTAGGGTCAAAAATCTCACCTTGGAATAAGACAGATGCCTATGTAGAAATTCACTCAGTCCTGCAAACTGGCGCTAAAGGTAGATTGTTCTTCAATCGAATACTTATAGGAATTAAAGGAAGCCTTGAGCATAGGAATACTTAAAGGACTTGACGGAAACCTTGAACGTACGGGTACCTAAAGGATTTGACGGAAACCTTAAGCACTTAAAGGATTTGACGGAAAGTTCAAATATCCTTTAAATACTTAAAGGATTAGAGGGCATTTCAGTGTTGGCAAATTGCGATTTTGCTGGAATTGCTATAGTGTCGGTGATGTCCAAATTCTCGATAGTGCTGCGTTGCACTTGAGCATACGTAAGTCCCTGCTCAGCCAACCATGGAGGGTTTTCGCTGGTTTCCCCTTCACGTAATGCAAATGCAGGTTGGTTTGTAAGACCTTCCAGCGGAGGCAACTGTCCCTAGATGACTTTTCGTAGTCTTAATCTCATCAACTCTTTACATAGCCAGCTTGCATTTTTGCATATTTAAATAATTAGGCGCATATTTGCCTGTCCTCCCAGTACCTCTGGTACCCCTGAATACGATGATGATACCACTGAATGCTGAATACGATGCGCGAACACCGTGCGAAGCCATATTGTATCAAATATCTTGTTAGGAGGAAAAAAAGGGACCATTACACCCTCCGGTCAGAACTCTATAAGAGATACGATAATACTCCTCCGCCCATGTGGAGGAACCGCCGTCGACTGTCTTTAAGACCAATTGACAGGCCAGTTTCGCCCTTGCTTTGAGACCACCGACAGTTACATTTGGGGCCGCTCCTCACAATCTATAATGGCACATAGGTGGCAACAGGAGGGCTGCGCAGAGCATCATTCTCATTGAAAGAAAGTTGTTCAGCTTGATGGAAATTTCATCCAGACACTATTTCTTCACCATTTTAAATCTTGGACATTATGATCAAAGCCTATATTCGAGCCATTTCGCATTCACTTAAAATTTAGAAGTTATAAAGGAATAAATAGAAAGGTGCCATACATAAAATATTCGTCCAATTATGCACAATAAAAGATAACATTTAGATTTTACTACGAAGGAGGAGAAATAAACTGTAAAATTCGAGGATACAACGAGAGGGAGATCAGATCACCATTGCATGAGAATTATTACTTTCCTCAAGGCTCCCAAGTTTAAGCAAAATATTTGACTTAAAGTTCTTATCTTGTCTACTTTTTTTAAAGCTACATTTCAGTTTCAGTACCCCGTGAGTTTACAGGTGCTGTTAGGATTCCAAGTTTAAAAATTAAATCACATTTTTAGTAAACTTATGAATTATGCTTTAGGTTTTTGGCAACACTTGACCTGGGACGAGTAGTTTTTCATTCATTGAATTTTTATGGCCCAAAGGCCAGGTTCGATTCGTTTTAGAATAAAGGGGATGTAAAGTAATCAGTGCTCTTGTTAAAATTCTTAATATCTTTTAAGGTTTAAACTTAAGGCCAACTAAGGAACATTGAAAACCCAAAAGAAAACTCAGGCCTTATTAAGGCCTTTGAGACACGACGATGGATGAGGGAAAGCTAACATTTGCATTCTTGAATGAAATTGAAAACTGCGGCTTAATATATCTGCCCCTTCTCCATTTTATTTGACACAAGTGTCCATTTTAACAGTAAATTTGGTCTTGTAACTGTTTAACAGTGTCTGCTATTAAGATGAGCTTGTAACAGAAAATGACTTCAAATCTTCTTATGGTAGTATATAAGTAGGAAAATCAGATTTTATAGGAAACTTCAATTTCAAAACTGCTGTCGTAGTTGAAAGTGACATACATCTGAAATCAAACTTAAGATTGAGACTTGTGATAAATGTAGGATAACGATGACATTTTTGGTCAGTTGAACTAATATCAGTTGAAACAGCTTTGCAATTGTGCAGGAGCTATAATGCTAACCGTGCTCACTCTAAATTTTTATGCTCTATTAAACAATGTAAATTTAAGCGATCCAAGCTTGGTTTTATAACTGTTTACCTAAGTATACTATTTGTCTCAACAATGCATTTGCAGTGCTGCACTTTATCTGTTCAATTAAATGTGATCATAAATCCATTATTGTTGAACATGTGCCACCAAGATACAGGAACTAACATAATTTGTGAGAATGTAGTATATGTCTAGCATTCTTTAAAAGTATTCGAATAAACAGTGATTCGAAAATCTTCGTATTCGACTCATTCGAGCACATAGATGCGCTTTAAAGTTTTACAACGTCCACAAATTATTTGATATTGTGCATCGATGTCCAACGACGTTTACAGCCCTTTTCCCGACAGCATGACTGCATTTAAATATATGCTAACCAACAATTTAAGCAGCACTTAGTTTGATTTACATGCAAAAGAGTTACCTTTTCATTAGCATCCAATAGATGAAAATCCTTACATTTTTGAGGATGCTAAAATCGCCATTCTCCTTAACATGTTTGCATGCTGTAAAACTTGACACAACTCTTTCCCATTGTGATACTGACTTTAATACGATGTTATCAGCCAATTATTTATGTAAGTTATGAGCATTAAAAATTGGTATCGCATAATTTCCCCTTAAAGCCTTTAAAACAATACTGCATTCTCAAATATGGTTTCAATTTTATCATTAAAATATATTCAGATGGAACCATTAATGTGTCATTAATGTATTAACAGAGGTTTTTTTAACTCTGGCATTGTGCCATTTCTTAGATTGAGAAATTAAATTATCAAATAAAGACGAGTTTTGCGAATGCAGTAAACTGCAAATCGGAGAGTAAAAATCTAAATTAAAGATTTATAAAAATAAATAAAACTAAATAAGCTAATTACGAAATTTTTCTTGTTCAAAATTCACAATGAAATGCTGATGTGTTGGTAATCAGGAACATTCTCTAAAAAATTTTTGTAGGATGCCTATATAAATGTGAAATCTTGAAAATGTGCAACTATACATATAAAATTCATATCCCAAAACATAAATCTAACATAATTCTAAACTTTTTCTAAAGTTTTAACAGCATAACTCAAAAACTATAAATATTATTGTTTATTTATAGTAAAATTATCTCGATAGCTATAAAAATAAACTAATAAGGTCTAGAAATGGTTGGTTTTTATGGCACTAGGACTTGCAGAGATAGGATTTCAGACGCCTGCATTCTCTGAAAATCACTCAGGCTTTGTAAAATTACTAAATAACAGATTAAGCTGTATATTTAATTACATATAAATCCAACTTTTTCAAGTTAACTCATGGAATTTCAGATGGACTGAATAAATTATTCAGGCAAGATATTAATGCTTGAATAAAAGTATTAGAATGGATCACTCAAGAATTTTGGAATATTCGTAATTTGCAATGTACTGGTTGCTCAGAGGTTGGTAGTCTCACCCTTTGAAATAACTGTTGACAGAAATGGTCACTTTCTTAAAAACCTTTTTCTAAATACTGCGATCGTTTCGTCATCTTTTAAGGAATGAGATGTTTTATAGAAATTAAGCAATTAAATATTTCAGACAATTTTCTCCTGCTTTATTAAAGAACGGAAGGCCATCGTTCAAATTCACGTGTCGGTGGGGTACAACGAAAATAAAAGTACATTCCAATTGAGTTTCATCTCAAGCGTTCTGCTTATTATTCATCGTCAAGTAACAGATATACAGTTTACCTACGACAGGAGTATAAAAAGGGTCAGTTACAGGAATCGAACCTGCACCTCTAACGGCTCGCATACAGCTAGCGTGATTGGAATATAATTCCACGTTTTGTTTCATCTCTATTCCGATATCAATTCATTTACGATCTCGTCATAAAAAAACCAAGTGACGAGGTTTGCAGACTGAGTATTCGTCTAAAATTTGACCCCAGAATAAGGATTGCATTTCATGCATGCATTATCTAGTAATTAAAATTTCATAATTACAATACCATTGTGCATAAATATATTTAACAGGATATTACCCGAATTGTTTTCAAAAATTCCTTTTCTCAGAATAGGACAGGCTTAAAAACGTATAAAATCGCCAATTTTGTCACATTAGATTTGTAGAACTAAAGTGCAAAAATTATTGTTAACCTAAAATCCGTTCAGGATACTTCTCCCTCAATCTTTTCCCAAGTTTCGAACTTTTGGATAGAATTTCTCGACAGAAATCATGATCGAGGATATATTATTTCGTCATCTCACAGCAGAACCGATCAATTGCGTTTTTATTTTATTATTTTAAATCGTATATGGCACAACTAAAAGTTAGTATTCTATCAAGATTTTCCAGGATATTTTTGTAATGATCGTTGACAGAAGTCTTTAGAGTATAATGCCTAATGTATATTCAAGTTTAAAAGGTATTTTTTGCATACATTTATGCAATACTAGTTTTACCAACCCCGGACTTGACGTTTGACTCAGAAGTGTTACGTCAATCGTGTCATGGGAACCAATGCTTCGATTGCTGTACTACGCATAAAAACAGCGAGTGAGGTCTACGTGATCAGTAGTCTACATGCTCAATAGCACGTACTTTCCGCTAGTCGCATCGGCAAGTCGCTCACATCGTACTTTTTATGTTCATTTTGATACGAAATAAAAATATTTTCTTTCGTTAAGTCGATAAACTGGCGTACTTATGGCATGGGCTTTCTCTAAAAGTGAAGATAGATGCAACAGTGGTACGATTAGATTAGGGAATAAAATACCAATATATTTTTTAACCTCGTCACAAATAAAAATTTCCGCTCGCCAATCTAGCTAATTTGGTATTTGATTTGCAAGTTGAATCGATTATAGAAAAAGATTAATTACAGCCAATAACAAATGGTACACGAAATTTTCTTCCTGTGGGCAACAGAATATAACCAAGAGAAAACTTATTGCAAGAGAAGGCAAGTCTATCGAAGTCATTTCCTCTATCACTCAGCTATCTAAGAGGAAGAGTAGAAAGGAGCACATTTCGATCACAGGAACTGTTGGGAGGATCAAAAGCAACGGTGAATTTAGCAGAACTTTCGCAAGGAATTGATGAAAATCGAGCACCTTTCATGAAGGGTTTTAAATAGCTCACCTTTTCATTTAAGTTCAAACAAAGATAGTTTAGCTCGACCCTAGATTTTAAATTACATTTTTAACAGAATTTAATTTTTTTTAAATAAAAAAGAAGCAGTTGTGACGAATCTACAGAAATGCCAGTACCTATATAAGAATTTAGTATTAAGAGATCCGACAAAACTTTAAAATAATTCCAGACATGAGTAGTGCAACACAATTTTGAAAAGAAAAAGATGTTTTTTTATCAATGTTTATATCCTATTGCATCAATTTAACACCAACTCAGAAAGAAATCGAACAATGCCTCTGAATTTCTTTAAAGTAGATCAGCTTTTATACTCAAATAAATGTCAGATGAAACAGAAACCTATTCGAGTATCCAAGCAGGATCACCCCTAGATCAAACAGCACAGTTGGAATCTTTAGTAGCTGCGCATACGCGTACATATTCGAGCAAACATGCGTAGTAAATATTAATTTTTCATACTGCCTTACATGGGTCTTGTTTTGAAACAAACAATATTATGCATCTTTGCAACTGTTTTGAGGAACAGGACACGTATACTTACACTTGCTTTTCCTGAGCTTTTAGGCATATTGAAATTATATAATTTATGAAATAGAATTTCTCGACATTAAATTTTCAACATTGAAAAAGTGTAACTTTATAGAACAATTTTTGCTTTCCAATTCAGAGAATTTGAACCTGCATTTTTATTGGAATTTTAATGTAAAATTAACGTACTGTCTCTACAAACAGTATTTGAGTTCTCAAATAGGACTTATTGTATGTGTGTGAAGTAGAATTTAACCATTATCACTGCAACCAGTAGTAATGTTGCCAAGCACAAGCCAGCGTTTTTTATGCATGTTACAATTATTGGCAACCTGTTCGATGTCATCCATCAGATTACTCTTTAAGCTAGCATAGCATTAAGAGTAATCTGAGAGTGCATACTACAGCATCCTGTACACCTGTTGCCAAAAAATACATAAGTTTGAAGAAGTGGTAGGGAGTCAATTAACGTCGCTCTGGAACACTATCGGCTATTGGCGAAGGTTCAAGTTCAATCTCGAAAGGAAAGATCCGAGGACACCTCGTAATTTCGAACCACGATCAGACGAGGTCGCAACTGAGCTGGAACCCCAATCTCCAAACTTCCACGCCTATGTGGCATTTGAGGCCAGTAGACTTAACGTGCACCAGCCCCGCGTACACGACGTTATTCGGTTGGACCTAGTTTCGAACTCACACCCCTCCTGCTGTAGATAACTTGTTGAGGGCAGAGGCTTAATGATCTAAAGGCCACTTTTCCAATTGAGGCTACTGAGTTCAGATTAAAAGGGGAAGGCCTGAGTCCCCTCCCACTGTACGACCCTTCTTCGATGTATTTAGTTTGTAGGTTCTCTGGCTTAATCACACCCCAAAAACAATTTGAAACAATAAACAAATTGATGCCGAAGTCTTCTTTCTGCCGACTTCGGGGGAAGTATCGCATAAATGAACATTCCTCAAACAGTACAAAAGATGCATTGTTTCTCGATACATGCTCGACAGTCGCTTCAGAAATAATGCCATTATGATGTAAACGAATTTCAACGTACCTTTGAGAGATCACTCTTAATGTACCTTAGTACATTTCTAGCAAATTTGTATAAGCAGTGCTTTTTTTCTTACAGCCGTCTGGGTTCAGTGAGATAGCATTTGAGTTTTTTGACAGGTCAGGTTAGGGAGGATTAAACAATGTTCCCATGAGTGCCATCTTAAGCGCAGTTTATGGCTTCCAGTTTATAGTTCTTCAATGCGATAGCATTGATTACGAGTTGTCAAAAGTATGGCTAAAATGTCTCTAAGATCATCTGCCCACTCACTGGAGCCACATTATACAGAAACTGTTGTTTTGCAATAAGTCTCTTATCGATTCAGTTTAGACAGGGAAAAAAGCAGAAATTAAAATATCAGGGGATCCAGTGTTTCATATCTAATCACCCGAATAAAATTATAATCGAAATAAATTAATTACACTTTATGGTTAGATCAATTTCTTCAAATTAACAATTTAGTCCATAGTATAAGACGGGAATAAATGTGTGGGCGAGTTGCCTGCAGACTGAGAATTTATGGATACGCAAAAATTCGCAAATTACATTAGAAAAATGTGTTTCGAGTCGGTTCATAGATTGGCATTTTTGAATATATAATTAATATTTTAAATTAGTCTTCAGGCCATCATGTGATTCGGCATCAAAAAGAAAATTGTTGAGGAGCTTGAACTTCCTTTTCACCTTCGACAATGTTTTCTGACTCAAGCGGTTTTGTTCATTATAGTCAAGTTCAAAACACAAAGGCTTGTTTCAAGCCAATGGTTTTCTACGGTCTAGGTTTTCGAATCCCTCACTTTATGCATTTATTCTAACTAAAATGAAAGTCTTCGTTATTGGATGCTACATTAAAACGCGATTCACAAGCTAGGCTTATTTGGAAAGGTAAGTGCCGAAACGAAGAAATATTGATGAGAAGACACGAGAAATATTTTGAATCTAAAAACCGAAAACGCTTTTTCAGGCGATTGTGTCATTATAGCAAAGTATAAATGAGAGTAAGTATATTTTTAACTAACCAATTTCAAAATAAAGTACACATTGTTGGGTAGTAATGGTGAATTATTTCATTTTTAACCAGAATAGGAATTCATGATTAAAGTAAAATAAAGCTCTTCACACTTTAAAGTAACAGTGCCTTTTTCGTCAACAGAGCTATTACAAGTTTAGAAATTTATTATGTATATAAAAAAAATCGAGGTTTTTTCGAAATTTAGCTATCGCAATTTATTTTTTTTTCTTCAACTATACATTTAGCATTAATATTAAGTCATTCATGATCTGATGAAAAGATCGCATAAGCACTATTCTTTAAAGTTGAGTATTTCGTCTCATTACACTTCATTTGCAACATTACGAATGAAATTTTTAATTAAAATGCGTCAATTGAGAAAGGAAACAAATTCTCGTTTCCGCCATTAAGTTGTTCTGAATGATTTTCTATACAAACGTTCAACTTTTTTGTGCTGGCAATTCGGGGTATATATTGATCATTCTTCTATTACATATAACTTCATGTAACTGAAGGCATGAATAATATAAGAATACGATATTAAAGAAATAAAAACTATTCAATCTTGCTGAACACACGGAATAGCAAATAAAAAGCTAACGCATTTCATGAAAAGTACGATGGTCGTTTGATAAGTATGGTAGAAAAGCAAGTTAAACAGTCGAAGAAAAAACTATTTTCTTCATTCAGTCTGCATTAAGGACAACGCACTTGGTACAGCGAGTTTTTCATCAGACTGGAAAAAGGGTCACTTTTGTCACTCTTCATTTTCGTGGTTGTCGCTGCTGCTAACTTCAACGTCTAGATCCAGCTAGAACCAATCCACAAGTTCATTCACCCGCACAGAGTCCATTCACCAAAAGAGATTCGGAAAACATCGTCTAGGACATCTCCGCGCACTCGAGAATGTGTGGTGGGGAGGCTTGGTCAGTCTCGCATTGAAGGATGAATCTTGCGAGAGCACAGCAAAATGTGAGGCACCTCAAATGACCACTGAAAAAGCGGGAGAGCTGTCTGAATATGTCCCAATTGAGATCTTTCGGGGCGATACCCACTATACCAAGAGTGTACCGAGGAACGATCCACGCCTTCTTATCAAGATTTTTCTGATAGAATATTGCTCAAGAAATGTCAATGAGTGGACGATGGTTCATCTATATGCCAAGTCATCCGCTACTTCGTTTCCCCCGAGGTCCACGTGTGAACAGATCCGCTGTAGGTGCACGTCACGGAAGGATGAGACATGCTTGAATTTGTTAAGGATCTCTATGCCACCATACAGTTCTATCACTGCACCAATTAGATAGTTGTTGGATTTTGCTGCGACTGTCGGACAAAATCCAAATGACCTCTGGGTTCGGAACAGACATGATGTAGTAAGTGGTAGTTCTACAAGGCGGTAAGGAGTTAGTAAGTCTGCAGGGGTTGTGACCAGTCAACACAGGAAAGGTACCATAGGCGGGGGTTGGGGTAACGATAGTCAGGTAACCTGCCACCTCTTGGCCGTTCCTGGTAACTGGTGGGCCTTCCATGCAAAGAATTCTTGCGAGGATAAATGTTGTCGTCATGCGAAATTGACTGTCTGGTCGCTCTTGAGGACTGTAGCTAGGAAGTACTGACCCCTTCTTGATCCTGGAAGGCCTACTTCGTTGGAGGCGCAGCCCCTCTGCCCCGACCAGCTGAGGATTAATGTGGGATGGCCCGAAAACTTTCAGGCATGTGTCTCGACAGTAATTACGAATGTCCATTTTTCACTTACTCTTTGTGAAAACGAAAAAGGGCATTGTTCATCAGCCGAGGGCTGGAAGTTTTTTAGTATATCCGGTATTTTAGTGTATCCGGTCGGGTGATGGATGGGGTCTTTTCCCTATTTCTTCCATCCGAACTTTATAGCCTGGTATGGCCTCTTAGCTTCCAGGGCTAGGGAACTTCAACATAGGCATCTATGTGTTATTCCGTCGAGTTTTGACTTGCGTGATCTTACACGCCTGGTCCCGGTTCTGAACCAATTCCCGAACACTTGGAGACGAGGAGTCATGTTCCATACAAATTTACCATAGCGGTTTATCACTTGAAGACACTTACGGTGATTTATACTAGTTGGTCTGTAATGAAATTGTCAGCCTGCATGCAGTACCTACATCACCACTGACAGGCTTCGGAAGTCAGATCGGGATAAGAGTGCATTGAGAACACGGGAAGGCGCGTGTGAGTTCGGTCATCCCCGCGAGTAAGAATCGGGCTTCGAACGGCCCAAACGGGGTGGTTTTTTTTCTTTTTTTCGACCCACGCCCTTCCCGGCTCACCATAAGGTAAAGTACTGCTTCGAACGGGGTGTTTGGCTGGAACACCCTGTGGCGGGGGTGCTGTGAGGACCACTCTGGATACTACCAATATAGACCGATTCGGAGATCTCCCGGTCTTGCCAACCTGAATCTCCACTTGTGGGCAGTTCCGAGTTTGACCAGGAGCGAGACTAGTCACCTCCATTCCGACTGACTGACAGGCTACGCTTGGTCAGCCTTGACAGTGGCATAAACCGACACCTGAATTCACCGCCGTTCAACTGGAATCTGGTCCTGCCAGGGTATAACTTCGCCAACCGTCGATCCTGTTCGCAGCACTCCGCACATGAGGGGGAGTGTCTAGGTGGTTAACCAAGCAAAACATCCGTTCGGGGTGTTGGCGTGCACCCGGGCAAACTCTGCCCAACCAGCTATGGAAGGTCTGGCAGGTTTGTCTTCCATACAATGCGAATGCAAGCTGGTATAAAAGTACCTCCATTTCGGGCACATCCCAGAGGTAAGATCGGGTGGAGTGACGAGGCTGGAACTCGGCATGAGCCAATTGGAAGAGCGGCACTTGCTAGCAGTGACGTCAAATAGCGGCATCTCAGACATTTTTCTAAACTTACCAAACAACCACCATATTTCAAAGATGTAAATTTTAATGAATATCTGAATAAAATATACAATTTAGAAAATTTAAAAGCTATTTTTATTAAAAGTTCCATTTACTTCATTTTAAAATGAATCAAATTTTAATGGAACAAAACACAAATATCTTTTAATAGTTTAAAACAGATTTTCAAGGAATTATTAACTTTATTTTTTTTTTCTGAATTATAACTTTTAGCCTTTAATATTTACTATCCAAGTGCGTTCTTAAAAGCTTTGTATTTACCCCGATACAAAAGAATGTCCACAACTTTTCGAATACTGTAACCATCAAAGTTCAATAGGGTACTTCCACCCTTCATTGCAAAGCGCGAATGTCATCGGTTTGGTATGTCCTGGTTTGTGGACAGACTATTCAATCACCTGGACATGGAATGGCGCTATATTATGCTGCCTGAAGCTGCCGTGCTAGCTTTCCATCACTACGGCGGCGACATCTTTCCGAAGTTAGTGTCGTAAAACGATCTTCAATTGGATTGCTTTGGGTGGTTGACTACCGCTGTACCATCTGGCAGCAGTTCCACTTTTCTTAAATTGTTTCCACAGCCACGCTATGTCACGTCCTTCCATTTTCACTACAATTCTTCAACGGGTAAAATCACCTCGATGTGTTATGGGTGATATTGTCTCACTCGACAGTTAACATAGACAGATAAACACAAAAAAATTAGGAGTACCCGCTTCAGCTTTTATAAAATTTTAGCAAACTTGTTCTTTCACGTGATACTCCAAGTATGTTAATTGTAGTCAACCAAACGGTCGTTTCTATTTCTTAAGTCTGTTGTGACCGTCAGTTTACCACGAAAAATCAACTTCCGCAAATTCTCATATTGCATCTGACTCTTAATGTATGAACACATCGGCGTATTTTATCAAAGAAAAACGAAATCTCTTTCAAAGCTTTTTTTTTTTACAAAGAGATTTCCCGAATGTTTGAGAATTCGCCTAGTTCAGTCAAGGTATGCTTTAATTATAACTGAAGAGGTAAGTATTTGAATTAATGTCGCACTGGAACAAGGGGCCATTGGTGAAGGTCCATGATCAATTCTGAAGGGAAAGAACCGAGGACAATCTTTCGCAGTTTTGAAACTTCATATTTGTTTTTTTTTTTAATCAGAAGACCGATGTCAACATATGAGCTGAAACCCCACTCTCCAAACTTCGACATGAATTTCCTGATCTCTTCGCGATGTTTGAAATTTCGGCACCTTTTCTCTCCAGTAAAAAAAAGAATTTAGAAAGGAAATATTTTCATTTCCCCATATAGGACGATTGTCATGCAAATATAAAAAAAGAATTGTAAATTTGGATGAAATGCTTTTTAAAAATCGAGGTATATCATGATTTAATGATAGAATCGATAACAAAACTTCCTTGCATAGCGGAATTTAAAACCGTAATTACCAAAATCCATAAGTTGTTTTAGAATTTTTTCAGAATTCAAAAGCATGAGTCAGTAAACATAGTCATCAATTTAAATCATTTCAGATCAAATATGGTTAAACTAAAATTACGCGTTTCTAGTACATTTCCGATAAGCCGGCATCTAGGTACTCGGGAAATTAATGAAGTATTAATTTTCCGAGAGCATGCTCAGCAATCGCAGATCAGACACAAATGGCAACTAATTAATTTGTTTTTAAATTAACGATATCAAAATTTATAACACTGTTTTTAGCTGGCATGTACATTATTTTAGTCAGTTTAGGATAGAAAACATCAAGATCCCTTCGTTAGATGTCAAAACACATTTTCTTCTCATTACACCGAATCACATGATCTCCTTCAGACTAATTGAAAAAAGTTCCGCTACAAATATCATTTTATAAATCAACCACTAAAAACCATTTCAAATCACAATTTCTCCAAAAGATTGCGAATTTTATTGAACCATTTCTTAAACATAATTCCGTTTTTATGTATAAATTATATTTATAATAAATAAGAAATTATATTTACGTTTTTATAAATGCGTACATGCAGATTGCTAGCCAACACATCTGAAAGCTCCCTTTATGATTATATAAACTTTTTTAAATTTTAAAAGTCAATTTATTGTAAACTTTACATAAATAATCCGAATAGTGAATTAAATTATTATAAATGCTCAATTAATTAATTTTTTAGGTAAGCTAATGTTTTTGGTGTTTGGGTATGAAACTACTCGAGCCCCCTTCCATAATTTTTGAATTGATATGCCCTGCCACATAATGCAAAACAACTCTGGAAATGTTCCCAAATGCTATCTCGGCCTGCCGCAAATTCCTCTTTAGATGATATAGGAGACGAAACGTCATTAGCAATTTATGGTACAACCGAAGCTAGCAAATCCTAAGAGGGAGGAAGGTCATCGGGCTCTTAAATTCTTGCCCACGAATGATAGGATCAATGAAACCATCTCGTAGAGACAGAAACTGCCCTATTTTGCTGAAGACGGAGATAAGCTGCAGATTTTACTGCGAGACTCGTCCCTTTCGAAAACGATTACTAAGGTGAGCCACTGACGAATTTCGCGAGTGACTCGTTTCCCCGAGCAGCTGCTATATTTGCATTGGGTTCTCATGTGTTTTGACGTTTCCCACAAAGAATACTGTACCTCTAGGTTAAAGGGTCTCGACTCGGAACTCGAGACGTGGAGGGGAGAGGACTCATGGGGGTAGTTAATTAACTTCGCAATCGAGCAACACAACGGGCTATTGGCGACGGATCAAACCCGAAGGGAAAGATTTCGTAATTTTGAACCACGCTCAGGTGAGCCACTCTCCAAACTTGCACACCACGCCAACATGAGGACATTGGAGGTCACGACAGATTTAAAGTGAACAAGCTCCCTTGCACACTCGGTTGGATTAAAACTCGCAACCCTCCGGTTGCTAATCCGTTACTCTTCCAACCGGGCTATCGCGGCCCACTCGAGAAATGGGGGAAGACTCGTGGAACTTCAAAGAAGCACGTGCGTGTACTCCCAATTTCTTTAAAATGAATTGCCATACGTGTGGTTTTTACTCCTTATCCTATATATACATAAAAATACATTCCCTTGCTCGTGAGATGCAAACAAAAAGTTCCAAGCTCAAAATGGGTTGCGTATGTAAGTTTATGTATGTAAGTGTTAATTATGTGTGTAACTAATTAACCCTTTCCAAATGAAACCACTGGTTAGTTTTCCTTACAAATGAGCAAAGAATTTATGAATTGCAAGATGCATGAGTGTTTACAGTTCAATGGTTAGAGCATCTGAATTTGGAAACAGAAATTTATCGAAGATGGTGCTGTTTGGTCTGGGGTCAACCCTGTTTATGTTGCTTAACCATTTTCAATCAAGATTAGAAAACGCGAGTAAATTTTAGGGGACATAAAGATTCGGACGGAATGTTATTGAAGATCATCTACTTCTCCAACACCTCTACCATACAGTAAAAGTACTGTCGTTTCATTTCGTCGCAAGACATCAAGTTAGTCTTGGTTAATTTGGGCTTTATGGCGCAAGGTCTAAAACTGAATCTAAAACTGAACGAGCTACGACTAATGCAACCCAATAAGATCGCATAAAACATTAAAAGACTCGTGGTTGGAAAAATAGGGGAAGGGCCTCCCCTATTTTAATTATAAAAATTAGTAATTTATAAATAGTAAAAGAAATTTTACGTAGAAATATTGAAAATGTATATATATGAAATACTGAAAAAGACTAATTTGAGAAATGTAATCTGAAATTGATGAAAAACGTTGGGGAAGTGGCACTTCCTTCTCCTGAAAAGCCACCACTATACAAGGTATGCCAAAACTATGCACGAAACATGATAAAAGTTACCCTTCAATCAAAACTAGAGGAACAGTAAATATTCTATTAAAGTATGTTGTAATCTACTTAAAAAGTAAAAGGCTGAAAAAAGTACATTGAGTAAACCTTCATTTAAAACTGATCTCCTGACACGTGCATCTAGGCTGTCCTCTTACATTATTGAACAAAATTGGATACAAAAGATTGTGATATCCGACATCGAGTTGGAAAAAAGATAATATGCCAATGAAAAGAAATTTCGATAAACCAATTCAACTTGGATGCCCCATATGACTAGTTTTTCACGATTATGGAAAAATAATTTTCCTACAAAGATAATGGTTGGCAAGTGCATGGGCTCCACGACAGCCAAAAAATGAATTGTAAAACTCGTATTCCACATGATAACAATATTCTAGTTTGGCCATAGGCTAACTGAATCATTAACATTCAAAACCAGTACATTAAGGGCCACACAGAAGCACTGCTTGTCAATTAGACGCTTTTGGGGAATTTAACCAGGTGGAAAATAATCAATAAATCGCAGTTAGCATATGCTAATAGAAATATTGACTGCCTTATCACGCTTTTCTGTCCTGTATATCACCAAATACATCAAGGAGGCGTAACTCAAGGCAAAAAACAAAAAAAAAAATTAAAAACACAACTTCAGAAATGGCAAAATTCAGGAAGATAAATGGCAATTTAAAACCTACTTAAAACATGCCAGTAAAAAGGAGTGTGAAACATCTTTTTCTTTAGATAAAACATTTATTTTAGGAATTGCAGATTCCTGAGGCATTTTAACTCTTAACTAACCCTAACAATTAATAAATTTCAGTTTCAGATTAAAATAAATGTGTTCAGATTATAAATAACTAGCTTTTCACTGATTTCCAAGTGCCATGCACCATGTTTTTTGCCATGGTATTTGCCACATCCATGACTAACTCTAGAACCCACTCGAGACCGCACTAACCACTTGGCAAATCGGGAGTCACAAATTATCCAAATAAATATTATACACATTAACCACTAGAGACGAAGTTTCTCAACACCTTTAATACAGAAAGATTTTTATCTAAATGAAAATAATCCAAAAGATAGGAGGGATTCAAATTTAAAAATCACACTTTTGGTTCTGCTGTAAAAAATGACTTTAAAATAATTTACCCTTAATCACATGATCTGTTAAAAGGATCGAGATGGAAGAAAATCGATTTACGTTAACCAAAACCGCAAATACAATGACGGTGAGATTGGAGTATTGATAAATCTACCCAATTGGTTAGTTTGTCGCTCTGCTATTTTTTTACACAGGGTCTAATTAAACTTGGACCTTCTGCAACGCAATGGAGCAACACAAAGGGCTATTGGCGACTGTCCGGGATCAAACCGAAGGAAGAGATAATAGAACACGCAATTTTGAACGGTCAGATGACGAAGCAACACTTTAGCCGGCACCTCACTCTTCAAGCTTCCATGCCAACATGAGGACATATTTAACGTGCACCAGTTTATTGAGATAATTTCAAGGTCATTTACGGCTTTGGCCCATATTGTGGAAAATCAAAACTAATATCAAATGGAAGAAAAGGTATTGAAGGGTTCTAAATGTGATGTAAATCATTTTAAACATACTAGGAAACATGAATGAAAGAAAACCCATGGAAATGATAAATAATTTCAATATTATTACAAGATTCTTAAAAAATTTTTTAAGCAAATAAAAATACTGTAAACAGTGTTAATTGGAATTCTCAATCCTTTATTGATCTCCTGAATGCTGTCTGATAACTGTACAAAATAGCAAATGATATAAAATCCTCAACAAACTCGATTTCAAAGAATCTTATTATTTAAATTTTCATGTGCTTTTGCTTTTATCAATCAATTGTTCATTCAAATCAAGATATTTAAAATGATACGAATTTTTAATTTTGGAACCTCTGAGCAATCAATTGTACAAATCGAGTATCGTCTAGAAATTCTACTTCCAAAATAAGAGCTATTTCCTCAAATTGATGATATAGTGTGAAGCCAACATTTAAGCTATAAAACCGTTCTATATATAAACAGATAATTGGATATTTTAAATACAGAAAATGCAGATGGTACTTAAGTCATTCTGCCTAAAGTTTAAGCAACTCTTTCTTTCAAGATATCTTATAATTAAAGACCGATAAAATTTTTTAAATATATTTTAAATGATTAATCCATCAACTTCGAAAGTAATTTCAGTGGGCAGAAGATCTAGAATTTCTTCACCGTTTAAAATTGAAGACAGTCTACACATTTTAGACAGCATAGGAGTTAAATCCCTCCACAAGTCGTAGAGCTTCAAATTTTCTTACAAATTTTTCATTTGGATATCTGTTAAAAAATTAGACAATTTCCTCTACTGAAATTGCTTTCTGTTAAGCATAAATATTAAACAAAAATATACAATATTTGAAAAAATTGCCTGCAAAGACAGCCAAGTTCACTAAAAATTCTTCACATTTACGGCTTTAGAATAGCTGACCATATACTGATGAAATAAATGCATAAGGTGTTCCCAAATTCAAGTTTAAATCTTTAAACTATCTAGAAAAGAACTAAAGAAATGCGAGTTAAAGCTCTAAAAAATGTATTTTCACTTGTCCCATCTTTCGTGGAATTGCCCATATACATATATAAGAACGAGTTAAGGACGCATTTTACAGTTCTTGTTCACTTGGCAATTTATTTTTCTTGATAAAACCATGCTTTTCATTTTCTTGGTGGCACATGCGAAGAGTGAAATTTAGGGTGATTTTTATTATTTAGTAAAAATCCTCTAGTCAACTTTCAATCCGTAACAGCACATTTTAAACAGTTTTCCAGAATTCTTAAAGAGATATATTGGAGTTCTGCACAGCACCTGCAGACTACAGTATCATAATGAAACCACCAAAATAGCTTTCATGCGAAATGGCCTAGGAAAATAGGCTGAGACAATGACATACAAGATTTAATAATGGAAACGGAACATGCACCTCCTACCTCCCAACACATCAGGCCACCGCATTCATGCCCTCAGCTAAAGAGCCGCCGGGCTGGTTTGAATTCAATTCTGAAAAAGAGAAGTACAAATGGAGATTTTTGGATACTAACACAAAGAAACAAATTTTTTATATGCCAATAAATTTCACATGAATAAAAACAATGGCAAAATTCAAAATCAATTCGAAAATTCCAATTTCACAACATTTAATATTCAATATACACCTAAAATAGCACATAACCCAATTGTTGCAACTTTAAGTATTGAACATAATATACTGCCAGAGGTTTGGCTTTTTCCAGATAACATAATGAGACGAAATGTAACCAGAAAGTGCGTAGCGCTGTGAATAAACATGTGTTTGAAACTAAAAGTGTGGACTTGCTGCATGAACTGGGTCTCCACTTTCCCTAGACTAGGATGCGACTAACGCAATAAGCAAAACCTACCTTACAATAAGCGAAATTAAGGATATCAGATCCTTTTATTTTTAGATAAATAGCAATTCATTTAGCACCAAATCCACCATAATTCATTAAAATCTAAGCTCGTGAGCTAAATCAATTAGGAGTGAACACTGGAATGCTAGCTTATGAACTGGTCTCTGGGTATCATTTTCTAATGCAAGAATTTAGATATCGTAAAAATATATAAAGATCTGTAGTACTTTTATGAGGATAAAAGTTTATAAACTTTGAGTGAGCTTCGAAAGGTCCCTTCTAAATATAAAAGCATTGACTGCATTGTCAAGAACAACCACACCAACATGTGCTTCATTCATTGAATCGACCGTATAAACCGATTTGTAAGACGATAATCTTTGAAAATAAAAAGATTTTTGGTAAATGCAATTTGGTGTAACTGATTTAGTAAATTGAGTAAAATCATAAATAATGTTTAAACCTCGGCCACTTCAAGGTGGAGGTACGTTTTTTTTTATAAAACATATCCAAGTTGTCAATATTTAAAGATATTATGTCTCGTATTCTAAAACCAAAGGCATGAACGATGTTTTTAATGAATAGTGACAACCGAATTGAGGATTAGTTATTCCGTTACGTAATGGATGTGCAGGGTTAGTTTTGACTTTAAAATATCCAAGAGAAAGTTTCTCACGTCTTTAAATTAGGTTCCCCTGTCATGACATACACTCTGGACAGGTGATGTACGAAAGGCTCCAATTGATATTCTCAGGGCCTGATGAATCACAGCCAGAATCGAGCTTCGATCGAACAAGCGCTTTATATATTTTTAAATGTGAAATAGTCAGCCCCAAGTTCTATTTGATAAAAATTTAATATTAAGTGCCTGGTTGCACTTTCGTTTAAGTTAATATGTGGTCGGAAGGTAAGACTCGAGTCAAAAGTAAGGCCTAAAAGCTTAGTGTGTGGAACTACAGGGATAGCAGTTCCGTTTAATAAAATTTCTGGGTCGGGAAATAAACCGCGTTTTAGGGTAAAATGCATACTGTTTTTTGTGAAGGGAAGACTGATCCATTTTTATTTGCCCATTCATTAATTTTTCTTATAGCTGTATGCACACAATTGTCTTTCAATTAATGATTTATTTATTCCCGAACAAAATATTTGAAAATCATCTACAAATAGTTCCCTGTACATAAGCAGCGAGTTGTCCAATAATGCCGTTTATTTTAATTATGAAGAGAACACTCAAAACACTACCCTGAGGAGCTCCCTCATCCTGTGGGAAGTCATCAGATAAAATGGTGTTGATGCCAACCTTAAATGCCCTTGTCAGCAAAGAATTTTGAATAAAAATTGGGAGATTGCCCCTAAAGTCCATCTGACATATACGATATGGAGTAATGCGGGATTTACAAGTTCGGTCATATGCTTTTTCCATGTCGAAAAATATAGATACCAAATGTTTTTATGTTACAAAAGTATCTTGTATTGAGGATTCAAGCAGTAATGCATTGTCTATGATGCTGCGGCCGAAACGAAACTTTCAAAATTGGAGAGATGTCCTGATTCTAAAACGTATATAAATCTGTTCTATTAGTTTGAAAATGCAACTTGTCAAAGCAATTGGCCTGTAGTCATTCGCGTCTATACCAGGTTTCGGAATGGGTACAATAATGGCTATTCGCCAAGACGTTAAAAAAACTGCTCCTTCCAAATGTTATTAATAAATAAAATGTGGGTTAATGAATTTTCGGTGAGATGTAATAACATGGTATTATGAATTCTGTCAAGGCCTGGTGAAATCGGAAGAGATTTTTTTCAATTCAGTCTGGAATGGGCAACCCTTCATACTGCTGATTTGACATGATGCTACAGGGTGGAATGGAATCAACACTCAGTTGTTAAAAGCGAGTTGCTGCGTTTAAAGACATACATGTAATGCTGGTTGGTTTGAGGTTTTATAGTAGGCCATATTGTCCTAGCTGCGCCAAACACTAGACAACGTCTAGTAAAATATGTGAAAGAAAGGTCCAACGTGTCATGATATAGGTTTAGTTCAGGTACTAGTGCATCGAACAGAAATTTGAAAAAAATAAAAGATAAGACTACTTAAATCTCTTTCAATAGATTTTGAAGCAAAACACTTTCTATTTCTGATAGTACAAATAACAATCATTAAGAGCATAGGGTACTTACATAGAAATTTCCTATTTTATTGCACTTTGAATGAAATGTTGAATTGATACCCTTTCAAATGGCATTGGATTGGATTTTGAATTTTATGGCACAAGGTCCTAAGCAGGACAAGCTGTGCCAGATGAAAGATAATTAAAAGCAAATCATAATTAAAGAAATTAAATAGCAGCGTTATGCTAAAATTGAGAAATTAAGAATTGAGACAGAAATACAGAACTCAATTCGCATGAATGAACATTTGAAAAAGTGAAATTTGAAGGATCGAATTTTAAAATAGTTTGAAAAAGTAGATTGATGAATCATTTTGAATTTGAAAACAAGACGAGATTTAAAAACCAGCCGTACGTAAATATGCGAAAATGTCTGAAAGGCGATTTCCTCAAACCAATTCATAAATATTTTAAAGTATAATTTTGAAGGCGATGTATAAAGACATAACAGGCAGTTAAAATAGGATTAATAGGAAAAGGAATCGAGAAGAGTTTCAATCGAGGAGTCTTTCAAATAGGTTTCAATTTCTGATAAAGGAATCCACGTTGTCAAACATTTGTTTTCGGTGTTAAAAATTGCAATAGTTGCCCTCCTTCCCCTTTCCTAGCTTATTTAACAAACACTCTTGAATAAAATGAAATGAGCTTAAGTTGAAAAAGATATCAATATTTTCAAAACCAAAATATCCATAATCATGAAAGCAATGAAAATTCAAGCGAAACCAGATAATTTGGTTTCCTTAGCTAAAACGTATCGCATAAATCTTGAAATGAAGAAATTTAATTAGATTTTGATGTTTGCAGAAGACTATGTCGTTCATAAAGCCATATCCGTTACGAGAAAGGGCAGGAAAATTAATTCTAAATCGTAGTTTTTAATAAAATAATTTCCCTCATTAAAGTATTAAGTTTTACTTACTAGTATCATAATAGAATTCGAATGAAATAATAAATTCAATAGCATGACCCAAGAACAATTTTAATTGTTTGAATATTTCAAACATTTGCCCTGTTTTCTAAACCTTCATGCATAGTGCTGTTTAACATAAATCAATACTATCTAGAAACGATACCGATTTGCATGTCTGACGTCCAACTGATTTAAACTTATGGGGTCAACGAATTTATTAAAATTTTAAAAATATAATATAAATTTTTAAAACTTTTAAATCAAATAAATACGAATTTTTATTTTGCAAACCGTGATTTTTTACTCTCGTAAAAAGAAATCTGCGCTTTTGGAATTGGTAGCACGACATTTAATGACATTTGTCTTTAAGAAACACTGCAAGTTCTTTCTTTGTATCTCTAAAATACGAGTTCCATGAAATGGGAAGAGATGGACACTCAGCGTAATGCCACGAAAAATGTTCATCACGAAAACGGAGCCGATTCCTTTGTCACAAATGTTAAACGGCAGTTTACACACATTGACCATCAGTTTTACTGTTTCACTTTCAGACGCTTTAAAACTTTCAAAATGTAATTTGGGCTCTACTTGAATAATTGTGCAGTTCTGGATTCTGAGACAAAAACCTAACACTTAGTAAACTCATCACGCGAGCAACGAAAAGCTTAGATTTATTTTTTTCCATTGGCATAGCCAGAGGGTAGACCCTTTCTTTCAAAACAGGATCCAGGAACAGCAACGTCTTTTAACACACAAGATTCTACAAGATAATATTCCACATAATATAAAATTCCACAAGATTTTATTTGCCAATTGGGGCAGGGAATCCTTACCTTATTGCTCCATGTGGCTCTCTGCTTCCTCCCTGGCTTCCCTCTCCTAATCCAATACAAGAGAATAAGGTAAAAATAATGGTAGTAAGATGTTACAACACAAGTATATATTAACATCCATTGAAATTGCATCGCACATAAAGAAAAGTGGTGTTATATAGATGAAGCAACGGTCTTTTTAACTGAAAATGTTCAGTTTAACGAAAACTAAAACGTTCAATACCATTCAAAGGCTATTTTATGGCAAAAAGGGATGTTTCCATTCGTTTTTGTCCATATACACATTTATGCACAACTTATTACAAAGCATCACAAAAATAAACTTAGGTTTCGCAGATTTTAGGTAACAATATATATTTATGCAGAATTTTCTAGTAATTTTTTTATCATTTAACAAAAGCATTTCCTTTTGCTTGTGTGTGTTATATAATTTTGATTTCGTGAAATAAGATTTTTATTTTTAAAAAATAATGATTTTTTTACACCCTGCTAAGAGATCTTCGATTTTGGTTTGGGTTTTATGACACAAGGTCCGTTAGCGGACAAGCTGCGCCAAACGCAAGATTAAATATACCCAACAAAAACAGGTAGAACAGCCAAAGTAGTAAAATAGTTTAAAATGTTTTATTATAAAAAGTTCAAGTTAAAAACATTGAAGTTGAAAAATATAAATGCAGTGCGATTCTTTGTTTTCAATACAAAGAATAGACGAACGTTAAATCTTTAAAAAGGTGAGAAATTATGCATTTTTAAAAATATGACTCATGACAACTATATCTTCGGTTTTGGAGTTGGAGGTTTGCCACTAAATGACATTTCTCTTAAGAAAACATAGGAAGTTCTTTCCAAGATTGGTTGAATTTGTATCACTAAAATACGAGTCCAATAAAATGAGAAGAGATGGTCACTAAATGTAATGCCGCAAGAAAGGTTTATTCTGAAAAAGGAATCAATTCCTGTCACAAATGGTAAATGGCAGTTTACACACATTGGGCATAAGTTTTAGCGTTTCAGACTTTCATTGACTCTAAATAAGTTTCTAAAAGTATTTTGTGTTCTAGATGAATCAATATGGAGTTTTTGATGATTCCGTGACACAAAACTTAACACTTTGTAAACTCATCACACGAAAAATAGATTCATTTTTTCTTTTGGAATAGCTAGAGGGTAGGCCCTTTCTCTTTCAAAACATGAACAGCAACGTAAGATTAATATTTCATATGATTTTATTTGACCGCAGGGAATCCTTACCTCCATCTCCTGCACCGCATCCATAAAGACTAGGCCCATCAACGTCAGACCTTCAAATATATCTCTTTCGGGCTCAACAACGACTTCCTCTTCCTATGCAAATACAACACAAGATAATAAGAAAAAATAAATGTAATAAGGCGCTACAACACAAGTATGTATCAACAGCTACTGAAATTGCATCGCACATAAAGAAAAGTGGTGTTATACAGATGATGCAATGTCCTTTTTAACCGAAAATGTCCAGTTTAACAAACTGAAGCGTTCAATACTATTCAAAGGCTATTTTATGGCAAAAGGGGACTTTTTATCCTTTTGTTCATGCACAACTTATTAGTGTCACAAAAAATGAACTTACTTTTCGTAGATTTTAGGTACTGCATAAATGTATATAGTGATATACATTTATGCAGAATTTTCTAGCAATTCTTTTTATCATTTAACATTTCCTTATGTTACATACTTTTGGTTTAGTGAATCAACACAATTGTTTAATTTTATAGTGTAATTTGTAACTTTCTTAAAATCAAAAGAATATTCACGTTCAGTTTACATTATCCCTCCCAGATAAATTTATGGAGGTCATGAAACAAAATTTATTGATTAGTAAAAAGCTAAGACTTAAGTCCACAAAAATTACAAAAATTCCAGTTTCTAAGATAGTTAAGAAAACTGCTGACTCAATCAAAATGTAAACTCATTATAGAATGAAATGAATTTTTGAACTCCCTTACCGAACTAGATTTAGTTTCTTTTCATGCTTGCTTGGAGCATGAAAAGAATCATTGCTTTATTAGAGGACTAGGTAGACTGAGACCTACGACTTAAAGTGGATTCCGAACCACTACAAACATTCATGCCTAAACCAGTATTTAACCCTCCAAAGGCTAAAGTGTTAACCTCTCGGCTACCAGACTGGTAGCCGAAAACCGGGATTTGAATCTAGAGCCGGTAAAATGGAAATAAAAATCAAGTAGCAGACTGGATGTAATTTTGGTGGATTTTATTTTACATTGCTATACAATTTTTAGATTGCAATTGTGCAAGTGGAGGGAGTTAATACATCATAACTGAGAGGGACACCCATCTGAAGGACTAAATACAATTATATATATATACGTCTGAATATGACATCTGAACAAAACATCTTCACATCAGCGACTGTCTTACAACTGGCAAATTAGTAGCTACGCTAAACAGAAGTCGCTGGTGTGTGCCACCTCGATAGGATGATATCCTACACAAGATTGTTCATAAAACGTAAATACATCCTAAATCAGTTTCCTGGTATTGGGAGTCACCGGCAACCTGTGGCACGACAGGGTGGCAAAATATCAAATGAATATCAAGATTCGAATGGGGATTTTCCCCAATCAAATCTGGTAATGTTAAAATATATCCTAAAATGATCTAAAGTTGGTGATGATTTAAAGTTGGACAGTCAATTAAAATACGGAACCACACACTCCTCGAAGAAAAGATGCCCATGTGTAAAACGTGTCCGATACGTAGGCGAGTTTAAAATCACATCGGAATGTCGGATGGTTAATGATGGCCATAATGAAAGTGATGAGTGAATGCCATGGAGCTTGTTAATATGTTGTATGCTCCAATCGTTGCGACATTCGTTCCACACAATGTCTCGGACAGCTTGTCGTAAATCATCGTATGGAACATTAGGGCTCAAGTGTTCTAGCATTCTATGCTGCATCATCAGCCACTCGTTGTCAGCAACCCTGACGTGGTCAGTTATCCAATAAAAGGAGACATCAAAGCCACGACGGGAGAGCTGGCGATGGATGTTCAATACAGCAAGAGCTAGAGGATGTTATAGGGAGTCTGAAGTTAAGCAGTCCAGAACACCGAGTCAGTGTAGATTATAAATATGCCGTTTATGAGGTGAGAAATATGCTCCAAAGCTTCATATACAGCAAAGAATTCGGCCGTAAAAACGGAAAAAGCACAGGGCAGCTCAATGGCCAATCCACAAGGGCAGAGCCGGCATTTTGTGTGGACTTTGAGCCATCTGTGTAGACCTCTGTAATATCCATAATCGTGCCGATGTGAAGCAAAGAGTTGACGGTATATAGCAGTACTGGTTCTCATAACCTTGAAATGGGCGTAGCACGAAATATTTGGACGATTCCAAGGCGAGAATGGAAATAAGTGCGTTCAGAAACGACTGTGGCATTCAAAAATGTGTGAGTGATAACATTCCGAATACGTAAATTAGAAGTTGGGATGACTGATGGGCGATTATTAAAAAGGCAATCAGAGGAAGTGTTCAGGAGTAAATCATGCAGTGGATGAGAGAGGTGTGACAAGATGCGGTAGTATAGCCTGAGCGACAAGAGGAGACGAGTGGAAACCAATGGTGGCTCGTGGCAATTAAGACGATGGGCTTCCCGCACGGTGTTTAGTGCGTTGAAATGTCTCTCAGTAGGTGTTTGAACTGGAAGCTGTAGAGAAAGCTTGTGCAATTGCGTTAGCTATCTCGACGGCCTCCGAGACACATTTCCCATTCACTTTAACGAACGAGATGTTGTGTTCGGAATACAATCCCATCGCTTTCCATTACTGTTTTGAGGGAATGGCAGATGTTATGCCTGAAACATACTTTATCCAAGATTCCCTTTGGTTCTGACGTCGCAATCGACGAGCGTTGGCTTTCGTACGCTTGAAGGCAAGATTTTGAGTTGTGGAGCATCAGCGGAAAATACCCCACGCCTTCTTTTGGGTCTTAATCGCTACAGTGCATTCAGGAGTCTAAGATTTACAATGCTTATGAAAGGTGGGAGATTTCTTGGGGATAGTTTTATTAGTAGCTTTAATAACGTCTGTGAATGTTCTAATTGTTTTGTCGTCTATGCTGCGTTCTACCATCTCCTGATATTATGGCCTGTGATGTAAAAACCAGTCGGCTGCCTCATACATATCGTGAGGGACCGTTAATAGGATCACTTCCACCCATGAGTGACGAATATTGGGAAGTGATCACTATTGCGCAGTTCACTACCGACGAAAAAGAGAAAGTGTAGAATAGAAGAAGCAGATAGCAGGTCGGTTGCATGAAAGATGGTTCATAGAAGTAGGTTACATCACCGTTATTGAGCAGACAAACAGCGATCTGTTATCAGCTGTTCGATCTGTCTCCCACGGGAATTAATATCCCTACCTCACCAAAGAGCACTGAGTATTAAAGTCACCGTGTATTATAAATGGTTCTGGAAATTGATCCAAGTTCTCAAGGCTGTTGATAGATGGTACGATTAGGTGGTACGTATATATTACATATAATAATCATCAATCTAACATGCTTTCCGACTGCAACTGCTTGTAAGGAAGTATTTAGCGAAACAATGAGATGCGTATGCATAGGATAGGTGAAGATTGCAACACCACCCGAAGTTCTTCCATCGTCGTTGCTATCACTCCTAGTGCAAGCGTAGCGACGGATCATCGCCTTGTCAGCCAACATCAGATATGTCTCCTGAAGTGCGACAGAGGCTGGGTGAAATGAAGGTTTTAATTTCATCCAACTTATTTCTGAATCCGCGACAGTTCCAGGATATAAGTGAACCTATTGTTTCTTAATAGGAGGGTCAGATTTACTTTGTTCAGGAGGAGGTACATCTTGGAACGGTGTCTCCATATCTGCGTCATCCCCAGAGATCCGACGCATGAAGACTTATTTCAATCTGCTCAGCTGCACGCCGAAGGAGATGTTTTGGTGTTTTTTGAAGGTTATATTTGGAATTTTGATATTTATTTGAACGGCTAGTTTTAGGTTTTTTAAATGCCTCTTTTTGTTAATTCAGTGGGTTTGAGAATTTGTGAGTTGGCGTGGGTTCTCTTTGAGGATAAGCTAGATGTAGAGGTTGAAGCAGTTTGGGGTGTTTGTTTTACTTTAGGCACATTAGGTTTCGAAGGTGTTATTTTTGGAGGTTCCAATTAGTTTCGAAAAAAGGGTCAACTTGAGTGGCCAGATTGAAAATATTTTTTTTGAAGTTGCAGCATATGAAATCCCCGCTTCCGGGACTCAACAAGTTTGCGGGATTCAGGGAAAGATGTTATTGACCCTCAGACTGAACTTCTTTCTGGAAGGTAAACTTAGGACAAGACCTAACTCACGCCGGATGGTCTCCATTGCAGTTTATACAATGGGGAGGCGCAGTACTGGTGTCGCTATCGTGGCCGACTTCACCGCAACGACTGCAAGTATTGCAATCACGACGAGAAGTTTGTGAATATCCAAACTTCTGGCATTTAAAACACCGTTGAGGTATCGGGAAAAACACGAAAGGGACAGCTGTGATAAGCGGCTTTCATGCGTGATGGCAGAGTGGATAGATCAAATGTTAAGATGAGGTGTTTCAATGGTAAAATCACCATCTCGACGTATGGTTATAAGTCTAACACCACAAACTTGCTCATCACGTAGGTTCCCCGATATCTTCCTCCGATGAAAATAGATCTGCTTCAGAAATGACACCTGTACAAGAATTTAATGAACTGTGTGGACTGATTGCAACGATGAATGGGCCTATTGTATTTACATTATTTAATAGTTCTGCTCAGCGCACACCTGAAGCAGACTCCACCCTTAACGAGTTGCCCATTAGGTGGCCGACCACTTAGCCCTAGCCGACGATAGTCTAATCGACCATTGATGCACGTGGGACCACCGCACACCTCCCGTTTACCTGAAGCTTGGAACAAGCATTGTGTTGGGTCAGTATATCGCCTTTCAACTGCCTGAATCCCTTTACCAAGGGCACGGGACTCCATTCATGGCAAACACACGTGGGTGATATAATCCCAAGAGGAGCTAAAAGCAAGAGTGTCGAAAAGCATCTGAAGGGAGTCCTCACCTCCGAAGAAGCAACCACAACGAGGGAAGAAAAAGCAGAAAGGTGGGGGAAAATGAAAGGGAGGAAAGACCACTTAGGTCACCCTGGGATTGCGAAGAAACGACACTGATTTGCATGTCTGACGTCCTACTAGTTTAAACTTATAGGGGCAACGAATTTATTAAAATCTTAAAAATCCAAATCAAATTAAAAACTTATGTAATACAAATGAACCAGAATTTTTATTTTAAAAAATGATTTTTCCACACCCTGGTAAGAAATCTCCATTTTTGGAGTTGGAGGTTTGATACTAAGTGACATTTCTCTTCGGAAAACATTGGAAGTTCTTCCCAAGACTGGTTGAATTTGCATCACTAAAATTCAAGTCCAATGAAATGGGCACTCGGTGCAATGGCACGAGAAATGTTCATCCTGGAAACAGATCCGATTCCTTCGTCACAAATGGTAAATGGCAATCATGGAACTCATCACACGAAAAACGAAGTCTAGATTCATTTTTTCTTTTCTATACTCTTTCTCTTTCAAAACACTAGCCAGGAACAGCAACGTATTTTAAAATGAGATTAATATTGCATTACTATTACACAAGATTTTATTTAGAATTTGAGCAGGGAGTCCTTACCTCATCTGAAGAGATGGGCCGAACTTGCCTTGGCGCAACCGTCCTGGGCGCTACCGGCATGGGCGCAACCGGCCTGGGCGCAACCGGCCTGGGCGCTACCGGCATGGGCGCAACCGGCCTGGGCGCTACCGGCCTCGGCGTAACCTGGATCGGCGCAACCGCGGCAATCGGCCTCGGCGTAACCTGGATCGGCGCAACCGCGGCAATCGGCCTCGGCGCAACCGCGGCAATCGGCCTCGGCACAACCTCTTCTTCCCCTAATGCTACCTATACAAATGCAATAAAAGAAAATAAGAAAAAGGAAAAGAAGAAGGTGTTTAACACAAGTATATATTAACGGCTATTAAAATTGCATCGCACATGAAAATTGATACGTTATACAGATGATGCAACGACCTTTTTAACTAAGTGTTCAGTTTAACGGAAACTAAAACGTTCAATACTATTCAAAGGCTATTTTACGGCAAAAAGGTATGTTTTTATTATTTTCGTTCATACACCATATTTATGCAATTTATTACAAAGTGCACGAAAATAAACTTAGTTTTTGCAGATTTTAGATCACAATATGCATTTATGCAGAATTATCCAGCATTTTTTTTATCATTTAACAAGAACATATACATTTGTTACGTACTTTTGGTTTAGTCATATTCTTAAAAGATGTGTCGTCTAAAAATGTTTAAAAGCAATCACTTATCCACTTGGCCCTATAGACAGTAGTGATGCATTGTAGCACGAATTACATCTTGGAAAATGCAAATTACAACTGATCGTCGTTCTATAAAGAAAACAAGTCGTAACAAGCGGATGTTAGCATGTATTTGTGTACACTTTCGAAGGATCTTAGAGTAGCGTCAGAAGTCTGCATTTTATTTAACTACTGTAATGACGCCAATATTGCGAAATCCAAATGCAAAGTGTTCACAATGTTACAAAAAGCAATGGTTGCCCTCCTTCACTTCCTAGCTTATTTCAAACTCTTCTGAATAAAATCATCTGAGCTTAAATTGAAAAAGGTCTCATATTTTCAAAACCAAAATGTTCACTAAGTATCATAACTAGTTATGAAAATTCAAGCGAAAGCAGATAGTTTGTTTTGGTTTGCTTCTTGTGAAAACATATCTCAGAAATCTCTTTCGAATCGGGGAACTTATTTAAATTTATGTTTGTGTAGAAGACAATATCGTTCGTAAAGCCATCTGAGTTCCCTTTATTAAAATATTACATGTTGCGGATTCGTATCATGAAATAGAATTCGAATGAAAATAAATGCAATAGCATAGCCCAAGAATAATATTAATTGTTTAATCTTTCTGACATTTGCCCTTCTGTTTTTAACAGAAGGGCACCATAACATTAATGTTTAACATAAATCAATATTTAGGAACTATGCCGATTTGCATGTCTGATGTCCAACTAGTTTAAATTTATTGGGGCAACGAATTTATTACAATCATAAAAATTCAATTTAAATTAAAAAAAAAACGATTTAAATCAAATAAACCCGAATTTTTATTTTTTAAATCATGATTTTTTCCACTCTGGTAAAAATATATCTATGTTTTTTTGGCTTGATATCTCCTTTGAAAAAAATTCTTTCTTTCCAAGATCGATTGAATTTGTATTCCTAAAATGCAAGTCCTATAAACTGGGAACAGAAGAGCACCTAGTGTACTGCCACAAGAAATGACCCTCCTGATAACAGAAGAGATGTTTTTTACTGTAAATCTCTTGAAAGGGCATCAGTTGAAATGTTTCAGACTTTCATTAGCTGTATACGAAACTTTCAAAGCATAATCTCTGCTCTAGAGGAATGTGCAGTTTCTGGTGATTCTGAAGCAAAGTCTGACACAGAAAATTTAACGCATGAAAAATAGAAAGTATTTTCCCCATAGAACAGCCACACGAAACACTCGGGGCTGGCCCTATATCTTCAGAACAGTAACATGTTTTTAAATAAGGTTTATTACATAAGATTGTGTTATTCCTATCAGGGCAAGGAATCCTTACCGCATTCCTCCTCAACTCCTGGAAACTCCTCCTCTCCTCCTGCAAACTCGTCCTCTCCTGCTGCAAACTCGTCCTCTCCTGCTGCAAACTCCTCATGCCCTCCTCCAAACTCCTCCTCCCCTCCTCCAAACTCCTCCTCTCGACCTGCAAACTCGTCCTCTCCTCCTCCAAACTCCTCTTCTCGTCCTGCACCCTCCTCTTGTCCTCCTCCACCTTTCGCCGATCCTCCGCCAATTGGAGCCTCTCCTGCTCTATCGACTCCCTTTCCTATACAAATGAAATAAGAGCAAAATAAAATGTGTTAACGAGGCTTTATATGCAACACATGTAAACATTAACATCCATTGAAATTGCATCGCACACGAAGACAAAAAAGGTTGTTGCATCATGTGTAACTAAAAACGTTCAATTGGACAGAAACTAAAATGGTGAAGTGCATTGAAAGGGTAATTTTGTCATAAAGGAACGTTTGCGTTTTTGTTCATTTCCACATCTTTCAAAGTGTCACAAAATTATTCGGTTATTTGTAGATTGTAGGTAATGAATGTACACTTATACAGAATTTTCTAGCAATTTTTTATCATTTTTAGTGTACTTAACCTTTTGAAATCTGATCAGTGAAATAAACTACTTTAATGGCGCATATACAGCGACATCCAAGCGCAAAATGTTAAATCACTTCCAATCCATTTCTGAATTGAGTGAAAAGCACTTATCAGTTTGGCGCACTATAAGGGGTTGGTTAGATTTTAGATATTTTTATAGAGGGGAGGTGCCAAGAAAATTGTTTTTAATAGATTGATTTGAGTTTTGTTGCGCAAGATCCAGAAAAAATAAGCTGCGCTAAACACAAGACAACAAAATGAGAAAATAGATTGTTAGGATAATCAGACCAACATTAAAAGGAGAAATGCAAGGTAAAAAACAAACGAGTTCCGAAAATTTAAATGTCAAGGCAAATTTTAATTAAGTGTTAACCTTATTTTTTAAAAATAATTACCAAGATGGTTTGTCCCCATCTTATATAAAACATCATGAAATTCAATACAAATCTTATCAATTAGAGATGTGATAGAAAGCTTGAATGATGAAGGAAGGTAGGTAAAAAGCGATGGACGATCCAAAAAGTCCGATAATATTCAAGTTAAAATACGGCATGGTAAATGGCACAATGGAGGGGTTTCATTCATAAACAAATGTCTAGGTACACACAATTTCTTAACTACGTTAAATCTTTCGGAACAGTATTCTTAAAAAAAAAAGTGGAAGTAGGTACTTTAATTAACGTCGCATTGGAGCAACACAAAGGGCTATTGGCGACGGTCCGGGATCAAACTCAAAGGGAAAATTCCGAAGACACGTCAATTTGAACCACGGTCAGATGACGAGGAAACATCTGAATTGGCACCCCACTCTCCAAACTTCCACACCACGCCAACGTGTAGAAATTTGAGGTCATGACAGATTTAACGTATACCGGCCTTTGTACACGGCGGTCTTTGGTTGGATTCGAACTCGCAACACTCCTGCTGCTAATCTCTTCCAACCGGGCTACCGAGACCCTAGAAAAATCGAGTGGAAACTTGTGCTTTTTAATTTTGGTTCATAGAACTCCATACGAGAGAAGTGTTACGAATTATACATCAATTTAAATTCATTAAGTTAATGTATATCTTACCTCCGCAGATGGTGTAGGGAGGTCTTCGGGAATCGAGCTGTCACTGAAAACAAAGTAATACAGCTTTAAGTCAATAAGACACTCAATCTTTCATATATATAAGAATAGGGCTATAGAATCAAGATGCAATGAACACGAACAGTGTCGATAGAAATGTTGATAAAACTGCTCTAAACTCGCCTGAATCGAAAGCATCCAAAGCACCTGGAAACTCATTTAAAAACAGTGCGTTTCTTGCATGCAGTAAAGTGAAGCTAAAAGGCCGCACTTGAACGAGACTAGTGTCAAAATTATCACGATTTGTTGACCTTTTCAATTTAAAAACGGAAACTACGCGTACACTATTTAATTATTTGGAAACTAGTTTCTCTACATACGAATCACAGAAACGTCGGTGGCAACGTACATCAACTTTAAACGTTTTGCATCCTCGGGTGCTTCAAAAAGTTTGGTTGGTTGGTTTAGGTTTTATAACACGAGGTCCAGAAATGGACAAGCTACGCCAGATAAGATAATAAAATCATTGCTATGTAAGAAATTAAAAATGTTTGGATGGGGTTTCTTCCAATTAATTCCCGTAAAGTTAAAACACAAGTATTAAAATGTGATTGCGACGATGGCTGAAAACGGGACAATCAATTCAAATATGTTGAATGGTGAAGGGAACTCCACACAAAAAACAGGGGCACTCTTCTAAGAAAAGTTGCCTGTGAGTAAAGCGTGTGTCCAAAGCGTAGGCGAGTCAGAATTACAATCCTTAATGCAGAATGGTGTATAGTATCGAGCTGACGCAACACACAGAAGGAAGGGCAGAGCCATAAGCTGCACAACCGTAGTCCAATCTGGAGCGAATAGCTCGATAAATACTAAGCATAGAAGATCGTTCCGCTCCCCAAGATGTATTTGAGGACCTTTAGCAGATATTCAGTTTTTTCTCGCAAGACATCCGTAACTGCTCGACGTGGGGTTGGAAGGCAAGTTTCTGGTCGAAAATGATACCGAGAAACTTTGCATTATCCACCACTGCAATCCTGTAACCGTCCAGAAAGATCTCTGGGTCAGATGCAGGTTCCGACGTCGGCAGAAATGAACGCAGGATGTCTTTTGAGTGGAAAAACTGAAACCATTGTTGACACTCCACCTCGTCAAGTGAGAAACAGCCGTCTGGAGATGTCGCTCGGCAAATCGCATGTCTAGACCTTGACAATGGATATGAAGATCATCCACATACAGATTACCCTTAACAGATGGGGGAAGCCGAGTTAAAATGTTATTGATTTTTAATGAAAAAAGAGTTACTCAGGACACTCCCCTGTGGAACACCCTCTTCCTGGATGAAAAAATCAGAGGCGAAGCTGACACGATCCTGGAACTGTCCGAGGGATAAAAAATTCCTTATGAAGATCGGTAGATGCCCTCGAAATACAAGAGAATGTAAATCACGGATTATACCGTAACGCCAAGTGCGATCGTACGCCTTTTCCTTATAAAAAAAGATGGAAACGGGATGATTTCGGCGTAGGAACGCACGGCGTATTTGAGTTTCAAGGGATAAGATGTTGTCTACCGTTGAGCGGGCAACCCTGAAAGCGCTTTGAAATGGTGAAAGAGCCTGTGTCGTCTGTAAGATGTGAGACGAGAGTTTACCATCCTTTCAAAAAGCTTGCATGGACAATTTGTGAGTGCGATTGGCCGATAGTTATACGGGTTGATGGGATTTTTTCCAAGTTTTGGAAATGGTATAACTATGGCGCGTCGCCAAGAAAAAGAGAAAGTTTGTTCCTCCCATATGCGATTGAAAAGATACAAGATGTTAAGGGAAGTGACGGGAGGGATGTTGTAACATAATATAGCTTATGCCGTCAGGACCAGGTGCTGTCATTCTGGTCTTCTGAAGGCATCGCTTCAACTCCCTTTCAGTAAATTTACAGTTATAGGCAAGCTCTGTAGGAGAAATGGAAGTTAAGACGATAGGATTCCGCACGCTCTTTTGTGCGTTGAAATGCCTCAGGATAGATATTTGAACTGGAAGCTGCAGAGAAAGCTCGTGGAATTGCATAGGTTATCTCAACAGCCTCTGAGACATTCTGGCCATTCGCTTCAACGAACGATGCTATTTTCGATATATAATCCCATCGCCTTCCGAACTGACCCATAGCTGTTTGGAGGGAGTGGCAGATGTTGTAACAGATATATATCTCCTCCAACATTCCCTGACTTTGACGTCGCACTCTGCGAGCACTAGCTTTTGCACGCTTGAAGGCAATGACTTTCAGTTGTGGGGTACCTGCGGAAAATACCTCACGCCTTCCTTTGGATCTTGATAGCTAATGTGCATTCAGATGTCCACCATGCTTTACAATGTTTACGAAAGGATGGGATTTTCTTGGGGAAAGCCGTACCTGCAGTTCTAATTATTGCGTTGGTGACTGCTTCGACTACTTCATCAATGTTGCCTTCTACCATCTGCTCTGATATAACGGCCTGGCGCGACACAGGCGGGATGATACTCAGAAATAAGTGTCTTAACGTCATCCGACTTATTACGGAATCCAGGATATTAAGGAACCTATTGTTTAGAAGGGGATATTTTTTACTCTTCTCTGGAGGTTTATCTTGGGGTATTGTTTCCATTTCTGCGTCTACCCTCGAAAGATCTGACGCGTGAAGGCTTAACTTTAATTCCTCAACTGCTTGTCTGAGATGGTTTGGGCTTTTTGGAATATTTTTGAATGCTTTGCATCTTTTCGTTACGTAGTCTGTCCTGTTTTAGGTCGTTTGATAGCTTTGATTTTTTCTACTGACGGTTGCGAAATTTTGGAACTTTCAGAAGTGCTTTTAGAGGGTGTGGTAGTAGCATTTTTAGCTGTCTGTTTCACGTTAGGAACTAATGTTTTGAGGGGTTTTATCGATATCAGAGGCTCAGAAGTACTTTCGACAGAAAGGTCGGCTTGAATGGCAACAGTTTTGAATGATTTTTTAAAAGCCGCAGCATATGAAACACCGACTGTTGGGGTCCAGGATGCTTGCGTGCTTCAGGAAAAGAAATGTTTTGAGAAACTTACAGCTTGTACTTCTTTTTCGAGGGCCCATTTTGAACACGATCTGGCGTACGTCGCATGGTTCTCATAGCAGTTAATACAATGGAGTGGAGCATTGCATGTGTCTCCGTGGCCGATTTCGCCGCAACGAGCGCAGGTACCACGACGGTAAGTTTGCGAGAACCTCTGGCACTTAAAGCACCGTTGAGGATTCGGGACCAAACACGCGAACTGGCAACTAAGATATGCTGCTTTAATGCGTGACGATCGAAAGTCAAGATGAGGTGTTTCGTAGGTAAAATCACCCCATCGCGACGTATTGTTATGCGTCGAACACCACAAGCTTGCTCGTCGCGGAGGTTCTCTAAGAATTCTTCGGATGATAATAGCCAATCGGGTTCGGATAGAACTCCCATGTGAAAAATTTGAGGACCTCTAACTGAAAATAGGAATATTTTTTATAGATTTATCTGATCCAAGGAATGATTCTATTGACTTGTTAATAATGAATGGTGAAACAAAAGTAAATGAAATTTGTGTTTGGTTCGAAATTTGAAGACAGCTGTTTAATAATTTTACAAGGAATCTCGTATTGTTGGATGAGCGTACATTGCTTTGTTGCTCCCTCCTCGAGGGAGAAGATACATTATTTTCTATTATAGAAAAAGAAAGAGACCCACCCACCAAGGAGTCCTACAAGGGGACACCTACACCGGTGGTTGTCGGTGTCTGCATCCCCTTGTAAGTGGCCGATTGCTTAGCCCTAGCCGACGTCCAATCGACCAGCCGATTGATACACAATGTACACCTCCCCTCAAGCGGACAATCTGCGCCAAAATATATATGAATAACTGCGGGTAGGAAGGTATTTAATTAACATCACAGCGGAGCAACAGTTAGCTATTGGCGGCGATCTGGGATCAAACCTGATGGGAAAGATCCGAGGACAACACGTCATATTTAACGGTCAGTTGACGAGATAACACCTGAGCTGGCACCCCACGCTCCAAACTACTTCCACACCACGCCAACGTGAGGACATTTGAGGCCAAGACAGATTTAACGTGCAAAAGTCCCCTATGTACACGACGGTCTTTGGTTGGATTAGTACCTTCCGGTTGCTAATCCGTAACTCTTCCATCCGGGCTACCACGGACCGGCCAATGATTGGGAGAAAAAGTTTGAAAAGGTGTTGGTAGACATTACCTCACTGCAGAGAGCCTCGGTGTGCAGACTCTGAGCGGTGGTGATGGCAGGGTTCCAGGCGACGCCAGCGGGATGACATTTGCTGACGTTGACGACAGGATGGTAGGTGTCGCCGGCGGGGAGGCAGGGGCTGGCAAGATGGCAGGGCCAGTCCCCTTCACCTTCCTTACCCGTCTCTCCCTCTCCAGGCTAAGGAAGGTGTATGGCTGCAAAATCAAAGGAGCAAGTTCATGTACAAGGCATTTCGAAAACTCGCAACAACTTTTGTTTTATTTATGCATACATCGACCTTCTGATGAAATGGACGGATCATGTGGGCGAAATCGCTGTCGTAAGATCTCTGAAGGGTCAATCACAAATTGACTTAGCTGATTGGCTATGGAAGCGCAGACTAGTGTTTTTGATCACTGGATAATCACTTTAACTAATCAATAATTTAGGATTCTTGCTTTTACCACGTGACAGATCTTCAAACCGAGCAACTGGAAGAAATAACATGAAGCTGCGGGCTCTGTCTATTTCATTTTAAGGTCGATGCATGCATGTTTATGACTCATGCCACAAGAACGCATCGACTGGCATTAAGAAACATAATTTGATGACACAGGAGTATACATAATCGGACGTCAACCTATTCTCTATATATTAACTCGATGACTCCAGACGCATATATTCGTTCTGCATTCTTCCCTCTATGACTTTTAACCAGTATTCACCCACACGACCAATGGTTTACCTAGGATTCTTTCAGCCAATAGATGTGGTTTATTTGGCCATTGTGTGGGGAAAACGAATACTATGAAATTCCGTGACGTTTCAGATGCGATGGCACATTAATACTGAGCCTTCACATCTTCTGAAACATCTAGAGCTTAAATCAACGCGTTTTATATTTACTTCGTTAGTTTGTAGGTTGATTGGATTTTATTGCGGAAGGGCCCTCTTAGGCCAAGCTGCGCCAAACACAGGACACATTTTTAAACAAATCAAGGACTTACGTAAAATTCAATAATTTACGATTTCAAATTGAAATGAATCAAGGCAGATAAATTCAACAGTAAAAACTATAAATAATTTAGTCAGATGATTCAATCCTAGTTAGAGAATGTAATATATGCATTGATATTACACAGAGGGTTATTTGATTATTTACCATACTAGGATGTTGGTTAGCATCACGACGTTCAAGTATGCAGTAAAATAGCTGAAAAGGTAACCATTGTCTGGATTGATTCGATTTGCTCTAAATCAAGATTGAAATAGAGATTTTTTTGGTGTTCTCTTGAAAAATTACTTCAAACTAAAAAATACCCAGTTTCTTCTTCGCGGAATTTGCATTTTTGTTTAGCTAAATTCCCTCTTTGATTGGAGTTTTAATAAAACTTAATGTGTTAAGCCCGAGACAAAAAATATTCAACAGTCAGAAATGTTTCTATATAAATATATTTCTTTTTTCCTGACTAGGGAATACATACTGATGGCCCAGTGGATTGAGAGGCATATTCAGAAAGTCGTGCACAGAATGTTAGGTTTGGTTTGTATTTTTTTGGCACAAGGTCCGTTTGCGGACAAGCTGCGCCAAACGCAAGATTAAATATACCCAACAAAAACAGGTGAAACCACCAAAGTAGTAAAACAGTAATCTAAAAGTTTCAGTTTTTCGATTATAAAAATCCGAAGTTAAAAACATTGAAGTTTAAAAATATAAATACAGGAGATTCTTTGTTTTTAATACAATTAATAGTAGATAAACGTTAAAAACCTTTAGATGAGAAATCATGTATTTTTATAAATGACTGATGACAATATACATTTGATACAAGACGATAACTATATACATTTTAAAAATCCAGAACATCGTAAAAAGATAAAAGTGCAGTGAGAAGGATTACCCAGCAAGGCAGACAAACTGGGCGAGGAAGTTTTAAAAGATCGAATGTAAAAATTCCATAAACCAGGACATGGATTTAAGAAATGGGAGATTGTAAGATCTCCGTTGTAGTGGTGGCACAAAGGAGAATTTTCTCCATCCAGCAAGTATCGACGCGTAATTCTCGAATGCCCGATACGGAGCCTAGTTAAAATCACGTCTAGACGGCGAGGACAATGAGATAGTAGGTTGAATTCTGTGGATAGCAAGTTGAGTTCTATGGAAAACAAAGACTCGAAGTTTATAGCATTCTTTGCGGCAGGGTCAGCAAGTTCATTGCCGGTAATCACAACTTGACCCGATATCCAATAGAAAGATGCCATAGTCACGCCTAGTAAGCTGACGATTATTACGACGATGGAAGTTCAGCACGGCAATAGCTAAAGGATGTTGTGGGCGATCTGCTGACAAGTATTCCAATATACTTCTCCGAGTCTGTAAACGATAAAATTGCCTATTCCCTGGTAAGAAATATATTTCAACGCTTCATTCAAACCACAAAATTCAGCCGTAAATATAGATACGGCACTTGGCAAAAAATAACTTACAGCGGTCAATCTAGACAAAGGAGCAACAAACATGTTCTGTTGATTTCGACCCATCTGTAAAAATTGCAGTGTAATCTTTGTAAAGATAACGATGAGCGTCGAAATGTTGCCGGTAAATGAGCGGACAGGTGTTCGACTTCCCAGAGCCCGAGAATAGGTCCAAATGGGAAACAATTGTAGGATTCCAAGGGGAAAAAGAAAATAAGGGATTCTCAGAAATGTTGATATTAAGGGGTGTAGTAACTCTGAGCATTTCGCATTCGAAACCCTTAAGAAGGAATGCAGAATGAGTGATTCCTGAAAAGGCGATCAAGAGATGTGCCGAGGATTGAACCTCGAAGTGGATGATATAGAATGCGAAAATATAATCTAAGCGACAACAGAAGACACAACACGCAAAGACTTTTCACGGGTAAAGTTCGAAAGGCTCCGGAACAGATCCTCAGTGCGTTGTGGTGCACTGTATCGAGCTTTCGAAGGACTGATGAACGGGCGGAGCCATAGGCTGCACACCCATAGTGCAATCTGGAACGAATTATTGCACGATAGATGCTGAGCATGGATGACTGTTCCTCCCCAAGATGTATTAGAGTACCTTTAAAAGATCGAACTTTTTCTCGCAAGACATCCGCAGCTGCTCGACGTAGGGAGGAAGGTAAGTTTTTGGTCAAAAACGATACCGAGAAACCTTACTCTATCCATCACTGCAAACCTATTACCATCCAGAAAGATCTCTGGCTCAGGATGCAGGTTCCGACGTCGGCAGAAATGAACGAAAGGGCATCTTTTGATAAGAAAAGCTGAAGCCGTTATCGACACTCCACCGCGTCAAGCACAGAATGTTAAAAAGCATTTCAAAACGCATATTGTTTACAAACCAAGTACGATGGACATAATTTTAAGAAATACGATACTTCTCAGAAACTGGGTCGAGGTGTGGAGTCTCACTGCATTTAAACTGGATTCAAAGACCCAAAAATGATGGACCGACTGAATTAAAGTTGGGCAAGACAGATAATACGCGTTTCAGGGACAGACCTTCCACGAGAGGATCCAATTCGAACCCCGTCTGATAACAAAATTGGTTGGCCGCTTAAGGGTCATTTTTCTGATGAAGTAGGTAGTCGCACTGGAGGAAAACAATGAGCTATTGACGGTCTGTGATCAATCCCAAAGAGAAAGATACGAGGACAGCATCACGTCATTTTGAACTATGGTCAGATGACGAGGCAACACTTGAATTGGCATCCCACTCTTCAAACTTCCACGCCAACACGAGGACATTGGAGGTTGGTTGATTGATTTGGATTTAATGGCGCAAGGTCCAAAAGTGGACAAGCTGCACCAAACACAATATAGCCCAATAAAAGCGCATAACACTTAAAAATGAAGTCCAAGACAAAGTAAAATGGAAATTTAAAACACGTATAATGTGTAGTTGAGAATAAAAATATTTAAATAGTCAGACAATAAAAACAAGATAATCTGAGGCATAACTAATGAGACTGAAGAATTTAATTTACATATGTACAAAATAAAAAATGCATAAATTTTTGAAAGTGAAATTTAAACAGCCGAAGATGGACAATCCAGACAAGTCAGAAGCGCTACACCACTAACGATTGTTTTTTAAACTATCTCTTGCGATGTCTTCCAATTTTTGTGCATACGGCTAGTGTCAAGTTTCCTGCAGACCAAGACATACAGGATGTCAACTATCAAAGTCTGCACATTATCAACTGGTTATGGCAGCCTTCGCAATTTCAAATTATTTTATCCATTATATTCTTTCAGATTTTTTAAGTTTGTGCCTACTCTTTTATTTGTCTATTTCCATTTTCTCACCAGATGAGTCAGATCAAATATAGGTCTCCCAATATTTTTCATCGATTCTATTAGATTTATCTGATTTCATTTGTGATTTCGTTTTAGAAGTCATCAAGATCACATGGTTTGGGAATGTTTGTTTTGTGGATTTTTTTAATGGTTTCATATTTTTCTTGGACAATTGGTTTTGTACAATTTTCTTAAATTTCTTTATTGGGAATGGTATCTGTTTGGACAGCAACGGATTTCATCGTTTTAATTAGATGCGTATGAAATATTTGCTCTTGGTGTCTGACTTTCTTTTTGAGAGTTTGAGTTTTTTGCCCCGAGATATGAAATCTTGTTTTATCTTTATGCTTTGGATTTCTTTTTATCTTTCTCCATTGAGGATAAGACCTGGAGTAAGTATGATGATGATTTCCCTTACAATTGAAGCATACAGGTTCATCAGTGCAGGTTTCGCCATGTTCGGGTTTTGAGCATCTGGCACAAATTGCAGGTGATCGGCATGAAGTCTGGGAATGTCCAAACCTGACACTTAAAGCATCTTTGGGGGTTTGGAATGAATGGTCTAACGCTGCAATTTAAGTATCCTGCTTTAATGGATGTTGACATGTAATATTAACATTCAACACACCAGACATGTTTTGTGTGTCAATACTTTTATCATCTCGTCTGATGCAGATGCGTTTGGCTGAACAAACATGCTGAAATTTCAATTCTTCGATAAACTCCTGTTCAGATATATTAAAAATATCAGATTCGAATATAACTCCACGACTAGAATTTAGAGTTCTGTGTGGAGTTACATTAACTTTTAGTTCGCCAATTTGGTTTAATTTCATTAGTTGTTGATTGATATGCAGATGCAGTTTCTATGAAAAGATCACCAGACCGCAATTTCTTTATTGCTTTGGATCGGCCGGTTCACCCAAGGCATCCCTAGCTGCAGCACTAACCCAAAAAACTTAAGACCAGTGAAGCTAAGCACTCTGAAGTGGTGAAGCCCAGAGAACTTATGTGAGCCGATTGACCATAGTGGGCTCACTCTGGTCACCCGTCTACGTTGAAGCATGGGCCAAAGCTCACGCATCAGGGTACTCTAGGATTCCATATTCCCCCGATACGGGACGCCGCACACGGCAAACATACGGGTCAGAAAAAGTACTGACATTTCAAAAAGTAAAAATTAAAGAACTCAGTAATGGAAATTTTTTTAAAAGAGAAAAATCAAATTGGAAATCTCAAAATGGAATCTTGATACGATGGATATGATTGATGACGATGTATGAAAATTGGATTTCAAAGCAAAATTGTTCATAATTACAATGCTAAGACATGAAAGGGAAACACAAGAGGGCGGGAGATAGAACAGTAGGAGGAAAGATCGCTTGGATTCCCCGGGAGTGCGATTCTCGTGATTACCAAAGACAGTAAACCCCATGGGAGAAGAGCAGTTCGCTCTGGTACCCTGGGTTCGTGAAGCCCGTACACACCTAAAGCTGTGCCCCAGAGGGGTTTGGAATTTGGGAATTTACTTCTCGACTTCCAGAGGATCGATGAGCTTTTGGGGAAGTGTTAGTGGTTATTACTGTTTGATTTCGGGGGTTTGATGGCCGGTTGGTTGATTTGGGTCGAGACTGAGTTTTGGAGGAATGGAACAAATTGGCAATGGGAATTCGGTTCCAAAAGGCGGATCTGTTTGAACAGATATGCTCCGTAGTTTTAGCTGCCGCAGCAGAGTACGAAACACCAATTTTAAGAGTTCGGGCTTCGACCACTACGGGCTTCTAGATAGGATAAGTTTTGAGATACCTTGACAATTTGGATCTCTTTCTAAAGTCCATTTGGGACAGGATTTAGAATAAGATGCGCAAACTGCAATGGATGGTTCGCCTTGCACTTTACGCAGCAGGGTGCAGAACTAGTTCTCTATCGTGGCCGACTTCACCACAGTTGTCGCAAGTGTCTGATCAACCTCAGGCTGTCTTACCACGGCCAAATCGTTGGCATTTAAAGCACCTGATCGGATTAGGTACATAGGCAAGTACAGGACAGCCCATGTAAGCTATTTTCATTCGAGGTGGGAGTGTGAGAATGTGCTTGGGGAATGCTTTCCCTTCTCTACAGATGGTTATTACATTCACTCCGCACACGCCCTCTGGTCATGAAGATTTTCTAATATCTCTTCCTCCGACGTACATAAGTCGGATTCTGAGATGAGCCCTCGAGAGCTGTTTAATGATATATGTGCTGAAACCGAAACTGCAAAGGACGCAAGAGTACTACTTTGAGCAAAAATTTCTGCTTTTGGTGTTGAAACTCTTCCATCCAAAATCACTTGAACGAAGTTTAATTGATTTAACTTCCCAAGGATGGATGCAATGGTTTTGTTAGTCAAAAAAGGAGAGACGTTTCTAAATGAGCTACTGTGCGTTTTTCGAAGACTACAATTTGTTGCTCGCCACGAGGGAGAGAAGAAATATTGTTTTCCATCATGAAAGGGATATACATACACCACGAAGGCCTACAAGGGGATGCAGACACCTGATCCGGAACTTGTCGGTGACAACGGAGACCCGAGACAGCCGTTAATGAGGTGTCCAGTAGGTGGCCGATTGCTTAGCCCTAGCTGACGACGAAGTTCAATCGACCAGCCGATTGATGCACAATGTCCACCTCCCGTTTACCTGAAGCTGGGGTCAAAGCAGTGAGTTGGGTCAGTATATCGCCCCTCAACTGCTAAGATCCCCTTTTCCAGGGACACGGGACTCAACGCATGGTGATATAATCCCCAAGAGGAGCTGAAGGCAACAGAGTGACGAAAAGCTTCTCAAGGGGAGCCCTCATCTCCGGAGAGGCAACCACAATGAGGGAGGAAGGAAAAAAGCAAAAAGGAGGGGAAGAATTAAAAAAGGGAAGATCACTCAAGTATCCCGGGTTGTGAAGCCCGTAAAAACATAAAGAAGGTATGCCCCTTAGGGCGGCGACGGTCCGGGATGAATCAGAAAAGGGAAAGATCCGAGAACACCACGTAATTTTGAACTACGGTCAGATGACGAGGCAACACCTGGGCTGGCACCCCACTCTCCAAACTTCCACGCCAACGTGAGGACATTTGAGGCCACGACAGATTTAACGTTCCGGTTGCTAATCCGTTCCTCTTCCAACTGGGCTACCGCGGCCCTTTTTCCTGATGTCTGGGTAAGTGTGCAGGGCGGATTCGGATTAAATTTAATTTTGATTCTTTCCTACTTAATTCGCTCAACTGTGAGGAAACCAAAAGGGCCAAGGGGCACGGCATTCTTAAATTGGTTTAAAACTTTTTACTTGCGCTTTTACTTGGAACCATTCTTTTTCATACCATTGACTAGCTTTAGTTTTGTCAAGCGATGACCGGAAAATTTGCAGAATTAAGAGACTATTCCTTGAATTAACTATATCAGGCAACATTATAAATAAAATTATTTTTCTATAAATCCTACTCTTTCCGTTTTCGAAGTCTACTGTATTACCCATTGTAGTATACTGTAGTACTCATTTAAGCATTTAAACTAAATTCCTGAAAGATTTCAAATATGAATGGTAAATAGAATTGTTTTCAGATAGTAATATTCAAGAATTTTGAGATCCCACGCATATTTTACATGTATGTTCGTATTGTATACGTATAAAATAACTTATTTCTATTTGGCAAGTGTTGTGTAGCTAAAATAAATGCACTACATGCCTTCCAAACAATGCAAAAGTTAACACAAAAATGCTTCACTTTATGACGATATTGGTTTATCAAAACTTTAAATCAAAATGTCAAAATTAGGCATCGTGACTTCCTAATTCTCAATTAAAAATATAAAACATTGCAACGTTTTCCTTTAAATATATTTTAGATAACTAGAAAAACTAATGCATATTGAACAGTACAAAATCGTGAAAATGTTGGAAAATATCAGCCTAAGAAAAAAGGCTTTTGTAGGCCTGTACAAGTACAATGCTTCTATAGTGTTATAATTCGTTTCTTTGTGACTGAGAAAGTAAAGCAAATTCAAGTTTCAATTTCATCGACATTCCACCAAAGACGAATTTCTACATTTTCTTTCGTCGTATTCATTTAATTGCTGGAATATTCGATGTACGATATCACACCAAAATCTCGAACTTTCAGTAATTCAATAGAATCACTGAAACAAATTTGTGACACTTTGTGAAACACACTTCTAATGTACATAATGTAATAATTCTACAGGTATGTCGATTTTACAAGTTTATACCCCCTAAGTGAATACGTATTGATCTTACCCCGTAGGCCACCCAAAAATAATGACCGAAAATTTTGATGACATTAAAAAATATTTTGGTTTGGTTAAATGTTCCATTTTGCCTCCTAGAGGCTTGTATCACCCGGTTCTGCCCTACAGGTGCTTGGGGAAACTCACATTCCCTTTGTGTGCATCTTGTGTTGCAACGAGGAGAAAAAAAAAGTGTGAAAAAGTCTGTTGAAGTTATAAAATTATTAAGATTTACGAAATTCACCATTTTCAGGAGACTTCAACAAGACTTTAAATCATATATAGATATTTTCCTAAAATCAAAACAGGAGGCATCAGGATGGCCTGATAGATGCAAATCGAAGCAAGAAAAGGTTGCCTATGTAGAGGATTATGAGACACGAGAGCGTGCAATTGGATCTTCGGCTTGTCACGCACAATCCTGGAAAAAGACAAGTATCTAAGCTGTGTTTGAACAGTTTTTAGGGTCTTTGGGAATGAGAAAACAAGGGCCAAGCGACATTTGTATCGTCCGTCCCAGAGTTTAACAAAATTATTTCTGACCCCACTCTTGAGGTACGTGTGTACATTTTTAAAAATCTATTTATCAGACTTGTATGAAAAAATGTTCGCAGAGTTACTGACTGTCACCGATTTTACAAGTAATGTATTCTTTTGTAGATTCTAGACGCCTATTTTCTAAATGAGGAAATCGCAGTGGTCAAATGGCAAAGTAAAACAGTTTTTCCAACAAACGGACAAAACGAATGTATATTTAGCAGCTTTTACGACAGCTCACGCCCGACTGAAGCTATATTCAGAGATGGAGAAGTTGGGTAAAAGAGTTGTGTACTATGATACTGATAGTCTCATTTATACAGTTGATGAGCAGTACATGTCCCCACACTGTCGGACTATCTTGGCGGTTTCACAGACGAACTTTCTGGAGACACAATTACTAAATTTGTCTCAGGTATGTATCATTATACAGAGAGCTATTTTGCCTAAAAGTTTGATTTGATTGACTTATTTTCGTGTGTTTTACAGGTGCAGCCAAGAATTACGCCTATGAGACCGCATAGGGAGTTCCGTATGTAAAATTCGAGGATTTACTCTGAATTATGTAAACATCATCCAGCTAAACTTCAGTTCCGTCTTGGAATTAGTGAAATCCAAGTCCTGAAGCAGTTATTACTGTCGAGAATCGTCGGAAAATTGTGCGGGAACCAAAAAGAGGCACAGTAGTCAACCGCTAAGAGAAAAAACGATACCGGCAGGTATACGACAAACGAGTTTTGTTAGAGAATTTTGATACGCTGCCATAAAATTAAAATAAAGTGTATATTTAAAAAAGATGTGTATTTAAATTTATTATATAATCTATATTTGTAATTAGATTGTATATTTTGTATATCATTATTTATATATTAAAATTGAGAATATTTTGCCTAATGTGTTTAACAAAAAAAAATTATTGTCTTATAAATAAAAGTGTATTAAATTTTGCTTATGTTTTTTATTTTTAAATATTTTATATTTATGAGTATTTGATGTTATCTCTCTATAAAAGGCAGGTTTTTCTTAAAATGTAACCAGTTAACATGGAGCTTTTAAAGTTGAAACACCCTTTTACTATATTGGTAGCAGGCCCAACTGGTTGTGGTAAAACTTATTTCGTCAAGAACATTATAGAACAGAAAATAATAAATAATTTCCCTACTAAAGCACTTTGGTGCTATGGCGCTTATCAACAATTGTATAGCCAAATGCCTATGGCCCAGTTTCACGAAGGATTGCCTGCTATTTTAAATACTGTTTCGAACGCTTTAATAGTAATTGACGATTTAATGAGTTAGGAAACGACACGAAACTGACCAAGTTGTTCACAAAGGGCAGTCACCATAAGAATTTAAGCATTGTATTTATTGTACAAAATGTGTTCCACAAATCTTCTCAGATGAGAGATATTTCCTTAAACAGCCATTGGTTTTATTCAAAAATCCAAGGGATAGATCTCAGATAGCACATTTAAGTCGGCAGTTGTACCCCTCCAACAACAAATTCTTTCAGGAAGTTTTTCAGGATGCGACATGCAAACCTTACGGATATCTGTTAGTTGACTTAAAGTTGACTGACCTTTTAGGACAACACATACGGCACATTTGTCATAATGAGGTCACACGGTCAACGGTTTTAACTAAAATGGATACTCTCTCTCGCATTCAAAGGTATCTATAGTAAGTGTCGCATCCTAAAATGCAAAACTACAAGTAGCTTACCTCTCTCGAAAGGTACTAAGTCCCCTGAATTTAAGCGGATTTCTATTTCAATAGTTTGAAAATACTGTCGTATGACTGGTACGTAATGAGGTCTATCGTATAAAGCACTCATAATTTCACCAGTTACCTTAACAACCCTGGAGAAGAGGAGCCTGTACATCACCAATTGTTTGAGGTTCAACAATATCACTATACACGTATAATAAGGGAAAGGAAATGTTTGGATTAGCAACAGAAGAACTTTCCTTTACACCTACTACTTGAGGAAGAAATCCTATTAGTCCTTTTTGTAAAATAACTGGCTCCGTTTTCAGCTTTTATCTTAACTAGCTTGGTTGTGCTGTTAAACTTAATTTTTATCTTATTTTCATAAGCAGGTATGTACATAGAGTTTAAGATTTCTGGTACGGATTCAGAACATCCTGGAGGTAATTTTCTTGTTATTAATTTTTCATCTAAATCAAATGTATAAATATTGTTGCTTTCGTTAATATTATACCACGTGTGCGGATAAGTTATTTCAGCTAATCCTACCTCCCATTCACCATTTAAACTTATGGGAGTGGGTAATTGTGTCTTATAGTTAGAAATCTTGTTCTCTGGAAAATATTGTAGGGAGCTGTCCTACGGTAGCGTCACATAAAAAGACATTTTTAAGACTAAACTATTTTCATACATTTCTCCGGTATTTATAGGTGTTTAACATCAGAAACCCAGGTATTGAATTTTTCTGGATAGCTAGAAACTTCAGAAAATACTCTACTTTATTATCAATCTTGCGTTTCTTCAATACCTTTTCCACAGGATAATATCCAGAATCAGACACCTTTTGAAATTCCTTTTCATAAAAAGTACCCTCTATTATCACATTCGTTAAATCTTTCAATTTATAAACTACAGGTTTTCTTGGTATTATTTGATGTATAGCAAAAATCTCTCGTCCAATTGTTTTCATAACTTTTCTCAAAGGTTCGTTTCATTTTACTAATTCTTACTGTGTCTCCTACTTTAAATTTGGTGCTTGCTTCCGATTTTTTTTACATCTGCCATATTTCTTGCTGATTATTTAAATTCACTGATATTGGTTCCGTTTTAATACTACGATGCCACGTTCTATTGTAACTGTATACCAGTTTATCAATTACATCTGCATAATTATCTGTAATTCAGTGAAATACTTCCACATTTTATCTTTTAAGGTGCGGTTAAATCTTTCAACTACACTCGCTTTGGTTTCATTGCTCGACGTAAAAAAGTGCACGTTCATTTTCTTAAAGTACCCTCGTACCAGTTTATTTTTAAACTCTGTTCCCTTGTCCGTTTGTAATACATCAGGCTTACGTTCATTAAAAAATCTTTCTAAAGGCCCTTAGAATACTATGACCTGCTTTGTCTTTCATGGTATTGCCCAAGCATACTTTGAAAATATATTGATGCAAAGCAACAAATACATATATCCTTTATTGAACTTTGCAAATCAACTAAATCAGATTGAAACTGCTCGTCTATTCCTCCCACAATGACTGTCCCTTCGGAAATTGCGTCTGTTGCGATTTGAGAAGAGTAAGTATCTTGCTTGCTGAGCCATTCTTTTACCCGTTTCCTGGGTACTCCGCTTTTCGCTTTTTCTAATGCATGGTAAACAGCATTTATACCACCGAAGCTTCGCGGTTGGGCTGGATCTGAATAAATTTGTCCGATTTTCTGATCGGTCATTGCAACAAATAAAATTTAAAGTTACTGAGCTGCTCACGTACGTTCATTGTGTGGTGCCTCAAATTCAAATGAAACACAAATCAAAGTGAGAGTATCTATACTTTTATGTTTAAAGTTAAAACCTGGCTATGTTCTATTAATTTTTTAAAAATCAAAACAGTTCCTCCGCTATTATTTTTTGTTGCTTTTTTAAACGTGGTATAAAAACACTTTAAATATAAGTTGTGACAATATCGTAGTACCCACTAAAAATATTTCTTTTACGCTGTAAGGAAAAAAACATATATATAACTACTCAAAAACTACTTGCAATAAAATATTGACAAACACAAATATACGTAAAAATAACTTTTTTATTTATAGTGTCTGAAAGCATTGGAATCGGCAGCAATATAAAGTTCTTTGGCATTTTCTAATAAACATTCAAAATCAATTTTCCTAAGAAAAGTACCGGTAATATAATAACAGAATTATTATTGGCTATAAATTCAATTGCAGAATCTTTCACATTCATGTTAAAAGTAGCAAGCTTACCGTAAGTAATAAGCTTTGCTTCATTGCTGAAAGTCATACAGTCGTGACCTAGTTGGTTGCCAAACTTGCTCACAACCATAGCATTCAAAAACATTTTGAATGTTTTTACATAAATGTTCTTTTAGTAGCTCCGTTAGTCATGTTGTTAAGCACATTTCGGCTTCTACACAGCTCACATCAGGTATACTGAGCGAACACTTACGTATTTCCAGTTTCAGGAAAGCTGGAAAAATGGTTCCAAACATTACCGAGGTAGTGTTAGAGTTTATAGTTTCATGCATCTTTTGTAGTTCGCACCATTCCAGTTCATTTAGCATGAACATATTCGGCGTAAAAGTCCTTTCATAGTTCGCTCGTTGAAAATATCTTTGGAGGCTTACAAAAAGTACATCGTCAATGAAATCTTTCGCAATCATCAAACTATCCCGCACAACGTTCACAGTTCCAGGGCGGAAAGGCACGGCAATAGCGTTCATCTCTCTGCAGAAATGATACCACAGGAAAGGTGTCATGGTTATTCCTTGCTTTGTCGGCGAAAGTAGCCCCCTTCATCTATTTGGTACTGCATTATGTGAACACGTTCGCAAAGTCCGATACGTAAACGTATTTTTCTTGGCCCAAATGAAAATTTTCAGGAAATGAATTCACTCGCTGTAGGAGTAGAGAACCGTTTGGCAAGGGGTTTTGAGCACGAAGGTCTTTCCATTGTAGAAGTTTTAGCAGCAAAAAAGAGGCAATGAACTTCAGAAGCAGATTCAAATCCCTGTAACTTGACAATTATATGTAGCAAGACATGCGATATGCTCAAGTTAGGTGTAAAGTTTTCATTGGTTGCTCTAGAAAGTCCCATCTACCCTATAATGTTTCAGTTTTGTGATGCGATTCATTACTGTTAGTCACCAAAACAGTACCACATAGTTTCTTTCGTATAACCTAACATTTTTCAGATACCACCACACGTATACTTGGGTAGTTTAAGCTAATCTTTAATTTTCTTTTGAGTCACTTTTATTGGCGACTCCGTGTATAACTCCGTTCCTTCTGTTACCTTAATTAACCTTACACATGCTAAAAAATCTTTAGTAAAATTGTCACCACTTCCAGAAGCCCGTATACTTTGTAGAAGCAGCGTGTTGGGTCAATATGTCAACGGCCAGGATCCCTTTTCCAGGGGTCTCCAAGCATGGCAAACACGTGGATGATATAATCCCCAAGAGGAGCTGAAAGTGGCGAAAACCTTCTCAAGGGAAGCCCTCACCTCCGGAACCACGAAGAAAAAAGCAGAAGGGAAGAATGAAAAAAAGATCACTCGGGGTTGCCCATAAGGGCCCAAGGCAGCTGAAAGAAAGCAGATTCGCACAAGTAGTGGAAACAGTTAAGCACTTCAAGGCTTCCCTCGAATTCACGAGTGACTACAGCTAAACAAAAGTCGTTGTGAAATTTCAACAAGATGTCAGCAAAAAGATAGGTAAAGAACATTCCTAGTGCATAAGACGTTGGTCGAAGAAATACTCTTTAACCATACATCGCTCCCATACCGACTCAAAAAGCGAATTTCCAGCTTTATGTGTAGGACTCGCTTCTGCAGGATGCAAAATTACCACAACTGTAGACTCCAGTATAGGAAAGTTTTACATGTCTTTCTGCACACTAATAGATATTCATTTTAGTTACGATATCACGATCAGTCACTGGGTAATGGCGATTAATTAACGTCGCACTGGAGAAAACGAGCTTTCGGCGACGGTCCGCGATCAATCCCCAAGGGAAAGATCCGAGAACACCAGTTCTTTATGAACCACGGTCAGATAACGAGAACAGCTGAGCTGGCAGCCCAAACTTCCACACCAACGTGAGGATATTTTGAGGCCACGATGGATTTAACGTGCACCAGCCTCCTTTGTACACGACGGTCTTTGGTTGGATTCGAAATCGCAACCCTTCGGTTTCTCCTCCGTTACTCTTCCAACCGGGCTACCTCGCGTCAGCCAGCCCGGTGTGTTGCTAAAGTACGACGTTAATGAATCACCTACCGTCGTGTACGTGGTGGCTGGTACACGTCAAATCTGTCGTGGCGGGGAAGTTTGGAGAGTGGGTTGCCAGCTCAGATGTTGACCTCGTTATCTGACGACCGCGGTTCGAAAAGACGAAATGATCGATCTTACCTTTTGGGATTGATACCCTACAGTAGCCAAATACCTACCTGTGCAAACATGACGGAATGCGAATATTTACTTCCGATACCCAAATGCTCTCCTTTGAAATATGTACAAGGTAGGTAGTTAACGGCGCACTGGAACAAATGAGCGGGCTATTGACGACCGTCCGGGAGGAAATAGCCAAGGACAACGTCATTTTGAACCACAATCAGATGACGACTTCCGATCCGGCACCCCTCCAAACACCACTCCAACGTTAAAACATTTGAGGCCACGACAGATTTAACGTGGACCCACCTACACGGCGGTCTTTGGTTGGGTTGAGTTACGAACTCGCAACCCTCAGGGTGCGCTACACTTCCAACAGAACTGACCTGCCGTGGCCTCAAATGTCCTTATGTTGGCGTGGATGTTCGGAGAGGGGCTCCAGCTGAGGTGTTGACCTCATCATGGTTCAAAATGAAGGGGTGTTGTCCTCGAATCTTTCCACATCAGGGTTAATCCTGGACCGTCGCCAACAGCCCGCTGTGTTGCTACGGTAATTACCAACCTGATGCTGGCTGAGGGTTTTATGGCGCCATATTGGGCCATGCTGCGCCAGACACAAGACATACAATATCATAATAGACACGCACTATGAAAGTTTTTACTTACATGCAAGAGGGAAGTTAGGTATTTAACGTCGCACTGGAGTAACAGAAGGGGCTATTGGTGAGGGTCCGGGTAGGTAGGTATTTTAACTAATGTCACACAGGAGGAACACAAAGGGCTATTAGTGACGGTCTGAGATCAATCCCAAAGGTAAAGATCCGAGGACAACACCACGTAATTTTGAATCATTGTCAGGTGGCGAAGTCACCTGAGCTGGCACCCAAATTTCCACACGCCAACGTGAGGACATTTGAGGCATTGACAGATTGGACATGCACCAGCCCCCTTCGTACCGGACGGTCTTTGGTTGGATTCGAAATCGCAACCCTCCGGCTGCTAATCTCTTCCAATCGGGCTACCGCTGCCCGTAAGAGAAATTCACCCAGATGAATACACCTGAAAAGAAACGTACCTGTGCCGCCTACAATTCGGAGTGGACATAGCCACGACGGCCCTACCAACCTGAAGTTATCCCTCAAAACAGGTAAGAAATTGCAGAAGGCACATTTGGAAGTGACTACCCGATACTAACCACAATATGTTGTTAAAGCAGTGCAGATTATCAGTCTACATTAAGAGGCAGGAGGGACAAAATTAGAAAATTTAACACTTCCGCGAAAATAGAAAACCTAACGTATCAAACCTTTTAAAATATCTGCGAATAACCTTTCAAAATAGTCATATTCCTCCGAAAGGATTTCCGATTTTAGTAATTCGATTTACTTTGCAAACAAATATCCCCAAAACATGCAAAGAATTATACTTCAATATAAAGAAAAGCAGCAGCGAAACCAAAAATGGAAATGAAAAAGTATCGAGATAAAACTCAAGATTCAAAATATCTCAGATCTTAAGCAATGCACACCAATCTCAACAAAATCAAGCAAATGAACATAGGAAAACATAAGCTAAAAGTTTAAGCCACGAGACCCTTGATTACTGAGGAGCTATTGAAACGAATTGTCTCGAAAAAAAGAAAGCAAATATCCAACTCCAGGAGACAAAATTTCTGTAATTCGATTTAACAATCTGAAATATCTTTCCAAATTATTAACTAGTTTCAATATCTGGCAAAGAAAAACGGTATTTGCGTATTGTATGTGCCATGCTGGCGTTTTTCGGCGACAGTAAATAGGTTGGAAAAAAATTCTAACGTACCAAGTGTTCACGAGGCAAAGCTAACTACGCAGTTATTACGCAGAAAAAGGGATTGCTATAATTCACATTATCGTTGGTACTATTATTGGCAGTTTATCTCTCTGGCACGGATAATAAGGGAAAAAACGAAACATCTGGAAGACAACCATCATCCCTATTCACAACTCAAACTAACCTGAAGAAATTAAATCTAGACCAACTCGTCTAACTTCGATCCCTGCTAAAAATCTTCCGATTTACTTTGCATTGATTCGAATCCAACCGAAAATCGTACCGCGTACGAAAATCTGTCGAACACAAACTTAACATTTTAGCAAATGTTTCACTGTTCATTTGCTTGATTTTTGACGAGATTGAACCGATTTACTTTCTTTCGAAAGCTACAACGCCTCATAGAAAACAATCCTTAGAAGTAGGTATTTTAATGAAGGTCACACTGGAGCAACACAATAGGCTATGAACAACGGGATCAACGTTTGGGAGATTTTGCGTTAGGAACAAACGAACATTACATTTTTATTTATATAGATATGAAACCAATCTTTACGGACTAAACATTGTCATTTAGATATTTAGATTAGTTCCAAAGGATACAATGAAAAAAAGGGATCAAATTCCAAAATACGACAAAATTTCTAAATGGTGCAATTATTGGAAACCCGCCTGACAAATGCCATTCGTTCAACCGATAGCGCAAGAGAAATCCCAAACATCGGAGGAAAACATCCCTTGGACCGCCCAACTGAAATTTCTTGTCATTTTCTCAAAAATAGTTAGAGGCAACGACTGATTTAACGTGCACCCCCGTGTAAGCTACGGTCCGAGTTTGGAACATGTCGGTTGCTAATCCGTTGCTCTTCCAACTGGGCTACCGAGGCCGACATTAGAACCCAAATTTAAAGTTAAAAATAAAACTTACCATAGATCTTGCCATACTCCGTGTCACCACAGTGCCCGATGGATTTGGCACCGTGGGGATAGCTTTTGGTACTTTAGTACGAACCTTCATAATAATATCAAATGTAGCACAAAGATCACAATAATAACAAGCTTTGAAACCGTTGGAACCTGAGCTGCTGTATATGTAAGAACGAGAAAGTGGGAAAAGTGCTCATTGCCAGAGGACACAAACTCAGAGTCTTCGCCAAATCAAAAATTACTTCCCAACTTTTGGGCGTTTGGTAGGTATGGTATTTTAATTCACGTCGCACTGTAGCAACACAATGGGTTATTGGCGACGGTGCGGGATCAATCTCAAGGGAAAGATCCTAGGCCTTTTTTTGGTATTTTAATTAAAGTCTCACTGGTGCAACACAACGGGCTATTGGTGACACTCTGGGATCAATCCTCAAGGGAATGGGTAGCCCGGTTTGGAGGGGGGGTATTTCAATTAACGTCACACTGGAGCAACACAACGGGCTATTGGTGACGGTCCGGGATCAATCCCAAAGGGAAAGATCCGAGGACAACACCACGTAATTTTGAACCACGGTCAGATGACGAGGCAACACCTGAGCTGGCACCCCACTCTTCAAACTTCCACACCACGCCAAAGCCCGGTTTGGAAGAGTAACGGATTAGTAACCGGAGGGTTGCGAATCTAGCCAAAGACCGTCGTGTACAAAGTGGGCTGGTGCACGTTAAGTCTGTCGTGGCCTCAAATGTCCTCACGTTGACGTGGTGTGGAAGTTTGGAGAGTGGGGTGCCAGCTCAGGGGGGGTATTTCGATTAACGTCAAACTAGAGCAACACAACGGGCTATTGGTGACGGTCCGGGATCAATCCCAAAGGGAAAGATCCGAGGACAACACCACGTAATTTTGAACCACGGTCAGATGACGAGGCAACACCTGAGCTGGCACCCCACTCTCCAAACTTGCACACCACGCCAACATTAGGACAATTGAGGCCTCGACTGATTTAAAGTGCACGAGCCTCCTTGTACACGACAGCCTAACATTGGACCTAGTTTTGAACTCAATGTCCTCAGATGTCCATTGTGGAAGTTTGGAGAGTGGGGTGTCAGCTCAGGTTTTGACCTAATCATCAGACGTGGTTCAAAATTACGTGTTGTCCTCGATCTTTCTCTTCGGGATGGATCCCGGACCGTTACCAATAGCCCGTTGTATTGCTCCAGTGCGACGTTAATTAGCTACCTACCTACCTTATTTCTTTTCATTATATCTTGCATCAGGTAGGTAGGTATTTTAATTAACGTCGCACTGGAGCAACACATCGTGCTATTGGCGACGGTACAGGAACAATCCCCCAAGGGAAAGAACCGAGGACAACACCACGTGATTTTGAGCCACGGTCAAATAACAAGGTCACATCTGAGCTGGCACCCTACTCTCCTAACTTCAACACCACGCCAACGTGAGGACATTTGAGACCACGACAGATAATACGTGCACCAGCCCCCTTTGTACTCGACGGTGTTTGGTCTAACGGAACTCGCAACTCTCCAGTTGCGAGTTCCGTTACTCCTCCAACCGGGCTACCGCGATCCCTTATGAAGAACGGATTAGCAATGTGAGTTATTGAAATACTAGTTTTGTAATGCTGGTTGATTTCATGTAAAAATTCAAAAGTTTGAATATTTCTTAATAAAGAAAAGTAAGTCTGCATTTGAAGTATATCATATATCTATATTATTCTTTAATATTTTATTCTTTCTGCTCTTCATAGATTTTGTTTGGTGTCCTAAGATATTTCATGTAAGGAAAAAAAATGTTTCAGAAAAAATATGCACGTTTTTCAGAAATGATCCAAAGTTGATTGTTCGCCAATACTTTTTAGACATGCTGTATTTTTTTCTGTATTTTCCTTTGGGATGAATAAAATCTGCTTCATCGACGAACCACTCCTTCAAAGGATTTAAAACATTTGATGGTTATACATCTGTAAAGATGCGAATTTTGCAAAACATCAGCGCTTCTGTTTATCCTAAGGCCCCGTTCACATGAGGCGTTTTCCAACGCGCGTTTTACGTCTAAACAAAACGCTGGTAGCCAAAGTACATAGAGTTCTACTGGAGTGTTCACATGCAGAAATCGCGAGAATCCAAGCGCTAGATAGCTTCGGCGCTTCAACAATCTCCGGTCGTTCTAGCGATGAATAGATTCAGCAACTGAAGTCATAAGCCACGCACAAAATTGATGTCTCACAAATCATAATTAATAAATCAGGATGTAATTTGATAAACAGAAAAGGGGAACTCGTTTTCTTTGTGGGATTGCAGGTGCAGATGGGACTGGGGAAAAACGATGACACTGCTTTTTGGGCACTACGTCGGACGTTTTTCGACTCCGTCCGGTAACGATTTGCATTTATTGTTTAAATGGAATTAAAGACAAGGCAGACTGAATGTCGACTGTGGTGTCTACGAATAGGTTTCCCAGGGCTGTCTGAGGGGATGTTTTGACTTCCATGTAAAAAAACACGGAGTAAGCTGATGTTTTAACGTTTGCTGGGACATAGAATTATCGAGATGAACCGAACAGGCTGTCAAAACAGTTAAAAATGATTTTAATCTCTATTGAACTTTGTGATCGTTTTGTGTTTTTCTTTTATTTTAGATCGTAACTTTTTCAGTTAGACTTTTCATTCGAACTGATTTACCCCCAAATATATGATTCCATTCGACCTCAAGAGCAAACCTTGACGTCCAAACTCGGCCCTTTCCTCACTTTCCTTTTACCCTCGCTTGCCCTTCTACTTTTTGCTTTTTCTGCCTCCGTCATTATGTTGTCTGTCTTGTGTTTGGCGCAGCGTGGCCAAATATGGCCATTTCGCCCTAAACCCCGAGAACAACCAAACTTCCACACCGCGCCAACTTGATGACATTTGAGGCCACGAGAGATTTAACGTGCACCAGGTCCCATGTATACGACGGTCTTTGATTGGATCGAGTCTCGAACTCGGAACCCTCTTGTTGCTAATCCACTACTCTTCCAACCGGGCTACTGCCGCCTCAAAAAAAATATTTGGGTTAAAAATCTTAAAATTATGTCCAAACTAAAATGTTGTGTTGAATGCAAATCAAAACGACTTTTCATACTTTAAAATCATCACTCGGGGTTGAGTCAGGACCACGTTAGGAAGAGTAGCGAAATAGCTACAGGAGGGTCGCGAGTTCGAGACTCGATCCAGCCAAACACCGTCGGGTACGTGGGGGCTGGTGCACGTTAAATCTGTCGCGGCCTCTAATGTCCTCACGTTGATTTGGTGTGGAAGTTTGGCGTCCCCGACCCTGTATACTAAAAATCCTAACACCTTTTGCAAGTTAATTCTGAGAATAACACAGAAGCAACTTGTTTATCGCAATAATAATATAAAAATGAGTTACTGCAAAGCGACGACTACAAGGCATCAAGTAAAATGCTCCATTTTTGGCACTCTACGTAAACCTTCAGTTTTACCACTTTCTAGCGATTTATCCGAGCTCAACCAATAGGACATAAGTTTAGATTAATGATATTTATACAACATTTGCGAAGCTATATCGTCTGAATAAGGTTATTCGAAATTAGGTAATTGTCAATCTGCAGAATAACCATAGGCTGGATGGTTAACAGCAAATCGAAACCTAAGATATTACATTTCGTGTATGAATCCTTAATTGAACTTAAAATTATTTCAGAATTTATTTTAAGCTCCAATGTGGTATGTGGTAAAATGCCATCCTTCTTGCTTAGAGGTAGCTTTGAATGTTTTTAAAGCGATGCGTGCATTCTTGCTGCTTAATTGACAAACTAAAAGATGTTGTTCACCCAGTCATTCACCAAAATGACCTCACCCCGAGAGTACGTTCCTTACTATGATCAATGATGGCCATATTCATCCATTGGGACGAAGGAGAATTCTGAGTGCTAAGAGAGATTGACTGAAACATAATTCTTAAAATTCTAAAAATAAACTTGGATACATCGATTTCACCGAACTGAAAAATTGGCAAGACTGATGCTCATTCATATTTTAACAAGCGTTTCAAACGAGGACTCGAGTCTTGTATAAATTCTTCAGCTATACAAATTTTTCCAATTTCTTCGCTACATTTGTCACACAAGAGGTCAAAGGATACGTAAAATTGAAGTCAGGTATAAATGTCATTGGACTCGAAGCACGTGATGGCTTTATACGAGCTAAAATAAATCCAAGACGAATTGTGCCCAAAATGTAGTTATTAAAAGCAGTATAAACTAGCTTGTGTTTAGTTTAACTTGTGTTTTTAACTTTCGAGATAATATGATGGAATTTCCCATTTCCAGGCACTCAAGTCATATCAGATGTTCAAAAATGCACGTGCAAAATTAGATGATACAGACAAAGCAAAAAGAAAGTAACCTTCATAACAGTATCCCAAACATCTAGAAAGACTAATTTTCCTGATACTTTTATATGAATTCTATTCAAAAAGTCTTGATTCAACGGAAAAAAGTATTATTTTTCTTACACTTTGAAGGAGAATCTTTAAAATTTAAGGTTGCATTTTAGTAGTAGATTCAATTGATTTTTAACTAAGGATGTCACGCACACATAGCATAGTATAATGCATACTGGGATAGCAACCTCCGAGTTGTAGGCGGTTCGAAACCTCTCAAGTGCATTCCTCCATAAGTGTATTTCTAAAAACTTTCATCGTGTGTGTCTGTTACTCGATATTGTGTCTTGAACGGGTGGCTAATTCGGACACAGATGGTGCCCAAATATTCGGATCAATAGCGTGAGGGTATTTGGAATTGTGTTGGGCCCATTGGGTGTTCCTTCACAAATAGCAGCTCACGTTGGCGTGGTGTTTGGAGAGTGGGGTGTCAGCTCAGGTCTGAACGTGGTTCAAATTTACGTGTTGTCCTCGGACTTTCCCATCGGGATGGATTCCGTCCTCAATGCCAGTTGTGTTGCTCCAGTGCGACGTTACATACCAGCTTTTAAGCAATTGACCTTTTCATAACTTGTGTAAGCAACACCTCGACAGTACTTTATGAAATGTTTAGAAAGTTATGCAATGTTCATGAAAAAATTCTATATCTGAATGAACGTCGCTCTTGAGAAAATAAAGGGACTATCGGTCCGTGATGAATCCCGAAGCAAAAAGATCCGAGGACACTTCCTACTTTTGAACCAGATGGACGAGGTCAATACTTATGCTGCCACCCCACTCTCCAAACTTCCACACCAGGTCTATGTGATATTCTCAAAGTGAAACTATGAGTTTTTAAATCATTGAGAAAATTATCAGTCTTTTGTACGCATTCATTTTGCACCAAAAAACTCGGAGAATTCAATTTATTTCAACATTCATATATATGAGAATGCTTTGAGAATCCTTTCCAATGTGGTAGCCTATTTGGCAGAGCATCGGGGGGGGGGTATTTCAATTAACGTCACACTGGAGCAACACAACGGGCTATTGGTGACGGTCCGGGATCAATCCCAAAGGGAAACATCCGAGGATAACACCACGTAATTTTGAACCACGGTCAGATGACGAGGCAGAGCATCGGATAAGAAAGGTAGCGAGATCAAGAGCAGCCAAAGACCGCCGCCTACACAGGGCACGCAAAATCTGTCATGGCCTGAAATTTTAGAGTGGGGTGCCAGATCAGATGTTGACCTCATTGTCTGACCGCGGTTCAAAATTACGGGGTGGCCTTGGATCTTATCGCGTTGCTCAGTAGGTATGCCCACTGATCTAGCATCCTTCGAGTTGTGGGGCCGCGGTGGCCCGGTTGGATAGGTAGGTAGGTATTTTAATTAACGTCACACTGGAGCAACACAGCGGGCTATTGGCGACGGTCTGGGATCGATCCCAGAGATCCGAGGACAACACCACGTAATTTTGAACCACGGTCAGATGACGAGGCAACACCTGAGACGGCACCCCACTCTTCAAACTTCCACACCACGCCAACATTAGGACATTTGAGGCCACGACGAATTTAACGTGCACCAGCCACCTTTGTACACGGTCTTTGGCTCGATTCGAAGTGGCCCGATTGAAAGAGCAACGGATTAGCAACCGGAGGGTTACGAGTTTGAATCCAGCCAAACACCGTCGTGTACAAAGGGGGGCTGGTGCATGTTGAATCTGTCGTGGCCTCAAATGTCCTAACGTTGGCGTGGTGTGAAAGTTTGGAGAGTGGGGTGCCAGCTCAGGTATTGCTTCGTCATCTGACCGTAATCAAAATGACGTGGTGTTGTCCTCGGATCTTTCTCTTTGGGATTGATCCCGGACCGTCACCAATAGCCCATTGTGTTGCTCCAGTGTGACGTTAATTGATTCGAACTCGCAACCCTTCGTTGCAAGTCCGTTACTCTTCCAACCGGGCCACCGCGGCCCCCCTTTTGTTTGGAAAGCTCAGCACAACCAATCACCCAACTCCGAAATGTGAACTGTTGATCGTTTACGTATGCCCTTTCCTTTGTGTGAAATTGACTTCCCTAAAAGCAAACATTGTTCAACTTATTTCTGAATGATTCTCGAGAATTCAAGATCCGGTTAAATTAGCTGCAGGATTGCAAGGTAGGTCACTCATGTTAACTAGTTGCATGCTTATTACTTTCTTGATACTTGATCTTTAAAGAATAGCTATTCGCGTGCTGATAAATGTATTCATACTTGAGCTAGGTGATATTAAACTTAAGTATTATCCATTGTTCTCATATCTGCTAAATTTAAACCCAAGAACTCTTCAGATGTCAAATACATTTAACCTGATGTTTGAAAATTAGCTTTCTGTTGGATAGTAATTTCAAGTGGTGATATTGTATGTCGTCAAAAGTTATAAAATACGTACCATACCGACCGTTAACTCCAATGGCTTGCAGAAACCTTGGTAATTAATTTTTGTCAATTCGCGATAGAGGATGTGAAAATATACTCTTACAGGTTAATAAAATCAAGCTGATTTAAATCGGCATTCCCTCGTACAGATTTGATATAACGACTTTGTGCAGAGAACAGCAAACCCGCTTCATCAGGTTTATAGCAACCTTGCAATTTGAATTTTATCTTATGCTATCTTATTTGATTTTACCATGCCCAAACTAACAGGTTTGAAAGAAAGTATTTGATCAAAAATCCATTCATAAAGAAAAAGGCCCAAACCTTACCAAAATTTGATATTTTTCACATTCCTTTCACACCACTGATCCCGTAATATATACACATGGCAAGATCGTATAAAATTTAACGCATTAATTTTTTATCGCATATAACTTTTTCTCTAGTGTTTAGGGCAAGAGGATTTTGTACCATTGAATGCCTTCTAAATCTCGTTAGGAACCACGTGGTTGGTTTAAAAATTGGTTACGCTAGTGATCGTCAAATGTCGATAGTGCTCGCCAAATTTTTCTTTGGTGTGATGTGATAATGATTTGATTTGATGTGATAATCATTTGATGCAGAGCATAATTTTTGAATTAGTAACTTACTTTTCTAGCACTGAGAAGCATCCAATTTTTACCATTGGATAGTTATGAAAATGCTGCATTTGAATTGCCCATTGAACTTGAGAAACCCAGATCTCATGGGTCTAATAATTCTTCGATATGTGTTGAATATTCAGATGTGTGTGTGCTTTGATAATACATGTTATTGTACTATAGTGTGCTTATACTACAAGCTTCTATGGATATGTTAGCAATGTCAAAGAGTTATTTTAAAGATATAGAAATTTTTAAATGCATTATATTATTGATTACTAGTTGCTAGTAACTTAAACTTAGTGAAGTTAAACTTGTTCAAATGAAGTCGTAATAATACTCTTCTTTTTCAGAATATGATGGTAAACTTGCTGCAAATTTTGCATAGAACTGGGATAGCATGCCAACAGACTTCCACAGATTTGGTAACAGAGTCCAAGATTTGCAACATGAGCATCCGGAGAGATGTGGTATTGCTTTCTCCACAACACATATAATGACTGAATAACATCGAGTGGTTGAAGAATTTCCAAAGGATCCCATTGCTCAAACAGTCTGAAACTTGGAAGAAGCCATTTTAGAAAAGCTGAAGGTTACAGGGAGGAAAAAGTGTGCTTGTCCCTCAGAGGGTTAAAATAGGCCTTAAAAAATCACCAAAGTGCTCACTAGAAGGAAGTAAAGGGGTTTCTAAGCCTTAATTCACTAAGCTGACCGTGCCAAGGGCACTGCATTTTGTCCTGATCGCATCCTGGCCAAACGTAATTCAGCGGTCTTGATCCCTGCTCCTAGAAACGTCCATGTGTTTGCTGTGTACGGTTTCTCACTATATCACCCAAGGCACTATCCTCACATCAATGTCTGAATTGAAGGTAGGATTTTTTCGTTTGTTTTAAATTTTTTAATCTCGTGTTAAAAGGTATTTTTCCATTATAGCCTTACCAATAAACTTCAGTGCCAATTTGGCGTATTTTCACTTATTTCTTGCCGCTATTTGTTTCCATACGAGCTTTTTGTTTTTTGGCGCCGTTTTAGCTTATATTATATTTAGATACTTATGTAATTGAATTTATGTGGTGTCGGCTATATAATTCATTTTTTTCATTGCAATGACTATTAATTTGTTTTGTGTACTTTGTATTATTTGTATTTTGTGTTTTGTATTATTTGTTTTTGTTTAGTCATTTAATTAGTCAGTAATTATAACCATCTTTTTCTGTACTTGTTTATTGTTAGTTGGGCCGGGTAATAACGGAAATCAGTGGTGTGTCTATAACGGAAGAGTACCATGAATATTCTGTTTTCAAGCCCATTATGCAGTATAATGATTCTAGTTAATGCATTCCAGTTTTCTTTTCTGTTGGCTTATGCTATGAAGATATAGTGTATTGCCTACTATAAGAACCACCAAGACTGGCAGCAGTTGCTATGGAAACCGGTTGTGGGGATGTTTTAATTTGATATAGTTTTTAGTGTTTGCTGGTGGCAGAAATGTAGTTAACTAATATAGGTATAGCCCCAACAACTCCAAACTCCATCCCATATTACAATAAACTGCAATGTATTTTCAACCATAACACTCCTGCTGTCATTACCAACAAGAGGGTTCAATGTTCTTAGTGCTTCGGCCTTTCCAAGTTCATACATAGACATTTGTTTATGAATGAAACCGCTCCATCGTGCCATTAACCATACACCAAACTTTAACTTCACATTTTATCAACTTTATCACAGATATTATCAATACCTCATCACCAATTTTATCAGATTTGTTGGGCTACCCACCTCATCCATCACTTTTAATCATCCTTCAATATACAAGATTTTTACCACATTTATAATTGATAAGATTGAATTTCATGAAGTTTTATCTAAGATGGGGACACACCATCTTAAGCATTAAAAAAATAAGGGTTTACATTTCTCAGCTAAAATTTTTATTTCGACTTTATGCAACTTAATTGTTTTTATTCCTTGCATTTCTCCTTATAATGTTAGTCTAATTATACTATCAATCTATTTTCTCATTTTATTTTCTAGTGTTTGGTGCAGCTTATTCTTTTCTGGATCTTGCACCTTAAAACTCAAACCAATCATGCCATATTACAGCTCCTGTATGAACAGTTGATTGTTAGGCAATTGAAAACATGGGTTTCTGCACTTAGTCTATGTTACACTTGACCAAGGGTACTCGCATGACAACACTACAATAAATTATTTCTATAACAAGATTCATAACATATTAACGAGGTATGATTATAGGGAAACTTCGGCTTACCTGTTACATTTTTATTTTGTTAACCTCAAAAATGTTTTCAAGGAGCTCACCATTCTTGGTACCATCTCCTGAATATGGCCCCACACAACCTACTTAAAATTATTTCTGGAACTCAATATCCAAAATAAAAGATTTCGCAGCTGAAGTTGAAAAACCATTTTTATTAAATTGATAGAACAATTGCATCCATTATAATGCGTGCAGCAAGTTCAGTGACTTATAATTACGAAAAATTTCACTTAATATTTGACTAAATTGTACAACCGAAATTTTCGCCTAGTGTTATTGTGCTCTCGATTTGCCTAGTTGGTTTCACTACACTAGTTTCGTTTCTCCCAAAACGTGCATGATGTTCTTTAAAAAAAATTACTCAAAACATGGTGCTATTTTTACCTTGAGGATTTTTTTTTACCAGAGCTCACATTCTCTTCTAAGGTACACACATGTTCTTAGAAAGGTAAAGCTGTTGGAACTGAGTTCAGAACATAATATTCTCAGATATAAATGTTTAAGAAATTCACACTTCATAAAAAATCATTCTAAAATCGCACATGAACCAAACTCAAGATAAATTAACTTTTTATATATTTCCAACATTAATAAGTTATAAAAAGTAATTAACATTTTTCCTGTGTTGTAATATTTCTGCGTTCCCAGTTGTGATGTTAGTTATCTGAAGGCACAACTAAATGAAATTTTATTCAATTGTGGAAAATCATCAAAAACCGATCGAATCACTTGAAAATTAAAGTTCAATTGGTCTTAAAAGTCAAAGCAGTATAAACTGGTAGTGTCCTTCTAAGGGGCTTTTTATTCTTTTTTCTCTTACGAAGTCATTTCATGGGCAATTTGATTAACCTGAATATGTTTTCAGGCATCCTTTAATTATTCATGTGTTAATTAGGAAAATTGAGTTTATTTTTAAACTTTTAATGTAACATCCGGCATGTGTAAGGAATATATTTTTCCCTTGATCCCAAGGGTTTTGCTTTAAAAAATATTTTAGTGAAAAAGACCCTGTATATAGACCACAAATATTTGAAAACAAAACTTAAAAGAGCAATGTTGAATACTGGAAAGATTGTTAGTTCAGCCTTTGCTGTAGTAAGCATGAATCCAAAAGAGGATAATTGATTAATGAAATGTCAATCACACTTCAGTTTGCAATGTGAAAGACTTGTACAGCTATTTAATGGATCTTGTGGTTTTTTATTTGGAGTACAACCTCGGAATAGTGTTAGACCAAAATTACGATGGTGCAACAATTACACTAGATATTTGAGTTAGTTTTCCCCTGTCTTGACACCTTTTTTTGCTATTGTACAACAGTTGGAAGAAATAAGATTGATTATAATTTGTACCAAATTCATTGAAATGCGAGTCGATAGCTTTCATAAAGAAAAATTAGCAATATGCTGAAATAAAATTGTTGCATGATCATAAATTTCTGGGAAATTAAAGAATTAATTTCCTGTTCAAAAAAAATCCCAAATTTAATCATAAATTTCTGGGAATTTAATTATTAATTTCCTGTCTAAAAATTCAAAATATCCTTGTTTTTCTGTAAATGTTATAAAGTCGTCCATGACTTGATAAAAGTGATCTTAAGATAAATCTAACATTTAGAATATCAATCCATCTTAAGATAAAGCATACAAGTTAAATTAATGTAAACAATACAATTAATTAATGTTTACAGTTTCAAATAATGTCAATGGTGTAGTGTTTGCATTCATCTGCATAGTTAAATACTTATTTGAGACTAAATGGAACTTGTGATTGGATTATTTGTTTATAAAAATTATATAATCTAGATAATATAATTAAATTTCTCAATGAGAGGCATTTATTTGATTTTGAAAAACCCAAGCTAAGCTCCCAAGAAAACTAAGTAATTCCCTTTACTTCAATGAGATAATTTTAAAAATGTATAAAAAACAGTTAAAAAAGAGAACCTGCAAACTCATTAGTTCAAATATTATTTTTATTCAGACATGGAACACGTGTTGACACATGTACAAAAAGGTTCTTCAGAGCACCATTGTGTAATTTAATTAATATATTTATTTTTCCTCATTAAATTATTGATTTGTGTTAATGTTAGGACTTTGTTACATCACCTCAAGCTTGCAAAGAGATTCCCTTATAAGTTTTGGTACACAGGAAATTTCTGTGAAACTTATTTCATCCTTTAGAATTTTATGAAATGTAGTTACAAATATTCCAAGTTACTGTTTCATAAGAGTTGGATTTGGAACAACTTGAAAATTTCTTGTATAATTTAAAATAAGAGTCCAAAAGTTAAACTGATGCTTATCTGTACCTGATCTAATGAAAAAATCGATTACTAGAAAAATGCAACTACTTTTCAACAATATGAATAAATGGTAGCAAACTAAAAAGTATACATCAAATATAAAAATTACTTCAAATATAATACAGAAATAAAATTAAATACTTTTAACTAATTTTTCTGTTAATCGATTTTACAAAACCTAGGTAGCTCATATTTTTATGAACTAGTTAATCTGCAACCAAAGCATTATTTAAAAACCAATCGGTTTACATATATGGTCATTTTGTGAAATTGATATCTTAACAACCTAATAGAGCAACAAGTGTTTTTATTGCTGTAAGTACCTGTAGCAATTTAGAGGACTCATTATTAAGATCATTTTATAATGTTGTCTACAAATTTAATGCTAGGTAAGGTACCGTAATACTTCCAAAAGCTGCAAGATCCTTAATTTTTCTTGTAGAATATGAGACAAGATAAGATACCATTTGGAGGTTTAGACACAAGCAGTACCAGACGAGAGCTTAGCTAATGATTAAGAAAGCATACTATAGCAGTATCAGACTCAACATCCAAATGACCAATGACATCATTCAATCGTTGGTAAACAAGAGGATAATTCTGCACTCGTGCTTCTATGTATAAGCCGTTTTGGCAAATTAAGAGGGGAATTCAGTATTACTTCAATGTAGGCCATTAAGAGGGCCAACTGAGATGCTATTCTGGTTTTAAAAATAGCACTGGTCGCAGAAAAGAATACATAAGATACGAAAAATTACTTGTAATAGTTGAATTTTTAAAGAGAAAAAATCCTAAAACTCGTAATTCAATTTCTTACTAAGAATAAAATTATTTGATCCTATGCTATCCTAAAGATGCCGAAACTTGTGTGAACAGATGATTGATGTGGGGAGATTGATTCTCCATTCTTTTTGAAAGTTTAGGTGTTATGTTTTAATCAACAAGTTTCAACTGAATGTTACTTCTCAATCATTTTGTATCACAAAGTAAAGTCTAAAATTCTTTTCCAATTTCTCAAGTAAGCGTCTTATTTTCCATTGGAATTATGTTAAACAGGAGGGGTTAATGAAAGCCACTGTCTGAAATAATCTAGACTCGGTGGTAATATATATCCACGGGTCCCATATGTCTGAAAAATCCCGTGAATATTGTGGAAATATGCATATATAATGCAATAATCATAAATGAATATATTGTTGAAAATCTTACAACTAAATTTGAGTGGAGTTAATTAAATATTAGTTCAGAAAACAAGCCCTCCGTGCATGTCTCTTATTTCACACACTGCTCAAAAAATCTGAAATACAAGTTTCAAAAAATTTAAATTATGATTTTGTTAATTTGAGTTAATGCTGTTTGCTAATTTTTTTGTGCGAACTTGTCCGAGTCAGTCTGTCTTTTGCGTAAAAATATAGATGGACAATATCTATTTAAGTAACAAAAATATTTTTTGACAAATTTATTTATCGCATGTCATGGTTTATTTTGAATTTCGAAATTGTATTTAGAAGTTGGCAGGGTAAAAATACAGTAAATTTGAAAATTTTGTTAAAGGAAGATATAATATTAGTAATTTGCTATTTTCTAAAATTAAAAAAATACTTTTCTCAAATTCTGTCAAATCCTTTCTTTCATTTTAGTGGTTTTTAAATTAAGCAATGATTAAAAATGCAGCTATCAGAAGTAAATTTTATCAATTGTTTGAACTTTAATATATCAGAATTACTTGCACATTCCTTTAAAAGTACATTTGAAACTAAAAATCTAATTGATTAATTCCTTTAAAGATAATCAAATACACTTGAAGGACTTTTAAAATATTTTTCTTAGCATTTAAATGAGAATATTTTCTTGGTATTTAAATATTCAAAATTACTTTCATTAGACATACTTATTACTTAAATGCTAGCTCATTATCTGTACGTAATATGCTATTCTATTAAGGAAAAAATGAAAAATGATTATAATTTGTCAGCTTTTATTCTTAAAATTGTGCAAAACATTGGTTATAATATGAAGAAATATTTGTAATACTAATTGGAAGTGTTCAAATACTAACTGCTATATGACTGAAAAAGTCTGGACTTTTAAATATTCCTTTACATTTTAATATTTATAATTTAAATGGAAAATGTTGATATAAATAATATTTAAAATGTGTTTCATTAATACTTTCAACTTCTTTTAAATTTTAAATCAGTATTTTTAATCATTAGGCAGAAATAGTGTACGAAATCAAAAATTCAAAAATAAAAAACATTGTTAAAAATAACCAGGTAAGTTTAATATGATCTAATATTTAATAAATTCAAAATTTCTGAAAAATATTTTAATTCAATGGATGGGGTGGAGGTATTTTGGTAGCAATGTAAAAAATATTGTGATACTATGGCTAAGGTGAAGTTTTGTACGTGCCATTTTTCCGTTCATCTTATAATTTTTCAATTGTGCAGAAAGAAAGATCTTGCATTCTAAACCATACAAATCCATATATTTAATTATGGTGGCAAAATTTTAGGGATTAATTAACCCTAGATTCGTAACCTTATATAAATTTTATGTACCTATTAATTTTTTAAAACCTAATATTTTTTGGTTGCCTAATGACATTTTTTAAAGTTGTATTTTTAATAATAATGGATTTGTCTGCATATGAATGAAAGCCTTTGATGTCTTAAAATTCAAATAATTGAATTTTTTTTAGTATTTTACTTTCAATCATTATACCACTCAATGCCTCTTATTGCTTTTTGTTCACAATTATTGTAAAAGAGAAATAAAGCTTATGTGCACTAAACCTATTTAGTAAATGGACATTCCCTCTTTTAATTGGATGATGTATTGTAACCTATTGTTTGTAATTGCATAACAAAGAGAATGTCAGACACCCAATGTAACATAAACTATATTATAACTGTTCAATATGGAATGTGTATTTACAGAAAAATCAAATATGTCCTGTGTTGCTTAAGTGTTCAAGGAATGTACCTGTGACACCCATATTAGTGTGGCAAGGAGAAAAGAAAACTTCAAAATTTACTCAGAGCAATTTGAGTAATGCAGGTCAGTCAGACAGTACATTCCCATAGAAAGACATACATTCAAAAGAATAGACCAGACTATAAACAACCAGAACAGTCCATCCGCTGCCAGCCTAGCAGGGAAGCAGGAACAAGAGAGACTAAAGGCTTTATCACTGCTTGAGTGCTACGATTCCATTGTGGTGACCATGGCTTCTATTTCACCATGCGGCACGTATGGCGGCATTCCGAGTTCTATTCCGAGAAATTATGTGATCAAGTTCTAGACGTCCAATGATGTTGCTCTGCTTGGTTCCAACATTAACATTCTGTGATGCTTCCAATTTTTCTGAAGATGAGTTCGTACTTCGATCTGTTCCCAATGCTAGCAGGGAACACAAAAAAGCGAGGCTGAAAGGCTTTGTCACTACTTAAGTACTATGATTCCATTGTGGTGACCATGACGTCAGCACTGACATTGGCGAGCACTGTTTCTGGTTCACCATGCATCACATATGGCAGCATTCCGAGTTCCTCCAGGTTCTATTCCAAATTCCACCGGCTACCGGCAGGTGGTTCGTCACGCGCTACTACAGCTCTTTTACAACTCACCAATGAATATGCCTGGAGAAATTATGTGAACAAGTTCTAGACTTCGAATGATGTTGCTCTGCTTCGCTCCATCAGATGCTGGTTATGCCCACTGATAGATTTTGTCACATAATTCCTCTAAAAACTGAATCATCTACTGACATTTAAACTATCAGTAGCATTGAAATTCTATGGCACTTCCAATTTTTTGGAAGATGGGTTCATACTTTAATGTGTTCCCAATGTTAAACAGTTGAGCAACATCAAAAACATTCTATGAATGAAAATTTAGATGTTGGACATTACAATGTACTACCATGAGTGATACATACCATGAGTGATACATACAATGTTTAGCAAGAAGTGTCTGGATGCATCTGTAAATAACTGACCAATTCTCACATCTGTTGATGTTTCATATATCTGACTGGACAGTGTATGCTGGAGAACTATGCAAATACTATGGCAATGTGAAATCTGGGTGATCGACATTTCATCCAAGTTCCTGTGACAGCAACCCATTGTTCGTGCATTTCTCCAATGTTCTCTTCACATTTAGTGTAGAGACAACATTTCCCAATGACATTCCTGAAAATTCTGAATTTTACTAAGCTTCAATAACAAATGGCTCGCATGTGTATTTTACCATGCTTGTGTTATTTATATACTGACCTATATGTATATATTTGAACTTAGTACTTGAATGCAATAACATTCTTGGGAAAACAAGTACATTGGACTCAACTGAATTATACTCCATTTTAATTAACAGGCCATATCTGTTAAAACAATGCATAGATCTCAAGGCTTGACAAAATGTAGATAGTAGTCAAGCGTGATCTTGGCTGATCATGACTAGTGTGAATATGCATCAACTTTGGAACTTTTAGAATAGTAAAAAAATGTTCCAAAATGTGAATAAACCATATTGAATATGTTATTGCAACAGTGTTATCAATGAATATAATATATCTATATCTCAATATTTGGCACAGGATTCTGTTTATAGACTTATAAAGATATGTAATGTAAAGTGCACATAAGCTCCTATGAACACACCTGGAGTATCAACGAAAATTTTAAATTATAAATATTTTTGTTTCAATTTAGAGGAGAATTCCAATGTTATAAAAATGTAAAGCAATTTGGAGAATATATTTTTATTCTCTTCTAATAAGAAATAAAGTAGAGAATAAAAAGAATTTTAAAATAAAGTATTCACACTTTAAAATAAAAATCAAAGTATGTCAATTTAAGCTTTCATAAAATAATTTCTGATTTCTACTTTAATATACATTTTAGAATATTTCTATTCATAAAACGCTTCAGAAAATTTTGAATACAAGTCCTTTTACATGTTCTAAAATAAAAAAAAAAAAGTGAAATCTCATTTCATTGCCAATACTATTTTCAGTTACCCATGCCTTCAGTTATCTGCAGGTATGTTTAATAAAAAAGAAATCTCAATTGCCCTGAAAAATTATTGCAGGTATTGGTACTATTTTGTTAATTATCACAGAATGTCTTGCGTCTTATGGTGAGACTCTAGGTTCGAAGCATTTTATGTTTAAGGACATTAAATTTATAAAATTTTTAAATTTTAGTGCTGGTGTAGTAAAACATTAATTTTTTGAAACATTACTCATGCATGAGTATTTAATTTTTAAAGTAAAGGTATAAATTATTCCTCTGCATTGATCACTTCCACTTTTCTGTAGTCGAAGTTTAAAAATGTTTTATGCCTAATTTTCAAGTATTACTGACAGTGGTACTTCAAAGGTTGTAAAAAGCATTTTTAACTTTTTAGGAAAGAATTACAATTTGTTTGCTTAGTAAATTTTAACTATCAAGCAAATTTTAACCATTTGCTCAACTGAAATTTTCATTAATTTAATTTAATACAAAATTTAATTTTAAATGTACATTTTTTTAAATTTATTAATAGAAAGCAAAAACCTTAAAAAATCATAAAATGGTTGCACCAAAATTTGAAATACTTGAATTTATATAATGAACAAAGTGCAGCCATTTTCAAAATTTATTAAATGGAGAACTGAGAAGAATTTTCTTGGTTTCTTTTCACTAAGCTTGAGCAGTCACTGAGTGAATTTTGTGTCAGAGGTAATTAAATTTTTTATGCCAATAAGGCATATCTAAAATCCAGGTGCTGTTCACATTCCCATAACTCTGAGGCATTGGTGCAATGTTAGCTACTTGTAAAGTGATCATTAGTTTTTACTTTTATATTTTATGCAAACATTATACCACTTTTAAGTTAAGCTGCTAGAAATATGCTTATGTAAACAAAAATCTAAATTGAACAAGATGAAGAAAAATGCTTGCTGATACCTTGTTCAATTCTTATTTGTTTTATAAAAATGTTAATGTTGTGCTAGCTTTATCAAAGGTAAAAGATGCAAATTTGTGAACCCTAATCTTTATGCACATTTGAAAACGTGCGATCATCAATTTGATAAACAGTTCCACTGTTTTTTAATGCATTGCATCAATGCAAATCTATAAATTGAAAAAAAATTTCATCAAGTAAATAAGTTTAAATACATTAAAAAGTTACTTAATACTTGACCCTTTTAAACTAAAGTTCTTTATGTTTAAAAGGGTCATCTTACCTCCTACAATTTCAAATTTATATTTAATTTATAAAATACTTAGCAAAAAGTAATGGAAAATGTTTATAAATAAATGTCTGATTGTTGATCAAGATTCTTCATCAACAATAAGAAACAATGTATCTAACTAGTGTATGAACAAAAAGTGGCACTTGCAAAATTTCACATGGCATTTATACGGGTTAACAGAAATGTTAAAATTTGAGCATAGCAATTATTCCAATAGTTACTGTGATGTAATTTCTGCTGACAAACTGATTTTACCAAAAAAATAATTTCACTCTTCTCAATCTTTGCTTCAGGAAAAAAATGCTTCACATGTTGTTCTTCTAGAATAGTACGCTTTCTGTTGATATAAAATAGTATAATTATTTCTCTGATAATTAAGGTGGGAAAAGTGAAAAACTTTGTTTTTGACTTGTTTGAAAAACCATTGCGACATAAAAATTATACCTAAACAGCAATTAATATCAAATGATAAATTTGCTGATAGCTACATTTCTAAATACTGTCAAAATTGCCCTGCATTAATTTATTACATGATGATATCTCTTAATGAAATATCTCTTAAGGAATATTTTAAGTAACAAATCAATAGTTCTATTTTCACTCGTACTTTGACCCAAATTGCGATACAAGCACGCATAGATGTTGACACGACTTAGATAATTCGCATAAAAATTTTACGTTTCGCGTCTTTTCGAGTATCACCTCAAATATGAAAATTTAAATAACGTCAATTTGCACAGTACATGGATTTCGAATCTGGAAATACATGTTACAAAAATTTTAATCGATACGACAGAATTTTTTATACATTTAAACGTGCAGAAGTAAAATGTGATTCTTTCATTTGACTTTCGACCATCTCTTGAAATTCAAGAATTTGAGTTGTGCCATATTTCTTGAAAATGGGGCGACTTGTTAAAAAGCATAGCTGTTACATTTGTAGAAATCCTCATTAAGTTTGATGTTTTTGAGCAGTTGAAAATCAAAATAAGAGATTGTATTGAGGTTTATTTTCATATTGAATGGTTTTTGAATACGTCATTTATCACATGAGAAGGAAATCAAGGTAACTAACACGAGATTCGTCAGAGATAGAGGGACACTCGAGTCTCAACCCTTTCTGTACCTAAGTGTCTTGAATTATAAAACCTGAAATAGGAGATTAATTTTTAAATGAAAATTTATAGGAGATGAGAAAAATTAAATGTTACCTCGTAAAGAAAATAGTAGTGTGAGTACTTTCTCAATTGGGGCAAATTAAGCACTGGATCTATCAAATCGTGCCCCAATCTCTCCTGATTCGCAGTATCCTTGTGGAAAATCGACTTTAACTTGAGAATTTAAGTGAAAATAATTTCGACCTTTATATGTTTGAAATAGGCTGTAATTTTTTCGTGAGTTGTCCAAATGAATGGCAGCTTTAGTGATTATTAGTGATAGGATGTATTTCCTCATAAAAAACTAATTGGTAGGACTTGGGCTGTGAGAAAGACTTCATAGATTTGTGCAAATGACCAACACCAAATCTATTTTATCTATATTTACGTTTAGGTAGCATAAGGTAATTAGGGTTAGTTAAGATTTTGATAGAATAAGTGATTATAGGGCTTAGTTATTAGTTAATCATTAGTGCAACGACTGATTTTCTCACAGAATTCCTTGATAATCAAAATTACCGATAAAATGCTTGAATTATATTTTCATCTTTCACTTCAATACGATTACTGGTGCATCCATTCTTATAATAAATAATACATTTATCTAAAGCAGCTCTCCAGATTGCTTTATAAAGCTTTAATTTGCTGTTAGAGTATTACGTTTGATTTAAGAATTCCTAGTTCATGTGTAAGAACTTAAACTACTAGCCACTTCTCTTTTCATCAGAACAGGGCTTCTATATAATTAAATTAAGAATATCCCTACAAAAAGTGATTCATAAAAATTAAGGACTTGGATTTTTCCAGTAAGTTATCTAAATGTTACAAATCGCTTATTACAAGTAACGTACACCTTTGTGCTCTGGTGAAACCTGTTTGTTTCAATTAAGTAATTTTTTTATTATCATCGAAACTAAACATTTTGTGCATGACACGAAAGACACTAAGTACAAGACGTGTGTTCATTGACAGTTACGTAGAGCGTCACATTGCATTTCTTGAATTAATAATCCCATCAAAATTTCTGTTTTCAATCTGGGTTTAAGAATTGCTACTTTGGACATGGTATTTGGTTTCGAAGCATTAATTTTTTACACATTAATTTCTCCATCTTTTCAAGTTGAAGGCGGGGCACAGGTTCTATTCCTCCCTGGGTATTTCTCTTCTGTGTCAGTGAAACACCTTGTAAGTTTATGTCCATTACTTGTTATTGTATGTCTTGTGTCTGGCGCAGCAGGGCCAAATACGGCCTTGCGCCATAAAAACCCAATCAACCTTCATCTATCTGCTCTGTTGAAGCTACCTTGTCTTAGATTCTGGGCATTATGTTCTTTCGCGACTCCATACTTGTTTTAGACATATTCAATTCAAATTAAAGCAATTAATTGCCATGTGCTTAAACACTTCAAAGTAAAGAATGTCTCAGAGGCATGAGATAATTTCGACTCTTTTTTAAGTAAGTTTTATTAGCAAGATTAGAGACATTCGAGCGAGTACAGTGGTTCCTACTGCCACTTTTGCTTACTTCATCGCCTATATTTCTCGGCATTTAAAAAAATTTTAAAGAAAATCTATAGGTGTAAACAGCGCTTCTAGGTATTGTATTATACAAAAAGTTTTTTAAATAGTTAAAAGATTTTGGGAAATATGCAGACTTCTATACGTGTTTCAAAATTCATTTTCCGACGTTGTTCAGTGCGCATCACGTCAATATCCTATTTAAGTCATGGACGAATTTCTTCAATCTTATTTTTTACCTGTTCAGACATTGTTTGGCAGACTGCACCATTCGCCATCGGCGTAGCGTGGTGAAAACACCGGTTCTCGTCCACTGGGCGCGGTCTGTACCTAATGGCATAATAAATCCGCGTACTGTTGGCCTTTGTGTGCATGTTAAATCCGTAGGCCTATTAGTCTTAATGACGGGAGAGATGAGTCCATAGTGCACACCTAAGAGCTTCTCTCAACTCAAAATGCATTTTTTTTGTTGGAGGGATGGATTATAAAATTAAAGCGGAATACACCATGCCCAGACCTAAATGTTAGACACGCATTTGTAGTTTGCTTTTCAATGTGCCGAAATGAAACGATCACTACCAGTTTTTACTGCTCTAAAATTTCGAGAATAGCCTCATATTCTACGCCCACTGTGTACCTTTCTTCCATATCTAGTCCTTGGTGTCCTAGAAAAGGAATTTTTAATAGTATTGGACTAAACTGAAACTTAAAACTTAGAAATTTTTTAATAGGTGTAAAATGTTTTAAATGCTTCTAGCAAACCCAGTTATAATCCACCTAGAAGTTGGCAGTTCCCATCCAAGCATAGACCCATTTTCAAGGTTTAAATAGACCCGAAATTCAGAAAATTTGAAAATTGCTCGATGTTCGGAAATTATACATGCTTCTCCTTTCATCCGATAAGCGCCTCTAGTTCTATTTTTGTCACCATCCTTGTTTCATTTCCCTTCGCAGAAAACAAATTATTTGGCTGGAAGTTAGATGTTTAGACCCTCCTCGGTAGCGCCCTTCCAGTTCTGAAAGACACTTGCAATTCCCTTTGATTTTGTCTATATTTTACATTCAACACATTTATTTTTTTACACATTGATCTGCTGTCTTGAATACTTTCATTTCCTCATAGGTTGTGCTTGGCGCAACGTCTTGTCCCAGGTGCCATTAAACATCATAAATTCATTCAAATTAGTATTCTTTGTCTCCATAAGAATATAATTTTTCGGAATAATGAAAGTGCACGTTATGAAACTGTAAAAAGGAATACCATTCTTGCTAAGTCTAGGACACCCTAGAAATATTAAAAGTGTGAACAATTCTTGTATTAACTTATACATAACTTTCATTTCCATTGTATGATAGGAGTTTTCTGAGGTTTCCCTTTCACACCTATATGACGAATTGAATTATCTATAATCCAGCAAAATATTGATTTCCTAGAATTAACAGAGTAGTAGAATGAGTATATACATTTTCGTACTTTTCTCAGAAATGAATAATTAAAATATTATGTTATCCTCTCAAATATACTTGGTATTTTTTTTTTTTTTGGTATTGGTATTTTCAATTAACGTCACACTGGAGCAACACAACGGGCTATTGGTGACGGTCCGGGATCAATCCCAGAGGGAAAGATCCGAGGACAACACCACGTAATTTTGAACCACGGTCAGATGACGAGGCAACACCTGAGCTGGCACCCCACTCTCCAAACTTCCACACCACGCCAACGTGAGGACGTTTGGGGCCACGACAGATTTAACGTGCACCAGCCCCCTTTGTACACGACGGTGTTTGGCTGGATTCGAACTCGCAACCCTTCGGTTGCTAGTCCGTTACTCTTCCAACCGGGCCACCGCGGCCCCAAATATACTTGGAAATAGTGTGGAGATTCCCATGAAGGAAGACGAGTTTATTATGAGTAATTTTATTCCTCCTTACCAGTTTTAACACGGAAATTTTTGACAATGGTCTATTCGTGCGTTGAAATTTTAAATGGTACTTCACATTGAAAACAATGCACTAAATATTTTGGTTTTCGATTATTTCCCATAGTTCTTTAGATTAGCTTTGATTGAAAATTGATGGATTTCGAATGATTTTGCTGTCTATTTCTGATTACCGTGCAAAATTTAAATATATTAAGTCGAATGATTTCTTGATACTACTTTGGTCACCAGAATGATATACTAGTATGTGAAAGAACCTTAATGCAAAATGGCTTGAAAATGGATGTTGATCAATGATTAAGAAAATGGCTAAAAACTTTAAATAAATGAGAAATGTGTATTATGTTTAATTTTTAATTATTTTTTATGAACTAGTACATCCTTATTTAATTGACTTTTTTAAGAATGTTTGATTTCACTAAGCCTAGCATATTACTTTGAAGTTGTATAATTGAAATATTTTGAATTATGTAACCCTAAAGTAAATGTTAAGTATTGAAAACAATCGTGTTTTTATTTTTTGTATATGCTATCAAATTAATATGGTTATTGTTTCATATCCAAAACAGCTCTTCATCGAAGCAGTTAATTTTCTTAAATATTTAATCACACAAGTATAATATTTTTGAGGTGAGTGGAGTGCTGTAAAAGCTAATTGATCGATTCTCGTCTAAAGCTATCTATAAATTTGCCCATACTAGTATTCCCATACCACATTTTGCTGTGATTGTTTGATTCATTAATCCGAAAGCATTTTATCTGATTTATGTGAACTAGTATATGTTTAGGAGTAGAATCCAGTGAAAAAATCTGAACCTACTATAACAGTTTTGGCAAATTGCTGTGACACGACTTGTTAAAGTATCCATTCCAGCCCTTGTAAGAAAGGATCATCGAGAAAATAATGGGTCCTATTAACTTTTTGTTCAAGATGCATAAAAACAATCTCAATCCCGTCTAATTAACCTTTGTGTTGCATAAATGACTATAGAACAACGAGTCTGAGCTTAGTATTATTTCAAAAACTTGTCTAGTCGTGAGAGCAAATAAACTCTCTTAATGCAAATTCTGGCTCTAATGACTGATTAAAATCAGTTATGTGCATCAAAAATTTCACAAGTTCACAGTATTCATTCGAGTAAATTTTATACGACTTAATTCGAGAAACGGGAATTCAAAAATCTCTCCAAAAGTACTTAAAATGAAATTTTCTAAGTACTTGAAAGTGAACTGAAATTTCAAACCTTGTGGATAGGACATTCCCTAACATAGTCGCTACATCAAGGGCTTGAAATCACCAATTCATACCAACCTTAAGTCTAAAAAATTTAATAGACTTATATGTTTTTGCGTTTTTAGGACATTTAAGATACCGTTTTGAAAATAACTGCTCACGACTACCAGTCATAAATCTTGAGCGGATTCGTACCGGTATTTGCTCAAGAGCATACCGAGGCTGTTAAGAGACGACGTTTCAGGATTCATTTCAGGCTTACGATGACTGGCAGCACTCGCAGTTCTTAACATTGAAGAAGTGGGAACCGGAGATCAGCTATGAAACAATAGCAACTGAATGGTCCAGCCTTCTCTAACTTACACCAGAAAATTCATGAAGATACACCAAAGAAGTTTTCGAAAATGTGATTGGAAGCTGCAAAGTTAAAAAGATAAAGTAGTATTTTCTTGTCTCATTTGGTATTTTTGTACTTTTTCAAATTATTTTTACAATATTCGTTAAATGTTTCGTAGTCCAGGAGTTTAATCAACTCCTGAATGATGTTATTAATGACGTTTGTTCTTAATAACTATTGAAATGACTAAGAACAAACGTCTATACGCAAATTGTTAAAGGACTTCTACAGCAAAATTTATGGAGATCTGACGAGTCTAGCAATTAATTTTAATAGTAGCTTATGCTAAATATACCGATAAGTCTGAGATACTAATTTTAATCGTAAGAACGATATTTCAGCATGTAAATCATGGATGAGAATCTACATCTGTGGATTCTCTTGATTTGAATGACCCCGAACACAGTATTTTATTTGATGGCATTTATTTTTAAACGTTTATTTCCCCAGAACGTTTCAGAAGTAACCCCATCGGAGATACTGGGCATTATGTACTCTTTTCCCATTCCATGTTTCTTTTAGACACATTCAATTCAGACTGAAGCATTTAGTTGTCTGCTTCAAAACTTAAAAGTAAACAATTTTCGAAGGCATGAGAAAATCTCGACTCGTTTGAGAGAGATTAAATTTCAAAATTTGAGACACTCGCGCTAGCGAGCACATTGGGTCGTCGCTCTCCTGTCACCATTGACTAACCCTTTAAGACGAGGAGTTTCGAGACAAATACTGTAGCATCTTTTTAATACTTCATCGCCATATTGTCCCCGATATTTATATATTTATTTGCTCTTGTCATCATTGCTTTTCCAGTTCTGAAAGACTCTTGAATTCCGTTCGAATATACCTAGATTTTACATACAGCACATTTTTTTTATTCTAACGCATTCATCCGGGCTGTCGTCAATACTTGTATTTCCTGCTTGCGCTTTTTGCAATCTGTTGTCCAAGGGCATATTAAACATCAGCAATTCTTTCCAATGAGTATGTCTCAATGAGAATGTAATTTTCCGCAATAATGCAAGTGTACATTATGAAACGGAAAGCGGGAAAACACCCTTGCTAAGTCTAAGAACTGCTTAGAAATATTACGTCTGATCTAATATTTTTGTATAAAAATAACTTATGTGTTCCATTGGATGATAGGATTTTTCTAAGGTTTCCCTTTTATATCTGTATATTGATTTGAATAATCTATAATCAAGCAAAGTATTTGTTTTCCAGAATCCATACAGTAGAATGAGTGCAGTTTTACCATATCCGTACTTTTCTCAGAAATGAATAATTGAAATATTGTGTTATCCTGTTAAATGTCTTGGAAATAGTGTGTAGTTTTAATATGGAAATTTTTGGCAATGGGTGGTATGATTAAGGTATTTTGAATTATGTCACCATGAAGTAAATGTTCAAACGCTGTAAGAATAGAAAACAAGCAATCACGTTTTTATACTTTTTGTATTGGCTATCAAATTAATTCGATTATAGTTTACTAAAACATCTCTTAATAGCAGTTAATTTTTTAAATATTTAATCACCTAAATAATATTTACAAGGTGAATTTGTAGAAGTTAATTGACTACTCTCTAGTAAAGGGAGCAGTATAAGAATTGTTTTTCTATTTTTGAAGTCTGCACATACTAGAATTTCCATGCCACATTTTGTAATGGTTTTTTGATTCATTAATCCAAAAATTTCTATCTAATTTACTCTAACAGCAAGTATAAGTTTAGGCGTAAATCTTACGAGATAAAAATCTGAACATAGATCAACATATTTGGCAAAGTGCTTTAACATGGAGAGCTTGTTTAAAATATTGAGGCATAAAACCTTGTATAGGTTTGTCAGTGTTCATTCGAGTAATAATAAATCAACTCTCGAGAAACAAGAGTTCAACAAATTTTCTAAGTACTTGAAAGTGAACTGAAGTTTCAAACCTCGGGGATAGGACATTCCCTAACATAGTCGATACATCAAGGGCTTGAAATCGCCCAATTCATAGCAACTTCAAGTCTAAAACATGTAATAGACTTGTATGTTTTTGCGTTTTTAGGACATTTAAAATGATAGTTTGAAAGTAACTACTCACGACTACAAGTCTAATCTTGAGCGGATTTGTACCGGTATTTGCTCAAGATCATATCGAGGCTGTCAAGAGACGACGTTCCAGGGTTCATTTCAGGTTTACGATGACTGGCAGCAGTCGCAGTTCTTAACCTTGAGGAAGTGGTAACCTGAGATCAGCTATGAAGGAAGAAAAACTGAATGGTCCAGCATTCTGTTACCTACCCCAGGAAATTCATACAGATGTGCCAAAGAAAATTTCGAAAATGTGATAGAAGTTAAAAAGATAAAGTAGTATTTTCTTTTTTGTCTCATTTGGTATTTTTGTACTTATTGTAAATTACTTTTACAATATTCGTTAAATGTTTCGTAGTCCAGGAGTTAAGTTTAATCAACTATTGAAATGATTAAGAACAGTTAAACGTCGGTACGCAATTTGTTAAAGGATTTCTGCAGCAAAATATTTGAAGGTCTGACGAGTCTAGCAATTAATTTTAAAAGCAGAAGTTTATACTAAATATACCGATAAGCCAGATATCATGGAAGGGATTCTAAATCTGCGGATGAGAAATACCAGTTTTAGTTTAGCAATTTTAGAAAGCGAGCACCTAATCGACTCCTTTTCATTCGACACACGAAACTCAGGATGCGGTATCTACCCAAGACGATAGGAATCTCCAAAAGTAGTGCAAAAATTAATTAAATAAATAAATTAATCAGATTTTTATTTAGTGCTTTCGGCACAATTACTTGAAATCTTAAGAAAGAAGACATGAAATCAAGTTTTGAAAGTCGTAAGAGTGGTAAAATTAACTTAATAAAATATTTCTAAAAAGTGCTAGGGGCAGATATCCTTTCTTCATTAGTCACCCGGACTGGGTGACTAGATTCCCTAAACCATTCTTAAAGATTCTTTCAGTGAACTGCTGATCCGCTAGCTGGATTGTTGAATGATGCTCGCTTCAAGCGAATGGACTTCAGGTGTCCATTCAAGCTCAAGTTGGTTCCTACTGAGTGAGTTATAAGGATAATTTTTAATCCATTCACTAATTTGATATCGATCTAATGCTCTCGGTCTTCCATGTTGGCTGATTTTTGTGAGTGTTTTTGCATTCCTTAGTTGAATTGCTTCGGTTTTCCCCCAAAATATCCTAGGTAGAGAATGGAAGTCAGCTGAGTGGTTTGTGACTTTCAGCTTTTTATAAGTGGATAGACTATTTTTATTGTAATCTAACCATTCCTTCTCTCCTGCATTTTGTGGAAAAGCAATTAAATGTGTTCAGTGTCAGATATAAGATAGTTGTAGTTTGTCACTGCTGACGAAATGCTGTTGGGAATTGTATTCCTTAACATTTCTGGTATTCATCTGCCAACACAAATATATCACGAATGGGAGGTCCGTGAGAGTTAATTAGTCTCGTGCATTATCTACTCCTTAATGTTTTTTTATCTTTGTCTGGATGCAACTTGCCCATTACTGGTCTTACACCATACCCAATAAAGTTTTTGGCAAGCAATACCATGTCGTATCAAACTAACATATGCTGAAGTTTTTTGCAGATTATCAGTTGTACCCGAAATTATGATAGATCGCGACACAGCTTGCGTAAGCGCTTCCAGTCACTCCGATGATAGAAAGAACCCTCTACACCAGTTACCTTGCTGTACACTGCATAATTGATCTATTTCATGAAGTGAAAGGCTGCCGCTATATATACAAAGAAGCTACACGCAGAGTCAAATCTTTGGTGACAGTCCTTTAGGGCATCCGGAACATCTTTCAGATTGAAAATTTCTAGCCCATCCATCTTCCTTTCATATTCTTCAGTCCTCGTATGCTACTGGTGAGCAGTGATACATCATCCACCTATCGTATGCATGACCTGGTATTGTATATTCTAGCATGTTTGGGCCAACAGTGCATGTCAAAATTTGTTCAAATTGAGATAATTTACCTTTGATTCAAATTGCATCCTAAACGATTCTATAGTGATATTGTGCCCCAACAAATGAAATTTTTATGAGACAGATCTTCCACTTTGCATGTTTTCTTAGCAGTGCAAGGGGGTCTAACCGAATAGAAAATAATTTCCTTAATCGCTTAAGATCTAGTGGCTTCCATTTCATTTGTGATTCAAGAAAGATGTCAAAAATATTACCGACCCTATTGAAGGTATATTTGCGAAAATTATTAATGGATTTTAACATGAATTGATTTGTTTGCATTCCTATAAAGGGAGAGAACTTTGGTGCGGTTTTAAAGACACAATTCATGGTTGGTTTTCGTCTGTTGCAGTATTTTACTGGTGGTTGCGATGATCTGCAGAAATAGGGACTTTATTTTTGTATATTAAAAAAAAATTACATAGGTCCATAAATTGTACAAACAACTATTACTTAGGGAATTATTTGCAGGAATCAAATTATCCCCAAATGAAAAGCTTTAGTTGCCAGCATTTGGATTGACTCGTACAGCTGCTTTGGAGATAAACCGAATCAAAGATTTTTAACCTACAGATAACCTGTGTCTATGACATGGAAACATGACCTGCTATGAATGCATTTTACCCACCCACAGAAGTGTGGTTTTTCAAAACATTTAAACTATCTTAGCCTATTAGAACTGCCTGGAACATCTCCTTTTCCTTACTCTGAGCTAGATACCTGCCCTTGTGTAGCAAAAAAATGCTGATAGCGACAAACCAAAACCAAACAATACTGTGATCAAAACAGTTTCTATAAAGAGGCTTTTATAAACTATAGCTATACACCAGTAGCGTTGCCATAGTTTCATTTCGAAGGGCGTTGAAATTGAAAATATACATTGCACGCAAACCAAGCAATAAGGCACTATTTTAAGAATACGAAGTAAAGGGGTTTCATGGTATATTTAGTACATGACCTTTTAAGTAAATTCTATTGTGGTACATTTTCAGAAAGTTCTAAATACAGAATTTTAAACGTTTCTTATAAGTTCATAAGTTTGATAGGGCCACGTTAGCCCGGTTGGAAAAATAACGAAATAGCAACCGGAGAGTTGCGAGTTCGAATCCAACCAAAGACCGTCGTGTACAAAGGGGGCTGGTGCACGTTAAATCTGTCGTGGCCCCAAATGTCCTCACGTTGGTGTGGTTGGGATGTTTTGGGAGTGGAGATGCCAGCTCAGGTGTGACCGCGGTTCAAATTTACGTGGTGTTGTCCTCCGAACTTTCCCTTCGGGTGTTGATCCCGGACCGTCGCCAATAGCCCGTTGTGTTGCTACAGTGCTACTTTAATCAAAATACCCATATTGTCTTATAGCTTTCAGAAAAATTACTTAACTGTCCAAACTGCTGTGAGGTGTTGACCAAAAAATTTAGGAAAAAATGCCTTTGAAAGATAAGACATCCTCCCAATTTGAAGGAATAATACCCCAAAACTGCTTTGCAGCTTAAAAATTAAAATGAACTAGAATTGTTCTTAATAAAAGACGCTCTTAAGTTTTTAAAAGAAAAGCAAGCAAATACCTGTTCATTACTTAGAAATAAATGCATGCACCCAACTGTTTCTAAACAGAATGAGATACTATTTATTTGCTTGTCTGTCAATCCAGGATTTGTGTTACAGTTTGAAAGCCGTAATCCATAGATGAAAATGTAATTTTTTAAATTTCAAAAATGACTAAAACGTTAACACAGACAAAAAGTATGCAAATGTGCCACATGATCTTAAAAGTGCCATACAAATTCGAAGATAAAAGCTTTGAAACGCAAATTTTATGAAAGTAGGGCCTTAATTTGTGCAACAGTTGGCTCGTGTAATGACGTAAGAATTTCATCACTCCTTTAAACGCTGTCACGAGTTAAAAGGTTTTCATCAAGGGTAACGAGTTTGACGCCTGATGTGAAAGTACTGCAGCTAGTTGTCCTTTTTAATAACATCAAACTGTCCACAAAATATTTTTTCAACTATGGTGAGTTAGGAATCTGCAAGTTACATTCTATAAAAAAATAATTCACCAGTGATCAGTATCTCCAATGCGAAGGACAGATGTAAATCTGTCCCGCCCTTCACATTAGACCTACGCATTTAACTCATCTTTTGTTGGGAGAGAGCCCATCATGTCAATCATATATACCAAGTACCTTAAGTGTTCATCACATTCTAATCGTTTACATTTTCACCTCAAAAATTTCAAGAGTACAATTCAAAACTGATAGGATTTGATTGTTTCAATCTTGTTTCATTCAAATCTTTTTTGTTTTTATACATGAAATTAGTCTTAAATATCTTAATTAAAAATAAAAAATTCAACATAACTTGTGTACTTTTTCAAAATTTCCTTGTGTGTAAATTGAATTTCTTTTCTGATTCAATTACCAACTTCTGAAATAAAACGTACAAATCTCGCGATGCAGTTGAATATAATATTTCATTTAAGTTGAAGTTATCACCTGAGTTTTAATCCAAAAAGTATATTTATGTTATTGAATAAAGCTTGTCAACATTCACTCGTGACGAAATAGTTTGGTTTGAGAATGTCAATGGCAACGTCTTGAGAAGATTTAGTATTCTTGCTCATCAATAAATGGCATTACGGCTGATTTTCACCTCAAAACTCAATAGCTTTTAGAGTTTGAAATTGCGGTTTATAGGAACACAAATTTTAATCAGCATAGATCATTAAGAAAATAGCATCTCAATCTCTTTTTAGAACTCAATTAGTTCTAAAAAGAGTCAAAGTCTCTCTCTTAGTCATGAAGTCTAAGAGTTAACTGAAGTTCTCTCTCTCTCTTAGTCATGAAGTCTAAGAGAGAGAGAACTTCAGTTATTTCTTGTTTTAGAACAATAATTGAAATTATTAAACACGAGAACGTGAATATCTGGTGTGTCCATGGAAGTCTGGTATCCCCTAATAAAATTATCTTAATTGGATGGTAAAATAAAAATCGATAAAACCTCAAGCAAAAGCTATTTTTTAAATGTAAATCTGAGTGAGACGTTACTTTTCCTTTTAACGTCTTTGATTTGCACCAAAGGAAGCAAACTAGGGAATGCGGATGCCCCGTCCTTTCAGCCTCAAATGGTTTCTTATAATTGCTTATTGGTGTTTTTCATGCCCAATGGGTACCTTCAGCCCACGCTCTTTCATTCGTCATGCTTCCTACTGAAGCCAGTATCCAATCCAGATAATGTGCGCTGTAGGTTCTTGCGTATGGTCTTATTGTTCTCTCCTCATTTTCCGGACTTCATAACAGAATGCTATCAAGACAGTTGCAGACGTTTTTATATTTCTTGGTTAATTTTCAAACTTGGGTACAAATAACGTATTTAGCTTTCACTAATTATAAGAGTGGGTAATGAATTTTAATGCACGTTAGTTATAAAATTATTTTTAAAACTGGAAATGTTTGAAGAATTTCCATCATCTATTATAATAGAAGTGTTTTTTTACCTATTAATTTGCGTTTATGAAGTAAATGAAAAAACATGTTCCTAATCACGTCCTGCCAGTGCTCTTTAAGCAAAACCAGATCTGAAAGCGTGAGGATGAAAATGTCCTTAACCCTCTCAGGGTTCACACCCATATATCCGTTATGCAACCTGCATTATTCCCTGCACAATTTTTATAGTTTTGAACCCAGAACCGAATTGAACACTAATTAATTTGCAATCGTCATGCTAAAAACTTCAATAGAATCACCTAGAATTCCATCATCCAATAAATTTTCAATTTAAAAAAAATCTCTTAAAATTTTCAAAATTTTAGATGGAATTAATTTATTAGGTCGAGTCATAAGTAACTTCCGTTTTTTATCAGACATTTATTTTGCTTTCAATTTTTTTGGAAGAAATTTTTGACAGCCTGCCTGACTTGCTCTTCAGAATTGAAGTTTTTCTATTCAAAAAGTTTGCAAGGAACAGAAAAGGTGAAAGTCTGTTGGGGCAAGGTCCGGGGAGTAAGGTGGGTGTAGTAAAACTGACCATCCAAATTCAAGAATTTTTTCTTGAGTCGCCCTTCCTGTATGTGGTCGCACAAAGAATGATGTTTTTGCGATTGACGAGTGCAGGACGCTTTTCATAGTTTTTCTTTCACTCTTTGCAGCTGCTGAACGTATGTATCCGCAGTAATCGTTAAGTTTGACTTCAAAAACTCGTGATGAATTATACCTCGACAATCCCACCATACACACAAAATCTTTTTTCCATGGATGTTTGCTTTCGGATCTTGTAGGGGAGATTGATCCTTATCAACCACCTCTACCAGATACGATATTGTCATAGGTAACCCATTTTTCATCGCCTGTTATAATCCTGTCTAAAAAAGGCTCGATTTTTACCCGTGATAGCACTTATTCCGTTCACTGAGATTGTGAGGTACCCATACTCCCAACTTGCTGACTTTCCCTAATGGTGGAGACAAACAGTTGATTGTGATGTATTCAACCTTCCTGCTATATCTCTTGTTGATTGACGTGGATTTTGCTCCAATATTGCTTTTAAAAGGTCGTCAAGATCGGAAGGACGTCCCGCCCTCGGTTCGTCCTTTTAAAGTCGTATGTCCAGAACGGAATTTGGCAAACCAATTTCTAACTGCTCGATCGCCTATTAGACCTTCACCGTATACACTGCATATTTTTTCAGCTTTCACCTTAGCAGTATTGCCTTGTTTAAATTCCCAAAGCATTACATGACGAATATGCACTTTTTCACTCCATTTTAGGGGTGATGAACAGCAGTTTAATGAAACGTGCACCACACAAACCAGTTGTCATATAAGACTAACTGAACCCTTATCTATTTAGTGAAAGCAAAAACTCCTTTGTCCCGGTTACTTATAGTGGGTAGATACGAACATAGATTCTACCTAGCTTTCATCGGAAGTTATGACTCGACCTAATACTTGGACCATTCACGATCTATAATTTCATCTTTCCATGAAATGGACACTGAAACCTCAGATGGAAAGAAAGTGTGTTTTGCGGGGTCTTTTTATGTTTGTGTCGTCCTTTTTGTTTGTGCTGTTCTTTTTTGTGTTTGTGCTGTCCTTTTTTGTGTTTGTGCTGTCCTTTTTTGTGTTTGTGCTGTCCTTTTTGTGTTTGTGCTGACCTTTTTGTGTTTGTGCTGACCTTTTTGTGTTTGTGCTGTACTTTTTTGTGCTTGTGCTGTCCTTTTTGTGTGTGATGTCCTTTTGTGTTTGTCGTCCTTTTTGTTTGTGTTGCCCTTTTGTGTTTTCTGTTTGTGTCGTCCCCTTTGTGTTTGTGTTCATTCTGTGCAGTCCATTTTGTGTGTGTGCATACGTCATTGTTTAGTACTTACGTTTGTGCATAAAATTACTTTTTGCATGTAGGATAGTGTATGAAATTGCTCTTTGTATGTTTGTCGTTTGTGCATGTATGTTAGTGCATGAAATTACTTATTGCTTGAATTATTTCTTTGCGCATGGATCACTGCTTTGTGTGTGCCAGTGCTTCGCTCATCTGTCGATTTGTGCTTGCGTCATTCCTTCATGCACGTCCGATGTTTCTGTTGGAGAGGGTTGGATAATAAAATAATTCTACTCACAAACTAACATTTCTCCAAATTTGTTAAGTTTTGTAGTTAAGCAAAAGTGACTTCAAATATTTTCTTACTGATAATATTCTTGTTTTTACTGATGCTGGAATTCTTGAAACGAGTTCCTTGAATGGATGGAAGATCTCGGACAGTTTCTTCATTCCAAAGGTTGAAGTCGGATTGTCACATGAAAGAGAACATTTGGATTTGTTGAATGTAAGTGCAGAGTATAATCCAAAATAGAAACTAAATTATTTTAATTTTAATAATCCAAAATGGAAACTAAATCATTTTAATTTTAAACGTTTACAAAGAGCAGACATTCACGAAATAAATTTGAGTTGGTTGTATGGAACACGCACAAAAAATAAAAAAACAAGCATATATTTGATTACGATTCCTATTGTTTAAGTAAATAGGTTGCGTGAAATCGTCAGATGTTCGGTGGCAACTTAAATCGAATAATTTTGTATCTATTTGTCAGCACAATCGTAACAGGACTGGTGACCGGGTAACTGCCAATCTCGATTCAACAGATCTGGGTTCGAATCGCATAGCTCTTCTACAGTACTTTATTTTTTAAATAGTTTGATCAGCTTACAGCACAAACCGACTTTTGTGATTAACGTGTTTAGTTAAAATTTGGTAACAGCATGAAAAAGTATGTAATTTAAATGTTTTTGAGTTTTCGGAAACATTGCACGCATCCAACTTTCACGAATGTAAAAAAAATCGCATATTTCTATTCTATGAGCACAAAAACAGTTTTTAATGAATATAACCGCAATACTCTTTTTGAGTTGTATTGGTTTTACTAATATTGATTCACTTTTTCAGAAACGTCATGGAATTGGGTAGTATCCGTCGGTATTATCATCGGTATTTGTTCTGCCGTTCCATCAGTTGGTTGTGGAAAAGTGAGATATCATCTGTGCCGCATCCTCCCCACTTCTTCACTGATGGAAACCGACTTCTCCCCAGAATGACCAACATCTGTCTCATCACGTTCCCCCTTTTTCTGGATTCAATATCTTGAACACTCAACTGTTAAGCGTCGCTAAAGAACTGTTCTCCGACTCATCCATGTACGAACTGAACCACAAAACCCGAGTATCCTGCGTCATCGACTTTTATAAAATGTACTCTTCTCTCATGTGTTCCTATTAATGGGCAAACCTACCCTACGAGGTGTGATCCCAATTGACAAGATTTACATTTTGAAAGTACTTGAAGTATAATAAAGCTTCATCGAGCCGGGGTTTTCCCGGTAGTGTGTGCTCTGTTTCATCCAGGGATGTCCTGTCTTTTCCCGGATGGGGCATTCCGAATGGAATGTTTCTAGATAGAAATTTTGATGGGGAAGGATAGTTCTCACAAACTAAAAATGAAGTGATTACCATCCACTTGTCCTACTGCATGGAAAATGATCTAAGATTGTGAATGAACTTGGGTCACGAAAGAAATCTCGCATGAATATGTAATTGGAGGAATACAGGAAGGTAGGTATTTAATTAACGTCCCACTGGGGGGAGCAACACAAGGGGCTATTGGTGACGGTCCGGGATCAATCCCAAAGCGAAAGATCCGAGGAGAACACGTAATTTTGAATTACGGTCAGATGACGAAGCAACACCTGAGCTGGCACCCACGCCAACGTGAGGACATTTGAGGCCACGACGGTGTTTGGCTGGATTCGAACTCGCAACCCTTCGGTAACTAGTCCGTTACTCAAGAAGGAATGTCTCCGCTAGGTATGAAGGTTGGTTGGGTATTATGGCGCAAGACACAGTTATGGACATGCACACAGGTTTATTGACACAGGAGAGAATTGCACCCAGGTAGATAGGACCTGTGCCGCCAACATTTCCGCATGAGAAAGGCTCCTGCAGCGACCGATTTTCTTTTCCTATTCGCAAAAGACATGATCCAAGAACTCGATTGAATCAGCCTGGTTTGAAGTGACGGATTAGCAACCAGGGGTTGCGAGTTCGAATCCTACCAACGACCGGTGTGTACGTTAAATCTCGTTTCTTCTCGGCGTGTTGTGGAAGTTTGGAGAGTGGGGAACCAGCTCAGGTGTGACCATAGTTAAAAAAAACGTGGTTCCCTGATCTTGGGGATTGATTTAAAGGACTACCAAGTTACGCCAGTGTCTAAAGAGGTTACATTTCTAGCATCTCTGGTATAGTGCACGTTAAAAATCTGCACGTTGGCGTGCTGTGGAAGTGTACAGGTTCGAAACGTTGTCCTTGGTTGTTTCCTAGACGGACGCCAATAGCCCGTTGTTTTGCTCGGTTGCGACGCTAACTCAAAAAGACGGCCGCCAATAGCCCGTTGTTTTGCTCGGTTGCGACGCTAACTCAAAAAAGACGGTCGCCGATAGCCCGCTGTTTTGCTCCGTTGCGACGCTAACTCAGAAAGACGGCCGCCGATAGCCCGTTGTTTTTTACCACTGCGACGCTAACTCAAAAAGACGGCCGCCGATAGCCCGTTGTTTTTTACCACTGCGACGCTAACTCAAAAAGACGGTCGCCAATAGCCCGGTGTTTTTTACCACTGCGACGCTAACTCAAAAAGACGGCCGCCGATAGCCCGTTGTTTTGCTCCGTTGCGACGCTAACTCAAAAAGACGGTCGCCGATAGCCCGTTGTTTTGCTCCGTTGCGACGCTAACTCAAAAAGACGGACGCCGATAGCCCGTTGTTTTTTACCACTGCGACGCTAACTCAAAAAGACGGTCGCCGATAGCCCGTTGTTTTGCTCCGTTGCGACGCTAACTCAAAAAGACGGTCACCGATAGCCCGTTGTTTTGCTCGGTTGCGACGCTAACTCAGAAAGACGGACGCCGATAGCCCGTTGTTTTTTACCACTGCGACGCTAACTCAAAAAGACGGCCGCCGATAGCCCGTTGTTTTGCTCCGTTGCGACGCTAACTCAAAAAGACGGTCGCCGATAGCTCGTTGCTTTTTACCACTGCGACGCTAACTCAAAAAGACGGACGCCGATAGCGCGTTGTTTTTTACCACTGCGACGCTAACTCAAAAAGACGGCCGCCGATAGCCCGTTGTTTTTTACCACTGCGACGCTAACTCAAAAAGACGGTCGCCAATAGCCCGGTGTTTTTTACCACTGCGACGCTAACTCAAAAAGACGGTCGCCGATAGCCCGTTGTTTTGCTCGGTTGCGACGCTAACTCAAAAAGACGGACGCCTATAGACCGTTGTTTTGCTCCGTTGCGACGCTAACTCAAAAAAAGACGGACGCCTATAGACCGTTGTTTTGCTCCGTTGCGACGCTAACTCAAAAAGACGGTCGCCGATAGCCCGTTGTTTTGCTCCATTGCGACGCTAACTCAAAAAAGACGGTCGCCAATAACCCGTTGTTTTGCTCGGTTGCGACGCTAACTCAAAAAGACGGCCGCCAATAGCCCGTTGTTTTTTACCACTGCGACTCTAACTTAAAATTTTGCTGATAGCCCGTTGTTTTGCTCCGTTGCGACGCTAACTCAAAAAGACTGTCGCCGATAGCCCGTTGTTTTGCTCGGTTGCGATGCTAACTCAAAAAGACTGTCGCCGATAGCCCGTTGTTTTGCTCCGTTGCGACGCTAACTCAAAAAGACGGTCGCCGATAGCTCGTTGCTTTTTACCACTGCGACGCTAACTCAAAAAGACGGACGCCGATAGCCCGTTGTTTTTTACCACTGCGACGCTAACTCAAAAAGACGGCCGCCGATAGCCCGTTGTTTTGCTCCGTTGCGACGCTAACTCAAAAAGACGGTCGCCGATAGCCCGTTGTTTTGCTCGGTTGCGACGCTAACTCAAAAAGACGGTCGCCGATAGCCCGTTGTTTTGCTCCGTTGCGACGCTAACTCAAAAAGACGGTCGCCAATAGCCTGCTGTCTTTTACCACTGCGACTGTTTCAAAAATAGTAAAATAAAACTTAATTTCAGACCTGTATCTCGAAGAAATCGTTTTTGTTTCCGGAATAAAAATCTTATTTTAAGGTGGCCCAAATTGTACCTGACTGCAAAATATCACTCGTTTCTAAGATTGTGTGAACAGCATTGCCTGAATTTGAATGGATTCACCCATATGGTGCTTTTATCTGGAGATTTGAATCGAGTCCGAATTTTAGTAGCTGAAATACCAAATATTAATCAATGACCAAATGTGATTGTGACCAACGTGTAAAAATTGACGAATATACTTCACGTAGTAATTCGCGTTTACACTCAGATTAAAGTGATGAATAAAAGTAATTCCAACATAACTACCTGAACCGATATGAAGAAGTATTTTTGTGTCTATTTGCTTTTACAAATTTTGTGCTTCGTTCGAAAAAATTTATTCCAGTTTTCCTAGATGTCTAACAAAAGCATTAAAGTACCCGAGTCTCTAAAATAAGAATTGTTTAAAACACATTGAAACTGTCCACTTTTCGAAAGTATCGCCCCATTTTCATTTAGTGTGAAGATTAACACTAAATGAAAATGGTTTGTACAATCTCTACGAAAGCGTTGTAACAAGCTTTGGCAACAGTATTATTCGCAGTTGGGGTTTCATGGAGCAACAAGATCCGATACCAGACAAACTGCGCCAAACGAGTATGATTCGTCTTGGTATAAAGACAGTTCGTCCCAACTGAACACATTTTTCACCTCAAGTTCACTTTAATGACCTTGTGTGTGCTCCATCGGTATTACAAATTATGGTTAGTAATCTCGAATCAATTCAGCTTCAAGACAATACGTCCTTTTTCATTACTACTTGGAATGATGTTTGTATTGAGACTTCAGGGAATGGAGACAATTTGTCTTGCACTGTTCTTATGAAAACTAGGAGTGGAATTCCAATTGGTGTATGGGTCTATCGTAAATAACAACACAACACCCAAATAATTTTAATACATTTCCTTCAAAATTACTAAACAGAATGAGATGAACACTTTCAATAAAATAATATAATACATTCAAAAGGAACAAAGTGTACAGCTTCTAAAAATAGTTGACAAAATTTCCACATGTCTGAATCATTGTAGTGAATTAAGTTTTGAAATGAAAATTGAAATTTTTGAATACCTTAAAAATATACAAGGACTTAAGACATACCATTCAAGAGAAGCAATTGTTGCTGTTATATAACTTTTTATTTCTCAAGTTTTTCGAGAAAAATCAGCGTTAGCTGTTCTCCATATTTCATTACTTTTTCAATTTTTATATAAATGTATGACAGTTGTGATAGTCGGTCCATGCGATTCAAGTTTTTTAAATGTGTTTTGGTCTTACAAAACAGCGAAAAATAAAACTTAACAAATTGGGAAAATATGCAATTAAACTCGTACTATTATTTACGTACAAAAAGAACATCTGATGAAACTCGCAATTGCAAATCAAAATATCGGTTTACGTTGATACAAATATGATCCAATTTTTCCATATACACAAAATATCACCATTTTCAACCTGTGTGAACACAGTATACCAAACTATATTTAGACCAAACCAACGAAACTAAATGTTTAACACCTTCAATACATATATTTTATATAAAACTTGCGAAAAATCTAACGCATCCATTTAATTAGTATCTGCTCAAACTTTCAGAAACCAAAAATTTCAGCCTAAATTGATACAAGTTTAGGGTTAACTAATTTTGTTCTCGGAATATATTTATTTCCCCCGAGTTCGTAAAGGAGAGCGTCCAAAGCAATCTCATGGGTACCTAGAATGTATATCTTACGCTATGTTCTTAGGAGACAAATTTGTTTTTATTCATGTCTAGCCTTTTCACGAGAAAAGTGTTAAGTATTCCCTCATTCCTTTCTTCTCGTCGCCAATAGCTCATTGTGTTGCTCCACTGCGTCGGTAATTAAAATACCTATCTCCTGTAACGGATCCTATACAGATCGCCCTTGAACGAGCCTTGCACTCTGGTCAAGTTAAGCTTGTGAGTGACCAACAGGAAATTAGTTCCAGAAGGGTCATCCACAATTACTTAGCACAGTAAAGAATGGACCCATTTGCATAACCAACTAAGCAGCTTGAAACTGAACCTATTAAGCAGGTTATGTTTACACTTGAATCAGACTACAAATCGGTCATGACTCATCAATTCATGCAGGATTAGTTATTCCAAAAAGAACGACTTCCCTCAAGAGAGGTTCTTTTGCCGAAGCAGCCTTTAACGCTTTCAAATTTCTTTGTATAATTTAAACTTCTAGGATTGTAAGTGCTCTTATTCCCATGTCACATTTCCTGGTCTAAATATCAATTTAACTTCGATTTCTGAAGCCATGCAGTTACTAAATTAAACATTTCAAGTATTAAAGAAATGTTTGTAATTCTAAATTATAACAGCGTGGTTACTATGTCACGGAAAGTTGTGAAGCAGGTTACAATGCAGAAGAGAAAACTTTCAAAATAAAATACAACTTCTATAACGAAAGAAAATTTATCAATTCAATACAGTTCAGAGTTTATTCCAGTTTTTCTCAAATGTATAAAATATAACATTTCTTATTCGACACTGAATAGTTCTTGGTACAGAATGAGTGTTGTTTCTTAATACATCAATGAAAAAAATCAGTAGATTTACAAAATTGTGAATTGTAAAAAGTAATTGCACAACTGATTCAAAAATTTGATTATTTTGAATCAGTTGTGTTTAGAAATACGCTATTTTCAATTTCCTTTTCATGCTATTGCGATGAAAGATATTATTTCTAGAACAGAACGATTTGAGTTTCTGATAAGAAGTCGACTAAATACTCAGTAACACGACATGCTCGATTCAATTTCGTTTCAGCTCCCAAATTCTTTTAAGAGAAATTGAAATCCACAAATCTCTTTTCAAACTAATATTGGATAACAATTCAGATGGGAATTCTTTCATTTTCTGAGCAACAATTCAAAAGACTTAATTTTTGTAAATGGAAAATAAGGGAATTGGATTTTTAAATACAAGCGCACGAACTCATTTGAAAATTAAATTGAGAAGACTTCATTAAAAGTTGGAAGTTAGTGGTTATTACATAATATAGAAAGCACTCGCCTGTGAAAAAGGAAGAGGAGAGATTGCATCTTTTGACTGGTCCGATTCCTACAGATGTGCCTATTGAAGTCTAAGCCTTCCAAGAGAACGTTGCCTCACAGCACTGGAATTCCGGGGCCCTCGAAATTCCTTTAGCACTAGAGAACAACGCCCCCTGGATGAAATTTCACAAGTTTTTCTCCACCAGTTATCAATTGATCAGGCTCATCTGATCTCTAGACATCGGTTTTGATTAATGTTTTAATAGATATTTTAGAATATTTAACAGTACCCCAGTCATTTGAAATGGATGTACAAGTCTACATTTGCAGATATGCTCAAACGCTCTATAGTCAGTTACTTAATCTAATGTTCCAAACCCATGACATTTCAAATCAAATTCGAGTTCAATGTCGGGGGAAAATAATCAATATTCTGTATAAGGTTTCTCCTTTTCTCTTACAGCTTTTAGAACAGATTACTTTTTCAAGTTTCAAAGGATGAGAAAATAAATGCTTCTACTGCTATTTGCAAATAATGCTAGAAAAATAATTGGCGGGTCTACAAATTAGCAAAGGAACATAACAGAGGAAGCAACAAAATGAGAACATGGTTCGCCGATTGAGCTAATTCAATACGTTATTCAAGTCCTTCTAGTTGCTAGTGACGCTCAGAGGGTTAAGAATATATATTACCCTATTAGGCACAAAGGCATTTTTCAGTCGCAATGCCGATAATGCCGACATAAAGATAACTATGCACCTGATGCGAAATGATACCAGATTTCTCAGCTGAAATTCCGGTTAAAGGAAAATTGCTAGAATTTTAATAAAAAGCCTAAGCACAAAATGCTATTAAGTGGTTTAAAATGATTTTTAACAGTAAAGTTAAAAAAAAACATGTTTCAATCCAGCTGTAAATGTATAATCTTGTAGCAAAATATGACGGTCGACCGACAAATTAGGGGTTCCAACTCCCAGCACTCGAGATCTCTTGGGTTTTAATATTTTTAATGGTGAGGACACGTAGACACCAGGGTTAGAAGATAGAAATATAAATACAATGGGAGCAACCCAATATGCAGGACGACTTAATCCCTTATAAAGTCACTTGGTTCTTTTACTAGGGTTTGGGGTTTATCGCTTAAGGTCCAGAATGTTTGTTCACAAGCCCGAAAAATCCAAGTGACATTAACAATTTGTGTCCAAATATTTTGATGGTTGGGGCCTTGAGATTTGAAAACGTGAAACAAAATGGGGTCTGGCTTTACCCCTTGCTATAATTTCCTCCACTTACCATTGCTGACTACAAACTGCAAGAGAAACTTCGTGATTTTCAACAGTTCCATTTTTCTCTTTAATAAGTTTAGGGGAGGACGGCTGGCAACAGGGGGAAAGATCAGGGCTTGTTCTGGAGAATTGTGGATCGAGGTTAAGGAATACAGGACTAACACTACCGATTCTGGAAATAATCCATACACAAAAATTACTTTAAATTGTGCTAGTTAAATACTGACCAATCGAAGGATTCAGAATTTTTTTTCAATTTGAAGTCATGAAAAAAAATTTTTTTTGTTCAAGAAAAATTGAGATCTCGATCTTATTGTGAGAGATAGTGTGGGGAAAAGTGCTACTTTATTTTAAGAGATTTTCGATGTATTTTTCACTTTTGCCGGGGTGTTATCATTCAGTACTTGGAAAATAAGGATTGGAATTTTGATTCATTTTTCAAAGTAATTGTGTCTTGCGTGAAACATCTGTTAAAAATAGCTTCTCGGGTCAGTGCAGGGACAGTCACTAGTCAGGATATTCCACTACGAAGAATACGAGACTAAGAAATTCCATGGATATATACAGGACTTAAAATCTGGTACGATATTTTGTAAATCTAGCATTTCGTTTGACTCGGAAAGACCTGGACCCCATGACCCTCTGCACGGTTGTTGTCAAGTCATGTGGAACCAAAGCAGCACGACCCCCTAATCACGAGGAGAGCGGCAACACGACCCGACTGCAGCTGTTCGTCTCATGAGGATTTTGGAAGAGAAACAAAGTTGGAAGTTCAGCTTGTTTCCAGAGCATGTGAAGTGCATTACCTGCTCAGGTCAAAACATAAGTCAATAAACGTTGTTTTTCAGGATCGTCCCTATTTCATCCAAAGGGAATTTTGCGTTTACAGCAATGTTGTCCAAGAATTTCGCCAAGATCATATTCTAAATGTAATGGATTTTCCAAGTGCTTTATGTTAGGGATCCAGGATTTAAATTTTTGCATCAACTCTTCAAGATAATATTGATGCTCTTTTTTAGGATAAATATATCTTACAATTATGGTGACTTGAAATAAAATACGGTACCTTTAAAGATAGATATTCAATGAAGCATTACCACCTTAGGATGGAACACGACAAAAGGCTACTATGCGGAGGAGCAACGACCAACAAACGGCACGCGGCTAAGCGAAGAAAAAAGGGCCAACGGCATGAGGCGAAGCGAGGGTTAAACTACAAAAGGCACGTGTAAGAGCGAAGATAACACGACAAACGGCACGCACGTGGCGGTGAAAAGATACCACGACAAACGAAACGCGGAGGATGAAAAATAAGACGACAAACGGCACGGCACGTGGCGATGAGACGATAACACCGCCAAACGAAACGCGGAGGAAGGAAAATAACACGACAAACGGCACGGCACGCGACGGGGCAAGACAACACCGACCAACGGCATGGTACGCGGAGTGGCAAAGACAACACCTACAAACGGCATGGCACGCGGCGAGCGAAGATAACACGATAAATGGTATGCGATGGAGCGACGATAACACCGACAAACGAAAAGCGAAGGGGGAAGTTAACACGACAAACGGCATGGCACGCGGACTTCAATACTATGTAGATTTAGTTGGTGGTAATGCTTCAATTGTATCTTCAATTGCACAAAATTAGATAAAATGGATTCTAAAAAAATTCTGAACTATTGCCTTTTTAGGAAAATGCATACTTGAACGATTTATTGCGGGTGAAATTTTAAATTCACTTGTTCACAGCCATTACGAATACACTTTAGCACTGTCTTCCCTCTCAGCATGTCAGTTGATGCAGCATGCATGCATCAATTGGCATGGTCGAGAAGCGAGTGCTTGGTGCAACAAGTCATTTCTTCCATTGTACCAATCGACTGTTTGTCATAACACACTCCATGCTCTGGAAAGTCAAGATTGAATTCTGTCGGAAAAATTCCTCATTTCTCTAGACCTCCAGTCAGCTTTGTTTCTCACGCAAAGTTTTATCTATCAACTTATGCAGGTCTATTTCATAGATTGCAGTTGAAGGGCATTCATTCAAAAGGGAATCTTTTAATGGGGATGAATTCGACAGGTAGATCTCAACAGAGCTCTTCCTAAATGGTGTACTGTTAGGGTTTTTGTCAGTTTCATACTTCATTCGTGAATTAAAGCACTTGTGAACCTCAATATTTTATCCTCAATTTACATTAGAACATTTCAAAAGCACTCAAGGGGGATAGTGTGGAAAAATCAAATGCTTTTGTGAACGAAAAGTGGCTTATTAGTTAATTGTTTCGGTTTTATGGCGCAAGGTCCAATAACGGAAAAGCTGTGCCAATTGCAAGATCAAATAATAAAATTATATGAAAACAATAAATGTGTGTGGACAGATAACAAGTCAAGAGCCAGATATGAAATTAAAAAAATATTTGTTGATGAACATAAAATCCAAATAAAACAGTAGACTAAATACCAATGATAATTTTTGAAAATTTAAAATGCTGGTCAACATTTTAAGAGGGTCGATTATTCAGTTTCGCAATAGGGCGGCTTAGGTCATAGGAACACTTCATAATTTTAGTTAAATTCATCGATCCAGCTAGAAGTTCAGGACGTGCACAAAACGAAGCTTAACTTCTAAATCCATGTTTCAAACAAACTGCAAAATCTAAGGGGAAACAGTATCAGAGCGTGGAATCATCGGTCTTGTCATCTTTTGCTACAAGAGAGCCGATTAAAGAGATTTATTGCCTAGAGCACAAAGAGGGCTAAAAACTCAATTTCTTAATAGATTATGAAAATTAGTTGTTTGTAATACGAGACCAGAAATAATCACCATTCTTATTTGTTAACTATTTTGAAGTTCACGTGAAACGAATGATTTCATTTATTACAGCAGGTACATGACTAGTTATCACAAGGAAGAGTAGGCAGGTGATTCCTAAGAATCCATTTAATAAGTGAGCTAGCACATTGAAATGAAATTTGAGTCATTCGAGTCTAGATTGTTTTTAAAAGGCTCCTCAGATTAACCCTCTGGCATCACGGGATTTCAGACACATGGTCATGAACACATTTCCTCTAATTGAACCGAAGATCTAGGTGGGACTTATCCATTCATACAAGGGTATTGGTAGGACAGGTTGAAAGTGTAAAAATATTAAACAGAAAATAACAAAGAATTCCTCTTGGGTTGGATATTATGGTAGGTTATAAACGATCCATCCCTCAACTGAAAACGGATAGTGATATGCATTTTAAATAAACATCAAGGATTTTTGTTATGGTCACTTCGTCAGATCTGTGATCATCTGGTCACTTTTGATAGTTTTTTACCCTACTCTGAATTTTCAATACCATTTTATGTCGCCCGAACGAGAAATTTAGAGCATGGGGAAATGGCTTTTCAATCATTGCCAAAATAGTTCCACTCACCATACATTTCGACTGGCTTCTACTGATTGCATGCACAATATTTACAACACACGCTATCAAAGATAGAATGAACTTGATGGAAGCAAAGATCTCCAAAGAGATGGACACTGCTTAGGAGTCCCAGAAAAACCTGATTCCACTTGACTTGTCTGTTTGAAAGTTGCTCAAAGATGAATTATGACACATTGGGGAACAGAATAATGAAGTCAAGGTGATATATCCTGAGAGACTTCCTAGCCTTTCTCTGAAAGAGAAAAATAATAGTTAAAATTCACGGTTAAGCAAATTTTCGTGACGATGTTTCATTTAAAAATATAAAAACGTTTAAAACCAGATGGTGCTCAGGAGAATTTTAGTTTAATATTTTCTCATTTAAGAATATAAACGTGATACTCGAAATAAAACAGCATTAAATGAATCAACTAACATGACAGTGTGGCGAATACAATTTCGTATCTATTAGATATAACGATAACGAGTTACCATTAAATATTAAACAAAACACTTCAAAAACTAGAAAAATATGTTTCAAGAAAAGATTCAAATTAGCGTTTTACCGTAGCAGAGCAGATCTGCCTATGGTGTGAGGGCTGTACCAGGAGAGTGGTCTTCCAAGGGGCCCTCTCCCCTCTCCTAAAATAGAAAAATGGGTAATATGAAATTTAGGAACAAGATCAGAAAAAGGGAAGTGATGCAAATACAAATAGGTATATATTATAGACTTAATTATATCGAGTAACCACAAAATCTATATAAAACGTATCGAAAACTTCAAGCCTAGATTCAAAATAGCGTTCTTACATTTGCAGAGCAGATCTGCCTTTCGTGTGGAGGGCTGTACCAGGTCAGAGGTCGTGCGTGGTGGCGAGTCAGAGGACGTGCGTGGTGGCGACACAGAGGTCGTGCGTGGTGGCGAGTCAGAGGTCGTGCGTGGTGGCGACTCAGAGGTCGTGCGTGGTGGCGACTCAGAGGACGTGCGTGGTGGCGACTCAGAGGACGTGCGTGGTGGCGACTCAGAGGACGTGCGTGGTGGCGACTCAGAGGACGTGCGTGGTGGCGACTCAGAGGACGTGCGTGGTGGCGACTCAGGGGACGTGCGTGGTGGCGACTCAGAGGACGTGCGTGGTGGCGACTCAGAGGACGTGCGTGGTGGCGACTCAGAGGACGTGCGTGGTGGCGACTCAGAGGACGTGCGTGGTGGCGACTCAGAGGACGTGCGTGGTGGCGACTCAGAGGACGTGCGTGGTGGCGACTCAGAGGACGTGCGTGGTGGCGACTCAGAGGACGTGCGTGGTGGCGACTCAGAGGACGTGCGTGGTGGCGACTCAGAGGACGTGCGTGGTGGCGACTCAGAGGACGTGCGTGGTGGCGACTCAGAGGACGTGCGTGGTGGCGACTCAGAGGACGTGCGTGGTGGCGACTCAGAGGACGTGCGTGGTGGCGACTCAGAGGACGTGCGTGGTGGCGACTCAGAGGACGTGCGTGGTGGCGACTCAGAGGACGTGCGTGGTGGCGACTCAGAGGACGTGCGAGGTGGCGAGTCAGAGGTCGTGCGTGGTGGCGAGTCAGAGGTCGTGCGTGGTGGCGAGACAGAGGTCGTGCGTGGTGGCGAGTCAGAGGTCGTGCGTGGTGGCGAGTCAGAGGTCGTGCGTGGTGGCGAGTCAGAGGACGTGCGTGGTGGCGAGTCAGAGGACGTGCGTGGTGGCGAGTCAGAGGACGTGCGTGGTGGCGAGTCAGAGGACGTGCGTGGTGGCGAGTCAGAGGACGTGCGTGGTGGCGAGTCAGAGGACGTGCGTGGTGGCGAGTCAGAGGACGTGCGTGGTGGCGAGTCAGAGGACGTGCGTGGTGGCGAGTCAGAGGACGTGCGTGGTGGCGAGTCAGAGGTCGTGCGTGGTGGCGAGTCAGAGGACGTGCGTGGTGGCGAGTCAGAGGACGTGCGTGGTGGCGAGTCAGAGGACGTGCGTGGTGGCGAGTCAGAGGACGTGCGTGGTGGCGAGTCAGAGGACGTGCGTGGTGGCGAGTCAGAGGACGTGCGTGGTGGCGAGTCAGAGGACGTGCGTGGTGGCGAGTCAGAGGACGTGCGTGGTGGCGAGTCAGAGGACGTGCGTGGTGGCGAGTCAGAGGACGTGCGTGGTGGCGAGTCAGAGGACGTGCGTGGTGGCGAGTCAGAGGACGTGCGTGGTGGCGAGACAGAGGTCGTGCGTGGTGGCGAGACAGAGGTCGTGCGTGGTGGCGAGACAGAGGTCGTGCGTGGTGGCGAGTCAGAGGTCGTGCGTGGTGGCGAGTCAGAGGTCGTGCGTGGTGGCGAGTCAGAGGTAGTGCGTGGTGGCGAGTCAGAGGTCGTGCGTGGTGCGACAGAGGTCGTGCGTGGTGCGAGTCAGAGGTCGTGCGTGGTGCGAGTCAGAGGACGTGCGTGGTGCGAGACAGAGGCCCTGCGTGGTGCGCGACAGAGGTCCTGCGTGGTGCGCGACAGAGGTCCTGCGTGGTGCGAGACAGAGGTCCTGCGTGGTGCGAGACAGAGGCCCTGCGTGGTGCGAGTCAGAGGTCCTGCGTGGCGCGAGTCAGAGGTCCTGCGTGGCGCGAGTCAGAGGTCCTGAGTGGCGCGAGTCAGAGGTCCTGAGTGGTGCGAGTCAGAGGTCCTGCGTGGTGCGAGACAGAGGTCCTGCGTGGTGCGAGACAGAGGTCCTGAGTGGTGCGAGTCAGAGGTCCTGCGTGGTGCGAGTCAGAGGTCCTGCGTGGTGCGAGTCAGAGGTCCTGCGTGGTGCGAGTCAGAGGTCCTGCGTGGTGCGAGTCAGAGGTCCTGCGTGGTGCGAGTCAGAGGCCCTGCGTGGCGCGAGTCAGAGGTCCTGCGTGGCGCGAGTCAGAGGTCCTGCGAGTCAGAGGTCGTGCGAGTCAGAGGTCGTGCGAGTCAGAGGTCGTGCGAGTCAGAGGTCGTGCGAGAAAGAGGTCGTGCGAGAAAGAGGTCGTGCGTGGTGCGAGTGAGTTCGTGCGTGGTGCGAGTCAGATGTCGTGCGAGTCAGAGGTCGTGCGTGGTGCGAGAGAGGTCGTGCGTGGTGCGAGAGAGGTCGTGCGTGGTGCGAGAGAGGTCGTGCGTGGTGCGAGAGAGGTCGTGCGTGGTGCGAGAGAGGTCGTGCGTGGTGCGAGAGAGGTCGTGCGTGGTGCGAGAGAGGTCGTGCGTGGTGCGAGAGAGGACGTGCGTGGTGCGAGAGAGGACGTGCGAGTCAGAGGTCGTGCGAGTCAGAGGTCGTGCGAGTCAGAGGTCGTGCGAGTCAGAGGTCGTGCGAGTCAGAGGTCGTGCGAGTCAGAGGTCGTGCGAGTCAGAGGTCGTGCGAGTCAGAGGTCGTGCGAGTCAGAGGTCGTGCGAGAGAGGTCGTGCGAGAGAGGTCGTGCGAGGTGCGAGAGAGGTCGTGCGAGGTGCGAGAGAGGACGTGCGTGGTGCGAGACATAGGACGTGCGTGGTGCGAGACATAGGACGTGCGTGGTGCGAGACATAGGACGTGCGTGGTGCGAGACATAGGACGTGCGTGGTGCGAGACATAGGACGTGCGTGGTGCGAGACATAGGACGTGCGTGGTGCGAGACATAGGACGTGCGTGGTGCGAGACATAGGACGTGCGTGGTGCGAGACATAGGACGTGCGTGGTGCGAGACATAGGACGTGCGTGGTGCGAGACATAGGACGTGCGTGGTGCGAGACATAGGACGTGCGTGGTGCGAGACATAGGACGTGCGCGGTGCGAGACATAGGACGTGCGCGGTGCGAGACAGAGGACGTGCGCGGTGCGAGAGAGAGGACGTGCGCGGTGCGAGAGAGAGGACGTGCGCGGTGCGAGAGAGAGGACGTGCGTGGTGCGAGAGAGGACGTGCGTGGCGAGAGAGAGGACGTGCGTGGCGAGAGAGAGGTCGTGCGATTCAGAGGTCGTGCGATTCAGAGGTCGTGCGAGTCAGAGGTCGTGCGAGTCAGAGGTCGTGCGAGTCAGAGGTCGTGCGAGTCAGAGGTCGTGCGTGGTGCGAGTCAGAGTTCGTGCGTGGTGCGAGTCAGAGGTCGTGCGTGGTGCGAGTCAGAGGTCGTGCGTGGTGCGAGTCAGAGGTCGTGCGTGGTGCGAGTCAGAGTTCGTGCGTGGTGCGAGTCAGAGGTCGTGCGTGGTGCGAGTCAGAGGTGGTGCGAGTCAGAGGTCGTGCGAGTCAGAGGTCGTGCGAGTAAGAGGTCGTGCGAGTAAGAGGTCGTGCGAGTAAGAGGTCGTGCGAGTAAGAGGTCGTGCGAGTAAGAGGTCGTGCGAGTAAGAGGTCGTGCGAGTAAGAGGTCGTGCGTGGTGCGAGTGAGTTCGTGCGTGGTGAGAAAGAGGTCGTGCGTGGTGCGAGTGAGTTCGTGCGTGGTGCGAGTGAGTTCGTGCGTGGTGCGAGTGAGTTCGTGCGTGGTGCGAGAGAGGTCCTGCGTGGTGCGAGTCAGATGTCGTGCGAGTCAGATGTCGTGCGAGTCAGAGGTCGTGCGAGTCAGAGGTCGTGCGTGGTGCGAGAGAGGTCGTGCGTGGTGCGAGAGAGGTCGTGCGTGGTGCGAGAGAGGTCGTGCGTGGTGCGAGAGAGGTCGTGCGTGGTGCGAGAGAGGACGTGCGTGGTGCGAGAGAGGACGTGCGAGTCAGAGGTCGTGCGAGTCAGAGGTCGTGCGAGTCAGAGGTCGTGCGAGTCAGAGGTCGTGCGAGTCAGAGGTCGTGCGAGTCAGAGGTCGTGCGAGTCAGAGGTCGTGCGAGTCAGAGGTCGTGCGAGTCAGAGGTCGTGCGAGTCAGAGGTCGTGCGAGTCAGAGGTCGTGCGAGTCAGAGGTCGTGCGAGTCAGAGGTCGTGCGAGAGAGGTCGTGCGAGAGAGGTCGTGCGAGGTGCGAGAGGTGCGAGAGAGGTCGTGCGAGGTGCGAGAGAGGACGTGCGTGGTGCGAGACATAGGACGTGCGTGGTGCGAGACATAGGACGTGCGTGGTGCGAGACATAGGACGTGCGTGGTGCGAGACATAGGACGTGCGTGGTGCGAGACATAGGACGTGCGTGGTGCGAGACATAGGACGTGCGTGGTGCGAGACATAGGACGTGCGTGGTGCGAGACATAGGACGTGCGTGGTGCGAGACATAGGACGTGCGTGGTGCGAGACATAGGACGTGCGTGGTGCGAGACATAGGACGTGCGTGGTGCGAGACATAGGACGTGCGCGGTGCGAGACATAGGACGTGCGCGGTGCGAGACATAGGACGTGCGCGGTGCGAGACAGAGGACGTGCGCGGTGCGAGAGAGAGGACGTGCGCGGTGCGAGAGAGAGGACGTGCGTGGTGCGAGAGAGGACGTGCGTGGCGAGAGAGAGGACGTGCGTGGCGAGAGAGAGGTCGTGCGATTCAGAGGTCGTGCGATTCAGAGGTCGTGCGAGTCAGAGGTCGTGCGAGTCAGAGGTCGTGCGAGTCAGAGGTCGTGCGAGTCAGAGGTCGTGCGTGGTGCGAGTCAGAGTTCGTGCGTGGTGCGAGTCAGAGGTCGTGCGTGGTGCGAGTCAGAGGTCGTGCGTGGTGCGAGTCAGAGGTCGTGCGTGGTGCGAGTCAGAGTTCGTGCGTGGTGCGAGTCAGAGGTCGTGCGTGGTGCGAGTCAGAGGTGGTGCGTGGTGCGAGTCAGAGGTGGTGCGTGGTGCGAGTCAGAGGTGGTGCGTGGTGCGAGTCAGAGGTGGTGCGTGGTGCGAGTCAGAGGTGGTGCGTGGTGCGAGTCAGAGGTGGTGCGTGGTGCGAGTCAGAGGTGGTGCGTGGTGCGAGTCAGAGGTCGTGCGTGGTGCGAGTCAGAGGTCGTGCGTGGTGCGAGTCAGAGGTCGTGCGTGGTGCGAGTCAGAGGTCGTGCGTGGTGCGAGTCAGAGGTCGTGCGTGGTGCGAGTCAGAGGTCGTGCGTGGTGCGAGTCAGAGGTCGTGCGAGTCAGAGGTCGTGCGAGTCAGAGGTCGTGCGAGTCAGAGGTCGTGCGAGTCAGAGGTCGTGCGAGTCAGAGGTCGTGCGAGTCAGAGGTCGTGCGAGTCAGAGGTCGTGCGTGGTCTTGCTTAGCGTGATGGTAGAAACAATGTAAGGTGTTTGCTGTGCAATCAACGACATTAATTGATAATGTGTCCAAATCTCAGCAATGGATCCGTAAGTTCTTCCAATGAGCTTGTGTCTGAAGAAGAGAAGTCCACAGCACTGCTTTCTTCCCAGTCTTCCCAACGAGAAGTTTATCTCTAGACTGTTATGGTATGACTTTGTAATAATTGTAAAGGGGTTTTTGTAAGATCTTTTTTGGATGATGGATCGCACTGTTCATATATAGAAACTGGTTTAGTTAAAGAGTTATATGTCCAATCTTCAGGTACGGAAATATTGTCACAAGGTTTATTTGGCGGAGGAACAACACCTGCTGCTAAACATGAAAATTACGTAGTGAATATAGAGGGTTTAGACGGAAAATATTCGATACCAGTTTCATTCCTCGATCAGCCAAAGATTTGTACGTCATTGCCTAGTATTCAAGATGAAAACCTTTTTTCCGGTCTCTTCCCGGGGGATAGTCCTGGAAGGGTAGAGATTTTCAAGTCGGGGATTTCAGCTGTAGAAACCTTAGTTGGTTGGACCATCTTGGGTCTAGGCAGGAAAAAAGAAGTTTTTAGTATGGCTTTGATGAACTTTGAATTGCATAACATTTGGGATTTAGACGTTTTGGGCATAACTGATCCAACAGAAGTATGAGAAGAAGCTGCTGGTGTAAGACACGTTGATCCATTTTCATGAAACCCTGAACGTTAACGATGAACATCGTTATGAAGTTACACTGCCTTGGTTGGTTGGGCATCCTTCCTTGTGCAACAATCGTGAAGTAGCCCCGCAGCCAGACTTCGTTCTGTTACGAATCGTATAGTGCAAGACACATTCAAGGCGTATAACGAAGTTTTCTTGAATTGGAAAAAGGATGGAATTATTGAAGATGCTGAGTTTTCAGAGGTGAAGAATTCAGCCTACTACTTACCACAGACCGGTAATTAAGTTATCAAGCGATACAACGAAAATACGGCCTGTGTTTGATGGTTCATTCAAGACTAAGGGTGGTGCTTCATTAAATGATTGTTTGAGTACAGGACCAAGTTTGACACAACAAATTCATCCATTACTAAACAGATTCAGATGGGGTACCAAGGGAGTAACAGCAGACATTAAACAAGCATTCTTGCAGGTAAGTGTAAATCCAGTAGACAGATGTGTTACAATTCTTGTGGTGGAATAATCCTGAATGCTCAACTATCGTCGAATATAGACACTGCCGCGTCGTTTTTGGGATAACTACATCTCCTTTCCTGCTGAATGCAACAATACTGCATCACCTTGGCCAGGAAAAATTTAAAGGTAAAGATATGGCTTTTACAAGAAGCAAATTGGAAGATGGGTTTTAAGTGGATAACCTGATTACCAGTGTCAAAGATGAAGATCAGTTTCAAATTCTGAAGAGACAAGCAATTGAGATAATGGCCGCTGAATATTTTGATTTATGATGCTGGTTTTCTACAGGTAGTTCAGAAGACTCAATTAGGACTTAAGTGGAATTGTAAGACAGATGAAATGTCATGCGTTTCCCCCAAAACATCTGTCGACCTAAGTCTATCACCAACTAAAAAAATCTTACTTTCAATAGTAAACAGCGTATACGATCCAATAGGATTTTCTTGCCCTGCAATGCTGGTTCCAAAATTAATTCTGCAAGAAGCTTCCAGAAGGAAATTGAGTTGGAACGAAGAACTTCCTGAGGATCTTAAAGTGAGGTTTCATAGTTGGGCCAGACATCTTAGTCTGATTAAACAATGCTCTATTCCAAGAAGAATGTTTAGAGGAAAACTCGATGATGCAACTTTACACATTTTTTCAGATGCATCGGTGTTTGCTTATGCTTGTTGTGCATTCTTGCGATGTGAAGACCAAGGAGAAATTTTCATAAATTTGGTGGCTGCAAAATCCAGAGTGATGCCAATGAACCGTCCAACGATTCCCAGAGCGGAATTATTAGGAGCTGCCATCGCTGCTCGGTTATATAAGTCTATTCAAGAATCTCTGAAGTTGCCTCTTAGGACGTTCTTCTGGAGTGACTCTATGGTTGCGTTAGCATGGATTAAAAAATAAGAACCTTGGAATACCTTTGTCGGGAATAGAGTAAAGGAAATAAGAGAGCTGACGGATATCAACGCATGGAGACATACCAGGAGAATTAAACCCTGCAGATTTACCATCTCGTTCCTGTAATTGATCCGACCTTTTCAAACAGGGAGGGCCCTTTGTGGTTACGAGTAGATGAAGAGTCAAGTCCGGAAACGAGCTTGTCGTGTCCGGAGGAAGCGCTGAAAGAATGCAGGAAGATAGTGACGAGCGCAGCAAGTGTACAGAAAGAAGTTGTTAGTCAAAGATTCCTATACTTTTCGAAATACTCAATGATAGTACGGATAGTCGCGTGGATTCTCCGTTTCTGTGTCAACTCTCGTAAAGTTCAAGAGAAGATTGAAGGATCAGTGACGGGTTTCAAATTGCTGAACTATGTCTAATAAAGATGATTCAGAGCGAGTGGTCAGAGGAGAACAGGAAGAAGTATAAAACTTCAATGAAATTTTATGAAGACGAAAATGTACTGAAGGTCAGAACTAGCCTTGTATTTGGTGAAGATAACGAGGACTTTCAATGCCCTATTGTTCTACCTGATCATCCAATAACTCGACGTTTAATTGAGTACACGCATAAGACTCTAAATCATGCTGGTGTACAGACCATACTGGGACATTTGAGAGAAAGATTTTGGATCCCCAGAGGACGGAGGATTATCAGGGAAGTGATTTCTAAGTGCATTCCCTGTAAGAAGCATTCCGTGAAACATGCGACAACACAGTGTGCGCCATTACCAGCCGATCGTATTCAGAGTTGCTGCCTTTCATGTCGCCGGTGCAGATTTAGCTGGCCCAGTCTTTTTGCGAGGAGGTATCAAGGCTTGGATCATATTGTTTACCTGTGCTGTGTATTGTGTCGTGCACCTTGAGTTGGTAACGTCTTTGTCAACTGATGCCTTTATTCAAGCCTTGCGAAGATTCCTCGCTCGTAGAGGGAGATGCAGTGTTATTTATACAGACCAAGGAACATATTTCCTGGGTACCGCAAAAGCACTTCAAAATTTGGACTGGGAAGCTATTCAAGCAGACTGTGCAGCGCAACAAATAAAGTGGAATTTTAATCCTCCAAGTGCACCTTGGTACGGTGGATGGTGGGAGCCTCTCATTAGGGTTCTCAAGGATCTTTTGAAGAGGAACATCGGCAAAGCTAGTCTCAACTACGAAGAGATGCTTACCGTGTTGGCTGACTGCGAAAGTACCATCAACCAAAGACCTCTAACCTACATATCTGAGGATCCTGAAGAGCCAAAGCCTTTGACCCCTGCCCATTTTTTGCGTGAAGTTGCTCCACCATTACATCGTGAGACAGTTGATCTAGATCTGATTGACAGCAACCATTTACGAAAGAGACTGCTACCTTCAAAAGGTTCGTGAGAGCTTCCGCAAGAGTTTCCAAAGAGAATATCTAGCTGTGTTGGTGAAAAATCCTGAAGGTAAACGTTCCAAATTTAAGGCGGGTGATATCGTTCTTGTGGGATCTGATAATTCTAAAAGAATAGTGGAACTTAGCACGTTCTGATCTCGGGCAGATGGAAAACGAAAAGTCGCTCGATTGAAACTGGCTCATACTACTCTTATTCGGCCTATTCAACGACTCTATCCTTTAGAAATACGGTCCGAGGATTTACCACCCATCACCGAGGCACGGATTTCTGATGTTTCTGTACGGAGACTGAAATATATACCGATGGTTCAGGTATTAATGAACGTTTTGGGGCAGCGTTCGTGGTCATGTACTTCGGCGTCATTGTTGAAACGTACATGTACCGCATGAGTGGTAATTGCACGGTGTTTCAGGTGGAGCTGTCCGCCCTTGAAAAAGCGTTGGAATGGGTTCAGTCCAGACCCCTGAAAATCACATTTTCTCAGTCTCTCCGCCTTACAGGCTCTGAAGGATCCAAACAACTCTAATCCTCTAGTCAATAAAGTCTCTGTACTGGAAGGTCGTGGGATGCCAGGGTATACATTTGCACTGGATCAAAGCTCACGTCGGCTACCAAGGCAACGAGGCGGCCGACGCGGCGGCCAAACTGGCTACCGAGAGAGCGGACGTTGACATACTGGTGCTGAGATCATGCCTCACCCTCAAAAATATGCTTATCCGAAAAGCAGTGGATCTATGGGAACAGAGATGGAAAGCTTCCTCAGATAGTCGCTACACATTTCAGTTCCTGCCGGTTCCCAGTCTCAGAAGGCACCGCTATGTGTAGGGTCAAAAATCTCACCTTGGAATAAGACAGATGCCTATGTAGAAATTCACTCAGTCCTGCAAACTGGCGCTAAAGGTAGATTGTTCTTCAATCGAATACTTATAGGAATTAAAGGAAGCCTTGAGCATAGGAATACTTAAAGGACTTGACGGAAACCTTGAACGTACGGGTACCTAAAGGATTTGACGGAAACCTTAAGCACTTAAAGGATTTGACGGAAAGTTCAAATATCCTTTAAATACTTAAAGGATTAGAGGGCATTTCAGTGTTGGCAAATTGCGATTTTGCTGGAATTGCTATAGTGTCGGTGATGTCCAAATTCTCGATAGTGCTGCGTTGCACTTGAGCATACGTAAGTCCCTGCTCAGCCAACCATGGAGGGTTTTCGCTGGTTTCCCCTTCACGTAATGCAAATGCAGGTTGGTTTGAAAGACCTTCCAGCGGAGGCAACTGTCCCTAGATGACTTTTCGTAGTCTTAATCTCATCAACTCTTTACATAGCCAGCTTGCATTTTTGCATATTTAAATAATTAGGCGCATATTTGCCTGTCCTCCCAGTACCTCTGGTACCCCTGAATACGATGATGATACCACTGAATGCTGAATACGATGCGCGAACACCGTGCGAAGCCATATTGTATCAAATATCTTGTTAGGAGGAAAAAAAGGGACCACATTACACCCTCCGGTCAGAACTCTATAAGAGATACGATAATACTCCTCCGCCCATGTGGAGGAACCGCCGTCGACTGTCTTTAAGACCAATTGACAGGCCAGTTTCGCCCTTGCTTTGAGACCACCGACAGTTACATTTGGGGCCGCTCCTCACAATCTATAATGGCACATAGGTGGCAACAGGAGGGCTGCGCAGAGCATCATTCTCATTGAAAGAAAGTTGTTCAGCTTGATGGAAATTTCATCCAGACACTATTTCTTCACCATTTTAAATCTTGGACATTATGATCAAAGCCTATATTCGAGCCATTTCGCATTCACTTAAAATTTAGAAGTTATAAAGGAATAAATAGAAAGGTGCCATACATAAAATATTCGTCCAATTATGCACAATAAAAGATAACATTTAGATTTTACTACGAAGGAGGAGAAATAAACTGTAAAATTCGAGGATACAACGAGAGGGAGATCAGATCACCATTGCATGAGAATTATTACTTTCCTCAAGGCTCCCAAGTTTAAGCAAAATATTTGACTTAAAGTTCTTATCTTGTCTACTTTTTTTAAAGCTACATTTCAGTTTCAGTACCCCGTGAGTTTACAGGTGCTGTTAGGATTCCAAGTTTAAAAATTAAATCACATTTTTAGTAAACTTATGAATTATGCTTTAGGTTTTTGGCAACACTTGACCTGGGACGAGTAGTTTTTCATTCATTGAATTTTTATGGCCCAAAGGCCAGGTTCGATTCGTTTTAGAATAAAGGGGATGTAAAGTAATCAGTGCTCTTGTTAAAATTCTTAATATCTTTTAAGGTTTAAACTTAAGGCCAACTAAGGAACATTGAAAACCCAAAAGAAAACTCAGGCCTTATTAAGGCCTTTGAGACACGACGATGGATGAGGGAAAGCTAACATTTGCATTCTTGAATGAAATTGAAAACTGCGGCTTAATATATCTGCCCCTTCTCCATTTTATTTGACACAAGTGTCCATTTTAACAGTAAATTTGGTCTTGTAACTGTTTAACAGTGTCTGCTATTAAGATGAGCTTGTAACAGAAAATGACTTCAAATCTTCTTATGGTAGTATATAAGTAGGAAAATCAGATTTTATAGGAAACTTCAATTTCAAAACTGCTGTCGTAGTTGAAAGTGACATACATCTGAAATCAAACTTAAGATTGAGACTTGTGATAAATGTAGGATAACGATGACATTTTTGGTCAGTTGAACTAATATCAGTTGAAACAGCTTTGCAATTGTGCAGGAGCTATAATGCTAACCGTGCTCACTCTAAATTTTTATGCTCTATTAAACAATGTAAATTTAAGCGATCCAAGCTTGGTTTTATAACTGTTTACCTAAGTATACTATTTGTCTCAACAATGCATTTGCAGTGCTGCACTTTATCTGTTCAATTAAATGTGATCATAAATCCATTATTGTTGAACATGTGCCACCAAGATACAGGAACTAACATAATTTGTGAGAATGTAGTATATGTCTAGCATTCTTTAAAAGTATTCGAATAAACAGTGATTCGAAAATCTTCGTATTCGACTCATTCGAGCACATAGATGCGCTTTAAAGTTTTACAACGTCCACAAATTATTTGATATTGTGCATCGATGTCCAACGACGTTTACAGCCCTTTTCCCGACAGCATGACTGCATTTAAATATATGCTAACCAACAATTTAAGCAGCACTTAGTTTGATTTACATGCAAAAGAGTTACCTTTTCATTAGCATCCAATAGACGAAAATCCTTACATTTTTGAGGATGCTAAAATCGCCATTCTCCTTAACATGTTTGCATGCTGTAAAACTTGACACAACTCTTTCCCATTGTGATACTGACTTTAATACGATGTTATCAGCCAATTATTTATGTAAGTTATGAGCATTAAAAATTGGTATCGCATAATTTCCCCTTAAAGCCTTTAAAACAATACTGCATTCTCAAATATGGTTTCAATTTTATCATTAAAATATATTCAGATGGAACCATTAATGTGTCATTAATGTATTAACAGAGGTTTTTTTAACTCTGGCATTGTGCCATTTCTTAGATTGAGAAATTAAATTATCAAATAAAGACGAGTTTTGCGAATGCAGTAAACTGCAAATCGGAGAGTAAAAATCTAAATTAAAGATTTATAAAAATAAATAAAACTAAATAAGCTAATTACGAAATTTTTCTTGTTCAAAATTCACAATGAAATGCTGATGTGTTGGTAATCAGGAACATTCTCTAAAAAATTTTTGTAGGATGCCTATATAAATGTGAAATCTTGAAAATGTGCAACTATACACATAAAATTCATATCCCAAAACATAAATCTAACATAATTCTAAACTTTTTCTAAAGTTTTAACAGCATAACTCAAAAACTATAAATATTATTGTTTATTTATAGTAAAATTATCTCGATAGCTATAAAAATAAACTAATAAGGTCTAGAAATGGTTGGTTTTTATGGCACTAGGACTTGCAGAGATAGGATTTCAGACGCCTGTATTTTCTGAAAATCACTCAGGCTTTGTAAAATTACTAAATAACAGATTAAGCTGTATATTTAATTACATATAAATCCAACTTTTTCAAGTTAACTCATGGAATTTCAGATGGACTGAATAAATTATTCAGGCAAGATATTAATGCTTGAATAAAAGTATTAGAATGGATCACTCAAGAATTTTGGAATATTCGTAATTTGCAATGTACTGGTTGCTCAGAGGTTGGTAGTCTCACCCTTTGAAATAACTGTTGACAGAAATGGTCACTTTCTTAAAAACCTTTTTCTAAATACTGCGATCGTTTCGTCATCTTTTAAGGAATGAGATGTTTTATAGAAATTAAGCAATTAAATATTTCAGACAATTTTCTCCTGCTTTATTAAAGAACGGAAGGCCATCGTTCAAATTCACGTGTCGGTGGGGTACAACGAAAATAAAAGTACATTCCAATTGAGTTTCATCTCAAGCGTTCTGCTTATTATTCATCGTCAAGTAACAGATATACAGTTTACCTACGACAGGAGTATAAAAAGGGTCAGTTACAGGAATCGAACCTGCACCTCTAACGGCTCGCATACAGCTAGCGTGATTGGAATATAATTCCACGTTTTGTTTCATCTCTATTCCGATATCAATTCATTTACGATCTCGTCATAAAAAAACCAAGTGACGAGGTTTGCAGACTGAGTATTCGTCTAAAATTTGACCCCAGAATAAGGATTGCATTTCATGCATGCATTATCTAGTAATTAAAATTTCATAATTACAATACCATTGTGCATAAATATATTTAACAGGATATTACCCGAATTGTTTTCAAAAATTCCTTTTCTCAGAATAGGACAGGCTTAAAAACGTATAAAATCGCCAATTTTGTCACATTAGATTTGTAGAACTAAAGTGAAAAAATTAATGTTAACCTAAAATCCGTTCAGGATACTTCTCCCTCAATCTTTTCCCAAGTTTCGAACTTTTGGATAGAATTTCTCGACAGAAATCATGATCGAGGATATATTATTTCGTCATCTCACTGCAGAACCGATCAATTGCGTTTTTATTTTATTATTTTAAATCGTATATGGCACAACTAAAAGTTAGTATTCTATCAAGATTTTCCAGGATATTTTTGTAATGATCGTTGACAGAAGTCTTTAGAGTATAATGCCTAATGTATATTCAAGTTTAAAAGGTATTTTTTGCATACATTTATGCAATACTAGTTTTACCAACCCCGGACTTGACGTTTGACTCAGAAGTGTTACGTCAATCGTGTCATGGGAACCAATGCTTCGATTGCTGTACTACGCATAAAAACAGCGAGTGAGGTCTACGTGATCAGTAGTCTACATGCTCAATAGCACGTACTTTCCGCTAGTCGCATCGGCAAGTCGCTCACATCGTACTTTTTATGTTCATTTTGATGCGAAATAAAAATATTTTCTTTCGTTAAGTCGATAAACTGGCGTACTTATGGCATGGGCTTTCTCTAAAAGTGAAGATAGATGCAACAGTGGTACGATTAGATTAGGGAATAAAATACCAATATATTTTTAACCTCGTCACAAATAAAAATTTCCGCTCGCCAATCTAGCTAATTTGGTATTTGATTTGCAAGTTGAATCGATTATAGAAAAAGATTAATTACAGCCAATAACAAATGGTACACGAAATTTTCTTCCTGTGGGCAACAGAATATAACCAAGAGAAAACTTATTGCAAGAGAAGGCAAGTCTATCGAAGTCATTTCCTCTATCACTCAGCTATCTAAGAGGAAGAGTAGAAAGGAGCACATTTCGATCACAGGAACTGTTGGGAGGATCAAAAGCAACGGTGAATTTAGCAGAACTTTCGCAAGGAATTGATGAAAATCGAGCACCTTTCATGAAGGGTTTTAAATAGCTCACCTTTTCATTTAAGTTCAAACAAAGATAGTTTAGCTCGACCCTAGATTTTAAATTACATTTTTAACAGAATTTAATTTTTTTTAAATAAAAAAGAAGCAGTTGTGACGAATCTACAGAAATGCCAGTACCTATATAAGAATTTAGTATTAAGAGATCCGACAAAACTTTAAAATAATTCCAGACATGAGTAGTGCAACACAATTTTGAAAAGAAAAAGATGTTTTTTTATCAATGTTTATAGCCTATTGCATCAATTTAACACCAACTCAGAAAGAAATCGAACAATGCCTCTGAATTTCTTTAAAGTAGATCAGCTTTTATACTCAAATAAATGTCAGATGAAACAGAAACCTATTCGAGTATCCAAGCAGGATCACCCCTAGATCAAACAGCACAGTTGGAATCTTTAGTAGCTGCGCATACGCGTACATATTCGAGCAAACATGCGTAGTAAATATTAATTTTTCATACTGCCTTACATGGGTCTTGTTTTGAAACAAACAATATTATGCATCTTTGCAACTGTTTTGAGGAACAGGACACGTATACTTACACTTGCTTTTCCTGAGCTTTTAGGCATATTGAAATTATATAATTTATGAAATAGAATTTCTCGACATTAAATTTTCAACATTGAAAAAGTGTAACTTTATAGAACAATTTTTGCTTTCCAATTCAGAGAATTTGAACCTGCATTTTTATTGGAATTTTAATGTAAAATTAACGTACTGTCTCTACAAACAGTATTTGAGTTCTCAAATAGGACTTATTGTATGTGTGTGAAGTAGAATTTAACCATTATCACTGCAACCAGTAGTAATGTTGCCAAGCACAAGCCAGCGTTTTTTATGCATGTTACAATTATTGGCAACCTGTTCGATGTCATCCATCAGATTACTCTTTAAGCTAGCATAGCATTAAGAGTAATCTGAGAGTGCATACTACAGCATCCTGTACACCTGTTGCCAAAAAATACATAAGTTTGAAGAAGTGGTAGGGAGTCAATTAACGTCGCTCTGGAACACTATCGGCTATTGGCGAAGGTTCAAGTTCAATCTCGAAAGGAAAGATCCGAGGACACCTCGTAATTTCGAACCACGATCAGACGAGGTCGCAACTGAGCTGGAACCCCAATCTCCAAACTTCCACGCCTATGTGGCATTTGAGGCCAGTAGACTTAACGTGCACCAGCCCCGCGTACACGACGTTATTCGGTTGGACCTAGTTTCGAACTCACCCCCCTCCTGCTGTAGATAACTTGTTGAGGGCAGAGGCTTAATGATCTAAAGGCCACTTTTCCAATTGAGGCTACTGAGTTCAGATTAAAAGGGGAAGGCCTGAGTCCCCTCCCACTGTACGACCCTTCTTCGATGTATTTAGTTTGTAGGTTCTCTGGCTTAATCACACCCCAAAAACAATTTGAAACAATAAAAAAAATTGATGCCGAAGTCTTCTTTCTGCCGACTTCGGGGGAAGTATCGCATAAATGAACATTCCTCAAACAGTACAAAAGATGCATTGTTTCTCGATACATGCTCGACAGTCGCTTCAGAAATAATGCCATTATGATGTAAACGAATTTCAACGTACCTTTGAGAGATCACTCTTAATGTACCTTAGTACATTTCTAGCAAATTTGTATAAGCAGTGCTTTTTTTCTTACAGCCGTCTGGGTTCAATGAGATAGCATTTGAGTTTTTTGACAGGTCAGGTTAGGGAGGATTAAACAATGTTCCCATGAGTGCCATCTTAAGCGCAGTTTATGGCTTCCAGTTTATAGTTCTTCAATGCGATAGCATTGATTACGAGTTGTCAAAAGTATGGCTAAAATGTCTCTAAGATCATCTGCCCACTCACTGGAGCCACATTATACAGAAACTGTTGTTTTGCAATAAGTCTCTTATCGATTCAGTTTAGACAGGGAAAAAAGCAGAAATTAAAATATCAGGGGATCCAGTGTTTCATATCTAATCACCCGAATAAAATTATAATCGAAATTAATTAATTACACTTTATGGTTAGATCAATTTCTTCAAATTAACAATTTAGTCCATAGTATAAGACGGGAATAAATGTGTGGGCGAGTTGCCTGCAGACTGAGAATTTATGGATACGCAAAAATTCGCAAATTACATTAGAAAAATGTGTTTCGAGTCGGTTCATAGATTGGCATTTTTGAATATATAATTAATATTTTAAATTAGTCTTCAGGCCATCATGTGATTCGGCATCAAAAAGAAAATTGTTGAGGAGCTTGAACTTCCTTTTCACCTTCGACAATGTTTTCTGACTCAAGCGGTTTTGTTCATTATAGTCAAGTTCAAAACACAAAGGCTTGTTTCAAGCCAATGGTTTTCTACGGTCTAGGTTTTCGAATCCCTCACTTTATGCATTTATTCTAACTAAAATGAAAGTCTTCGTTATTGGATGCTACATTAAAACGCGATTCACAAGCTAGGCTTATTTGGAAAGGTAAGTGCCGAAACGAAGAAATATTGATGAGAAGACACGAGAAATATTTTGAATCTAAAAACCGAAAACGCTTTTTCAGGCGATTGTGTCGTTATAGCAAAGTATAAATGAGAGTAAGTATATTTTTAACTAACCAATTTCAAAATAAAGTACACATTGTTGGGTAGTAATGGTGAATTATTTCATTTTTAACCAGAATAGGAATTCATGATTAAAGTAAAATAAAGCTCTTCACACTTTAAAGTAACAGTGCCTTTTTCGTCAACAGAGCTATTACAAGTTTAGAAATTTATTATGTATATAAAAAAAATCGAGGTTTTTTCGAAATTTAGCTATCGCAATTTATTTTTTTTTCTTCAACTATACATTTAGCATTAATATTAAGTCATTCATGATCTGATGAAAAGATCGCATAAGCACTATTCTTTAAAGTTGAGTATTTCGTCTCATTACACTTCATTTGCAACATTACGAATGAAATTTTTAATTAAAATGCGTCAACTGAGAAAGGAAACAAATTCTCGTTTCCGCCATTAAGTTGTTCTGAATGATTTTCTATAAAAACGTTCAACTTTTTTGTGCTGGCAATTCGGGGTATATATTGATCATTCTTCTATTACATATAACTTCATGTAACTGAAGGCATGAATAATATAAGAATACGATATTAAAGAAATAAAAACTATTCAATCTTGCTGAACACACGGAATAGCAAATAAAAAGCTAACGCATTTCATGAAAAGTACGATGGTCGTTTGATAAGTATGGTAGAAAAGCAAGTTAAACAGTCGAAGAAAAAACTATTTTCTTCATTCAGTCTGCATTAAGGACAACGCACTTGGTACAGCGAGTTTTTCATCAGACTGGAAAAAGGGTCACTTTTGTCACTCTTCATTTTCGTGGTTGTCGCTGCTGCTAACTTCAACGTCTAGATCCAGCTAGAACCAATCCACAAGTTCATTCACCCGCACAGAGTCCATTCACCAAAAGAGATTCGGAAAACATCGTCTAGGACATCTCCGCGCACTCGAGAATGTGTGGTGGGGAGGCTTGGTCAGTCTCGCATTGAAGGATGAATCTTGCGAGAGCACAGCAAAATGTGAGGCACCTCAAATGACCACTGAAAAAGCGGGAGAGCTGTCTGAATATGTCCCAATTGAGATCTTTCGGGGCGATACCCACTATACCAAGAGTGTACCGAGGAACGATCCACGCCTTCTTATCAAGATTTTTCTGATAGAATATTGCTCAAGAAATGTCAATGAGTGGACGATGGTTCATCTATATGCCAAGTCATCCGCTACTTCGTTTCCCCCGAGGTCCACGTGTGAACAGATCCGCTGTAGGTGCACGTCACGGAAGGATGAGACATGCTTGAATTTGTTAAGGATCTCTATGCCACCATACAGTTCTATCACTGCACCAATTAGATAGTTGTTGGATTTTGCTGCGACTGTCGGACAAAATCCAAATGACCTCTGGGTTCGGAACAGACATGATGTAGTAAGTGGTAGTTCTACAAGGCGGTAAGGAGTTAGTAAGTCTGCAGGGGTTGTGACCAGTCAACACAGGAAAGGTACCATAGGCGGGGGTTGGGGTAACGATAGTCAGGTAACCTGCCACCTCTTGGCCGTTCCTGGTAACTGGTGGGCCTTCCATGCAAAGAATTCTTGCGAGGATAAATGTTGTCGTCATGCGAAATTGACTGTCTGGTCGCTCTTGAGGACTGTAGCTAGGAAGTACTGACCCCTTCTTGATCCTGGAAGGCCTACTTCGTTGGAGGCGCAGCCCCTCTGCCCCGACCAGCTGAGGTCCCTACGGATTAATGTGGGATGGCCCGAAAACTTTCAGGCATGTGTCTCGACAGTAATTACGAATGTCCATTTTTCACTTACTCTTTGTGAAAACGAAAAAGGGCATTGTTCATCAGCCGAGGGCTGGAAGTTTTTTAGTATATCCGGTATTTTAGTGTATCCGGTCGGGTGATGGATGGGGTCTTTTCCCTATTTCTTCCATCCGAACTTTATAGCCTGGTATGGCCTCTTAGCTTCCAGGGCTAGGGAACTTCAACATAGGCATCTATGTGTTATTCCGTCGAGTTTTGACTTGCGTGATCTTACACGCCTGGTCCCGGTTCTGAACCAATTCCCGAACACTTGGAGACGAGGAGTCATGTTCCATACAAATTTACCATAGCGGTTTATCACTTGAAGACACTTACGGTGATTTATACTAGTTGGTCTGTAATGAAATTGTCAGCCTGCATGCAGTACCTACATCACCACTGACAGGCTTCGGAAGTCAGATCGGGATAAGAGTGCATTGAGAACACGGGAAGGCGCGTGTGAGTTCGGTCATCCCCGCGAGTAAGAATCGGGCTTCGAACGGCCCAAACGGGGTGGTTTTTTTTCTTTTTTTCGACCCACGCCCTTCCCGGCTCACCATAAGGTAAAGTACTGCTTCGAACGGGGTGTTTGGCTGGAACACCCTGTGGCGGGGGTGCTGTGAGGACCACTCTGGATACTACCAATATAGACCGATTCGGAGATCTCCCGGTCTTGCCAACCTGAATCTCCACTTGTGGGCAGTTCCGAGTTTGACCAGGAGCGAGACTAGTCACCTCCATTCCGACTGACTGACAGGCTACGCTTGGTCAGCCTTGACAGTGGCATAAACCGACACCTGAATTCACCGCCGTTCAACTGGAATCTGGTCCTGCCAGGGTATAACTTCGCCAACCGTCGATCCTGTTCGCAGCACTCCGCACATGAGGGGGAGTGTCTAGGTGGTTAACCAAGCAAAACATCCGTTCGGGGTGTTGGCGTGCACCCGGGCAAACTCTGCCCAACCAGCTATGGAAGGTCTGGCAGGTTTGTCTTCCATACAATGCGAATGCAAGCTGGTATAAAAGTACCTCCATTTCGGGCACATCCCAGAGGTAAGATCGGGTGGAGTGACGAGGCTGGAACTCGGCATGAGCCAATTGGAAGAGCGGCACTTGCTAGCAGTGACGTCAAATAGCGGCATCTCAGACATTTTTCTAAACTTACCAAACAACCAGCATATTTCAAAGATGTAAATTTTAATGAATATCTGAATAAAATATACAATTTAGAAAATTTAAAAGCTATTTTTATTAAAAGTTCCATTTACTTCATTTTAAAATGAATCAAATTTTAATGGAACAAAACACAAATATCTTTTAATAGTTTAAAACAGATTTTCAAGGAATTATTAACTTTAATTTTTTTTTCTGAATTATAACTTTTAGCCTTTAATATTTACTATCCAAGTGCGTTCTTAAAAGCTTTGTATTTACCCCGATACAAAAGAATGTCCACAACTTTTCGAATACTGTAACCATCAAAGTTCAATAGGGTACTTCCACCCTTCATTGCAAAGCGCGAATGTCATCGGTTTGGTATGTCCTGGTTTGTGGACAGACTATTCAATCACCTGGACATGGAATGGCGCTATATTATGCTGCCTGAAGCTGCCGTGCTAGCTTTCCATCACTACGGCGGCGACATCTTTCCGAAGTTAGTGTCGTAAAACGATCTTCAATTGGATTGCTTTGGGTGGTTGACTACCGCTGTACCATCTGGCAGCAGTTCCACTTTTCTTAAATTGTTTCCACAGCCACGCTATGTCACGTCCTTCCATTTTCACTACAATTCTTCAACGGGTAAAATCACCTCGATGTGTTATGGGTGATATTGTCTCACTCGACAGTTAACATAGACAGATAAACACAAAAAAAATTAGGAGTACCTGCTTCAGCTTTTATAAAATTTTAGCAAACTTGTTCTTTCACGTGATACTCCAAGTATGTTAATTGTGGTCAACCAAACGGTCGTTTCTATTTCTTAAGTCTGTTGTGACCGTCAGTTTACCACGAAAAATCAACTTCCGCAAATTCTCATATTGCATCTGACTCTTAATGTATGAACACATCGGCGTATTTTATCAAAGAAAAACGAAATCTCTTTCAAAGCTTTTTTTTTTTACAAAGAGATTTCCCGAATGTTTGAGAATTCGCCTAGTTCAGTCAAGGTATGCTTTAATTATAACTGAAGAGGTAAGTATTTGAATTAATGTCGCACTGGAACAAGGGGCCATTGGTGAAGGTCCGTGATCAATTCTGAAGGGAAAGAACCGAGGACAACCTTTCGCAGTTTAGAAAGTTCATATTTGTTTTTTTTTTAATCAGAAGACCGATGTCAACATATGAGCTGAAACCCCACTCTCCAAACTTCGACATGAATTTCCTGATCTCTTCGCGATGTTTGAAATTTCGGCACCTTTTCTCTCCAGTAAAAAAAAAGAATTTAGAAAGGAAACATTTTCATTTCCCCATATAGGACGATTGTCATGCAAATATAAAAAAAGAATTGTAAATTTGGATGAAATGCTTTTTAAAAATCGAGGTATATCATGATTTAATGATAGAATCGATAACAAAACTTCCTTGCATAGCGGAATTTAAAACCGTAATTACCAAAATCCATAAGTTGTTTTAGAATTTTTTCAGAATTCAAAAGCATGAGTCAGTAAACATAGTCATCAATTTAAATCATTTCAGATCAAATATGGTTAAACTAAAATTACGCGTTTCTAGTACATTTCCGATAAGCCGGCATCTAGGTACTCGGGAAATTAATGAAGTATTAATTTTCCGAGAGCATGCTCAGCAATCGCAGATCAGACACAAATGGCAACTAATTAATTTGTTTTTAAATTAACGATATCAAAATTTATAACACTGTTTTTAGCTGGCATGTACATTATTTTAGTCAGTTTAGGATAGAAAACATCAAGATCCCTTCGTTAGATGTCAAAACACATTTTCTTCTCATTACACCGAATCACATGATCTCCTTCAGACTAATTGAAAAAAGTTCCGCTACAAATATCATTTTATAAATCAACCACTAAAAACCATTTCAAATCACAATTTCTCCAAAAGGTTGCGAATTTTATTGAACCATTTCTTAAACATAATTCCGTTTTTATGTATAAATTATATTTATAATAAATAAGAAATTATATTTACGTTTTTATAAATGCGTACATGCAGATTGCTAGCCAACACATCTGAAAGCTCCCTTTATGATTATATAAACTTTTTTAAATTTTAAAAGTCAATTTATTGTAAACTTTACATAAATAATCCGAATAGTGAATTAAATTATTATAAATGCTCAATTAATTAATTTTTTAGGTAAGCTAATGTTTTTGGTGTTTGGGTATGAAACTACTCGAGCCCCCTTCCATAATTTTTGAATTGATATGCCCTGCCACATAATGCAAAACAACTCTGGAAATGTTCCCAAATGCTATCTCGGCCTGCCGCAAATTCCTCTTTAGATGATATAGGAGACGAAACGTCATTAGCAATTTATGGTACAACCGAAGCTAGCAAATCCTAAGAGGGAGGAAGGTCATCGGGCTCTTAAATTCTTGCCCACGAATGATAGGATCAATGAAACCATCTCGTAGAGACAGAAACTGCCCTATTTTGCTGAAGACGGAGATAAGCTGCAGATTTTACTGCGAGACTCGTCCCTTTCGAAAACGATTACTAAGGTGAGCCACTGACGAATTTCGCGAGTGACTCGTTTCCCCGAGCAGCTGCTATATTTGCATTGGGTTCTCATGTGTTTTGACGTTTCCCACAAAGAATACTGTACCTCTAGGTTAAAGGGTCTCGACTCGGAACTCGAGACGTGGAGGGGAGAGGACTCATGGGGGTAGTTAATTAACTTCGCAATCGAGCAACACAACGGGCTATTGGCGACGGATCAAACCCGAAGGGAAAGATTTCGTAATTTTGAACCACGCTCAGGTGAGCCACTCTCCAAACTTGCACACCACGCCAACATGAGGACATTGGAGGTCACGACAGATTTAAAGTGAACAAGCTCCCTTGCACACTCGGTTGGATTAAAACTCGCAACCCTCCGGTTGCTAATCCGTTACTCTTCCAACCGGGCTATCGCGGCCCACTCGAGAAATGGGGGAAGACTCGTGGAACTTCAAAGAAGCACGTGCGTGTACTCCCAATTTCTTTAAAATGAATTGCCATACATTTCCACGTGTGGTTTTTACTCCTTATCCTATATATACATAAAAATACATTCCCTTGCTCGTGAGATGCAAACAAAAAGTTCCAAGCTCAAAATGGGTTGCGTATGTAAGTTTATGTATGTAAGTGTTAATTATGTGTGTAACTAATTAACCCTTTCCAAATGAAACCACTGGTTAGTTTTCCTTACAAATGAGCAAAGAATTTATGAATTGCAAGATGCATGAGTGTTTACAGTTCAATGGTTAGAGCATCTGAATTTGGAAACAGAAATTTATCGAAGATGGTGCTGTTTGGTCTGGGGTCAACCCTGTTTATGTTGCTTAACCATTTTCAATCAAGATTAGAAAACGCGAGTAAATTTTAGGGGACATAAAGATTCGGACGGAATGTTATTGAAGATCATCTACTTCTCCAACACCTCTACCATACAGTAAAAGTACTGTCGTTTCATTTCGTCGCAAGGCATCAAGTTAGTCTTGGTTAATTTGGGCTTTATGGCGCAAGGTCTAAAACTGAATCTAAAACTGAACGAGCTACGACTAATGCAACCCAATAAGATCGCATAAAACATTAAAAGACTCGTGGTTGGAAAAATAGGGGAAGGGCCTCCCCTATTTTAATTATAAAAATTAGTAATTTATAAATAGTAAAAGAAATTTTACGTAGAAATATTGAAAATGTATATATATGAAATACTGAAAAAGACTAATTTGAGAAATGTAATCTGAAATTGATGAAAAACGTTGGGGAAGTGGCACTTCCTTCTCCTGAAAAGCCACCGCTATACAAGGTATGCCAAAACTATGCACGAAACATGATAAAAGTTACCCTTCAATCAAAACTAGAGGAACAGTAAATATTCTATTAAAGTATGTTGTAATCTACTTAAAAAGTAAAAGGCTGAAAAAAGTACATTGAGTAAACCTTCATTTAAAACTGATCTCCTGACACGTGCATCTAGGCTGTCCTCTTACATTATTGAACAAAATTGGATACAAAAGATTGTGATATCCGACATCGAGTTGGAAAAAAGATAATATGCCAATGAAAAGAAATTTCGATAAACCAATTCAACTTGGATGCCCCATATGACTAGTTTTTCACGATTATGGAAAAATAATTTTCCTACAAAGATAATGGTTGGCAAGTGCATGGGCTCCACGACAGCCAAAAAATGAATTGTAAAACTCGTATTCCACATGATAACAATATTCTAGTTTGGCCATAGGCTAACTGAATCATTAACATTCAAAACCAGTACATTAAGGGCCACACAGAAGCACTGCTTGTCAATTAGACGCTTTTGGGGAATTTAACCAGGTGGAAAATAATCAATAAATCGCAGTTAGCATATGCTAATAGAAATATTGACTGCCTTATCACGATTTTCTGTCCTGTATATCACCAAATACATCAAGGAGGCGTAACTCAAGGCAAAAAACAAAAAAAATTAAAAACACAACTTCAGAAATGGCAAAATTCAGGAAGATAAATGGCAATTTAAAACCTACTTAAAACATGCCAGTAAAAAGGAGTGTGAAACATCTTTTTCTTTAGATAAAACATTTATTTTAGGAATTGCAGATTCCTGAGGCATTTTAACTCTTAACTAACCCTAACAATTAATAAATTTCAGTTTCAGATTAAAATAAATGTGTTCAGATTATAAATAACTAGCTTTTCACTGATTTCCAAGTGCCATGCACCATGTTTTTTGCCATGGTATTTGCCACATCCATGACTAACTCTAGAACCCACTCGAGATCGCACTAACCACTTGGCAAATCGGGAGTCACAAATTATCCAAATAAATATTATACACATTAACCACTAGAGACGAAGTTTCTCAACACCTTTAATACAGAAAGATTTTTATCTAAATGAAAATAATCCAAAAGATAGGAGGGATTCAAATTTAAAAATCACACTTTTGGTTCTGCTGTAAAAAATGACTTTAAAATAATTTACCCTTAATCACATGATCTGTTAAAAGGATCGAGATGGAAGAAAATCGATTTACGTTAAACAAAACCGCAAATACAATGACGGTGAGATTGGAGTATTGATAAATCTACCCAATTGGTTAGTTTGTCGCTCTGCTATTTTTTTACACAGGGTCTAATTAAACTTGGACCTTCTGCAACGCAATGGAGCAACACAAAGGGCTATTGGCGACTGTCCGGGATCAAACCGAAGGAAGAGATAATAGAACACGCAATTTTGAACGGTCAGATGACGAAGCAACACTTTAGCCGGCACCTCACTCTTCAAGCTTCCATGCCAACATGAGGACATATTTAACGTGCACCAGTTTATTGAGATAATTTCAAGGTCATTTACGGCTTTGGCCCATATTGTGGAAAATCAAAACTAATATCAAATGGAAGAAAAGGTATTGAAGGGTTCTAAATGTGATGTAAATCATTTTAAACATACTAGGAAACATGAATGAAAGAAAACCCATGGAAATGATAAATAATTTCAATATTATTACAAGATTCTTAAAAAATTTTTTAAGCAAATAAAAATACTGTAAACAGTGTCAATTGGAATTCTCAATCCTTTATTGATCTCCTGAATGCTGTCTGATAACTGTACAAAATAGCAAATGATATAAAATCCTCAACAAACTCGATTTCAAAGAATCTTATTATTTAAATTTTCATGTGCTTTTGCTTTTATCAATCAATTGTTCATTCAAATCAAGATATTTAAAATGATACGAATTTTTAATTTTGGAACCTCTGAGCAATCAATTGTACAAATCGAGTATCGTCTAGAAATTCTACTTCCAAAATAAGAGCTATTTCCTCAAATTGATGATATAGTGTGAAGCCAACATTTAAGCTATAAAACCGTTCTATATATAAACAGATAATTAGATATTTTAAATACAGAAAATGCAGATGGTACTTAAGTCATTCTGCCTAAAGTTTAAGCAACTCTTTCTTTCAAGATATCTTATAATTAAAGACCGATAAAATTTTTTAAATATATTTTAAATGATTAATCCATCAACTTCGAAAGTAATTTCAGTGGGCAGAAGATCTAGAATTTCTTCACCGTTTAAAATTGAAGACAGTCTACACATTTTAGACAGTATAGGAGTTAAATCCCTCCACAAGTCGTAGAGCTTCAAATTTTCTTACAAATTTTTCATTTGGATATCTGTTAAAAAATTAGACAATTTCCTCTACTGAAATTGCTTTCTGTTAAGCATAAATATTAAACAAAAATATACAATATTTGAAAAAATTGCCTGCAAAGACAGCCAAGTTCACTAAAAATTCTTCACATTTACGGCTTTAGAATAGCTGACCATATACTGATGAAATAAATGCATAAGGTGTTCCCAAATTCAAGTTTAAATCTTTAAACTATCTAGAAAAGAACTAAAGAAATGCGAGTTAAAGCTCTAAAAAATGTATTTTCACTTGTCCCATCTTTCGTGGAATTGCCCATATACATATATAAGAACGAGTTAAGGACGCATTTTACAGTTCTTGTTCACTTGGCAATTTATTTTTCTTGATAAAACCATGCTTTTCATTTTCTTGGTGGCACATGCGAAGAGTGAAATTTAGGGTGATTTTTATTATTTAGTAAAAATCCTCTAGTCAACTTTCAATCCGTAACAGCACATTTTAAACAGTTTTCCAGAATTCTTAAAGAGATATATTGGAGTTCTGCACAGCACCTGCAGACTACAGTATCATAATGAAACCACCAAAATAGCTTTCATGCGAAATGGCCTAGGAAAATAGGCTGAGACAATGACATACAAGATTTAATAATGGAAACGGAACATGCACCTCCTACCTCCCAACACATCAGGCCACCGCATTCATGCCCTCAGCTAAAGAGCCGCCGGGCTGGTTTGAATTCAATTCTGAAAAAGAGAAGTACAAATGGAGATTTTTGGATACTAACACAAAGAAACAAATTTTTTATATGCCAATAAATTTCACATGAATAAAAACAATGGCAAAATTCAAAATCAATTCGAAAATTCCAATTTCACAACATTTAATATTCAATATACACCTAAAATAGCACATAACCCAATTGTTGCAACTTTAAGTATTGAACATAATATACTGCCAGAGGTTTGGCTTTTTCCAGATAACATAATGAGACGAAATGTAACCAGAAAGTGCGTAGCGCTGTGAATAAACATGTGTTTGAAACTAAAAGTGTGGACTTGCTGCATGAACTGGGTCTCCACTTTCCCTAGACTAGGATGCGACTAACGCAATAAGCAAAACCTACCTTACAATAAGCGAAATTAAGGATATCAGATCCTTTTATTTTTAGATAAATAGCAATTCATTTAGCACCAAATCCACCATAATTCATTAAAATCTAAGCTCGTGAGCTAAATCAATTAGGAGTGAACACTGGAATGCTAGCTTATGAACTGGTCTCTGGGTATCATTTTCTAATGCAAGAATTTAGATATCGTAAAAATATATAAAGATCTGTAGTACTTTTATGAGGATAAAAGTTTATAAACTTTGAGTGAGCTTCGAAAGGTCCCTTCTAAATATAAAAGCATTGACTGCATTGTCAAGAACAACCACACCAACATGTGCTTCATTCATTGAATCGACCGTATAAACCGATTTGTAAGACGATAATCTTTGAAAATAAAAAGATTTTTGGTAAATGCAATTTGGTGTAACTGATTTAGTAAATTGAGTAAAATCATAAATAATGTTTAAACCTCGGCCACTTCAAGGTGGAGGTACGTTTTTTTTTATAAAACATATCCAAGTTGTCAATATTTAAAGATATTATGTCTCGTATTCTAAAACCAAAGGCATGAACGATGTTTTTAATGAATAGTGACAACCGAATTGAGGATTAGTTATTCCGTTACGTAATGGATGTGCAGGGTTAGTTTTGACTTTAAAATATCCAAGAGAAAGTTTCTCACGTCTTTAAATTAGGTTCCCCTGTCATGACATACACTCTGGACAGGTGATGTACGAAAGGCTCCAATTGATATTCTCAGGGCCTGATGAATCACAGCCAGAATCGAGCTTCGATCGAACAAGCGCTTTATATATTTTTAAATGTGAAATAGTCAGCCCCAAGTTCTATTTGATAAAAATTTAATATTAAGTGCCTGGTTGCACTTTCGTTTAAGTTAATATGTGGTCGGAAGGTAAGACTCGAGTCAAAAGTAAGGCCTAAAAGCTTAGTGTGTGGAACTACAGGGATAGCAGTTCCGTTTAATAAAATTTCTGGGTCGGGAAATAAACCGCGTTTTAGGGTAAAATGCATACTGTTTTTTGTGAAGGGAAGACTGATCCATTTTTATTTGCCCATTCATTAATTTTTCTTATAGCTGTATGCACACAATTGTCTTTCAATTAATGATTTATTTATTCCCGAACAAAATATTTGAAAATCATCTACAAATAGTTCCCTGTACATAAGCAGCGAGTTGTCCAATAATGCCGTTTATTTTAATTATGAAGAGAACACTCAAAACACTACCCTGAGGAGCTCCCTCATCCTGTGGGAAGTCATCAGATAAAATGGTGTTGATGCCAACCTTAAATGCCCTTGTCAGCAAAGAATTTTGAATAAAAATTGGGAGATTGCCCCTAAAGTCCATCTGACATATACGATATGGAGTAATGCGGGATTTACAAGTTCGGTCATATGCTTTTTCCATGTCGAAAAATATAGATACCAAATGTTTTTATGTTACAAAAGTATCTTGTATTGAGGATTCAAGCAGTAATGCATTGTCTATGATGCTGCGGCCGAAACGAAACTTTCAAAATTGGAGAGATGTCCTGATTCTAAAACGTATATAAATCTGTTCTATTAGTTTGAAAATGCAACTTGTCAAAGCAATTGGCCTGTAGTCATTCGCGTCTATACCAGGTTTCGGAATGGGTACAATAATGGCTATTCGCCAAGACGTTAAAAAAACTGCTCCTTCCAAATGTTATTAATAAATAAAATGTGGGTTAATGAATTTTCGGTGAGATGTAATAACATGGTATTATGAATTCTGTCAAGGCCTGGTGAAATCGGAAGAGATTTTTTTCAATTCAGTCTGGAATGGGCAACCCTTCATACTGCTGATTTGACATGATGCTACAGGGTGGAATGGAATCAACACTCAGTTGTTAAAAGCGAGTTGCTGCGTTTAAAGACATACATGTAATGCTGGTTGGTTTGAGGTTTTATAATAGGCCATATTGTCCTAGCTGCGCCAAACACTAGACAACGTCTAGTAAAATATGTGAAAGAAAGGTCCAACGTGTCATGATATAGGTTTAGTTCAGGTACTAGTGCATCGAACAGAAATTTGAAAAAAATAAAAGATAAGACTACTTAAATCTCTTTCAATAGATTTTGAAGCAAAACACTTTCTATTTCTGATAGTACAAATAACAATCATTAAGAGCATAGGGTACTTACATAGAAATTTCCTATTTTATTGCACTTTGAATGAAATGTTGAATTGATACCCTTTCAAATGGCATTGGATTGGATTTTGAATTTTATGGCACAAGGTCCTAAGCAGGACAAGCTGTGCCAGATGAAAGATAATTAAAAGCAAATCATAATTAAAGAAATTAAATAGCAGCGTTATGCTAAAATTGAGAAATTAAGAATTGAGACAGAAATACAGAACTCAATTCGCATGAATGAACATTTGAAAAAGTGAAATTTGAAGGATCGAATTTTAAAATAGTTTGAAAAAGTAGATTGATGAATCATTTTGAATTTGAAAACAAGACGAGATTTAAAAACCAACCGTACGTAAATATGCGAAAATGTCTGAAAGGCGATTTCCTCAAACCAATTCATAAATATTTTAAAGTATAATTTTGAAGGCGATGTATAAAGACATAACAGGCAGTTAAAATAGGATTAATAGGAAAAGGAATCGAGAAGAGTTTCAATCGAGGAGTCTTTCAAATAGGTTTCAATTTCTAATAAAGGAATCCACGTTGTCAAACATTTGTTTTCGGTGTTAAAAATTGCAATAGTTGCCCTCCTTCCCCTTTCCTAGCTTATTTAACAAACACTCTTGAATAAAATGAAATGAGCTTAAGTTGAAAAAGATATCAATAGTTTCAAAACCAAAATATCCATAATCATGAAAGCAATGAAAATTCAAGCGAAACCAGATAATTTGGTTTCCTTAGCTAAAACGTATCGCATAAATCTTGAAATGAAGAAATTTAATTAGATTTTGATGTTTGCAGAAGACTATGTCGTTCATAAAGCCATATCCGTTACGAGAAAGGGCAGGAAAATTAATTCTAAATCGTAGTTTTTAATAAAATAATTTCCCTCATTAAAGTATTAAGTTTTACTTACTAGTATCATAATAGAATTCGAATGAAATAATAAATTCAATAGCATGACCCAAGAACAATTTTAATTGTTTGAATATTTCAAACATTTGCCCTGTTTTCTAAACCTTCATGCATAGTGCTGTTTAACATAAATCAATACTATCTAGAAACGATACCGATTTGCATGTCTGACGTCCAACTGATTTAAACTTATGGGGTCAACGAATTTATTAAAATTTTAAAAATCTAATATAAATTTTTAAAACTTTTAAATCAAATAAATACGAATTTTTATTTTGCAAACCGTGATTTTTTACTCTCGTAAAAAGAAATCTGCGCTTTTGGAATTGGTAGCACGACATTTAATGACATTTGTCTTTAAGAAACACTGCAAGTTCTTTCTTTGTATCTCTAAAATACGAGTTCCATGAAATGGGAAGAGATGGACACTCAGCGTAATGCCACGAAAAATGTTCATCACGAAAACGGAGCCGATTCCTTTGTCACAAATGTTAAACGGCAGTTTACACACATTGACCATCAGTTTTACTGTTTCACTTTCAGACGCTTTAAAACTTTCAAAATGTAATTTGGGCTCTACTTGAATAATTGTGCAGTTCTGGATTCTGAGACAAAAACCTAACACTTAGTAAACTCATCACACGAGCAACGAAAAGCTTAGATTTATTTTTTTCCATTGGCATAGCCAGAGGGTAGACCCTTTCTTTCAAAACAGGATCCAGGAACAGCAACGTCTTTTAACACACAAGATTCTACAAGATAATATTCCACATAATATAAAATTCCACAAGATTTTATTTGCCAATTGGGGCAGGGAATCCTTACCTTATTGGTCCATGTGGCTCTCTGCTTCCTCCCTGGCTTCCCTCTCCTAATCCAATACAAGAGAATAAGGTAAAAATAATGGTAGTAAGATGTTACAACACAAGTATATATTAACATCCATTGAAATTGCATCGCACATAAAGAAAAGTGGTGTTATATAGATGAAGCAACGGTCTTTTTAACTGAAAATGTTCAGTTTAACGAAAACTAAAACGTTCAATACCATTCAAAGGCTATTTTATGGCAAAAAGGGATGTTTTCATTCGTTTTTGTCCATATACACATTTATGCACAACTTATTACAAAGCATCACAAAAATAAACTTAGGTTTCGCAGATTTTAGGTAACAATATATATTTATGCAGAATTTTCTAGTAATTTTTTTATCATTTAACAAAAGCATTTCCTTTTGCTTGTGTGTGTTATATAATTTTGATTTCGTGAAATAAGATTTTTATTTTTAAAAAATAATGATTTTTTCACACCCTGCTAAGAGATCTTCGATTTTGGTTTGGGTTTTATGACACAAGGTCCGTTAGCGGACAAGCTGCGCCAAACGCAAGATTAAATATACCCAACAAAAACAGGTAGAACAGCCAAAGTAGTAAAATAGTTTAAAATGTTTTATTATAAAAAGTTCAAGTTAAAAACATTGAAGTTGAAAAATATAAATGCAGTGCGATTCTTTGTTTTCAATACAAAGAATAGACGAACGTTAAATCTTTAAAAAGGTGAGAAATTATGCATTTTTAAAAATATGACTCATGACAACTATATCTTCGGTTTTGGAGTTGGAGGTTTGCCACTAAATGACATTTCTCTTAAGAAAACATAGGAAGTTCTTTCCAAGATTGGTTGAATTTGTATCACTAAAATACGAGTCCAATAAAATGAGAAGAGATGGTCACTAAATGTAATGCCGCAAGAAAGGTTTATTCTGAAAAAGGAATCAATTCCTGTCACAAATGGTAAATGGCAGTTTACACACATTGGGCATAAGTTTTAGCGTTTCAGACTTTCATTGACTCTAAATAAGTTTCTAAAAGTATTTTGTGTTCTAGATGAATCAATATGGAGTTTTTGATGATTCCGTGACACAAAACTTAACACTTTGTAAACTCATCACACGAAAAATAGATTCATTTTTTCTTTTGGAATAACTAGAGGGTAGGCCCTTTCTCTTTCAAAACATGAACAGCAACGTAAGATTAATATTTCATATAATTTTATTTGACCGCAGGGAATCCTTACCTCCATCTCCTGCACCGCATCCATAAAGACTAGGCCCATCAACGTCAGACCTTCAAATATATCTCTTTCGGGCTCAACAACGACTTCCTCTTCCTATGCAAATACAACACAAGATAATAAGAAAAAATAAATGTAATAAGGCGCTACAACACAAGTATGTATCAACAGCTACTGAAATTGCATCGCACATAAAGAAAAGTGGTGTTATACAGATGATGCAATGTCCTTTTTAACCGAAAATGTCCAGTTTAACAAACTGAAGCGTTCAATACTATTCAAAGGCTATTTTATGGCAAAAGGGGACTTTTTATCCTTTTGTTCATGCACAACTTATTAGTGTCACAAAAAATGAACTTACTTTTCGCAGATTTTAGGTCACTATATACATTTATGCAGAATTTTCTATCAATTCTTTTTATCATTTAACATTTCCTTATGTTACATACTTTTGGTTTAGTGAATCAACACAATTGTTTAATTTTATAGTGTAATTTGTAACTTTCTTAAAATCAAAAGAATATTCACGTTCAGTTTACATTATCCCTCCCAGATAAATTTATGGAGGTCATGAAACAAAATTTATTGATTAGTAAAAAGCTAAGACTTAAGTCCACAAAAATTACAAAAATTCCAGTTTCTAAGATAGTTAAGAAAACTGCTGACTCAATCAAAATGTAAACTCATTATAGAATGAAATGAATTTTTGAACTCCCTTACCGAACTAGATTTAGTTTCTTTTCATGCTTGCTTGGAGCATGAAAAGAATCATTGCTTTATTAGAGGACTAGGTAGACTGAGACCTACGACTTAAAGTGGATTCCGAACCACTACAAACATTCATGCCTAAACCAGTATTTAACCCTCCAAAGGCTAAAGTGTTAACCTCTCGGCTACCAGACTGGTAGCCGAAAACCGGGATTTGAATCTAGAGCCGGTAAAATGGAAATAAAAATCAAGTAGCAGACTGGATGTAATTTTGGTGGATTTTATTTTACATTGCTATACAATTTTTAGATTGCAATTGTGCGAGTGGAGGGAGTTAATACATCATAACTGAGAGGGACACCCATCTGAAGGACTAAATACAATTATATATATATACGTCTGAATATGACATCTGAACAAAACATCTTCACATCAGCGACTGTCTTACAACTGGCAAATTAGTAGCTACGCTAAACAGAAGTCGCTGGTGTGTGCCACCTCGATAGGATGATATCCTACACAAGATTGTTCATAAAACGTAAATACATCCTAAATCAGTTTCCTGGTATTGGGAGTCACCGGCAACCTGTGGCACGACAGGGTGGCAAAATATCAAATGAATATCAAGATTCGAATGGGGATTTTCCCCAATCAAATCTGGTAATGTTAAAATATATCCTAAAATGATCTAAAGTTGGTGATGATTTAAAGTTGGACAGTCAATTAAAATACGGAACCACACACTCCTCGAAGAAAAGATGCCCATGTGTAAAACGTGTCCGATACGTAGGCGAGTTAAAATCACATCGGAATGTCGGATGGTTAATGATGGCCATAATGAAAGTGATGAGTGAATGCCATGGAGCTTGTTAATATGTTGTATGCTCCAATCGTTGCGACATTCGTTCCACACAATGTCTCGGACAGCTTGTCGTAAATCATCGTATGGAACATTAGGGCTCAAGTGTTCTAGCATTCTATGCTGCATCATCAGCCACTCGTTGTCAGCAACCCTGACGTGGTCAGTTATCCAATAAAAGGAGACATCAAAGCCACGACGGGAGAGCTGGCGATGGATGTTCAATACAGCAAGAGCTAGAGGATGTTATAGGGAGTCTGAAGTTAAGCAGTCCAGAACACCGAGTCAGTGTAGATTATAAATATGCCGTTTATGAGGTGAGAAATATGCTCCAAAGCTTCATATACAGCAAAGAATTCGGCCGTAAAAACGGAAAAAGCACAGGGCAGCTCAATGGCCAATCCACAAGGGCAGAGCCGGCATTTTGTGTGGACTTTGAGCCATCTGTGTAGACCTCTGTAATATCCATAATCGTGCCGATGTGAAGCAAAGAGTTGACGGTATATAGCAGTACTGGTTCTCATAACCTTGAAATGGGCGTAGCACGAAATATTTGGACGATTCCAAGGCGAGAATGGAAATAAGTGCGTTCAGAAACGACTGTGGCATTCAAAAATGTGTGAGTGATAACATTCCGAATACGTAAATTAGAAGTTGGGATGACTGATGGGCGATTATTAAAAAGGCAATCAGAGGAAGTGTTCAGGAGTAAATCATGCAGTGGATGAGAGAGGTGTGACAAGATGCGGTAGTATAGCCTGAGCGACAAGAGGAGACGAGTGGAAACCAATGGTGGCTCGTGGCAATTAAGACGATGGGCTTCCCGCACGGTGTTTAGTGCGTTGAAATGTCTCTCAGTAGGTGTTTGAACTGGAAGCTGTAGAGAAAGCTTGTGCAATTGCGTTAGCTATCTCGACGGCCTCCGAGACACATTTCCCATTCACTTTAACGAACGAGATGTTGTGTTCGGAATACAATCCCATCGCTTTCCATTACTGTTTTGAGGGAATGGCAGATGTTATGCCTGAAACATAATTTATCCAAGATTCCCTTTGGTTCTGACGTCGCAATCGACGAGCGTTGGCTTTCGTACGCTTGAAGGCAAGATTTTGAGTTGTGGAGCATCAGCGGAAAATACCCCACGCCTTCTTTTGGGTCTTAATCGCTACAGTGCATTCAGGAGTCTAAGATTTACAATGCTTATGAAAGGTGGGAGATTTCTTGGGGATAGTTTTATTAGTAGCTTTAATAACGTCTGTGAATGTTCTAATTGTTTTGTCGTCTATGCTGCGTTCTACCATCTCCTGATATTATGGCCTGTGATGTAAAAACCAGTCGGCTGCCTCATACATATCGTGAGGGACCGTTAATAGGATCACTTCCACCCATGAGTGACGAATATTGGGAAGTGATCACTATTGCGCAGTTCACTACCGACGAAAAAGAGAAAGTGTAGAATAGAAGAAGCAGATAGCAGGTCGGTTGCATGAAAGATGGTTCATAGAAGTAGGTTACATCACCGTTATTGAGCAGACAAACAGCGATCTGTTATCAGCTGTTCGATCTGTCTCCCACGGGAATTAATATCCCTACATCACCAAAGAGCACTGAGTATTAAAGTCACCGTGTATTATAAATGGTTCTGGAAATTGATCCAAGTTCTCAAGGCTGTTGATAGATGGTACGATTAGGTGGTACGTATATATTACATATAATAATCATCAATCTAACATGCTTTCCGACTGCAACTGCTTGTAAGGAAGTATTTAGCGAAACAATGAGATGCGTATGCATGGGATAGGTGAAGATTGCAACACCACCCGAAGTTCTTCCATCGTCGTTGCTATCACTCCTAGTGCAAGCGTAGCGACGGATCATCGCCTTGTCAGCCAACATCAGATATGTCTCCTGAAGTGCGACAGAGGCTGGGTGAAATGAAGGTTTTAATTTCATCCAACTTATTTCTGAATCCGCGACAGTTCCAGGATATAAGTGAACCTATTGTTTCTTAATAGGAGGGTCAGATTTACTTTGTTCAGGAGGAGGTACATCTTGGAACGGTGTCTCCATATCTGCGTCATCCCCAGAGATCCGACGCATGAAGACTTATTTCAATCTGCTCAGCTGCACGCCGAAGGAGATGTTTTGGTGTTTTTTGAAGGTTATATTTGGAATTTTGATATTTATTTGAACGGCTAGTTTTAGGTTTTTTAAATGCCTCTTTTTGTTAATTCAGTGGGTTTGAGAATTTGTGAGTTGGCGTGGGTTCTCTTTGAGGATAAGCTAGATGTAGAGGTTGAAGCAGTTTGGGGTGTTTGTTTTACTTTAGGCACATTAGGTTTCGAAGGTGTTATTTTTGGAGGTTCCAATTAGTTTCGAAAAAAGGGTCAACTTGAGTGGCCAGATTGAAAATATTTTTTTTTGAAGTTGCAGCATATGAAATCCCCGCTTCCGGGACTCAACAAGTTTGCGGGATTCAGGGAAAGATGTTATTGACCCTCAGACTGAACTTCTTTCTGGAAGGTAAACTTAGGACAAGACCTAACTCACGCCGGATGGTCTCCATTGCAGTTTATACAATGGGGAAGCGCAGTACTGGTGTCGCTATCGTGGCCGACTTCACCGCAACGACTGCAAGTATTGCAATCACGACGAGAAGTTTGTGAATATCCAAACTTCTGGCATTTAAAACACCGTTGAGGTATCGGGAAAAACACGAAAGGGACAGCTGTGATAAGCGGCTTTCATGCGTGATGGCAGAGTGGATAGATCAAATGTTAAGATGAGGTGTTTCAATGGTAAAATCACCATCTCGACGTATGGTTATAAGTCTAACACCACAAACTTGCTCATCACGTAGGTTCCCCGATATCTTCCTCCGATGAAAATAGATCTGCTTCAGAAATGACACCTGTACAAGAATTTAATGAACTGTGTGGACTGATTGCAACGATGAATGGGCCTATTGTATTTACATTATTTAATAGTTCTGCTCAGCGCACACCTGAAGCAGACTCCACCCTTAACGAGTTGCCCATTAGGTGGCCGACCACTTAGCCCTAGCCGACGATAGTCTAATCGACCATTGATGCACGTGGGACCACCGCACACCTCCCGTTTACCTGAAGCTTGGAACAAGCATTGTGTTGGGTCAGTATATCGCCTTTCAACTGCCTGAATCCCTTTACCAAGGGCACGGGACTCCATTCATGGCAAACACACGTGGGTGATATAATCCCAAGAGGAGCTAAAAGCAAGAGTGTCGAAAAGCATCTGAAGGGAGTCCTCACCTCCGAAGAAGCAACCACAACGAGGGAAGAAAAAGCAGAAAGGTGGGGGAAAATGAAAGGGAGGAAAGACCACTTAGGTCACCCTGGGATTGCGAAGAAACGACACTGATTTGCATGTCTGACGTCCTACTAGTTTAAACTTATAGGGGCAACGAATTTATTAAAATCTTAAAAATCCAATTCAAATTAAAAACTTATGTAATACAAATGAACCAGAATTTTTATTTTAAAAAATGATTTTTCCACACCCTGGTAAGAAATCTCCATTTTTGGAGTTGGAGGTTTGATACTAAGTGACATTTCTCTTCGGAAAACATTGGAAGTTCTTCCCAAGACTGGTTGAATTTGCATCACTAAAATTCAAGTCCAATGAAATGGGCACTCGGTGCAATGGCACGAGAAATGTTCATCCTGGAAACAGATCCGATTCCTTCGTCACAAATGGTAAATGGCAATCATGGAACTCATCACACGAAAAACGAAGTCTAGATTCATTTTTTCTTTTCTATACTCTTTCTCTTTCAAAACACTAGCCAGGAACAGCAACGTATTTTAAAATGAGATTAATATTGCATTACTATTACACAAGATTTTATTTAGAATTTGAGCAGGGAGTCCTTACCTCATCTGAAGAGATGGGCCGAACTTGCCTTGGCGCAACCGTCCTGGGCGCTACCGGCATGGGCGCAACCGGCCTGGGCGCAACCGGCCTGGGCGCTACCGGCCTGGGCGCTACCGGCATGGGCGCAACCGGCCTGGGCGCTACCGGCCTCGGCGTAACCTGGATCGGCGCAACCGCGGCAATCGGCCTCGGCGTAACCTGGATCGGCGCAACCGCGGCAATCGGCCTCGGCGCAACCGCGGCAATCGGCCTCGGCACAACCTCTTCTTCCCCTAATGCTACCTATACAAATGCAATAAAAGAAAATAAGAAAAAGGAAAAGAAGAAGGTGTTTAACACAAGTATATATTAACGGCTATTAAAATTGCATCGCACATGAAAATTGATACGTTATACAGATGATGCAACGACCTTTTTAACTAAGTGTTCAGTTTAACGGAAACTAAAACGTTCAATACTATTCAAAGGCTATTTTACGGCAAAAAGGTATGTTTTTATTATTTTCGTTCATACACCATATTTATGCAATTTATTACAAAGTGCACGAAAATAAACTTAGTTTTTGCAGATTTTAGATCACAATATGCATTTATGCAGAATTATCCAGCATTTTTTTTATCATTTAACAAGAACATATACATTTGTTACGTACTTTTGGTTTAGTCATATTCTTAAAAGATGTGTCGTCTAAAAATGTTTAAAAGCAATCACTTATCCACTTGGCCCTATAGACAGTAGTGATGCATTGTAGCACGAATTACATCTTGGAAAATGCAAATTACAACTGATCGTCGTTCTATAAAGAAAACAAGTCGTAACAAGCAGATGTTAGCATGTATTTGTGTACACTTTCGAAGGATCTTAGAGTAGCGTCAGAAGTCTGCATTTTATTTAACTACAGTAATGACGCCAATATTGCGAAATCCAAATGCAAAGTGTTCACAATGTTACAAAAAGCAATGGTTGCCCTCCTTCACTTCCTAGCTTATTTCAAACTCTTCTGAATAAAATCATCTGAGCTTAAATTGAAAAAGGTCTCATATTTTCAAAACCAAAATGTTCACTAAGTATCATAACTAGTTATGAAAATTCAAGCGAAAGCAGATAGTTTGTTTTGGTTTGCTTCTTGTGAAAACATATCTCAGAAATCTCTTTCGAATCGGGGAACTTATTTAAATTTATGTTTGTGTAGAAGACAATATCGTTCGTAAAGCCATCTGAGTTCCCTTTATTAAAATATTACATGTTGCGGATTCGTATCATGAAATAGAATTCGAATGAAAATAAATGCAATAGCATAGCCCAAGAATAATATTAATTGTTTAATCTTTCTGACATTTGCCCTTCTGTTTTTAACAGAAGGGCACCATAACATTAATGTTTAACATAAATCAATATTTAGGAACTATGCCGATTTGCATGTCTGATGTCCAACTAGTTTAAATTTATTGGGGCAACGAATTTATTACAATCATAAAAATTCAATTTAAATTAAAAAAAAACGATTTAAATCAAATAAACCCGAATTTTTATTTTTTAAATCATGATTTTTTCCACTCTGGTAAAAATATATCTATGTTTTTTTGGCTTGATATCTCCTTTGAAAAAAATTCTTTCTTTCCAAGATCGATTGAATTTGTATTCCTAAAATGCAAGTCCTATAAACTGGGAACAGAAGAGCACCTAGTGTACTGCCACAAGAAATGACCCTCCTGATAACAGAAGAGATGTTTTTTACTGTAAATCTCTTGAAAGGGCATCAGTTGAAATGTTTCAGACTTTCATTAGCTGTATACGAAACTTTCAAAGCATAATCTCTGCTCTAGAGGAATGTGCAGTTTCTGGTGATTCTGAAGCAAAGTCTGACACAGAAAATTTAACGCATGAAAAATAGAAAGTATTTTCCCCATAGAACAGCCACACGAAACACTCGGGGCTGGCCCTATATCTTCAGAACAGTAACATGTTTTTAAATAAGGTTTATTACATAAGATTGTGTTATTCCTATCAGGGCAAGGAATCCTTACCGCATTCCTCCTCAACTCCTGGAAACTCCTCCTCTCCTCCTGCAAACTCGTCCTCTCCTGCTGCAAACTCGTCCTCTCCTGCTGCAAACTCGTCCTCTCCTGCTGCAAACTCCTCATGCCCTCCTCCAAACTCCTCCTCCCCTCCTCCAAACTCCTCCTCTCGACCTGCAAACTCGTCCTCTCGACCTGCAAACTCCTCTTCTCGTCCTGCACCCTCCTCTTGTCCTCCTCCACCTTTCGCCGATCCTCCGCCAATTGGAGCCTCTCCTGCTCTATCGACTCCCTTTCCTATACAAATGAAATAAGAGCAAAATAAAATGTGTTAACGAGGCTTTATATGCAACACATGTAAACATTAACATCCATTGAAATTGCATCGCACACGAAGACAAAAAAGGTTGTTGCATCATGTGTAACTAAAAACGTTCAATTGGACAGAAACTAAAATGGTGAAGTGCATTGAAAGGGTAATTTTGTCATAAAGGAACGTTTGCGTTTTTGTTCATTTCCACATCTTTCAAAGTGTCACAAAATTATTCGGTTATTTGTAGATTGTAGGTAATGAATGTACACTTATACAGAATTTTCTAGCAATTTTTTATCATTTTTAGTGTACTTAACCTTTTGAAATCTGATCAGTGAAATAAACTACTTTAATGGCGCATATACAGCGACATCCAAGCGCAAAATGTTAAATCACTTCCAATCCATTTCTGAATTGAGTGAAAAGCACTTATCAGTTTGGCGCACTATAAGGGGTTGGTTAGATTTTAGATATTTTTATAGAGGGGAGGTGCCAAGAAAATTGTTTTTAATAGATTGATTTGAGTTTTGTTGCGCAAGATCCAGAAAAAATAAGCTGCGCTAAACACAAGACAACAAAATGAGAAAATAGATTGTTAGGATAATCAGACCAACATTAAAAGGAGAAATGCAAGGTAAAAAACAAACGAGTTCCGAAAATTTAAATGTCAAGGCAAATTTTAATTAAGTGTTAACCTTATTTTTTAAAAATAATTACCAAGATGGTTTGTCCCCATCTTATATAAAACATCATGAAATTCAATACAAATCTTATCAATTAGAGATGTGATAGAAAGCTTGAATGATGAAGGAAGGTAGGTAAAAAGCGATGGACGATCCAAAAAGTCCGATAATATTCAAGTTAAAATACGGCATGGTAAATGGCACAATGGAGGGGTTTCATTCATAAACAAATGTCTAGGTACACACAATTTCTTAACTACGTTAAATCTTTCGGAACAGTATTCTTAAAAAAAAAAGTGGAAGTAGGTACTTTAATTAACGTCGCATTGGAGCAACACAAAGGGCTATTGGCGACGGTCCGGGATCAAACTCAAAGGGAAAATTCCGAAGACACGTCAATTTGAACCACGGTCAGATGACGAGGAAACATCTGAATTGGCACCCCACTCTCCAAACTTCCACACCACGCCAACGTGTAGAAATTTGAGGTCATGACAGATTTAACGTATACCGGCCTTTGTACACGGCGGTCTTTGGTTGGATTCGAACTCGTAACACTCCTGCTGCTAATCTCTTCCAACCGGGCTACCGAGACCCTAGAAAAATCGAGTGGAAACTTGTGCTTTTTAATTTTGGTTCATAGAACTCCATACGAGAGAAGTGTTACGAATTATACATCAATTTAAATTCATTAAGTTAATGTATATCTTACCTCCGCAGATGGTGTAGGGAGGTCTTCGGGAATCGAGCTGTCACTGAAAACAAAGTAATACAGCTTTAAGTCAATAAGACACTCAATCTTTCATATATATAAGAATAGGGCTATAGAATCAAGATGCAATGAACACGAACAGTGTCGATAGAAATGTTGATAAAAATGCTCTAAACTCGCCTGAATCGAAAGCATCCAAAGCACCTGGAAACTCATTTAAAAACAGTGCGTTTCTTGCATGCAGTAAAGTGAAGCTAAAAGGCCGCACTTGAACGAGACTAGTGTCAAAATTATCACGATTTGTTGACCTTTTCAATTTAAAAACGGAAACTACGCGTACACTATTTAATTATTTGGAAACTAGTTTCTCTACATACGAATCACAGAAACGTCGGTGGCAACGTACATCAACTTTAAACGTTTTGCATCCTCGGGTGCTTCAAAAAGTTTGGTTGGTTGGTTTAGGTTTTATAACACGAGGTCCAGAAATGGACAAGCTACGCCAGATAAGATAATAAAATCATTGCTATGTAAGAAATTAAAAATGTTTGGATGGGGTTTCTTCCAATTAATTCCCGTAAAGTTAAAACACAAGTATTAAAATGTGATTGCGACGATGGCTGAAAACGGGACAATCAATTAAAATATGTTGAATGGTGAAGGGAACTCCACACAAAAAACAGGGGCACTCTTCTAAGAAAAGTTGCCTGTGAGTAAAGCGTGTGTCCAAAGCGTAGGCGAGTCAGAATTACAATCCTTAATGCAGAATGGTGTATAGTATCGAGCTGACGCAACACACAGAAGGAAGGGCAGAGCCATAAGCTGCACAACCGTAGTCCAATCTGGAGCGAATAGCTCGATAAATACTAAGCATAGAAGATCGTTCCGCTCCCCAAGATGTATTTGAGGACCTTTAGCAGATATTCAGTTTTTTCTCGCAAGACATCCGTAACTGCTCGACGTGGGGTTGGAAGGCAAGTTTCTGGTCGAAAATGATACCGAGAAACTTTGCATTATCCACCACTGCAATCCTGTAACCGTCCAGAAAGATCTCTGGGTCAGATGCAGGTTCCGACGTCGGCAGAAATGAACGCAGGATGTCTTTTGAGTGGAAAAACTGAAACCATTGTTGACACTCCACCTCGTCAAGTGAGAAACAGCCGTCTGGAGATGTCGCTCGGCAAATCGCATGTCTAGACCTTGACAATGGATATGAAGATCATCCACATACAGATTACCCTTAACAGATGGGGGAAGCCGAGTTAAAATGTTATTGATTTTTAATGAAAAAAGAGTCACTCAGGACACTCCCCTGTGAAACACCCTCTTCCTGGATGAAAAAATCAGAGGCGAAGCTGACACGATCCTGGAACTGTCCGAGGGATAAAAAATTCCTTATGAAGATCGGTAGATGCCCTCGAAATACAAGAGAATGTAAATCACGGATTATACCGTAACGCCAAGTGCGATCGTACGCCTTTTCCTTATAAAAAAAGATGGAAACGGGATGATTTCGGCGTAGGAACGCACGGCGTATTTGAGTTTCAAGGGATAAGATGTTGTCTACCGTTGAGCGGGCAACCCTGAAAGCGCTTTGAAATGGTGAAAGAGCCTGTGTCGTCTGTAAGATGTGAGACGAGAGTTTACCATCCTTTCAAAAAGCTTGCATGGACAATTTGTGAGTGCGATTGGCCGATAGTTATACGGGTTGATGGGATTTTTTCCAAGTTTTGGAAATGGTATAACTATGGCGCGTCGCCAAGAAAAAGAGAAAGTTTGTTCCTCCCATATGCGATTGAAAAGATACAAGATGTTAAGGGAAGTGACGGGAGGGATGTTGTAACATAATATAGCTTATGCCGTCAGGACCAGGTGCTGTCATTCTGGTCTTCTGAAGGCATCGCTTCAACTCCCTTTCAGTAAATTTACAGTTATAGGCAAGCTCTGTAGGAGAAATGGAAGTTAAGACGATAGGATTCCGCACGCTCTTTTGTGCGTTGAAATGCCTCAGGATAGATATTTGAACTGGAAGCTGCAGAGAAAGCTCGTGGAATTGCATAGGTTATCTCAACAGCCTCTGAGACATTCTGGCCATTCGCTTCAACGAACGATGCTATTTTCGATATATAATCCCATCGCCTTCCGAACTGACCCATAGCTGTTTGGAGGGAGTGGCAGATGTTGTAACAGATATATATCTCCTCCAACATTCCCTGACTTTGACGTCGCACTCTGCGAGCACTAGCTTTTGCACGCTTGAAGGCAATGACTTTCAGTTGTGGGGTACCTGCGGAAAATACCTCACGCCTTCCTTTGGATCTTGATAGCTAATGTGCATTCAGATGTCCACCATGCTTTACAATGTTTACGAAAGGATGGGATTTTCTTGGGGAAAGCCGTACCTGCAGTTCTAATTATTGCGTTGGTGACTGCTTCGACTACTTCATCAATGTTGCCTTCTACCATCTGCTCTGATATAACGGCCTGGCGCGACACAGGCGGGATGATACTCAGAAATAAGTGTCTTAACGTCATCCGACTTATTACGGAATCCAGGATATTAAGGAACCTATTGTTTAGAAGGGGATATTTTTTACTCTTCTCTGGAGGTTTATCTTGGGGTATTGTTTCCATTTCTGCGTCTACCCTCGAAAGATCTGACGCGTGAAGGCTTAACTTTAATTCCTCAACTGCTTGTCTGAGATGGTTTGGGCTTTTTGGAATATTTTTGAATGCTTTGCATCTTTTCGTTACGTAGTCTGTCCTGTTTTAGGTCGTTTGATAGCTTTGATTTTTTCTACTGACGGTTGCGAAATTTTGGAACTTTCAGAAGTGCTTTTAGAGGGTGTGGTAGTAGCATTTTTAGCTGTCTGTTTCACGTTAGGAACTAATGTTTTGAGGGGTTTTATCGATATCAGAGGCTCAGAAGTACTTTCGACAGAAAGGTCGGCTTGAATGGCAACAGTTTTGAATGATTTTTTAAAAGCCGCAGCATATGAAACACCGACTGTTGGGGTCCAGGATGCTTGCGTGCTTCAGGAAAAGAAATGTTTTGAGAAACTTACAGCTTGTACTTCTTTTTCGAGGGCCCATTTTGAACACGATCTGGCGTACGTCGCATGGTTCTCATAGCAGTTAATACAATGGAGTGGAGCATTGCATGTGTCTCCGTGGCCGATTTCGCCGCAACGAGCGCAGGTACCACGACGGTAAGTTTGCGAGAACCTCTGGCACTTAAAGCACCGTTGAGGATTCGGGACCAAACACGCGAACTGGCAACTAAGATATGCTGCTTTAATGCGTGACGATCGAAAGTCAAGATGAGGTGTTTCGTAAGTAAAATCACCCCATCGCGACGTATTGTTATGCGTCGAACACCACAAGCTTGCTCGTCGCGGAGGTTCTCTAAGAATTCTTCGGATGATAATAGCCAATCGGGTTCGGATAGAACTCCCATGTGAAAAATTTGAGGACCTCTAACTGAAAATAGGAATATTTTTTATAGATTTATCTGATCCAAGGAATGATTCTATTGACTTGTTAATAATGAATGGTGAAACAAAAGTAAATGAAATTTGTGTTTGGTTCGAAATTTGAAGACAGCTGTTTAATAATTTTACAAGGAATCTCGTATTGTTGGATGAGCGTACATTGCTTTGTTGCTCCCTCCTCGAGGGAGAAGATACATTATTTTCTATTATAGAAAAAGAAAGAGACCCACCCACCAAGGAGTCCTACAAGGGGACACCTACACCGGTGGTTGTCGGTGTCTGCATCCCCTTGTAAGTGGCCGATTGCTTAGCCCTAGCCGACGTCCAATCGACCAGCCGATTGATACACAATGTACACCTCCCCTCAAGCGGACAATCTGCGCCAAAATATATATGAATAACTGCGGGTAGGAAGGTATTTAATTAACATCACAGCGGAGCAACAGTTAGCTATTGGCGGCGATCTGGGATCAAACCTGATGGGAAAGATCCGAGGACAACACGTCATATTTAACGGTCAGTTGACGAGATAACACCTGAGCTGGCACCCCACGCTCCAAACTACTTCCACACCACGCCAACGTGAGGACATTTGAGGCCAAGACAGATTTAACGTGCAAAAGTCCCCTATGTACACGACGGTCTTTGGTTGGATTAGTACCTTCCGGTTGCTAATCCGTAACTCTTCCATCCGGGCTACCACGGACCGGCCAATGATTGGGAGAAAAAGTTTGAAAAGGTGTTGGTAGACATTACCTCACTGCAGAGAGCCTCGGTGTGCAGACTCTGAGCGGTGGTGATGGCAGGGTTCCAGGCGACGCCAGCGGGATGACATTTGCTGACGTTGACGACAGGATGGTAGGTGTCGCCGGCGGGGAGGCAGGGGCTGGCAAGATGGCAGGGCCAGTCCCCTTCACCTTCCTTACCCGTCTCTCCCTCTCCAGGCTAAGGAAGGTGTATGGCTGCAAAATCAAAGGAGCAAGTTCATGTACAAGGCATTTCGAAAACTCGCAACAACTTTTGTTTTATTTATGCATACATCGACCTTCTGATGAAATGGACGGATCATGTGGGCGAAATCGCTGTCGTAAGATCTCTGAAGGGTCAATCACAAATTGACTTAGCTGATTGGCTATGGAAGCGCAGACTAGTGTTTTTGATCACTGGATAATCACTTTAACTAATCAATAATTTAGGATTCTTGCTTTTACCACGTGACAGATCTTCAAACCGAGCAACTGGAAGAAATAACATGAAGCTGCGGGCTCTGTCTATTTCATTTTAAGGTCGATGCATGCATGTTTATGACTCATGCCACAAGAACGCATCGACTGGCATTAAGAAACATAATTTGATGACACAGGATTATACATAATCGGACGTCAACCTATTCTCTATATATTAACTCGATGACTCCAGACGCATATATTCGTTCTGCATTCTTCCCTCTATGACTTTTAACCAGTATTCACCCACACGACCAATGGTTTACCTAGGATTCTTTCAGCCAATAGATGTGGTTTATTTGGCCATTGTGTGGGGAAAACGAATACTATGAAATTCCGTGACGTTTCAGATGCGATGGCACATTAATACTGAGCCTTCACATCTTCTGAAACATCTAGAGCTTAAATCAACGCGTTTTATATTTACTTCGTTAGTTTGTAGGTTGATTGGATTTTATTGCGGAAGGGCCCTCTTAGGCCAAGCTGCGCCAAACACAGGACACATTTTTAAACAAATCAAGGACTTACGTAAAATTCAATAATTTACGATTTCAAATTGAAATGAATCAAGGCAGATAAATTCAACAGTAAAAACTATAAATAATTTAGTCAGATGATTCAATCCTAGTTAGAGAATGTAATATATGCATTGATATTACACAGAGGGTTATTTGATTATTTACCATACTAGGATGTTGGTTAGCATCACGACGTTCAAGTATGCAGTAAAATAGCTGAAAAGGTAACCATTGTCTGGATTGATTCGATTTGCTCTAAATCAAGATTGAAATAGAGATTTTTTTGGTGTTCTCTTGAAAAATTACTTCAAACTAAAAAATACCCAGTTTCTTCTTCGCGGAATTTGCATTTTTGTTTAGCTAAATTCCCTCTTTGATTGGAGTTTTAATAAAACTTAATGTGTTAAGCCCGAGACAAAAAATATTCAACAGTCAGAAATGTTTCTATATAAATATATTTCTTTTTTCCTGACTAGGGAATACATACTGATGGCCCAGTGGATTGAGAGGCATATTCAGAAAGTCGTGCACAGAATGTTAGGTTTGGTTTGTATTTTTTTGGCACAAGGTCCGTTTGCGGACAAGCTGCGCCAAACGCAAGATTAAATATACCCAACAAAAACAGGTGAAACCACCAAAGTAGTAAAACAGTAATCTAAAAGTTTCAGTTTTTCGATTATAAAAATCCGAAGTTAAAAACATTGAAGTTTAAAAATATAAATACAGGAGATTCTTTGTTTTTAATACAATTAATAGTAGATAAACGTTAAAAACCTTTAGATGAGAAATCATGTATTTTTATAAATGACTGATGACAATATACATTTGATACAAGACGATAACTATATACATTTTAAAAATCCAGAACATCGTAAAAAGATAAAAGTGCAGTGAGAAGGATTACCCAGCAAGGCAGACAAACTGGGCGAGGAAGTTTTAAAAGATCGAATGTAAAAATTCCATAAACCAGGACATGGATTTAAGAAATGGGAGATTGTAAGATCTCCGTTGTAGTGGTGGCACAAAGGAGAATTTTCTCCATCCAGCAAGTATCGACGCGTAATTCTCGAATGCCCGATACGGAGCCTAGTTAAAATCACGTCTAGACGGCGAGGACAATGAGATAGTAGGTTGAATTCTGTGGATAGCAAGTTGAGTTCTATGGAAAACAAAGACTCGAAGTTTATAGCATTCTTTGCGGCAGGGTCAGCAAGTTCATTGCCGGTAATCACAACTTGACCCGATATCCAATAGAAAGATGCCATAGTCACGCCTAGTAAGCTGACGATTATTACGACGATGGAAGTTCAGCACGGCAATAGCTAAAGGATGTTGTGGGCGATCTGCTGACAAGTATTCCAATATACTTCTCCGAGTCTGTAAACGATAAAATTGCCTATTCCCTGGTAAGAAATATATTTCAACGCTTCATTCAAACCACAAAATTCAGCCGTAAATATAGATACGGCACTTGGCAAAAAATAACTTACAGCGGTCAATCTAGACAAAGGAGCAACAAACATGTTCTGTTGATTTCGACCCATCTGTAAAAATTGCAGTGTAATCTTTGTAAAGATAACGATGAGCGTCGAAATGTTGCCGGTAAATGAGCGGACAGGTGTTCGACTTCCCAGAGCCCGAGAATAGGTCCAAATGGGAAACAATTGTAGGATTCCAAGGGGAAAAAGAAAATAAGGGATTCTCAGAAATGTTGATATTAAGGGGTGTAGTAACTCTGAGCATTTCGCATTCGAAACCCTTAAGAAGGAATGCAGAATGAGTGATTCCTGAAAAGGCGATCAAGAGATGTGCCGAGGATTGAACCTCGAAGTGGATGATATAGAATGCGAAAATATAATCTAAGCGACAACAGAAGACACAACACGCAAAGACTTTTCACGGGTAAAGTTCGAAAGGCTCCGGAACAGATCCTCAGTGCGTTGTGGTGCACTGTATCGAGCTTTCGAAGGACTGATGAACGGGCGGAGCCATAGGCTGCACACCCATAGTGCAATCTGGAACGAATTATTGCACGATAGATGCTGAGCATGGATGACTGTTCCTCCCCAAGATGTATTAGAGTACCTTTAAAAGATCGAACTTTTTCTCGCAAGACATCCGCAGCTGCTCGACGTAGGGAGGAAGGTAAGTTTTTGGTCAAAAACGATACCGAGAAACCTTACTCTATCCATCACTGCAAACCTATTACCATCCAGAAAGATCTCTGGCTCAGGATGCAGGTTCCGACGTCGGCAGAAATGAACGAAAGGGCATCTTTTGATAAGAAAAGCTGAAGCCGTTATCGACACTCCACCGCGTCAAGCACAGAATGTTAAAAAGCATTTCAAAACGCATATTGTTTACAAACCAAGTACGATGGACATAATTTTAAGAAATACGATACTTCTCAGAAACTGGGTCGAGGTGTGGAGTCTCACTGCATTTAAACTGGATTCAAAGACCCAAAAATGATGGACCGACTGAATTAAAGTTGGGCAAGACAGATAATACGCGTTTCAGGGACAGACCTTCCACGAGAGGATCCAATTCGAACCCCGTCTGATAACAAAATTGGTTGGCCGCTTAAGGGTCATTTTTCTGATGAAGTAGGTAGTCGCACTGGAGGAAAACAATGAGCTATTGACGGTCTGTGATCAATCCCAAAGAGAAAGATACGAGGACAGCATCACGTCATTTTGAACTATGGTCAGATGACGAGGCAACACTTGAATTGGCATCCCACTCTTCAAACTTCCACGCCAACACGAGGACATTGGAGGTTGGTTGATTGATTTGGATTTAATGGCGCAAGGTCCAAAAGTGGACAAGCTGCACCAAACACAATATAGCCCAATAAAAGCGCATAACACTTAAAAATGAAGTCCAAGACAAAGTAAAATGGAAATTTAAAACACGTATAATGTGTAGTTGAGAATAAAAATATTTAAATAGTCAGACAATAAAAACAAGATAATCTGAGGCATAACTAATGAGACTGAAGAATTTAATTTACATATGTACAAAATAAAAAATGCATAAATTTTTGAAAGTGAAATTTAAACAGCCGAAGATGGACAATCCAGACAAGTCAGAAGCGCTACACCACTAACGATTGTTTTTTAAACTATCTCTTGCGATGTCTTCCAATTTTTGTGCATACGGCTAGTGTCAAGTTTCCTGCAGACCAAGACATACAGGATGTCAACTATCAAAGTCTGCACATTATCAACTGGTTATGGCAGCCTTCGCAATTTCAAATTATTTTATCCATTATATTCTTTCAGATTTTTTAAGTTTGTGCCTACTCTTTTATTTGTCTATTTCCATTTTCTCACCAGATGAGTCAGATCAAATATAGGTCTCCCAATATTTTTCATCGATTCTATTAGATTTATCTGATTTCATTTGTGATTTCGTTTTAGAAGTCATCAAGATCACATGGTTTGGGAATGTTTGTTTTGTGGATTTTTTTAATGGTTTCATATTTTTCTTGGACAATTGGTTTTGTACAATTTTCTTAAATTTCTTTATTGGGAATGGTATCTGTTTGGACAGCAACGGATTTCATCGTTTTAATTAGATGCGTATGAAATATTTGCTCTTGGTGTCTGACTTTCTTTTTGAGAGTTTGAGTTTTTTGCTCCGAGATATGAAATCTTGTTTTATCTTTATGCTTTGGATTTCTTTTTATCTTTCTCCATTGAGGATAAGACCTGGAGTAAGTATGATGATGATTTCCCTTACAATTGAAGCATACAGGTTCATCAGTGCAGGTTTCGCCATGTTCGGGTTTTGAGCATCTGGCACAAATTGCAGGTGATCGGCATGAAGTCTGGGAATGTCCAAACCTGACACTTAAAGCATCTTTGGGGGTTTGGAATGAATGGTCTAACGCTGCAATTTAAGTATCCTGCTTTAATGGATGTTGACATGTAATATTAACATTCAACACACCAGACATGTTTTGTGTGTCAATACTTTTATCATCTCGTCTGATGCAGATGCGTTTGGCTGAACAAACATGCTGAAATTTCAATTCTTCGATAAACTCCTGTTCAGATATATTAAAAATATCAGATTCGAATATAACTCCACGACTAGAATTTAGAGTTCTGTGTGGAGTTACATTAACTTTTAGTTCGCCAATTTGGTTTAATTTCATTAGTTGTTGATTGATATGCAGATGCAGTTTCTATGAAAAGATCACCAGACCGCAATTTCTTTATTGCTTTGGATCGGCCGGTTCACCCAAGGCATCCCTAGCTGCAGCACTAACCCAAAAAACTTAAGACCAGTGAAGCTAAGCACTCTGAAGTGGTGAAGCCCAGAGAACTTATGTGAGCCGATTGACCATAGTGGGCTCACTCTGGTCACCCGTCTACGTTGAAGCATGGGCCAAAGCTCACGCATCAGGGTACTCTAGGATTCCATATTCCCCCGATACGGGACGCCGCACACGGCAAACATACGGGTCAGAAAAAGTACTGACATTTCAAAAAGTAAAAATTAAAGAACTCAGTAATGGAAATTTTTTTAAAAGAGAAAAATCAAATTGGAAATCTCAAAATGGAATCTTGATACGATGGATATGATTGATGACGATGTATGAAAATTGGATTTCAAAGCAAAATTGTTCATAATTACAATGCTAAGACATGAAAGGGAAACACAAGAGGGCGGGAGATAGAACAGTAGAAGGAAAGATCGCTTGGATTCCCCGGGAGTGCGATTCTCGTGATTACCAAAGACAGTAAACCCCATGGGAGAAGAGCAGTTCGCTCTGGTACCCTGGGTTCGTGAAGCCCGTACACACCTAAAGCTGTGCCCCAGAGGGGTTTGGAATTTGGGAATTTACTTCTCGACTTCCAGAGGATCGATGAGCTTTTGGGGAAGTGTTAGTGGTTATTACTGTTTGATTTCGGGGGTTTGATGGCCGGTTGGTTGATTTGGGTCGAGACTGAGTTTTGGAGGAATGGAACAAATTGGCAATGGGAATTCGGTTCCAAAAGGCGGATCTGTTTGAACAGATATGCTCCGTAGTTTTAGCTGCCGCAGCAGAGTACGAAACACCAATTTTAAGAGTTCGGGCTTCGACCACTACGGGCTTCTAGATAGGATAAGTTTTGAGATACCTTGACAATTTGGATCTCTTTCTAAAGTCCATTTGGGACAGGATTTAGAATAAGATGCGCAAACTGCAATGGATGGTTCGCCTTGCACTTTACGCAGCAGGGTGCAGAACTAGTTCTCTATCGTGGCCGACTTCACCACAGTTGTCGCAAGTGTCTGATCAACCTCAGGCTGTCTTACCACGGCCAAATCGTTGGCATTTAAAGCACCTGATCGGATTAGGTACATAGGCAAGTACAGGACAGCCCATGTAAGCTATTTTCATTCGAGGTGGGAGTGTGAGAATGTGCTTGGGGAATGCTTTCCCTTCTCTACAGATGGTTATTACATTCACTCCGCACACGCCCTCTGGTCATGAAGATTTTCTAATATCTCTTCCTCCGACGTACATAAGTCGGATTCTGAGATGAGCCCTCGAGAGCTGTTTAATGATATATGTGCTGAAACCGAAACTGCAAAGGACGCAAGAGTACTACTTTGAGCAAAAATTTCTGCTTTTGGTGTTGAAACTCTTCCATCCAAAATCACTTGAACGAAGTTTAATTGATTTAACTTCCCAAGGATGGATGCAATGGTTTTGTTAGTCAAAAAAGGAGAGACGTTTCTAAATGAGCTACTGTGCGTTTTTCGAAGACTACAATTTGTTGCTCGCCACGAGGGAGAGAAGAAATATTGTTTTCCATCATGAAAGGGATATACATACACCACGAAGGCCTACAAGGGGATGCAGACACCTGATCCGGAACTTGTCGGTGACAACGGAGACCCGAGACAGCCGTTAATGAGGTGTCCAGTAGGTGGCCGATTGCTTAGCCCTAGCTGACGACGAAGTTCAATCGACCAGCCGATTGATGCACAATGTCCACCTCCCGTTTACCTGAAGCTGGGGTCAAAGCAGTGAGTTGGGTCAGTATATCGCCCCTCAACTGCTAAGATCCCCTTTTCCAGGGACACGGGACTCAACGCATGGTGATATAATCCCCAAGAGGAGTTGAAGGCAACAGAGTGACGAAAAGCTTCTCAAGGGGAGCCCTCATCTCCGGAGAGGCAACCACAATGAGGGAGGAAGGAAAAAAGCAAAAAGGAGGGGAAGAATTAAAAAAGGGAAGATCACTCAAGTATCCCGGGTTGTGAAGCCCGTAAAAACATAAAGAAGGTATGCCCCTTAGGGCGGCGACGGTCCGGGATGAATCAGAAAAGGGAAAGATCCGAGAACACCACGTAATTTTGAACTACGGTCAGATGACGAGGCAACACCTGGGCTGGCACCCCACTCTCCAAACTTCCACGCCAACGTGAGGACATTTGAGGCCACGACAGATTTAACGTTCCGGTTGCTAATCCGTTCCTCTTCCAACTGGGCTACCGCGGCCCTTTTTCCTGATGTCTGGGTAAATGTGCAGGGCGGATTCGGATTAAATTTAATTTTGATTCTTTCCTACTTAATTCGCTCAACTGTGAGGAAACCAAAAGGGCCAAGGGGCACGGCATTCTTAAATTGGTTTAAAACTTTTTACTTGCGCTTTTACTTGGAACCATTCTTTTTCATACCATTGACTAGCTTTAGTTTTGTCAAGCGATGACCGGAAAATTTGCAGAATTAAGAGACTATTCCTTGAATTAACTATCAGGCAACATTATAAATAAAATTATTTTTCTATAAATCCTACTCTTTCCGTTTTCGAAGTCTACTGTATTACCCATTGTAGTATACTGTAGTACTCATTTAAGCATTTAAACTAAATTCCTGAAAGATTTCAAATATGAATGGTAAATAGAATTGTTTTCAGATAGTAATATTCAAGAATTTTGAGATCCCACGCATATTTTACATGTACGTTCGTATTGTATACGTATAAAATAACTTATTTCTATTTGGCAAGTGTTGTGTAGCTAAAATAAATGCACTACATGCCTTCCAAACAATGCAAAAGTTAACACAAAAATGCTTCACTTTATGACGATATTGGTTTATCAAAACTTTAAATCAAAATGTCAAAATTAGGCATCGTGACTTCCTAATTCTCAATTAAAAATATAAAACATTGCAACGTTTTCCTTTAAATATATTTTAGATAACTAGAAAAACTAATGCATATTGAACAGTACAAAATCGTGAAAATGTTGGAAAATATCAGCCTAAGAAAAAAGGCTTTTGTAGGCCTGTACAAGTACAATGCTTCTATAGTGTTATAATTCGTTTCTTTGTGACTGAGAAAGTAAAGCAAATTCAAGTTTCAATTTCATCGACATTCCACCAAAGACGAATTTCTACATTTTCTTTCGTCGTATTCATTTAATTGCTGGAATATTCGATGTACGATATCACACCAAAATCTCGAACTTTCAGTAATTCAATAGAATCACTGAAACAAATTTGTGACACTTTGTGAAACACACTTCTAATGTACATAATGTAATAATTCTACAGGTATGTCGATTTTACAAGTTTATACCCCCTAAGTGAATACGTATTGATCTTACCCCGTAGGCCACCCAAAAATAATGACCGAAAATTTTGATGACATTAAAAAATATTTTGGTTTGGTTAAATGTTCCATTTTGCCTCCTAGAGGCTTGTATCACCCGGTTCTGCCCTACAGGTGCTTGGGGAAACTCACATTCCCTTTGTGTGCATCTTGTGTTGCAACGAGGAGAAAAAAAAAGTGTGAAAAAGTCTGTTGAAGTTATAAAATTATTAAGATTTACGAAATTCACCATTTTCAGGAGACTTCAACAAGACTTTAAATCATATATAGATATTTTCCTAAAATCAAAACAGGAGGCATCAGGATGGCCTGATAGATGCAAATCGAAGCAAGAAAAGGTTGCCTATGTAGAGGATTATGAGACACGAGAGCGTGCAATTGGATCTTCGGCTTGTCACGCACAATCCTGGAAAAAGACAAGTATCTAAGCTGTGTTTGAACAGTTTTTAGGGTCTTTGGGAATGAGAAAACAAGGGCCAAGCGACATTTGTATCGTCCGTCCCAGAGTTTAACAAAATTATTTCTGACCCCACTCTTGAGGTACGTGTGTACATTTTTAAAAATCTATTTATCAGACTTGTATGAAAAAATGTTCGCAGAGTTACTGACTGTCACCGATTTTACAAGTAATGTATTCTTTTGTAGATTCTAGACGCCTATTTTCTAAATGAGGAAATCGCAGTGGTCAAATGGCAAAGTAAAACAGTTTTTCCAACAAACGGACAAAACGAATGTATATTTAGCAGCTTTTACGACAGCTCACGCCCGACTGAAGCTATATTCAGAGATGGAGAAGTTGGGTAAAAGAGTTGTGTACTATGATACTGATAGTCTCATTTATACAGTTGATGAGCAGTACATGTCCCCACACTGTCGGACTATCTTGGCGGTTTCACAGACGAACTTTCTGGAGACACAATTACTAAATTTGTCTCAGGTATGTATCATTATACAGAGAGCTATTTTGCCTAAAAGTTTGATTTGATTGACTTATTTTCGTGTGTTTTACAGGTGCAGCCAAGAATTACGCCTATGAGACCGCATAGGGAGTTCCGTATGTAAAATTCGAGGATTTACTCTGAATTATGTAAACATCATCCAGCTAAACTTCAGTTCCGTCTTGGAATTAGTGAAATCCAAGTCCTGAAGCAGTTATTACTGTCGAGAATCGTCGGAAAATTGTGCGGGAACCAAAAAGAGGCACAGTAGTCAACCGCTAAGAGAAAAAACGATACCGGCAGGTATACGACAAACGAGTTTTGTTAGAGAATTTTGATACGCTGCCATAAAATTAAAATAAAGTGTATATTTAAAAAAGATGTGTATTTAAATTTATTATATAATCTATATTTGTAATTAGATTGTATATTTTGTATATCATTATTTATATATTAAAATTGAGAATATTTTGCCTAATGTGTTTAACAAAAAAAAATTATTGTCTTATAAATAAAAGTGTATTAAATTTTGCTTATGTTTTTTATTTTTAAATATTTTATATTTATGAGTATTTGATGTTATCTCTCTATAAAAGGCAGGTTTTTCTTAAAATGTAACCAGTTAACATGGAGCTTTTAAAGTTGAAACACCCTTTTACTATATTGGTAGCAGGCCCAACTGGTTGTGGTAAAACTTATTTCGTCAAGAACATTATAGAACAGAAAATAATAAATAATTTCCCTACTAAAGCACTTTGGTGCTATGGCGCTTATCAACAATTGTATAGCCAAATGCCTATGGCCCAGTTTCACGAAGGATTGCCTGCTATTTTAAATACTGTTTCGAACGCTTTAATAGTAATTGACGATTTAATGAGTTAGGAAACGACACGAAACTGACCAAGTTGTTCACAAAGGGCAGTCACCATAAGAATTTAAGCATTGTATTTATTGTACAAAATGTGTTCCACAAATCTTCTCAGATGAGAGATATTTCCTTAAACAGCCATTGGTTTTATTCAAAAATCCAAGGGATAGATCTCAGATAGCACATTTAGGTCGGCAGTTGTACCCCTCCAACAACAAATTCTTTCAGGAAGTTTTTCAGGATGCGACATGCAAACCTTACGGATATCTGTTAGTTGACTTAAAGTTGACTGACCTTTTAGGACAACACATACGGCACATTTGTCATAATGAGGTCACACGGTCAACGGTTTTAACTAAAATGGATACTCTCTCTCGCATTCAAAGGTATCTATAGTAAGTGTCGCATCCTAAAATGCAAAACTACAAGTAGCTTACCTCTCTCGAAAGGTACTAAGTCCCCTGAATTTAAGCGGATTTCTATTTCAATAGTTTGAAAATACTGTCGTATGACTGGTACGTAATGAGGTCTATCGTATAAAGCACTCATAATTTCACCAGTTACCTTAACAACCCTGGAGAAGAGGAGCCTGTACATCACCAATTGTTTGAGGTTCAACAATATCACTATACACGTATAATAAGGGAATGTTTGGATTAGCAACAGAAGAACTTTCCTTTACACCTACTACTTGAGGAAGAAATCCTATTAGTCCTTTTGGTAAAATAACTGGCTCCGTTTTCAGCTTTTATCTTAACTAGCTTGGTTGTGCTGTTAAACTTAATTTTTATCTTATTTTCATAAGCAGGTATGTACATAGAGTTTAAGATTTCTGGTACGGATTCAGAACATCCTGGAGGTAATTTTCTTGTTATTAATTTTTCATCTAAATCAAATGTATAAATATTGTTGCTTTCGTTAATATTATACCACGTGTGCGGATAAGTTATTTCAGCTAATCCTACCTCCCATTCACCATTTAAACTTATGGGAGTGGGTAATTGTGTCTTATAGTTAGAAATCTTGTTCTCTGGAAAATATTGTAGGGAGCTGTCCTACGGTAGCGTCACATAAAAAGACATTTTTAAGACTAAACTATTTTCATACATTTCTCCGGTATTTATAGGTGTTTAACATCAGAAACCCAGGTATTGAATTTTTCTGGATAGCTAGAAACTTCAGAAAATACTCTACTTTATTATCAATCTTGCGTTTCTTCAATACCTTTTCCACAGGATAATATCCAGAATCAGACACCTTTTGAAATTCCTTTTCATAAAAAGTACCCTCTATTATCACATTCGTTAAATCTTTCAATTTATAAACTACAGGTTTTCTTGGTATTATTTGATGTATAGCAAAAATCTCTCGTCCAATTGTTTTCATAACTTTTCTCAAAGGTTCGTTTCATTTTACTAATTCTTACTGTGTCTCCTACTTTAAATTTGGTGCTTGCTTCCGATTTTTTTTACATCTGCCATATTTCTTGCTGATTATTTAAATTCACTGATATTGGTTCCGTTTTAATACTACGATGCCACGTTCTATTGTAACTGTATACCAGTTTATCAATTACATCTGCATAATTATCTGTAATTCAGTGAAATACTTCCACATTTTATCTTTTAAGGTGCGGTTAAATCTTTCAACTACACTCGCTTTGGTTTCATTGCTCGACGTAAAAAAGTGCACGTTCATTTTCTTAAAGTACCCTCGTACCAGTTTATTTTTAAACTCTGTTCCCTTGTCCGTTTGTAATACATCAGGCTTACGTTCATTAAAAAATCTTTCTAAAGGCCCTTAGAATACTATGACCTGCTTTGTCTTTCATGGTATTGCCCAAGCATACTTTGAAAATATATTGATGCAAAGCAACAAATACATATATCCTTTATTGAACTTTGCAAATCAACTAAATCAGATTGAAACTGCTCGTCTATTCCTCCCACAATGACTGTCCCTTCGGAAATTGCGTCTGTTGCGATTTGAGAAGAGTAAGTATCTTGCTTGCTGAGCCATTCTTTTACCCGTTTCCTGGGTACTCCGCTTTTCGCTTTTTCTAATGCATGGTAAACAGCATTTATACCACCGAAGCTTCGCGGTTGGGCTGGATCTGAATAAATTTGTCCGATTTTCTGATCGGTCATTGCAACAAATAAAATTTAAAGTTACTGAGCTGCTCACGTACGTTCATTGTGTGGTGCCTCAAATTCAAATGAAACACAAATCAAAGTGAGAGTATCTATACTTTTATGTTTAAAGTTAAAACCTGGCTATGTTCTATTAATTTTTTAAAAATCAAAACAGTTCCTCCGCTATTATTTTTTGTTGCTTTTTTAAACGTGGTATAAAAACACTTTAAATATAAGTTGTGACAATATCGTAGTACCCACTAAAAATATTTCTTTTACGCTGTAAGGAAAAAAACATATATATAACTACTCAAAAACTACTTGCAATAAAATATTGACAAACACAAATATACGTAAAAATAACTTTTTTATTTATAGTGTCTGAAAGCATTGGAATCGGCAGCAATATAAAGTTCTTTGGCATTTTCTAATAAACATTCAAAATCAATTTTCCTAAGAAAAGTACCGGTAATATAATAACAGAATTATTATTGGCTATAAATTCAATTGCAGAATCTTTCACATTCATGTTAAAAGTAGCAAGCTTACCGTAAGTAATAAGCTTTGCTTCATTGCTGAAAGTCATACAGTCGTGACCTAGTTGGTTGCCAAACTTGCTCACAACCATAGCATTCAAAAACATTTTGAATGTTTTTACATAAATGTTCTTTTAGTAGCTCCGTTAGTCATGTTGTTAAGCACATTTCGGCTTCTACACAGCTCACATCAGGTATACTGAGCGAACACTTACGTATTTCCAGTTTCAGGAAAGCTGGAAAAATGGTTCCAAACATTACCGAGGTAGTGTTAGAGTTTATAGTTTCATGCATCTTTTGTAGTTCGCACCATTCCAGTTCATTTAGCATGAACATATTCGGCGTAAAAGTCCTTTCATAGTTCGCTCGTTGAAAATATCTTTGGAGGCTTACAAAAAGTACATCGTCAATGAAATCTTTCGCAATCATCAAACTATCCCGCACAACGTTCACAGTTCCAGGGCGGAAAGGCACGGCAATAGCGTTCATCTCTCTGCAGAAATGATACCACAGGAAAGGTGTCATGGTTATTCCTTGCTTTGTCGGCGAAAGTAGCCCCCTTCATCTATTTGGTACTGCATTATGTGAACACGTTCGCAAAGTCCGATACGTAAACGTATTTTTCTTGGCCCAAATGAAAATTTTCAGGAAATGAATTCACTCGCTGTAGGAGTAGAGAACCGTTTGGCAAGGGGTTTTGAGCACGAAGGTCTTTCCATTGTAGAAGTTTTAGCAGCAAAAAAGAGGCAATGAACTTCAGAAGCAGATTCAAATCCCTGTAACTTGACAATTATATGTAGCAAGACATGCGATATGCTCAAGTTAGGTGTAAAGTTTTCATTGGTTGCTCTAGAAAGTCCCATCTACCCTATAATGTTTCAGTTTTGTGATGCGATTCATTACTGTTAGTCACCAAAACAGTACCACATAGTTTCTTTCGTATAACCTAACATTTTTCAGATACCACCACACGTATACTTGGGTAGTTTAAGCTAATCTTTAATTTTCTTTTGAGTCACTTTTATTGGCGACTCCGTGTATAACTCCGTTCCTTCTGTTACCTTAATTAACCTTACACATGCTAAAAAATCTTTAGTAAAATTGTCACCACTTCCAGAAGCCCGTATACTTTGTAGAAGCAGCGTGTTGGGTCAATATGTCAACGGCCAGGATCCCTTTTCCAGGGGTCTCCAAGCATGGCAAACACGTGGATGATATAATCCCCAAGAGGAGCTGAAAGTGGCGAAAACCTTCTCAAGGGAAGCCCTCACCTCCGGAACCACGAAGAAAAAAGCAGAAGGGAAGAATGAAAAAAAGATCACTCGGGGTTGCCCATAAGGGCCCAAGGCAGCTGAAAGAAAGCAGATTCGCACAAGTAGTGGAAACAGTTAAGCACTTCAAGGCTTCCCTCGAATTCACGAGTGACTACAGCTAAACAAAAGTCGTTGTGAAATTTCAACAAGATGTCAGCAAAAAGATAGGTAAAGAACATTCCTAGTGCATAAGACGTTGGTCGAAGAAATACTCTTTAACCATACATCGCTCCCATACCGACTCAAAAAGCGAATTTCCAGCTTTATGTGTAGGACTCGCTTCTGCAGGATGCAAAATTACCACAACTGTAGACTCCAGTATAGGAAAGTTTTACATGTCTTTCTGCACACTAATAGATATTCATTTTAGTTACGATATCACGATCAGTCACTGGGTAATGGCGATTAATTAACGTCGCACTGGAGAAAACGAGCTTTCGGCGACGGTCCGCGATCAATCCCCAAGGGAAAGATCCGAGAACACCAGTTCTTTATGAACCACGGTCAGATAACGAGAACAGCTGAGCTGGCAGCCCAAACTTCCACACCAACGTGAGGATATTTTGAGGCCACGATGGATTTAACGTGCACCAGCCTCCTTTGTACACGACGGTCTTTGGTTGGATTCGAAATCGCAACCCTTCGGTTTCTCCTCCGTTACTCTTCCAACCGGGCTACCTCGCGTCAGCCAGCCCGGTGTGTTGCTAAAGTACGACGTTAATGAATCACCTACCGTCGTGTACGTGGTGGCTGGTACACGTCAAATCTGTCGTGGCGGGGAAGTTTGGAGAGTGGGTTGCCAGCTCAGATGTTGACCTCGTTATCTGACGACCGCGGTTCGAAAAGACGAAATGATCGATCTTACCTTTTGGGATTGATACCCTACAGTAGCCAAATACCTACCTGTGCAAACATGACGGAATGCGAATATTTACTTCCGATACCCAAATGCTCTCCTTTGAAATATGTACAAGGTAGGTAGTTAACGGCGCACTGGAACAAATGAGCGGGCTATTGACGACCGTCCGGGAGGAAATAGCCAAGGACAACGTCATTTTGAACCACAATCAGATGACGACTTCCGATCCGGCACCCCTCCAAACACCACTCCAACGTTAAAACATTTGAGGCCACGACAGATTTAACGTGGACCCACCTACACGGCGGTCTTTGGTTGGGTTGAGTTACGAACTCGCAACCCTCAGGGTGCGCTACACTTCCAACAGAACTGACCTGCCGTGGCCTCAAATGTCCTTATGTTGGCGTGGATGTTCGGAGAGGGGCTCCAGCTGAGGTGTTGACCTCATCATGGTTCAAAATGAAGGGGTGTTGTCCTCGAATCTTTCCACATCAGGGTTAATCCTGGACCGTCGCCAACAGCCCGCTGTGTTGCTACGGTAATTACCAACCTGATGCTGGCTGAGGGTTTTATGGCGCCATATTTGGCCATGCTGCGCCAGACACAAGACATACAATATCATAATAGACACGCACTATGAAAGTTTTTACTTACATGCAAGAGGGAAGTTAGGTATTTAACGTCGCACTGGAGTAACAGAAGGGGCTATTGGTGAGGGTCCGGGTAGGTAGGTATTTTAACTAATGTCACACAGGAGGAACACAAAGGGCTATTAGTGACGGTCTGAGATCAATCCCAAAGGTAAAGATCCGAGGACAACACCACGTAATTTTGAATCATTGTCAGGTGGCGAAGTCACCTGAGCTGGCACCCAAATTTCCACACGCCAACGTGAGGACATTTGAGGCATTGACAGATTGGACATGCACCAGCCCCCTTCGTACCGGACGGTCTTTGGTTGGATTCGAAATCGCAACCCTCCGGCTGCTAATCTCTTCCAATCGGGCTACCGCTGCCCGTAAGAGAAATTCACCCAGATGAATACACCTGAAAAGAAACGTACCTGTGCCGCCTACAATTCGGAGTGGACATAGCCACGACGGCCCTACCAACCTGAAGTTATCCCTCAAAACAGGTAAGAAATTGCAGAAGGCACATTTGGAAGTGACTACCCGATACTAACCACAATATGTTGTTAAAGCAGTGCAGATTATCAGTCTACATTAAGAGGCAGGAGGGACAAAATTAGAAAATTTAACACTTCCGCGAAAATAGAAAACCTAACACATCAAACCTTTTAAAATATCTGCGAATAACCTTTCAAAATAGTCATATTCCTCCGAAAGGATTTCCGATTTTAGTAATTCGATTTACTTTGCAAACAAATATCCCCAAAACATGCAAAGAATTATACTTCAATATAAAGAAAAGCAGCAGCGAAACCAAAAATGGAAATGAAAAAGTATCGAGATAAAACTCAAGATTCAAAATATCTCAGATCTTAAGCAATGCACACCAATCTCAACAAAATCAAGCAAATGAACATAGGAAAACATAAGCTAAAAGTTTAAGCCATGAGACCCTTGATTACTGAGGAGCTATTGAAACGAATTGTCTCGAAAAAAAGAAAGCAAATATCCAACTCCAGGAGACAAAATTTCTGTAATTCGATTTAACAATCTGAAATATCTTTCCAAATTATTAACTAGTTTCAATATCTGGCAAAGAAAAACGGTATTTGCGTATTGTATGTGCCATGCTGGCGTTTTTCGGCGATAGTAAATAGGTTGGAAAAAAATTCTAACGTACCAAGTGTTCACGAGGCAAAGCTAACTACGCAGTTATTACGCAGAAAAAGGGATTGCTATAATTCACATTATCGTTGGTACTATTATTGGCAGTTTATCTCTCTGGCACGGATAATAAGGGAAAAAACGAAACATCTGGAAGACAACCATCATCCCTATTCACAACTCAAACTAACCTGAAGAAATTAAATCTAGACCAACTCGTCTAACTTCGATCCCTGCTAAAAATCTTCCGATTTACTTTGCATTGATTCGAATCCAACCGAAAATCGTACCGCGTACGAAAATCTGTCGAACACAAACTTAACATTTTAGCAAATGTTTCACTGTTCATTTGCTTGATTTTTGACGAGATTGAACCGATTTACTTTCTTTCGAAAGCTACAACGCCTCATAGAAAACAATCCTTAGAAGTAGGTATTTTAATGAAGGTCACACTGGAGCAACACAATAGGCTATGAACAACGGGATCAACGTTTGGGAGATTTTGCGTTAGGAACAAACGAACATTACATTTTTATTTATATAGATATGAAACCAATCTTTACGGACTAAACATTGTCATTTAGATATTTAGATTAGTTCCAAAGGATACAATGAAAAAAAGGGATCAAATTCCAAAATACGACAAAATTTCTAAATGGTGCAATTATTGGAAACCCGCCTGACAAATGCCATTCGTTCAACCGATAGCGCAAGAGAAATCCCAAACATCGGAGGAAAACATCCCTTGGACCGCCCAACTGAAATTTCTTGTCATTTTCTCAAAAATAGTTAGAGGCAACGACTGATTTAACGTGCACCCCCGTGTAAGCTACGGTCCGAGTTTGGAACATGTCGGTTGCTAATCCGTTGCTCTTCCAACTGGGCTACCGAGGCCGACATTAGAACCCAAATTTAAAGTTAAAAATAAAACTTACCATAGATCTTGCCATACTCCGTGTCACCACAGTGCCCGATGGATTTGGCACCGTGGGGATAGCTTTTGGTACTTTAGTACGAACCTTCATAATAATATCAAATGTAGCACAAAGATCACAATAATAACAAGCTTTGAAACCGTTGGAACCTGAGCTGCTGTATATGTAAGAACGAGAAAGTGGGAAAAGTGCTCATTGCCAGAGGACACAAACTCAGAGTCTTCGCCAAATCAAAAATTACTTCCCAACTTTTGGGCGTTTGGTAGGTATGGTATTTTAATTCACGTCGCACTGTAGCAACACAATGGGTTATTGGCGACGGTGCGGGATCAATCTCAAGGGAAAGATCCTAGGCCTTTTTTTGGTATTTTAATTAAAGTCTCACTGGTGCAACACAACGGGCTATTGGTGACACTCTGGGATCAATCCTCAAGGGAATGGGTAGCCCGGTTTGGAGGGGGGGTATTTCAATTAACGTCACACTGGAGCAACACAACGGGCTATTGGTGACGGTCCGGGATCAATCCCAAAGGGAAAGATCCGAGGACAACACCACGTAATTTTGAACCACGGTCAGATGACGAGGCAACACCTGAGCTGGCACCCCACTCTCCAAACTTGCACACCACGCCAACATTAGGACAATTGAGGCCTCGACTGATTTAAAGTGCACGAGCCTCCTTGTACACGACAGCCTAACATTGGACCTAGTTTTGAACTCAATGTCCTCAGATGTCCATTGTGGAAGTTTGGAGAGTGGGGTGTCAGCTCAGGTTTTGACCTAATCATCAGACGTGGTTCAAAATTACGTGTTGTCCTCGATCTTTCTCTTCGGGATGGATCCCGGACCGTTACCAATAGCCCGTTGTATTGCTCCAGTGCGACGTTAATTAGCTACCTACCTACCTTATTTCTTTTCATTATATCTTGCATCAGGTAGGTAGGTATTTTAATTAACGTCGCACTGGAGCAACACATCGTGCTATTGGCGACGGTACAGGAACAATCCCCCAAGGGAAAGAACCGAGGACAACACCACGTGATTTTGAGCCACGGTCAAATAACAAGGTCACATCTGAGCTGGCACCCTACTCTCCTAACTTCAACACCACGCCAACGTGAGGACATTTGAGACCACGACAGATAATACGTGCACCAGCCCCCTTTGTACTCGACGGTGTTTGGTCTAACGGAACTCGCAACTCTCCAGTTGCGAGTTCCGTTACTCCTCCAACCGGGCTACCGCGATCCCTTATGAAGAACGGATTAGCAATGTGAGTTATTGAAATACTAGTTTTGTAATGCTGGTTGATTTCATGTAAAAATTCAAAAGTTTGAATATTTCTTAATAAAGAAAAGTAAGTCTGCATTTGAAGTATATCATATATCTATATTATTCTTTAATATTTTATTCTTTCTGCTCTTCATAGATTTTGTTTGGTGTCCTAAGATATTTCATGTAAGGAAAAAAAATGTTTCAGAAAAAATATGCACGTTTTTCAGAAATGATCCAAAGTTGATTGTTCGCCAATACTTTTTAGACATGCTGTATTTTTTTCTGTATTTTCCTTTGGGATGAATAAAATCTGCTTCATCGACGAACCACTCCTTCAAAGGATTTAAAACATTTGATGGTTATACATCTGTAAAGATGCGAATTTTGCAAAACATCAGCGCTTCTGTTTATCCTAAGGCCCCGTTCACATGAGGCGTTTTCCAACGCGCGTTTTACGTCTAAACAAAACGCTGGTAGCCAAAGTACATAGAGTTCTACTGGAGTGTTCACATGCAGAAATCGCGAGAATCCAAGCGCTAGATAGCTTCGGCGCTTCAACAATCTCCGGTCGTTCTAGCGATGAATAGATTCAGCAACTGAAGTCATAAGCCACGCACAAAATTGATGTCTCACAAATCATAATTAATAAATCAGGATGTAATTTGATAAACAGAAAAGGGGAACTCGTTTTCTTTGTGGGATTGCAGGTGCAGATGGGACTGGGGAAAAACGATGACACTGCTTTTTGGGCACTACGTCGGACGTTTTTCGACTCCGTCCGGTAACGATTTGCATTTATTGTTTAAATGGAATTAAAGACAAGGCAGACTGAATGTCGACTGTGGTGTCTACGAATAGGTTTCCCAGGGCTGTCTGAGGGGATGTTTTGACTTCCATGTAAAAAAACACGGAGTAAGCTGATGTTTTAACGTTTGCTGGGACATAGAATTATCGAGATGAACCGAACAGGCTGTCAAAACAGTTAAAAATGATTTTAATCTCTATTGAACTTTGTGATCGTTTTGTGTTTTTCTTTTATTTTAGATCGTAACTTTTTCAGTTAGACTTTTCATTCGAACTGATTTACCCCCAAATATATGATTCCATTCGACCTCAAGAGCAAACCTTGACGTCCAAACTCGGCCCTTTCCTCACTTTCCTTTTACCCTCGCTTGCCCTTCTACTTTTTGCTTTTTCTGCCTCCGTCATTATGTTGTCTGTCTTGTGTTTGGCGCAGCGTGGCCAAATATGGCCATTTCGCCCTAAACCCCGAGAACAACCAAACTTCCACACCGCGCCAACTTGATGACATTTGAGGCCACGAGAGATTTAACGTGCACCAGGTCCCATGTATACGACGGTCTTTGATTGGATCGAGTCTCGAACTCGGAACCCTCTTGTTGCTAATCCACTACTCTTCCAACCGGGCTACTGCCGCCTCAAAAAAAATATTTGGGTTAAAAATCTTAAAATTATGTCCAAACTAAAATGTTGTGTTGAATGCAAATCAAAACGACTTTTCATACTTTAAAATCATCACTCGGGGTTGAGTCAGGACCACGTTAGGAAGAGTAGCGAAATAGCTACAGGAGGGTCGCGAGTTCGAGACTCGATCCAGCCAAACACCGTCGGGTACGTGGGGGCTGGTGCACGTTAAATCTGTCGCGGCCTCTAATGTCCTCACGTTGATTTGGTGTGGAAGTTTGGCGTCCCCGACCCTGTATACTAAAAATCCTAACACCTTTTGCAAGTTAATTCTGAGAATAACACAGAAGCAACTTGTTTATCGCAATAATAATATAAAAATGAGTTACTGCAAAGCGACGACTACAAGGCATCAAGTAAAATGCTCCATTTTTGGCACTCTACGTAAACCTTCAGTTTTACCACTTTCTAGCGATTTATCCGAGCTCAACCAATAGGACATAAGTTTAGATTAATGATATTTATACAACATTTGCGAAGCTATATCGTCTGAATAAGGTTATTCGAAATTAGGTAATTGTCAATCTGCAGAATAACCATAGGCTGGATGGTTAACAGCAAATCGAAACCTAAGATATTACATTTCGTGTATGAATCCTTAATTGAACTTAAAATTATTTCAGAATTTATTTTAAGCTCCAATGTGGTATGTGGTAAAATGCCATCCTTCTTGCTTAGAGGTAGCTTTGAATGTTTTTAAAGCGATGCGTGCATTCTTGCTGCTTAATTGACAAACTAAAAGATGTTGTTCACCCAGTCATTCACCAAAATGACCTCACCCCGAGAGTACGTTCCTTACTATGATCAATGATGGCCATATTCATCCATTGGGACGAAGGAGAATTCTGAGTGCTAAGAGAGATTGACTGAAACATAATTCTTAAAATTCTAAAAATAAACTTGGATACATCGATTTCACCGAACTGAAAAATTGGCAAGACTGATGCTCATTCATATTTTAACAAGCGTTTCAAACGAGGACTCGAGTCTTGTATAAATTCTTCAGCTATACAAATTTTTCCAATTTCTTCGCTACATTTGTCACACAAGAGGTCAAAGGATACGTAAAATTGAAGTCAGGTATAAATGTCATTGGACTCGAAGCACGTGATGGCTTTATACGAGCTAAAATAAATCCAAGACGAATTGTGCCCAAAATGTAGTTATTAAAAGCAGTATAAACTAGCTTGTGTTTAGTTTAACTTGTGTTTTTAACTTTCGAGATAATATGATGGAATTTCCCATTTCCAGGCACTCAAGTCATATCAGATGTTCAAAAATGCACGTGCAAAATTAGATGATACAGACAAAGCAAAAAGAAAGTAACCTTCATAACAGTATCCCAAACATCTAGAAAGACTAATTTTCCTGATACTTTTATATGAATTCTATTCAAAAAGTCTTGATTCAACGGAAAAAAGTATTATTTTTCTTACACTTTGAAGGAGAATCTTTAAAATTTAAGGTTGCATTTTAGTAGTAGATTCAATTGATTTTTAACTAAGGATGTCACGCACACATAGCATAGTATAATGCATACTGGGATAGCAACCTCCGAGTTGTAGGCGGTTCGAAACCTCTCAAGTGCATTCCTCCATAAGTGTATTTCTAAAAACTTTCATCGTGTGTGTCTGTTACTCGATATTGTGTCTTGAACGGGTGGCTAATTCGGACACAGATGGTGCCCAAATATTCGGATCAATAGCGTGAGGGTATTTGGAATTGTGTTGGGCCCATTGGGTGTTCCTTCACAAATAGCAGCTCACGTTGGCGTGGTGTTTGGAGAGTGGGGTGTCAGCTCAGGTCTGAACGTGGTTCAAATTTACGTGTTGTCCTCGGACTTTCCCATCGGGATGGATTCCGTCCTCAATGCCAGTTGTGTTGCTCCAGTGCGACGTTACATACCAGCTTTTAAGCAATTGACCTTTTCATAACTTGTGTAAGCAACACCTCGACAGTACTTTATGAAATGTTTAGAAAGTTATGCAATGTTCATGAAAAAATTCTATATCTGAATGAACGTCGCTCTTGAGAAAATAAAGGGACTATCGGTCCGTGATGAATCCCGAAGCAAAAAGATCCGAGGACACTTCCTACTTTTGAACCAGATGGACGAGGTCAATACTTATGCTGCCACCCCACTCTCCAAACTTCCACACCAGGTCTATGTGATATTCTCAAAGTGAAACTATGAGTTTTTAAATCATTGAGAAAATTATCAGTCTTTTGTACGCATTCATTTTGCACCAAAAAACTCGGAGAATTCAATTTATTTCAACATTCATATATATGAGAATGCTTTGAGAATCCTTTCCAATGTGGTAGCCTATTTGGCAGAGCATCGGGGGGGGGGGGTATTTCAATTAACGTCACACTGGAGCAACACAACGGGCTATTGGTGACGGTCCGGGATCAATCCCAAAGGGAAACATCCGAGGATAACACCACGTAATTTTGAACCACGGTCAGATGACGAGGCAGAGCATCGGATAAGAAAGGTAGCGAGATCAAGAGCAGCCAAAGACCGCCGCCTACACAGGGCACGCAAAATCTGTCATGGCCTGAAATTTTAGAGTGGGGTGCCAGATCAGATGTTGACCTCATTGTCTGACCGCGGTTCAAAATTACGGGGTGGCCTTGGATCTTATCGCGTTGCTCAGTAGGTATGCCCACTGATCTAGCATCCTTCGAGTTGTGGGGCCGCGGTGGCCCGGTTGGATAGGTAGGTAGGTATTTTAATTAACGTCACACTGGAGCAACACAGCGGGCTATTGGCGACGGTCCGGGATCGATCCCAGAGATCCGAGGACAACACCACGTAATTTTGAACCACGGTCAGATGACGAGGCAACACCTGAGACGGCACCCCACTCTTCAAACTTCCACACCACGCCAACATTAGGACATTTGAGGCCACGACGAATTTAACGTGCACCAGCCACCTTTGTACACGGTCTTTGGCTCGATTCGAAGTGGCCCGATTGAAAGAGAAACGGATTAGCAACCGGAGGGTTACGAGTTTGAATCCAGCCAAACACCGTCGTGTACAAAGGGGGGCTGGTGCATGTTGAATCTGTCGTGGCCTCAAATGTCCTAACGTTGGCGTGGTGTGAAAGTTTGGAGAGTGGGGTGCCAGCTCAGGTATTGCTTCGTCATCTGACCGTAATCAAAATGACGTGGTGTTGTCCTCGGATCTTTCTCTTTGGGATTGATCCCGGACCGTCACCAATAGCCCATTGTGTTGCTCCAGTGTGACGTTAATTGATTCGAACTCGCAACCCTTCGTTGCAAGTCCGTTACTCTTCCAACCGGGCCACCGCGGCCCCCCTTTTGTTTGGAAAGCTCAGCACAACCAATCACCCAACTCCGAAATGTGAACTGTTGATCGTTTACGTATGCCCTTTCCTTTGTGTGAAATTGACTTCCCTAAAAGCAAACATTGTTCAACTTATTTCTGAATGATTCTCGAGAATTCAAGATCCGGTTAAATTAGCTGCAGGATTGCAAGGTAGGTCACTCATGTTAACTAGTTGCATGCTTATTACTTTCTTGATACTTGATCTTTAAAGAATAGCTATTCGCGTGCTGATAAATGTATTCATACTTGAGCTAGGTGATATTAAACTTAAGTATTATCCATTGTTCTCATATCTGCTAAATTTAAACCCAAGAACTCTTCAGATGTCAAATACATTTAACCTGATGTTTGAAAATTAGCTTTCTGTTGGATAGTAATTTCAAGTGGTGATATTGTATGTCGTCAAAAGTTATAAAATACGTACCATACCGACCGTTAACTCCAATGGCTTGCAGAAACCTTGGTAATTAATTTTTGTCAATTCGCGATAGAGGATGTGAAAATATACTCTTACAGGTTAATAAAATCAAGCTGATTTAAATCGGCATTCCCTCGTACAGATTTGATATAACGACTTTGTGCAGAGAACAGCAAACCCGCTTCATCAGGTTTATAGCAACCTTGCAATTTGAATTTTATCTTATGCTATCTTATTTGATTTTACCATGCCCAAACTAACAGGTTTGAAAGAAAGTATTTGATCAAAAATCCATTCATAAAGAAAAAGGCCCAAACCTTACCAAAATTTGATATTTTTCACATTCCTTTCACACCACTGATCCCGTAATATATACACATGGCAAGATCGTATAAAATTTAACGCATTAATTTTTTATCGCATATAACTTTTTCTCTAGTGTTTAGGGCAAGAGGATTTTGTACCATTGAATGCCTTCTAAATCTCGTTAGGAACCACGTGGTTGGTTTAAAAATTGGTTACGCTAGTGATCGTCAAATGTCGATAGTGCTCGCCAAATTTTTCTTTGGTGTGATGTGATAATGATTTGATTTGATGTGATAATCATTTGATGCAGAGCATAATTTTTGAATTAGTAACTTACTTTTCTAGCACTGAGAAGCATCCAATTTTTACCATTGGATAGTTATGAAAATGCTGCATTTGAATTGCCCATTGAACTTGAGAAACCCAGATCTCATGGGTCTAATAATTCTTCGATATGTGTTGAATATTCAGATGTGTGTGTGCTTTGATAATACATGTTATTGTACTATAGTGTGCTTATACTACAAGCTTCTATGGATATGTTAGCAATGTCAAAGAGTTATTTTAAAGATATAGAAATTTTTAAATGCATTATATTATTGATTACTAGTTGCTAGTAACTTAAACTTAGTGAAGTTAAACTTGTTCAAATGAAGTCGTAATAATACTCTTCTTTTTCAGAATATGATGGTAAACTTGCTGCAAATTTTGCATAGAACTGGGATAGCATGCCAACAGACTTCCACAGATTTGGTAACAGAGTCCAAGATTTGCAACATGAGCATCCGGAGAGATGTGGTATTGCTTTCCCCACAACACATATAATGACTGAATAACATCGAGTGGTTGAAGAATTTCCAAAGGATCCCATTGCTCAAACAGTCTGAAACTTGGAAGAAGCCATTTTAGAAAAGCTGAAGGTTACAGGGAGGAAAAAGTGTGCTTGTCCCTCAGAGGGTTAAAATAGGCCTTAAAAAATCACCAAAGTGCTCACTAGAAGGAAGTAAAGGGGTTTCTAAGCCTTAATTCACTAAGCTGACCGTGCCAAGGGCACTGCATTTTGTCCTGATCGCATCCTGGCCAAACGTAATTCAGCGGTCTTGATCCCTGCTCCTAGAAACGTCCATGTGTTTGCTGTGTACGGTTTCTCACTATATCACCCAAGGCACTATCCTCACATCAATGTCTGAATTGAAGGTAGGATTTTTTCGTTTGTTTTAAATTTTTTAATCTCGTGTTAAAAGGTATTTTTCCATTATAGCCTTACCAATAAACTTCAGTGCCAATTTGGCGTATTTTCACTTATTTCTTGCCGCTATTTGTTTCCATACGAGCTTTTTGTTTTTTGGCGCCGTTTTAGCTTATATTATATTTAGATACTTATGTAATTGAATTTATGTGGTGTCGGCTATATAATTCATTTTTTTCATTGCAATGACTATTAATTCGTTTTGTGTACTTTGTATTATTTGTATTTTGTGTTTTGTATTATTTGTTTTTGTTTAGTCATTTAATTAGTCAGTAATTATAACCATCTTTTTCTGTACTTGTTTATTGTTAGTTGGGCCGGGTAATAACGGAAATCAGTGGTGTGTCTATAACGGAAGAGTACCATGAATATTCTGTTTTCAAGCCCATTATGCAGTATAATGATTCTAGTTAATGCATTCCAGTTTTCTTTTCTGTTGGCTTATGCTATGAAGATATAGTGTATTGCCTACTATAAGAACCACCAAGACTGGCAGCAGTTGCTATGGAAACCGGTTGTGGGGATGTTTTAATTTGATATAGTTTTTAGTGTTTGCTGGTGGCAGAAATGTAGTTAACTAATATAGGTATAGCCCCAACAACTCCAAACTCCATCCCATATTACAATAAACTGCAATGTATTTTCAACCATAACACTCCTGCTGTCATTACCAACAAGAGGGTTCAATGTTCTTAGTGCTTCGGCCTTTCCAAGTTCATACATAGACATTTGTTTATGAATGAAACCGCTCCATCGTGCCATTAACCATACACCAAACTTTAACTTCACATTTTATCAACTTTATCACAGATATTATCAATACCTCATCACCAATTTTATCAGATTTGTTGGGCTACCCACCTCATCCATCACTTTTAATCATCCTTCAATATACAAGATTTTTACCACATTTATAATTGATAAGATTGAATTTCATGAAGTTTTATCTAAGATGGGGACACACCATCTTAAGCATTAAAAAAATAAGGGTTTACATTTCTCAGCTAAAATTTTTATTTCGACTTTATGCAACTTAATTGTTTTTATTCCTTGCATTTCTCCTTATAATGTTAGTCTAATTATACTATCAATCTATTTTCTCATTTTATTTTCTAGTGTTTGGTGCAGCTTATTCTTTTCTGGATCTTGCACCTTAAAACTCAAACCAATCATGCCATATTACAGCTCCTGTATGAACAGTTGATTGTTAGGCAATTGAAAACATGGGTTTCTGCACTTAGTCTATGTTACACTTGACCAAGGGTACTCGTATGACAACACTACAATAAATTATTTCTATAACAAGATTCATAACATATTAACGAGGTATGATTATAGGGAAACTTCGGCTTACCTGTTACATTTTTATTTTGTTAACCTCAAAAATGTTTTCAAGGAGCTCACCATTCTTGGTACCATCTCCTGAATATGGCCCCACACAACCTACTTAAAATTATTTCTGGAACTCAATATCCAAAATAAAAGATTTCGCAGCTGAAGTTGAAAAACCATTTTTATTAAATTGATAGAACAATTGCATCCATTATAATGCGTGCAGCAAGTTCAGTGACTTATAATTACGAAAAATTTCACTTAATATTTGACTAAATTGTACAACCGAAATTTTCGCCTAGTGTTATTGTGCTCTCGATTTGCCTAGTTGGTTTCACTACACTAGTTTCGTTTCTCCCAAAACGTGCATGATGTTCTTTAAAAAAAATTACTCAAAACATGGTGCTATTTTTACCTTGAGGATTTTTTTTTACCAGAGCTCACATTCTCTTCTAAGGTACACACATGTTCTTAGAAAGGTAAAGCTGTTGGAACTGAGTTCAGAACATAATATTCTCAGATATAAATGTTTAAGAAATTCACACTTCATAAAAAATCATTCTAAAATCGCACATGAACCAAACTCAAGATAAATTAACTTTTTATATATTTCCAACATTAATAAGTTATAAAAAGTAATTAACATTTTTCCTGTGTTGTAATATTTCTGCGTTCCCAGTTGTGATGTTAGTTATCTGAAGGCACAACTAAATGAAATTTTATTCAATTGTGGAAAATCATCAAAAACCGATCGAATCACTTGAAAATTAAAGTTCAATTGGTCTTAAAAGTCAAAGCAGTATAAACTGGTAGTGTCCTTCTAAGGGGCGTTTTATTCTTTTTTCTCTTACGAAGTCATTTCATGGGCAATTTGATTAACCTGAATATGTTTTCAGGCATCCTTTAATTATTCATGTGTTAATTAGGAAAATTGAGTTTATTTTTAAACTTTTAATGTAACATCCGGCATGTGTAAGGAATATATTTTTCCCTTGATCCCAAGGGTTTTGCTTTAAAAAATATTTTAGTGAAAAAGACCCTGTATATAGACCACAAATATTTGAAAACAAAACTTAAAAGAGCAATGTTGAATACTGGAAAGATTGTTAGTTCAGCCTTTGCTGTAGTAAGCATGAATCCAAAAGAGGATAATTGATTAATGAAATGTCAATCACACTTCAGTTTGCAATGTGAAAGACTTGTACAGCTATTTAATGGATCTTGTGGTTTTTTATTTGGAGTACAACCTCGGAATAGTGTTAGACCAAAATTACGATGGTGCAACAATTACACTAGATATTTGAGTTAGTTTTCCCCTGTCTTGACACCTTTTTTTGCTATTGTACAACAGTTGGAAGAAATAAGATTGATTATAATTTGTACCAAATTCATTGAAATGCGAGTCGATAGCTTTCATAAAGAAAAATTAGCAATATGCTGAAATAAAATTGTTGCATGATCATAAATTTCTGGGAAATTAAAGAATTAATTTCCTGTTCAAAAAAAATCCCAAATTTAATCATAAATTTCTGGGAATTTAATTATTAATTTCCTGTCTAAAAATTCAAAATATCCTTGTTTTTCTGTAAATGTTATAAAGTCGTCCATGACTTGATAAAAGTGATCTTAAGATAAATCTAACATTTAGAATATCAATCCATCTTAAGATAAAGCATACAAGTTAAATTAATGTAAACAATACAATTAATTAATGTTTACAGTTTCAAATAATGTCAATGGTGTAGTGTTTGCATTCATCTGCATAGTTAAATACTTATTTGAGACTAAATGGAACTTGTGATTGGATTATTTGTTTATAAAAATTATATAATCTAGATAATATAATTAAATTTCTCAATGAGAGGCATTTATTTGATTTTGAAAAACCCAAGCTAAGCTCCCAAGAAAACTAAGTAATTCCCTTTACTTCAATGAGATAATTTTAAAAATGTATAAAAAACAGTTAAAAAAGAGAACCTGCAAACTCATTAGTTCAAATATTATTTTTATTCAGACATGGAACACGTGTTGACACATGTACAAAAAGGTTCTTCAGAGCACCATTGTGTAATTTAATTAATATATTTATTTTTCCTCATTAAATTATTGATTTGTGTTAATGTTAGGACTTTGTTACAGCACCTCAAGCTTGCAAAGAGATTCCCTTATAAGTTTTGGTACACAGGAAATTTCTGTGAAACTTATTTCATCCTTTAGAATTTTATGAAATGTAGTTACAAATATTCCAAGTTACTGTTTCATAAGAGTTGGATTTGGAACAACTTGAAAATTTCTTGTATAATTTAAAATAAGAGTCCAAAAGTTAAACTGATGCTTATCTGTACCTGATCTAATGAAAAAATCGATTACTAGAAAAATGCAACTACTTTTCAACAATATGAATAAATGGTAGCAAACTAAAAAGTATACATCAAATATAAAAATTACTTCAAATATAATACAGAAATAAAATTAAATACTTTTAACTAATTTTTCTGTTAATCGATTTTACAAAACCTAGGTAGCTCATATTTTTATGAACTAGTTAATCTGCAACCAAAGCATTATTTAAAAACCAATCGGTTTACATATATGGTCATTTTGTGAAATTGATATCTTAACAACCTAATAGAGCAACAAGTGTTTTTATTGCTGTAAGTACCTGTAGCAATTTAGAGGACTCATTATTAAGATCATTTTATAATGTTGTCTACAAATTTAATGCTAGGTAAGGTACCGTAATACTTCCAAAAGCTGCAAGATCCTTAATTTTTCTTGTAGAATATGAGACAAGATAAGATACCATTTGGAGGTTTAGACACAAGCAGTACCAGACGAGAGCTTAGCTAATGATTAAGAAAGCATACTATAGCAGTATCAGACTCAACATCCAAATGACCAATGACATCATTCAATCGTTGGTAAACAAGAGGATAATTCTGCACTCGTGCTTCTATGTATAAGCCGTTTTGGCAAATTAAGAGGGGAATTCAGTATTACTTCAATGTAGGCCATTAAGAGGGCCAACTGAGATGCTATTCTGGTTTTAAAAATAGCACTGGTCGCAGAAAAGAATACATAAGATACGAAAAATTACTTGTAATAGTTGAATTTTTAAAGAGAAAAAATCCTAAAACTCGTAATTCAATTTCTTACTAAGAATAAAATTATTTGATCCTATGCTATCCTAAAGATGCCGAAACTTGTGTGAACAGATGATTGATGTGGGGAGATTGATTCTCCATTCTTTTTGAAAGTTTAGGTGTTATGTTTTAATCAACAAGTTTCAACTGAATGTTACTTCTCAATCATTTTGTATCACAAAGTAAAGTCTAAAATTCTTTTCCAATTTCTCAAGTAAGCGTCTTATTTTCCATTGGAATTATGTTAAACAGGAGGGGTTAATGAAAGCCACTGTCTGAAATAATCTAGACTCGGTGGTAATATATATCCACGGGTCCCATATGTCTGAAAAATCCCGTGAATATTGTGGAAATATGCATATATAATGCAATAATCATAAATGAATATATTGTTGAAAATCTTACAACTAAATTTGAGTGGAGTTAATTAAATATTAGTTCAGAAAACAAGCCCTCCGTGCATGTCTCTTATTTCACACACTGCTCAAAAAATCTGAAATACAAGTTTCAAAAAATTTAAATTATGATTTTGTTAATTTGAGTTAATGCTGTTTGCTAATTTTTTTGTGCGAACTTGTCCGAGTCAGTCTGTCTTTTGCGTAAAAATATAGATGGACAATATCTATTTAAGTAACAAAAATATTTTTTGACAAATTTATTTATCGCATGTCATGGTTTATTTTGAATTTCGAAATTGTATTTAGAAGTTGGCAGGGTAAAAATACAGTAAATTTGAAAATTTTGTTAAAGGAAGATATAATATTAGTAATTTGCTATTTTCTAAAATTAAAAAAATACTTTTCTCAAATTCTGTCAAATCCTTTCTTTCATTTTAGTGGTTTTTAAATTAAGCAATGATTAAAAATGCAGCTATCAGAAGTAAATTTTATCAATTGTTTGAACTTTAATATATCAGAATTACTTGCACATTCCTTTAAAAGTACATTTGAAACTAAAAATCTAATTGATTAATTCCTTTAAAGATAATCAAATACACTTGAAGGACTTTTAAAATATTTTTCTTAGCATTTAAATGAGAATATTTTCTTGGTATTTAAATATTCAAAATTACTTTCATTAGACATACTTATTACTTAAATGCTAGCTCATTATCTGTACGTAATATGCTATTCTATTAAGGAAAAAATGAAAAATGATTATAATTTGTCAGCTTTTATTCTTAAAATTGTGCAAAACATTGGTTATAATATGAAGAAATATTTGTAATACTAATTGGAAGTGTTCAAATACTAACTGCTATATGACTGAAAAAGTCTGGACTTTTAAATATTCCTTTACATTTTAATATTTATAATTTAAATGGAAAATGTTGATATAAATAATATTTAAAATGTGTTTCATTAATACTTTCAACTTCTTTTAAATTTTAAATCAGTATTTTTAATCATTAGGCAGAAATAGTGTACGAAATCAAAAATTCAAAAATAAAAAACATTGTTAAAAATAACCAGGTAAGTTTAATATGATTTAATATTTAATAAATTCAAAATTTCTGAAAAATATTTTAATTCAATGGATGGGGTGGAGGTATTTTGGTAGCAATGTAAAAAATATTGTGATACTATGGCTAAGGTGAAGTTTTGTACGTGCCATTTTTCCGTTCATCTTATAATTTTTCAATTGTGCAGAAAGAAAGGTCTTGCATTCTAAACCATACAAATCCATATATTTAATTATGGTGGCAAAATTTTAGGGATTAATTAACCCTAGATTCGTAACCTTATATAAATTTTATGTACCTATTAATTTTTTAAAACCTAATATTTTTTGGTTGCCTAATGACATTTTTTAAAGTTGTATTTTTAATAATAATGGATTTGTCTGCATATGAATGAAAGCCTTTGATGTCTTAAAATTCAAATAATTGAATTTTTTTTAGTATTTTACTTTCAATCATTATACCACTCAATGCCTCTTATTGCTTTTTGTTCACAATTATTGTAAAAGAGAAATAAAGCTTATGTGCACTAAACCTATTTAGTAAATGGACATTCCCTCTTTTAATTGGATGATGTATTGTAACCTATTGTTTGTAATTGCATAACAAAGAGAATGTCAGACACCCAATGTAACATAAACTATATTATAACTGTTCAATATGGAATGTGTATTTACAGAAAAATCAAATATGTCCTGTGTTGCTTAAGTGTTCAAGGAATGTACCTGTGACACCCATATTAGTGTGGCAAGGAGAAAAGAAAACTTCAAAATTTACTCAGAGCAATTTGAGTAATGCAGGTCAGTCAGACAGTACATTCCCATAGAAAGACATACATTCAAAAGAATAGACCAGACTATAAACAACCAGAACAGTCCATCCGCTGCCAGCCTAGCAGGGAAGCAGGAACAAGAGAGACTAAAGGCTTTATCACTGCTTGAGTGCTACGATTCCATTGTGGTGACCATGGCTTCTATTTCACCATGCTGGCACGTATGGCGGCATTCCGAGTTCTATTCCGAGAAATTATGTGATCAAGTTCTAGACGTCCAATGATGTTGCTCTGCTTGGTTCCAACATTAACATTCTGTGATGCTTCCAATTTTTCTGAAGATGAGTTCGTACTTCGATCTGTTCCCAATGCTAGCAGGGAACACAAAAAAGCGAGGCTGAAAGGCTTTGTCACTACTTAAGTACTATGATTCCATTGTGGTGACCATGACGTCAGCACTGACATTGGCGAGCACTGTTTCTGGTTCACCATGCATCACATATGGCAGCATTCCGAGTTCCTCCAGGTTCTATTCCAAATTCCACCGGCTACCGGCAGGTGGTTCGTCACGCGCTACTACAGCTCTTTTACAACTCACCAATGAATATGCCTGGAGAAATTATGTGAACAAGTTCTAGACTTCGAATGATGTTGCTCTGCTTCGCTCCATCAGATGCTGGTTATGCCCACTGATAGATTTTGTCACATAATTCCTCTAAAAACTGAATCATCTACTGACATTTAAACTATCAGTAGCATTGAAATTCTATGGCACTTCCAATTTTTTGGAAGATGGGTTCATACTTTAATGTGTTCCCAATGTTAAACAGTTGAGCAACATCAAAAACATTCTATGAATGAAAATTTAGATGTTGGACATTACAATGTACTACCATGAGTGATACATACCATGAGTGATACATACAATGTTTAGCAAGAAGTGTCTGGATGCATCTGTAAATAACTGACCAATTCTCACATCTGTTGATGTTTCATATATCTGACTGGACAGTGTATGCTGGAGAACTATGCAAATACTATGGCAATGTGAAATCTGGGTGATCGACATTTCATCCAAGTTCCTGTGACAGCAACCCATTGTTCGTGCATTTCTCCAATGTTCTCTTCACATTTAGTGTAGAGACAACATTTCCCAATGACATTCCTGAAAATTCTGAATTTTACTAAGCTTCAATAACAAATGGCTCGCATGTGTATTTTACCATGCTTGTGTTATTTATATACTGACCTATATGTATATATTTGAACTTAGTACTTGAATGCAATAACATTCTTGGGAAAACAAGTACATTGGACTCAACTGAATTATACTCCATTTTAATTAACAGGCCATATCTGTTAAAACAATGCATAGATCTCAAGGCTTGACAAAATGTAGATAGTAGTCAAGCGTGATCTTGGCTGATCATGACTAGTGTGAATATGCATCAACTTTGGAACTTTTAGAATAGTAAAAAAATGTTCCAAAATGTGAATAAACCATATTGAATATGTTATTGCAACAGTGTTATCAATGAATATAATATATCTATATCTCAATATTTGGCACAGGATTCTGTTTATAGACTTATAAAGATATGTAATGTAAAGTGCACATAAGCTCCTATGAACACACCTGGAGTATCAACGAAAATTTTAAATTATAAATATTTTTGTTTCAATTTAGAGGAGAATTCCAATGTTATAAAAATGTAAAGCAATTTGGAGAATATATTTTTATTCTCTTCTAATAAGAAATAAAGTAGAGAATAAAAAGAATTTTAAAATAAAGTATTCACACTTTAAAATAAAAATCAAAGTATGTCAATTTAAGCTTTCATAAAATAATTTCTGATTTCTACTTTAATATACATTTTAGAATATTTCTATTCATAAAACGCTTCAGAAAATTTTGAATACAAGTCCTTTTACATGTTCTAAAATAAAAAAAAAAAAGTGAAATCTCATTTCATTGCCAATACTATTTTCAGTTACCCATGCCTTCAGTTATCTGCAGGTATGTTTAATAAAAAAGAAATCTCAATTGCCCTGAAAAATTATTGCAGGTATTGGTACTATTTTGTTAATTATCACAGAATGTCTTGCGTCTTATGGTGAGACTCTAGGTTCGAAGCATTTTATGTTTAAGGACATTAAATTTATAAAATTTTTAAATTTTAGTGCTGGTGTAGTAAAACATTAATTTTTTGAAACATTACTCATGCATGAGTATTTAATTTTTAAAGTAAAGGTATAAATTATTCCTCTGCATTGATCACTTCCACTTTTCTGTAGTCGAAGTTTAAAAATGTTTTATGCCTAATTTTCAAGTATTACTGACAGTGGTACTTCAAAGGTTGTAAAAAGCATTTTTAACTTTTTAGGAAAGAATTACAATTTGTTTGCTTAGTAAATTTTAACTATCAAGCAAATTTTAACCATTTGCTCAACTGAAATTTTCATTAATTTAATTTAATACAAAATTTAATTTTAAATGTACATTTTTTTAAATTTATTAATAGAAAGCAAAAACCTTAAAAAATCATAAAATGGTTGCACCAAAATTTGAAATACTTGAATTTATATAATGAACAAAGTGCAGCCATTTTCAAAATTTATTAAATGGAGAACTGAGAAGAATTTTCTTGGTTTCTTTTCACTAAGCTTGAGCAGTCACTGAGTGAATTTTGTGTCAGAGGTAATTAAATTTTTTATGCCAATAAGGCATATCTAAAATCCAGGTGCTGTTCACATTCCCATAACTCTGAGGCATTGGTGCAATGTTAGCTACTTGTAAAGTGATCATTAGTTTTTACTTTTATATTTTATGCAAACATTATACCACTTTTAAGTTAAGCTGCTAGAAATATGCTTATGTAAACAAAAATCTAAATTGAACAAGATGAAGAAAAATGCTTGCTGATACCTTGTTCAATTCTTATTTGTTTTATAAAAATGTTAATGTTGTGCTAGCTTTATCAAAGGTAAAAGATGCAAATTTGTGAACCCTAATCTTTATGCACATTTGAAAACGTGCGATCATCAATTTGATAAACAGTTCCACTGTTTTTTAATGCATTGCATCAATGCAAATCTATAAATTGAAAAAAAATTTCATCAAGTAAATAAGTTTAAATACATTAAAAAGTTACTTAATACTTGACCCTTTTAAACTAAAGTTCTTTATGTTTAAAAGGGTCATCTTACCTCCTACAATTTCAAATTTATATTTAATTTATAAAATACTTAGCAAAAAGTAATGGAAAATGTTTATAAATAAATGTCTGAATGTTGATCAAGATTCTTCATCAACAATAAGAAACAATGTATCTAACTGGTGTATGAACAAAAAGTGGCACTTGCAAAATTTCACATGGCAATTATACGGGTTAACAGAAATGTTACAATTTGAGCATGGCAATTATTCCAATAGTTACTGTGATGTAATTTCTGCTGACAAACTGATTTTTATCAAAAAATTCATTTCACTCTTCTCAATCTTTGCTTCAGGAAAAAAATGCTTCACATATGTTGTAATAATTATTGGAAAATTATCTTCAAATGTTACCCATTTTCATAGTATAAAGATGCAAAATTTCAATTCGAAGCAATTGTATTCTAATTGTCACAAACTTGACAAATAAATCTTGTTCTTCTAGAATAGTACTCTTTCTGTTGATATAAAGTAGTGTAATTATTTCTCTGATAATTAAGGTTGGAAAAAGTGAAAAACTTTGTTTTTGACTTGTTTGAAAAACCATTGCGACATAAAAATTATACCTAAACAGCAATTAATATCAAATGATAAATTTGCTGATAGCTACATTTCTAAATACTGTCAAAATTGCCCTGCATTAATTTATTACATGATGATATCTCTTAATGAAATATCTCTTAAGGAATATTTTAAGTAACAAATCAATAGTTCTATTTTCACTCGTACTTTGACCCAAATTGCGATACAAGCACGCATAGATGTTGACACGACTTAGATAATTCGCATAAAAATTTTACGTTTCGCGTCTTTTCGAGTATCACCTCAAATATGAAAATTTAAATAACGTCAATTTGCACAGTACATGGATTTCGAATCTGGAAATACATGTTACAAAAATTTTAATCGATACGACAGAATTTTTTATACATTTAAACGTGCAGAAGTAAAATGTGATTCTTTCATTTGACTTTCGACCATCTCTTGAAATTCAAGAATTTGAGTTGTGCCATATTTCTTGAAAATGGGGCGACTTGTTAAAAAGCATAGCTGTTACATTTGTAGAAATCCTCATTAAGTTTGATGTTTTTGAGCAGTTGAAAATCAAAATAAGAGATTGTATTGAGGTTTATTTTCATATTGAATGGTTTTTGAATACGTCATTTATCACATGAGAAGGAAATCAAGGTAACTAACACGAGATTCGTCAGAGATAGAGGGACACTCGAGTCTCAACCCTTTCTGTACCTAAGTGTCTTGAATTATAAAACCTGAAATAGGAGATTAATTTTTAAATGAAAATTTATAGGAGATGAGAAAAATTAAATGTTACCTCGTAAAGAAAATAGTAGTGTGAGTACTTTCTCAATTGGGGCAAATTAAGCACTGGATCTATCAAATCGTGCCCCAATCTCTCCTGATTCGCAGTATCCTTGTGGAAAATCGACTTTAACTTGAGAATTTAAGTGAAAATAATTTCGACCTTTATATGTTTGAAATAGGCTGTAATTTTTTCGTGAGTTGTCCAAATGAATGGCAGCTTTAGTGATTATTAGTGATAGGATGTATTTCCTCATAAAAAACTAATTGGTAGGACTTGGGCTGTGAGAAAGACTTCATAGATTTGTGCAAATGACCAACACCAAATCTATTTTATCTATATTTACGTTTAGGTAGCATAAGGTAATTAGGGTTAGTTAAGATTTTGATAGAATAAGTGATTATAGGGCTTAGTTATTAGTTAATCATTAGTGCAACGACTGATTTTCTCACAGAATTCCTTGATAATCAAAATTACCGATAAAATGCTTGAATTATATTTTCATCTTTCACTTCAATACGATTACTGGTGCATCCATTCTTATAATAAATAATACATTTATCTAAAGCAGCTCTCCAGATTGCTTTATAAAGCTTTAATTTGCTGTTAAAGTATTACGTTTGATTTAAGAATTCCTAGTTCATGTGTAAGAACTTAAACTACTAGCCACTTCTCTTTTCATCAGAACAGGGCTTCTATATAATTAAATTAAGAATATCCCTACAAAAAGTGATTCATAAAAATTAAGGACTTGGATTTTTCCAGTAAGTTATCTAAATGTTACAAATCGCTTATTACAAGTAACGTACACCTTTGTGCTCTGGTGAAACCTGTTTGTTTCAATTAAGTAATTTTTTTATTATCATCGAAACTAAACATTTTGTGCATGACACGAAAGACACTAAGTACAAGACGTGTGTTCATTGACAGTTACGTAGAGCGTCACATTGCATTTCTTGAATTAATAATCCCATCAAAATTTCTGTTTTCAATCTGGGTTTAAGAATTGCTACTTTGGACATGGTATTTGGTTTCGAAGCATTAATTTTTTACACATTAATTTCTCCATCTTTTCAAGTTGAAGGCGGGGCACAGGTTCTATTCCTCCCTGGGTATTTCTCTTCTGTGTCAGTGAAACACCTTGTAAGTTTATGTCCATTACTTGTTATTGTATGTCTTGTGTCTGGCGCAGCAGGGCCAAATACGGCCTTGCGCCATAAAAACCCAATCAACCTTCATCTATCTGCTCTGTTGAAGCTACCTTGTCTTAGATTCTGGGCATTATGTTCTTTCGCGACTCCATACTTGTTTTAGACATATTCAATTCAAATTAAAGCAATTAATTGCCATGTGCTTAAACACTTCAAAGTAAAGAATGTCTCAGAGGCATGAGATAATTTCGACTCTTTTTTAAGTAAGTTTTATTAGCAAGATTAGAGACATTCGAGCGAGTACAGTGGTTCCTACTGCCACTTTTGCTTACTTCATCGCCTATATTTCTCGGCATTTAAAAAAATTTTAAAGAAAATCTATAGGTGTAAACAGCGCTTCTAGGTATTGTATTATACAAAAAGTTTTTTAAATAGTTAAAAGATTTTGGGAAATATGCAGACTTCTATACGTGTTTCAAAATTCATTTTCCGACGTTGTTCAGTGCGCATCACGTCAATATCCTATTTAAGTCATGGACGAATTTCTTCAATCTTATTTTTTACCTGTTCAGACATTGTTTGGCAGACTGCACCATTCGCCATCGGCGTAGCGTGGTGAAAACACCGGTTCTCGTCCACTGGGCGCGGTCTGTACCTAATGGCATAATAAATCCGCGTACTGTTGGCCTTTGTGTGCATGTTAAATCCGTAGGCCTATTAGTCTTAATGACGGGAGAGATGAGTCCATAGTGCACACCTAAGAGCTTCTCTCAACTCAAAATGCATTTTTTTTGTTGGAGGGATGGATTATAAAATTAAAGCGGAATACACCATGCCCAGACCTAAATGTTAGACACGCATTTGTAGTTTGCTTTTCAATGTGCCGAAATGAAACGATCACTACCAGTTTTTACTGCTCTAAAATTTCGAGAATAGCCTCATATTCTACGCCCACTGTGTACCTTTCTTCCATATCTAGTCCTTGGTGTCCTAGAAAAGGAATTTTTAATAGTATTGGACTAAACTGAAACTTAAAACTTAGAAATTTTTTAATAGGTGTAAAATGTTTTAAATGCTTCTAGCAAACCCAGTTATAATCCACCTAGAAGTTGGCAGTTCCCATCCAAGCATAGACCCATTTTCAAGGTTTAAATAGACCCGAAATTCAGAAAATTTGAAAATTGCTCGATGTTCGGAAATTATACATGCTTCTCCTTTCATCCGATAAGCGCCTCTAGTTCTATTTTTGTCACCATCCTTGTTTCATTTCCCTTCGCAGAAAACAAATTATTTGGCTGGAAGTTAGATGTTTAGACCCTCCTCGGTAGCGCCCTTCCAGTTCTGAAAGACACTTGCAATTCCCTTTGATTTTGTCTATATTTTACATTCAACACATTTATTTTTTTACACATTGATCTGCTGTCTTGAATACTTTCATTTCCTCATAGGTTGTGCTTGGCGCAACGTCTTGTCCCAGGTGCCATTAAACATCATAAATTCATTCAAATTAGTATTCTTTGTCTCCATAAGAATATAATTTTTCGGAATAATGAAAGTGCACGTTATGAAACTGTAAAAAGGAATACCATTCTTGCTAAGTCTAGGACACCCTAGAAATATTAAAAGTGTGAACAATTCTTGTATTAACTTATACATAACTTTCATTTCCATTGTATGATAGGATTTTTCTGAGGTTTCCCTTTCACACCTATATGACGAATTGAATTATCTATAATCCAGCAAAATATTGATTTCCTAGAATTAACAGAGTAGTAGAATGAGTAGATACATTTTCGTACTTTTCTCAGAAATGAATAATTAAAATATTATGTTATCCTCTCAAATATACTTGGAAATATTGTGGAGATTCCCATGAAGGAAGACGAGTTTATTATGAGTAATTTTATTCCTCCTTACCAGTTTTAACACGGAAATTTTTGACAATGGTCTATTCGTGCGTTGAAATTTTAAATGGTACTTCACATTGAAAACAATGCACTAAATATTTTGGTTTTCGATTATTTCCCATAGTTCTTTAGATTAGCTTTGATTGAAAATTGATGGATTTCGAATGATTTTGCTGTCTATTTCTGATTACCGTGCAAAATTTAAATATATTAAGTCGAATGATTTCTTGATACTACTTTGGTCACCAGAATGATATACTAGTATGTGAAAGAACCTTAATGCAAAATGGCTTGAAAATGGATGTTGATCAATGATTAAGAAAATGGCTAAAAACTTTAAATAAATGAGAAATGTGTATTATGTTTAATTTTTAATTATTTTTTATGAACTAGTACATCCTTATTTAATTGACTTTTTTAAGAATGTTTGATTTCACTAAGCCTAGCATATTACTTTGAAGTTGTATAATTGAAATATTTTGAATTATGTAACCCTAAAGTAAATGTTAAGTATTGAAAACAATCGTGTTTTTATTTTTTGTATATGCTATCAAATTAATATGGTTATTGTTTCATATCCAAAACAGCTCTTCATCGAAGCAGTTAATTTTCTTAAATATTTAATCACACAAGTATAATATTTTTGAGGTGAGTGGAGTGCTGTAAAAGCTAATTGATCGATTCTCGTCTAAAGCTATCTATAAATTTGCCCATACTAGTATTCCCATACCACATTTTGCTGTGATTGTTTGATTCATTAATCCGAAAGCATTTTATCTGATTTATGTGAACTAGTATATGTTTAGGAGTAGAATCCAGTGAAAAAATCTGAACCTACTATAACAGTTTTGGCAAATTGCTGTGACACGACTTGTTAAAGTATCCATTCCAGCCCTTGTAAGAAAGGATCATCGAGAAAATAATGGGTCCTATTAACTTTTTGTTCAAGATGCATAAAAACAATCTCAATCCCGTCTAATTAACCTTTGTGTTGCATAAATGACTATAGAACAACGAGTCTGAGCTTAGTATTATTTCAAAAACTTGTCTAGTCGTGAGAGCAAATAAACTCTCTTAATGCAAATTCTGGCTCTAATGACTGATTAAAATCAGTTATGTGCATCAAAAATTTCACAAGTTCACAGTATTCATTCGAGTAAATTTTATACGACTTAATTCGAGAAACGGGAATTCAAAAATCTCTCCAAAAGTACTTAAAATGAAATTTTCTAAGTACTTGAAAGTGAACTGAAATTTCAAACCTTGTGGATAGGACATTCCCTAACATAGTCGCTACATCAAGGGCTTGAAATCACCAATTCATACCAACCTTAAGTCTAAAAAATTTAATAGACTTATATGTTTTTGCGTTTTTAGGACATTTAAGATACCGTTTTGAAAATAACTGCTCACGACTACCAGTCATAAATCTTGAGCGGATTCGTACCGGTATTTGCTCAAGAGCATACCGAGGCTGTTAAGAGACGACGTTTCAGGATTCATTTCAGGCTTACGATGACTGGCAGCACTCGCAGTTCTTAACATTGAAGAAGTGGGAACCGGAGATCAGCTATGAAACAATAGCAACTGAATGGTCCAGCCTTCTCTAACTTACACCAGAAAATTCATGAAGATACACCAAAGAAGTTTTCGAAAATGTGATTGGAAGCTGCAAAGTTAAAAAGATAAAGTAGTATTTTCTTGTCTCATTTGGTATTTTTGTACTTTTTCAAATTATTTTTACAATATTCGTTAAATGTTTCGTAGTCCAGGAGTTTAATCAACTCCTGAATGATGTTATTAATGACGTTTGTTCTTAATAACTATTGAAATGACTAAGAACAAACGTCTATACGCAAATTGTTAAAGGACTTCTACAGCAAAATTTATGGAGATCTGACGAGTCTAGCAATTAATTTTAATAGTAGCTTATGCTAAATATACCGATAAGTCTGAGATACTAATTTTAATCGTAAGAACGATATTTCAGCATGTAAATCATGGATGAGAATCTACATCTGTGGATTCTCTTGATTTGAATGACCCCGAACACAGTATTTTATTTGATGGCATTTATTTTTAAACGTTTATTTCCCCAGAACGTTTCAGAAGTAACCCCATCGGAGATACTGGGCATTATGTACTCTTTTCCCATTCCATGTTTCTTTTAGACACATTCAATTCAGACTGAAGCATTTAGTTGTCTGCTTCAAAACTTAAAAGTAAACAATTTTCGAAGGCATGAGAAAATCTCGACTCGTTTGAGAGAGATTAAATTTCAAAATTTGAGACACTCGCGCTAGCGAGCACATTGGGTCGTCGCTCTCCTGTCACCATTGACTAACCCTTTAAGACGAGGAGTTTCGAGACAAATACTGTAGCATCTTTTTAATACTTCATCGCCATATTGTCCCCGATATTTATATATTTATTTGCTCTTGTCATCATTGCTTTTCCAGTTCTGAAAGACTCTTGAATTCCGTTCGAATATACCTAGATTTTACATACAGCACATTTTTTTTATTCTAACGCATTCATCCGGGCTGTCGTCAATACTTGTATTTCCTGCTTGCGCTTTTTGCAATCTGTTGTCCAAGGGCATATTAAACATCAGCAATTCTTTCCAATGAGTATGTCTCAATGAGAATGTAATTTTCCGCAATAATGCAAGTGTACATTATGAAACGGAAAGCGGGAAAACACCCTTGCTAAGTCTAAGAACTGCTTAGAAATATTACGTCTGATCTAATATTTTTGTATAAAAATAACTTATGTGTTCCATTGGATGATAGGATTTTTCTAAGGTTTCCCTTTTATATCTGTATATTGATTTGAATAATCTATAATCAAGCAAAGTATTTGTTTTCCAGAATCCATACAGTAGAATGAGTGCAGTTTTACCATATCCGTACTTTTCTCAGAAATGAATAATTGAAATATTGTGTTATCCTGTTAAATGTCTTGGAAATAGTGTGTAGTTTTAATATGGAAATTTTTGGCAATGGGTGGTATGATTAAGGTATTTTGAATTATGTCACCATGAAGTAAATGTTCAAACGCTGTAAGAATAGAAAACAAGCAATCACGTTTTTATACTTTTTGTATTGGCTATCAAATTAATTCGATTATAGTTTACTAAAACATCTCTTAATAGCAGTTAATTTTTTAAATATTTAATCACCTAAATAATATTTACAAGGTGAATTTGTAGAAGTTAATTGACTACTCTCTAGTAAAGGGAGCAGTATAAGAATTGTTTTTCTATTTTTGAAGTCTGCACATACTAGAATTTCCATGCCACATTTTGTAATGGTTTTTTGATTCATTAATCCAAAAATTTCTATCTAATTTACTCTAACAGCAAGTATAAGTTTAGGCGTAAATCTTACGAGATAAAAATCTGAACATAGATCAACATATTTGGCAAAGTGCTTTAACATGGAGAGCTTGTTTAAAATATTGAGGCATAAAACCTTGTATAGGTTTGTCAGTGTTCATTCGAGTAATAATAAATCAACTCTCGAGAAACAAGAGTTCAACAAATTTTCTAAGTACTTGAAAGTGAACTGAAGTTTCAAACCTCGGGGATAGGACATTCCCTAACATAGTCGATACATCAAGGGCTTGAAATCGCCCAATTCATAGCAACTTCAAGTCTAAAACATGTAATAGACTTGTATGTTTTTTGCGTTTTTAGGACATTTAAAATGATAGTTTGAAAGTAACTACTCACGACTACAAGTCTAATCTTGAGCGGATTTGTACCGGTATTTGCTCAAGATCATATCGAGGCTGTCAAGAGACGACGTTCCAGGGTTCATTTCAGGTTTACGATGACTGGCAGCAGTCGCAGTTCTTAACCTTGAGGAAGTGGTAACCTGAGATCAGCTATGAAGGAAGAAAAACTGAATGGTCCAGCATTCTGTTACCTACCCCAGGAAATTCATACAGATGTGCCAAAGAAAATTTCGAAAATGTGATAGAAGTTAAAAAGATAAAGTAGTATTTTCTTTTTTGTCTCATTTGGTATTTTTGTACTTATTGTAAATTACTTTTACAATATTCGTTAAATGTTTCGTAGTCCAGGAGTTAAGTTTAATCAACTATTGAAATGATTAAGAACAGTTAAACGTCGGTACGCAATTTGTTAAAGGATTTCTGCAGCAAAATATTTGAAGGTCTGACGAGTCTAGCAATTAATTTTAAAAGCAGAAGTTTATACTAAATATACCGATAAGCCAGATATCATGGAAGGGATTCTAAATCTGCGGATGAGAAATACCAGTTTTAGTTTAGCAATTTTAGAAAGCGAGCACCTAATCGACTCCTTTTCATTCGACACACGAAACTCAGGATGCGGTATCTACCCAAGACGATAGGAATCTCCAAAAGTAGTGCAAAAATTAATTAAATAAATAAATTAATCAGATTTTTATTTAGTGCTTTCGGCACAATTACTTGAAATCTTAAGAAAGAAGACATGAAATCAAGTTTTGAAAGTCGTAAGAGTGGTAAAATTAACTTAATAAAATATTTCTAAAAAGTGCTAGGGGCAGATATCCTTTCTTCATTAGTCACCCGGACTGGGTGACTAGATTCCCTAAACCATTCTTAAAGATTCTTTCAGTGAACTGCTGATCCGCTAGCTGGATTGTTGAATGATGCTCGCTTCAAGCGAATGGACTTCAGGTGTCCATTCAAGCTCAAGTTGGTTCCTACTGAGTGAGTTATAAGGATAATTTTTAATCCATTCACTAATTTGATATCGATCTAATGCTCTCGGTCTTCCATGTTGGCTGATTTTTGTGAGTGTTTTTGCATTCCTTAGTTGAATTGCTTCGGTTTTCCCCCAAAATATCCTAGGTAGAGAATGGAAGTCAGCTGAGTGGTTTGTGACTTTCAGCTTTTTATAAGTGGATAGACTATTTTTATTGTAATCTAACCATTCCTTCTCTCCTGCATTTTGTGGAAAAGCAATTAAACGTGTTCAGTGTCAGATATAAGATAGTTGTAGTTTGTCACTGCTGACGAAATGCTGTTGGGAATTGTATTCCTTAACATTTCTGGTATTCATCTGCCAACACAAATATATCACGAATGGGAGGTCCGTGAGAGTTAATTAGTCTCGTGCATTATCTACTCCTTAATGTTTTTTTATCTTTGTCTGGATGCAACTTGCCCATTACTGGTCTTACACCATACCCAATAAAGTTTTTGGCAAGCAATACCATGTCGTATCAAACTAACATATGCTGAAGTTTTTTGCAGATTATCAGTTGTACCCGAAATTATGATAGATCGCGACACAGCTTGCGTAAGCGCTTCCAGTCACTCCGATGATAGAAAGAACCCTCTACACCAGTTACCTTGCTGTACACTGCATAATTGATCTATTTCATGAAGTGAAAGGCTGCCGCTATATATACAAAGAAGCTACACGCAGAGTCAAATCTTTGGTGACAGTCCTTTAGGGCATCCGGAACATCTTTCAGATTGAAAATTTCTAGCCCATCCATCTTCCTTTCATATTCTTCAGTCCTCGTATGCTACTGGTGAGCAGTGATACATCATCCACCTATCGTATGCATGACCTGGTATTGTATATTCTAGCATGTTTGGGCCAACAGTGCATGTCAAAATTTGTTCAAATTGAGATAATTTACCTTTGATTCAAATTGCATCCTAAACGATTCTATAGTGATATTGTGCCCCAACAAATGAAATTTTTATGAGACAGATCTTCCACTTTGCATGTTTTCTTAGCAGTGCAAGGGGGATAGAAAATAATTTCCTTAATCGCTTAAGATCTAGTGGCTTCCATTTCATTTGTGATTCAAGAAAGATGTCAAAAATATTACCGACCCTATTGAAGGTATATTTGCGAAAATTATTAATGGATTTTAACATGAATTGATTTGTTTGCATTCCTATAAAGGGAGAGAACTTTGGTGCGGTTTTAAAGACACAATTCATGGTTGGTTTTCGTCTGTTGCAGTATTTTACTGGTGGTTGCGATGATCTGCAGAAATAGGGACTTTATTTTTGTATATTAAAAAAAAATTACATAGGTCCATAAATTGTACAAACAACTATTACTTAGGGAATTATTTGCAGGAATCAAATTATCCCCAAATGAAAAGCTTTAGTTGCCAGCATTTGGATTAGGATTGACTCGTACAGCTGCTTTGGAGATAAACCGAATCAAAGATTTTTAACCTACAGATAACCTGTGTCTATGACATGGAAACATGACCTGCTATGAATGCATTTTACCCACCCACAGAAGTGTGGTTTTTCAAAACATTTAAACTATCTTAGCCTATTAGAACTGCCTGGAACATCTCCTTTTCCTTACTCTGAGCTAGATACCTGCCCTTGTGTAGCAAAAAAATGCTGATAGCGACAAACCAAAACCAAACAATACTGTGATCAAAACAGTTTCTATAAAGAGGCTTTTATAAACTATAGCTATACACCAGTAGCGTTGCCATAGTTTCATTTCGAAGGGCGTTGAAATTGAAAATATACATTGCACGCAAACCAAGCAATAAGGCACTATTTTAAGAATACGAAGTAAAGGGGTTTCATGGTATATTTAGTACATGACCTTTTAAGTAAATTCTATTGTGGTACATTTTCAGAAAGTTCTAAATACAGAATTTTAAACGTTTCTTATAAGTTCATAAGTTTGATAGGGCCACGTTAGCCCGGTTGGAAAAATAACGAAATAGCAACCGGAGAGTTGCGAGTTCGAATCCAACCAAAGACCGTCGTGTACAAAGGGGGCTGGTGCACGTTAAATCTGTCGTGGCCCCAAATGTCCTCACGTTGGTGTGGTTTGGATGTTTTGGGAGTGGAGATGCCAGCTCAGGTGTGACCGCGGTTCAAATTTACGTGGTGTTGTCCTCCGAACTTTCCCTTCGGGTGTTGATCCCGGACCGTCGCCAATAGCCCGTTGTGTTGCTACAGTGCTACTTTAATCAAAATACCCATATTGTCTTATAGCTTTCAGAAAAATTACTTAACTGTCCAAACTGCTGTGAGGTGTTGACCAAAAAATTTAGGAAAAAATGCCTTTGAAAGATAAGACATCCTCCCAATTTGAAGGAATAATACCCCAAAACTGCTTTGCAGCTTAAAAATTAAAATGAACTAGAATTGTTCTTAATAAAAGACGCTCTTAAGTTTTTAAAAGAAAAGCAAGCAAATACCTGTTCATTACTTAGAAATAAATGCATGCACCCAACTGTTTCTAAACAGAATGAGATACTATTTATTTGCTTGTCTGTCAATCCAGGATTTGTGTTACAGTTTGAAAGCCGTAATCCATAGATGAAAATGTAATTTTTTAAATTTCAAAAATGACTAAAACGTTAACACAGACAAAAAGTATGCAAATGTGCCACATGATCTTAAAAGTGCCATACAAATTCGAAGATAAAAGCTTTGAAACGCAAATTTTATGAAAGTAGGGCCTTAATTTGTGCAACAGTTGGCTCGTGTAATGACGTAAGAATTTCATCACTCCTTTAAACGCTGTCACGAGTTAAAAGGTTTTCATCAAGGGTAACGAGTTTGACGCCTGATGTGAAAGTACTGCAGCTAGTTGTCCTTTTTAATAACATCAAACTGTCCACAAAATATTTTTTCAACTATGGTGAGTTAGGAATCTGCAAGTTACATTCTATAAAAAAATAATTCACCAGTGATCAGTATCTCCAATGCGAAGGACAGATGTAAATCTGTCCCGCCCTTCACATTAGACCTACGCATTTAACTCATCTTTTGTTGGGAGAGAGCCCATCATGTCAATCATATATACCAAGTACCTTAAGTGTTCATCACATTCTAATCGTTTACATTTTCACCTCAAAAATTTCAAGAGTACAATTCAAAACTGATAGGATTTGATTGTTTCAATCTTGTTTCATTCAAATCTTTTTTGTTTTTATACATGAAATTAGTCTTAAATATCTTAATTAAAAATAAAAAATTCAACATAACTTGTGTACTTTTTCAAAATTTCCTTGTGTGTAAATTGAATTTCTTTTCTGATTCAATTACCAACTTCTGAAATAAAACGTACAAATCTCGCGATGCAGTTGAATATAATATTTCATTTAAGTTGAAGTTATCACCTGAGTTTTAATCCAAAAAGTATATTTATGTTATTGAATAAAGCTTGTCAACATTCACTCGTGACGAAATAGTTTGGTTTGAGAATGTCAATGGCAACGTCTTGAGAAGATTTAGTATTCTTGCTCATCAATAAATGGCATTACGGCTGATTTTCACCTCAAAACTCAATAGCTTTTAGAGTTTGAAATTGCGGTTTATAGGAACACAAATTTTAATCAGCATAGATCATTAAGAAAATAGCATCTCAATCTCTTTTTAGAACTCAATTAGTTCTAAAAAGAGTCAAAGTCTCTCTCTTAGTCATGAAGTCTAAGAGTTAACTGAAGTTCTCTCTCTCTCTTAGTCATGAAGTCTAAGAGAGAGAGAACTTCAGTTATTTCTTGTTTTAGAACAATAATTGAAATTATTAAACACGAGAACGTGAATATCTGGTGTGTCCATGGAAGTCTGGTATCCCCTAATAAAATTATCTTAATTGGATGGTAAAATAAAAATCGATAAAACCTCAAGCAAAAGCTATTTTTTAAATGTAAATCTGAGTGAGACGTTACTTTTCCTTTTAACGTCTTTGATTTGCACCAAAGGAAGCAAACTAGGGAATGCGGATGCCCCGTCCTTTCAGCCTCAAATGGTTTCTTATAATTGCTTATTGGTGTTTTTCATGCCCAATGGGTACCTTCAGCCCACGCTCTTTCATTCGTCATGCTTCCTACTGAAGCCAGTATCCAATCCAGATAATGTGCGCTGTAGGTTCTTGCGTATGGTCTTATTGTTCTCTCCTCATTTTCCGGACTTCATAACAGAATGCTATCAAGACAGTTGCAGACGTTTTTATATTTCTTGGTTAATTTTCAAACTTGGGTACAAATAACGTATTTAGCTTTCACTAATTATAAGAGTGGGTAATGAATTTTAATGCACGTTAGTTATAAAATTATTTTTAAAACTGGAAATGTTTGAAGAATTTCCATCATCTATTATAATAGAAGTGTTTTTTTACCTATTAATTTGCGTTTATGAAGTAAATGAAAAAACATGTTCCTAATCACGTCCTGCCAGTGCTCTTTAAGCAAAACCAGATCTGAAAGCGTGAGGATGAAAATGTCCTTAACCCTCTCAGGGTTCACACCCATATATCCGTTATGCAACCTGCATTATTCCCTGCACAATTTTTATAGTTTTGAACCCAGAACCGAATTGAACACTAATTAATTTGCAATCGTCATGCTAAAAACTTCAATAGAATCACCTAGAATTCCATCATCCAATAAATTTTCAATTTAAAAAAAATCTCTTAAAATTTTCAAAATTTTAGATGGAATTAATTTATTAGGTCGAGTCATAAGTAACTTCCGTTTTTTATCAGACATTTATTTTGCTTTCAATTTTTTTGGAAGAAATTTTTGACAGCCTGCCTGACTTGCTCTTCAGAATTGAAGTTTTTCTATTCAAAAAGTTTGCAAGGAACAGAAAAGGTGAAAGTCTGTTGGGGCAAGGTCCGGGGAGTAAGGTGGGTGTAGTAAAACTGACCATCCAAATTCAAGAATTTTTTCTTGAGTCGCCCTTCCTGTATGTGGTCGCACAAAGAATGATGTTTTTGCGATTGACGAGTGCAGGACGCTTTTCATAGTTTTTCTTTCACTCTTTGCAGCTGCTGAACGTATGTATCCGCAGTAATCGTTAAGTTTGACTTCAAAAACTCGTGATGAATTATACCTCGACAATCCCACCATACACACAAAATCTTTTTTCCATGGATGTTTGCTTTCGGATCTTGTAGGGGAGATTGATCCTTATCAACCACCTCTACCAGATACGATATTGTCATAGGTAACCCATTTTTCATCGCCTGTTATAATCCTGTCTAAAAAAGGCTCGATTTTTACCCGTGATAGCACTTATTCCGTTCACTGAGATTGTGAGGTACCCATACTCCCAACTTGCTGACTTTCCCTAATGGTGGAGACAAACAGTTGATTGTGATGTATTCAACCTTCCTGCTATATCTCTTGTTGATTGACGTGGATTTTGCTCCAATATTGCTTTTAAAAGGTCGTCAAGATCGGAAGGACGTCCCGCCCTCGGTTCGTCCTTTTAAAGTCGTATGTCCAGAACGGAATTTGGCAAACCAATTTCTAACTGCTCGATCGCCTATTAGACCTTCACCGTATACACTGCATATTTTTTCAGCTTTCACCTTAGCAGTATTGCCTTGTTTAAATTCCCAAAGCATTACATGACGAATATGCACTTTTTCACTCCATTTTAGGGGTGATGAACAGCAGTTTAATGAAACGTGCACCACACAAACCAGTTGTCATATAAGACTAACTGAACCCTTATCTATTTAGTGAAAGCAAAAACTCCTTTGTCCCGGTTACTTATAGTGGGTAGATACGAACATAGATTCTACCTAGCTTTCATCGGAAGTTATGACTCGACCTAATACTTGGACCATTCACGATCTATAATTTCATCTTTCCATGAAATGGACACTGAAACCTCAGATGGAAAGAAAGTGTGTTTTGCGGGGTCTTTTTATGTTTGTGTCGTCCTTTTTGTTTGTGCTGTTCTTTTTTGTGTTTGTGCTGTCCTTTTTTGTGTTTGTGCTGTCCTTTTTGTGTTTGTGCTGACCTTTTTGTGTTTGTGCTGTACTTTTTTGTGCTTGTGCTGTCCTTTTTGTGTGTGATGTCCTTTTGTGTTTGTCGTCCTTTTTGTTTGTGTTGCCCTTTTGTGTTTTCTGTTTGTGTCGTCCCCTTTGTGTTTGTGTTCATTCTGTGCAGTCCATTTTGTGTGTGTGCATACGTCATTGTTTAGTACTTACGTTTGTGCATAAAATTACTTTTTGCATGTAGGATAGTGTATGAAATTGCTCTTTGTATGTTTGTCGTTTGTGCATGTATGTTAGTGCATGAAATTACTTATTGCTTGAATTATTTCTTTGCGCATGGATCACTGCTTTGTGTGTGCCAGTGCTTCGCTCATCTGTCGATTTGTGCTTGCGTCATTCCTTCATGCACGTCCGATGTTTCTGTTGGAGAGGGTTGGATAATAAAATAATTCTACTCACAAACTAACATTTCTCCAAATTTGTTAAGTTTTGTAGTTAAGCAAAAGTGACTTCAAATATTTTCTTACTGATAATATTCTTGTTTTTACTGATGCTGGAATTCTTGAAACGAGTTCCTTGAATGGATGGAAGATCTCGGACAGTTTCTTCATTCCAAAGGTTGAAGTCGGATTGTCACATGAAAGAGAACATTTGGATTTGTTGAATGTAAGTGCAGAGTATAATCCAAAATAGAAACTAAATTATTTTAATTTTAATAATCCAAAATGGAAACTAAATCATTTTAATTTTAAACGTTTACAAAGAGCAGACATTCACGAAATAAATTTGAGTTGGTTGTATGGAACACGCACAAAAAATAAAAAAACAAGCATATATTTGATTACGATTCCTATTGTTTAAGTAAATAGGTTGCGTGAAATCGTCAGATGTTCGGTGGCAACTTAAATCGAATAATTTTGTATCTATTTGTCAGCACAATCGTAACAGGACTGGTGACCGGGTAACTGCCAATCTCGATTCAACAGATCTGGGTTCGAATCGCATAGCTCTTCTACAGTACTTTATTTTTTAAATAGTTTGATCAGCTTACAGCACAAACCGACTTTTGTGATTAACGTGTTTAGTTAAAATTTGGTAACAGCATGAAAAAGTATGTAATTTAAATGTTTTTGAGTTTTCGGAAACATTGCACGCATCCAACTTTCACGAATGTAAAAAAAATCGCATATTTCTATTCTATGAGCACAAAAACAGTTTTTAATGAATATAACCGCAATACTCTTTTTGAGTTGTATTGGTTTTACTAATATTGATTCACTTTTTCAGAAACGTCATGGAATTGGGTAGTATCCGTCGGTATTATCATCGGTATTTGTTCTGCCGTTCCATCAGTTGGTTGTGGAAAAGTGAGATATCATCTGTGCCGCATCCTCCCCACTTCTTCACTGATGGAAACCGACTTCTCCCCAGAATGACCAACATCTGTCTCATCACGTTCCCCCTTTTTCTGGATTCAATATCTTGAACACTCAACTGTTAAGCGTCGCTAAAGAACTGTTCTCCGACTCATCCATGTACGAACTGAACCACAAAACCCGAGTATCCTGCGTCATCGACTTTTATAAAATGTACTCTTCTCTCATGTGTTCCTCTTAATGGGCAAACCTACCCTACGAGGTGTGATCCCAATTGACAAGATTTACATTTTGAAAGTACTTGAAGTATAATAAAGCTTCATCGAGCCGGGGTTTTCCCGGTAGTGTGTGCTCTGTTTCATCCAGGGATGTCCTGTCTTTTCCCGGATGGGGCATTCCGAATGGAATGTTTCTAGATAGAAATTTTGATGGGGAAGGATAGTTCTCACAAACTAAAAATGAAGTGATTACCATCCACTTGTCCTACTGGATGGAAAATGATCTAAGATTGTGAATGAACTTGGGTCACGAAAGAAATCTCGCATGAATATGTAATTGGAGGAATACAGGAAGGTAGGTATTTAATTAACGTCCCACTGGGGGGAGCAACACAAGGGGCTATTGGTGACGGTCCGGGATCAATCCCAAAGCGAAAGATCCGAGGAGAACACGTAATTTTGAATTACGGTCAGATGACGAAGCAACACCTGAGCTGGCACCCACGCCAACGTGAGGACATTTGAGGCCACGACGGTGTTTGGCTGGATTCGAACTCGCAACCCTTCGGTAACTAGTCCGTTACTCAAGAAGGAATGTCTCCGCTAGGTATGAAGGTTGGTTGGGTATTATGGCGCAAGACACAGTTATGGACATGCACACAGGTTTATTGACACAGGAGAGAATTGCACCCAGGTAGATAGGACCTGTGCCGCCAACATTTCCGCATGAGAAAGGCTCCTGCAGCGACCGATTTTCTTTTCCTATTCGCAAAAGACATGATCCAAGAACTCGATTGAATCAGCCTGGTTTGAAGTGACGGATTAGCAACCAGGGGTTGCGAGTTCGAATCCTACCAACGACCGGTGTGTACGTTAAATCTCGTTTCTTCTCGGCGTGTTGTGGAAGTTTGGAGAGTGGGGAACCAGCTCAGGTGTGACCATAGTTAAAAAAAACGTGGTTCCCTGATCTTGGGGATTGATTTAAAGGACTACCAAGTTACGCCAGTGTCTAAAGAGGTTACATTTCTAGCATCTCTGGTATAGTGCACGTTAAAAATCTGCACGTTGGCGTGCTGTGGAAGTGTACAGGTTCGAAACGTTGTCCTTGGTTGTTTCCTAGACGGACGCCAATAGCCCGTTGTTTTGCTCGGTTGCGACGCTAACTCAAAAAGACGGCCGCCAATAGCCCGTTGTTTTGCTCGGTTGCGACGCTAACTCAAAAAAGACGGTCGCCGATAGCCCGCTGTTTTGCTCCGTTGCGACGCTAACTCAGAAAGACGGCCGCCGATAGCCCGTTGTTTTTTACCACTGCGACGCTAACTCAAAAAGACGGCCGCCGATAGCCCGTTGTTTTTTACCACTGCGACGCTAACTCAAAAAGACGGTCGCCAATAGCCCGGTGTTTTTTACCACTGCGACGCTAACTCAAAAAGACGGCCGCCGATAGCCCGTTGTTTTGCTCCGTTGCGACGCTAACTCAAAAAGACGGTCGCCGATAGCCCGTTGTTTTGCTCCGTTGCGACGCTAACTCAAAAAGACGGACGCCGATAGCCCGTTGTTTTTTACCACTGCGACGCTAACTCAAAAAGACGGTCGCCGATAGCCCGTTGTTTTGCTCCGTTGCGACGCTAACTCAAAAAGACGGTCACCGATAGCCCGTTGTTTTGCTCGGTTGCGACGCTAACTCAGAAAGACGGACGCCGATAGCCCGTTGTTTTTTACCACTGCGACGCTAACTCAAAAAGACGGCCGCCGATAGCCCGTTGTTTTGCTCCGTTGCGACGCTAACTCAAAAAGACGGTCGCCGATAGCTCGTTGCTTTTTACCACTGCGACGCTAACTCAAAAAGACGGACGCCGATAGCGCGTTGTTTTTTACCACTGCGACGCTAACTCAAAAAGACGGCCGCCGATAGCCCGTTGTTTTTTACCACTGCGACGCTAACTCAAAAAGACGGTCGCCAATAGCCCGGTGTTTTTTACCACTGCGACGCTAACTCAAAAAGACGGTCGCCGATAGCCCGTTGTTTTGCTCGGTTGCGACGCTAACTCAAAAAGACGGACGCCTATAGACCGTTGTTTTGCTCCGTTGCGACGCTAACTCAAAAAAAGACGGACGCCTATAGCCCGTTGTTTTGCTCCGTTGCGACGCTAACTCAAAAAGACGGCCGCCAATAGCCCGTTGTTTTGCTCCGTTGCGACGCTAACTCAAAAAGACGGCCGCCAATAGCCCGTTGTTTTGCTCGGTTGCGACGCTAACTCAAAAAGACGGCCGCCAATAGCCCGTTGTTTTGCTCCGTTGCGACGCTAACTCAAAAAGACGGCCGCCAATAGCCCGTTGTTTTTTACCACTGCGACGCTAACTTAAAATTTTGCTGATAGCCCGTTGTTTTGCTCCGTTGCGACGCTAACTCAAAAAGACGGACGCCAATAGCCCGTTGTTTTGCTCCGTTGCGACGCTAACTCAAAAAGACGGACGCCGATAGCCCGTTGTTTTGCTCCGTTGCGACGCTAACTCAAAAAGACGGACGCCAATAGCCCGCTGATTTTTACCACTGCGACGCTAACTCAAAAAGACGGCCGCCGATAGCCCGTTGTTTTGCTCCGTTGCGACGCTAACTCAAAAAGACGGTCGCCGATAGCCCGTTGTTTTCTCGGTTGCGACGCTAACTCAAAAAGACGGCCGCCGATAGCCCGTTGTTTTGCTCCGTTGCGACGCTAACTCAAAAAGACGGACGCCGATAGCCCGTTGTTTTGCTCCGTTGCGACGCTAACTCAAAAAGACGGACGCCGATAGCCCGTTGTTTTGCTCCGTTGCGACGCTAACTCAAAAAGACAGCGTCGCAACGGGCTATCGGCGACCAACTCAAAAAGACGGACGCCGATAGCCCGTTGTTTTGCTCCGTTGCGACGCTAACTCAAAAAGACGGACGCCGATAGCCCGTTGTTTTGCTCCGTTGCGACGCTAACTCAAAAAGACGGCCGCCGATAGCCCGTTGGTTTGCTCCGTTGCGACGCTAACTCAAAAAGACGGTCGCCGATAGCCCGCTGTTTTTTACCACTGCGACGCTAACTTAAAATTTTGCTGATAGCCCGTTGTTTTGCTCCGTTGCGACGCTAACTCAAAAAGACGGACGCCGATAGCTCGTTGTTTTGTGCCGTTGCGACCATAACTCAAAAAGACGGACGCCAATAGCCCGCTGTTTTTTACCACTGCGACGCTAACTCAAAAAGACGGCCGCCGATAGCCCGTTGTTTTGCTCCGTTGCGACGCTAACTCAAAAAGACGGTCGCCGATAGCCCGTTGTTTTGCTCCGTTGCGACGCTAACTCAAAAAGACGGACGCCGATAGCCCGTTGTTTTGCTCCGTTGCGACGCTAACTCAAAAAGACGGTCGCCGATAGCCCGTTGTTTTGCTCCGTTGCGACGCTAACTCAAAAAGACGGACGCCGATAGCCCGTTGTTTTGCTCCGTTGCGACGCTAACTCAAAAAGACGGTCGCCAATAGCCCGCTGTCTTTTACCACTGCGACTGTTTCAAAAATAGTAAAATAAAACTTAATTTCAGACCTGTATCTCGAAGAAATCGTTTTTGTTTCCGGAATAAAAATCTTATTTTAAGGTGGCCCAAATTGTACCTGACTGCAAAATATCACTCGTTTCTAAGATTGTGTGAACAGCATTGCCTGAATTTGAATGGATTCACCCATATGGTGCTGTTTTATCTGGAGATTTGAATCGAGTCCGAATTTTAGTAGCTGAAATACCAAATTTTAATCAATGACCAAATGTGATTGTGACCAACGTGTAAAAATTGACGAATATACTTCACGTAGTAATTCGCGTTTACACTCAGATTAAAGTGATGAATAAAAGTAATTCCAACATAACTACCTGAACCGATATGAACAAGTATTTTTGTGTGTATTTGCTTTTACAAATTTTGTGCTTCGTTCGAAAAAATTTATTCCAGTTTTCCTAGATGTCTAACAAAAGCATTAAAGTACCCGAGTCTCTAAAATAAGAATTGTTTAAAACACATTGAAACTGTCCACTTTTCGAAAGTATCGCCCCATTTTCATTTAGTGTGAAGATTAACACTAAATGAAAATGGTTTGTACAATCTCTACGAAAGCGTTGTAACAAGCTTTGGCAACAGTATTATTCGCAGTTGGGGTTTCATGGAGCAACAAGATCCGATACCAGACAAACTGCGCCAAACGAGTATGATTCGTCTTGGTATAAAGACAGTTCGTCCCAACTGAACACATTTTTCACCTCAAGTTCACTTTAATGACCTTGTGTGTGCTCCATCGGTATTACAAATTATGGTTAGTAATCTCGAATCAATTCAGCTTCAAGACAATACGTCCTTTTTCATTACTACTTGGAATGATGTTTGTATTGAGACTTCAGGGAATGGAGACAATTTGTCTTGCACTGTTCTTATGAAAACTAGGAGTGGAATTCCAATTGGTGTATGGGTCTATCGTAAATAACAACACAACACCCAAATAATTTTAATACATTTCCTTCAAAATTACTAAACAGAATGAGATGAACACTTTCAATAAAATAATATAATACATTCAAAAGGAACAAAGTGTACAGCTTCTAAAAATAGTTGACAAAATTTCCACATGTCTGAATCATTGTAGTGAATTAAGTTTTGAAATGAAAATTGAAATTTTTGAATACCTTAAAAATATACAAGGACTTAAGACATACCATTCAAGAGAAGCAATTGTTGCTGTTATATAACTTTTTATTTCTCAAGTTTTTCGAGAAAAATCAGCGTTAGCTGTTCTCCATATTTCATTACTTTTTCAATTTTTATATAAATGTATGACAGTTGTGATAGTCGGTCCATGCGATTCAAGTTTTTTAAATGTGTTTTGGTCTTACAAAACAGCGAAAAATAAAACTTAACAAATTGGGAAAATATGCAATTAAACTCGTACTATTATTTACGTACAAAAAGAACATCTGATGAAACTCGCAATTGCAAATCAAAATATCGGTTTACGTTGATACAAATATGATCCAATTTTTCCATATACACAAAATATCACCATTTTCAACCTGTGTGAACACAGTATACCAAACTATATTTAGACCAAACCAACGAAACTAAATGTTTAACACCTTCAATACATATATTTTATATAAAACTTGCGAAAAATCTAACGCATCCATTTAATTAGTATCTGCTCAAACTTTCAGAAACCAAAAATTTCAGCCTAAATTGATACAATTCCAAGATTAGGGTTAACTAATTTTGTTCTCGGAATATATTTATTTCCCCCGAGTTCGTAAAGGAGAGCGTCCAAAGCAATCTCATGGGTACCTAGAATGTATATCTTACGCTATGTTCTTAGGAGACAAATTTGTTTTTATTCATGTCTAGCCTTTTCACGAGAAAAGTGTTAAGTATTCCCTCATTCCTTTCTTCTCGTCGCCAATAGCTCATTGTGTTGCTCCACTGCGTCGGTAATTAAAATACCTATCTCCTGTAACGGATCCTATACAGATCGCCCTTGCACTCTGGTCAAGTTAAGCTTGTGAGTGACCAACAGGAAATTAGTTCCAGAAGGGTCATCCACAATTACTTAGCACAGTAAAGAATGGACCCATTTGCATAACCAACTAAGCAGCTTGAAACTGAACCTATTAAGCAGGTTATGTTTACACTTGAATCAGACTACAAATCGGTCATGACTCATCAATTCATGCAGGATTAGTTATTCCAAAAAGAACGACTTCCCTCAAGAGAGGTTCTTTTGCCGAAGCAGCCTTTAACGCTTTCAAATTTCTTTGTATAATTTAAACTTCTAGGATTGTAAGTGCTCTTATTCCCATGTCACATTTCCTGGTCTAAATATCAATTTAACTTCGATTTCTGAAGCCATGCAGTTACTAAATTAAACATTTCAAGTATTAAAGAAATGTTTGTAATTCTAAATTATAACAGCGTGGTTACTATGTCACGGAAAGTTGTGAAGCAGGTTACAATGCAGAAGAGAAAACTTTCAAAATAAAATACAACTTCTATAACGAAAGAAAATTTATCAATTCAATACAGTTCAGAGTTTATTCCAGTTTTTCTCAAATGTATAAAATATAACATTTCTTATTCGACACTGAATAGTTCTTGGTACAGAATGAGTGTTGTTTCTTAATACATCAATGAAAAAAATCAGTAGATTTACAAAATTGTGAATTGTAAAAAGTAATTGCACAACTGATTCAAAAATTTGATTATTTTGAATCAGTTGTGTTTAGAAATACGCTATTTTCAATTTCCTTTTCATGCTATTGCGATGAAAGATATTATTTCTAGAACAGAACGATTTGAGTTTCTGATAAGAAGTCGACTAAATACTCAGTAACACGACATGCTCGATTCAATTTCGTTTCAGCTCCCAAATTCTTTTAAGAGAAATTGAAATCCACAAATCTCTTTTCAAACTAATATTGGATAACAATTCAGATGGGAATTCTTTCATTTTCTGAGCAACAATTCAAAAGACTTAATTTTTGTAAATGGAAAATAAGGGAATTGGATTTTTAAATACAAGCGCACGAACTCATTTGAAAATTAAATTGAGAAGACTTCATTAAAAGTTGGAAGTTAGTGGTTATTACATAATATAGAAAGCACTCGCCTGTGAAAAAGGAAGAGGAGAGATTGCATCTTTTGACTGGTCCGATTCCTACAGATGTGCCTATTGAAGTCTAAGCCTTCCAAGAGAACGTTGCCTCACAGCACTGGAATTCCGGGGCCCTCGAAATTCCTTTAGCACTAGAGAACAACGCCCCCTGGATGAAATTTCACAAGTTTTTCTCCACCAGTTATCAATTGATCAGGCTCATCTGATCTCTAGACATCGGTTTTGATTAATGTTTTAATAGATATTTTAGAATATTTAACAGTACCCCAGTCATTTGAAATGGATGTACAAGTCTACATTTGCAGATATGCTCAAACGCTCTATAGTCAGTTACTTAATCTAATGTTCCAAACCCATGACATTTCAAATCAAATTCGAGTTCAATGTCGGGGGAAAATAATCAATATTCTGTATAAGGTTTCTCCTTTTCTCTTACAGCTTTTAGAACAGATTACTTTTTCAAGTTTCAAAGGATGAGAAAATAAATGCTTGTACTGCTATTTGCAAATAATGCTAGAAAAATAATTGGCGGGTCTACAAATTAGCAAAGGAACATAACAGAGGAAGCAACAAAATGAGAACATGGTTCGCCGATTGAGCTAATTCAATACGTTATTCAAGTCCTAGTTGCTAATGACGCTCAGAGGGTTAAGAATATATATTACCCTATTAGGCACAAAGGCATTTTTCAGTCGCAATGCCGATAATGCCGACATAAAGATAACTATGCACCTGATGCGAAATGATACCAGATTTCTCAGCTGAAATTCCGGTTAAAGGAAAATTGCTAGAATTTTAATAAAAAGCCTAAGCACAAAATGCTATTAAGTGGTTTAAAATGATTTTTAACAGTAAAGTTAAAAAAAAACATGTTTCAATCCAGCTGTAAATGTATAATCTTGTAGCAAAATATGACGGTCGACCGACAAATTAGGGGTTCCAACTCCCAGCACTCGAGATCTCTTGGGTTTTAATATTTTTAATGGTGAGGACACGTAGACACCAGGGTTAGAAGATAGAAATATAAATACAATGGGAGCAACCCAATATGCAGGACGACTTAATCCCTTATAAAGTCACTTGGTTCTTTTACTAGGGTTTGGGGTTTATCGCTTAAGGTCCAGAATGTTTGTTCACAAGCCCGAAAAATCCAAGTGACATTAACAATTTGTGTCCAAATATTTTGATGGTTGGGGCCTTGAGATTTGAAAACGTGAAACAAAATGGGGTCTGGCTTTACCCCTTGCTATAATTTCCTCCACTTACCATTGCTGACTACAAACTGCAAGAGAAACTTCGTGATTTTCAACAGTTCCATTTTTCTCTTTAATAAGTTTAGGGGAGGACGGCTGGCAACAGGGGGAAAGATCAGGGCTTGTTCTGGAGAATTGTGGATCGAGGTTAAGGAATACAGGACTAACACTACCGATTCTGGAAATAATCCATACACAAAAATTACTTTAAATTGTGCTAGTTAAATACTGACCAATCGAAGGATTCAGAATTTTTTTTCAATTTGAAGTCATGGAAAAAAATTTTTTTTGTTCAAGAAAAATTGAGATCTCGATCTTATTGTGAGAGATAGTGTGGGGAAAAGTGCTACTTTATTTTAAGAGATTTTCGATGTATTTTTCACTTTTGCCGGGGTGTTATCATTCAGTACTTGGAAAATAAGGATTGGAATTTTGATTCATTTTTCAAAGTAATTGTGTCTTGCGTGAAACATCTGTTAAAAATAGCTTCTCGGGTCAGTGCAGGGACAGTCACTAGTCAGGATATTCCACTACGAAGAATACGAGACTAAGAAATTCCATGGATATATACAGGACTTAAAATCTGGTACGATATTTTGTAAATCTAGCATTTCGTTTGACTCGGAAAGACCTGGACCCCATGACCCTCTGCACGGTTGTTGTCAAGTCATGTGGAACCAAAGCAGCACGACCCCCTAATCACGAGGAGAGCGGCAACACGACCCGACTGCAGCTGTTCGTCTCATGAGGATTTTGGAAGAGAAACAAAGTTGGAAGTTCAGCTTGTTTCCAGAGCATGTGAAGTGCATTACCTGCTCAGGTCAAAACATAAGTCAATAAACGTTGTTTTTCAGGATCGTCCCTATTTCATCCAAAGGGAATTTTGCGTTTACAGCAATGTTGTCCAAGAATTTCGCCAAGATCATATTCTAAATGTAATGGATTTTCCAAGTGCTTTATGTTAGGGATCCAGGATTTAAATTTTTGCATCAACTCTTCAAGATAATATTGATGCTCTTTTTTAGGATAAATATATCTTACAATTATGGTGACTTGAAATAAAATACGGTACCTTTAAAGATAGATATTCAATGAAGCATTACCACCTTAGGATGGAACACGACAAAAGGCTACTATGCGGAGGAGCAACGACCAACAAACGGCACGCGGCTAAGCGAAGAAAAAAGGGCCAACGGCATGAGGCGAAGCGAGGGTTAAACTACAAAAGGCACGTGTAAGAGCGAAGATAACACGACAAACGGCACGCACGTGGCAGTGAAAAGATACCACGACAAACGAAACGCGGAGGGAGGATAACACGACAAACGGCATGGCACGTGGCGATGAGACGATAACACCGCCAAACGAAACGCGGAGGAAGGAAAATAACACGACAAACGGCACGCGACGGGGCAAGACAACACCGACCAACGGCATGGTACGCGGAGTGGCAAAGACAACACCTACAAACGGCATGGCACGCGGCGAGCGAAGATAACACGATAAATGGTATGCGATGGAGCGACGATAACACCGACAAACGAAAAGCGAAGGGGGAAGTTAACACGACAAACGGCATGGCACGCGGACTTCAATACTATGTAGATTTAGTTGGTGGTAATGCTTCAATTGTATCTTCAATTGCACAAAATTAGATAAAATGGATTCTAAAAAAATTCTGAACTATTGCCTTTTTAGGAAAATGCATACTTGAACGATTTATTGCGGGTGAAATTTTAAATTCACTTGTTCACAGCCATTACGAATACACTTTAGCACTGTCTTCCCTCTCAGCATGTCAGTTGATGCAGCATGCATGCATCAATTGGCATGGTCGAGAAGCGAGTGCTTGGTGCAACAAGTCATTTCTTCCATTGTACCAATCGACTGTTTGTCATAACACACTCCATGCTCTGGAAAGTCAAGATTGAATTCTGTCGGAAAAATTCCTCATTTCTCTAGACCTCCAGTCAGCTTTGTTTCTCACGCAAAGTTTTATCTATCAACTTATGCAGGTCTATTTCATAGATTGCAGTTGAAGGGCATTCATTCAAAAGGGAATCTTTTAATGGGGATGAATTCGACAGGTAGATCTCAACAGAGCTCTTCCTAAATGGTGTACTGTTAGGGTTTTTGTCAGTTTCATACTTCATTCGTGAATTAAAGCACTTGTGAACCTCAATATTTTATCCTCAATTTACATTAGAACATTTCAAAAGCACTCAAGGGGGATAGTGTGGAAAAATCAAATGCTTTTGTGAACGAAAAGTGGCTTATTAGTTAATTGTTTCGGTTTTATGGCGCAAGGTCCAATAACGGAAAAGCTGTGCCAATTGCAAGATCAAATAATAAAATTATATGAAAACAATAAATGTGTGTGGACAGATAACAAGTCAAGAGCCAGATATGAAATTAAAAAAATATTTGTTGATGAACATAAAATCCAAATAAAACAGTAGACTAAATACCAATGATAATTTTTGAAAATTTAAAATGCTGGTCAACATTTTAAGAGGGTCGATTATTCAGTTTCGCAATAGGGCGGCTTAGGTCATAGGAACACTTCATAATTTTAGTTAAATTCATCGATCCAGCTAGAAGTTCAGGACGTGCACAAAACGAAGCTTAACTTCTAAATCCATGTTTCAAACAAACTGCAAAATCTAAGGGGAAACAGTATCAGAGCGTGGAATCATCGGTCTTGTCATCTTTTGCTACAAGAGAGCCGATTAAAGAGATTTATTGCCTAGAGCACAAAGAGGGCTAAAAACTCAATTTCTTAATAGATTATGAAAATTAGTTGTTTGTAATACGAGACCAGAAATAATCACCATTCTTATTTGTTAACTATTTTGAAGTTCACGTGAAACGAATGATTTCATTTATTACAGCAGGTACATGACTAGTTATCACAAGGAAGAGTAGGCAGGTGATTCCTAAGAATCCATTTAATAAGTGAGCTAGCACATTGAAATGAAATTTGAGTCATTCGAGTCTAGATTGTTTTTAAAAGGCTCCTCAGATTAACCCTCTGGCATCACGGGATTTCAGACACATGGTCATGAACACATTTCCTCTAATTGAACCGAAGATCTAGGTGGGACTTATCCATTCATACAAGGGTATTGGTAGGACAGGTTGAAAGTGTAAAAATATTAAACAGAAAATAACAAAGAATTCCTCTTGGGTTGGATATTATGGTAGGTTATAAACGATCCATCCCTCAACTGAAAACGGATAGTGATATGCATTTTAAATAAACATCAAGGATTTTTGTTATGGTCACTTCGTCAGATCTGTGATCATCTGGTCACTTTTGATAGTTTTTTACCCTACTCTGAATTTTCAATACCATTTTATGTCGCCCGAACGAGAAATTTAGAGCATGGGGAAATGGCTTTTCAATCATTGCCAAAATAGTTCCACTCACCATACATTTCGACTGGCTTCTACTGATTGCATGCACAATATTTACAACACACGCTATCAAAGATAGAATGAACTTGATGGAAGCAAAGATCTCCAAAGAGATGGACACTGCTTAGGAGTCCCAGAAAAACCTGATTCCACTTGACTTGTCTGTTTGAAAGTTGCTCAAAGATGAATTATGACACATTGGGGAACAGAATAATGAAGTCAAGGTGATATATCCTGAGAGACTTCCTGGCCTTTCTCTGAAAGAGAAAAATAATAGTTAAAATTCACGGTTAAGCAAATTTTCGTGACGATGTTTCATTTAAAAATATAAAAACGTTTAAAACCAGATGGTGCTCAGGAGAATTTTAGTTTAATATTTTCTCATTTAAGAATATAAACGTGATACTCGAAATAAAACAGCATTAAATGAATCAACTAACATGACAGTGTGGCGAATACAATTTCGTATCTATTAGATATAACGATAACGAGTTACCATTAAATATTAAACAAAACACTTCAAAAACTAGAAAAATATGTTTCAAGAAAAGATTCAAATTAGCGTTTTACCGTAGCAGAGCAGATCTGCCTATGGTGTGAGGGCTGTACCAGGAGAGTGGTCTTCCAAGGGGCCCTCTCCCCTCTCCTAAAATAGAAAAATGGGTAATATGACATTTAGGAACAAGATCAGAAAAAGGGAAGTGATGCAAATACAAATAGGTATATATTATAGACTTAATTATATCGAGTAACCACAAAATCTATATAAAACGTATCGAAAACTTGAAGACATATTATTCAAGCCTAGATTCAAAATAGCGTTCTTACATTTGCAGAGCAGATCTGCCTTTCGTGTGGAGGGCTGTACCAGGTCAGAGGTCGTGCGTGGTGGCGAGTCAGAGGTCGTGCGTGGTGGCGAGTCAGAGGTCGTGCGTGGTGGCGAGTCAGAGGTCGTGCGTGGTGGCGAGTCAGAGGTCGTGCGTGGTGGCGAGTCAGAGGTCGTGCGTGGTGGCGAGTCAGAGGTCGTGCGTGGTGGCGAGTCAGAGGTCGTGCGTGGTGGCGAGTCAGAGGTCGTGCGTGGTGGCGAGTCAGAGGTCGTGCGTGGTGGCGAGTCAGAGGTCGTGCGTGGTGGCGAGTCAGAGGACGTGCGTGGTGGCGAGTCAGAGGACGTGCGTGTCAGAGGACGTGCGAGTCAGAGGTCGTGCGAGTCAGAGGTCGTGCGAGTCAGAGGTCGTGCGAGTCAGAGGTCGTGCGAGGTGCGAGAGAGGTCGTGCGAGGTGCGAGAGAGGTCGTGCGAGGTGCGAGAGAGGTCGTGCGAGGTGCGAGTGAGTTCGTGCGTGGTGCGAGAGAGGTCCTGCGTGGTGCGAGAGAGGTCCTGCGTGGTGCGAGTCAGATGTCGTGCGAGTCAGATGTCGTGCGAGTCAGAGGTCGTGCGTGGTGCGAGAGAGGTCGTGCGTGGTGCGAGAGAGGTCGTGCGTGGTGCGAGTCAGAGGTCGTGCGTGGTGCGAGTCAGAGGTCGTGCGTGGTGCGAGTCAGAGGTCGTGCGTGGTGCGAGTCAGAGGTCGTGCGTGGTGCGAGTCAGAGGTCGTGCGTGGTGCGAGTCAGAGGTCGTGCGTGGTGCGAGTCAGAGGTCGTGCGTGGTGCGAGTCAGAGGTCGTGCGTGTTGCGAGTCAGAGGTCGTGCGTGTTGCGAGTCAGAGGTCGTGCGTGGTGCGAGTCAGAGGTCGTGCGAGTCAGAGGTCGTGCGAGTCAGAGGTCGTGCGAGTCAGAGGTCGTGCGAGTCAGAGGTCGTGCGAGTCAGAGGTCGTGCGAGTCAGAGGTCGTGCGAGTCAGAGGTCGTGCGAGTCAGAGGTCGTGCGAGTCAGAGGTCGTGCGAGTCAGAGGTCGTGCGAGTCAGAGGTCGTGCGAGTCAGAGGTCGTGCGTGGTCTTGCTTAGCGTGATGGTAGAAACAATGTAAGGTGTTTGCTGTGCAATCAACGACATTAATTGATAATGTGTCCAAATCTCAGCAATGGATCCGTAAGTTCTTCCAATGAGCTTGTGTCTGAAGAAGAGAAGTCCACAGCACTGCTTTCTTCCCAGTCTTCCCAACGAGAAGTTTATCTCTAGACTGTTATGGTATGACTTTGTAATAATTGTAAAGGGGTTTTTGTAAGATCTTTTTTGGATGATGGATCGCACTGTTCATATATAGAAACTGGTTTAGTTAAAGAGTTATATGTCCAATCTTCAGGTACGGAAATATTGTCACAAGGTTTATTTGGCGGAGGAACAACACCTGCTGCTAAACATGAAAATTACGTAGTGAATATAGAAGGTTTAGACGGAAAATATTCGATACCAGTTTCATTCCTCGATCAGCCAAAGATTTGTACGTCATTGCCTAGAATTCAAGATGAAAACCTTTTTTCCGGTCTCTTCCCGGGGGATAGTCCTGGAAGGGTAGAGATTTTCAAGTCGGGGATTTCAGCTGTAGAAACCTCAGTTGGTTGGACCATCTTGGGTCTAGGCAGGAAAAAAGAAGTTTTTAGTATGGCTTTGATGAACTTTGAATTGCATAACATTTGGGATTTAGACGTTTTGGGCATAACTGATCCAACAGAAGTATGAGAAGAAGCTGCTGGTGTAAGACACGTTGATCCATTTTCATGAAACCCTGAACGTTAACGATGAACATCGTTATGAAGTTACACTGCCTTGGTTGGTTGGGCATCCTTCCTTGTGCAACAATCGTGAAGTAGCCCCGCAGCCAGACTTCGTTCTGTTACGAATCGTATAGTGCAAGACACATTCAAGGCGTATAACGAAGTTTTCTTGAATTGGAAAAAGGATGGAATTATTGAAGATGCTGAGTTTTCAGAGGTGAAGAATTCAGCCTACTACTTACCACAGACCGGTAATTAAGTTATCAAGCGATACAACGAAAATACGGCCTGTGTTTGATGGTTCATTCAAGACTAAGGGTGGTGCTTCATTAAATGATTGTTTGAGTACAGGACCAAGTTTGACACAACAAATTCATCCATTACTAAACAGATTCAGATGGGGTACCAAGGGAGTAACAGCAGACATTAAACAAGCATTCTTGCAGGTAAGTGTAAATCCAGTAGACAGATGTGTTACAATTCTTGTGGTGGAATAATCCTGAATGCTCAACTATCGTCGAATATAGACACTGCCGCGTCGTTTTTGGGATAACTACATCTCCTTTCCTGCTGAATGCAACAATACTGCATCACCTTGGCCAGGAAAAATTTAAAGGTAAAGATATGGCTTTTACAAGAAGCAAATTGGAAGATGGGTTTTAAGTGGATAACCTGATTACCAGTGTCAAAGATGAAGATCAGTTTCAAATTCTGAAGAGACAAGCAATTGAGATAATGGCCGCTGAATATTTTGATTTATGATGCTGGTTTTCTACAGGTAGTTCAGAAGACTCAATTAGGACTTAAGTGGAATTGTAAGACAGATGAAATGTCATGCGTTTCCCCCAAAACATCTGTCGACCTAAGTCTATCACCAACTAAAAAAATCTTACTTTCAATAGTAAACAGCGTATACGATCCAATAGGATTTTCTTGCCCTGCAATGCTGGTTCCAAAATTAATTCTGCAAGAAGCTTCCAGAAGGAAATTGAGTTGGAACGAAGAACTTCCTGAGGATCTTAAAGTGAGGTTTCATAGTTGGGCCAGACATCTTAGTCTGATTAAACAATGCTCTATTCCAAGAAGAATGTTTAGAGGAAAACTCGATGATGCAACTTTACACATTTTTTCAGATGCATCGGTGTTTGCTTATGCTTGTTGTGCATTCTTGCGATGTGAAGACCAAGGAGAAATTTTCATAAATTTGGTGGCTGCAAAATCCAGAGTGATGCCAATGAACCGTCCAACGATTCCCAGAGCGGAATTATTAGGAGCTGCCATCGCTGCTCGGTTATATAAGTCTATTCAAGAATCTCTGAAGTTGCCTCTTAGGACGTTCTTCTGGAGTGACTCTATGGTTGCGTTAGCATGGATTAAAAAATAAGAACCTTGGAATACCTTTGTCGGGAATAGAGTAAAGGAAATAAGAGAGCTGACGGATATCAACGCATGGAGACATACCAGGAGAATTAAACCCTGCAGATTTACCATCTCGTTCCTGTAATTGATCCGACCTTTTCAAACAGGGAGGGCCCTTTGTGGTTACGAGTAGATGAAGAGTCAAGTCCGGAAACGAGCTTGTCGTGTCCGGAGGAAGCGCTGAAAGAATGCAGGAAGATAGTGACGAGCGCAGCAAGTGTACAGAAAGAAGTTGTTAGTCAAAGATTCCTATACTTTTCGAAATACTCAATGATAGTACGGATAGTCGCGTGGATTCTCCGTTTCTGTGTCAACTCTCGTAAAGTTCAAGAGAAGATTGAAGGATCAGTGACGGGTTTCAAATTGCTGAACTATGTCTAATAAAGATGATTCAGAGCGAGTGGTCAGAGGAGAACAGGAAGAAGTATAAAACTTCAATGAAATTTTATGAAGACGAAAATGTACTGAAGGTCAGAACTAGCCTTGTATTTGGTGAAGATAACGAGGACTTTCAATGCCCTATTGTTCTACCTGATCATCCAATAACTCGACGTTTAATTGAGTACACGCATAAGACTCTAAATCATGCTGGTGTACAGACCATACTGGGACATTTGAGAGAAAGATTTTGGATCCCCAGAGGACGGAGGATTATCAGGGAAGTGATTTCTAAGTGCATTCCCTGTAAGACGCATTCCGTGAAACATGCGACAACACAGTGTGCGCCATTACCAACCGATCGTATTCAGAGTTGCTGCCTTTCATGTCGCCGGTGCAGATTTAGCTGGCCCAGTCTTTTTGCGAGGAGGTATCAAGGCTTGGATCATATTGTTTACCTGTGCTGTGTATTGTGTCGTGCACCTTGAGTTGGTAACGTCTTTGTCAACTGATGCCTTTATTCAAGCCTTGCGAAGATTCCTCGCTCGTAGAGGGAGATGCAGTGTTATTTATACAGACCAAGGAACATATTTCCTGGGTACCGCAAAAGCACTTCAAAATTTGGACTGGGAAGCTATTCAAGCAGACTGTGCAGCGCAACAAATAAAGTGGAATTTTAATCCTCCAAGTGCACCTTGGTACGGTGGATGGTGGGAGCCTCTCATTAGGGTTCTCAAGGATCTTTTGAAGAGGAACATCGGCAAAGCTAGTCTCAACTACGAAGAGATGCTTACCGTGTTGGCTGACTGCGAAAGTACCATCAACCAAAGACCTCTAACCTACATATCTGAGGATCCTGAAGAGCCAAAGCCTTTGACCCCTGCCCATTTTTTGCGTGAAGTTGCTCCACCATTACATCGTGAGACAGTTGATCTAGATCTGATTGACAGCAACCATTTACGAAAGAGACTGCTACCTTCAAAAGGTTCGTGAGAGCTTCCGCAAGAGTTTCCAAAGAGAATATCTAGCTGTGTTGGTGAAAAATCCTGAAGGTAAACGTTCCAAATTTAAGGCGGGTGATATCGTTCTTGTGGGATCTGATAATTCTAAAAGAATAGTGGAACTTAGCACGTTCTGATCTCGGGCAGATGGAAAACGAAAAGTCGCTCGATTGAAACTGGCTCATACTACTCTTATTCGGCCTATTCAACGACTCTATCCTTTAGAAATACGGTCCGAGGATTTACCACCCATCACCGAGGCACGGATTTCTGATGTTTCTGTACGGAGACTGAAATATATACCGATGGTTCAGGTATTAATGAACGTTTTGGGGCAGCGTTCGTGGTCATGTACTTCGGCGTCATTGTTGAAACGTACATGTACCGCATGAGTGGTAATTGCACGGTGTTTCAGGTGGAGCTGTCCGCCCTTGAAAAAGCGTTGGAATGGGTTCAGTCCAGACCCCTGAAAATCACATTTTCTCAGTCTCTCCGCCTTACAGGCTCTGAAGGATCCAAACAACTCTAATCCTCTAGTCAATAAAGTCTCTGTACTGGAAGGTCGTGGGATGCCAGGGTATACATTTGCACTGGATCAAAGCTCACGTCGGCTACCAAGGCAACGAGGCGGCCGACGCGGCGGCCAAACTGGCTACCGAGAGAGCGGACGTTGACATACTGGTGCTGAGATCATGCCTCACCCTCAAAAATATGCTTATCCGAAAAGCAGTGGATCTATGGGAACAGAGATGGAAAGCTTCCTCAGATAGTCGCTACACATTTCAGTTCCTGCCGGTTCCCAGTCTCAGAAGGCACCGCTATGTGTAGGGTCAAAAATCTCACCTTGGAATAAGACAGATGCCTATGTAGAAATTCACTCAGTCCTGCAAACTGGCGCTAAAGGTAGATTGTTCTTCAATCGAATACTTATAGGAATTAAAGGAAGCCTTGAGCATAGGAATACTTAAAGGACTTGACGGAAACCTTGAACGTACGGGTACCTAAAGGATTTGACGGAAACCTTAAGCACTTAAAGGATTTGACGGAAAGTTCAAATATCCTTTAAATACTTAAAGGATTAGAGGGCATTTCAGTGTTGGCAAATTGCGATTTTGCTGGAATTGCTATAGTGTCGGTGATGTCCAAATTCTCGATAGTGCTGCGTTGCACTTGAGCATACGTAAGTCCCTGCTCAGCCAACCATGGAGGGTTTTCGCTGGTTTCCCCTTCACGTAATGCAAATGCAGGTTGGTTTGAAAGACCTTCCAGCGGAGGCAACTGTCCCTAGATGACTTTTCGTAGTCTTAATCTCATCAACTCTTTACATAGCCAGCTTGCATTTTTGCATATTTAAATAATTAGGCGCATATTTGCCTGTCCTCCCAGTACCTCTGGTACCCCTGAATACGATGATGATACCACTGAATGCTGAATACGATGCGCGAACACCGTGCGAAGCCATATTGTATCAAATATCTTGTTAGGAGGAAAAAAAGGGACCATTACACCCTCCGGTCAGAACTCTATAAGAGATACGATAATACTCCTCCGCCCATGTGGAGGAACCGCCGTCGACTGTCTTTAAGACCAATTGACAGGCCAGTTTCGCCCTTGCTTTGAGACCACCGACAGTTACATTTGGGGCCGCTCCTCACAATCTATAATGGCACATAGGTGGCAACAGGAGGGCTGCGCAGAGCATCATTCTCATTGAAAGAAAGTTGTTCAGCTTGATGGAAATTTCATCCAGACACTATTTCTTCACCATTTTAAATCTTGGACATTATGATCAAAGCCTATATTCGAGCCATTTCGCATTCACTTAAAATTTAGAAGTTATAAAGGAATAAATAGAAAGGTGCCATACATAAAATATTCGTCCAATTATGCACAATAAAAGATAACATTTAGATTTTACTACGAAGGAGGAGAAATAAACTGTAAAATTCGAGGATACAACGAGAGGGAGATCAGATCACCATTGCATGAGAATTATTACTTTCCTCAAGGCTCCCAAGTTTAAGCAAAATATTTGACTTAAAGTTCTTATCTTGTCTACTTTTTTTAAAGCTACATTTCAGTTTCAGTACCCCGTGAGTTTACAGGTGCTGTTAGGATTCCAAGTTTAAAAATTAAATCACATTTTTAGTAAACTTATGAATTATGCTTTAGGTTTTTGGCAACACTTGACCTGGGACGAGTAGTTTTTCATTCATTGAATTTTTATGGCCCAAAGGCCAGGTTCGATTCGTTTTAGAATAAAGGGGATGTAAAGTAATCAGTGCTCTTGTTAAAATTCTTAATATCTTTTAAGGTTTAAACTTAAGGCCAACTAAGGAACATTGAAAACCCAAAAGAAAACTCAGGCCTTATTAAGGCCTTTGAGACACGACGATGGATGAGGGAAAGCTAACATTTGCATTCTTGAATGAAATTGAAAACTGCGGCTTAATATATCTGCCCCTTCTCCATTTTATTTGACACAAGTGTCCATTTTAACAGTAAATTTGGTCTTGTAACTGTTTAACAGTGTCTGCTATTAAGATGAGCTTGTAACAGAAAATGACTTCAAATCTTCTTATGGTAGTATATAAGTAGGAAAATCAGATTTTATAGGAAACTTCAATTTCAAAACTGCTGTCGTAGTTGAAAGTGACATACATCTGAAATCAAACTTAAGATTGAGACTTGTGATAAATGTAGGATAACGATGACATTTTTGGTCAGTTGAACTAATATCAGTTGAAACAGCTTTGCAATTGTGCAGGAGCTATAATGCTAACCGTGCTCACTCTAAATTTTTATGCTCTATTAAACAATGTAAATTTAAGCGATCCAAGCTTGGTTTTATAACTGTTTACCTAAGTATACTATTTGTCTCAACAATGCATTTGCAGTGCTGCACTTTATCTGTTCAATTAAATGTGATCATAAATCCATTATTGTTGAACATGTGCCACCAAGATACAGGAACTAACATAATTTGTGAGAATGTAGTATATGTCTAGCATTCTTTAAAAGTATTCGAATAAACAGTGATTCGAAAATCTTCGTATTCGACTCATTCGAGCACATAGATGCGCTTTAAAGTTTTACAACGTCCACAAATTATTTGATATTGTGCATCGATGTCCAACGACGTTTACAGCCCTTTTCCCGACAGCATGACTGCATTTAAATATATGCTAACCAACAATTTAAGCAGCACTTAGTTTGATTTACATGCAAAAGAGTTACCTTTTCATTAGCATCCAATAGACGAAAATCCTTACATTTTTGAGGATGCTAAAATCGCCATTCTCCTTAACATGTTTGCATGCTGTAAAACTTGACACAACTCTTTCCCATTGTGATACTGACTTTAATACGATGTTATCAGCCAATTATTTATGTAAGTTATGAGCATTAAAAATTGGTATCGCATAATTTCCCCTTAAAGCCTTTAAAACAATACTGCATTCTCAAATATGGTTTCAATTTTATCATTAAAATATATTCAGATGGAACCATTAATGTGTCATTAATGTATTAACAGAGGTTTTTTTAACTCTGGCATTGTGCCATTTCTTAGATTGAGAAATTAAATTATCAAATAAAGACGAGTTTTGCGAATGCAGTAAACTGCAAATCGGAGAGTAAAAATCTAAATTAAAGATTTATAAAAATAAATAAAACTAAATAAGCTAATTACGAAATTTTTCTTGTTCAAAATTCACAATGAAATGCTGATGTGTTGGTAATCAGGAACATTCTCTAAAAAATTTTTGTAGGATGCCTATATAAATGTGAAATCTTGAAAATGTGCAACTATACATATAAAATTCATATCCCAAAACATAAATCTAACATAATTCTAAACTTTTTCTAAAGTTTTAACAGCATAACTCAAAAACTATAAATATTATTGTTTATTTATAGTAAAATTATCTCGATAGCTATAAAAATAAACTAATAAGGTCTAGAAATGGTTGGTTTTTATGGCACTAGGACTTGCAGAGATAGGATTTCAGACGCCTGTATTTTCTGAAAATCACTCAGGCTTTGTAAAATTACTAAATAACAGATTAAGCTGTATATTTAATTACATATAAATCCAACTTTTTCAAGTTAACTCATGGAATTTCAGATGGACTGAATAAATTATTCAGGCAAGATATTAATGCTTGAATAAAAGTATTAGAATGGATCACTCAAGAATTTTGGAATATTCGTAATTTGCAATGTACTGGTTGCTCAGAGGTTGGTAGTCTCACCCTTTGAAATAACTGTTGACAGAAATGGTCACTTTCTTAAAAACCTTTTTCTAAATACTGCGATCGTTTCGTCATCTTTTAAGGAATGAGATGTTTTATAGAAATTAAGCAATTAAATATTTCAGACAATTTTCTCCTGCTTTATTAAAGAACGGAAGGCCATCGTTCAAATTCACGTGTCGGTGGGGTACAACGAAAATAAAAGTACATTCCAATTGAGTTTCATCTCAAGCGTTCTGCTTATTATTCATCGTCAAGTAACAGATATACAGTTTACCTACGACAGGAGTATAAAAAGGGTCAGTTACAGGAATCGAACCTGCACCTCTAACGGCTCGCATACAGCTAGCGTGATTGGAATATAATTCCACGTTTTGTTTCATCTCTATTCCGATATCAATTCATTTACGATCTCGTCATAAAAAAACCAAGTGACGAGGTTTGCAGACTGAGTATTCGTCTAAAATTTGACCCCAGAATAAGGATTGCATTTCATGCATGCATTATCTAGTAATTAAAATTTCATAATTACAATACCATTGTGCATAAATATATTTAACAGGATATTACCCGAATTGTTTTCAAAAATTCCTTTTCTCAGAATAGGACAGGCTTAAAAACGTATAAAATCGCCAATTTTGTCACATTAGATTTGTAGAACTAAAGTGAAAAAATTAATGTTAACCTAAAATCCGTTCAGGATACTTCTCCCTCAATCTTTTCCCAAGTTTCGAACTTTTGGATAGAATTTCTCGACAGAAATCATGATCGAGGATATATTATTTCGTCATCTCACAGCAGAACCGATCAATTGCGTTTTTATTTTATTATTTTAAATCGTATATGGCACAACTAAAAGTTAGTATTCTATCAAGATTTTCCAGGATATTTTTGTAATGATCGTTGACAGAAGTCTTTAGAGTATAATGCCTAATGTATATTCAAGTTTAAAAGGTATTTTTTGCATACATTTATGCAATACTAGTTTTACCAACCCCGGACTTGACGTTTGACTCAGAAGTGTTACGTCAATCGTGTCATGGGAACCAATGCTTCGATTGCTGTACTACGCATAAAAACAGCGAGTGAGGTCTACGTGATCAGTAGTCTACATGCTCAATAGCACGTACTTTCCGCTAGTCGCATCGGCAAGTCGCTCACATCGTACTTTTTATGTTCATTTTGATACGAAATAAAAATATTTTCTTTCGTTAAGTCGATAAACTGGCGTACTTATGGCATGGGCTTTCTCTAAAAGTGAAGATAGATGCAACAGTGGTACGATTAGATTAGGGAATAAAATACCAATATATTTTTAACCTCGTCACAAATAAAAATTTCCGCTCGCCAATCTAGCTAATTTGGTATTTGATTTGCAAGTTGAATCGATTATAGAAAAAGATTAATTACAGCCAATAACAAATGGTACACGAAATTTTCTTCCTGTGGGCAACAGAAAATAACCAAGAGAAAACTTATTGCAAGAGAAGGCAAGTCTATCGAAGTCATTTCCTCTATCACTCAGCTATCTAAGAGGAAGAGTAGAAAGGAGCACATTTCGATCACAGGAACTGTTGGGAGGATCAAAAGCAACGGTGAATTTAGCAGAACTTTCGCAAGGAATTGATGAAAATCGAGCACCTTTCATGAAGGGTTTTAAATAGCTCACCTTTTCATTTAAGTTCAAACAAAGATAGTTTAGCTCGACCCTAGATTTTAAATTACATTTTTAACAGAATTTAATTTTTTTTAAATAAAAAAGAAGCAGTTGTGACGAATCTACAGAAATGCCAGTACCTATATAAGAATTTAGTATTAAGAGATCCGACAAAACTTTAAAATAATTCCAGACATGAGTAGTGCAACACAATTTTGAAAAGAAAAAGATGTTTTTTTATCAATGTTTATAGCCTATTGCATCAATTTAACACCAACTCAGAAAGAAATCGAACAATGCCTCTGAATTTCTTTAAAGTAGATCAGCTTTTATACTCAAATAAATGTCAGATGAAACAGAAACCTATTCGAGTATCCAAGCAGGATCACCCCTAGATCAAACAGCACAGTTGGAATCTTTAGTAGCTGCGCATACGCGTACATATTCGAGCAAACATGCGTAGTAAATATTAATTTTTCATACTGCCTTACATGGGTCTTGTTTTGAAACAAACAATATTATGCATCTTTGCAACTGTTTTGAGGAACAGGACACGTATACTTACACTTGCTTTTCCTGAGCTTTTAGGCATATTGAAATTATATAATTTATGAAATAGAATTTCTCGACATTAAATTTTCAACATTGAAAAAGTGTAACTTTATAGAACAATTTTTGCTTTCCAATTCAGAGAATTTGAACCTGCATTTTTATTGGAATTTTAATGTAAAATTAACGTACTGTCTCTACAAACAGTATTTGAGTTCTCAAATAGGACTTATTGTATGTGTGTGAAGTAGAATTTAACCATTATCACTGCAACCAGTAGTAATGTTGCCAAGCACAAGCCAGCGTTTTTTATGCATGTTACAATTATTGGCAACCTGTTCGATGTCATCCATCAGATTACTCTTTAAGCTAGCATAGCATTAAGAGTAATCTGAGAGTGCATACTACAGCATCCTGTACACCTGTTGCCAAAAAATACATAAGTTTGAAGAAGTGGTAGGGAGTCAATTAACGTCGCTCTGGAACACTATCGGCTATTGGCGAAGGTTCAAGTTCAATCTCGAAAGGAAAGATCCGAGGACACCTCGTAATTTCGAACCACGATCAGACGAGGTCGCAACTGAGCTGGAACCCCAATCTCCAAACTTCCACGCCTATGTGGCATTTGAGGCCAGTAGACTTAACGTGCACCAGCCCCGCGTACACGACGTTATTCGGTTGGACCTAGTTTCGAACTCACCCCCCTCCTGCTGTAGATAACTTGTTGAGGGCAGAGGCTTAATGATCTAAAGGCCACTTTTCCAATTGAGGCTACTGAGTTCAGATTAAAAGGGGAAGGCCTGAGTCCCCTCCCACTGTACGACCCTTCTTCGATGTATTTAGTTTGTAGGTTCTCTGGCTTAATCACACCCCAAAAACAATTTGAAACAATAAAAAAATTGATGCCGAAGTCTTCTTTCTGCCGACTTCGGGGGAAGTATCGCATAAATGAACATTCCTCAAACAGTACAAAAGATGCATTGTTTCTCGATACATGCTCGACAGTCGCTTCAGAAATAATGCCATTATGATGTAAACGAATTTCAACGTACCTTTGAGAGATCACTCTTAATGTACCTTAGTACATTTCTAGCAAATTTGTATAAGCAGTGCTTTTTTTCTTACAGCCGTCTGGGTTCAGTGAGATAGCATTTGAGTTTTTTGACAGGTCAGGTTAGGGAGGATTAAACAATGTTCCCATGAGTGCCATCTTAAGCGCAGTTTATGGCTTCCAGTTTATAGTTCTTCAATGCGATAGCATTGATTACGAGTTGTCAAAAGTATGGCTAAAATGTCTCTAAGATCATCTGCCCACTCACTGGAGCCACATTATACAGAAACTGTTGTTTTGCAATAAGTCTCTTATCGATTCAGTTTAGACAGGGAAAAAAGCAGAAATTAAAATATCAGGGGATCCAGTGTTTCATATCTAATCACCCGAATAAAATTATAATCGAAATTAATTAATTACACTTTATGGTTAGATCAATTTCTTCAAATTAACAATTTAGTCCATAGTATAAGACGGGAATAAATGTGTGGGCGAGTTGCCTGCAGACTGAGAATTTATGGATACGCAAAAATTCGCAAATTACATTAGAAAAATGTGTTTCGAGTCGGTTCATAGATTGGCATTTTTGAATATATAATTAATATTTTAAATTAGTCTTCAGGCCATCATGTGATTCGGCATCAAAAAGAAAATTGTTGAGGAGCTTGAACTTCCTTTTCACCTTCGACAATGTTTTCTGACTCAAGCGGTTTTGTTCATTATAGTCAAGTTCAAAACACAAAGGCTTGTTTCAAGCCAATGGTTTTCTACGGTCTAGGTTTTCGAATCCCTCACTTTATGCATTTATTCTAACTAAAATGAAAGTCTTCGTTATTGGATGCTACATTAAAACGCGATTCACAAGCTAGGCTTATTTGGAAAGGTAAGTGCCGAAACGAAGAAATATTGATGAGAAGACACGAGAAATATTTTGAATCTAAAAACCGAAAACGCTTTTTCAGGCGATTGTGTCGTTATAGCAAAGTATAAATGAGAGTAAGTATATTTTTAACTAACCAATTTCAAAATAAAGTACACATTGTTGGGTAGTAATGGTGAATTATTTCATTTTTAACCAGAATAGGAATTCATGATTAAAGTAAAATAAAGCTCTTCACACTTTAAAGTAACAGTGCCTTTTTCGTCAACAGAGCTATTACAAGTTTAGAAATTTATTATGTATATAAAAAAAAATCGAGGTTTTTTCGAAATTTAGCTATCGCAATTTATTTTTTTTTCTTCAACTATACATTTAGCATTAATATTAAGTCATTCATGATCTGATGAAAAGATCGCATAAGCACTATTCTTTAAAGTTGAGTATTTCGTCTCATTACACTTCATTTGCAACCTTACGAATGAAATTTTTAATTAAAATGCGTCAACTGAGAAAGGAAACAAATTCTCGTTTCCGCCATTAAGTTGTTCTGAATGATTTTCTATAAAAACGTTCAACTTTTTTGTGCTGGCAATTCGGGGTATATATTGATCATTCTTCTATTACATATAACTTCATGTAACTGAAGGCATGAATAATATAAGAATACGATATTAAAGAAATAAAAACTATTCAATCTTGCTGAACACACGGAATAGCAAATAAAAAGCTAACGCATTTCATGAAAAGTACGATGGTCGTTTGATAAGTATGGTAGAAAAGCAAGTTAAACAGTCGAAGAAAAAACTATTTTCTTCATTCAGTCTGCATTAAGGACAACGCACTTGGTACAGCGAGTTTTTCATCAGACTGGAAAAAGGGTCACTTTTGTCACTCTTCATTTTCGTGGTTGTCGCTGCTGCTAACTTCAACGTCTAGATCCAGCTAGAACCAATCCACAAGTTCATTCACCCGCACAGAGTCCATTCACCAAAAGAGATTCGGAAAACATCGTCTAGGACATCTCCGCGCACTCGAGAATGTGTGGTGGGGAGGCTTGGTCAGTCTCGCATTGAAGGATGAATCTTGCGAGAGCACAGCAAAATGTGAGGCACCTCAAATGACCACTGAAAAAGCGGGAGAGCTGTCTGAATATGTCCCAATTGAGATCTTTCGGGGCGATACCCACTATACCAAGAGTGTACCGAGGAACGATCCACGCCTTCTTATCAAGATTTTTCTGATAGAATATTGCTCAAGAAATGTCAATGAGTGGACGATGGTTCATCTATATGCCAAGTCATCCGCTACTTCGTTTCCCCCGAGGTCCACGTGTGAACAGATCCGCTGTAGGTGCACGTCACGGAAGGATGAGACATGCTTGAATTTGTTAAGGATCTCTATGCCACCATACAGTTCTATCACTGCACCAATTAGATAGTTGTTGGATTTTGCTGCGACTGTCGGACAAAATCCAAATGACCTCTGGGTTCGGAACAGACATGATGTAGTAAGTGGTAGTTCTACAAGGCGGTAAGGAGTTAGTAAGTCTGCAGGGGTTGTGACCAGTCAACACAGGAAAGGTACCATAGGCGGGGGTTGGGGTAACGATAGTCAGGTAACCTGCCACCTCTTGGCCGTTCCTGGTAACTGGTGGGCCTTCCATGCAAAGAATTCTTGCGAGGATAAATGTTGTCGTCATGCGAAATTGACTGTCTGGTCGCTCTTGAGGACTGTAGCTAGGAAGTACTGACCCCTTCTTGATCCTGGAAGGCCTACTTCGTTGGAGGCGCAGCCCCTCTGCCCCGACCAGCTGAGGTCCCTACGGATTAATGTGGGATGGCCCGAAAACTTTCAGGCATGTGTCTCGACAGTAATTACGAATGTCCATTTTTCACTTACTCTTTGTGAAAACGAAAAAGGGCATTGTTCATCAGCCGAGGGCTGGAAGTTTTTTAGTATATCCGGTATTTTAGTGTATCCGGTCGGGTGATGGATGGGGTCTTTTCCCTATTTCTTCCATCCGAACTTTATAGCCTGGTATGGCCTCTTAGCTTCCAGGGCTAGGGAACTTCAACATAGGCATCTATGTGTTATTCCGTCGAGTTTTGACTTGCGTGATCTTACACGCCTGGTCCCGGTTCTGAACCAATTCCCGAACACTTGGAGACGAGGAGTCATGTTCCATACAAATTTACCATAGCGGTTTATCACTTGAAGACACTTACGGTGATTTATACTAGTTGGTCTGTAATGAAATTGTCAGCCTGCATGCAGTACCTACATCACCACTGACAGGCTTCGGAAGTCAGATCGGGATAAGAGTGCATTGAGAACACGGGAAGGCGCGTGTGAGTTCGGTCATCCCCGCGAGTAAGAATCGGGCTTCGAACGGCCCAAACGGGGTGGTTTTTTTTCTTTTTTTCGACCCACGCCCTTCCCGGCTCACCATAAGGTAAAGTACTGCTTCGAACGGGGTGTTTGGCTGGAACACCCTGTGGCGGGGGTGCTGTGAGGACCACTCTGGATACTACCAATATAGACCGATTCGGAGATCTCCCGGTCTTGCCAACCTGAATCTCCACTTGTGGGCAGTTCCGAGTTTGACCAGGAGCGAGACTAGTCACCTCCATTCCGACTGACTGACAGGCTACGCTTGGTCAGCCTTGACAGTGGCATAAACCGACACCTGAATTCACCGCCGTTCAACTGGAATCTGGTCCTGCCAGGGTATAACTTCGCCAACCGTCGATCCTGTTCGCAGCACTCCGCACATGAGGGGGAGTGTCTAGGTGGTTAACCAAGCAAAACATCCGTTCGGGGTGTTGGCGTGCACCCGGGCAAACTCTGCCCAACCAGCTATGGAAGGTCTGGCAGGTTTGTCTTCCATACAATGCGAATGCAAGCTGGTATAAAAGTACCTCCATTTCGGGCACATCCCAGAGGTAAGATCGGGTGGAGTGACGAGGCTGGAACTCGGCATGAGCCAATTGGAAGAGCGGCACTTGCTAGCAGTGACGTCAAATAGCGGCATCTCAGACATTTTTCTAAACTTACCAAACAACCAGCATATTTCAAAGATGTAAATTTTAATGAATATCTGAATAAAATATACAATTTAGAAAATTTAAAAGCTATTTTTATTAAAAGTTCCATTTACTTCATTTTAAAATGAATCAAATTTTAATGGAACAAAACACAAATATCTTTTAATAGTTTAAAACAGATTTTCAAGGAATTATTAACTTTAATTTTTTTTTCTGAATTATAACTTTTAGCCTTTAATATTTACTATCCAAGTGCGTTCTTAAAAGCTTTGTATTTACCCCGATACAAAAGAATGTCCACAACTTTTCGAATACTGTAACCATCAAAGTTCAATAGGGTACTTCCACCCTTCATTGCAAAGCGCGAATGTCATCGGTTTGGTATGTCCTGGTTTGTGGACAGACTATTCAATCACCTGGACATGGAATGGCGCTATATTATGCTGCCTGAAGCTGCCGTGCTAGCTTTCCATCACTACGGCGGCGACATCTTTCCGAAGTTAGTGTCGTAAAACGATCTTCAATTGGATTGCTTTGGGTGGTTGACTACCGCTGTACCATCTGGCAGCAGTTCCACTTTTCTTAAATTGTTTCCACAGCCACGCTATGTCACGTCCTTCCATTTTCACTACAATTCTTCAACGGGTAAAATCACCTCGATGTGTTATGGGTGATATTGTCTCACTCGACAGTTAACATAGACAGATAAACACAAAAAAAATTAGGAGTACCTGCTTCAGCTTTTATAAAATTTTAGCAAACTTGTTCTTTCACGTGATACTCCAAGTATGTTAATTGTGGTCAACCAAACGGTCGTTTCTATTTCTTAAGTCTGTTGTGACCGTCAGTTTACCACGAAAAATCAACTTCCGCAAATTCTCATATTGCATCTGACTCTTAATGTATGAACACATCGGCGTATTTTATCAAAGAAAAACGAAATCTCTTTCAAAGCTTTTTTTTTTTACAAAGAGATTTCCCGAATGTTTGAGAATTCGCCTAGTTCAGTCAAGGTATGCTTTAATTATAACTGAAGAGGTAAGTATTTGAATTAATGTCGCACTGGAACAAGGGGCCATTGGTGAAGGTCCGTGATCAATTCTGAAGGGAAAGAACCGAGGACAACCTTTCGCAGTTTAGAAAGTTCATATTTGTTTTTTTTTTAATCAGAAGACCGATGTCAACATATGAGCTGAAACCCCACTCTCCAAACTTCGACATGAATTTCCTGATCTCTTCGCGATGTTTGAAATTTCGGCACCTTTTCTCTCCAGTAAAAAAAAAGAATTTAGAAAGGAAACATTTTCATTTCCCCATATAGGACGATTGTCATGCAAATATAAAAAAAGAATTGTAAATTTGGATGAAATGCTTTTTAAAAATCGAGGTATATCATGATTTAATGATAGAATCGATAACAAAACTTCCTTGCATAGCGGAATTTAAAACCGTAATTACCAAAATCCATAAGTTGTTTTAGAATTTTTTCAGAATTCAAAAGCATGAGTCAGTAAACATAGTCATCAATTTAAATCATTTCAGATCAAATATGGTTAAACTAAAATTACGCGTTTCTAGTACATTTCCGATAAGCCGGCATCTAGGTACTCGGGAAATTAATGAAGTATTAATTTTCCGAGAGCATGCTCAGCAATCGCAGATCAGACACAAATGGCAACTAATTAATTTGTTTTTAAATTAACGATATCAAAATTTATAACACTGTTTTTAGCTGGCATGTACATTATTTTAGTCAGTTTAGGATAGAAAACATCAAGATCCCTTCGTTAGATGTCAAAACACATTTTCTTCTCATTACACCGAATCACATGATCTCCTTCAGACTAATTGAAAAAAGTTCCGCTACAAATATCATTTTATAAATCAACCACTAAAAACCATTTCAAATCACAATTTCTCCAAAAGGTTGCGAATTTTATTGAACCATTTCTTAAACATAATTCTGTTTTTATGTATAAATTATATTTATAATAAATAAGAAATTATATTTACGTTTTTATAAATGCGTACATGCAGATTGCTAGCCAACACATCTGAAAGCTCCCTTTATGATTATATAAACTTTTTTAAATTTTAAAAGTCAATTTATTGTAAACTTTACATAAATAATCCGAATAGTGAATTAAATTATTATAAATGCTCAATTAATTAATTTTTTAGGTAAGCTAATGTTTTTGGTGTTTGGGTATGAAACTACTCGAGCCCCCTTCCATAATTTTTGAATTGATATGCCCTGCCACATAATGCAAAACAACTCTGGAAATGTTCCCAAATGCTATCTCGGCCTGCCGCAAATTCCTCTTTAGATGATATAGGAGACGAAACGTCATTAGCAATTTATGGTACAACCGAAGCTAGCAAATCCTAAGAGGGAGGAAGGTCATCGGGCTCTTAAATTCTTGCCCACGAATGATAGGATCAATGAAACCATCTCGTAGAGACAGAAACTGCCCTATTTTGCTGAAGACGGAGATAAGCTGCAGATTTTACTGCGAGACTCGTCCCTTTCGAAAACGATTACTAAGGTGAGCCACTGACGAATTTCGCGAGTGACTCGTTTCCCCGAGCAGCTGCTATATTTGCATTGGGTTCTCATGTGTTTTGACGTTTCCCACAAAGAATACTGTACCTCTAGGTTAAAGGGTCTCGACTCGGAACTCGAGACGTGGAGGGGAGAGGACTCATGGGGGTAGTTAATTAACTTCGCAATCGAGCAACACAACGGGCTATTGGCGACGGATCAAACCCGAAGGGAAAGATTTCGTAATTTTGAACCACGCTCAGGTGAGCCACTCTCCAAACTTGCACACCACGCCAACATGAGGACATTGGAGGTCACGACAGATTTAAAGTGAACAAGCTCCCTTGCACACTCGGTTGGATTAAAACTCGCAACCCTCCGGTTGCTAATCCGTTACTCTTCCAACCGGGCTATCGCGGCCCACTCGAGAAATGGGGGAAGACTCGTGGAACTTCAAAGAAGCACGTGCGTGTACTCCCAATTTCTTTAAAATGAATTGCCATACGTGTGGTTTTTACTCCTTATCCTATATATACATAAAAATACATTCCCTTGCTCGTGAGATGCAAACAAAAAGTTCCAAGCTCAAAATGGGTTGCGTATGTAAGTTTATGTATGTAAGTGTTAATTATGTGTGTAACTAATTAACCCTTTCCAAATGAAACCACTGGTTAGTTTTCCTTACAAATGAGCAAAGAATTTATGAATTGCAAGATGCATGAGTGTTTACAGTTCAATGGTTAGAGCATCTGAATTTGGAAACAGAAATTTATCGAAGATGGTGCTGTTTGGTCTGGGGTCAACCCTGTTTATGTTGCTTAACCATTTTCAATCAAGATTAGAAAACGCGAGTAAATTTTAGGGGACATAAAGATTCGGACGGAATGTTATTGAAGATCATCTACTTCTCCAACACCTCTACCATACAGTAAAAGTACTGTCGTTTCATTTCGTCGCAAGGCATCAAGTTAGTCTTGGTTAATTTGGGCTTTATGGCGCAAGGTCTAAAACTGAATCTAAAACTGAACGAGCTACGACTAATGCAACCCAATAAGATCGCATAAAACATTAAAAGACTCGTGGTTGGAAAAATAGGGGAAGGGCCTCCCCTATTTTAATTATAAAAATTAGTAATTTATAAATAGTAAAAGAAATTTTACGTAGAAATATTGAAAATGTATATATATGAAATACTGAAAAAGACTAATTTGAGAAATGTAATCTGAAATTGATGAAAAACGTTGGGGAAGTGGCACTTCCTTCTCCTGAAAAGCCACCACTATACAAGGTATGCCAAAACTATGCACGAAACATGATAAAAGTTACCCTTCAATCAAAACTAGAGGAACAGTAAATATTCTATTAAAGTATGTTGTAATCTACTTAAAAAGTAAAAGGCTGAAAAAAGTACATTGAGTAAACCTTCATTTAAAACTGATCTCCTGACACGTGCATCTAGGCTGTCCTCTTACATTATTGAACAAAATTGGATACAAAAGATTGTGATATCCGACATCGAGTTGGAAAAAAGATAATATGCCAATGAAAAGAAATTTCGATAAACCAATTCAACTTGGATGCCCCATATGACTAGTTTTTCACGATTATGGAAAAATAATTTTCCTACAAAGATAATGGTTGGCAAGTGCATGGGCTCCACGACAGCCAAAAAATGAATTGTAAAACTCGTATTCCACATGATAACAATATTCTAGTTTGGCCATAGGCTAACTGAATCATTAACATTCAAAACCAGTACATTAAGGGCCACACAGAAGCACTGCTTGTCAATTAGACGCTTTTGGGGAATTTAACCAGGTGGAAAATAATCAATAAATCGCAGTTAGCATATGCTAATAGAAATATTGACTGCCTTATCACGATTTTCTGTCCTGTATATCACCAAATACATCAAGGAGGCGTAACTCAAGGCAAAAAACAAAAAAAATTAAAAACACAACTTCAGAAATGGCAAAATTCAGGAAGATAAATGGCAATTTAAAACCTACTTAAAACATGCCAGTAAAAAGGAGTGTGAAACATCTTTTTCTTTAGATAAAACATTTATTTTAGGAATTGCAGATTCCTGAGGCATTTTAACTCTTAACTAACCCTAACAATTAATAAATTTCAGTTTCAGATTAAAATAAATGTGTTCAGATTATAAATAACTAGCTTTTCACTGATTTCCAAGTGCCATGCACCATGTTTTTTGCCATGGTATTTGCCACATCCATGACTAACTCTAGAACCCACTCGAGATCGCACTAACCACTTGGCAAATCGGGAGTCACAAATTATCCAAATAAATATTATACACATTAACCACTAGAGACGAAGTTTCTCAACACCTTTAATACAGAAAGATTTTTATCTAAATGAAAATAATCCAAAAGATAGGAGGGATTCAAATTTAAAAATCACACTTTTGGTTCTGCTGTAAAAAATGACTTTAAAATAATTTACCCTTAATCACATGATCTGTTAAAAGGATCGAGATGGAAGAAAATCGATTTACGTTAAACAAAACCGCAAATACAATGACGGTGAGATTGGAGTATTGATAAATCTACCCAATTGGTTAGTTTGTCGCTCTGCTATTTTTTTACACAGGGTCTAATTAAACTTGGACCTTCTGCAACGCAATGGAGCAACACAAAGGGCTATTGGCGACTGTCCGGGATCAAACCGAAGGAAGAGATAATAGAACACGCAATTTTGAACGGTCAGATGACGAAGCAACACTTTAGCCGGCACCTCACTCTTCAAGCTTCCATGCCAACATGAGGACATATTTAACGTGCACCAGTTTATTGAGATAATTTCAAGGTCATTTACGGCTTTGGCCCATATTGTGGAAAATCAAAACTAATATCAAATGGAAGAAAAGGTATTGAAGGGTTCTAAATGTGATGTAAATCATTTTAAACATACTAGGAAACATGAATGAAAGAAAACCCATGGAAATGATAAATAATTTCAATATTATTACAAGATTCTTAAAAAATTTTTTAAGCAAATAAAAATACTGTAAACAGTGTCAATTGGAATTCTCAATCCTTTATTGATCTCCTGAATGCTGTCTGATAACTGTACAAAATAGCAAATGATATAAAATCCTCAACAAACTCGATTTCAAAGAATCTTATTATTTAAATTTTCATGTGCTTTTGCTTTTATCAATCAATTGTTCATTCAAATCAAGATATTTAAAATAATACGAATTTTTAATTTTGGAACCTCTGAGCAATCAATTGTACAAATCGAGTATCGTCTAGAAATTCTACTTCCAAAATAAGAGCTATTTCCTCAAATTGATGATATAGTGTGAAGCCAACATTTAAGCTATAAAACCGTTCTATATATAAACAGATAATTAGATATTTTAAATACAGAAAATGCAGATGGTACTTAAGTCATTCTGCCTAAAGTTTAAGCAACTCTTTCTTTCAAGATATCTTATAATTAAAGACCGATAAAATTTTTTAAATATATTTTAAATGATTAATCCATCAACTTCGAAAGTAATTTCAGTGGGCAGAAGATCTAGAATTTCTTCACCGTTTAAAATTGAAGACAGTCTACACATTTTAGACAGTATAGGAGTTAAATCCCTCCACAAGTCGTAGAGCTTCAAATTTTCTTACAAATTTTTCATTTGGATATCTGTTAAAAAATTAGACAATTTCCTCTACTGAAATTGCTTTCTGTTAAGCATAAATATTAAACAAAAATATACAATATTTGAAAAAATTGCCTGCAAAGACAGCCAAGTTCACTAAAAATTCTTCACATTTACGGCTTTAGAATAGCTGACCATATACTGATGAAATAAATGCATAAGGTGTTCCCAAATTCAAGTTTAAATCTTTAAACTATCTAGAAAAGAACTAAAGAAATGCGAGTTAAAGCTCTAAAAAATGTATTTTCACTTGTCCCATCTTTCGTGGAATTGCCCATATACATATATAAGAACGAGTTAAGGACGCATTTTACAGTTCTTGTTCACTTGGCAATTTATTTTTCTTGATAAAACCATGCTTTTCATTTTCTTGGTGGCACATGCGAAGAGTGAAATTTAGGGTGATTTTTATTATTTAGTAAAAATCCTCTAGTCAACTTTCAATCCGTAACAGCACATTTTAAACAGTTTTCCAGAATTCTTAAAGAGATATATTGGAGTTCTGCACAGCACCTGCAGACTACAGTATCATAATGAAACCACCAAAATAGCTTTCATGCGAAATGGCCTAGGAAAATAGGCTGAGACAATGACATACAAGATTTAATAATGGAAACGGAACATGCACCTCCTACCTCCCAACACATCAGGCCACCGCATTCATGCCCTCAGCTAAAGAGCCGCCGGGCTGGTTTGAATTCAATTCTGAAAAAGAGAAGTACAAATGGAGATTTTTGGATACTAACACAAAGAAACAAATTTTTTATATGCCAATAAATTTCACATGAATAAAAACAATGGCAAAATTCAAAATCAATTCGAAAATTCCAATTTCACAACATTTAATATTCAATATACACCTAAAATAGCACATAACCCAATTGTTGCAACTTTAAGTATTGAACATAATATACTGCCAGAGGTTTGGCTTTTTCCAGATAACATAATGAGACGAAATGTAACCAGAAAGTGCGTAGCGCTGTGAATAAACATGTGTTTGAAACTAAAAGTGTGGACTTGCTGCATGAACTGGGTCTCCACTTTCCCTAGACTAGGATGCGACTAACGCAATAAGCAAAACCTACCTTACAATAAGCGAAATTAAGGATATCAGATCCTTTTATTTTTAGATAAATAGCAATTCATTTAGCACCAAATCCACCATAATTCATTAAAATCTAAGCTCGTGAGCTAAATCAATTAGGAGTGAACACTGGAATGCTAGCTTATGAACTGGTCTCTGGGTATCATTTTCTAATGCAAGAATTTAGATATCGTAAAAATATATAAAGATCTGTAGTACTTTTATGAGGATAAAAGTTTATAAACTTTGAGTGAGCTTCGAAAGGTCCCTTCTAAATATAAAAGCATTGACTGCATTGTCAAGAACAACCACACCAACATGTGCTTCATTCATTGAATCGACCGTATAAACCGATTTGTAAGACGATAATCTTTGAAAATAAAAAGATTTTTGGTAAATGCAATTTGGTGTAACTGATTTAGTAAATTGAGTAAAATCATAAATAATGTTTAAACCTCGGCCACTTCAAGGTGGAGGTACGTTTTTTTTTATAAAACATATCCAAGTTGTCAATATTTAAAGATATTATGTCTCGTATTCTAAAACCAAAGGCATGAACGATGTTTTTAATGAATAGTGACAACCGAATTGAGGATTAGTTATTCCGTTACGTAATGGATGTGCAGGGTTAGTTTTGACTTTAAAATATCCAAGAGAAAGTTTCTCACGTCTTTAAATTAGGTTCCCCTGTCATGACATACACTCTGGACAGGTGATGTACGAAAGGCTCCAATTGATATTCTCAGGGCCTGATGAATCACAGCCAGAATCGAGCTTCGATCGAACAAGCGCTTTATATATTTTTAAATGTGAAATAGTCAGCCCCAAGTTCTATTTGATAAAAATTTAATATTAAGTGCCTGGTTGCACTTTCGTTTAAGTTAATATGTGGTCGGAAGGTAAGACTCGAGTCAAAAGTAAGGCCTAAAAGCTTAGTGTGTGGAACTACAGGGATAGCAGTTCCGTTTAATAAAATTTCTGGGTCGGGAAATAAACCGCGTTTTAGGGTAAAATGCATACTGTTTTTTGTGAAGGGAAGACTGATCCATTTTTATTTGCCCATTCATTAATTTTTCTTATAGCTGTATGCACACAATTGTCTTTCAATTAATGATTTATTTATTCCCGAACAAAATATTTGAAAATCATCTACAAATAGTTCCCTGTACATAAGCAGCGAGTTGTCCAATAATGCCGTTTATTTTAATTATGAAGAGAACACTCAAAACACTACCCTGAGGAGCTCCCTCATCCTGTGGGAAGTCATCAGATAAAATGGTGTTGATGCCAACCTTAAATGCCCTTGTCAGCAAAGAATTTTGAATAAAAATTGGGAGATTGCCCCTAAAGTCCATCTGACATATACGATATGGAGTAATGCGGGATTTACAAGTTCGGTCATATGCTTTTTCCATGTCGAAAAATATAGATACCAAATGTTTTTATGTTACAAAAGTATCTTGTATTGAGGATTCAAGCAGTAATGCATTGTCTATGATGCTGCGGCCGAAACGAAACTTTCAAAATTGGAGAGATGTCCTGATTCTAAAACGTATATAAATCTGTTCTATTAGTTTGAAAATGCAACTTGTCAAAGCAATTGGCCTGTAGTCATTCGCGTCTATACCAGGTTTCGGAATGGGTACAATAATGGCTATTCGCCAAGACGTTAAAAAAACTGCTCCTTCCAAATGTTATTAATAAATAAAATGTGGGTTAATGAATTTTCGGTGAGATGTAATAACATGGTATTATGAATTCTGTCAAGGCCTGGTGAAATCGGAAGAGATTTTTTTCAATTCAGTCTGGAATGGGCAACCCTTCATACTGCTGATTTGACATGATGCTACAGGGTGGAATGGAATCAACACTCAGTTGTTAAAAGCGAGTTGCTGCGTTTAAAGACATACATGTAATGCTGGTTGGTTTGAGGTTTTATAATAGGCCATATTGTCCTAGCTGCGCCAAACACTAGACAACGTCTAGTAAAATATGTGAAAGAAAGGTCCAACGTGTCATGATATAGGTTTAGTTCAGGTACTAGTGCATCGAACAGAAATTTGAAAAAAATAAAAGATAAGACTACTTAAATCTCTTTCAATAGATTTTGAAGCAAAACACTTTCTATTTCTGATAGTACAAATAACAATCATTAAGAGCATAGGGTACTTACATAGAAATTTCCTATTTTATTGCACTTTGAATGAAATGTTGAATTGATACCCTTTCAAATGGCATTGGATTGGATTTTGAATTTTATGGCACAAGGTCCTAAGCAGGACAAGCTGTGCCAGATGAAAGATAATTAAAAGCAAATCATAATTAAAGAAATTAAATAGCAGCGTTATGCTAAAATTGAGAAATTAAGAATTGAGACAGAAATACAGAACTCAATTCGCATGAATGAACATTTGAAAAAGTGAAATTTGAAGGATCGAATTTTAAAATAGTTTGAAAAAGTAGATTGATGAATCATTTTGAATTTGAAAACAAGACGAGATTTAAAAACCAACCGTACGTAAATATGCGAAAATGTCTGAAAGGCGATTTCCTCAAACCAATTCATAAATATTTTAAAGTATAATTTTGAAGGCGATGTATAAAGACATAACAGGCAGTTAAAATAGGATTAATAGGAAAAGGAATCGAGAAGAGTTTCAATCGAGGAGTCTTTCAAATAGGTTTCAATTTCTGATAAAGGAATCCACGTTGTCAAACATTTGTTTTCGGTGTTAAAAATTGCAATAGTTGCCCTCCTTCCCCTTTCCTAGCTTATTTAACAAACACTCTTGAATAAAATGAAATGAGCTTAAGTTGAAAAAGATATCAATAGTTTCAAAACCAAAATATCCATAATCATGAAAGCAATGAAAATTCAAGCGAAACCAGATAATTTGGTTTCCTTAGCTAAAACGTATCGCATAAATCTTGAAATGAAGAAATTTAATTAGATTTTGATGTTTGCAGAAGACTATGTCGTTCATAAAGCCATATCCGTTACGAGAAAGGGCAGGAAAATTAATTCTAAATCGTAGTTTTTAATAAAATAATTTCCCTCATTAAAGTATTAAGTTTTACTTACTAGTATCATAATAGAATTCGAATGAAATAATAAATTCAATAGCATGACCCAAGAACAATTTTAATTGTTTGAATATTTCAAACATTTGCCCTGTTTTCTAAACCTTCATGCATAGTGCTGTTTAACATAAATCAATACTATCTAGAAACGATACCGATTTGCATGTCTGACGTCCAACTGATTTAAACTTATGGGGTCAACGAATTTATTAAAATTTTAAAAATCTAATATAAATTTTTAAAACTTTTAAATCAAATAAATACGAATTTTTATTTTGCAAACCGTGATTTTTTACTCTCGTAAAAAGAAATCTGCGCTTTTGGAATTGGTAGCACGACATTTAATGACATTTGTCTTTAAGAAACACTGCAAGTTCTTTCTTTGTATCTCTAAAATACGAGTTCCATGAAATGGGAAGAGATGGACACTCAGCGTAATGCCACGAAAAATGTTCATCACGAAAACGGAGCCGATTCCTTTGTCACAAATGTTAAACGGCAGTTTACACACATTGACCATCAGTTTTACTGTTTCACTTTCAGACGCTTTAAAACTTTCAAAATGTAATTTGGGCTCTACTTGAATAATTGTGCAGTTCTGGATTCTGAGACAAAAACCTAACACTTAGTAAACTCATCACACGAGCAACGAAAAGCTTAGATTTATTTTTTTCCATTGGCATAGCCAGAGGGTAGACCCTTTCTTTCAAAACAGGATCCAGGAACAGCAACGTCTTTTAACACACAAGATTCTACAAGATAATATTCCACATAATATAAAATTCCACAAGATTTTATTTGCCAATTGGGGCAGGGAATCCTTACCTTATTGGTCCATGTGGCTCTCTGCTTCCTCCCTGGCTTCCCTCTCCTAATCCAATACAAGAGAATAAGGTAAAAATAATGGTAGTAAGATGTTACAACACAAGTATATATTAACATCCATTGAAATTGCATCGCACATAAAGAAAAGTGGTGTTATATAGATGAAGCAACGGTCTTTTTAACTGAAAATGTTCAGTTTAACGAAAACTAAAACGTTCAATACCATTCAAAGGCTATTTTATGGCAAAAAGGGATGTTTTCATTCGTTTTTGTCCATATACACATTTATGCACAACTTATTACAAAGCATCACAAAAATAAACTTAGGTTTCGCAGATTTTAGGTAACAATATATATTTATGCAGAATTTTCTAGTAATTTTTTTATCATTTAACAAAAGCATTTCCTTTTGCTTGTGTGTGTTATATAATTTTGATTTCGTGAAATAAGATTTTTATTTTTAAAAAATAATGATTTTTTCACACCCTGCTAAGAGATCTTCGATTTTGGTTTGGGTTTTATGACACAAGGTCCGTTAGCGGACAAGCTGCGCCAAACGCAAGATTAAATATACCCAACAAAAACAGGTAGAACAGCCAAAGTAGTAAAATAGTTTAAAATGTTTTATTATAAAAAGTTCAAGTTAAAAACATTGAAGTTGAAAAATATAAATGCAGTGCGATTCTTTGTTTTCAATACAAAGAATAGACGAACGTTAAATCTTTAAAAAGGTGAGAAATTATGCATTTTTAAAAATATGACTCATGACAACTATATCTTCGGTTTTGGAGTTGGAGGTTTGCCACTAAATGACATTTCTCTTAAGAAAACATAGGAAGTTCTTTCCAAGATTGGTTGAATTTGTATCACTAAAATACGAGTCCAATAAAATGAGAAGAGATGGTCACTAAATGTAATGCCGCAAGAAAGGTTTATTCTGAAAAAGGAATCAATTCCTGTCACAAATGGTAAATGGCAGTTTACACACATTGGGCATAAGTTTTAGCGTTTCAGACTTTCATTGACTCTAAATAAGTTTCTAAAAGTATTTTGTGTTCTAGATGAATCAATATGGAGTTTTTGATGATTCCGTGACACAAAACTTAACACTTTGTAAACTCATCACACGAAAAATAGATTCATTTTTTCTTTTGGAATAACTAGAGGGTAGGCCCTTTCTCTTTCAAAACATGAACAGCAACGTAAGATTAATATTTCATATAATTTTATTTGACCGCAGGGAATCCTTACCTCCATCTCCTGCACCGCATCCATAAAGACTAGGCCCATCAACGTCAGACCTTCAAATATATCTCTTTCGGGCTCAACAACGACTTCCTCTTCCTATGCAAATACAACACAAGATAATAAGAAAAAATAAATGTAATAAGGCGCTACAACACAAGTATGTATCAACAGCTACTGAAATTGCATCGCACATAAAGAAAAGTGGTGTTATACAGATGATGCAATGTCCTTTTTAACCGAAAATGTCCAGTTTAACAAACTGAAGCGTTCAATACTATTCAAAGGCTATTTTATGGCAAAAGGGGACTTTTTATCCTTTTGTTCATGCACAACTTATTAGTGTCACAAAAAATGAACTTACTTTTCGCAGATTTTAGGTCACTATATACATTTATGCAGAATTTTCTATCAATTCTTTTTATCATTTAACATTTCCTTATGTTACATACTTTTGGTTTAGTGAATCAACACAATTGTTTAATTTTATAGTGTAATTTGTAACTTTCTTAAAATCAAAAGAATATTCACGTTCAGTTTACATTATCCCTCCCAGATAAATTTATGGAGGTCATGAAACAAAATTTATTGATTAGTAAAAAGCTAAGACTTAAGTCCACAAAAATTACAAAAATTCCAGTTTCTAAGATAGTTAAGAAAACTGCTGACTCAATCAAAATGTAAACTCATTATAGAATGAAATGAATTTTTGAACTCCCTTACCGAACTAGATTTAGTTTCTTTTCATGCTTGCTTGGAGCATGAAAAGAATCATTGCTTTATTAGAGGACTAGGTAGACTGAGACCTACGACTTAAAGTGGATTCCGAACCACTACAAACATTCATGCCTAAACCAGTATTTAACCCTCCAAAGGCTAAAGTGTTAACCTCTCGGCTACCAGACTGGTAGCCGAAAACCGGGATTTGAATCTAGAGCCGGTAAAATGGAAATAAAAATCAAGTAGCAGACTGGATGTAATTTTGGTGGATTTTATTTTACATTGCTATACAATTTTTAGATTGCAATTGTGCGAGTGGAGGGAGTTAATACATCATAACTGAGAGGGACACCCATCTGAAGGACTAAATACAATTATATATATATACGTCTGAATATGACATCTGAACAAAACATCTTCACATCAGCGACTGTCTTACAACTGGCAAATTAGTAGCTACGCTAAACAGAAGTCGCTGGTGTGTGCCACCTCGATAGGATGATATCCTACACAAGATTGTTCATAAAACGTAAATACATCCTAAATCAGTTTCCTGGTATTGGGAGTCACCGGCAACCTGTGGCACGACAGGGTGGCAAAATATCAAATGAATATCAAGATTCGAATGGGGATTTTCCCCAATCAAATCTGGTAATGTTAAAATATATCCTAAAATGATCTAAAGTTGGTGATGATTTAAAGTTGGACAGTCAATTAAAATACGGAACCACACACTCCTCGAAGAAAAGATGCCCATGTGTAAAACGTGTCCGATACGTAGGCGAGTTAAAATCACATCGGAATGTCGGATGGTTAATGATGGCCATAATGAAAGTGATGAGTGAATGCCATGGAGCTTGTTAATATGTTGTATGCTCCAATCGTTGCGACATTCGTTCCACACAATGTCTCGGACAGCTTGTCGTAAATCATCGTATGGAACATTAGGGCTCAAGTGTTCTAGCATTCTATGCTGCATCATCAGCCACTCGTTGTCAGCAACCCTGACGTGGTCAGTTATCCAATAAAAGGAGACATCAAAGCCACGACGGGAGAGCTGGCGATGGATGTTCAATACAGCAAGAGCTAGAGGATGTTATAGGGAGTCTGAAGTTAAGCAGTCCAGAACACCGAGTCAGTGTAGATTATAAATATGCCGTTTATGAGGTGAGAAATATGCTCCAAAGCTTCATATACAGCAAAGAATTCGGCCGTAAAAACGGAAAAAGCACAGGGCAGCTCAATGGCCAATCCACAAGGGCAGAGCCGGCATTTTGTGTGGACTTTGAGCCATCTGTGTAGACCTCTGTAATATCCATAATCGTGCCGATGTGAAGCAAAGAGTTGACGGTATATAGCAGTACTGGTTCTCATAACCTTGAAATGGGCGTAGCACGAAATATTTGGACGATTCCAAGGCGAGAATGGAAATAAGTGCGTTCAGAAACGACTGTGGCATTCAAAAATGTGTGAGTGATAACATTCCGAATACGTAAATTAGAAGTTGGGATGACTGATGGGCGATTATTAAAAAGGCAATCAGAGGAAGTGTTCAGGAGTAAATCATGCAGTGGATGAGAGAGGTGTGACAAGATGCGGTAGTATAGCCTGAGCGACAAGAGGAGACGAGTGGAAACCAATGGTGGCTCGTGGCAATTAAGACGATGGGCTTCCCGCACGGTGTTTAGTGCGTTGAAATGTCTCTCAGTAGGTGTTTGAACTGGAAGCTGTAGAGAAAGCTTGTGCAATTGCGTTAGCTATCTCGACGGCCTCCGAGACACATTTCCCATTCACTTTAACGAACGAGATGTTGTGTTCGGAATACAATCCCATCGCTTTCCATTACTGTTTTGAGGGAATGGCAGATGTTATGCCTGAAACATAATTTATCCAAGATTCCCTTTGGTTCTGACGTCGCAATCGACGAGCGTTGGCTTTCGTACGCTTGAAGGCAAGATTTTGAGTTGTGGAGCATCAGCGGAAAATACCCCACGCCTTCTTTTGGGTCTTAATCGCTACAGTGCATTCAGGAGTCTAAGATTTACAATGCTTATGAAAGGTGGGAGATTTCTTGGGGATAGTTTTATTAGTAGCTTTAATAACGTCTGTGAATGTTCTAATTGTTTTGTCGTCTATGCTGCGTTCTACCATCTCCTGATATTATGGCCTGTGATGTAAAAACCAGTCGGCTGCCTCATACATATCGTGAGGGACCGTTAATAGGATCACTTCCACCCATGAGTGACGAATATTGGGAAGTGATCACTATTGCGCAGTTCACTACCGACGAAAAAGAGAAAGTGTAGAATAGAAGAAGCAGATAGCAGGTCGGTTGCATGAAAGATGGTTCATAGAAGTAGGTTACATCACCGTTATTGAGCAGACAAACAGCGATCTGTTATCAGCTGTTCGATCTGTCTCCCACGGGAATTAATATCCCTACATCACCAAAGAGCACTGAGTATTAAAGTCACCGTGTATTATAAATGGTTCTGGAAATTGATCCAAGTTCTCAAGGCTGTTGATAGATGGTACGATTAGGTGGTACGTATATATTACATATAATAATCATCAATCTAACATGCTTTCCGACTGCAACTGCTTGTAAGGAAGTATTTAGCGAAACAATGAGATGCGTATGCATGGGATAGGTGAAGATTGCAACACCACCCGAAGTTCTTCCATCGTCGTTGCTATCACTCCTAGTGCAAGCGTAGCGACGGATCATCGCCTTGTCAGCCAACATCAGATATGTCTCCTGAAGTGCGACAGAGGCTGGGTGAAATGAAGGTTTTAATTTCATCCAACTTATTTCTGAATCCGCGACAGTTCCAGGATATAAGTGAACCTATTGTTTCTTAATAGGAGGGTCAGATTTACTTTGTTCAGGAGGAGGTACATCTTGGAACGGTGTCTCCATATCTGCGTCATCCCCAGAGATCCGACGCATGAAGACTTATTTCAATCTGCTCAGCTGCACGCCGAAGGAGATGTTTTGGTGTTTTTTGAAGGTTATATTTGGAATTTTGATATTTATTTGAACGGCTAGTTTTAGGTTTTTTAAATGCCTCTTTTTGTTAATTCAGTGGGTTTGAGAATTTGTGAGTTGGCGTGGGTTCTCTTTGAGGATAAGCTAGATGTAGAGGTTGAAGCAGTTTGGGGTGTTTGTTTTACTTTAGGCACATTAGGTTTCGAAGGTGTTATTTTTGGAGGTTCCAATTAGTTTCGAAAAAAGGGTCAACTTGAGTGGCCAGATTGAAAATATTTTTTTTTGAAGTTGCAGCATATGAAATCCCCGCTTCCGGGACTCAACAAGTTTGCGGGATTCAGGGAAAGATGTTATTGACCCTCAGACTGAACTTCTTTCTGGAAGGTAAACTTAGGACAAGACCTAACTCACGCCGGATGGTCTCCATTGCAGTTTATACAATGGGGAGGCGCAGTACTGGTGTCGCTATCGTGGCCGACTTCACCGCAACGACTGCAAGTATTGCAATCACGACGAGAAGTTTGTGAATATCCAAACTTCTGGCATTTAAAACACCGTTGAGGTATCGGGAAAAACACGAAAGGGACAGCTGTGATAAGCGGCTTTCATGCGTGATGGCAGAGTGGATAGATCAAATGTTAAGATGAGGTGTTTCAATGGTAAAATCACCATCTCGACGTATGGTTATAAGTCTAACACCACAAACTTGCTCATCACGTAGGTTCCCCGATATCTTCCTCCGATGAAAATAGATCTGCTTCAGAAATGACACCTGTACAAGAATTTAATGAACTGTGTGGACTGATTGCAACGATGAATGGGCCTATTGTATTTACATTATTTAATAGTTCTGCTCAGCGCACACCTGAAGCAGACTCCACCCTTAACGAGTTGCCCATTAGGTGGCCGACCACTTAGCCCTAGCCGACGATAGTCTAATCGACCATTGATGCACGTGGGACCACCGCACACCTCCCGTTTACCTGAAGCTTGGAACAAGCATTGTGTTGGGTCAGTATATCGCCTTTCAACTGCCTGAATCCCTTTACCAAGGGCACGGGACTCCATTCATGGCAAACACACGTGGGTGATATAATCCCAAGAGGAGCTAAAAGCAAGAGTGTCGAAAAGCATCTGAAGGGAGTCCTCACCTCCGAAGAAGCAACCACAACGAGGGAAGAAAAAGCAGAAAGGTGGGGGAAAATGAAAGGGAGGAAAGACCACTTAGGTCACCCTGGGATTGCGAAGAAACGACACTGATTTGCATGTCTGACGTCCTACTAGTTTAAACTTATAGGGGCAACGAATTTATTAAAATCTTAAAAATCCAAATCAAATTAAAAACTTATGTAATACAAATGAACCAGAATTTTTATTTTAAAAAATGATTTTTCCACACCCTGGTAAGAAATCTCCATTTTTGGAGTTGGAGGTTTGATACTAAGTGACATTTCTCTTCGGAAAACATTGGAAGTTCTTCCCAAGACTGGTTGAATTTGCATCACTAAAATTCAAGTCCAATGAAATGGGCACTCGGTGCAATGGCACGAGAAATGTTCATCCTGGAAACAGATCCGATTCCTTCGTCACAAATGGTAAATGGCAATCATGGAACTCATCACACGAAAAACGAAGTCTAGATTCATTTTTTCTTTTCTATACTCTTTCTCTTTCAAAACACTAGCCAGGAACAGCAACGTATTTTAAAATGAGATTAATATTGCATTACTATTACACAAGATTTTATTTAGAATTTGAGCAGGGAGTCCTTACCTCATCTGAAGAGATGGGCCGAACTTGCCTTGGCGCAACCGTCCTGGGCGCTACCGGCATGGGCGCAACCGGCCTGGGCGCAACCGGCCTGGGCGCTACCGGCATGGGCGCAACCGGCCTGGGCGCTACCGGCCTCGGCGTAACCTGGATCGGCGCAACCGCGGCAATCGGCCTCGGCGTAACCTGGATCGGCGCAACCGCGGCAATCGGCCTCGGCGCAACCGCGGCAATCGGCCTCGGCACAACCTCTTCTTCCCCTAATGCTACCTATACAAATGCAATAAAAGAAAATAAGAAAAAGGAAAAGAAGAAGGTGTTTAACACAAGTATATATTAACGGCTATTAAAATTGCATCGCACATGAAAATTGATACGTTATACAGATGATGCAACGACCTTTTTAACTAAGTGTTCAGTTTAACGGAAACTAAAACGTTCAATACTATTCAAAGGCTATTTTACGGCAAAAAGGTATGTTTTTATTATTTTCGTTCATACACCATATTTATGCAATTTATTACAAAGTGCACGAAAATAAACTTAGTTTTTGCAGATTTTAGATCACAATATGCATTTATGCAGAATTATCCAGCATTTTTTTTATCATTTAACAAGAACATATACATTTGTTACGTACTTTTGGTTTAGTCATATTCTTAAAAGATGTGTCGTCTAAAAATGTTTAAAAGCAATCACTTATCCACTTGGCCCTATAGACAGTAGTGATGCATTGTAGCACGAATTACATCTTGGAAAATGCAAATTACAACTGATCGTCGTTCTATAAAGAAAACAAGTCGTAACAAGCAGATGTTAGCATGTATTTGTGTACACTTTCGAAGGATCTTAGAGTAGCGTCAGAAGTCTGCATTTTATTTAACTACTGTAATGACGCCAATATTGCGAAATCCAAATGCAAAGTGTTCACAATGTTACAAAAAGCAATGGTTGCCCTCCTTCACTTCCTAGCTTATTTCAAACTCTTCTGAATAAAATCATCTGAGCTTAAATTGAAAAAGGTCTCATATTTTCAAAACCAAAATGTTCACTAAGTATCATAACTAGTTATGAAAATTCAAGCGAAAGCAGATAGTTTGTTTTGGTTTGCTTCTTGTGAAAACATATCTCAGAAATCTCTTTCGAATCGGGGAACTTATTTAAATTTATGTTTGTGTAGAAGACAATATCGTTCGTAAAGCCATCTGAGTTCCCTTTATTAAAATATTACATGTTGCGGATTCGTATCATGAAATAGAATTCGAATGAAAATAAATGCAATAGCATAGCCCAAGAATAATATTAATTGTTTAATCTTTCTGACATTTGCCCTTCTGTTTTTAACAGAAGGGCACCATAACATTAATGTTTAACATAAATCAATATTTAGGAACTATGCCGATTTGCATGTCTGATGTCCAACTAGTTTAAATTTATTGGGGCAACGAATTTATTACAATCATAAAAATTCAATTTAAATTAAAAAAAAAACGATTTAAATCAAATAAACCCGAATTTTTATTTTTTAAATCATGATTTTTTCCACTCTGGTAAAAATATATCTATGTTTTTTTGGCTTGATATCTCCTTTGAAAAAAATTCTTTCTTTCCAAGATCGATTGAATTTGTATTCCTAAAATGCAAGTCCTATAAACTGGGAACAGAAGAGCACCTAGTGTACTGCCACAAGAAATGACCCTCCTGATAACAGAAGAGATGTTTTTTACTGTAAATCTCTTGAAAGGGCATCAGTTGAAATGTTTCAGACTTTCATTAGCTGTATACGAAACTTTCAAAGCATAATCTCTGCTCTAGAGGAATGTGCAGTTTCTGGTGATTCTGAAGCAAAGTCTGACACAGAAAATTTAACGCATGAAAAATAGAAAGTATTTTCCCCATAGAACAGCCACACGAAACACTCGGGGCTGGCCCTATATCTTCAGAACAGTAACATGTTTTTAAATAAGGTTTATTACATAAGATTGTGTTATTCCTATCAGGGCAAGGAATCCTTACCGCATTCCTCCTCAACTCCTGGAAACTCCTCCTCTCCTCCTGCAAACTCGTCCTCTCCTGCTGCAAACTCGTCCTCTCCTGCTGCAAACTCCTCATGCCCTCCTCCAAACTCCTCCTCCCCTCCTCCAAACTCCTCCTCTCGACCTGCAAACTCGTCCTCTCGACCTGCAAACTCCTCTTCTCGTCCTGCACCCTCCTCTTGTCCTCCTCCACCTTTCGCCGATCCTCCGCCAATTGGAGCCTCTCCTGCTCTATCGACTCCCTTTCCTATACAAATGAAATAAGAGCAAAATAAAATGTGTTAACGAGGCTTTATATGCAACACATGTAAACATTAACATCCATTGAAATTGCATCGCACACGAAGACAAAAAAGGTTGTTGCATCATGTGTAACTAAAAACGTTCAATTGGACAGAAACTAAAATGGTGAAGTGCATTGAAAGGGTAATTTTGTCATAAAGGAACGTTTGCGTTTTTGTTCATTTCCACATCTTTCAAAGTGTCACAAAATTATTCGGTTATTTGTAGATTGTAGGTAATGAATGTACACTTATACAGAATTTTCTAGCAATTTTTTATCATTTTTAGTGTACTTAACCTTTTGAAATCTGATCAGTGAAATAAACTACTTTAATGGCGCATATACAGCGACATCCAAGCGCAAAATGTTAAATCACTTCCAATCCATTTCTGAATTGAGTGAAAAGCACTTATCAGTTTGGCGCACTATAAGGGGTTGGTTAGATTTTAGATATTTTTATAGAGGGGAGGTGCCAAGAAAATTGTTTTTAATAGATTGATTTGAGTTTTGTTGCGCAAGATCCAGAAAAAATAAGCTGCGCTAAACACAAGACAACAAAATGAGAAAATAGATTGTTAGGATAATCAGACCAACATTAAAAGGAGAAATGCAAGGTAAAAAACAAACGAGTTCCGAAAATTTAAATGTCAAGGCAAATTTTAATTAAGTGTTAACCTTATTTTTTAAAAATAATTACCAAGATGGTTTGTCCCCATCTTATATAAAACATCATGAAATTCAATACAAATCTTATCAATTAGAGATGTGATAGAAAGCTTGAATGATGAAGGAAGGTAGGTAAAAAGCGATGGACGATCCAAAAAGTCCGATAATATTCAAGTTAAAATACGGCATGGTAAATGGCACAATGGAGGGGTTTCATTCATAAACAAATGTCTAGGTACACACAATTTCTTAACTACGTTAAATCTTTCGGAACAGTATTCTTAAAAAAAAAAGTGGAAGTAGGTACTTTAATTAACGTCGCATTGGAGCAACACAAAGGGCTATTGGCGACGGTCCGGGATCAAACTCAAAGGGAAAATTCCGAAGACACGTCAATTTGAACCACGGTCAGATGACGAGGAAACATCTGAATTGGCACCCCACTCTCCAAACTTCCACACCACGCCAACGTGTAGAAATTTGAGGTCATGACAGATTTAACGTATACCGGCCTTTGTACACGGCGGTCTTTGGTTGGATTCGAACTCGCAACACTCCTGCTGCTAATCTCTTCCAACCGGGCTACCGAGACCCTAGAAAAATCGAGTGGAAACTTGTGCTTTTTAATTTTGGTTCATAGAACTCCATACGAGAGAAGTGTTACGAATTATACATCAATTTAAATTCATTAAGTTAATGTATATCTTACCTCCGCAGATGGTGTAGGGAGGTCTTCGGGAATCGAGCTGTCACTGAAAACAAAGTAATACAGCTTTAAGTCAATAAGACACTCAATCTTTCATATATATAAGAATAGGGCTATAGAATCAAGATGCAATGAACACGAACAGTGTCGATAGAAATGTTGATAAAAATGCTCTAAACTCGCCTGAATCGAAAGCATCCAAAGCACCTGGAAACTCATTTAAAAACAGTGCGTTTCTTGCATGCAGTAAAGTGAAGCTAAAAGGCCGCACTTGAACGAGACTAGTGTCAAAATTATCACGATTTGTTGACCTTTTCAATTTAAAAACGGAAACTACGCGTACACTATTTAATTATTTGGAAACTAGTTTCTCTACATACGAATCACAGAAACGTCGGTGGCAACGTACATCAACTTTAAACGTTTTGCATCCTCGGGTGCTTCAAAAAGTTTGGTTGGTTGGTTTAGGTTTTATAACACGAGGTCCAGAAATGGACAAGCTACGCCAGATAAGATAATAAAATCATTACTATGTAAGAAATTAAAAATGTTTGGATGGGGTTTCTTCCAATTAATTCCCGTAAAGTTAAAACACAAGTATTAAAATGTGATTGCGACGATGGCTGAAAACGGGACAATCAATTAAAATATGTTGAATGGTGAAGGGAACTCCACACAAAAAACAGGGGCACTCTTCTAAGAAAAGTTGCCTGTGAGTAAAGCGTGTGTCCAAAGCGTAGGCGAGTCAGAATTACAATCCTTAATGCAGAATGGTGTATAGTATCGAGCTGACGCAACACACAGAAGGAAGGGCAGAGCCATAAGCTGCACAACCGTAGTCCAATCTGGAGCGAATAGCTCGATAAATACTAAGCATAGAAGATCGTTCCGCTCCCCAAGATGTATTTGAGGACCTTTAGCAGATATTCAGTTTTTTCTCGCAAGACATCCGTAACTGCTCGACGTGGGGTTGGAAGGCAAGTTTCTGGTCGAAAATGATACCGAGAAACTTTGCATTATCCACCACTGCAATCCTGTAACCGTCCAGAAAGATCTCTGGGTCAGATGCAGGTTCCGACGTCGGCAGAAATGAACGCAGGATGTCTTTTGAGTGGAAAAACTGAAACCATTGTTGACACTCCACCTCGTCAAGTGAGAAACAGCCGTCTGGAGATGTCGCTCGGCAAATCGCATGTCTAGACCTTGACAATGGATATGAAGATCATCCACATACAGATTACCCTTAACAGATGGGGGAAGCCGAGTTAAAATGTTATTGATTTTTAATGAAAAAAGAGTCACTCAGGACACTCCCCTGTGGAACACCCTCTTCCTGGATGAAAAAATCAGAGGCGAAGCTGACACGATCCTGGAACTGTCCGAGGGATAAAAAATTCCTTATGAAGATCGGTAGATGCCCTCGAAATACAAGAGAATGTAAATCACGGATTATACCGTAACGCCAAGTGCGATCGTACGCCTTTTCCTTATAAAAAAAGATGGAAACGGGATGATTTCGGCGTAGGAACGCACGGCGTATTTGAGTTTCAAGGGATAAGATGTTGTCTACCGTTGAGCGGGCAACCCTGAAAGCGCTTTGAAATGGTGAAAGAGCCTGTGTCGTCTGTAAGATGTGAGACGAGAGTTTACCATCCTTTCAAAAAGCTTGCATGGACAATTTGTGAGTGCGATTGGCCGATAGTTATACGGGTTGATGGGATTTTTTCCAAGTTTTGGAAATGGTATAACTATGGCGCGTCGCCAAGAAAAAGAGAAAGTTTGTTCCTCCCATATGCGATTGAAAAGATACAAGATGTTAAGGGAAGTGACGGGAGGGATGTTGTAACATAATATAGCTTATGCCGTCAGGACCAGGTGCTGTCATTCTGGTCTTCTGAAGGCATCGCTTCAACTCCCTTTCAGTAAATTTACAGTTATAGGCAAGCTCTGTAGGAGAAATGGAAGTTAAGACGATAGGATTCCGCACGCTCTTTTGTGCGTTGAAATGCCTCAGGATAGATATTTGAACTGGAAGCTGCAGAGAAAGCTCGTGGAATTGCATAGGTTATCTCAACAGCCTCTGAGACATTCTGGCCATTCGCTTCAACGAACGATGCTATTTTCGATATATAATCCCATCGCCTTCCGAACTGACCCATAGCTGTTTGGAGGGAGTGGCAGATGTTGTAACAGATATATATCTCCTCCAACATTCCCTGACTTTGACGTCGCACTCTGCGAGCACTAGCTTTTGCACGCTTGAAGGCAATGACTTTCAGTTGTGGGGTACCTGCGGAAAATACCTCACGCCTTCCTTTGGATCTTGATAGCTAATGTGCATTCAGATGTCCACCATGCTTTACAATGTTTACGAAAGGATGGGATTTTCTTGGGGAAAGCCGTACCTGCAGTTCTAATTATTGCGTTGGTGACTGCTTCGACTACTTCATCAATGTTGCCTTCTACCATCTGCTCTGATATAACGGCCTGGCGCGACACAGGCGGGATGATACTCAGAAATAAGTGTCTTAACGTCATCCGACTTATTACGGAATCCAGGATATTAAGGAACCTATTGTTTAGAAGGGGATATTTTTTACTCTTCTCTGGAGGTTTATCTTGGGGTATTGTTTCCATTTCTGCGTCTACCCTCGAAAGATCTGACGCGTGAAGGCTTAACTTTAATTCCTCAACTGCTTGTCTGAGATGGTTTGGGCTTTTTGGAATATTTTTGAATGCTTTGCATCTTTTCGTTACGTAGTCTGTCCTGTTTTAGGTCGTTTGATAGCTTTGATTTTTTCTACTGACGGTTGCGAAATTTTGGAACTTTCAGAAGTGCTTTTAGAGGGTGTGGTAGTAGCATTTTTAGCTGTCTGTTTCACGTTAGGAACTAATGTTTTGAGGGGTTTTATCGATATCAGAGGCTCAGAAGTACTTTCGACAGAAAGGTCGGCTTGAATGGCAACAGTTTTGAATGATTTTTTAAAAGCCGCAGCATATGAAACACCGACTGTTGGGGTCCAGGATGCTTGCGTGCTTCAGGAAAAGAAATGTTTTGAGAAACTTACAGCTTGTACTTCTTTTTCGAGGGCCCATTTTGAACACGATCTGGCGTACGTCGCATGGTTCTCATAGCAGTTAATACAATGGAGTGGAGCATTGCATGTGTCTCCGTGGCCGATTTCGCCGCAACGAGCGCAGGTACCACGACGGTAAGTTTGCGAGAACCTCTGGCACTTAAAGCACCGTTGAGGATTCGGGACCAAACACGCGAACTGGCAACTAAGATATGCTGCTTTAATGCGTGACGATCGAAAGTCAAGATGAGGTGTTTCGTAGGTAAAATCACCCCATCGCGACGTATTGTTATGCGTCGAACACCACAAGCTTGCTCGTCGCGGAGGTTCTCTAAGAATTCTTCGGATGATAATAGCCAATCGGGTTCGGATAGAACTCCCATGTGAAAAATTTGAGGACCTCTAACTGAAAATAGGAATATTTTTTATAGATTTATCTGATCCAAGGAATGATTCTATTGACTTGTTAATAATGAATGGTGAAACAAAAGTAAATGAAATTTGTGTTTGGTTCGAAATTTGAAGACAGCTGTTTAATAATTTTACAAGGAATCTCGTATTGTTGGATGAGCGTACATTGCTTTGTTGCTCCCTCCTCGAGGGAGAAGATACATTATTTTCTATTATAGAAAAAGAAAGAGACCCACCCACCAAGGAGTCCTACAAGGGGACACCTACACCGGTGGTTGTCGGTGTCTGCATCCCCTTGTAAGTGGCCGATTGCTTAGCCCTAGCCGACGTCCAATCGACCAGCCGATTGATACACAATGTACACCTCCCCTCAAGCGGACAATCTGCGCCAAAATATATATGAATAACTGCGGGTAGGAAGGTATTTAATTAACATCACAGCGGAGCAACAGTTAGCTATTGGCGGCGATCTGGGATCAAACCTGATGGGAAAGATCCGAGGACAACACGTCATATTTAACGGTCAGTTGACGAGATAACACCTGAGCTGGCACCCCACGCTCCAAACTACTTCCACACCACGCCAACGTGAGGACATTTGAGGCCAAGACAGATTTAACGTGCAAAAGTCCCCTATGTACACGACGGTCTTTGGTTGGATTAGTACCTTCCGGTTGCTAATCCGTAACTCTTCCATCCGGGCTACCACGGACCGGCCAATGATTGGGAGAAAAAGTTTGAAAAGGTGTTGGTAGACATTACCTCACTGCAGAGAGCCTCGGTGTGCAGACTCTGAGCGGTGGTGATGGCAGGGTTCCAGGCGACGCCAGCGGGATGACATTTGCTGACGTTGACGACAGGATGGTAGGTGTCGCCGGCGGGGAGGCAGGGGCTGGCAAGATGGCAGGGCCAGTCCCCTTCACCTTCCTTACCCGTCTCTCCCTCTCGAGGCTAAGGAAGGTGTATGGCTGCAAAATCAAAGGAGCAAGTTCATGTACAAGGCATTTCGAAAACTCGCAACAACTTTTGTTTTATTTATGCATACATCGACCTTCTGATGAAATGGACGGATCATGTGGGCGAAATCGCTGTCGTAAGATCTCTGAAGGGTCAATCACAAATTGACTTAGCTGATTGGCTATGGAAGCGCAGACTAGTGTTTTTGATCACTGGATAATCACTTTAACTAATCAATAATTTAGGATTCTTGCTTTTACCACGTGACAGATCTTCAAACGAGCAACTGGAAGAAATAACATGAAGCTGCGGGCTCTGTCTATTTCATTTTAAGGTCGATGCATGCATGTTTATGACTCATGCCACAAGAACGCATCGACTGGCATTAAGAAACATAATTTGATGACACAGGATTATACATAATCGGACGTCAACCTATTCTCTATATATTAACTCGATGACTCCAGACGCATATATTCGTTCTGCATTCTTCCCTCTATGACTTTTAACCAGTATTCACCCACACGACCAATGGTTTACCTAGGATTCTTTCAGCCAATAGATGTGGTTTATTTGGCCATTGTGTGGGGAAAACGAATACTATGAAATTCCGTGACGTTTCAGATGCGATGGCACATTAATACTGAGCCTTCACATCTTCTGAAACATCTAGAGCTTAAATCAACGCGTTTTATATTTACTTCGTTAGTTTGTAGGTTGATTGGATTTTATTGCGGAAGGGCCCTCTTAGGCCAAGCTGCGCCAAACACAGGACACATTTTTAAACAAATCAAGGACTTACGTAAAATTCAATAATTTACGATTTCAAATTGAAATGAATCAAGGCAGATAAATTCAACAGTAAAAACTATAAATAATTTAGTCAGATGATTCAATCCTAGTTAGAGAATGTAATATATGCATTGATATTACACAGAGGGTTATTTGATTATTTACCATACTAGGATGTTGGTTAGCATCACGACGTTCAAGTATGCAGTAAAATAGCTGAAAAGGTAACCATTGTCTGGATTGATTCGATTTGCTCTAAATCAAGATTGAAATAGAGATTTTTTTGGTGTTCTCTTGAAAAATTACTTCAAACTAAAAAATACCCAGTTTCTTCTTCGCGGAATTTGCATTTTTGTTTAGCTAAATTCCCTCTTTGATTGGAGTTTTAATAAAACTTAATGTGTTAAGCCCGAGACAAAAAATATTCAACAGTCAGAAATGTTTCTATATAAATATATTTCTTTTTTCCTGACTAGGGAATACATACTGATGGCCCAGTGGATTGAGAGGCATATTCAGAAAGTCGTGCACAGAATGTTAGGTTTGGTTTGTATTTTTTTGGCACAAGGTCCGTTTGCGGACAAGCTGCGCCAAACGCAAGATTAAATATACCCAACAAAAACAGGTGAAACCACCAAAGTAGTAAAACAGTAATCTAAAAGTTTCAGTTTTTCGATTATAAAAATCCGAAGTTAAAAACATTGAAGTTTAAAAATATAAATACAGGAGATTCTTTGTTTTTAATACAATTAATAGTAGATAAACGTTAAAAACCTTTAGATGAGAAATCATGTATTTTTATAAATGACTGATGACAATATACATTTGATACAAGACGATAACTATATACATTTTAAAAATCCAGAACATCGTAAAAAGATAAAAGTGCAGTGAGAAGGATTACCCAGCAAGGCAGACAAACTGGGCGAGGAAGTTTTAAAAGATCGAATGTAAAAATTCCATAAACCAGGACATGGATTTAAGAAATGGGAGATTGTAAGATCTCCGTTGTAGTGGTGGCACAAAGGAGAATTTTCTCCATCCAGCAAGTATCGACGCGTAATTCTCGAATGCCCGATACGGAGCCTAGTTAAAATCACGTCTAGACGGCGAGGACAATGAGATAGTAGGTTGAATTCTGTGGATAGCAAGTTGAGTTCTATGGAAAACAAAGACTCGAAGTTTATAGCATTCTTTGCGGCAGGGTCAGCAAGTTCATTGCCGGTAATCACAACTTGACCCGATATCCAATAGAAAGATGCCATAGTCACGCCTAGTAAGCTGACGATTATTACGACGATGGAAGTTCAGCACGGCAATAGCTAAAGGATGTTGTGGGCGATCTGCTGACAAGTATTCCAATATACTTCTCCGAGTCTGTAAACGATAAAATTGCCTATTCCCTGGTAAGAAATATATTTCAACGCTTCATTCAAACCACAAAATTCAGCCGTAAATATAGATACGGCACTTGGCAAAAAATAACTTACAGCGGTCAATCTAGACAAAGGAGCAACAAACATGTTCTGTTGATTTCGACCCATCTGTAAAAATTGCAGTGTAATCTTTGTAAAGATAACGATGAGCGTCGAAATGTTGCCGGTAAATGAGCGGACAGGTGTTCGACTTCCCAGAGCCCGAGAATAGGTCCAAATGGGAAACAATTGTAGGATTCCAAGGGGAAAAAGAAAATAAGGGATTCTCAGAAATGTTGATATTAAGGGGTGTAGTAACTCTGAGCATTTCGCATTCGAAACCCTTAAGAAGGAATGCAGAATGAGTGATTCCTGAAAAGGCGATCAAGAGATGTGCCGAGGATTGAACCTCGAAGTGGATGATATAGAATGCGAAAATATAATCTAAGCGACAACAGAAGACACAACACGCAAAGACTTTTCACGGGTAAAGTTCGAAAGGCTCCGGAACAGATCCTCAGTGCGTTGTGGTGCACTGTATCGAGCTTTCGAAGGACTGATGAACGGGCGGAGCCATAGGCTGCACACCCATAGTGCAATCTGGAACGAATTATTGCACGATAGATGCTGAGCATGGATGACTGTTCCTCCCCAAGATGTATTAGAGTACCTTTAAAAGATCGAACTTTTTCTCGCAAGACATCCGCAGCTGCTCGACGTAGGGAGGAAGGTAAGTTTTTGGTCAAAAACGATACCGAGAAACCTTACTCTATCCATCACTGCAAACCTATTACCATCCAGAAAGATCTCTGGCTCAGGATGCAGGTTCCGACGTCGGCAGAAATGAACGAAAGGGCATCTTTTGATAAGAAAAGCTGAAGCCGTTATCGACACTCCACCGCGTCAAGCACAGAATGTTAAAAAGCATTTCAAAACGCATATTGTTTACAAACCAAGTACGATGGACATAATTTTAAGAAATACGATACTTCTCAGAAACTGGGTCGAGGTGTGGAGTCTCACTGCATTTAAACTGGATTCAAAGACCCAAAAATGATGGACCGACTGAATTAAAGTTGGGCAAGACAGATAATACGCGTTTCAGGGACAGACCTTCCACGAGAGGATCCAATTCGAACCCCGTCTGATAACAAAATTGGTTGGCCGCTTAAGGGTCATTTTTCTGATGAAGTAGGTAGTCGCACTGGAGGAAAACAATGAGCTATTGACGGTCTGTGATCAATCCCAAAGAGAAAGATACGAGGACAGCATCACGTCATTTTGAACTATGGTCAGATGACGAGGCAACACTTGAATTGGCATCCCACTCTTCAAACTTCCACGCCAACACGAGGACATTGGAGGTTGGTTGATTGATTTGGATTTAATGGCGCAAGGTCCAAAAGTGGACAAGCTGCACCAAACACAATATAGCCCAATAAAAGCGCATAACACTTAAAAATGAAGTCCAAGACAAAGTAAAATGGAAATTTAAAACACGTATAATGTGTAGTTGAGAATAAAAATATTTAAATAGTCAGACAATAAAAACAAGATAATCTGAGGCATAACTAATGAGACTGAAGAATTTAATTTACATATGTACAAAATAAAAAATGCATAAATTTTTGAAAGTGAAATTTAAACAGCCGAAGATGGACAATCCAGACAAGTCAGAAGCGCTACACCACTAACGATTGTTTTTTAAACTATCTCTTGCGATGTCTTCCAATTTTTGTGCATACGGCTAGTGTCAAGTTTCCTGCAGACCAAGACATACAGGATGTCAACTATCAAAGTCTGCACATTATCAACTGGTTATGGCAGCCTTCGCAATTTCAAATTATTTTATCCATTATATTCTTTCAGATTTTTTAAGTTTGTGCCTACTCTTTTATTTGTCTATTTCCATTTTCTCACCAGATGAGTCAGATCAAATATAGGTCTCCCAATATTTTTCATCGATTCTATTAGATTTATCTGATTTCATTTGTGATTTCGTTTTAGAAGTCATCAAGATCACATGGTTTGGGAATGTTTGTTTTGTGGATTTTTTTAATGGTTTCATATTTTTCTTGGACAATTGGTTTTGTACAATTTTCTTAAATTTCTTTATTGGGAATGGTATCTGTTTGGACAGCAACGGATTTCATCGTTTTAATTAGATGCGTATGAAATATTTGCTCTTGGTGTCTGACTTTCTTTTTGAGAGTTTGAGTTTTTTGCTCCGAGATATGAAATCTTGTTTTATCTTTATGCTTTGGATTTCTTTTTATCTTTCTCCATTGAGGATAAGACCTGGAGTAAGTATGATGATGATTTCCCTTACAATTGAAGCATACAGGTTCATCAGTGCAGGTTTCGCCATGTTCGGGTTTTGAGCATCTGGCACAAATTGCAGGTGATCGGCATGAAGTCTGGGAATGTCCAAACCTGACACTTAAAGCATCTTTGGGGGTTTGGAATGAATGGTCTAACGCTGCAATTTAAGTATCCTGCTTTAATGGATGTTGACATGTAATATTAACATTCAACACACCAGACATGTTTTGTGTGTCAATACTTTTATCATCTCGTCTGATGCAGATGCGTTTGGCTGAACAAACATGCTGAAATTTCAATTCTTCGATAAACTCCTGTTCAGATATATTAAAAATATCAGATTCGAATATAACTCCACGACTAGAATTTAGAGTTCTGTGTGGAGTTACATTAACTTTTAGTTCGCCAATTTGGTTTAATTTCATTAGTTGTTGATTGATATGCAGATGCAGTTTCTATGAAAAGATCACCAGACCGCAATTTCTTTATTGCTTTGGATCGGCCGGTTCACCCAAGGCATCCCTAGCTGCAGCACTAACCCAAAAAACTTAAGACCAGTGAAGCTAAGCACTCTGAAGTGGTGAAGCCCAGAGAACTTATGTGAGCCGATTGACCATAGTGGGCTCACTCTGGTCACCCGTCTACGTTGAAGCATGGGCCAAAGCTCACGCATCAGGGTACTCTAGGATTCCATATTCCCCCGATACGGGACGCCGCACACGGCAAACATACGGGTCAGAAAAAGTACTGACATTTCAAAAAGTAAAAATTAAAGAACTCAGTAATGGAAATTTTTTTAAAAGAGAAAAATCAAATTGGAAATCTCAAAATGGAATCTTGATACGATGGATATGATTGATGACGATGTATGAAAATTGGATTTCAAAGCAAAATTGTTCATAATTACAATGCTAAGACATGAAAGGGAAACACAAGAGGGCGGGAGATAGAACAGTAGAAGGAAAGATCGCTTGGATTCCCCGGGAGTGCGATTCTCGTGATTACCAAAGACAGTAAACCCCATGGGAGAAGAGCAGTTCGCTCTGGTACCCTGGGTTCGTGAAGCCCGTACACACCTAAAGCTGTGCCCCAGAGGGGTTTGGAATTTGGGAATTTACTTCTCGACTTCCAGAGGATCGATGAGCTTTTGGGGAAGTGTTAGTGGTTATTACTGTTTGATTTCGGGGGTTTGATGGCCGGTTGGTTGATTTGGGTCGAGACTGAGTTTTGGAGGAATGGAACAAATTGGCAATGGGAATTCGGTTCCAAAAGGCGGATCTGTTTGAACAGATATGCTCCGTAGTTTTAGCTGCCGCAGCAGAGTACGAAACACCAATTTTAAGAGTTCGGGCTTCGACCACTACGGGCTTCTAGATAGGATAAGTTTTGAGATACCTTGACAATTTGGATCTCTTTCTAAAGTCCATTTGGGACAGGATTTAGAATAAGATGCGCAAACTGCAATGGATGGTTCGCCTTGCACTTTACGCAGCAGGGTGCAGAACTAGTTCTCTATCGTGGCCGACTTCACCACAGTTGTCGCAAGTGTGTGATCAACCTCAGGCTGTCTTACCACGGCCAAATCGTTGGCATTTAAAGCACCTGATCGGATTAGGTACATAGGCAAGTACAGGACAGCCCATGTAAGCTATTTTCATTCGAGGTGGGAGTGTGAGAATGTGCTTGGGGAATGCTTTCCCTTCTCTACAGATGGTTATTACATTCACTCCGCACACGCCCTCTGGTCATGAAGATTTTCTAATATCTCTTCCTCCGACGTACATAAGTCGGATTCTGAGATGAGCCCTCGAGAGCTGTTTAATGATATATGTGCTGAAACCGAAACTGCAAAGGACGCAAGAGTACTACTTTGAGCAAAAATTTCTGCTTTTGGTGTTGAAACTCTTCCATCCAAAATCACTTGAACGAAGTTTAATTGATTTAACTTCCCAAGGATGGATGCAATGGTTTTGTTAGTCAAAAAAGGAGAGACGTTTCTAAATGAGCTACTGTGCGTTTTTCGAAGACTACAATTTGTTGCTCGCCACGAGGGAGAGAAGAAATATTGTTTTCCATCATGAAAGGGATATACATACACCACGAAGGCCTACAAGGGGATGCAGACACCTGATCCGGAACTTGTCGGTGACAACGGAGACCCGAGACAGCCGTTAATGAGGTGGCCAGTAGGTGGCCGATTGCTTAGCCCTAGCTGACGACGAAGTTCAATCGACCAGCCGATTGATGCACAATGTCCACCTCCCGTTTACCTGAAGCTGGGGTCAAAGCAGTGAGTTGGGTCAGTATATCGCCCCTCAACTGCTAAGATCCCCTTTTCCAGGGACACGGGACTCAACGCATGGTGATATAATCCCCAAGAGGAGCTGAAGGCAACAGAGTGACGAAAAGCTTCTCAAGGGGAGCCCTCATCTCCGGAGAGGCAACCACAATGAGGGAGGAAGGAAAAAAGCAAAAAGGAGGGGAAGAATTAAAAAAGGGAAGATCACTCAAGTATCCCGGGTTGTGAAGCCCGTAAAAACATAAAGAAGGTATGCCCCTTAGGGCGGCGACGGTCCGGGATGAATCAGAAAAGGGAAAGATCCGAGAACACCACGTAATTTTGAACTACGGTCAGATGACGAGGCAACACCTGGGCTGGCACCCCACTCTCCAAACTTCCACGCCAACGTGAGGACATTTGAGGCCACGACAGATTTAACGTTCCGGTTGCTAATCCGTTCCTCTTCCAACTGGGCTACCGCGGCCCTTTTTCCTGATGTCTGGGTAAATGTGCAGGGCGGATTCGGATTAAATTTAATTTTGATTCTTTCCTACTTAATTCGCTCAACTGTGAGGAAACCAAAAGGGCCAAGGGGCACGGCATTCTTAAATTGGTTTAAAACTTTTTACTTGCGCTTTTACTTGGAACCATTCTTTTTCATACCATTGACTAGCTTTAGTTTTGTCAAGCGATGACCGGAAAATTTGCAGAATTAAGAGACTATTCCTTGAATTAACTATCAGGCAACATTATAAATAAAATTATTTTTCTATAAATCCTACTCTTTCCGTTTTCGAAGTCTACTGTATTACCCATTGTAGTATACTGTAGTACTCATTTAAGCATTTAAACTAAATTCCTGAAAGATTTCAAATATGAATGGTAAATAGAATTGTTTTCAGATAGTAATATTCAAGAATTTTGAGATCCCACGCATATTTTACATGTACGTTCGTATTGTATACGTATAAAATAACTTATTTCTATTTGGCAAGTGTTGTGTAGCTAAAATAAATGCACTACATGCCTTCCAAACAATGCAAAAGTTAACACAAAAATGCTTCACTTTATGACGATATTGGTTTATCAAAACTTTAAATCAAAATGTCAAAATTAGGCATCGTGACTTCCTAATTCTCAATTAAAAATATAAAACATTGCAACGTTTTCCTTTAAATATATTTTAGATAACTAGAAAAACTAATGCATATTGAACAGTACAAAATCGTGAAAATGTTGGAAAATATCAGCCTAAGAAAAAAGGCTTTTGTAGGCCTGTACAAGTACAATGCTTCTATAGTGTTATAATTCGTTTCTTTGTGACTGAGAAAGTAAAGCAAATTCAAGTTTCAATTTCATCGACATTCCACCAAAGACGAATTTCTACATTTTCTTTCGTCGTATTCATTTAATTGCTGGAATATTCGATGTACGATATCACACCAAAATCTCGAACTTTCAGTAATTCAATAGAATCACTGAAACAAATTTGTGACACTTTGTGAAACACACTTCTAATGTACATAATGTAATAATTCTACAGGTATGTCGATTTTACAAGTTTATACCCCCTAAGTGAATACGTATTGATCTTACCCCGTAGGCCACCCAAAAATAATGACCGAAAATTTTGATGACATTAAAAAATATTTTGGTTTGGTTAAATGTTCCATTTTGCCTCCTAGAGGCTTGTATCACCCGGTTCTGCCCTACAGGTGCTTGGGGAAACTCACATTCCCTTTGTGTGCATCTTGTGTTGCAACGAGGAGAAAAAAAAAGTGTGAAAAAGTCTGTTGAAGTTATAAAATTATTAAGATTTACGAAATTCACCATTTTCAGGAGACTTCAACAAGACTTTAAATCATATATAGATATTTTCCTAAAATCAAAACAGGAGGCATCAGGATGGCCTGATAGATGCAAATCGAAGCAAGAAAAGGTTGCCTATGTAGAGGATTATGAGACACGAGAGCGTGCAATTGGATCTTCGGCTTGTCACGCACAATCCTGGAAAAAGACAAGTATCTAAGCTGTGTTTGAACAGTTTTTAGGGTCTTTGGGAATGAGAAAACAAGGGCCAAGCGACATTTGTATCGTCCGTCCCAGAGTTTAACAAAATTATTTCTGACCCCACTCTTGAGGTACGTGTGTACATTTTTAAAAATCTATTTATCAGACTTGTATGAAAAAATGTTCGCAGAGTTACTGACTGTCACCGATTTTACAAGTAATGTATTCTTTTGTAGATTCTAGACGCCTATTTTCTAAATGAGGAAATCGCAGTGGTCAAATGGCAAAGTAAAACAGTTTTTCCAACAAACGGACAAAACGAATGTATATTTAGCAGCTTTTACGACAGCTCACGCCCGACTGAAGCTATATTCAGAGATGGAGAAGTTGGGTAAAAGAGTTGTGTACTATGATACTGATAGTCTCATTTATACAGTTGATGAGCAGTACATGTCCCCACACTGTCGGACTATCTTGGCGGTTTCACAGACGAACTTTCTGGAGACACAATTACTAAATTTGTCTCAGGTATGTATCATTATACAGAGAGCTATTTTGCCTAAAAGTTTGATTTGATTGACTTATTTTCGTGTGTTTTACAGGTGCAGCCAAGAATTACGCCTATGAGACCGCATAGGGAGTTCCGTATGTAAAATTCGAGGATTTACTCTGAATTATGTAAACATCATCCAGCTAAACTTCAGTTCCGTCTTGGAATTAGTGAAATCCAAGTCCTGAAGCAGTTATTACTGTCGAGAATCGTCGGAAAATTGTGCGGGAACCAAAAAGAGGCACAGTAGTCAACCGCTAAGAGAAAAAACGATACCGGCAGGTATACGACAAACGAGTTTTGTTAGAGAATTTTGATACGCTGCCATAAAATTAAAATAAAGTGTATATTTAAAAAAGATGTGTATTTAAATTTATTATATAATCTATATTTGTAATTAGATTGTATATTTTGTATATCATTATTTATATATTAAAATTGAGAATATTTTGCCTAATGTGTTTAACAAAAAAAAATTATTGTCTTATAAATAAAAGTGTATTAAATTTTGCTTATGTTTTTTATTTTTAAATATTTTATATTTATGAGTATTTGATGTTATCTCTCTATAAAAGGCAGGTTTTTCTTAAAATGTAACCAGTTAACATGGAGCTTTTAAAGTTGAAACACCCTTTTACTATATTGGTAGCAGGCCCAACTGGTTGTGGTAAAACTTATTTCGTCAAGAACATTATAGAACAGAAAATAATAAATAATTTCCCTACTAAAGCACTTTGGTGCTATGGCGCTTATCAACAATTGTATAGCCAAATGCCTATGGCCCAGTTTCACGAAGGATTGCCTGCTATTTTAAATACTGTTTCGAACGCTTTAATAGTAATTGACGATTTAATGAGTTAGGAAACGACACGAAACTGACCAAGTTGTTCACAAAGGGCAGTCACCATAAGAATTTAAGCATTGTATTTATTGTACAAAATGTGTTCCACAAATCTTCTCAGATGAGAGATATTTCCTTAAACAGCCATTGGTTTTATTCAAAAATCCAAGGGATAGATCTCAGATAGCACATTTAGGTCGGCAGTTGTACCCCTCCAACAACAAATTCTTTCAGGAAGTTTTTCAGGATGCGACATGCAAACCTTACGGATATCTGTTAGTTGACTTAAAGTTGACTGACCTTTTAGGACAACACATACGGCACATTTGTCATAATGAGGTCACACGGTCAACGGTTTTAACTAAAATGGATACTCTCTCTCGCATTCAAAGGTATCTATAGTAAGTGTCGCATCCTAAAATGCAAAACTACAAGTAGCTTACCTCTCTCGAAAGGTACTAAGTCCCCTGAATTTAAGCGGATTTCTATTTCAATAGTTTGAAAATACTGTCGTATGACTGGTACGTAATGAGGTCTATCGTATAAAGCACTCATAATTTCACCAGTTACCTTAACAACCCTGGAGAAGAGGAGCCTGTACATCACCAATTGTTTGAGGTTCAACAATATCACTATACACGTATAATAAGGGAAAGGAAATGTTTGGATTAGCAACAGAAGAACTTTCCTTTACACCTACTACTTGAGGAAGAAATCCTATTAGTCCTTTTTGTAAAATAACTGGCTCCGTTTTCAGCTTTTATCTTAACTAGCTTGGTTGTGCTGTTAAACTTAATTTTTATCTTATTTTCATAAGCAGGTATGTACATAGAGTTTAAAATTTCTGGTACGGATTCAGAACATCCTGGAGGTAATTTTCTTGTTATTAATTTTTCATCTAAATCAAATGTATAAATATTGTTGCTTTCGTTAATATTATACCACGTGTGCGGATAAGTTATTTCAGCTAATCCTACCTCCCATTCACCATTTAAACTTATGGGAGTGGGTAATTGTGTCTTATAGTTAGAAATCTTGTTCTCTGGAAAATATTGTAGGGAGCTGTCCTACGGTAGCGTCACATAAAAAGACATTTTTAAGACTAAACTATTTTCATACATTTCTCCGGTATTTATAGGTGTTTAACATCAGAAACCCAGGTATTGAATTTTTCTGGATAGCTAGAAACTTCAGAAAATACTCTACTTTATTATCAATCTTGCGTTTCTTCAATACCTTTTCCACAGGATAATATCCAGAATCAGACACCTTTTGAAATTCCTTTTCATAAAAAGTACCCTCTATTATCACATTCGTTAAATCTTTCAATTTATAAACTACAGGTTTTCTTGGTATTATTTGATGTATAGCAAAAATCTCTCGTCCAATTGTTTTCATAACTTTTCTCAAAGGTTCGTTTCATTTTACTAATTCTTACTGTGTCTCCTACTTTAAATTTGGTGCTTGCTTCCGATTTTTTTTACATCTGCCATATTTCTTGCTGATTATTTAAATTCACTGATATTGGTTCCGTTTTAATACTACGATGCCACGTTCTATTGTAACTGTATACCAGTTTATCAATTACATCTGCATAATTATCTGTAATTCAGTGAAATACTTCCACATTTTATCTTTTAAGGTGCGGTTAAATCTTTCAACTACACTCGCTTTGGTTTCATTGCTCGACGTAAAAAAGTGCACGTTCATTTTCTTAAAGTACCCTCGTACCAGTTTATTTTTAAACTCTGTTCCCTTGTCCGTTTGTAATACATCAGGCTTACGTTCATTAAAAAATCTTTCTAAAGGCCCTTAGAATACTATGACCTGCTTTGTCTTTCATGGTATTGCCCAAGCATACTTTGAAAATATATTGATGCAAAGCAACAAATACATATATCCTTTATTGAACTTTGCAAATCAACTAAATCAGATTGAAACTGCTCGTCTATTCCTCCCACAATGACTGTCCCTTCGGAAATTGCGTCTGTTGCGATTTGAGAAGAGTAAGTATCTTGCTTGCTGAGCCATTCTTTTACCCGTTTCCTGGGTACTCCGCTTTTCGCTTTTTCTAATGCATGGTAAACAGCATTTATACCACCGAAGCTTCGCGGTTGGGCTGGATCTGAATAAATTTGTCCGATTTTCTGATCGGTCATTGCAACAAATAAAATTTAAAGTTACTGAGCTGCTCACGTACGTTCATTGTGTGGTGCCTCAAATTCAAATGAAACACAAATCAAAGTGAGAGTATCTATACTTTTATGTTTAAAGTTAAAACCTGGCTATGTTCTATTAATTTTTTAAAAATCAAAACAGTTCCTCCGCTATTATTTTTTTGTTGCTTTTTTAAACGTGGTATAAAAACACTTTAAATATAAGTTGTGACAATATCGTAGTACCCACTAAAAATATTTCTTTTACGCTGTAAGGAAAAAAACATATATATAACTACTCAAAAACTACTTGCAATAAAATATTGACAAACACAAATATACGTAAAAATAACTTTTTTATTTATAGTGTCTGAAAGCATTGGAATCGGCAGCAATATAAAGTTCTTTGGCATTTTCTAATAAACATTCAAAATCAATTTTCCTAAGAAAAGTACCGGTAATATAATAACAGAATTATTATTGGCTATAAATTCAATTGCAGAATCTTTCACATTCATGTTAAAAGTAGCAAGCTTACCGTAAGTAATAAGCTTTGCTTCATTGCTGAAAGTCATACAGTCGTGACCTAGTTGGTTGCCAAACTTGCTCACAACCATAGCATTCAAAAACATTTTGAATGTTTTTACATAAATGTTCTTTTAGTAGCTCCGTTAGTCATGTTGTTAAGCACATTTCGGCTTCTACACAGCTCACATCAGGTATACTGAGCGAACACTTACGTATTTCCAGTTTCAGGAAAGCTGGAAAAATGGTTCCAAACATTACCGAGGTAGTGTTAGAGTTTATAGTTTCATGCATCTTTTGTAGTTCGCACCATTCCAGTTCATTTAGCATGAACATATTCGGCGTAAAAATCCTTTCATAGTTCGCTCGTTGAAAATATCTTTGGAGGCTTACAAAAAGTACATCGTCAATGAAATCTTTCGCAATCATCAAACTATCCCGCACAACGTTCACAGTTCCAGGGCGGAAAGGCACGGCAATAGCGTTCATCTCTCTGCAGAAATGATACCACAGGAAAGGTGTCATGGTTATTCCTTGCTTTGTCGGCGAAAGTAGCCCCCCTTCATCTATTTGGTACTGCATTATGTGAACACGTTCGCAAAGTCCGATACGTAAACGTATTTTTCTTGGCCCAAATGAAAATTTTCAGGAAATGAATTCACTCGCTGTAGGAGTAGAGAACCGTTTGGCAAGGGGTTTTGAGCACGAAGGTCTTTCCATTGTAGAAGTTTTAGCAGCAAAAAAGAGGCAATGAACTTCAGAAGCAGATTCAAATCCCTGTAACTTGACAATTATATGTAGCAAGACATGCGATATGCTCAAGTTAGGTGTAAAGTTTTCATTGGTTGCTCTAGAAAGTCCCATCTACCCTATAATGTTTCAGTTTTGTGATGCGATTCATTACTGTTAGTCACCAAAACAGTACCACATAGTTTCTTTCGTATAACCTAACATTTTTCAGATACCACCACACGTATACTTGGGTAGTTTAAGCTAATCTTTAATTTTCTTTTGAGTCACTTTTATTGGCGACTCCGTGTATAACTCCGTTCCTTCTGTTACCTTAATTAACCTTACACATGCTAAAAAATCTTTAGTAAAATTGTCACCACTTCCAGAAGCCCGTATACTTTGTAGAAGCAGCGTGTTGGGTCAATATGTCAACGGCCAGGATCCCTTTTCCAGGGGTCTCCAAGCATGGCAAACACGTGGATGATATAATCCCCAAGAGGAGCTGAAAGTGGCGAAAACCTTCTCAAGGGAAGCCCTCACCTCCGGAACCACGAAGAAAAAAGCAGAAGGGAAGAATGAAAAAAAGATCACTCGGGGTTGCCCATAAGGGCCCAAGGCAGCTGAAAGAAAGCAGATTCGCACAAGTAGTGGAAACAGTTAAGCACTTCAAGGCTTCCCTCGAATTCACGAGTGACTACAGCTAAACAAAAGTCGTTGTGAAATTTCAACAAGATGTCAGCAAAAAGATAGGTAAAGAACATTCCTAGTGCATAAGACGTTGGTCGAAGAAATACTCTTTAACCATACATCGCTCCCATACCGACTCAAAAAGCGAATTTCCAGCTTTATGTGTAGGACTCGCTTCTGCAGGATGCAAAATTACCACAACTGTAGACTCCAGTATAGGAAAGTTTTACATGTCTTTCTGCACACTAATAGATATTCATTTTAGTTACGATATCACGATCAGTCACTGGGTAATGGCGATTAATTAACGTCGCACTGGAGAAAACGAGCTTTCGGCGACGGTCCGCGATCAATCCCCAAGGGAAAGATCCGAGAACACCAGTTCTTTATGAACCACGGTCAGATAACGAGAACAGCTGAGCTGGCAGCCCAAACTTCCACACCAACGTGAGGATATTTTGAGGCCACGATGGATTTAACGTGCACCAGCCTCCTTTGTACACGACGGTCTTTGGTTGGATTCGAAATCGCAACCCTTCGGTTTCTCCTCCGTTACTCTTCCAACCGGGCTACCTCGCGTCAGCCAGCCCGGTGTGTTGCTAAAGTACGACGTTAATGAATCACCTACCGTCGTGTACGTGGTGGCTGGTACACGTTAAATCTGTCGTGGCGGGGAAGTTTGGAGAGTGGGTTGCCAGCTCAGATGTTGACCTCGTTATCTGACGACCGCGGTTCGAAAAGACGAAATGATCGATCTTACCTTTTGGGATTGATACCCTACAGTAGCCAAATACCTACCTGTGCAAACATGACGGAATGCGAATATTTACTTCCGATACCCAAATGCTCTCCTTTGAAATATGTACAAGGTAGGTAGTTAACGGCGCACTGGAACAAATGAGCGGGCTATTGACGACCGTCCGGGAGGAAATAGCCAAGGACAACGTCATTTTGAACCACAATCAGATGACGACTTCCGATCCGGCACCCCTCCAAACACCACTCCAACGTTAAAACATTTGAGGCCACGACAGATTTAACGTGGACCCACCTACACGGCGGTCTTTGGTTGGGTTGAGTTACGAACTCGCAACCCTCAGGGTGCGCTACACTTCCAACAGAACTGACCTGCCGTGGCCTCAAATGTCCTTATGTTGGCGTGGATGTTCGGAGAGGGGCTCCAGCTGAGGTGTTGACCTCATCATGGTTCAAAATGAAGGGGTGTTGTCCTCGAATCTTTCCACATCAGGGTTAATCCTGGACCGTCGCCAACAGCCCGCTGTGTTGCTACGGTAATTACCAACCTGATGCTGGCTGAGGGTTTTATGGCGCCATATTTGGCCATGCTGCGCCAGACACAAGACATACAATATCATAATAGACACGCACTATGAAAGTTTTTACTTACATGCAAGAGGGAAGTTAGGTATTTAACGTCGCACTGGAGTAACAGAAGGGGCTATTGGTGAGGGTCCGGGTAGGTAGGTATTTTAACTAATGTCACACAGGAGGAACACAAAGGGCTATTAGTGACGGTCTGAGATCAATCCCAAAGGTAAAGATCCGAGGACAACACCACGTAATTTTGAATCATTGTCAGGTGGCGAAGTCACCTGAGCTGGCACCCAAATTTCCACACGCCAACGTGAGGACATTTGAGGCATTGACAGATTGGACATGCACCAGCCCCCTTCGTACCGGACGGTCTTTGGTTGGATTCGAAATCGCAACCCTCCGGCTGCTAATCTCTTCCAACCGGGCTACCGCTGCCCGTAAGAGAAATTCACCCAGATGAATACACCTGAAAAGAAACGTACCTGTGCCGCCTACAATTCGGAGTGGACATAGCCACGACGGCCCTACCAACCTGAAGTTATCCCTCAAAACAGGTAAGAAATTGCAGAAGGCACATTTGGAAGTGACTACCCGATACTAACCACAATATGTTAAAGCAGTGCAGATTATCAGTCTACATTAAGAGGCAGGAGGGACAAAATTAGAAAATGTAACACTTCCGCGAAAATAGAAAACCTAACGTATCAAACCTTTTAAAATATCTGCGAATAACCTTTCAAAATAGTCATATTCCTCCGAAAGGATTTCCGATTTTAGTAATTCGATTTACTTTGCAAACAAATATCCCCAAAACATGCAAAGAATTATACTTCAATATAAAGAAAAGCAGCAGCGAAACCAAAAATGGAAATGAGAAAGTACCGGGATAAAACTCAAGATTCAAAATATCTCAGATCTTAAGCAATGCACACCAATCTCAACAAAATTAAGCAAATGAACATAGTAAAACATAAGCTAAAAGTTTAAGCCATGAGACCCTTGATTAATGAGGAGCTATTGAAACGAATTGTCTCGAAAAAAAGAAAGCAAATATCCAACTCCAGGAAACAAAATTTCTGTAATTCGATTTAACAATCTGAAATATCTTTCCAAATTATTAACTAGTTTCAATATCTGGCAAAGAAAAACGGTATTTGCGTATTGTATGTGCCATGCTGGCGTTTTTCGGCGACAGTAAATAGGTTGGAAAAAAATTCTAACGTACCAAGTGTTCACGAGGCAAGCCAACTACGCAGTTATTACGCAGAAAAAGGGATTGCTATAATTCACATTATCGTTGGTACTATTATTGGCAGTTTATCTCTCTGGCACGGATAATAAGGGAAAAAACGAAACATCTGGAAGACAACCATCATCCCTATTCACAACTCAAACTAACCTGAAGAAATTAAATCTAGACCAACTCGTCTAACTTCGATCCCTGCTAAAAATCTTCCGATTTACTTTGCATTGATTCGAATCCAACCGAAAATCGTACCGCGTACGAAAATCTGTCGAACACAAACTTAACATTTTAGCAAATGTTTCACTGTTCGTTTGCTTGATTTTGACGAGATTGGATCGATTTACTTTCTTTCGAAAGCTACAACGCCTCATAGAAAACAATCCTTAGAAGTAGGTATTTTAATTAAGGTCGCACTGGAGCAGCACAATAGGCTATTGGCAACGGGATCAATCCTCAAGTGAAAGATCCGAGGACAAAACGTCATTTTGAACCAGTCAGATGACGCGGTCATCTGAGCTGGCACCCCACTCTCGGTTGGTTGGGGGTTATGGCGCACACCACTCTCGAACCCACTCCCCAACTTCCATACTACACCAACGCGAGGACATTCGAGGCCTCGACAGATTTAACGTGCACGACGGTCTACGGTTGGATTCGAACTCGGTTGCTAATCCGTTACTCTCCCGACCAGGCTACCTCTTACCCTTTATTGAGTCAGCTATTTTTAAAGTGATTGATGAAATTCAGAAACCAATAAAAAAGAACTTGTAACATAGGAGCAATTGATTCTGTTGGGAAAATGTCTCAAAATAACAGATCGACCCGTTCACAACTTTCTCAGACAGGGATCAAGTTCTCTTTCCCATCCTCGAAACAAGTTCCATCAGCATTTTTATTTACGACTAGCTGTACCGGGCCACGCGTTGCTGTGGCTCATCTGGTTCAATTGAAAAGAAAGATTGCCATTGTGCATTCATCCCAAACGATAAGTTTGCATTTTTGCAATACTTTTCCCATGCTGGATGCTTTGGAAATGTTACACGTGGGGGATTCAATGAATTGCATGTCAAATGGCAATTTCAAAGCAGTTCTTCCACCTGGTATCAAAGTCGCAGCTATTCCGGACGACGCAAGTGCTAAGGCAATGTGATTTTGGGATCTGAATCAATCGATTTAGGAACGTTTTACCAGTTCCTCCTGGCGTTACATTTTTATTTATATAGCTAAGTAGACTAAAACATGCGCGTATTCGAATGCTACATTGTGACAAAATTTCAAGGCAATCGGTGAAATATTTTGGGAGATTTTGCGTTAGGAACAAACGAACATTACATTTTTATTTATATAGATAGATATGAAACCAATCTTTACGGACTAAACATTATCATTTAGATTATTTGCAAAGGATACAATGCAAAAACATTTATCAAATTCCAAAATACAACAAAATTTCTAAATGGTGCAATTATTGGAAACCCGCCTGACAAATGCCATTCGATCAACCGATACCGCAAGAGAAATCCCAAACATCGGAGGAAAACATCCCTTGGACCGCCCAACTGAAATTTCTTGTCATTTTCTCAAAATTAGTTAGAGGCAACGACTGATTTAACGTGCACCCCCGTGTAAGCTACGGTCCGAGTTTGGAACATGTCGGTTGCTAATCCGTTGCTCTTCCAACTGGGCTACCGAGGCCGACATTAGAACCCAAATTTAAAGTTAAAAATAAAACTTACCATAGATCTTGCCATACTCCGTGTCACCACAGTGCCCGATGGATTTGGCACCGTGGGGGCAGCTTTCGGTACTTTAGTACGAACCTTCATAATTATATCAAATGTAGCACAAAGATCACAATAATAACAAGCTTTGAAACAGATCGAGCCTGAACTGTTGTATAAATGTAAGAACGAGAAAGTGGGAAAAGTGCTCATTGCCAGAGGACGCAAACTCATAGTCTTCGCCAAATCAAAAATTACTTCCCAACGTTTGGGCGTTTGGTAGGTATGGTATTTTAATTAAAGTCGCACTGGACCAACACAATGGGCTATTGGCGACGGTGCGGGATCAATCTCAAGGGAAAGATCCTTTTTTGGTATTTTAATTAACGTCTCACTGGTGCAACACAACGGGCTATTGGTGACACTCTGGGATCAATCCTCAAGGGAAAAGCCCGGTTTGGAAGAGTAACGGATTAGTAACCGGAGCGTTGCGAATCTAGCTAAAGACCGTCGTGTACAAAGTGGGCTGGTGCACGTTAAGTCTGTCGTGGCCTCAAATGTCCTCACGTTGACGTGGTGTGGAAGTTTGGAGAGTGGGGTGTCAGCTCAGGTGTTGCCTCGTCATCTGACCGTGGTTCAAATTTACGAGGTGTTGTCCTCGGATCTTTCCCATCGGGATGGATTCCGGACCGTTGTCAATGCCAGTTGTGTTGCTCCAGTGCGACGTTACATACCTACTTTTAAGCAATTGAACTTTTCATAACTTGTGTAAGCAACTGTTCTTTATAATGAGATGTTTAGAAAGTTATGCAATGTTCATGTTATGAAAAAATTCTATATCTGAATAAACGTCGCTCTTGAGCGAATAAAGGGACTATCGGTCCGTGATGAATCCCGAAGCAAAAAGATCCGAGGACACTTCCTACTTTTGAACCAGATGGACGAGGTCAATACTTATGCTGCCACCCCACTCTCCAAACTTCCACACCAGGTCTATGTGATATTCTCAAAGTGAAACTATGAGTTTTTAAATCATTGAGAAAATTATCAGTCTTTTGTACGCATTCATTTTGCGCCCAAACTCGAAGAATTCAATTTATTTGAACATTCATATATTTGAGGGGCCGCGGTGGCCCGGTTGGAAGAGTAACGAACTAGCAACCGAAGGGTTGCGAGTTCGAATCCAGCCAAACACCGTCGTGTACAAAGGGGGCTGGTGCACGTTAAATCTGTCGTGGCCTCAAATGTCCTCACGTTGGCGTGGTGTGGAAGTTTGGAGAGTGGGGTGCCAGCTCAGGTGTTGCCTCGTCATCTGACCATGGTTCAAAATTACGTGGTGTTGTCCTCGGATCTTTCCCTTTGGGATTGATCCCGGACCGTCACCAATAGCCCATTGTGTTGCTCCAGTGTGACGTTAATTGAAATACCCACCCCATATATTTGGGGGTGGGGGGGGGGTATTTCAATTAACGTCACACTGGAGCAACACAATAGGAATTTCAATTAACGTCACACTGGAGCAACACAATGGGCTATTGGTGACGGTCCGGGATCAATCCCAGAGATCCGAGGACAACACCACGTAATTTTGAACCACGGTCAGATGACGAGGCAACACCTGAGCTGGCACCCCACTCTCCAAACTTCCACACCACGCCAACATTAGGACATTTGAGGCCACGACGGATTTAACGTGCACCAGCCACCTTTGTACACGGTCTTTGGCTCGATTCGAAGTGGCCCGATTGAAAGAGCAACGGATTAGCAACCGGAGGGTTACGAGTTCGAATCCAGCCGAACACCGTCGTGTACAAAGGGGGGCTGGTGCACGTTGAATCTGTCGTGGCCTCAAATGTCCTAACGTTGGCGTGGTGTCAAAGTTTGGAGAGTGGGGTGCCAGCTCAGGTATTGCTTTGTCATCTGACCGTAATCAAAATTACGTGGTTTTGTCCTCGGATCTTTCCCTTTGGGATTGATCCAGGACCTTCACCAATAGCCCGTTGTGTTGCTCCAGTGTGACGTTAAATAAAATACCTACCTACCTTCGAGTGTGTTTCTCTCTGTTGTATGTAGAACTTGCATTGCGTGTGTCTCTATTTCTTGATATTGTACGTCTTGTGTCTGGCGCAACATGGCCAAATAACCATATTGTCCATAGCCAAATAACCGTATGGCCCTTGCGCCATAAACTCCAAAACCAACCTTGGATCTTTTCCTTCGGGATTGATCCCGGACAGTCGCAAATGGGCCGTTGTGTAGCTCCAGTGCGTTTTTAATTAACTACCCACCTAAACGATTCCTTTGATTGTTTAGTTTACAAAAGGGTAAAAAAAATTAACGTAATTTTTACGTGTAACGTTATTTTTACGTTAAGTTTAAAAAAGTTTGGTAGGTATTTTAATTAACGTCGAACTGGAGCAACACATCGGGCTATTGTTAATATGGCACCCCACTATATGCTATTGGTGACGGTCCGGGATCCCAAAGGGAAAGATCAGAGGACAACACCACGTAATTTTGAATCTCGGTCAGAAGGCGAGGCAACATCTGAGAGGCACCCCACTCTCGAAACTTCCACACCACGCCAACATTACATTTGTGACCTCGACAGAATTAAGCTGCACCAGCCCCCTTTCTACACAACGGTGTTTGGCTGAATTCGAATTCGCAACCCTCCAGTCGCTAATCCGTTGCACTTCCAACCGGGCCACCGCGGCTCCAAAAAAGTTTGGGAAACGTTTGATAAAAAAGGTAGGGGGCCGCGGTGGCCCGGTTGGAAGAGTAACGGACTAGCAACCGAAGGGTTGCGAGTTCGAATCCAGCCAAAACACCGTCGTGTACAAAGGGGGCTGGTGCACGTTAAATCTGTCGTGGCCTCAAATATCCTCACGTTGGCGTGGTGTGGAAGTTTGGAGAGTGGGGTGCCAGCTCAGGTGTTGCCTCGTCATCTGACCGTGGTTCAAAATTACGTGGTGTTGTCCTCGGATCTTTCCCTCTGGGATTGATCCCGGACCGTCACCAATAGCCCATTGTGTTGCTCCAGTGTGACGTTAATTGAAAATACCAAATACCAAAAAAGGTAGGTATCTTTGCTTTTTCATGTGTCATTGTGTGTGCACACACACACAGGAACCTTGGCGAATTATTACGAAAAATCTAGAGTTGGCGTGCTGTGCCTGGGCGTGGCTATGGCGGTGTTGAAAGTTTTAGCCAATCGAATACCTCGACGGGACTGTTACAAGTGGATCTGGCGCCTATTCTCAAGTGACATCGTTTCATTTCTAATTTTGCTTGTGCTCTGTGCAGACGTTGTCGAACTTGTGTTAATTTCATTGTATTAGATCAAGATTTTCCCTTTTGTTTGGAAAGCTCAGCACAACGAATCACCCAACTCCGAAATGTGAACTGCTGATCGTTTACTTATGCCCTTTCCTTTGTATGAAATTGACTTCCCTAAAAGAAACATTGTTCAACTTATTTCTGAATGATTCTCGAGAATTCAAGCTCCGGTTAAATTAGCTGCAGGATTGCAAGGTAGGTCACTCATGTTAACTAGTTGCATGCTTATTACTTTCTTGATACTTGATCTTTAAAGAATCGCTATTCGCGTGCGGATAAATGTATTCATACTTAAGCTAGGTGATATTAAACTTATCCATTGTTCTCATTTCCGCTAAATTTAAACCCAAGAACTCTTCAGATATCAAATACATTTAACCTGATGTTTGAAAAGTAGCCTTCTGTTGAATAGTAATTTCAAGTGTGATATTGTATGTCGGTACAGCTGTAGTCTCTGCCGCGCGCGGTGGCAACGCGTTTTTTTTGGCGGCGTGTTTGGCGCACTTTTTATGTCGCCAAGGAAATCTTCCAACATCGAATATATACTGCATACGTACGGAAGAATTATGTAAATCTGAATTAAACAACATTTTGACTAGAAAAACCCTGCAAATATTGAATAATTATATGGACTTTTAGCGTAGTTATAAGCGACTCATGCCGGTGAGGGTAACCCATTTTTTCTCGAATTTCCAACAGTGAATCTATACTGTACATATGGATGAAATGAATCAAAAAATCAACATAAGTAGAATATAAGTTATTTTAACAGTTTTCACTGTAAATGAGGGTTTCCTGTTTAAACGGGGCTGCCAGTCGTGAACTGAACCCTCAGTCGCACCCCATTCGTTTTCTTTTTAAATGGAACGAAATTTCAAAGCAAACCATTATAGGAACCCTTGTGTTTTCCCATGCGATCTGCAAAGATCTGCCTCCCCTATATCTTCCGTCTTTGTACCCCTTAAAATCTCATATGTCAAAAAAAAATCTCCATCTTCAAATTACTCTTACGGAACCATGACCCGTGTCTAATAGATTTATAACTACGACAAGGCTTATCATCCCGACGATTTCGACAAATCCATGTGTAACCATCGCTAACAGCATTCCTAACTGAAAAAGTCATATCCCCGTTACATTTATCACATGAAACTTTAGATTTAATTAATCCCGTTTCCTTTAAAAAATTTAAAAAAAGCTCTTTATCTCGACACAACTCGTAACAAAAAAAACGATTAGCTACTTCCTCAGTCCCGTAAGTTAGCCTACCACCAGAAAAAGAAAACTTTAAATTGCGAGCAAAATTCTCCTGAAACTTATCTACAATACTAAAAACAGAAGGCATCTTAAATAAGGAATTCTAGAAATAATAAAATAAAATAAACCGAAAAAGTACAACCTGATGCAATATCCTAAAAAGAAAAGACCCGCTCCCCACCGTGTCCAAACTAAAAAGAACAACCAATAAGTATTAGTATTGCAGATAAGTCTGAAACTTATCTACAATACTAAAAACAGAAGGCATCTTAAATAAGGAATTCTAGAAATATTAAAATAAAATAAACCGAAAAAGTACAACCTGATGCAATATCCAGAAAAAAAAGTCCCGCTCTCCACTTCTATCCTGAAAAAAAAAGACCCGCTCTCCACCGTGTCCAAACTAAAAAGAACAACCAATGCTGGACAGAACTGGACGCCGGCAAGGTTGCCATAAAAACAGGTTAACCCTAACCAGGAGAAAATTCGAGAAAAAAATGGGTTACCATCACCCGGTATGAGTCGCTTATAACTACGCCAAAAGCCGCGCCAAGAGTCGTTGCCACCGCGCGCGGCAGAGACTACAGCTGTACCTGTATGTCGTCAACAAAAGTTATAAAATACGTACCATACCGACCGTTAACTCCAATGGCTTGCAGAAACCTTGGTAATTAATTTTTGTCAATTCGCGATAGTGGATGTGAAAATATAGTCTTACAGGTTTATAAAATCAAGCTGATTTTAATCGGCATTCCCTCGTACAGATTTGATATAACGACTTTGTGCAGAGAACAGCAAACCCGCTTCATCAGGTTTATAGAAACCTTGCAATTTGAATTTTATCTTATGCTATCTTATTTGATTTTACCATGCCCAAACTAACAGGTTTGAAAGAATGTATTTGATCAAAAATCCATTCATAAAGAAAAAGGCCCAAACCTTACCAAAATTTGATATTTTTCACATTCCTTTCACACCACTGATCCCGTAACATATACACATGGCAAGATCGTATAAAATTTAACGCATTAATTTTTTTATCGCATATAACTTTTTCTCTAGTGTTTAGGGCAAGAGGATTTTGTACCATTGAATGCCTTCTAAATCTCGTTAGGAACCATGTGGCTGGTTTAAAAATTGGTTACGCTAGTGATCGTCAAATGTCGTTAGTGCTCGCCAAATTTTTCTTTGGTGTGATGTGATAATCATTTGATGCAGAGCATAATTTTTGAATTAGTAACTTAATTTTCTAGCACTGAGAAGCATGCCAATTTTTACCATTGGATAATTATGAAAATGCTGCATTTGAATTGCCCATTGAACTTGAGAAACCCAGATCTCATGGGTCTAACAATTCTTCGATATGTGTTGAATATTTAGATGTGTGCTTTGATAATACATGTTATTGTGCTATAGTGTGCTTATACTACAAGCTTCTATGGATATGTTAGCAATGTCAAAGATAGTTATTTTAAAGATATAGAATTTTTAAATGCATTATGTTATTGATTACTAGTTGCTAGTAACTTAAACTTAGTGAAGTTAAACTTGTTCAAATGAAGTCTTAATACTCTTCTTTTTCAGAATTTGATGGTAAACTTGCTGCAAATTTTGCATAGAACTGGGATAGCATGCCAACAGACTTCCACAGATTTGGTAACAGTCCAAGATTTGCAACATGAGCATCCGGAGAGATGTGGTATTGCTTTCCCCACAACACACATAATGACTGAATAACATCGAGTGGTTGAAGAATTTCCAAAGGATCCCATTGCTCAAACAGTCTGAAACTTGGAAGAAGCCATGTTGGAAAAGCTGCAGGTTACAGGGAGGAAAAAGTGTGCTTGTCCCTCAGAGGGTTAAAATAGGCCTTAAAAAATCACCAAAGTGCTCACTAGAAGGAAGTAAAGGGGTTTCTAAGCCTTAATTCACTAAGCTGACCGTGCCAAGGGCACTGCATTTTGTCCTGATCGCATCCTGACCAAACGTAATTCAGCGGTCTTGATCCCTGCTCCTAGAAACGTCCATGTGTTTGCTGTACGGTTTCTCACTATATCACCCAAGGCACTATCCTCGCATCAATGTCTGAATTGAAGGTAGGATTTTTCGTTTGTTTTAAATTTTTTAATCTCATGTTAAAAGGTATTTTTCCATTATAGCCTTACCAATAAACTTCAGTGGCAATTTGGCGTATTTTCACTTATTTCTTGCCGCTATTTGTTTCCATACGAGCTTTTTGTTTTTTGGCGCCGTTTTAGCTTATATTATATTTAGATACTTATGTAATTGAATTTATGTGGTGTCGGCTATATAATTCATTTTTTTCATTGCAATGAGTATTAATTTGTTTTGTGTACGTTTAGTCATTTAATTAGTCAGTAATTAAAACCATCTTTTTCTGTACTTGTTTATTGTTAGTTGGGCCGGGTAGTAACGGAAATGAGTGGTGTGGCTATAACGGAAGAGTACCATGAATATTCTGTTTTCAAGGCCATTATGCAGTATAATGATTCTAGTTAATGCATTCCAATTTTCTTTTCTGTTGGCTTATGCTATGAAGAGATAGTGTATTGTCTACTATAAGAACCACCAAGACTGACAGCAGTTGCTATGGAAACCGGTTGTGGGGATGTTTTAATTTGATATAGTTTTTAGTGTTTGCTGGTGGCAGAAAGGTAGTTAACTAATATAGGTATAGCCCCAATAACTACAAACTCCATCCCATATTACAATAAACTGCAAAGTATTTTCAACCATAACACTCCTGCTGTCATTACCAACAAGAGGGTTCAATGTTCTTAGTGCATCGGCCTTTCCAAGTTCATACATAGACATTTGTTTATGAATGAAACCGCTCCATCGTGCCATTAACCATACACCAAACTTTAACTTCACATTTTATCAACTTTATCACAGATATTATCAATACCTCATCACCAATTTTATCAGATTTGTTGGGCTACCCACCTCATCCATCACTTTTAATCATCCTTCAATATACAAGATTTTTACCACATTTATAATTGATAAGATTGAATTTCATGAAGTTTTATCTAAGATGGGGACACACCATCTTAAGCATTAAAAAATAAGGGTTTACACTTCTCAGTTAAAATTTTTATTTTGACTTTATGCAACTTAATTGTTTTTATTCCTTGCATTTCTCCTTATAATGTTAGTCTAATTATACTATCAATCTATTTTCTCATTTTATTTTCTAGTGTTTGGTGCAGCTTATTCTTTTCTGAATCTTGCACCTTAAAACTCAAACCAATCATGCCATATTACAACTCCTGTATGAACAGTTGATTGTTAGGCAATTGAAAACATGGGTTTCTGCACTTAGTCTATGTTACACTTGACCAAGGGTACTCGTATGACAACACTACAATAAATTATTTCTATAACAAGATTCATAACATATTAACGAGGTATGATTAGGGAAACTTCAGCTTACCTGTTACCTTTTTTATTTTGTTAACCTCAAAAATGTTTTCAAGGAGCTCAACATTCTTGGTACCATCTCCTGAATATGGCCCCCACATAACCTACTTAAAATTATTTTTGGAACTCAATATCCAAAATAAAAGATTTCGAAAGCTGAAGTTGAAAAACCATTTTTATTAAATTGATAGAACAATTGCATCAATTATAATGCGTGCAGCAAGTTCAGTGGCTTATAATTACGAAAAATTTCACTTAATATTTGACTAAATTGTACAACCGAAATTTTTGCCTAGTGTTATTGTGCTCTCGATTTGCCTAGTTGGTTTCACTACACTAGTTTCGTTTCTCCCAAAACGTGTATGATGTTCTTTAAAAATTACTCAAAATATGGTGCTATTTTTACCTGGAGGATTTTTTTTACCAGAGCTCACATGCTCTTCTAATGTGCACACATGTTCTTAGAAAGGTAAAGCTGTTGGAACTGAGTTCAGAACATAATATTCTCGGATATAAAAGTTTAAGAAATTCACACTTCATAAAAAATCATTCTAAAATCACACATGAACCAAACTCAAGATAAATTAACTTTTATATATTATTTCCAACATTAATAAGTTGCTATAAAAAGTAATTAATACTTTTCCTGTGTTGTAATATTTCTGCGTTCCCAGTTGTGATGTTAGTTATCTGAAGGCACAACTAAATGAAATTTTATTCAATTGTGGAAAATCATCAAAAACCGATCTAATCACTTGAAAATTAAAATACAATTGGTCTTAAAAGTCGAAGCAGTATAAACTGGTAGTGTGTATAAACTGGAAGTTATAGAAACTGGCGAAGCAGTATAAACTGGTAGTAAACAGAAAAACATGTGTTTCACGAGGAATGGAGACGATTTGCACACTTTCAAACTTTCGTAGGCTGTAACTCCCAAACCCCTCGATGGATTTTAAAATCGCTTGGTACGATTATTCTTGGATATGTAGAGAATATGCACAGCAATTTTCAGACAAATCGTAGGAGTGGTTTGGGAGAAAATGGGAATCAACCAAATTTCAGTGCAGTCCGGGGGGAAAAAAGTGGTATGCTCTAAATCAAAAACCCTTCGATGGATTTTAAAATCGCTTGGTACGATTATTCTTGGATATGTAGAGAATATGCACAGCAATTTTCAGACAAATCGTAGGAGTGGTTTGGGAGAAAATGGGAATCAACCAAATTTCAGTGCAGTCCGGGAGGAAAAAAGTGGTATGCTCTAAATCAAAAACCCCTCGATGGATTTTAAAATCGCTTGGTACGATTAATCTTGGATATGTAGAGAATATGCACAGCAATTTTCAGACAAATCGTAGGAGTGGTTTGGGAGAAAATGGGAATCAACCAAATTTCAGTGCAGTCCGGGGGGAAAAAAGTGGTATGCTCTAAATGAAAAACCCCTCAATGGATTTTAAAATCGCTTGGTACGATTATTCTTGGATATGTAGAGAATATGCACAGCAATTTTCAGACAAATCGTAGGAGTGGTTTGGGAGAAAATGGGAATCAACCAAATTCTATTTGGTATGCTCTAAATCAAAAACCACTTGATGGACTTTAAAATCCCTTTGTGGATCTCTTTAGAACGAGACTAAACATCTATCCTGCAAGTTAGAACGTGTTCCTAGCATTATTAGAGCCGGAATTACGTTTGTTTTAGCTAAAACGCGAAAAACGTGCGTTTCCCGAGGAATGGAGACTATTTGCACATTTTCGTAACTTTCGTAGGCTGTAAATCCCAAACCCCTCGATGGATTTTACAATCGCTTGGTACGATTATTGTTGGATATGTAGAGAATATGCACAGCAATTTTCAGACAAATCGGACGAGCGGTTCGGGAGAAACGGGAATCAACCAAATTTCAGTGCATTCACGGGACCCAATTTTAACATCGGCCCAAATGGGAAAATCCAAACCCCTCGATAGATTTTAAAATAACTCGGTACGATTTCTCTTGGATATGCCCAGAATATCCCCTAAAATTTTCAGACAAATCGTACGAGTGGTTTGGGAAAAAACGGGAAAAGGTGATTTCCCGGACCTCTGCCTTGGCAACTTTGGGAGGCCATAACTCCCGAACTAATGGACCGATTTTAAAATCGAATCGCCCATCTTGTTTCTGGTCTCAAAAATATACGGGACAAAAATTGACAGACCAATCGGATAACCGGTTATGGAATGGTCCGCAAAAGAGTGGCAAAGTTTGACTTTTTTCGCCGTTTAACATGGGAAATCACTCCCCTCCGGCAGGAAAAAAATTCCCATTTGAAAACTTATGGTCCAATTTTAAAATCGCTTTGTGGATATCTTTAGAACGAGACTAGACATCTATCCTGCAAGTTACAACGTATTCCTAGCATTATTAGAGCCGGAATTACGTCTTTTTTAGGAAAAATGCGAAAAACGTTTCTTCACGAGGAATGGAGACGATTTGCACACTTTCAAACTTTCGTAGGCTGTAACTTCCAAACCCCTCGATGGATTTTAAAATCGCTTGGTACGATTATTCTTGGATATACAGAGAATATGCACAGCAATTTTCAGACAAATCGTAGGAGTGGTTTGGGAGAAAATGGGAATCAACCAAATTTCAGTGCAGTCCGGGGGGAAAAAAGTGGTATGCTCTAAATCAAAAACCCCTCGATGGATTTTAAAATCGCTTGGTACGATTATTCTTGGATATGTAGAGAATATGCACAGCAATTTTCAGACAAATCGTAGGAGTGGTTTGGGAGAAAATGGGAATCAACCAAATTCTATTTGTTATGCTCTAAGTCAAAAACCACTCGATGGATTTTAAAATCCCTTTGTGGATCTCTTTAGAACGAGACTAAACATCTATCCTGCAAGTTAGAACGTGTTCCTAGCATTATTAGAGCCGGAATTACGTTTGTTTTAGCAAAAACGCGAAAAACGTGCGTTTTACGAGGAATGGAGACGATTTGCACATTTTCGTAACTTTCGTAGGCTGTAAATCCCAAACCCCTCGATGGATTTTAAAATCGCTTGGTACGATTATTGTTGGATATGTAGAGAATATGCACAGCAATTTTCAGACAAATCGGACGAGCGGTTCGGGAGAAACGGGAATCAACCAAATTTCAGTGCATTCACGGGTCCCAATTTCAACATAGGCCCAAATGGGAAAATCCAAACCCCTCGATAGATTTTTGAATAACTCGGTACGATTTCTCTTGGATATGCCCAGAATAAGCACTAAAATTTTCAGACAAATCGTACGAGTGGTTTTCGAAAAAACGGGAAAAAATGATTTCCCGGACCCCTGCCTTGCCAACTTTGGGAGGCCATAACTCCCGAACTAATGGACCGATTTTAAAATCGAATGGCTCATCTTGTTCCTGGACTCAAACATATACGGGACAAAAATTGACAGACAAATCGGATAATCGGTTCGGGAATAGTTGGCGAAGGAGTGACATAGTTTCACTTTTTTCGCCGTTTAACATGGGAAATCAGTACCCTCCGACACTCAAAAAATTTCCATTTGAAAAGTTATTGTCCGATTTGAAAATCGTAGGCCTTGTTCTTGAGATAGTGATGGAGTGGTATTTGGATTTTATATATATTGAGGAACAACCAAGTTTTGATAATTTAATGACGATACATATTTCTCAAACATTTATTAAATGCACTCATCTTTATTCTATAAACGAAATCTTGAAATAAAATTGAGATCTTGTTGACTTCTATACATTTAATGAATTCTTTCAATGTATTTGATATTGAATTTCACAAAATATTGGTTCTATTTTTTCATTCTGCAAGAAGTTTTTCTCAATAGGTAATTTTTATAGGATATTTCAAATGTATTAATCCTGTTTTTAATAATGCCAAATATTTCCAATAGAATTGAAGTCTGGACATTTTTCATGAGATTTACAGGTGGTTATCAAAATAATGGAAACACCTGTGAATAAAAGTGACATTTAACAATGCGCTTCGTAAGCATTAAAATATAATCCTAGCTACCAGTTTTTTTAATACAAAAAGTACTATATATCATGGTAGTATGAGGTAGCTTTAGTGAAGTTGTATACGTCGTGGATTTTTGTCAAAAGCGTAAAATGTCAGACCTCAGACTTTCAAAGAGGCCAAATTGTAGGAGCCCGACTAGTTGGAGCAACTGTGACCGAAACATCCCAGCTCTTAGGCGTTTCTAGAGGTACGGTGTCTAAAGTCATGACAGCGTACACACAGCGTGGCAAGACAAGCTCGGCAAAGCAAAATAGTGGACGGAAGGAGAAGCTGAGTGAAAGAAACCGATGGGTATTGAAGCGGATTGTAATGTCTAAAAAGAAAACAACTGCAGCCAAAGTGACCGCAGAGCTCAATCAACATCTGGATTCTCCAGTGTCAATAATTAGTTAGGAGGCACCTTCATAAACAGAACATTTACGGCAGAGTAGCAATTCCCAAGCCACTTGTCACAGATGTTAATGCCAAACGTCGTCTATAGTGGTGCCACAACCACAAAATCTGGTCGCCACAAAGTCTGGACATTTTTTGTGAGATTTACTTGGGTATGGTGAAATATATAATCTACAAATTCGGGCTGATTATTATCCTGGAAAGAGTTGGATAGCCCTGCCCAGTTTTTAATCACTTGAAATTTTCTTTCAGAATATTTAAATACAATAACTTTCAGAATAATAAAATAAACTTAAATAACTTTCAGAATATTTAAATAATAAAATTATATTAAATAAATTAATATAATTTTACAGTCAGTTGTCAAGTTCTAAGAACAAGAAAACGCCCCAGATCATCTGCTAGAATCATGCTACACGAGAAATAGCTTTAGTCATGATTTTTAAATTTTAAATGCTTTTGACAATTAACAAATTTTCTCGGAAGTGGAGATTTCAATACGAAAATTTAACTTGAATCTGAGATTCCCTCCACACAAATTATTTTCGAATTCTGAATAAAGACTTACTGTTCTGATTGCATGACTTTTTATAGCACACGTTTTTGGGCCTTCCTAAGTGGTGTGTAATAGCCCGTTGTGTTGCTCCAGTGTGACGTTAAATACCTACATACCTTTAGGGGATCACGAACTCGAGATCTTTTCTGAGTTTAGTGCCTCATAAAAACACGGGGGTCGTGCTCCCAGGATACACCGAAGCGAGTGTTGGAATCGGTCTCAAACCTCCATTTATAGTGCCGTGTGGGGCACATAAATTTGAAGAATGTAAATCTTTGAATGTATAAAAGTGAAGAAATTGGGGATCATGATCTGATCTTGTAAGTTTTTAAACCATAAGACTTGGTCACGTAATAAAATTTATTTTTTATGTATAAAAACTCTGTCTTCAATTGATAAAACCCAACAATTGGTTATGGGCCCCAGACCTTAAGCTGAACCTGAATTCTGCCACTACCGGTTTCCAGTATGATGGGTATTCAAGAAATGTCCATGTTTTCCTTCCCGAAGTTATCGGATTTCAACTATGTCACGTGGAAGACGGACATGAAGGTATTGCTAATGGACCGGAACTGCTGGGAATTTATCATTAAAACGGAACCTCTATTATTGGAAGATGCTCCAGAACAAGAAAAAAGAGACTATCGTTATAGGAAGCAGAGGACATACACAACTATCTACCAGGGCATAGACAGAAAATATCAAGTCTTAATTTCATCTACTGAGGACGGTAAGGAAGCCTGGGATATATTAAAGACCAACTTTGAACCAGCATCTAGAGCACGATTGGCAGGCCTTGTGGACGAGTTCTTTTCAATCCGCTACCAGCCGGAGGACGAATCCATTGGACTCTTCTGCAAACGAGTGCATGAGAAGCTGTTACAGATAAAAGAAGGTGGATTCGAAATCCCAGACCTTTTAGTTTGCTTTCAACTAATAAGACATTTGCCTCACGAATACGATAATCTGGTACAATTGCTATACAGGATGGATGACAACGAGTTCACGCTAGACAATTTGTCTAAACATTTAATAACAGAATCCAGCCGAATCGAGCTGAAGCGGAAAGACGAAGGCACAAAATTAAGTATCGTGGCCGATGCTTATGCTACAAGAAACAAGTCATCTAGATACAAGGAGACACGGGCGTCTACTCCTGATCACAGCAGATGCGTACTGGACCCTGAATTAATTCCTTCAAGCCCAAGAAAGTCGACAGTTTGTCGTATGGGGCCGCGACCATTCTGTAACTATTGCAAAAAGTCGGGACATTACGAATCGAAGTGCTTCAAGAAAAGCAATCGGCAGAAACCTGGTGGTGAATTATTTTATATGGAGGACAATCCAAAAACTGATCTTCAACGTGCCTATGCAGTTTCAAATTTTCCAAATGAAAGACCGAGGGAATTTCTCATTGATTCAGCTGCAACTGCTCACTTCTGTAAAGAACGTGATATGTTTACGACATTCAGAAAACTACCACCACAGAAGATCCTAGTCGGAGACAAGGACAGCACCTCGGAAGTATTAGGTATGGGTGATATTCAATTTACAGTTTTAGATAGAAACAGAAATTATGATATAACTTTAAAAGATGTGTTATACTCGCCTAATATGAGAAGAAATTTAATTAGTGGTGCTCGTATTGACCTTGTGGGAAACCAAATTAAATGGGGAAATAACAAAATGATTATTTATAATAGTTATAATAAATATTTGTTTACTGTTCCCAGAATTGGAAAATTGTATATCTTAAAAGGTTATCCCAAGATTAAAAATTATACATATGTAACTGGTTTAGATCTAGAAAAAGCCCACCGTAGGTTTTGTCATGTTAACATGCCCTTAATTGAAAATATGAGTAAAATTAATTGTGTAAAAGGAATTGAAAAACTTAATTGTAAAAATATAGATAAAAATTGTAAGATTTGTGCTATTGCTAAATCCACTAGAATATCCTTAAAAAGAAACTATATGTACGAAAGGAAAACTAAAAATGTTTTGGAAAGGATCCATATGGATTTGTGGGGTCCTGCTCCAGTTAACTCTCTAGGTGGAAACAAATACTTTTTATCTATTATTGATGATTTTTCACGTAAAGTAACTGTTTATATTATTCGAAATAAGAATGAAGTTTTTGATTACTTTAAAAAATACTTGGTTAAAGCTGAAAGACAGCTAAATGTTAAGTTAAAATGTGTCCGAACTGACAATGGTTTAGAATTTTGTCACAAAGAATTTAAAAAGTTTTTAAATGATCTAGGAATAAAAATCGAAAGAACTTCAACTTATACCCCTGAACAAAATGGCGTTGCAGAAAGGTTCAATAGAACAGCCATGGATTGTGTCAGAGCTATGCTTCAAGACAGTGGTTTACAACCACAATTTTGGTCAGAAGCACTTTTAGCATTTATTCATACTAAAAATAGATGCGAACACAAATTAACTGAGGGTATATCTCCTAACGAAATATGGACTGGTTTCAAACCATCAGTAAAACATTTTAGAATTTTTGGCTCTTTGGCATATGTTCATATTCCTAAAATACAGAGAAATAAATTACAACCCAGAGCTAAACTTGGTATTTTGACAGGATATGGTTTGAAAACTAAAGGTTACAGAATATATATCCCAAACGAGAAGAGAATAGTTGAAACAGTCCATGTTCATATCGACGAAAGTAAGAAAGCTGTTGATGTACTATTTGGTAAAAACTTTGAGTACGTTTCTTTCGATCTTAATTCTAATATTCCTATTTATCAATCAAATGAAAATATAAAAGTAAAATCGGAAAGTGAAACTCAAGTTTTAGATTCTAAATATTTAGTTAAAACTGAGAACTTAAAATGTCTTAACATTTCAAATTGGCGAAGAATCGAAAAACCTAGAAATAAAAGCAATAGGATAGATGTATACTATTATTCTCCTGAAAATTTGAGAATGAGATCTTTAAATGATATTAAAAAATACTGTACTAAAAATAAGATTAGGTTTGATCCTGTAAATTTCAATTTTAAGCCAGAAACTGAACATCCTAATGTGGATATTTCTAATGTGCCATCTACTTCTAGTGATGAATCTAACTTTTTGGACCAACAGATGTACGACATGTATGATCAGTGTTACAATGTCGAAATCCCCAAAAGTTATGAAGAAACGCAAACAAGTAAGGATAAAATTAAATGGAATATTGCCATGAATGAAGAAATTCAGATAATGAAGGATAGGCAAGTATGGAAATTAGTGGACACACCCCCAAATACAACCATAATTGGAAGTAAGTGGGTGTACAGCTTAAAAATGGACGAAAACAATATACCTAAAAGGTATAAAGCTCGTCTTGTTGCTCAAGGTTTTAAGCAAAAACCCGGCATTGATTTTAAAGATATTTTTTCACCAGTTGTGAATTTTTCTATTGTTAGATTATTGTTTGTACTATTGATTTCTATGTTGGGTTGGTATCACTGTCAAGTTGACGTGAAAAGTGCATATTTATATGGACACCTTAAGGATACTATATACATGAAACAGCCAAAAGGATTTGTGCTGAAAGGATCCGAAAACAAAGTATGTCTATTGGAAAAGGCTATATATGGTCTGCATCAAAGTGGTAAAGAATGGAATTTGGAATTGGACGGTATTTTAACTAAATTAGGATTTTCTCAGTTAAATTGGTGTAATTGTGTCTACAAATTTAAAGATGTAATTTTAATTGTTTATGTAGATGATATGGTTTTGTTTTCAAAAAGGGAACATTTGATAAATGAAGTAATCGAATTATTGGACAAAAAATTGGATCTTACAGTCCTAGGTAAAACTAAATATTTGTTAGGCGTAAACTTTCAAGAAATTGAAAATTCGATTTATTTACATCAAATTACCTACATTGAAAAATTAATGTCAAAATTCAAAGATCTTCCTAAAAGTTTTGTGAATTTACCTTTTAAAATTGGTTGTAACTTACCTGATAAGGTTAAAGAGGAAGAAATAATTGAAAATGATTTAATGAGGAAATTTCCCTATCGTTCCTTAATAGGATGTTTATCGTTTTTGTCAGATAGATCCAGACCAGATATTGCATTTGCCGTTAATATAATGTCTCAGTTTTGTAATGGTTATACTTACAAACACTGGTCTTACGTTGTTGATATTATGAACTATGTTTTTCTTACAAAGGATTTTAAAATTAATCTTTCCAATGTAAAAAGTTCAAATTTGATTGCTTTTTCTGATGCAAATTGGGGATGTGGTCTCACAAACAGACATTCAAGCAGTGGCTATTTAATTTATTTTGGTAACATCCCAATATCATGGAAATCTTCTAAACAAAAGTGCATAGCTCTTAGCTCAATGGAATCTGAATTTATTGCACTAACCGATTGCACTAAAGAAGTTATTTGGTTTAGTAGAATTATAAATGAATTAAGTTTGTGTGATTACATAAGACCCCAAGTATATTGTGATAATCAATCTGCTATCTATTTTTCAAAAAAATAGTCAGGAAAATCAGAAAACTAAACATATTGATATCAAGTACAAATTTATTCGTAAATTAATAAAAGATGAACTATTCAACGTAAATTATATTTCATCGGAAAATAATTTGGCTGACTTTTTAACAAAGCCTTTATTGTTAAATAAATTTAAAAATATTATTACAAAAATATTTTGTTAGATTTATATATATATGTTGAATTGTAATACATCTGCTGAGGTTTTACAACCGATGGGGCCGTATGTTGGAATCGGTCTCAAACCTCCATTTATAGTGCCGTGTGGGGCACATAAATTTGAAAAATGTAAATCTTTGAATGTATAAAAGTGAAGAAATTGGGGATCATGATCTGATCTTGTAAGTTTTTAAACCATAAGACTTGGTCACGTAATAAAATTTATTTTTTATGTATAAAAACTCTGTCTTCAATTGATAAAACCCAACAGCGAGCTTTTTGTGTTTACATCCCACAACTGTCTCCCAATCCTTTTTCCCGTTTGACGACATTTTTTACTTGACGTTGTCTTGTGTTTGGCGCAGCTTGGTCAAATGACACTTACACCATAAAACCTGAAAGCAACCCACCTAACTGACGCTCGTCATTGTCGTTAGCGATTCAAAACTGCTATCCGGTTCGATTTGCGGAAATGAGTGATTACGTAGAACAAAGAATTCCAGAGGTTAATGGGTGACTACACATCACTTATAATCAGATTACTAAAGCTAATTTCTAAATATTCCTTTCAATAAGTGACGTCTTGCCGAGGTATCTCGTCATTACAAAAAATGATCAGATGTAACTTGACAGCCCTTGGGGAGGACATTGGCGGGAAAAGCCACTAGACTAATCCATTGGGTCTCGACTCCCTAGGACTATGTTCTTTGAGATCCAAACGCTATAACCGAGCGAGTAGATAAGCGCATTTGATTAAATTTTGTGTCCGTCCGCAGAAACTATTCAGATAATTAGGAAGGCTTGCCAAAAAGGAGTTCTTGCCTGAAGGAGGAATGATAAATCGCAACAACGTCGAGATTAGTGCACCAGCCCCCATGTACACAGACCTAGTCAGATTACACCCCCACGTGCATGACGGTCTTTGGTTGGATCGAGTTGCGAACTCGCAACCTTCCAGTTGCTAATCCGCTATTCTTCCAACCGGGTTACCGTGGCCCTGTTCCTGCTTTGAAGACGGAGAAAAAGTCTTATGTTTAATGTGCTTAGTTTCATATTACAAGGCTTGCGAACAGACCTCGTATTGTCTATACATGTTGTACATACATTGTCTATACATGTTGTACATACATTCTCTATACATGTTCATACATTTTGTACATAAACGTGTCAGGGTTTAGCAGTTATTTGTAATGATCGTATTCTGAAAATATCTACTTGACAGATGTTCTTTTTCAGGAAGGACGAAGCCTTTTGATGGACACCAACACAGGGTACAGCCCGATAGACAGACCCAATTACCTGCAATCCTGTACCCACGAGTGACGGATTTTAAACGAGGCTAAAGAAATACTTTCTGAGTTATCATATTCAGATAAACGTCGGTCAATTTCTTTATTAATTGAATCGGGTAAGTAATGAATAGTTTGATAAATTTTTGTTTAAACGGAGTGCTTTATATTTGAGTCGCATCAATTGACACAGTTCGAAAGATTTTGTTCTTCCAGAAGCAAGCGATTTGATTAAACTCAAACGGAAAAGTGTTCAACATTTCAAACTAAACAAATTCTACAATTTCAAACTGAGAAGTGAAATATTTGTATGATTTTCGATCCTTTGACGACTGAGGTCCTGTAGAATCAGACACAAGACAAGTAGTTTCCGAAAACTTGACAAATGGATTTATTCAACAAGATCATAACAGCAACAGACATAAGCGTCCAGCGACGCTAAGATCCGAAGAACAAGTGAGTGGAAATTGGGTGGAAAGTTAACGGGGGTAGTTAAAGTTGCAATTCCACCCCCAAAGAGGCTAAAAATAGATTTGGAGAGGGGAAGCGCTAACGTTTTCTGCGACCTTCACGGTCAGATGACGAGGTGCTACCTCGCCATCTGACCCCAAACTTCACTGCCCTCAAACACAACCATAAATGTTCCCCTCACAGATCCCTGCACAAAGAATCATCTCAAACTTAAATAAAAAGGATTAAAAACCATTAATGCTTTTTCATCTAACAAACGCATCGTAGCCTATATCGATTAGTCATCAGACTCTAATATGGATAAAGGAGGTGCTGGGGTACTTCTGATTACAGATGGAGAGGAATTATAAATGAAGGCTGGAAAAATTTCCTCCAATTTCAATGAACTCATAGCTACAAATATAGCTCTTGAAACTTATTTCAATCTCATCAACACAGAAAAGCGAGGGAATTATATTTATAGTGATTCCAGATGTCTTGGAAGCAACTCAAAATAAGCCCAAGGTCACTTCTGCACCAACTCATGTGCTTGGAGAAAAGTGTTCCATGGATTCCTTCACATGAAGGAACTGTAGATCAATTGCAAAAAAGAAGCCTGAGAATCGAATGCAGAACTCTTACTGGTGTTAAAGCTTTGGTAAAACTCATTTCACAAGAAATTAAATTAAACAAATTTGGAATTAAGATCGATAGAAAAACTCACATTATCCAGACTGAGAACCGGACATTTTCAAGGCATGAAAAGTAAGTGATGGAACCATAACGTATAGACATCGTAATAACTGTATGGGCGTTGAACCCCTAATCCTTTATTTAACTGCGATAGTAGCTGCTCATCAAATCATCAATTACCATCCTGAACAAAAGCTTTAAAGATGGAAAAGAATCGACATCGCCAAAGATGCAAAATGTACACGGTGACATTTGACGGGAATGGACGCAATACATAGATACCCTTAAGCCCCTTTAGAAAGATTCTATAGGTGAAATAGTTTAAATTTGTTAGAAATCGTACAGGGACGACTGCGAGGTGGAATTGGAAAAGGTTACGGTTGGTTTATGTCCAAATAGCTGTAGCAGTGAGACGAAAGAACAAGAGGAAATGGGAGTTATTTTGAAACATTTAAAAGGGACTTATCTGGTGAAAATTATATTGTAAGTGGTTAATTTTAGTAGTTTCATATATTTACTGATTTTGCATACAATATGGAACAAACTCATTCGTTCTGCGCATTGTATAGTTTAAATATTTACTCTAATAATTGAGTTTCCAGTTCACAAAAAGACAATAATTTTACATATCAAACATACGGTTTTTGGTACATGTGGTCTGAAAATGACTCGCAAGGGTTCAATGGACGAGAGTTAAAGATTGACCATTATGACAACGTATTTCTCATTAAAAAAATAAGTATATTAGTGTGTCAAACAGTTGAAAAAGTTACAGAAATTTGTTCAACAGTTCGCAGTGATGAATCGGAATGACACAATTCATATTAGAGATTTAAACCCCTGAATACGAAACAAAACTCAATATAAAAGCACAATACGCAAAACACTAAATAAATGTCCTTAAGGAATTGGGAGGATTGAACCCAATATTCAATTACCACGCGGTGAGCTTTGTTTTGTTACCCAACTGGTAGAAAATCAAGTCTAACGGGGCTGTTAAAGATTCTACTCCATCCGTTTTTCAGTACGTTTGTAGGTAGCTTTCCGCTGAACTACGAAATTAATTTTTAAAATCTATTTTCGTTTCATTTTATTTGAATTCCTCAAAATTAAAATCATGTTATTAACCATATTATGTCTAAAATTTAGCATTTAATCCGCTGAATTTGAGATATATTTCTGAATACTGTAATTCCAGTCTGTTCCGTACTGAAAATTGCTACATTTGGAACATTTTTTAAATACGTAGAGTTTTGGCTCGGATGTACTGTGCTGATATATTACTGGAACTCCTTAGTAAAGAAAAATATCCAAAACATATTTAGTTTGTAAATTGTTTCAATAAGTCTTTAAATATCCCGATGTTTGAAATAAAATTTAAAAGTTCACTCAAAAATTGCCCCTCCTGTTTTGTAGCAAATATACAAATTTTAAAATGATGCATTGCAGTGTTCCTTTCATAACACATATTCTATTTACAGGTCTGAAAAATACGTTAGAATGGATTGAATGGCAGGATTTTTTATTACACAAGATCTCGCTTAACGGTCCATGCAACCTCTCACATGGATCTCCTGCAGGATCGGGATGCTAATAAGATTGGAAGTGTTTCCAAGATTGAGAAATGAACCGACTTTTCATGGTAAAATGGCTAAGCTTCAGAAACTTTGAAATGCTGTAAAATTAAGTTCCAAGTTCTGCCTTTAATTAAATCAGAAGTGTAAAACTTGTGTAAGCTATTATTTTAAATAAATTTTTGGTTCTTGAATTAGCGTTTTTATTTTGTACATGTATTAAATTCTATATCCACGCCAGGGAGCATCAACATGCGCGTGGACTTAATCTGTATTGCACATGTAGGGTTGCCACCTGGAATGGACTTTTTATTCTACAAGTTGGTTGATAGCACCAAGTCTGTTAGCCAAAAAGAACATTCCACCAGGTTATTAGAATTATTTCTTCATTGACAGATCAATGGCCAAACAACGTTCAGTTAGAAAGGTTACGAGAATATTGTAATATCTGAGGTTGCCATCACTAACATGTTACTAAAAGGAGTGCTCCCTTGGTGATAACGCCTTAGACATAATTAATCTCAAGAAACTTCTGATTTATCAGTGAAGAAATAATTCTAATAACCTGGTGAAATATTCCTTTATTTGGCGGACTCCTGCTGTCAAATCTCGGCAGCACGATCGCCAAAGATAACTTGTAGAATGAGCCCATTCCGGTAGGGTTGCCTACATATCCAAGTCCACGCGCATGTCAATGCCGAAGGACGTGGATTGTTATTGTAAATAATCCAAGAATAGTGCCATGTAATTTTGGTAAAGGCAACCACGCTTGGATTATGCCTGCTGTTATGGCAATCTTGGGAAGTTCGAATTTCATTTTTACGTAGCTGTTTATTTGTATAGAAATTAGTAGGAAGATAAAAAAATAAATTTTTCCAATAAGCTTGTTTTCCGCTAAGAAACTTTACAAGAAATTCTTTCTTGGCGACATAAAAAGTGCCAAAAGCGATGCCATAAAAGAAACATATCCAAGCCTTTATATATCCATTATTTCAAAAAGAACATGTTGGCAAAGCTTTGCTGATTAGATTAAAATTTCTTAGAAATATTCAATTTTTTAATGAAAGGACAAAAAACATTAAATCCCGAAACACGCCATCTAACGATTAAATTTCAAGGGTAGGTGTTAATTAATATCACACTGGACCAACACAACGGGCTGGATCAATCCCAAAGGGAATAATTATCAAGGGATAAACCATACATTCAATTTTATGGATGTTTCGTTTCTCCTATTGCTAGTCCGTTACTCTTCAAACCGGGCTACCCAGGCTCTCGATACAGAAATACGCCCAGAAGAATATAACCTACTGAGCCACGAAGCTCAGGCATTAGAGACAACACCCAACTTCGTTGGGACATAATTGACAAAAAAGGATTCCATACGAAAAGATCATGGATTCGGTTTTATGGCGCAAGGTCCAAAAGCAGTCGAACTGCGCCAATCACTGAGCAGGGACAACCACAGGCCATTTCTTCTTGTAGGCGGAGCATGTCTTAATGCTATTTCTTCCAGTTGCTCGGTTTGAAGATCTGTCACGTGGTAAAAGCAAGAATCCTAAATTATTGATTGGTCAAAAACACTAGTCTGCGATTCGACTGCCAATCGGTGAAGGCGATTCGTAAGTTCACGTATATACCCTTCAGAGATCTTACGACAGCGACTCAAATGTCACATGTTCTCGAACATGTGACATTTGAGTTGCTGGGATTCTCTATGGAATCGCATAACAGAAGATATGTTCATCCAAAAGCATGCTGCACCGTAAGAGAGGCGTCGATTCATCCACAAGGTTGGTTAGTCTGGGGGTTTTAATAGCGCAAGGGCCATGTTGCGCAAGATATACGACATGCAATATCAAGTAATAGACACACAATGAAAGTTTTACTGATACAGAAGAGAAATACATTCAGGGAGGAATGCACCCGACAGAAATCGAACAGCATACAACTCGAAGGTTGCTAGCGGAGTGGGCATACCCACTGAACCACGACGGCCCCGTAATGATGTAGGGCAAGGGTGTCAAACTGGCGGCCCGCATGTGGCCCCCGAAGGTAATTTTTTGTGACCCACGATGCTCTGAAATAAAATGAAAACAGGACACTATGTTATGAAGAAAATAGCACTTAGGGGAGATCGAGGCAATACCGTATACACAATTTCGTCATGTTAAAAATGTATGAGCAACTATTTTCGTCCATGAAATTAAATAAAATGGCCTATAGATCAAGATTAACTGATAAACATCTATCTGCCATAATGAAGATTGTTCTATCCTTGAATCCAGATAGTGGAAAACTAGTAGGAGGAAAGAGCTTGCAAGTTTCCGGTAAAAAAAATTAATTTTAGTTCTATAAATACATTAAATTAAATAAACCTTTAAATAAAAGCAATTATATAGCAATGTTATAAATTATTACCCTAAATTCACTTCATTACATAATGTGTTTTAATTATCCTATCCCTATTCCTGAATCCTCACTTCAAAATATAATTTTAAGAAAATTTGTAAATGTGATGTGGCCCGCGTGAATCTTACCAGTTGCATTAAATGGCCCGTGTTTTAATTGAGTTTGACACCCCTGATGTAGGGAGTCATCACCTACGACAGCAGTGCCCATTTAGTATGAGGAACTTTGACAGCACAGCGGTACATTCAGCAGTCTTTGATGTCGTGCCCAAAGGGACCATTTACCAAGAACGATAGCGCTAGTCACAAAGGCCTCGTCTATCCCACGGGTGCCTCCGTGATATTGAAACCCTTCCTAGAGTTGCAAACATTCCCATCTGGAGTCTTTTAGTGCCCTTAATGGCTGGCTTCTCAAAAGTTACTTTTCTGTCATTCAAAGTGACTTTTTACCAGAATTCCATTTCAAGAAACATACAAGATAAACACTACACATTTTCATTGTTATCTTAGGACTCCAATGGCACGTTTTAACCAAACTTTCATGGGTATTTCATAGATACACCTGTGAACTTAGTCACAACTACAAATTGACTTGCATTATAGTATAATCTATTTCCACCCTCATGTGCTTTCTGGTAGACAAAGTTAGTCTTTCCATTGAATTGGTGACGAACGTGGTGTGCGCATTTTCAAAAGCAATATCAGATGGCACTCACCTCAATCTGCAAGCATTTCAATGAGTAGAACGGTCGATGCGATGCAAACCACTTCCAACAGCTGTGATAAGACATTACTTCCACTATGCTTTGTAGCAGCACCTCATCCGGCTTGCATTCCGTTGCTAGTGTCAACTGATCACAATCATCCATGCACGACTTTGCATAAAGATCTCAACACAGGTCTCCCAAAGTCGGTCGCATCTATCGAATTCAGCCACTGCTAAATTTTGGAGGGGGAGTATTGCGAACTAAACCACCACAACAAAAATTAGCTTACAATACAGTACTATAATATGGCAGTATAACCTATCCTTACCTTGAAATACTTTTCGGTAGACACTCGTGTAAAATTTTCAAAATAAAGCAGTACATTATAATATATCAGCAAAGGAGAAATGTAAAGGGCTGCTTAAAATATTCTAGTGAATATGGTATAAAAAAATATAGTGCTTATGATCCCTGGGTTCCAAAAAAAGGCGCATAGGGTACGAAGCGTCTGAACACGGGGTCAGATCGGAGAGTTGTCATTTTCCCTCCATGGCAAAAGCAGGAGGCAAAGCAGGTTGATTTTTGAAATAGCTTTTTATTGTTAAAAAATGACACATTAAAACAGACAAAGCTGCAGCTCCATAAAAAACGACAAATGTATGATCAGGTGTTTTAAATAGATACAATGATAACTCTGAAAGTCCACTTTGAGAAGAAATCAGAGACAGTCCAAGGAATAAATAAACAAACAGTGATGTACACAATACAAGTGATCGCCGCCCTTCCGTCCCGGATCCATCCACAAAGAATCGCTCCAAATTGAATTCACATGATAATCTGAAACAGACACATTTCGTCCTGCATACACAATTGAATGACCCGAATTCATTCACTCGGTGCCTTGCCAGGAATACGCCAACTTCAAATAGAACGAGGTTGCAATAGATATAAAAGTCCTAAACTAAACTAATAATTTGTTCTTCAGTAAATGAAACCCAAGTATTTCGCGAGGTCTCGAGTTTCTTGGCGAAAATTCCTTTTCCTCAGTGAAATTTATTAGTTGCTCTCATAATTTGGCTTCACTTTTGCAAGAGGCGAAACTGCCATAGCACGAGAAACCATCTTAGGGAGCAAACTAGGTGCCAAGCTTTGTTTCCAAACAAATAAAAGTAAACTAAACAAGGCGTAATGTTATGAGAAAAGCGGTATTCAACTTTACCCACCACTTCTTTCCTACAGCCATCTTCCCATTTCGAGGCAAAGCCTTATCGGGTTGTATGTCACATTCTTTGTGAAAAACTTCTTCATGGCGCCATGAGTTTTGATTTCAGTTCTTTTTCCAAATAAATTTCGAAATTTAGAAATACTTTTCTTGTATTCTAAATAATCAGAATTGAAATAAAAATTCTTCCAGGTTGGTTTGTCTTATGTTGGCAAACATAAGACGATGTCAAGTAATTATGAAAAGTATGGAGAGGAGAAAGATCGCTTGGATCCCCACCTTTACCAGAGGCAGTAATAGGAAAAGAAGGGTACCTTGGTTCATTCCACACCTAAAGATGTGCCCCGAGGGGAAATTCTTACACGAGTCTCAAGAATAATAAATACATTTCCAGTTTTCGAGGATTTCTGGCAAGTGTTGAACCCTACAGAAGTGAACCAGGAATGAGAATTGTTCATGTCAAGGATAAGAACAGGCAAAAACTTAAGGGGGTATTTTTAACTGCATTTGAATTGCAAAAATGGCTGACTAAAATGTGAACACAAAAAGGAATTGATAATATTAGTCCACAATTATTCTATGTGCACACTAATTAGTGTTTTAGTTTGTTGCTTAACAATCACTTTTTGCTAAAAAAAAGTACATGTTTAAGATAAGCATGCTAAAGTGTGTTAATAGTTACTGTGTGGTTTGGAATACTTTTTGAAGCATTTATTTCACTATTGGAACAATCTGGCAAATTCAGTTTGCTCACTTGGAGTGAGTTTAGAGTTCCAGAAGATACACACTGTCAACTCAAATTTTAAAACATTTTGCTCATTTTAGTACATAAACCAAATGTAATTAGGTAATCCTTAACTGTTATGTAAACAAGTAAAACCACTATCTATCTGCAACGAGAACTGCTCCTGCCACTAAGTCTAGGTGGTGGCAATTGCTACAGGAATAGGTCTTGTATATTTTGAAAAGCAGTCATTCTGGGGAAAGTCTTAATTCTGTTTTGTTTCTGGTGGAAAGTAGTTATCTGGCCTTGGCAACAAGAAAAAATTGCAACAAATGTATTCCAATTTGTGATCAAGTGTGCTTATGTGACACGCTCGAATTGCATTCCTTCAAGCATCCCTATTGGAAATGGGATAACAGAGACTGTGGAGAGTCCTTCTCATTGTAGAAACAGCAGCCTTCCATTTCAATGATTTCTGACATGTTCCAGGAGGCTTAAAATGAGGATTTTGATCACAAAATGGAAATTTTCCCGAAAAATTAAAAGTGGAAGATCAAAAATACGTGGATCTGCGGAACATTTCCATCCCTGTCCTATACACCCCAGGCATTTGACCTCGACATCGGCTCGGAGCCGAGGTTCGTCGCACGTCAACGTCCCCACCTAGCTACTTCAATTCACTTATCGACCTACTCAAAAGTAAAATATCAACATTTTATGGTTAATGTAATATTTTAATACATCTCTATTACCCTTAAGGTGAAGTATTAATTCCATTTATAAAAGAAATCATTTTTTGCCACTTGATTGCAAAAAGTGTATTAAACTAATTCAAACGAATTCAATTAAAAAAATTAGGGGACTGATCCAAAGCAGAGCTTTAAAATTGTTAATGCCAATGTGGACCCAATATACCCTATCTGGTGCAGCTGAATTGTATATCCAACCTGTAATCTTCTCCAAATCAAATTCAATTTTTTCAGGTGCTTATTACCTAATTTTTAAGTTTTTCAAAACACTTTAAGGTTTCTTTCTCAACTTTTAAAGATAAGATCTTTAACCTTTGAAAACCAAACAAAATGAGTCATACACACAGAAATTTGACACGGAGAACCACGGACTTTATAGAACGACAAAAGATCGAAAAGTCAAAACATCAAGGTAGTGTGCCGTTCTAGATTATACCCATTTCCTAGTACTTTGCAAGTTGCCGATTCGATCAATTACATTTGACAATTAGATTCTAGAACAGCCTCTAACACGTTTTTTAGACCACATATCACACTTCTAGCCAAATGATGCCACAACTCAAAACATACGTTCCGAGTTAAGCCGAAAGGAAATGAAATCTACTTAGAAGAATAGCATTATAGTATTTCATATCCGAAGATTATAATAATAACAGCTAATTTACAATTCAGCATTCAGTTAGATATGTTTTGTATCGACTAAAAATTCGTATTTTTGGAGTTGTGGCAGTATTCTCCTAGGGGTTGAATTGTGCGGTCAATCCAACCCATTTTCAAAACGATATTAGCAAATTTTGAGATGAAGCTTTCCATTTCTTAGAGGGGTGGCCAAAATTTCCAAACACGTTACAAAGATGATTAAACTTAAAACTGTAACACAAGAATACGAAACACCATTTTAGTTTTTGTATCCAAATTGCCATGATTTAGGCACTAGCAAAGGTAACAAATAATACACATCAGGAGTAAATGGTACATCCATAACATACAAAGAAAGTAAATTTTTCAGTTGATTAGCAAAAGCAAATTGAAACATTTTTTCAATGCTGAGTTAAGAAATCATTTTGAATAAACTTTAGGTGCATATAAGTAAAATTAAGACACTAGAAAAATAATTATCACTTAAGAACTGTGAGAAAAATAAATCACAATAATATTACTAAAATTATACATTATCATGAATACAAACATTGAGAAATAATGCAGTTTAAACGATTCACAAAACTACAAATTGTTTGGATTATACAATGTTTCAATAATTAAACATAGATTTGATTTGTGTATTGAATAATCAACAATACTCATAAATTGAATATTTTCAGATTCCTGATGGAATGGAAAATTACATGCAAGTGATTATTTTTCATCTTAAATTCAATATTGTATTCCTAAACATAATTTTCTCGATTTGACACAGGGATCGTGTTATATGAATGCTTCAGATTTTTTGGTTTGGCCACATTTGTAGTCTCAATCAGGCAATGTCATCTGAACACACATGCAGTGCTTTAATTGAAATGCAACTTCCAAGATAATTTGATTGAATATAAATTAGATTAAATATGACAAAATTTCAAACCAGCCTTCAATTTTATTTTTTTCAAGTAATCAACACATTTGAATAGTTAAACTGCACATTACCAAGAAGTTTTTGCATGCATGATCAAAACAAAACTTCCTGGTGGGAAAGGTAGATTCGCCATTTTCACAAATGATTTGGTGATTGTTGAGTTCTTTTAATCTTGATTATATTTTTAAAAGGAGTGAGCATAATTTAGAAACACAGCTCTTTTAGCAAAATGTGTTTCCAGAGAACTGATGATTATTTTGGTCTTCTGTAATTCGAAACATAGAGGGATTTCTCTTGGAAAGTGGCAAGTTTAATTCTTCATAGTGACCACACAGAGCAAGCTCGTCCAACTAAAATATTTCAGATAGAGGACCTCGAAGAAAAGACAGGAATTAAAGGCAATGTGTGTGGAATGCCCTCGTTCACTTCGTTTACATGAGATGGAAAGAAACCAAGGAGGGATACATGATACATTGACAACAGAGTGACCATCTAAAATACTCAAGATATTGCTAAATAAGCCCAACAGAATTTAAAAAACAGTGAAATAGTAATCTGACATTCAACAACACCTAGGCTCTTCCTCCGCCGCAACAAAGTCTTTGATTGAGAACGCACTTCTTTAAAAATGCCACGTTCTTCAAGCAGATTGGATTGAAAAAAGTTCTTCAGTTAAAAATCCAGTTTTCGGTTGAAGATATACTTTTATATGCACATATAAAATCTGTCTTTAAAGCCCAAGGGGCGTCTTCAACTTAAAAATATGAGAAAAGTGAGTTTGTTTTACAACATGAAGTAATTTAAGTACAACTCTTTTCTCCCCAGAGCATTCATTGCACGTTGTTTGGGGGAGCGTTTCAGTCGCCGGATCCGGACAAGTACGAGAGGCACTGGGCGATGGCTTTTGCGGACTCGACTGGAGACATGGCCAGGTAGGCAAGTTCGGGTTCAAACCTCCTCACGTATCTGCAATTCAAGAGCATGCTTCGGTCACATCATGTCTTGTGATATTGGAAACTCAAAGTACTAACAAGACATTTAATGAATACGAAGAGACATTGCAATGGACAAGCATACAACACAACAACGTAAAGACTAAGGCAACTGTTTCACTGCACATTTAGAAAGACAAATAAACTGATAGTACATTTACAGGAGAGCCATACTATAAACACAGGAAATATACAACAGGTTATTAAGAATTGAATTAATTGGTGAGCCACTCAAGTCCCATTTTTCAAATTTAAGAATATGGGCACAGAAACCAAAAATGCATGGTGCATGGAAACCGTAGTTTACACATTCTTAAATGCATTTTTGTGGCCCTCTATTTACTGATCAAAGTCACGAAATAATGTGATTCTCCACCATGTTACCTGCTGACTCCAGACGAGCCCTCATAGATTCAATGTGAGACTAGATTTCATGTCATAATATTTATTGAACAGAAAAATTCCCTAAATAGAAGAATCTGTTGAATCCTCCGAGTGGTTTCAATGAGATATATCGTCCATCAAGATCTGACCCATTTTGCAAATGGCGATACCTCTACGACAAAACCACCAGGACGGTTAAACGAGACTCGACTGCATGGATTCACAGGAGAAAGAAATGTGTACGTACGTTCTGGCCAGAGAGCTGTGGGTCACCAAATTTCGTAAGATGAGGGCGCTTGTCAAGCGTATGCTCTTTGTCAGTGCACTTTCTTTCTCTTCCTGAAAGTGTCAATAATCTACATTAAGGGATTATCAAGAAAAAAGTCAACTTTTACTGGACAGGATTCAACCGTTACACACATGATATATAACAAAACAAATGTGCTGCATTTTAATCTTGATGTGAATACATATTGAGGGTCAAGAGGAACGTATTTAATGTTATAAAGATATTTAAAAAACTATTTCAACAAAAGTGTCACACATAAACCCCCTTATATATAGCTTAAGTAATTTAATATAATACTTTCACTTTCTCATACTCCATTTGAATATCACTTTCTCAGAGTATGTACCTATTATTAAATTTACGACACCTGTTGGCGATCACCACGATTGCCATATTAATCTTGGATAAAAGCACGTAATGATTTATTTTATTAGATCAGATAGCATGGCCCACGAATCAAGAGTAATATTTACGTTCTCTGCTTTGTCACGCAACACAACCTGCACTACAATTAGTGAGGTCTTGATACATTTCAATTTTTCCTAGAAGGAAAAAATGTGAGGAAAGTTTCTACATTCAATTTGTTATGTTGAAAAGACATAACAAATCAAAACTTAGAAAAAACAAACTACTTCAACTCTTCATTTCATCTTCAACTAGAGATGCGACTTCGTTGATAAAAGCAAAATGTCTAAATTGGCACTGGTCTCTTCCCACTTCCAGACCTTCTAACTTATAGGAAAGTTTCAAGCCTAAAGCAAAATTTGATGTCAATTAGCAGCTCTACTCGCTCAGGCATTGCGAATACAATGGTCTCGTAGAATATAAGCTCCCTCGAGGGCATGCAGCACCCAAATGATTAGTCCAATGGGTTAGCGACTTTTCAAGCATGCACATCAATGTCCCCTCTCCTTGGCTGCCAAATTACATCGATGCCAAGTGAACCATTCTCTTTACATTAACAATGGCCAGATATTTTCTGAACAGACCTCACTTTATTGTGTTGATTAGGCTACACAAGATCCTCGATGCAAGACCAATGATCTGAGTTTCTATTGCCAGATGCACATGTTTGAAGTGAAGTAGCAACTGCAGTGATTCTAGATGTATAATTATCTGAGGGAGATGAAAAATATCTTTGTATGTGGCAGCATCCTTTAAAGTTGGAGGAACAATGGTTTGGAGTGAAATATTGTTGAATGGACAGATTTAGAAGGGTTTAGGTGAGTGGTGAAATATAGAATTGAAATTCTAGGCTAATCCGTCACAATTTTCATCAAAGATTTCCTCTTCCAAAGAATGATAATGATATGATTTCCATCAAACAAAACATCTGAGTACTTGGAATGGTTGGTTAGGTTTTATTGGTGAATATTTTGGCCAAGCTGAGCTAGACATACAATATCAAGTAATGGACATACACACACAAGGAAAGTTTTACTTAGAGTCTACAGAAAAGAGAAATACACCCATAGAGGAATCGAACTTACGCCCCAGTTGCCAGTGCAGTGGACATACCCACTGAGCCACGATGGCCCTCTAAGTACTTGGAAAGTGAAGACATCTAACGAAAGGAGTGGGACTGCTCTATCTCTGGTTTTGTTTTATGGCATAAGGACCGTATTTGGCCAAGCTGCACCAAATGCAGGACAGACAACGTCAAGTAATTATGAGAAGAAAGGAAAAGGAGAGGAAAAAGATAGCTTCCTGGGGAATTTACCAAAGGCCATAGGAAAAGAATAGATTGCTAGGGTAGGGTTCTCTAGGATGGTTCAGTGAAGCCCCCTTTCTTACTCTGGATGAAAATCAAATTGAACATGTATGGGACACCTTAAGATGTAAGAATTCCAGCACCTGGGACTCCCAAGAGCTAAAAAAAGCACTCTCGACAATTCATACCATCCACTTCTTACAGGTTTAGAAATAAAGGTATATTCTGCTATAATGCATTTATTGTTTGTTTTAGAACAGATTCTGTGTCTTGCATGGATACATTTCAATATAACTATTCCTCTTTGAAAAATGAAAGTGAATGAAATACTGATTTATCAACATTATTAGAAGCACTAAAAGAATTACATTTAAATCATGACTGGACTGAACTTACGGAGCACGCGCTCATCATCATAAATTGGGGAAAATTCAGAAAATTAGTGTGCATTAATAAAAATATTTTTAATAAAATGTAGGTGGAAGGGGCTGGATAGCTTAATTAATCAGCAGAACCAAAATTTTCTAACACACCCTCGAGCCAAAACAGCACTCAAGTGGCCACCCTCCCAAGTACTCGTCATGACCGAAGGTGCTTAACTTTGCTGGTCGAATGAGCGGGCATTGATCCGTTGATGCTCTTGCACAAAGCAAGTTAAAACTAAGATATTAGGGATGGGGCAAGTAAAAAAGTTATGTAGAATTAAATATTTTACATTCAACAGAAGTTATCTGTCATATAATTAATAGTTCAGTCCTGTTCTATCCCAAATTACAGGTGGTCTTATATCACAATTCATGAAAAAGTTGAAATTGAGAATCTCCTTGCTGCAGTGATTTTGTGAGCATTCCTAGAGACTTACAGACAGTTCCTTGGGATTGATGTACTGAAGGGCGTGGCGCTTGATGGCCAAGACGGCCGCGTCGGGAGCGTAGCCAGGATGCGGGGGTGGCTTGGGTGGAGGTGCGAGGTTTGACTGTCCCTGCTGCAGTATTTGCAGCCGCCGCATCGCTTGCAGGTGAAGAACTCTCTCGTTGCAATGCCAGTCCTGAACACCAAAACAATGAAATTGGTTAATACACTTGGAACAATAGCAATTCATAAGAGTTGTGCACTGCATTACATGCATGTCATTTATTATCTGGGCCCAGACTGTTTAGCTAAAGTGACTAAAAAAATACCTAAAAATGTGAAGAAATGACAGCAAAAATGTAATTTCCTTTTGATTTGTAAAATATTTTCTTTTTCAGATAATTGGTATATCTACCAATTAAATGTACATCATAAGCATTGAAAATCCTTTTTATAAATATTCCATATATTTATGTTTAACCAACATGTTTCTCTACAGATTTGGATACTCTCCTCGACTAAGACTAGCAACGAAGAATTTAAAAGCTTCAAAATCAATGTTTAAGAGCAGTATTGCTGAAGCAAAACCAATGCCTTAACCTTCCTGGTGGTTGTCTTAGTGGCTGCAATGAGATATCGTCATTAGCAAAATTGGCCAGATCTTGATTGACAAAATATTTTGTTGAAACCACTTTGAGGGTTAAAGACCATTTAGTCTTCAAACTTTGACTCGATATTGGTATTATTGATAAATCAGTGAAATTCTGATGGAAACTGTTCCTGAGGGTACTAAGAATCAACCACACAGGTGAAATTGATGTGCCCAGAAAATGTCAAAGTTACCAAATGGTGCTGTGCTAAGCAATACACTTAGTGGCATTTATTCATTATCTAAACATAATGCATCTAAAAGATATGTTTTATTGCAGATTGTTAAAAAAAATTGACACGAAAGATGCAGGATACACAACTAGCAGCACGACAAACAAATCAGAAAATTGGTTCGATTTTATACTGTGATAGCGAAACACGCAAGAGAAAAAGGGACTTTAAAGCGCAATGCCCTAGCTGATATAGTGGTCACAGTGCTTGTCAGCCACAGGTTCAAATCCCAGTTTGTAAGCAGACTGATTGTCCTTGTTAGGAGTAGCAGAAGCTCACCCATTGGGTGCTCCTTCACAAGTAGCTGTCACTCAGCACCTTGTAGTGGCAGTGGTTGGGCTTATAAAAAATAACTTTTAAATCCAATAACCATCTGTAGTCTTTTCATGAAGCAGTATGCTGGCTATTGAGTTCAAAGACTGTAATTGTAGTCTTCCATAATAAAGTACAAATCCAATTGACTAAAAGAAATTCCAAATTTTGCACACCGCGTCGTCTCAGCAAACGTTAAACTAAAAATTACGGCAGAAAAAATTAGCAAATATTGGCGAGGAGTATCGTTTCCTGATAGCTAAAAAAGAAAAACATTATGATACAAGAAATACATGTGTCAGTGATTGGTGCAAGCACTCCATTCATTGATGAATTCAGAAGAAATGTGAATGAGCTATAGATTGAGAAACTGTTTTAGAATAATTCCCTTTTCGTAGGTCAATATTTTCAAATATTTATTAGTGATCAATCAAATATTCCGTCATTGCAACTTACCTGTAAATGGGTAAGCAAGGAGAAGCGCTTCCTCTTCATGGAGTCACAACCTTCCCACAAACACACCATGTCCTCGTCGCAGGGGGGAGTGTGGATCTTGCTCGCGTGCAGCAGCACAGATCCAGGGTTGGCAAACTTCCTGCAATAGTTGGATTTCAGTACATATACTTTGTGGATTGGTTCTTTGGGGGTTTTATGGCACAAGGGCCATATTTACTACAATGACCAATAGTTGCTACGATGGTCCAGTGAAATGCAATGGAAACATCTTATGTTTCTCATGTCCTTTATAATGATAAGGTTAATTATTTTGTTTTATACCAAAAGACAATAGCTCGTAATTATTCCTGTTTTGAGAAATTCTTATTACTACTTTATAGATTGGCAACCCAACTAGTTATCATCTTTGTAAAATCTAGCTAGCTCAGATTAACATTAACAAAGAGTTAACCCTCCTGGTGGTTCAGCTTGGCATCGAAAATCACTCCATAGTGCCAGCATCTGATCCCAAAACATATTCCAAAATGTATCTGAGTCAAGACAAGTTTTCTCTAAGATCTTCATTCCTGTTGGAGTAAACAGATAGCAAACCCATCTTTCCTTTAACCCTCCAAGCGGCATGCCAGAATACACTTGGAAAATTCAGTTTGAATACAACACCAAAAAATTGGGCAAAGCGGCAGACCCAAAATATTCGGACATATACAGACCCCCAGACATCTCGTTCCTCAAAATATTTTGGGTATGGCGCCCACTACAATGAAATCTCACCGAACTGTACATGGGCATTCAGCTAGGAGGGTTAAAACAATGCTTTCAAGTCGACCCCTCTTTCCCTTCCTCGCTTCTGGCTCAGGGAGCAGGCAGCAGAGGAGTATTTGCAGTTTTTTTTGTTAAGTTGTGAATTTACATTTACTGATTCTCATTTCAAAGTCACTAGAGTTAGCGATTAGAGTTAACGAACAAATTAACTTTTAATTATCATGCATTTCTGATTGTGCTATATCAATTCTGAAAGATGGCAGAGCTAGATCAATGCAAATTCAAGACGTGCAGATGTCCCTTAAATGGACTAAATATTCTTCCATAAATTGATGAAATAACATTTTATATAAATGCAGCAATATTATTCTACTAATTATATTTATGCCCTCATAGTTATAAAATCTATAAGTAATATTTAGAAAAATATTTGACCCAGATTGAGAATCATTGACTTTGTTTCTTTAGAATGCAATGTAAAATAAAATATGCATTAGAGTAAAAAATAATAGAGCTTTAAAAAAAAGTAAGGTTTTTAAAGAAAATTTCAATTTTTTAAATGTCATTTAAAATTCAAAAGAAAAATTAAGCCTTTTAGACCAGTGAGAACCCTGGCGATGCTTGTTGTCAGACTATCAGCTCTCATTTAACCACTTGGGTTTATAAGGTTAGGTTAAGGGACTGGAGAAACTCAGTGGTCGACCTTATGAAAGGGGGTAAAACATGCCATAGTGAAACCAGCACTTACACTCCATGGGCTACTCCCCCTAAGCAGTTTTAACACAAAATATCTCGGGGTAAGCAAAATTGGCCAGATCTTGCTGGGCGAGCTTTCTTGGGATAAACAAATTCAGCCAGGTAGGTAGGTAGTTGAATTGACGTCACACTGGAGCAACACAATGGGCTATTGGCGGCAGTCCAGGATCAATCCCGAAAGGAAAGATCGAGGACACCTCATTTTGAATCATGGTCAGATGGCAAGGTCAACATCCGAGCTGGCACCCCACTCTCCAAACTTCCATACCATGCCAACACATTGGAGGCCACAACAGATTTTATGTGCACCTGTCCCCACCTACATGAGTCTTTGGTAGGACTGAGTATTGAACTCACAACCCTCCTGTTGTTAATCCGCTACTCTTCCTACCGAGCTACAGCGGACTCTGAAGTTGGCAGGATCTTGTTAGATGAGATACCTTGGGAGTAACTGAAGGATTAATATCAGTGTCAACCTACTTCTGATACACTGAAATTGTACTTAGGTCACCTGTTATAATTCAAAACAATAGAGAAACAGGAATTTGCACAACACAAATGGCAAAGAGCATGAAAGTATGTAACACATGAAAGGTACTTACAACCCACAGTCCTTCCATTCACATATGTACTCAAACTTCGAAGTAGACTTTGACGACACAGGTGGAGACGCCGTCTGAGGAGGGTGACCTGCAGCTGAAGACAGGCCTGAGAAAATCTTATCTTCCTTTTCACTCGGCAAGTCCATGCTTTGAATAGGAACTGCCTTTGCAGTGGTCAGCTTGGTGGCTGCAGCTTTGAAGCCTTCCATCTGGCTGGGTTTCAAAGAAGTCTCGCAGAGCGTCGTGGCAGTGGAAACAGATACAGGAATGGAATTCGAGAGATGCAGAGTTTGTGCTTCCAAGCGAGGCTTCTTCACGTTCGTCACGACGCACATCGGAGCAGCGTCTGCAGACGGCCTCTTCAGACCAGAAATGGAGGGAGCTTCGAGAATAGGATGCTGCAGCTGGTTCAAGCTGATCTGAGGTAGGCCGACGAGATCGAGCGACTCGTCTGCAACCGGGACAGTGTGTAGTATGCAAAATTTGATATTCGGGGACTGCAGCTGCAGCTGAGGTTGATTCAGAGAAGGCGTCACCACGATGATTTGCTGATTGGGTCTCGCCAGAGTGGCTGTGTTTGTGTTGATCACCGTGCCTATTACGGTCGTCGTGCAAGAACTACTAAGAGGCACTTGCGTGCTGCACTCGGCGTTCGTCCTGGATATTGACTCCGAAGCGCACTCCAGAGTCCTGGCAATGTCCGTGATCGAAGACAGGTCGGAGCCCTGGTTCGAGTTCTCGGGGCTCTCTATGTGTAGTCGCACGACTCCCTTCTGGTCGGGCTGCACCTCGGCAGTGCCCGAGAAGGTGGTCTGTCCTGTGCGGATCTGCACGACGTTGGCCCCGTTCGCGAGGAACACGGGCCCGGAGGCGGGAATGGATGAAGGTGACGATGCAATGACAGTGTTGGATGAAGACAGAGGAAGAATGGAGGGCACCAGCGAGGATGCCGGTACGATGACAGAATTCAGAGATGATGCAGGTATAACGATGGAGTTAACGGGTGATGGCATGACTTTGGGAGAGGATTGCACAGAAATGGGTGTCTCGGGCAGTTCGAGACCGATGTCGCTGGCTTCGATGCCGTTCTCCACCAGCGCATTGAAGAGAATGTCTCCCGTCATGGGCGGTGCCTTTCCCTTGTCCAACAGACCGTTCAGGAGAGGCGACTTTTTACAGATCTCCTCCTTCTGCTGCTGCTGCAGGTTGTCGGCAGGCTGGTCTGTTTCGCCCTTGAGAATGTCTGGAGACGTGGAATTAATCTTTGGTTGGATTAAAGGCTGAGTCACTAGAGAGAGATGCGTAGATGCGTTCTTGCTGTTCACAAACACATTCGACCCGTTCTGTTCCTTGGGGGAAGAAAGTCCATCAGAAGATGGCTTTGACCGAACGAACAGGCGGTTTCCGGAGGAGAGAGGCAGTTCGTTCCGCCCAGCCAGTCTGTATGTGACTGTATTGCCCTGAATTTGAGAGAGTATGAAGTTTTGGTCCATTTCGATACCAGCGTTACAATCTTTGGAAGACTGTACATTGTTCCCATCCAGGGTCACTAAATCCTTCGTACTCGCCAGGTCACTGGAGATGTGGTTCGGTACACAGTTCATTTGAATGACCGGAGTGTGTACCACTCCTCCACTGCTCTTGGAATCCATTATCTGTTGCACCTAAAAAAGTGGGAGAGTTTTTCATTTTTTGAGTACCTTGATGGGACGCATGGGTGATTGCAATTTTTACTTACTTGTGGAATGTACAAAAAATCTAGCAATTAACATACATTTGAAATTAAATTAAAATCATACATAGCATGTTATATTAATGGAATATCAGATAATTTTAATAACTTTAAACAAAGAAAATTGTAAATTTAGCAGCAGCAATAACATAATCAGTTTTAATTTCCATGATTTAAAAGATTAATGTATCTCCTTAAATAATTCATTTTTTTTTATTCTTAAATCACATTAAAATAAACCTGAATTTTATTCCAGGGTCAAAAATTTGAAAAACTAAATAAAGCTTATTTATACACTATCATTTCTTGGAACAGCAGAAAGAAGAGCAGATGATGAGGTTAACACCTGAAGCACCTCACTCTCCAAACTTTTACACCATGAGGACATTTGAGGGCACGAGATATTTAAAGTGAACCAGCCCCCCATATACACGACTGTCTTTGGTTGGACTGAGTTTCGAACTCATAACCCTCTGATTTCTAATCAGTTACTCTTACAATATACAAAAAATTTATATAAAAAGAGAAGAAAGTAAACATGAAATTATTCAAGCAACAGTGAATACTGCTTTAACAGTTGAAATTCAGCTTTAAGCATTAAGAAATTCTAAAAGTTGAAACTTGTGCATTGCTACACATTTGACCAGATTAGAGAACTATGTTGCAGGATCTAATAATATAAACGAAACACAATATATCCTAGAAAATTCAAATATCTGCAGAGCAAAGTCATTACTATCTAAAAAATATTTACATCTTTGAATTTAATTTGTTTTAAGTATGATGCTCTATGCCTATCAAGCCTATTACAAATGAATCATTAAACAAAATGATTCAGACTGTTACATCTGTATTAAATGATGGTGATGATGAAATAAAATATGTATATCCAGTTTTCTCCACAATTTGAAGCATTTATTACAACTAAAAGGAATTGAAACACAACAGTACTGCACAAAATCATTCAGTCATAATTGCTTCTCCTGTTTTTCATTGCCATAAAATCCTTGAAATAGGTTCCGTTTCAGTGTTTTGATATTTCGCTAAAGGACAAATAAGAACATTTGTTGTGGGAAAATACCATTTGCCTTCTGTTTCATGTGCTGTCTTCAGAAGGAAACACAAAAAATCATCTGCTAAGTGAAACTTCTTGTTTTCCCCCAGACATACCCCAAAACATCTACCAACCATAAAATGTGGGATAGTCTCTAATATCAAATAAAATATATCTCTGAATTAAGCAAGATAAAACTACAGGGATCAGAGAGATTATCAATAAATTGGGAAGTGGCTCTTCATTGAATTTTAAAAAAAAATTCCAATCGTTTATAATTCAAATAGCAATAAATGATGTTTTCTGATAGGAAAACAGTTCGTCTAAACCATGCATTAAAAGTTCAATTTAAAAAGGGAAATTACTCTGAGACCCCAGAAAACAGTACAACTTTTTATCTTAATACCAAGTAATCAAAACAGATAGAAAAGGAAATGACTTTTCATCAGTTTGATCTATTTTAAGAAGGAAATTACATTTAAAAAATTCGCATATAACAATAAGGAAAATCGAGCAAAAACATTCAATTCAGTGCCGATTTGTAGTAAATCTGCCAAATTGCAACAAATTTTACTCTGCAGTCGATCATAAATGTAGGGAAGAACAGGGTTACTTTTGCAAACCACTTTGGCATGATTATCAATCATTTGGCAAGTTTAAGTTTTCAAACAGTTTAAATTTTTAAAAACACAATTCATGATTTTTAGAAAAATACTTTTTAAAAATAATCTCAATTATGCATAATCCCTAGTTGTATGAAAGCTTTGCTTTTTTAATTCAGGACTCATATCTTGTAAATCAAAGAAATTTACAACTTTTTAAAAGTATTCCCAAAACAAGCCCCTACCAAAACCCCATTAAAAGAGCCATGCCTGCCAACCTAAAAAGAAAAAATTTTGCATGACATAAAAACCACTATCAGAAATGAAGTATGCCTAAACATTGATTTTGAAATAAAAAATAATTAAGAACCAAAATTAGCAACAATTGCGCCAAATTGGGTTTTAAGTACAGGTAACCCCCGTATAACATGGCACTTCTATAGCACAGATTCACTCTAACACGGTTCGAGAATTGGGAACATCCCCGTATAACACAGTGCTTTTATGGAATGATTGGAACAACGATGTGAAAAGGACAGGCATTATGAAAGTTTAATTTAAATGGTGTAGTATGGGAATATCCCAAGATCTACATGCGCGAATATTATCTCGAGATACATTAAATAGAAAGTAACTTAGCTTAGAAGAGACATGGTGTCTCTTGGGGATCCACGCTCGTAATGAAAAAGAAAAAAACGGCTAGAAAGCTTAACACGTTTCTTCTCACAAAACTGCAAGGTCATTGGACTGAGGCGAAAAAAAAGAGGTGTTCTTCCTCTCCACACTTTTTAGCAGTTTTCAGGGGGTCGCAAATCAGGGGAGATGGTCTTGTCAATCAAGGGAGCTGGACTTCCTGATTCACTGTTTTTAAACTAGCTCATCTGTAATTTGTTAGACGGACACACATGACATGGCATGACGTAACTTTCTGGAAGATTCTTAGCATAGTTAATGAGCGTCACTGGAGCGAGGGAGAAAACGAAATTGAGAAATAAAGGACTTAAAAAATAAATGGCATCACTGATCTCATAGCTGTCACTCAGAGGATGAGGATATCATGCCAAAAAGAAAACACCCTCGGTTAATAGTACTTAGTGATGACGAAGAAAACATTGTTTAATTCATATCAATATGTATTACTTAAGAAAATTTTTAATTATGAAAATATAATAGCATGTTTTTTAATTTTTGGAACTTAACCCCCCCCCCCTTTTCGTACTAGTTCTTTGTTTCGTATAACACGGATTCGCATAACACGGCAATTTTTTAGAACATAACTCCCGTGTTATACGGGGGTTACCTGTAGTTTAAAAGAGATAAAGTAACCCCCAGCTCTCAACTACTGAAACATGATTGGCAGCAGTACAAATTCAGCGAAGTCGATTTGGCGATACTAAATGCAAAATGGGACCAACTGTACGTAAGAATAAGTAAATTTTCTTGAATGTTTTAAAGGTATATTTGTAATTTTTTCTTGGAAATTGGTGCCAAAGATTTTTATGGCAATCTAGCAACCACTGATTCCAATGTTTCGTGGTTGCCAAGCCAAAACTTTAAAATTGGCCTCACTTATATAATTTTTCCCAAAAGAAAAATCCAGATACTACACTGAAACACTAGAAGACGAAGTATTTCTCTAGAAAACTTCTGATAAAGATGGCAGCATCACTCTTTAATGAATTACCCTGATCTGACACCGAATGACGAATTTGATGTCATTAGAAAATTCCAAGATGTTTTCCTGAAAATCCGGAAGAGTCTGGGGTTCTGCGGGAGCTGACTTTTGAGATTTTACGGCAATTGAGAGTAAAAACAGCCCACTCACTTCCATCTGAGCTTCGCTTTGCAAACCGTTCAGATGGTTGGCAGCAGAGGTGGTCTGTTGCTGGAACACCTTGGGCTGGATCACTTTGGTGGGGGTGGAGGTGATGATGCAGCCCTTGTTGCCCACCAGCCGTGCTTGCAGGGGTGCCCGGATGTTCATCTGGGGCACCACACACCGCATGACGGTGGTGGGGCCGCTGGGGCCTACCTTGCCCGGAGAGGAGAAGATGACCATCTTGGATACATTCTGAGGTACGGTCTGCCGCTGGATGTTCCTCTGCTGCACCTTGTTGGCCAGGAGGCTCTTGATGAGCGTGCTGGATCCTTGTGCCGGGGCGATGGCCTGCGCGAAGCTCGGGCTCTGGGTCGAGGCCACGGTCTTGGTCTTGAGGGGCATCTGGGAGAGGGCCTGCTTCAGAACAGGAAGGGTGCTGCCGTCACTCGAAACGGACAGCTGGGCTTTCAGGATGGGACTCGGGGCTATTTTTTGGCAAGGTTTGAGTACATTGGGAACTGAAATGGAGAGAACACAAGCATGTAAAACATCAGTGCATGACTTGATTAGTTTCTATGGGATTTAGTCAAACGCTGTATACATTTAACAATAAACAATTGTTTAGTTGAAACTCAATATTTTAAAAATCTTCTATTAGAAAATACAAGAGAATAATCTAAATGGGAAGTACAAGAGATAGTTAATCCTGGGGTGACTTTTAACTCCATGTGTTACAAACAGATGGTGTTGCTGGAGAATCACAACTATATTAGCAAGATTCGAGGAAGACCAGTTTCATCCATTCAGTCATGGGTAGTTGACTGTTTCATTGGTTTTGAATATTGCCTATGTCAACTTGAAAATTGCACATTAGTACTTTGTGTTTTTTACATTGAAGTGCAACCTTTTCATGTCCTCTTTTGAATAAATCGGAATCAATTTAACTGGTTTTTCTCACTGTCTTCATCCAAATGTGAGGAGTTGATACATTCACATTCCAAATTGAACACGCCTAATTATAGAATCTAAATGCAAGCTATAAAATCGGTCACTGATAAATAAAAACAAATGTTTTGTAGTAGATTCATGAACAGATCTTTTAAGGTAGGTAGTTAATTAATATTGTACAAGAGCAACGCAACGGGCTATTGCCGATGGTCCGGGATCAATTCCTAAGGGAAAGGTCCAAGGATAACACCTCATCATTTTGAACCATGGTCAGATGACGACCTCAACACTTCAGCTGACACCCCACTCTCCAAACTTCCACACCATGCTAACGTGAGGACATAAGATTTAACATGCACCAGCCCCAGTGTACGATATTGGCTGGACCGAGTTTCGAACACGCAACCCTCTGATTGCTAATCCGTTGCTCAACTGGGCTATTGTCGCCTTTTTTAAGGTAGGATGCAAAGTATCAAATCATTTTAGTTCACATAGCTGAAACTTGGATATTCTTTCAAAATGTCTTATGGATTAAACACTATTGCTAGTGGAGCAGGGTGTTGGTGTGTAAATTATGCCTGATTAGTCTATGTGCAAAATATGTCTGTGTGCAGTAAGAGCAGAGCCCCTGTTACAAAGATAGAGAAGTCCATACCTGCACTGTTGAGAGAGGCCGAGAGGAGGATGGGTGTTGCCTGTGATGTCTTCTTTCTCAAACCACTGTGAAAGAAAGTGATGACACCGGATCCAGACTGTACTTTTTTTAAATCACTTTGAGTAAATGTGCTCCTGTAAAAATGCAACACTCAATAGGAAGCATAACTTGAAATGTACAAACGCATGAATTTAAAAAATGATACACACACATCTTGTCTTCACTGCTCATATGCTGAATTTGTAATGAGGAATTTACTGGCACATTTTAAAAAGTATCTTAAAGATAGTTAAAGCCTTTGTGGAGTCATCAATAATGATACCATACAATATATGGTTGAAATATCTTTAAAGGCATGTTTGATATAAAATTAAAACAATTTATTGGATAGTTGAATAAGTTCTCGCTGTTTTCCAACAGATGGCATTACCGGAACTGATTGCGTTAGTTTATGAGTGACACATCTATTTACAAGTACTATAAGCAAGCTTGAAATCCAGTGTATGTTATTTCGCGGAAGTGCAAACAACTTTATTTTTCATTGCGTTAAATATGTCAAATTTCGTGCCAAAAAAAGAGTATTTGCGGGGAATTTTACTGCACTATTTTATTCAAAAAAAATCTGCAATTGAAGCTCACAGAATTCTTGTTGAGACTTATGGCGACCATGCTCTGTCTGAAACAACTTGTAGAGATTGGTTTAGACGCTTTAAAAATAATGATTTTGATCTTGAAGATAAAGAACGCTCTGGCGCACTGAAGAAGTTTGAAGACGAACAATTGGAAGCATTACTTCATGAAGACTCATGTCAAACGCTAGCTGAACTTGCAGAATCACTAGAAGTTGATCACACAACAGTTTCGAAACGTTTGGAAGCATTAGGAATGATTCAAAAGCAAGGTCATTGGGTACCGTACGAGTTGAAGCCGAGAGACGTCGAACGGCGTCTTTTCACCTGTGAACAACTGCTTCAACGGCAGAAAAGGAAAGGATTTTTGCATCGTATCGTAACTGGCCCTAACCGTAGAAAATCGTGGGGTAATTTTGCATTTGGTGGGATCAGCTGGGTATAGTTTATTATGAGCTGCTCAAACCAAATGAAACCATCACGGGAGATCGCTACAGACTACAATTGGTGCGATTAAGCCGAGCATTGAAGGAAAAACGGCCGCTATACGAGCAGAGACACGACAAGGTCATTTTGCAGCATGACAACGCTCGGCCACATGTTGCAAAACTGGTAAAAACCTACTAGGAAACGCTTAAGTGGGAAGTCCTACCCCACCCGCCGTATTCACCGGACATTGCCCCTTCCGACTACCACTTGTTCCGGTCGATGACGCATGGCCTGGCTGAGCAGCACTTCCGTTCTTATGAAGATGCCAAAAATTGGGTCGACTCTTGGATAGCCTCAAAAGACGTGTCATTTTTCTGACATGGAATTCAAATGCTGCCAGAAAAATGGGGAAAAGTAGTGGCTAGCGATGGACAATACTTTCAGTAACATGTTTTTTAATGATTTTTTAAAATAAAACATTAATTTTCACAAAAAAAACAGCGAGAAATTATTCAACATCCCAATATAACATGCAAAATTTGAAATTTACGAAGCATTTCTATTTTTTAACACTTTCAATTCAAATGAATTCTTTAAGCATTTGTTCACAGTGCTGTAAGAAATTACATAAAATTTTCAAATAGATGAAACAGTTCTCAAGCATTGGGAAAATATATAGAAATCTTTATCAATTGAATAATTTTCAGTATGAAAAAAAATTTAATTAGAATTAAATTTCTTAATTTAGAAATTAAACATTTAGCACTCTAAGTTAATAGATCTCATGATTACTATATCATCAAATCTCTTTAAATACTTTAACAAGCGAGCCAGTCAGTTTTGGAAATCTTACAATTTCTACATGACATCAGACATGTGAAATGAATGATATACAATTTTGCAGCACCCACATATACAAGAAAGCAAAATATGTACATTGTGTTACATTTTATAGCTGATTGACATTTTCAAAAAATGAATTGTTTGTGAAGGAATAAGGTACCATGAACATTGACCTTGATTTTGTGACACTACACACAATTTTTTTTCTTTTGTGACTTCCATGACCTGGTCTGTAGAGAGAGACGCGGAACAACTAGAGGAAACGAATTTTGATAATGGAAAATTTATCATCAAAACACGCAAATCAAAACATGCATTGGATTTCTTTTGGAAACAAAATTCAAAATACAAGATTCATTTGCGACTTTTGAGAAACGACACACAACCTTACAGTAGTCATCTTACAATTCACCCGAAATCCCTACATTGCATGAACAAAACAAAATGTTGGCAGTCGTGCTTTGATCTTCAATAATAGGTAAATATATAACTTAATACTTACTTGACACATGTTGCAAATACATTCGCATTCACCACTGCTTTCCGTCCAGCTTTCGTACAGTATCCGACATACTCGGCATAGAGATCAGTTCGAGGAACTGATTGCCCAGCACAGGATTCATAGTTTGATTTCAACCTGAAAATTTTGGAATAGTATCTTTCATTTTGAGCATTATTTTAGCTAAACTGGATCAGAGAAACATAGACTAGGAATGGGACAATTTTGTGCTAACAAGGAATATTTATAAAAGCAAACAACCCTTTCACATCATAATGTTGGCTTTGGCCTTAAGTTTTCTGAATGGATATATTTACTCACCAATTTCGAGCAAAAGTTTCTGAGGTGACGTCTTTACTTGCAAATGAGGTGACAGGTGTGGAAGTGAGAGGTGTTGTCTGTGGTTCACTGGAAGATGTAACTACTGCAATAAAAAACAAACAATGAGTAGATGTAACTTCCCTTTAACACTCCATTTGTTACTCATTTCTCTCTCATTAATTCAATGCCAAGTCTTCTATCAGATGCCAGAGAATTGACCTCTAAATTTGTTGACCATTCACACACTCTGCTTGCCATTTCACACCATACTTTACTCACACTACACACACCTACGATGTCTCATTTCTAGGGCAGTGTCCCTTTTTCATCATTCCTGTTCATAATGCTACCTATATTATCTCTATAAACCAGCACTTTTAAGGTGTATATATACACTAGAAATCAGGAAAATTGACTAGAACATTGCTATTGTTTCATTAGTTCAAAATATTGTCCACTCCTTAGCTTTCTAACGATACCAATATCTTGTAAATATTCGAAATAGTTTTCTAGTTACAAGGGTTTTTTTTAGGTACTGTCAACATATACAAACATGTTTCCAAAACTTTAAACTCAATTTCTGAGGAAATGTGTTTCTGCAATATGATGCTTGGTTCAAACAACTCAACAATGAAATTATCTATTAAAATTGTATTTGTGTCATTATAATCTATTTAATACAGTGGATGTTTTGACCCTTAGTTAAGAGTTATTAATTAAGAAATGCATTTTTAGTTGATTTTTTAACATTAAAATTCCTCAAAAAATTTTGAATTTTTTATACTTCCATGGTGAAAAAAATTGTCGAAAAACCTATTCCCTATAGCAACTTGATGGAGAGTCAAAACATGAAGAATAACATAGGAATAATTTCCAACAGGAATTGTCTTTCTGGGCAAATTCGAATTTGTGGTATCACTGTTCAAAAAACATGCTAATTAACTGATTATATCTAAATTAGATAATTAAAGAATAGATTAATCTGAATTTTTCACACTGAAATGAGTTTAAACATAAACCAATGACCAATTGTAAAAAAATTGGATTTTTAAAGTCAAAATTTTAAAAAAATCTAGTGTATGCATACACCTTAAGCCACCAAGTCCTCAACTGCTTCGTTCTAATATGACATTTTTATCACGAGTTTTAACAGTAGACTTGCTCTGAAAATAATTTAACACAAGTCTTAGATCATTGTCATCACAGCAAAAGCACAGATGTTATTTTCATACAAATGCAGTTTGTAGGCGATTAGTGTGAAGGATTGTGTGGCTCTTCCCATATATATCTGATGGATGATACCCACTGTTTCCACGATCGTGGACAGCAAGTCACAATCAAGCAAGTATTTCAGGGATCTTCTTCTGTAGTAGCATTCATTGTACATGAGAAGATGGAGTCGTTCCCTAACACAAGAAGTAACTAAGGTTATTTGATGTTATTTGATACCAAATATACAGATTGTTTCATAACCTAAACTGACTCCCGCAATTCAATATGCAACTTTAATTTTTCCCAAACCTTCAAACACGCTTTTTCAGAAACAACTATTCTGCAAATTTGTGGGTTTGGCATAGCCAACACTATATCCTATAGTGTTAGTGCCATGCCAAAACCATCTGGATAGCACTTTTGTTTGAAAATGAATTCTATCTTCTCCAAAATTTCTGCAGGTTATATATTTTAATACACTGTTTGACCACCAATGTAAGTTAGCATATATTTATAAACACATCGAGTGGAACTATTATTCCACCCAATTAGAGAGAGTGATGGCTGTAATACCAAGACAAGATATATGCATGGTTGGTTTGTCAGGGTTTTATGGCGCAATGGCCATATGTGACTGCTGCACCAGACAATATCAAGTAATGGACATACACACAATGAAAGTTTTACTGACACAGAAGAGAGAAATACACCCAGGGAGGAATCGAACCTGTGCCGCCTTCAACTCACAGGTTGCTAGAGCAGTAAGCATATCCACTGAGCCATGACAGCATGATAGGACAGTTTCAGAATGAAATAAAAATCAGGTGCATAAGTAAAAGAAAATTAATGTGCAATATTGATTTAAAAATTGAAAATTTTAGTTACAGAATTGTGTATCATAGAAGTAAGCAGATGTAACTCCAATTTTCTCAGTCTTGATTTCTAAATATATCTACACTGAAGTGCCAGAAAAACTGGTACACCACTCTAATACTTTGTAGCGTACAGGAGTGTAGAACTGGTGGTCACGTTCAGTCTTTTTATGGCCACACTAATGTCATAAGTTACAGGTGTCTACAGAATTCTTGTAGTCACTATACACTCTTGAAATGGTAGTATGTGAAAATCCAAACTACTCTACCTTCAAAATGCTGACTCATCTTACGAGCCCCAACTATTAAACTGCACTGAAAATCGCTTAAATTGTAATAACTTGTCATCGTCACAGGGGAAAGTCCTAGATGCTTCCACAAAAGTGTATCACTTTAAATATGCATTGGCCGATGCAGATGCAACCAATGACATGCATAGGTGGCACAGCTATGTATTTTTTATAGGCTCACCTGTACAAGATTTTCTGGCACACTATATTGCTCTATATAAAGATTGACAAACTTTGGATTACAACTGTTTACCTCTAGGGTACAGAATTACGATCAAATTTTATTACATGATATTGATCAGTAATACATTTCTATTAAAATCTCAACCAAATGGAACAAAAAATGTGCATTTTGTGTATGTAGAGAACAAGATTGCACATAAAATAAATTACAGTAGAGTCAAAGAACTCAAAATAGGTTCATAAAATTGAAACCTACCAGATTTGTTATCTACTTTTACACAATCATCAGACTCTGCTGGCACAAGAACTTCGACAATCTTCATCTTGATTTCAGCAGATGGACCATACTGACTAGGTTCTAATGTCAGTAAACTAACCAAAGTACCTTAAAAATAGAGATACGAAAGGTTTGGAAAAACTGTAAACAGAAAAGTATGATTTGTTGTTAACCCAAAAAACATTTGGTTGGAGTAGTTTAGTTTTAACCCCCAAAACCCAGCTTGTCGTTAGCTCATTACGTAATTCCATTCTTCTTGCATACATTCATAGATGATTACCTATAATTTTTATCCTTAATAGCTTTTTCGCTTGAAGTTATTTCTTTTACTTCATAACTGCAATTCTTGGAAAAAGTTTCAAAATAAAATAGCGCATAATTTCTTTTAACTTTAATGCATTTCCTTCAAATACATAATGAAAATATACTTTAATGCTATTAATAGGTAAGACTGAATTGTTTTGCTATATTTAGATGCCCTGAACTAATTTTGTATAAGTGCTTTTGTGACTCACCCCGATTACAGCTTGAAAAAAATTGGTACAGCTTTACTACTTTTTATGGCAATGTTTTAGGCATGCTTTTCATAGTGGCAAAGGCAACCTCGCTTTAGTAAGATTATGGCAACCTAACTATTAAATCAATCTTTTAAGTTTATAAATCATTATCCTTTTGATTTTACCATGCCTAAATAACTCTAGTTTGCTAGAATTAGTGCGATTTTTTAAAACATTCATATTATAAAAAGCCTGGTTCCATTAGACTTAGAATTAATAAATTATTTAACTTGGACAAACTTCTATAACAATGTCTCAGAAAAAGTAAAGATTTTTCATTGAAGTAAATACTCATCTAGTAGTGGTAAGAATAATCAGTTGTGTGGATTTTTTTTTTCAATTTTTAAAACCGTTTTTCCTTATTTTTAAAATGAAATGATTTTTCAAAGAAATTCTTCCTCAGCGACATAAAAAGCACGCTCAAAAATGCACCAAAAGCGTTGTCATAAAAAAAGTCTTATATCAAATGTGTACCAAAAATGTTTTGGGGATACTTTCATGAAAGGTCGGTAACTCATAACTATGGAACCAGTGCTTTATTTTGCTGAAATCAAGTGCAATGTTTTTGCTAACAGGTGAACTTACCTATGGAGCCCCGGACTATGGCTATTTTGTCGCATGCGTACCTTCCCAGATCCGACAGAGCGTAAAGGGCCTCCAAAGTATAGAAAAGCAGCATTATATCGTGAACAGTTAAAAAAGATACCATCTGCTGATATATCTGCAGAAAAAGGGACAATTTTAGCTATAACCACAATAGAATGAAATAAATAATAAAAACCCACTGAAATACAATTAAATTTAAAGGACAGAAATTTAATAAGTTAGTATTTTTTGGTCTTTTTTAATGAAGTATGTATCACTTCCAGCGATGGATTACAGGGCATGTCGAGACAATGAATACAATATTAAGTGAATTACGCTGAAATAAAAGGGGAAGACTTTAGGCATGACATGTGTGGGGACACATGGTTGACAAAGGGATGGGAAGACAATTGGTAAAGAACAAACCTCGGGGGAGGCATGGATACAAAAATTCATTAAACATGTTGAGTTAATCTACGGCGCTTTTATTCCGCTATGGTACATCTGCTGCACCGCTCGTAGTCTAAAGGTTGACTTCCAGAGAATTTAGATTATTAAATTAGGGCCCTTCTCTGGCTTTTGAATTAGATATTACTTGTGTGTATAAGTGTGACCAAATTACAGCACCCTAGGTCCACTATGCAGGATGAAATCATCAATGATAACATTCAGATGCCATACAATCACAAAACAGGCAACAAAAATTGAACGAAAGGGATCGCAGACCTCCGAAATATGTAGTTAATTCAATTTGATGCTACCACACTAAACTGTTAAGAGTCCACCGGTATTAGTGTTTGCAGAAGGAAGGTTTGTACAAAGTTACATTACTTGAATTTCCATGGCCAAGCAGATGCATGCAAAATTTAAAATTCACAACGGCTGGCTGGCGCAAAGCTCATTGGATTAATGGAAACTAATTTTATGGATTGAGGAATCAGGTTTCACATCCAAGGTTCTTGCTGGGTATGGTGATTTGGAACTTGCACTGTTGGTTTTTATACCTGGCAGCATGAATACCAGGACATATTTGGATATTATATACAATTTAGTGCTACCAACAATGTTCCAGTATTACGAAAGCTCATGTGTCTATCAAAATCGATAAAGCATCCTGCAATTTCCATTCAGCAGTGGTTTTATGACAGGTGTGAAGAATTTCTAAAAGTCCTGGCTTGAATCTAATATGTCTTTACATAAACGCCGGTTAAGAGTCCTACCCAAACATCCCATTTCCATGTGGAAAATAACTACAATGTAGAAGGATGCCAAATATCAATCTCACTTAAACAAGACCCAATTCAAGGTATGTCCAAAACAGTGCAGAAAGTACATGTAGCTAACAGTAGACAGACACATTTCAATAAAAGCAACATTTTGTATAAACATAGTGCCAGTACATAGGATCCAACAAGCAATAGAAAATACACAACAGGGAGCTGAGAGACAGTGTGTCAGGAAACCATTCAATAGTATTTCAATGCTGCTACTCAAGCTAACAGCCTCACCTCTACGTCTAGTCGAGAGGGAATGATGTCCTCGTTTGGGCCATAGCTGCACAACTGCGACAAAATGTCCATTGATCTGATGCTCATGAATCGGTCTGGTGAGAGTAAGCCATCTATCACAGTCTGGAAAAGTATGTGGGAGCAGCAGTCCTTCTCAATGTGCAGTTCAATCTGGAAAACACACATGGAAGTCACAAGGTACAACTATTTTTTTATGGTGCATGCATTTGTGATTACAAATACAAGCCAAAAAGTCAAGGTGTTTCCACTCTATCATACAAAATGCAAGTACTTTTAAAGGGCTTTTCAAGAACTTACAACGCATTTTAAGGTCATTTTTTTGAATAAGCATTCATTTTCAAGAGACTAAATAAATGTGACATGTTTAAAACTAGGAAATTAAAATGCAATGCAAAACTATTTAAAAGTTTACATCATTATGCAAGAAAATTAAACGAAATAAAATGTTTCTAACAATTAGCAGTATGCAATAAAAATGACTAAAAGATGGAAGAACTGTACAAAATATATGAACAGGAAATGGCTTAGGTAAAGCTTAAATTCTGTTTCCAGTGTTCAGGGTGAAACTCCAAGAACAGGACTGCCACATCAAAAGCACTTGTGAAATAGTAGCTTTAGAAGGTCAAATTCTTAAAAATTGTTGCAAAATTAATCTTCTCTTGGTTATTTTACTAGCAGTTTTAGTTGGCCCATTATTTGCACAGGGCCTTCAGAAAAGCTGAGGAGAAGTAGGAAGAAGCATTTGGGGTTGCTTGGTGCTTAGTTAAAACACTTTCAACAGAAAGGTATGATAAGGTTTTTACACACTTGCTTCGTTGAAGTGATTAGAATGTTTTTATATTTATCATTGGGGTCAGTCAAAAAAACATTTTTCCAAATGAAGCAGAGGGCATTAATTTGTGACCGAAACGAGGATTTGTGTTATCGGTTAAAAAATAGGAGGCTTAATCTCCTATTTTTGATCAATGAATTTTCAGAAGTCTCCAAAAATCTGAAAATAGGAGCTTTTGAGATTGCTTTAAAAGATATTGATGGTTGAAAGCCATCCTTTCCTGAGTCATAAAAGGATCTTCAAGGACTGGGCACCCTGAGAGGTGTTTAGGAGATTAAAATCAGCCAGGATGGTTTTAGATATTGATGGTTGAAAGCCTTTTGTCAATCCTTTCCTGAGTCATAAAAGGATCTTCAAGGACTGGGCACCCTGAGAGGTGTTTATGAGATTAAAATCAGCCAGGATGGTTTTAGATATTGATGGTTGAAAGCCTTTTGTCAATCCTTTCCTGAGTCATAAAAGGATCTTCAAGGACTGGGCACCCTGAGAGGTGTTTAGGAGATTAAAATCAGCCAGGATGGTTTTAGATATTGATGGTTGAAAGCCTTTTGTCAATCCTTTCCTGAGTCATAAAAGGATCTTCAAGGACTGGGCACCCTGAGAGGTGTTTAGGAGATTAAAATCAGCCAGGATGGTTTTAGATATTGATGGTTGAAAGCCTTTTGTCAATCCTTTCCTGAGTCATAAAAGGATCTTCAAGGACTGGGCACCCTGAGAGGTGTTTATGAGATTAAAATCAGCCAGGATGGTTTTAGATATTGATGGTTGAAAGCCTTTTGTCAATCCTTTCCTGAGTCATAAAAGGATCTTCAAGGACTGGGCACCCTGAGAGGTGTTTATGAGATTAAAATCAGCCAGGATGGTTTTAGATATTGATGGTTGAAAGCCTTTTGTCAATCCTTTCCTGAGTCATAAAAGGATCTTCAAGGACTGGGCACCCTGAGAGGTGTTTATGAGATTAAAATCAGCCAGGATGGTTTTAGATATTGATGGTTGAAAGCCTTTTGTCAATCCTTTCCTGAGTCATAAAAGGATCTTCAAGGACTGGGCACCCTGAGAGGTGTTTATGAGATTAAAATCAGCCAGGATGGTTTTAGATATTGATGGTTGAAAGCCTTTTGTCAATCCTTTCCTGAGTCATAAAAGGATCTTCAAGGACTGGGCACCCTGAGAGGTGTTTATGAGATTAAAATCAGCCAGGATGGTTTTAGATATTGATGGTTGAAAGCCTTTTGTCAATCCTTTCCTGAGTCATAAAAGGATCTTCAAGGACTGGGCACCCTGAGAGGTGTTTATGAGATTAAAATCAGCCAGGATGGTTTTAGATATTGATGGTTGAAAGCCTTTTGTCAATCCTTTCCTGAGTCATAAAAGGATCTTCAAGGACTGGGCACCCTGAGAGGTGTTTATGAGATTAAAATCAGCCAGGATGGTTTTAGATATTGATGGTTGAAAGCCTTTTGTCAATCCTTTCCTGAGTCATAAAAGGATCTTCAAGGACTGGGCACCCTGAGAGGTGTTTAGGAGATTAAAATCAGCCAGGATGGTTTTAGATATTGATGGTTGAAAGCCTTTTGTCAATCCTTTCCTGAGTCATAAAAGGATCTTCAAGGACTGGGCACCCTGAGAGGTGTTTATGAGATTAAAATCAGCCAGGATGGTTTTAGATATTGATGGTTGAAAGCCTTTTGTCAATCCTTTCCTGAGTCATAAAAGGATCTTCAAGGACTGGGCACCCTGAGAGGTGTTTATGAGATTAAAATCAGCCAGGATGGTTTTAGATATTGATGGTTGAAAGCCTTTTGTCAATCCTTTCCTGAGTCATAAAAGGATCTTCAAGGACTGGGCACCCTGAGAGGTGTTTATGAGATTAAAATCAGCCAGGATGGTTTTAGATATTGATGGTTGAAAGCCTTTTGTCAATCCTTTCCTGAGTCATAAAAGGATCTTCAAGGACTGGGCACCCTGAGAGGTGTTTATGAGATTAAAATCAGCCAGGATGGTTTTAGATATTGATGGTTGAAAGCCTTTTGTCAATCCTTTCCTGAGTCATAAAAGGATCTTCAAGGACTGGGCACCCTGAGAGGTGTTTAGGAGATTAAAATCAGCCAGGATGGTTTTAGATATTGATGGTTGAAAGCCTTTTGTCAATCCTTTCCTGAGTCATAAAAGGATCTTCAAGGACTGGGCACCCTGAGAGGTGTTTATGAGATTAAAATCAGCCAGGATGGTTTTAGATATTGATGGTTGAAAGCCTTTTGTCAATCCTTTCCTGAGTCATAAAAGGATCTTCAAGGACTGGGCACCCTGAGAGGTGTTTATGAGATTAAAATCAGCCAGGATGGTTTTAGATATTGATGGTTGAAAGCCTTTTGTCAATCCTTTCCTGAGTCATAAAAGGATCTTCAAGGACTGGGCACCCTGAGAGGTGTTTATGAGATTAAAATCAGCCAGGATGGTTTTAGATATTGATGGTTGAAAGCCTTTTGTCAATCCTTTCCTGAGTCATAAAAGGATCTTCAAGGACTGGGCACCCTGAGAGGTGTTTATGAGATTAAAATCAGCCAGGATGGTTTTAGATATTGATGGTTGAAAGCCTTTTGTCAATCCTTTCCTGAGTCATAAAAGGATCTTCAAGGACTGGGCACCCTGAGAGGTGTTTAGGAGATTAAAATCAGCCAGGATGGTTTTAGATATTGATGGTTGAAAGCCTTTTGTCAATCCTTTCCTGAGTCATAAAAGGATCTTCAAGGACTGGGCACCCTGAGAGGTGTTTATGAGATTAAAATCAGCCAGGATGGTTTTAGATATTGATGGTTGAAAGCCTTTTGTCAATCCTTTCCTGAGTCATAAAAGGATCTTCAAGGACTGGGCACCCTGAGAGGTGTTTATGAGATTAAAATCAGCCAGGATGGTTTTAGATATTGATGGTTGAAAGCCTTTTGTCAATCCTTTCCTGAGTCATAAAAGGATCTTCAAGGACTGGGCACCCTGAGAGGTGTTTATGAGATTAAAATCAGCCAGGATGGTTTTAGATATTGATGGTTGAAAGCCTTTTGTCAATCCTTTCCTGAGTCATAAAAGGATCTTCAAGGACTGGGCACCCTGAGAGGTGTTTATGAGATTAAAATCAGCCAGGATGGTTTTAGATATTGATGGTTGAAAGCCTTTTGTCAATCCTTTCCTGAGTCATAAAAGGATCTTCAAGGACTGGGCACCCTGAGAGGTGTTTATGAGATTAAAATCAGCCAGGATGGTTTTAGATATTGATGGTTGAAAGCCTTTTGTCAATCCTTTCCTGAGTCATAAAAGGATCTTCAAGGACTGGGCACCCTGAGAGGTGTTTAGGAGATTAAAATCAGCCAGGATGGTTTTAGATATTGATGGTTGAAAGCCTTTTGTCAATCCTTTCCTGAGTCATAAAAGGATCTTCAAGGACTGGGCACCCTGAGAGGTGTTTATGAGATTAAAATCAGCCAGGATGGTTTTAGATATTGATGGTTGAAAGCCTTTTGTCAATCCTTTCCTGAGTCATAAAAGGATCTTCAAGGACTGGGCACCCTGAGAGGTGTTTATGAGATTAAAATCAGCCAGGATGGTTTTAGATATTGATGGTTGAAAGCCTTTTGTCAATCCTTTCCTGAGTCATAAAAGGATCTTCAAGGACTGGGCACCCTGAGAGGTGTTTATGAGATTAAAATCAGCCAGGATGGTTTTAGATATTGATGGTTGAAAGCCTTTTGTCAATCCTTTCCTGAGTCATAAAAGGATCTTCAAGGACTGGGCACCCTGAGAGGTGTTTATGAGATTAAAATCAGCCAGGATGGTTTTAGATATTGATGGTTGAAAGCCTTTTGTCAATCCTTTCCTGAGTCATAAAAGGATCTTCAAGGACTGGGCACCCTGAGAGGTGTTTATGAGATTAAAATCAGCCAGGATGGTTTTAGATATTGATGGTTGAAAGCCTTTTGTCAATCCTTTCCTGAGTCATAAAAGGATCTTCAAGGACTGGGCACCCTGAGAGGTGTTTATGAGATTAAAATCAGCCAGGATGGTTTTAGATATTGATGGTTGAAAGCCTTTTGTCAATCCTTTCCTGAGTCATAAAAGGATCTTCAAGGACTGGGCACCCTGAGAGGTGTTTATGAGATTAAAATCAGCCAGGATGGTTTTAGAGCTCAGAATTTTTAAAGATTCATGCCTCAGTCAAATTACACACAAATTAAAAACAATGCTATGGGAAATACAATGTTGTGAGGTAAAAGTATTTAATAAGTACATATAGAAAATACAATAATTAAATGATAAGATAGATAATTTGGTATCAAAACTTGAGAATTACTGTTGGGTTTATAGTTAGTTACTAGGAAAGAATAAAAATATTAAAGTATTTCTATATAAACAAAATTCTGTTAATGAAACAGTTCTTTACCTTGATGCTAAATATGTACTCAAATGTGAACTATTTAAAATGTTAACGGAGTACAATTGGTTGAAATTTTACCAAATGAAGTGTGCGAAATGCAGAAATACAATAACAAATGGAGATAATGTAAACTATATGTGTTTTGCATAGCAATACCCATCAACCTATGTTATTGCAAAAATTGAAAGACTTACTTCATAAGCTATATTTGCTAAGGTGTCATATGCAGTCTGTTTAAGATTTGACCAGGAAGAATGTATAGACAACAAAAGAAACCTGAAACGAAAATCATTTAGAGTCAATAGAGTATGATTAACTGTTTAAAAACTGTTTTTAAGTTAAAATAATTTGGATTAAATCAAGCAGAAATAAGGAAATTAGAGAAAATTGAATTTGTAGAGTCAATTGAATGTTTGATAATGAACTTATTGGAATAAGAAAAGATTCATTTTCACTTGAAGCATTCAATCTTTTCAAAAAAACCTGATCCTATTTACTTCTTGCATACAGGTACTGATGCATCATTTTCACAAGCCTTCTTCCATTCATTAGGTTTATATCACATATACACGTACAATTGCAATGTGTGTAAAATAAAGCTCAATATAACAAAAGTACAAGCCTTCCTTTTCCGAGATAGCTCATAGAATAAACAAAAATTAAGCTCAGGTAAATGGTTGTTACTATCCCCAAACAAGTTTTTATAATCCATGGTTATAGCAGAGGCTCTTGTGCTGCATTTCAGATTTTGCCTTCCTTGTTTCATGTAGCCAATTTGTTCTTAATGTCATATGCTGATTAAGGTATTAATGACCATAATACAAAGGTTTATATAACCAAAGCAGCAATTTCAGTTCAATGTCTTTGATTGAAGGGTCTGCTTTCAGTTCTGAATGTTGAAACTCTGGTTGTTCAACCAATTACTGTTTTCATATAACAAAGGTTTATGATTTTCAAGAATAATGCTAAATAAAATTCCTAATGAAACTATTTTTGTGGTAGTTAAGAATATTTCTTCTTATAATTTTAATAGAGATATTTACTTCTAATAAGCAATTAAGTACAAAAAAGAATATGCCAAGAAATGTATAAAACTAGCAGACCTTATTTTCAAAGGATACCTATTGCAAAGTGATAAAAAGGTTTAATTGTCCACAAGTAAACAGGTATTTTTGAATGTTTTACATGATATAATAGTTCCCTAAAAGGTATATTGGAATTTTTTGAAAGGATGGTATGTAGAATCATATCAAACGAATGAAAGATAGTATAAAACCAGTGTATCCCACATTAATTATGTTTATCTTTTATTTGTGCATTTAAAAATTGTAATTACTATCAAATTCATATTTCATCAACAGAACTGCCAGCAAAAATAAACAAATATCAATTCAAACAACCAACAAAATATTGTTTGATTTACAATACCTACCTAATAAAAACAGAACTATGGACTAAAACAGGAACATTGCTTTTCACAAATGATAAGTCGTGCAAAATCAAAGCAACCTATGAGACAAAAAACATCACATTGAAAGAAGCAAATTATTTGCAATTTTAATTTTAATTAAATGTATTTCATAATCAGTGCAAACAAACTGTGACAGGAAAAAAGAGAACATCTATAGAAAATGCACTCTATTAAAGCAAAGTACAAGACACTCAATTCTTCACCTCAGAAGGGAAAATCATACACAATCTCAATTGTTAGAAGTGAATTGCTAAACTCTAAATCAAATGCACCTTTTAAATGTATTCTATTGTAACATACGAATTATAAAGTGGTTCATTTTATTTTAAAATACTTCAAGAACTTAAATTCAACACTGAATTATAAGTGATATATTGTTTGCTCAATGACAATGATTTTCAAACTTTTTGGTCTCATGACACTCGTAAACAATTACTGTGTCAAAATATGTATTCTATTTTTTGCTGATGTGACATAAAGTAGGTATAATTTTGATTGATTTACAAAAAAATAAGTTATTACTCATTCTCTTTGGCTCCGGTGGATTTTTTTAAACAATTAATTTATACTTAGCGATAAAACTGTTCTCAAAATTATTTATATGGGTATAAAAATTCAGGTATTGATTGAAATTGTTTGTGAACACACTTTTCAAAAGCTCAAAACTAAACAGTTGAAATGAAAATCTTACACAATTTTATTCATTTGACCATTTGTAAGGCACACCAGAGCATTCTTGTAGCACACCAGTGTGACGCTGGCTGAAAATCACTGCTCTACCGCTATCAGGAATTATACTAAATAGCATGGACTGTTTTCTCAAAAGATGACAGAAAACATCATGTTTGTGTTCTTTGAAAGAACACTATTGATTATTTGTTCCAACCATATATACTCATTCAGAATATTGATAAGTTGATCTTTCTTTACATTGAATAAAGTAACATAAGATGAAATCAATGAACCCAATTTGAAAAAGAAAGACCAACTTATAGAAACTTCGACAAATTATACTCTAAAACTGCAAAACTTGGATTGTATAATCCAAAGAGAATCATTGAAATACGTAAAGAAACCTGAAGTTTTTCACATGTAGCTTAACAATGTATCTTTGCGAGCACACCTTTTCATTATATACTCTTAAAAGATTAAATTTTAAAATAGACACTACAGTAATTATCTCTGCTTACAGATGACACAACCATAACTCCAAGTAGTATAACTCCAGTTGAAAAGCGTCACGATTCCACATTTTTCACTCCAATTATTTAAAGTGTATAAGCAGATTTGAATTTCTACCAAGTTTGGCTGATATTTATGAAGAAACTGGTCCCTAGTGCCATCCAGGAGGCACCATTTGAATCCGTCTTTCAGTTCGCCATGTTAATAAATATTGAAACCAATTAAGATGCAAAAATAATTTTCTTCCATTATACATAACCAGAAATGAAATTTAAAAAGTTACAGAACACACACATTTCTTTTTTCTTGGGGATCTTTGAAAAATAATTCGCCTAAAAGAGTTTTGAAGAATTTCCAGGTGTACAAACCCAGCACCGAATTGAAAACAAGCATCAAAAGTTGGGCAGTAAATCTTACCTTCAAAACTCTTTGTCCCTCCGCATTCATTGCACCAGAATCCGCTTCCAAGTTCAGCAACGCCCCATCTGCATCGTAATCACCTGCAGAAGAATCATGAATCACAAATGAAAACGGAGCACAGGGAAAACAATTTTTTTTCAAATTGACTTACTTCTGGTGTGAAAAGTAGGGTCAAGGGGCACTTAGATCAGACTAAAAACTGCAACAATATCTAGCTGGCCCCCTCAGGCCTTACGTCAATCAAATCTCAAAGTGATTCTGTGGTGGTTCTTTTGTTGCATTATGCAAATGCCAGTTTGTTCCTGTCAATCCAACAGGAATCAATTTTGTTCTATACTTTGAATAAAATGAGTGACTGAGATTTCTTAAAATATGTTTATTTTTATGTTTGGATTACAACTTCCGCATGCATTTCAATCAGAATCAAGTTGTTTCGTATGTAATCATTCTTTAAGATTTATGTGTATAAGAAACGGCTCAGTGCCAGTGGTTATTTTCCCAGACAGATGTCGGATCACTTTGGCACCGAGATGGAAAAGGAAGGCATGTTTTTCACTCGGTCGGAGCAGTATGGTTCCCTTCCGAATGGATGGTACGATATTTGTAAATAGTGTTCTGTACCATATGTATATATACTAATAAATCATTAGATAGTAAGATTGCGTTCCATGTTCACCAAGTAAACATAGGATACTGCAGTCAAATCCTTTAGACTTTGTCTACGTTCACTCTCTTTGAAGACAGCAATTGTCTGTTCTTGCTTGCGGTGTTTATGTTTCTGGTACAGTAATGCAGTATGTGTGTGTCTTTGAATTAATTGGATTTATTAACTTTGGAATCTATGTTGATGTTATTTCCCTCTTCAAAGAACTCTGCCTCTCCAGGACACTTTCTTGAAGCACTGTCACAGTACAAGGTATCTTGTCATTATTATCTTGTAAAACTGTGCAGTGCTAGATACTGATGCTGTTATTTACATGCGATGAATTAAAATCCTACTGAGAACTGAGACCCGAGTCATCGAGCCATAATTCTAAACAGGATCTTAAAAAAATTGCTATTGAGTTAGTAAAGTATACACTAGTTGAGGAATTGGAACTTTATACAATACGAAACATTTCACCAATTTACATTAATGGCTAGCTGAAGCTCCTCTCACCCTGGAAAAAATCACGAAAATGCAGTGTTTCACATGTTCTCTTTTCATACCCAGATCTAGTCCAAGCAGCTGCACAAGTCGTGAATTCTGCAAATCCAGCGTGCTCCTCCAGAAGTGATGCATGTTTCTGCCTTCGAGTCCATTCCAGCTTTCTAGATACAGCATTTTCAAGGAAGTATCATCTAAAAAAGGTACAAAATCATCAACATAAAAACTGGGATGTGAATATTCTACATGACAATTAAAAGATGTGCAACGACATCTGTATCAAGAAAAGTTAAACTTGCATTAATATTATATTTGTATTGTTTAAAATTACTTGATTTTGTTACCTATATATTTTCATGTTATGCAAAAATGTTAGGCTCAAGTAATAATTTTAAAAGATTTTCAAGGATCGCTGGTTGGTTGTTTTGGGGGTTTTATGGCACAAGGGCCATATTTGGCCATGCTGCACCAGACACAAGACATACAATATCAAGTAATAGACCCACAATTAAAAATTTTACTGACATAGAAGAGATAAATACACCCAGAGAGGAATGCACCTGACAAGAATTGAACCTGCACCACCTACAACTCAAAGGTTGCTAGAGCAGTGGGCATACAAACTGAGCCATAACCCCAAGGATCATGGGAATCCTAGGGATGATTCTTGACATTTTTGAAGTTTTGGGTTGGCTGATTTGGGTTTTGTGGGACAAGATCTAAAAATGGATAAGCTGCACCAAATGCAAGACAGTAAAATAGATTAAAAACATTGGAATAGCAACCAGCCCAACATTTAAAAGGTGATAAAATATTTAAGTAAACAATACAATTAGAATTGATCCAAAGTATGAAAATGGTAAATATACTAACATATCATAAATATAAGTAGAACACGGAATTAAAATTCATTGATGTAGTTTAAAATGCAAGAAATGATGTGCAATTTAAAAGATATACGTATATGGGTTACAAATTATAAAAGTTAAAACACCTTAAAAAGAAAAATTCAAGATGGGATACCAACACCTTTCTGAGTTATTATTTAAAAGGTGATGAACCATAGATGAGATAAAAATCTTGTGAAATGTAAAAAGCAATGAATGCGGAGGATGACCCAACAAGTCAGATGAAATTGGCGAAGTATTAAAGTGATGCGTATGAAAGTAAAGTGGAAAAATGTCTAAATTTTATGCCAGAAGTTAAAATATGATTTGTAAAGAGGTTCTTGGCAATGCTGACACATTGGACCAGTTTCATGGACCAATAAATGCCCATGTGTGACTCGAGAACAGTCGAAGTGAAAACGAGTTATAAGGACAGTCAAGATGTTAAAGACTGTAGGTAGTTAACTAATGTTGCACTGGAGCATGGGGTATCGGAGACGGTCTGGGATCCATCCCGTAAGGAGATCCAGGGACAACCCCTTGTCATTTTGAACCAGTCAGATGATGAAAACATTAACTGAGCTGGCGCCCCACTCCAATGCGAGAACGTTTGGGGCCACGACAAATTTAGCATGCACCAGCCCCTGTGTGCACGATGGTCTTTGGTTAGATTCAAACTTGCAACCCTCCTGTTGCTAATACGCTTTTCCAACTGGGCTATTGTGTCCACACATCAGATATAGCCCTATGGACAATTTTAACTGTCATGCAGTCCAGATACGGCCCTCCACATATTTTTATAGGGCCTGCAGACCAGATAGTCCTCCAAACAGGTTTACCCATCCACACATCAGATATGGCCCTTGAAATGTTTTTTTCAGCCAGTAGAAAAGACACTGCCCTACAAACAGATTTTCCTGGCCCACTATCTAAATGTGGCTCACAAAATAGGTTTACCCGATACACAGACCAGATACTGTGCTAGAGGATACTCATTCGTGAAGTTTAATACCTAAAAAGAAGCAAATCGGAGTCTGGTGTTACATCGCAAATAGCTAGATTGATATTTATGCTAGCAGATTCATATATTTTCTTGTTTATTTTTAAGTCTGTTTTTTCTTGTTTATTTTTAGGTCCTCAGGGCATCAGTTTTTGGTCATTTATTGAGATTTTTATAGCAGTTTTGAAGTCCTTAGCATAATCTTTTAGTTTTTATGTTGGGTTTTAACAAAATTTTTCTTAAATCGTTCCCAAATTGCAATCTTTCATTTAGGATTTCAATGACTCATTTGCAGTTTCTGGCACCACCAAAAATCCCTCATTCACTCTTCAATGCAAACCTAATTTTTATACCTTTGTCCATTGGTGACTGGACGATTTACATAAGGCAGAATGAAGGCAGGTGGAAGTTTTCTATACTCTAGGCAGACGAAAAAAGATGACATTTTACATTTGGGTGTTTCAGTTGTAAATTGAAATGTATAACAGCAAAATTTAAACAATTGTAGAAGTGGTGCTTTCTAAACTATGGCCAGAGGGCCGATACCAGCAACGGGACTGTATCATATTTATCTGTTTAGATGATCACTTATATATAGTTGTTAAATGAATTTCTTAATTAAACCCTTTTGTAACCTGCTTTGCAACATAAAATATGAGAATCTTAAATATTTGGATAGGAAATTTGTCTGAAATAGAAAACATTTTGCTATTCAAAAGTGCATTAAATAAATTTTTAGGTCAACAGAATCCAGGTCTTGTACATAACAAAATGACAATAAACCAGAGTTCTCTATTTTGGGCGATAGATTATTTTGACTTGACTCACCTTGCAGCCATACACCTGTCTGTGCGACTAGAAGATTGACCAATTTAGGAGCTCGCAGTAAGTCAAAGACATAGTTTTCTTCATTGGACAACACTGCGCAAACGTTCAGTGCCAGCTCTTGTTCGTTGGGGAGGCCACTGAGGAGGGACAGACAGATCTTGTCATACTTTGCAGACAACGCTTGAGCTGGATTCAATCCTAAGGTGGAATGAGCAGAAACTGAAAGAAACACCCGAGTCTCCTTGTAACACAAGTTTCAAAAGAATTCGCAAAATAAAACAGTTACTAAATAGAATTCCTTACGAAACAATATTTTGGAAAGTAAATAAATAATTAAGCATTTCAGGTTTTCCCCTCTTCAAGCAAAAGGAGCTTTATGGCCTTTTTAAGGCGTATGTCTTTCTAGAAGACTTTTTAATTTTGACTTTAAAAATCGAGTTTTTTACAATAGGTCATTGGTTTATGAATAAAATCATTTCAGTGGAAAAAATCAGAATAAGCTTATTAATTTTCTAATTTAGATTAATTAGTTATAATTAACTAATTATCATGTTTTTTGAACAGTGATATCTCAAATTCTAATTTTTTCAGAAAGGTAATGCCAGTTGGAAAATTATTCCTAATATTATTCCTCAGGTTCGATGCTTTGATCCTCAGTCAAGTTGATGGAGGGTCTTTACAATTTTTTTCAAGATTTTTAACATTTGAAAATCAACTAAAAATTCATTTCTTAGTAACTCTGATGTTCAAAACGTCCATTGTTTTATATAGATTATAATGATACAAAAGTAATCATAATAGATTAATTCATTGTTGAGTTATCACCGTTTGAACAAAGCATCCTATTACAAAAAAAATTCTTCAGAAAATGAGTTTTAAGTTTTGGAAACATGTTTGTATTGGTGATAGTACTAATGAAAAATCCTTGTAATTAGAAAAATATTCTGAATATTTACCTGATCTTGGTATTGTTTAAAAGCTAAGTAGTTGGAAAATAATTTGAAGCAATAAAAAGAAATCGATATTCTGGTCAATTTTCATTACTTCTAGTGAATACATACACCTTAAAGCTATTTTATAGCTTTTAAAGCTATTCATAGCTTAGATCGATGTGAGTTAAAATCACTGAAATGAAATACACTTCCCTACAAATGTTAGGGAACATAATGTTTCCCTTTAGGGCACTAGGAAAAAGAATAAAAATGTAAAGCAATTTGCAGGAAATGTACCAATGCATGAAAAGCAATTCAATGACAGATACTTTTTTGCACAACTACAGGGTAGGGGAGACCGCTGTACCTAAGGACAGATGTATCTACGGACATTTCGTTTTAAATTTTGAAAAGAGGTGGAAATGTAGGGTGGCGGTTCCTAGCGGATGTAAACTAGTGATAGGCAGTTGCTCACTGGAAGCTGGCACATGGAAGACACAAGTAAATACGATATTTTTACTCTTTTTTGAAGGTCAAAGTAAAAAGAATGCATCTAATTTTTATTTTTTCTTTCCCTCTAATTTTTTTATGATTATTTGTCATAGTCGTAGTTTATTATCGAGGTTTTGACGATTTATTTGTGATTTTAAAGTCATCGGAATCTTAACCTACCTGTTGCTATCTCCCTTTAGAAAACAAAATGGCTTACGTCGTACCTTCGAACACTCTAAGGTGATGTACCTTCGGACACAATTGTTTGTGTCGGCAGATATATCGGCCATTTTTTTTAATTTATTTTTATTATTAATTCGTCATTATTTTTGATTTTTCTTTAAATTTCCCTACAAAATAGTGTTTCATTTTTGGTTTTCTGTAAAAACCATATAACATAGTTGTAAAGTTATAAAGAAGTTATAGGTCCTTCAAGTGTTTTTACATTGATTTTTTTAGCTACGAAATCACTAAAATTGGCTATAATGCTTCGGAGGGAAAAAACTTTTAATATTATGTCCGCAGGTAAATCCGGGTGTGTCCATAGGTATATCAGGAGGAAAATTACATCTACAAATTTTGAATTTTTTAAAATTCAATATTCAAAATTTTAGATTTTAAAAATATGACTTTATTTATAAAGGTTTAGAGCATAACCTGAGCATTTTACTAGGTGAAAATGTTTCCCAGCGGCTGAGAAAAATTAAAATTGAATTTTGTCCGTAAGTACACCAGTCTCCCCTACTGAATCAAACTTTGAACAGTGATCTGGGTTTTTAAATAGAGATTAAATTATGTATGCAGTGTCTTTGTAAAAATAGGTCATAAAAATGTTTAAGACTTTTAAATAAGTATTAAGGCTATTTAATTGCCCTTAAAAACTATAATAAAAAATCAGACCTTTTAAAGGCCAACTGGAATACTGCATATTTGTATAAAATTAAACACTCCCAGAAATATACCATATTTAAGTATTTGAATTTGTATTTACAATATAAAGACAAACATCTTGAAGGTTGTCAGAAAAGCAAAAAAAATCTTTCTGAATGAAATTCCGCAGATATTTCCAAAGAGAAGCAAAACCTGTCTCCTCTAGAGGATTTCTTCCTTTCTACTTCTAGCAATTTAAGAATGGTGAATTTTTACTGCATACATTTTCCTTCTGGAGCAAATACTTGTCACTATAATTACTACCTTCTGAAAATGTAGCATAGTAGGGATAAGTGCCAACAGTTGCAACCCTGGTGGTCATTCACTGTCCCCTACTGAAAACAGGTTCATTAAATTTATCATCCAATAGACAAAATGCTGGTAAGGAATTTTCTGATATGCTGGGAAATAAACAATTACTGGATAGTAGCAAAAAAGTCCCCCAAATGGGATTGAATCTTGTTAAATATCTGATATTTCAAGGTAAGCTCACTATATAGAATCAACTGTATTCCTATTTCAAAATACTACTAGCATGCAATGAATTTTGTGACCCACCATTGTTATTGAATCTTAAAAACGAATTCACAAGTAGATTGCTTTGGATCCTGTTTCTGTAATAGATGACATTTAATTTATGTCACATGCAACTTTAAGAAAATAATTCCCCTAAAAGCATTGGTTTTACCACTTGCAGTAAATAATCGATCACTATGGTCCAATAAGTTTTATTGATTTTATTAAAACAATTTTTCATGACAGTGTCATGCTGTAAAAAAGAAATTTAGCATTTAAGAAATGACTTTTGTCAGAGAAAAAAATGCGTTAAAAATAATCCTTAACAAAGCTTTTAAAAATTAAAGTTAATTGCCTTTTAGCAATTTGTCAAATAAGGCTTTATGACTGAAGTTTACAGAAGAAAATTAATGAAAAAACATTATATGACCCTTAGAAATGATACTGCTGTAACTTTAAATTATTAAGAATTTGTGCAGTATAATTGATGAACAAAACAGACTTGTAGTTATAAATTAAACACTTTAGAACATTCACTTGGAGACAAGAGAAACTGTTTCTCACCTGATACATGACGTTGCAGGGCATTATCAACCACAGATACTTGATGAGAGAGCTGCGATTTCGGATCATGCGATTCAGATGGCAGGTCTTTATTTTGATCACGATCCTCACCCAAGCACTGGATTTTTTCATTATGACCAACGTAGCTGCACACAAACAGAATTGGAATGATAAAACTTCAAAGTTGCAGCAAGAAGCACATTTTTACAGTAAAATAGGTTCAACATGGAATACAAAACATTAAAATTTTTCTTTTTGATTGTATTATGGCCTTCAAATTCTCAAAACCAATCAGTTTTATGTTTGTCTGTTTCACTGATGTCCATTCTGTTCGAAACCACCCGATTCCAGAAATATAGTGTTTTAGGTCATTTGGTGATACTTTTAAGTCATTTTTTAGATTCTTAGGGCATTGTTTTGGATATTTGTATAGTAGGTTTTGTCCTTTTTCAAGTCTTTAGCATCCCTCATCTTTCATCCCCAATTTCTTTTTGCAACTATTTTAAATTACTCATCTGCTGCTTTTGGTGCCTAAAAATCTGCCACTTATCTTTCAACACAAAATAAAACCTTTCTATTGCATAGGTGAAACATCTACATCAGAAAGAGTAAGAAGTGGGCAGGCTGGTTTCTTGTGTTTTAACCAGGATATGAAAAAATTAGAATTTGTTTTATTTAAATCGATTTTAATGATTTTAATTAATGCCTTGCCTGTACAAGTTTAAACTTGTTGAACACAAGACACGCAAATCAGAGTAGTTTCTAGATAGTTTTGATTTATGTTGAGCATTTACATTTGTGATGAATAACATTAATGTATTAGGAAATAAATAGGTAAATTTTTTAGATTAAAAAAAGATACAGAAATTAGCAAAGTTAATCACATGATAGAGTAAATTAAATAGAACAGTGCAACTAATGCCATGCATAAGCAATGTTTTTCCATCTGGTTCTCGAGCGGTTTAGATTAGTTTGATTATAACCCATAACCAGAGGCATGAAATTTTTTGGACCTAATAAATAAGTTTGCAAGATCCCGCTAACACCATGTTATAAATTTTTGAATAAAATTAATCAAAAATCAGACAAATTTCAGAAATTTTTTGCATTATATATTTATTATATATGAATAAAATGTGTAGAATTTCTTTAGTTATCTTTATATAAAGTAATTAATTGGTTTAAGACTTGTTTTTGAGGAAAAATCCTGTCAACAATAGAAAATGAAACAAAAGGAACTTGCAACAAAATTCATAAAAACTTCCTACTTCTCATTAATATTCAACTTGCAAAAAAATTTATTTGTAAGTAAATAGTAAAAAATGAGACGGAATGAAAATATACATAAATTGAAATCAAATATGCCTATTTTCAAATTTTCTCTGAGCATTGATACATATTTCAACATTATACAAACACGCAAGAAAATGAAGCTTTTCTCTATGAACAGCATAGAAGTGTAATAGCATTACCCAGAACATGCCAATTGAGTGGAATTTTGAGCTTGCAATAAAAAGAAAATCATCAAGTAAAATAGCTTTCTGTTTCAATCCATAATCTATTTTGTTAACATACTCAATTATCAAATGGGTGAATTAACTTTTACATTTTTCAATTCATGAATAGTTATGCTAGCAGTGTAAAGAATTCTTAGGGAAAAGTGCATAAAATACAAATATTAAAAATCCCAATTATAAAGATGAATATGCAAAATTGGAATGCTTTATTTTTGGTGCCTTTATTTTCTTATAAACAGACTACTTGATTTATTAATGTAATTCTTAATAATTAATTTATTTGATGAAAATGCATCTTGTTCATAGTTATTTCATGCAAACAAGAAACAGAAAGGAAAATTAAATTTAAAATATTGATTTAAATCAATGTTCTTGATAAAAATCACCATGGATTTAAATCAAGCTGATTTAAATAGGCTTACACTGGTTTTTACACATGAACACTACAGATCACATTTTACATTTGGCAGGTAGTTAATTAACATTACACTAAAGCAACATAACAGGCAAGCAATGATCCAGGATCCATCCCAAAGGGTCCATGGTCAGATCACGAGGTCGCACTTGAACTGGCACCCCAGTCTCCAAACTTCAACATTAAGCCAACGTAAGAACATTTGGGGCCCCGGCATATTTAACATGCACAAGCCCCCCACATACACGACTATTTTGCATTTGGATCCATGAGTAGTTAATTGAAGTGTTTAATGTCAAAATCTAAACACTTTTAAGTGGTGTTTCCCAAACCATGGTCTGTGGGCTGGCACCAGTTTATAGGAAAGATTGTAGCTTAAAGGAAATAGAAAATTTATGTAAATGTCTAGCTAAAAAATGTCCAAGAGATCAATTTCAGTGGAAATGCACTGAATTTTTCCCATGGAGGAATTATCTGTTTAGATCATTCCTAGAGTGACCACTTCCCCACACATTTCTCAGGAACTCCAGTACTAGAGTTGTTGTTTGGATCTTCCTATACTGACTTTCTGTTTATCTATATTTGATTAACAATCAAGATCATGACATATTTAAATTACATTATTTCCACCAAATATATTTCGATATAAACTGCCATTACTGTCGGCAGTAGACAGAGGACATACCAAATTTTGAAAAATTAGCCATAATAATTAATAAAAAGTTTAGCATATACTAATCAATAGCAGAATATCCATATTGTAAACAGGAAGCATAGAACAAAGTTGGTTCAATATTTTCTGTGATTTAAGAAACAAATTGATGTGCCAAACCTTAATAAGTCCTTAGGCTTTGTTTTAAGCACCCCCGGCTCATACTGAAAAATTAATATGGCTATATGGCATTGTATTTAAAAACTAACATGATTCAAAATGCACCATCTTGCTTGTCGTGAAATATTTAGTCAATTTAGTAGACTCCTTATATTTTCTTCTATTTATCATAGAAAGTGTTTTTTATTGTTAACATGTCTGAAAATACTGCAAGGTTCGAGGTTGGTTTTGGGGGTTTTATGGCACAAGGGCCATATTTGGCCATACTGAGCCAGACACAAGACATGCAATATCAAATTATACACATACACTCAACAATGAAAGTTTTACTGGCACAAAAGAGAGAAATACATCCAGGGAGGAATGCACTTGACAGGAATCGAACCTGTGCTGCCAACAACTTGCAGATTGCTAGTATACCCATTGAGTCACGATGGCACCAGGAAGATTCGAGGAAAAATTAAATTTGCATTGCTTCAAAAATGTCTATATTTTTAAATCCTTTCAAATTAAAGTATAGCGTATTGTATAGTTATTCAACCCAATAGCATAACAAGTCATTCCTGAACATGACTTCCTTCTTATCCCAATAAAACCCTTTTTTTATTAAACTTAACTATTTAAATTCGCATCTTAGAGACAGAGAATAATTAACTCTCTAATGAGGTGTAAATTGTATTGCACTTCAATATATCCCACATTAATCTATTTTGCTGTTTTACTAGAATGAATTTAACTCCAATGACTAAAGCTATGTAGTAGCTTCACAATACAAAAACTTTTGAATCTAAAAATCTCAATATTTAACTGAAGTGCAGTACGTTCATGTCTGTTCCAAAGTGGTAAGTGGAAAGCAATCCAGAAAAATATGAAATGAATTCAGGATTTTTTTTAAGAATATTCATTATTTTTCATGACAGCTAAAACTCATTTTTAGAAACATTCAATCATGTTGAGCGATAATTTTCAAGCTATTTGGTGTTTAACTTTTAGTTTTACACATACAAAACTACTTTTTTAAATGTCCAATTTAGTACATAATTAATACTGTTTGTTTCTTATCAGTTAGCTTTTATTTGGCTATTTCTATCAGTTCCTTTAGTGTATGCAATGTTTTCTAATCTTCCAAGAAACAGGATACGTTGAGGGGACTCTTGCGAAAACTGCTAAAGCTCAAAAATGAACTTGTTAATTGGTAAGTTTTCAAACGAGATAGTATCCAATGTGTCATGTCATCAAGTGTGGCAGCTTGTTGTGTTATGCTCATGGATCTCCCCAGCACCAGATCAAGCAGAATCCTCACCAATAGTTGTAAACTAATTTTTATATCATTCTGAAGTTATTTGTTCTCATTTTTATCCAATTACTACCTCATTCTAAATGTTTGATCACAAATGCTAATTACAATGCAAAAATAACTGAAACACCAAAAAAAAGCAACAAAACATCTATCAGCAATGAAAACAGCTGGTGCAGATGACACAAGGATTAATGTAAAATTGTAATTGGGAAAAGACAGTACTAACATGCATGGTTGGTCAGTTTTGGGTGTTATGGTGGATGGAGAATGGGTGTTTGGGTGGTAGAAAGGATGGAGAAGAAAGTAGACTGATTGCTTGGGGTTGCGACCCCATGTTTACCAGAGGCCAGTAAACCCTGTGGGAAAAGAATAGATCACCAGGGTACTTCGGTTTTGTGAACTAAAGTGCATGAGTATACGGTTTGGCTTGAAAAACAAAATTACAAGAACAGAAGCGAGCAGTAAAGTCTTTGAACTGAAGTGGTGACACTGCACCAGGTACCACGAGACAGAAGAGTAATTGAAAACTTATATAGAGGAGGTGGTCCTTAGTAGGCAGTATGACTACCTCAAACACTGATGCAAATTTTGCACTGTTTGCATACCAAGAATGATTATCTCTCAGAGCCTCTAACATCACGATTCCAAAATTTGAATATGCACCAGCTACATATGAATATTCTCGCTTATGCACATCACCACAGGCTGTTTTGCTTAATTTTGAGGCTGCCACATTTAAAAATAGAGGTACTTCTGAAGTTTTGCATGCCGGTATATAAAAGCCATTTGAATAAATTACATTTTACTTAAATTATGGACTTAAAGATACTTACAATTTTAATTAAACTAAATATTTAAATAACTGCATTTATAAAAACATTATTTATATTTCTTGTTAATTACTAACTTTATCAAATCAAATGTAGTCTAATTTCTTATATTTGTATTTTAATTTTTGAAGAAATACATATTCTTGAACTACAAATAAATTTCATGGCATTTTCAATGTCATTGGAAGTTTGTTTCATCCATCAGTTCTTCAAATTGGGAACAAGTTTGAAAACTGTGATTAACATCTCGTGATATTATGTCACAACCTGCATTTTGATGGCTTGCCACTGCTAAAAACCATGTATAATACAGGCTGGATTTCGCAATAGGAATCAAAACAGGTGGTCTTCAGTTTTTTTAAGACTGATACCTTAGTCATTATCCATCTCAGCTTATCCCAACTAACATTAGTTTCATAACCAAATGCAGTTTTTCATTAAACCCCAACAGCAAAGGATACTACTTTCTTTGAATTATCACCATCAAAAACTACAATGCCTTATAATTCTAAAAGCAATCATTAGTAATAAATCATGTTTCTGGCTAGAAATGTTAAAATTATGTTGCTAAATAAGTTTTCAATTTAACATTTGCTCTTAAATACTGTTGTTAATTTAAGTGTCACACATTCAGAATTTGAGTTTGAATACCTTTGAAAGAATTGATTGAAGAGAAAATGACCAAACTTGAAACATTTTTCACAATAAAAATTGTATTATTTTCGAAAGGTTCACTGCCAGCATAATTAAAACACTTTGTAAAAAAACTTGGATCTTGTTATTTTTTCCAGTAACATTTAAATATCCTGAGACTTGAATGAAAATTACATACAACAGAAATTTTTGTCATATTTCAGATCACTATCGAAAATGCTACCAGTCATGAAAGCTAAATTATTTCCTGATGCAAAACACCTAAGCTTGGGTTTCGAAAATTGTATTTACTTCTTTGACAATATGTTATTTTAAAGTTCTCAGTTCATTTTTAATATAGCAATGACCAATAAGGTTATGCGTGCACTGCACAATTACATGCGGAAAAATGAGGGGGTGTCATCCCTCGACATCACCGTGGCAGCATTATCAGAAGTATATGAAAAATGTATTAATGGTTTTCAATAACTAATACATAAAAATAATTTCTGTAGAGCAGTGTTCACATTTTTGAATAATAAATAAAATAAGCTTCAATCTCATTCAATCATCAAAAGGCATTGCAATTTTATGAAAAATGAGGTTTTAAATAGAAAATTCTCCAAATTTTAATGTTAAGAGAATATTCTCCACTAAGATTAACCATGATAGCAACATACATGTCTCTTGGCAAAACAACATTGCATTGAAGTATAAAACAATAATTTTTTTTAATCCAACGTTGGATGTATTTAATATAAATCGGATTTTAGATTTAAATTATTTTTTCTCTTCTAAGTTTAAACTCGTTAGATGTTATGCATCATAATTTATAGTCCAGCTTCTTGCTTGAATTATATTAAATATCAATACACAAGGGAGAGGGGTTGGTTGTTTGGGGGTTTTGTGGCTCAAGGACCACGCTTAGTCATGTTGCATACACACACAACGAAAGTTTTACTAACACAGAAGAGAGAAATACACCCAGGAAGGAATACACCTACAGGAATCGAATCTGCACCGCCTACAACTTGAAGGCTGCTAGCGCAGTACTGTACCCACTGAGCCACGACCAGGGGAGAGGGGATTAGAACATATATTGAGACAAATTTTTAACTTTTATATTTTCATATCAAAAGGTAAAAAACTACTTTTCAAGAGTATTTAGAGAAGAGAGAATAAACTTATAAACACAAGATACAAAATTAGAATTATTAAATATAAGCTCGTGACTTCTTACAGTTCTCTCTCCTTTCATTTGAATTCTTGTGCACTAATTGAAATCAGCAGCAACAAATATTTAAACAGGATAAAAAATTAATTTAAAAAAATCAACACTTATATCAGTATTTAAGGCTCTGTACAGAGAAAACTAATTATCCTGCTTTTATTGAAGGTGATCAAAATTAAGGTAAAATATTTTCCAGGATGAAGCAGAGGTAGTAATAAGCTGTATCATGATTCATAAGATTTGCTGTCTATTTACTAAATATAAATTTGTTCCCCACATTCCAAGAGATAATTGGAGGAAATTTTTCTCAATAAGTATCTCATTTGCTTGAAATCTAAAAAAGCATACAAGAATAACTTTTTCTAAGGAAGTTCCTTTCTTTTCAAGCTCAATTGATTTCCTTCCCCAAATATTAATACTCTATTACATCAGTTAGGAAATGAGGGCATCTAATGCTTTTATGACATAAAAATAATGTTGAAAACCAGCACATTGTTTACTTTATCACAAAAATAAAATGCTTTCTCATGAGCAAGGGGTCAGTTCTATAATCTGAGATCACCACATGGAAGGTGCCAAAATGGGTGGAAAACATGTTGCACAATATATAGATGGTCCCATGTGCACCTATGGAGGGGTTTAAGCCCCTCCCAGTCCATATAAAAAGCAAAAAATATAATTTAATTCATTGATTGCTTCTTTAAAAATAGTGGGGTGAGATGTCGAATCCGAGACCATGGCGATTTATCGCCAAACATGGTAACCTTGTTGTTTTGATTAAGCTTTATGGCAACCCTATGCAAAAGGTGTTTCGCGTAGGAAAGTCAACGTTTTTTTTTTAACGAACATACTGGCTTAGGACGCCATCTTGATTTGGCAACAAAAACTGCTTGGCGACAAACATGTCTCGGATTCTACATCTTTACCAAATAGTGTCATAAGCTGTTTTGATGTTTTCTCCTCAGTCAATTAATGTAATTAATAGAACCCATTAAAAAAGTACTCTAGTTCTTATTTATTAGGGTTGAATAAAAAACTGAAAACTTCAATATTGTTCATTAAAACATTGGCACCTTTACCTTTTTAATGCAGCTTCTGTTGGAGTAGTCACTTTAAAACTAATCTCTAGGTTCTACAAGTAGTCTTTAGATAACATACTCCAAGACTAGTTTCTCGGTAAACACACTCTAAATAGGAAACACTCTAAAAGTAGTCTCTTGGAAACACTCCAAAACTAGTCATTATGTAAAGTACTCTCAAACTACTCTATATTTCAAAGAAATTTTTAAATAACCCCCTACATAAAAATGTAGCTTCCTCCAGATTGATATCCTGGGTGCACCCCTGCCCATGTGTATAAAATAAAGCTGATGAACAGGTGAGTGAAACATATCGATCAAAGGAAATCAATTGTCATTGTAATCTCAGTCTATTTTTCTTTAGTAAGTATTTTCTCAAAGGGAAGTAGATGATTTTCAGTTGAAAATACGAGCATTCTTCTAGCGCAAAGGCAAATTTTAAAATTAATTTTGATATAACATGCACCCTGTCCTTAGTTATTTCAAATTCAAAAAGACCATGAAAATGTATTTGAAATGGAATCAATTGTCCTGACAAACCAAAACATGCTTTGCCAAACACAAGATACAATTCGACCCAGTAAAATTGATAAAATACTCAAAATAATAGCCTACCCAGCAATAAAAAGTAGATTTAAAAACATGTAGGTTCATTAATTGAAATATCAGAGAAAATAACATTTAAACACTTAATCATACAAATAAATAGAAAAATATAAGGCATGAAAGATAAAAACATTAGTTGGAATTTTAAAATTTTATCCGAGTTTTTTTAATAAAAATTTAGAGCATCCAGATGAATAATGAAAGTGCCAATATCCAAACAATGTCTTCAGCCACCACTGAATGGGATTGCTATAAATAAAAGCAAGATATTTTTCCAAAAATAATCTCCAAATGCCGTTTGACTTGCCTATAAACAAGATAGGCAAATCAATCCTCATAAAGACTTTAAATATCCAAATAACAGCTGCAATCAAGTAAAACTATTTATATATAGCAGTTACTAATTTAAATAAACTGATAAGATTTTAGCTTTGTATGAATGTTATACAAACCAAAGATGGGCAATAGTTAAAAACTAAAAGTTATGAAAAATTTTAATTTATGGCAAAAGGTAATTAATGTACCTAAATAAATGAATTATTGCAAATTTAAAAATTAATATGCCCAAATGATTGTTAAGATCATCCAAGATGGTATTGACTGCTACTTTAATAATTCATTTTAATAAATTATTCAATATTTAAGCTTTGTATGATTATAGGTCAACAAAATAGATACAACATATAGATACATAATCCATGATGCCACACCTTCATGTGTATTATAGTCAAAGTACACAAGTGATTAATCATACATTTAAGACCTCAAATATCCCAATTATTCCTGCAATCATGCATCTATTGCATTAGCTATTAATTCAGCAAATATTTATTAATTTATCATGAGACAGTGTTTATGCTTCATATGAATATTCTAACCAACGACAAAATGTAGTATATAGCAAGTTGGAAGCATAATTTACAAAAATTTCATTGTCAAATTGCTTAATCTTGATTTTTCACTCTTTAATAATATCCCTGATTTGATACGGTACTCCAAGTTTCTATGAACTATAATGGATATTTTTGTGCACAAGATTATGTACGAGACTTACAAGATCAGTTAAAATGATGTGAACCAATAGTTCCACATTCCATATTTGCGACACCCCATCGCTCATTAAGCCACATTGATGGCTCCTAACCATCATTATGGTTAATTGTGTAAGAAACCTCTAAGGGGGTACAGGATTCCACATTGTCTCATTGCATAGCATTTGAGACATCTATACAATTTATAGGACAACTGCCCATCTTCTCACTTGCAAGGTAGACATTCCCAGTGGCTAACTCTAGTACCAATAACCCTCAATGAAAAGCATATTTTGTACACAATGAAATTGGAAAAACTACATGACTTTTGGGCTTTAGTAACCTTTTTTATGCATTATAAATATGAACTGAACAAATGAAATTTATATTTAACAGAAACACCATGTTAGTTTCTAATGCAACAATTGTAACATAGAAGCAGGTCACAAAGATCAAGCTGAATGTTTTGGCAATCATAGTGGGAAACAGCTTTATTATTGTCCAGGAAAATGTACTTCATTTGTAGTTTGTTTACATTCACTCCAAGTGAGCTAAGTGGACAGGCTTAGATGCCATGCTTATAGGAATATGCATAAAAAGTATTTTTATTCAGTGGTCACCTAAACCATATTTCTAAGAAGTGTTATGCTGCAAAACCCAATTCGAAAATCTCCCAACGCATGCAGGTACCCGATACATATGGCTAAGTGTCAGAGAGAAAAGTGTGTTTGGGGCAATGACCATTTTTTAGTGTTTGTGCGAGAGCGAGTATTTGGAGCCCCCAGGGTGGAGAACCTTTTCTGCCCTCTTCTTGAGCCGGTGCTTCCGCAGAAAATGCAAACTTGGAGCGAACACAAACTCACGTGTGTGTCAAAGAGCGCGTTATGATTTCAGTGAATGGGTGAGGTGGGTATGTTTGTAAACGAAGTAGTGGAGGAAAAGCGATCGTCTGACGTCAGGCACCCTCGGAAAAAAACCGATACAACAGCTGATCGAGATAAAAGCAGGCGAGAAAGAGAGTAGAGCGACCTACCGGTTGATACACACTCCCATCCAGTTTTCAATTTTATACTCAGAACACACACCTTTGCATTTGCAACAAACCGATCTCAATTGTTTGCTCGGAATAGCGATGCCACTTTCAGTGAGTGAATTTCAATGCAAAAAGAAGCTTGCTGCGATTCATCTACCTGATAAGCCACAAATCATTCTGCGTCATTCGTTCAGTAGTGCAAACGGTTCTTAAGATGATACGAAGTAAAAAGAATGTGGAAAATGTAATTTTTCAAGTTATTAGTTATATTTTTTGATTCTAAGATTACCTTTGATGATTCAAATGTGGCATCGACAGGCTGTAAGATTTTTTCCCTTAGCAGTTGTGTTACAATGACATTTTTGTCACAAATTCGTAAAGCTGACACCCCGTCTGGTATTTTTAGTGCAAAAAAACCCGACAGACTGCGAAGATTTTACTCCCGCTATCCAAATGCTCTCGCATGATGCATATCCGGGTACCTTAAAATGTTGCTTATAGCCGTTTTGGCGACGCTTGGCGTTTAATCTAATTGGCGTTGACCGATGAGGTGTCATATCAATTTAGAATTCATTCTTTCGAATTTCTTTTACGTGCCACTCGAAAAGCAAGCAATTTGACTTCACGTCTGGAATGGGGAAATGGGGCCGCGGTAACCCAGTTGGAAAATCAACAGACTAGTAACCAGAGAAGTGCGAAACTCAGTCCAGCCAAAGACCGTCGTGTACCCGGAAACTGGGCATGTTAAATCTGTCGTGAGCTCAAATGTATTTCCGTTGGCGTGGTGTGGAAGTTTGGAGAGCGGAGTGCCAAATCAGATGTTGACCTCGTCACCTGACCGTGTTTCAAAATTACAGGCGTTGTTAGCTCTGAACTATATATTAGATTGGACTCAATATTAGACTGGACCTCGTGATTTCGTCAGATAAGACTGAGTGCATGGTTTCTACAGAGTATTCTCTGCGTGAATTGTAGAAGAAAAAAGGAACGGGAAAGAAGTGGAGAAAATCAATTAACTAAAAGAGGTTTATTTTAAAGATGTCAGATATAGGTACTTGTTCTAAAGAAAAGAAAACTTTTCATTTGAATTTTGTTTCACTGTTGCCACACATCAAGTATTAATATTTTATTGCTTTGAACACCCCCTCTCAATAAATAAAATTTTTAGTTCAACACTTTTTTGCGCAATCTCAAATCGGGTCTTAGACAAAGGTTTTGTTTGAATGTCTGCAATTTGGTCCTGTTTTAATGTACATCAAATTCAATGTTCCATCTAACACGTTTTGTCTCACAAAGTGGTAGCGAATGTCAATATGTTTCATTCGCTTATGATGTTCAGGATTCTTTGAAACACGAATTGCAGACAAATTGTCTTCGTAAATAAAAATTGGATTTTCCTCTATCTCTGTAAAACTGAACTCACAAATGATGCCTCGTAGCCAGCAAACCTCACTAGCAGCAATCCTAAGTGCCACATATTCAGCCTCTGTTGATGACAAGGCCACAGATGCTTGCTTCCTAGATGCCCAGGGTACAGTGCAACCAAACACCTTAAATGCAAATCCCAGGGTACTTTTTCGATCACTGATATCCGACCCCCAGTCAGCAGCTGCATTTCTCTGATAAACTAATTTAAGTTCTATTGTTCCTTTGATGTGTGTATCTCAACACCCTCTTCAAAGCTTTCCACAATGGTTCATCACTTTTGTCTTGATAGCGTGACAGGTATCCGATAGAAAAACCTAGGTCTGTAGTCCATTGCGATTAGACCGAAAAATGGCAAATAGGAGAAAAAAATTATAAAGTTTTTAAACTTAGGTCAAATACTCCTTTGACCTCAGGGAAATGAGAACCGAAGAGTTCCCATCCCTGAGGGGGGAGCTTCCCCCTCACCCCCTCTTGATTTTGCAAAAATCATAAAAGCGTAAAATGATCGTACCCAGCTTATAAAAAACTAATAAATATAACAATGTTTATTTTTTAACTATAATAAATTATTATTTTTATAAATAATATTATATGTAACTCCTTATGGCCATGGTTTTCTTACAAAAATGTATTTTTATGGAAAAAAAAGAAATCGCAGAATTGTATAGCGTGTTGTTTCCTTAATTTTTTCATTTATTAAAGAAGAAACCTAACAAATGTTTATTTATAAAGTTACTTATATCCGCCAAACTATGCAGGTTACCCGGCTTTGAATAAAAGAGCGTACGCAGTGTCTGGCCGGCGCCTGTCACGTGATGAGGGGGTAACTCGCGCATTCGCGCCACAGCACTGTTCTACTGCGCATCCTGACGTTATTTCTTTACAGATGACACAAGCAGTAGAGTGTTGTGTTTCATCAAGTGAAGAGTGAAGTGTTTTATTGTAGTAGTAGAGACTATTAACGATGATCAGGATACAGTTGTGTTTCATGTTGAAAGAAACTTACTTAAATGTCGTCTTCTAGTGACTGTTTTATTTGCAAAGTCTCTGTCAGAAGGAGACAGTGAACGTAGTAAAAGGGCTAGCTAATTTAATTACTGTCAGCAAGAAAAGAAAGGATGACGCACACTTACTTCTGGAAAAAGTTGAAGAAATTGAGATTCACAAGATATACCGAAAGGAATACATCAAGGAACGGAACATTGATTGTAAAGAGGCTTCTGCAGCACAGAAAAACCAGGTACGAGCTTACGGTCGCCTATTACATTTAATTTTAATAAAATCTGTTTTATATGCAATGAAAAATGTGATGCTCAAATTGAAAAAAGAAACCTATCGAAAAGCGTAGAGAAGTCTATGAAGTTTGTTCTTTAACATTAAAAGATTCGTTGTTAACAAAGCCCAATTGCGAGATGACGACTGGGGTCACCAGCTTGCTGCTAGAATAAATAGTGTTATTGATTTAGTAGCAGCAGATGTATGCTAAATTCGCTACCAATCCCTCAGGTAACCGAAAAAGGAACCGCCCTCAAGATGCAACATTCGATACAGGTTTTCAAGAACTTTGTACTTTCATTGAAATATCGGAAGACTGTCAATTTACGTTAAACGATTTGATGCATAAAATTGAAGTAAACCTACCACACAGTGAGTCTATGACAGTAAAATCTCTTCAAAACAAATTAGTAGAACGGTACGGAGATGGAGTTCTACTCGCAACAATGAGGAAAAACCCACGGTTGTTTGTTGTCGTGGCAATGGTTTAAAACTAATTAACCAATGGTACAACGAACGGACTGACAATGAAAAAGAAGAGCGTCTTAGAATTGTCGAAGCTCTGCCGCCAGTATAGTCAGAAGATATCCGCATGACCGTTTAAAACACATTAGCCTACCCAAATATAACAAATTTTACTGAAAACGTAGAATCGATGGTTCCTGAAACGTTGCAGGTTTTTGTAAATAAGGTTCTAGAGAATGAAAAAGGTGAAGGGAAGTTATCAAGAAAAAATATACGGCTATTTCTCATTCAATAATAGCAGCAACTATGCCTCGCTCATTTATTTCTCCTTTGCAACTACGGCCTGCAACATATTTGTTTCGCAAAGTAGGGTCCAAAAATATTGTGGATGATGTTTCAAATATGGGTTTCTGCTCCAGCTACAAAAGCGTAGCTTTACTTGAATCAGCTGCTGTACATTCATCGTCTCCAGAAGTTACAAGTGGATCATTTTCTGCTTGCTTTTGACAATGCTGATTTTAATATTGCCACAATGACCGGAAAGGATACATTCCATTCCATTCCATGGGGGGATACGTTGTGTCACACCAAATACTGCTATACTAGACAGAGAAGTTATCAAATTAGCTAGTAGTATCTTGTTTTACATACTGCTCTTACTCCAGACGCAATGGATGCCCCCATGATCAAAGAGGGTAAAGGCAACGCAAAGATAGGTTCTACAGCTCTAAAGACCTGCAAAACTCTAATCTCGTGACCGATTGCAAAAAATCCATTATCTTCCTTCATGCGATTAGTGGTTATGACACAACCTCAGGGTCCTATAGGAAGGGAAAACTGCAGGCAGTACAATTGTTCAACCGCAGTGAATACCTGCAAGACATCCCTGAGATCTTCAATAACCCTAATTCTACTTATGATGACATCGAACGAGCAGGAGAGAGGTTCATCGCATTGTACAACACGAAGAAAGAAGAATGCAGCTTGAATAAGATGAGATATGACTGTTTTAATAAACTAGTAAGTCAAGCTAGTGCTGCTGTTGTCTTCTCTCCAAGTTACCTCCAACCACAGAAGCTGCACATCAACACTCCCGTCGCACATTCCACCAAGTGCAAACATGGCAAGGAGATTGTTTGAACCATCAGCCAGTGCCAGCTAAAATAGTGTCTCTAATTACTTGTGGATGCAATAAAGGTTGTGGAAGGAAATGCAAGTGTGTGAAAGCTAACCTGCGTAGCACTATTATGTGAAAGAACTGCCGAGGTCAAAGCTGTACTAATACCGAACAATAGACATAGTCGATGAAGATAATGATATTATATAGTAAAGCAAGAACTGTTACATTATTCTGCATTATCTAAACAGAAATAATTTTAATGTAATTGTTGTAAAATAAAATAATTTGTATTGAAATGTAGCCTAAATATTTTTTTCACACTTCCGATACTTTTTCATTCTTAATTTATGACTGTTCCAAATTTTCAGTTTAGAAAAGATTATGTGTTTAGTAAAGCTTGGGTTTCAAACTGTATTACATGCTTTCTTTTCAAAAATGAAATGCTCGAAAATACAAAAAACATAGGCTTTTAAGAGCAGCACTATTAAAAGAAAACATAAAATAGTACGGTATTTCAAATGTTCAACTAAATACCATTTATTTTTTTACATTTCAAGTTTGGTAGTTTAATAAAACGTTTATTTGGTTCGCTTTAATAAAAAATTATCATAGAAAAAATTAAATATTTTACTGGTATTTTTTTAATAAAATATGTTTTAACAGGAAAACTATACCAGATACAAACTTAAATCTTATGTAATAATTTATAGAAAACTTAATTACATATACTTAAAAAATTATAGTCGTAGCTTGTTTTATAAGCAAGATACAACCTTTTTACGGTTTGACTTTTTCGAAATTTTAGGGGGAGGTTGGGGGAAAGCTCCCCCCTCAAGGGAGGGAACTCCTTGGTTTTTATTTCCTGGAAGTCCAAGGAGTGTTTAACCAAAATTTAGAAACTTTATAAATTTGTTCTCCTATTTTACCTAATTGCAATTGGACTACTGGTCTTGTACCCATTGTTACAAGCAACCGATCACTTGTCTGCACTTCTTCCTTATTTGTTCATCAATCTTTCTACTTTGATTTGTGAGGTCCAGATATCCATCTATAGGTGAAACGACAGGGTGACAATCTTCCATTCCAAATCTCTGTAACACATTTCTTGGGAATTTTCTTATTGGTCAATTTCTAACTTTCCTTTTTCTAGATTATAAACTATATGCATACCTAGATAAGTTGAAACTCTTCCCAGATCTTTCATCTTAAAAGTTATCAGTCATAATTGTCTTTACATCAGTTACGTTTTCTTCATTTGAACCCACTATCAACAAATCATCGACAAACAGAAGAATAAACATGACATTTTCTTCTTTAACCCCTTATATACAAACAAGTCATATTCTGATCTTCTAAATCCATTTTCCATTATAACTTCAGTGAACTTTTCATTCCAATATCGTGATGATTTCTTCAGAACATACAATGATTTGTTTAATCTAAGTACAGTTAATTTCTTAGTTTTCATTCCTTCAGGCACTTTCAAGTACACTTCTTTGATGTCCCCATGCAGAAAAGCAATGCATACATCCATTTGATAAATATATTGCTTTCTTTGGTTTGCCATTGCCAAAAGTATTCGCACGGTTTGTAATTTTGCTACAGGAGAATATAATTCTGAATAATCCAAATCTTCATCTTGTTGAAAACCACTTGCTACCAAACGCGCCTTGTATTTTACTATTCCTTCTACTCCCTTTTTCTAGAAAACCCATTTGCTACCAATCACATGGTATTTCCTTTGATTTCTGTTTCTATCCAAGTTTTGTTCAAATTAAGTGCTTGCAACTCAGCATTTATTACATCCTTCCAATTTTCTGCCTCTTTGAATCTTGAAAGGGCAATGATTCTTCCATCCCGGCAAAATAACACTGATAATCGTTGTACTTGTCAAGTTTTCACAAATGACTCCGATTTCTTAAGTCTCGCCTGCTTTCAACTTCTTTTGGTTCCTCTTGAATCAGATTCTATGGGATCTTCAAATGTATCTCCTGTATCTTCAGTCTGTAAATTTTCATCTTCAAGCGTTGCTGTTTTCTCGAGGCTTCTTGCTTTTGATATTGGAACAAACACCACATCTCATATTTTCCACTTTGTTTTCATCAGGAAAGAATACTCTACACCCTTTCACTTCATTTCCATAGCCAACAAACAGTTCATTTCTACTTTTACAGTCCCACTTTCTTCGTTTTTCTTTTGGTCCATGAACATACACCTCATTTCTAAATACTTGAAACGAATTACTGTTCTCAGGTATTCATAGGGTGTTTTGTGTTTTAAAACTGATGGTTCACTTCTGTTTAAGACATATACAGCCGTATTAGTTGCTTCAGCCCAGAACTTCTTTTCCAGATCTGTAGCCCCGAACATGGTTCTTGATGCTTCTAGTTCTGTTTTCACGTTCCGTTCTTCCATTTTGCTCTGGTGTATATGGAACACTTGTTTGGTGTCGCACGCCTTCTTCCAAAAGTTTCATTACTTCTTTATTCTTGAACTCTGTACCGCTATCACTACGCAACACTTTAATTTTTCTTCCAGTTTGTCTTTCGACCATTTTAAAATATATCTTCAATTTATTTCCAACTTCAGATTTATGTTGTAGGAAGTATGCTGTTCTGTAACTTGAAAAGTCGTCCTTTAGCAGTAGTAGAAATTTTGAACCTCCAATTGATTGAGTCTCCATGGGTCCACATAAATCTGCATGAATTAGTTAACAAGTTGTTTGGGCTTTGCATTCGCTACATTTGAGTGGTAGTCTATGTTGCTTTCCTTGGACACATGGCCTGCAAATTATTTTGTCCTCTTTAAATGGAATATTCTTTGATTTCAAGAACAATCTTACAGTATTAACATTTTAATGTGCTAGTCTCTCATACCAATGAAGCAGATCACTACCAGTTTCTTTAGTTCAAGCAGCAGTTCTGTTTTCAACAGATTTCATTTTTACTTTGAACATTTTCCCAAATCTTAAGCTACAGCTTTAATTTCATTTTTGCTATTTCGTAAAGTGAATTCATTTGTATTTTAATTCAGTTTATAACCAAAATTTAAAGCTGCCCCAATCGAAAATAAATTTACCTGTAACACGGTAATAATTCACGGTCCTTAATTCAGCAATTAGACCATTTTCTTCCATCATACATCAAACACTAAACAGTACCCACTCCTTTAAATTCCATGGGTTTTCGACTTCCAGTTTTTACTGTACTTTTGACTTCTTTCATATCAGTAAAACAGTCTCTTTAGCACATAAGTTCACTTGCAGCACTATCCTTTTACTAAGTTTCAAGATCACTGCCTTCCATATTCATCATAAATGCATTTATTTCTGTATCCTGTTCTTTGGATTTCTTAAACCAACAGTCTTTCTGCAGGTGTCCTACCTTTTTGCCGGAATGACACGAACGTGCTTCTTCCCGTCGTTTATGTAGCAGTGAACAATCTTTTTCACGTGTCCTAATTTCTTGCAATGAAAATACTGTTACTTTCTTATCTTTTATTTCTTCCTACAGCCAGAAATGCAAAGAATCCAAATGTGTAAAATCTTTCCTAATCTTTCTTCCTCAGTAATGAATCTTGATAACAGGTTATTCACCTTTTAATCTCCGATAGGAACAGATTACCATGCTGATATGAAGGGCGTAAAATTTTCTGGTAAGGCCATAAGCATTTTATGTCACGTGCTGCAAAAATGTAGAGTAGTTACAAAACAACACCCAAAAAGGCATCGCCAGTAAATCTTGTACCTATCGTAAATCGAAACCTCATTAACCGAGAGTAATTTCTTGAACGAATTTGATTGTACTGTTCATCTTCCCACTCTGTAAATCATTTGCCAACACTCACATAGGACAAGAAGATATCCACTCATAGTTTTTACCAATAGGGCAACAAGATTCAGTTCTCATGGTTCTCGGGCCCCACAGTCCAATTGATGGTGGTCACTATAGAAACCAGCTAGTACCTTGGAACTTGGCCCTAAAAGGTTTGACAAAAAATGAAGTCAATCCAATAGCCTCTCTGGCCTTCCAATGATTCTAAACACTAGAACTAAAAAACAGATCCGAAAATTTTACATATATTAATTTTGTGCACATGAACAATTAAAACATTCGTTTGAACTGTCCTGCACCATAACATACTTCTCTTGTGCTTCTGTTAATCCTTCTCTCGGTTTGATGGAGGAAGCTTTATCAGCTCTCCAGCTTCATTTGGGAAAATATCGTTGAGTATTCCTGTACTCTATATAATTTTTCTGTTTATGCTCCCTTCTAGTAGTTCCTGAGAACACAGGGATGGCAAATACTGTTTTTTTAGGTGAACAGTTCTTGGCTGTTCCTGTTCTTTCTAAAAGAACAGTTCTTCTGCTCAATACTGTTCTCACATTCAACTTGAGACATACGATGAGCCTTGTTCCTATAGCAACCGCCCTTCATGGCGAGAGTTTTCGTGGTAGACACACAGGGCCCAGATTCTGTTGACACTTCATCTTTCGTAAGTACTTATTGCAGATAATACCGGAAAACGATCAATGATTTTTTATTGGGGAAGATCTAGAAGGTTATTTTCTCTTGTATTGACAGGAGAAAACGAAAGATATGTACGTATATCGCATAATTTTGGATCTTTGAGTTGATTGAGATGTTGCTTACGTCTACCTGAACCATTACAGCATGGTTTCTGAAAATGTGATTCGTGGTGCATAGGACAAAAAAATTTCCTTCCCTTCATTATACATTTTGAGGAAACTTTTGGTCAACAAAATCCGAGCCCTGATAATCACAAGGCAGATGTCTAAATATATCTTTGAGCAACAGGAAATAGCCATTAAAAATTAAGTACTTAAGACATCTTGAGGTTATCACTTTGAAAGTAAAATTAATTTATTTATCAAAGGCCAGATTAATCATTTTATGATATATCTCAGCACGTCCAAAAACATGAATATAAATCAGTAGAATTGAAATATACATTACGAAAATATACAATACGTAAAATATAAACACTACAATGAATACTACTTTTTAAAATAGTTGGCAAAAATGGGAGTTCAGTTTCGTACACAATTTTCATTACATTTCGCATTTTCTCAAAATCAAAAGAAACTGCATATTATTGTTACAAAAAGCAATAGCTATTTTAATTTTCAAAACATGAAGTGTATAAATCAGAAGGGATTGAGAATACTTTAAATATCAAATGTGAATACAGTGAATTAAATTTTTATATACAAATTTGTATGAAATAAAAAATTCGTACCTTAGTACAAAATTCTCTAATATTTTATACTCTTATTTTATGTATTCCTTTAAAAATCGATACAACTAATTGTTACTATTACAATTAATAATTACATTATTGTCAGTAAATATAATATCATCGTTACTTACCTACTGTTTCTTTACTGGTTGAGGTGATACGCTTTCAGTGCTGGTTTTCATCAATTTTCACTTTTCAACACTTAGTTTTATGGTGGGTTGCATTTTTCTGAGATGTCTTTTTAAATTAGAAATAGATTATGTAAATCAGATCGATTTCCGACATATAGAACATGACGCCCGATCCGAATCTCCATCTTTCATAGTGAAATATGTCCACACATTTGAAAATTCGCGTTCTATTGTGTGGTAAAATTCGGTTTTAAAAAGAAGTTAAAAGCATTACGAATCCTAAAGACGAGTAGAGGCAACACTACTAGAGGGAAATCTAGACAACAAAATCTTAATCAGTAATGTTTTTTTAAATTTGTTTAAAACTTTCCCCACCACCCTGGCATTGCCTAATTAAAAAATTCCACAATTATTAGGCTAGTCTTTTCACAAATTCGTCAAACGTCGGAGCCTTGGTTCAGTCAAGAACAGTTCTGCGAGAACAGTTCCGGGTGCAGTCCAGCGAACAAAGAGCGTTTCATCGAGATCAGCTCCGAGAACAAGGTCAGAACAGTTTGAGAGCAGCAATCCTTTTCCGAACAGGAAATAAAACAGCTCCGAGAACGGAGAACAGGGTAGGATTAGTTTGAGAGCAGGAATCAATTCCTTTGGTAAATTGATTCCTGCTCTCAAACAGGAAGTAAAGTAGGGAATAGTTGCTGGACAGAGAACGGGTGAATGTATCAACAGGAAACAAAGCGAGTCACGAACTGTAGGATGAACAGCCGTGTTTCGGACCTTTTAGCGAACTTAGAAAATTCGAGAAAAGAGAGCTTTGCGAAATTCCCACCTGTTTAAAATCGAAGTATAAACAAATTGCGATGTTTCTTTTTACAAAAAGAACCGAGAACAGGTTTTTATGAAAAGTGGGAACAGGCTGTTCCCGTTCCTTTTGAAGAACTGGTGAAAAAGAACAGTTCGTTCTTTTTCCCCATCCCTAACCAATAGTATGTAACTAGCGCAGAAACCAAAACGAAGATGAACGCAGGCAGCTAGCTACATCACAATTTAAAACAATCAAGAAATATCACAAAACATAGTTAAAACGACTAGAGCATTGATACAAAAAGGTTATATCCGTTACTCACAGTAAAACAAGTATTATTTTTCTGATTTTATTTAGGAAGAGCTCAAAACTAAAGAAAAATAATTCAGTCACAGAAATTTCATTGGTATGTTTTGAGTTGAAGAAAATATAAGCTATAAATTATGATAAAGATATAAATTACGCTTAAAAGTAGGCGCCGTAATTCCTCTTTCCCCTCGCAAACAATTTGCTTGTGCGGTTGAGCTATGCGCCATGATTTCTCCTTCCGTTCTCTCAAAAGGTTTTTAATGATTATTGGAGCATCGACTTTCCAGACACTCGCCTCCCGACTCACCAATTGGTTTCGAGTCTTTTGTATGGGGGAACATCGACCCCTTGTAATGAAATAAACAGAGCATGTGGGAGAAGTCGCAAGATCTCTGAAGGGTAAATCACTAAGGCTTACGAATCGACTTGGCCGATTGGCTTTCGAAGCTTAGACTAGTGTTTTTTTAATCACGGTGGATAATCACTTTAACCAATCAATAATTTAGGATTCATGCTTTTTTCTACAACCACGTGACAGATCTTAAAACAGCTATCGGCTATACTAAAAGAAAGCTGTGTGCTCATACTCCGTCTATTTCATTAAAAAGGTCGATGTACTGGAATACTAATAAGATCTCAGAACGCAATGTGTAATGAGTCAAGCTTGGCTGCTCAATTTGTAAGTTTTGTATATATATTAATGTTATTAAACTAGGGAATGGCTTTAAAAACCTTGATACTTGGATGTATTTCTTCACTGTGTCTGGCCTGCTCACAGCATCTTGTTTAGAATTTAGAACACTTCCTTCGAAACGGAAATATGAGTTATTAATACAACTGTTGAAGAAATTTAAAAAAAAAATTGACTTTTTGTAATTTCTGTTTGTTTTCGAATACTAATTGAATATTTGTTTTGTGATGTTCATTTTATTTCTTATATCTCTCATACATTTCTGGTTTAATAGCTACATCTTATTCTATTCTACTTAAATTTAATGTTCTACCTTTGTATGAGGGAAAAAAATCACCGCTCTCAGATAGAGCTAATTTGCATTATGCTGCTAAAATCCACTCACAAAACGCAATATTTTCGTAAAACGAATTCAATTTTTGTGGAAAATTCAAATATTTAAAATAATGTACAAAAATGTGAAACACATTTTTGATATTTTGGGTATACACCCTTTTCAATCATTGAAATATAAATATGTAATATGGTCTTATAAAACCTCACAAATTTATGTAGTCGTTTGTAGGTATGAAATAGTATTTTCTCATTTAAGTAACTAAATATCTTAACTTGAGTGTACATAATATTAAAACAAAAAATGGTGTGGATTGTGTTCGGGAATACAACTACAATCGTTTAAGGCGTGAATCCGTCTTTGTTATTAGAGGAAAGGTAAGATATAATTGAATGAAGTCTTGGTGATGATAAGTGAAGTACAATTTTATATATCAAAGGCCGATGATAGAAGATACACATGACATCGTATGTACATCGATGTCTCTTACAAAGGTTTAAATCTATAGGCCGAGAGTAGGAGCGATATAGAACGTATTTCAAGTTGAACTCCAGTTGTATATAGTCTATAAGCGATTTATTTTGAGTACATCGACATTGAAATCACCGTTAAGCATGATGGGTTCAATGGTATCTTGAATTGCATATTGAGTACAACTTTCCTGATAGAATCTAATCAATGTCATCACATTTCAAGACAATTTCCATCGGTTCAGGCGGCAAAAGTGACATTCGTATATAATAATTTGATTTCAGAAATAACTAAGCAAGTGTACGAATCTTGTTTCCTTAACTATGTAAGACTCAATATCAAGGGACTAATACGTAACGTAGATACTATGTGTAAATGAGATGATGGTGTCAATAAAGGAAAAGAAAATTCCGTTATCATTACTTTGATAATGAATAATACTTCATTCATACAATCTTCTTTCATAATGAATAATACTTCATTCATACAATCTTCTTTCATAATGAATAATACTTCATTCATACAATCTTCTTTCATAATGAATACTTCATTCTTACAATATGAAAATATGTATACAATAAATGGAGTACGGTGTCTAGGGTGTGATGAAGATGTGAAGCTGGATGACACGGGGGATGAGATTTAAGTACAGAAGAGGTTACATACACAGATCGTAATAGTCTACATGCTAGCACATGTATGAGTTGCATGGATGGCCTCTACCTGCACGTTTTATTTTTTCTAGCTCAAGTTTCGTTTTTTCCAGTTCGAGTTGCGATTGTTCGGCACGATCTTTAGACTTTCTATCCTCAACGATAGAGTCTGTAAGAGAACGAACGAAATCGGAGTCACTCTTGTAAATTTCACTACTTTCAATTAACACTTTCAAATCAACAACTTTTGCACCCTAAGGAACAGTTTCACCAATCTCTTCAGCGATGTATGAGTTTAAGTCCTCCTTTATGCATTGATTCAGTTATGCTCATGATTATAATTAAATAGTCCTACCTCTAATTTTCCAAACTTTGCCCTGATGAAGGTCAAAATCACAGGCAGCAGCTCCCACTTGTAGTACGGTATCTAGGGTGTGATGCAGATATGAAGCTGGATGACACGGAGATGAGGACGAACACAACATTAAATTATTCTAAAATTAGGTACAGATTAGGTTACATGGATCATAGCACAGCCTAAACGCTGGCAAATATATGTATAAGTTGTATGGACGGCGCTCCACCTGCGTTTGGAAGCATGTTCCACTCACAACTCCAACTGTGTTTTTAAAAGTCAAGTTACAGTTACAGTTCTGCTCGGTGGGACCTGGTGGCGGTATGGGGGATGGATTCTACCAGAGTAAAAGATAGATGTTTCACTGAAGGTATGACTTACAGCGCCCTTGGTGCGGGTCCGATGTCCCTAATTGTGGGTTGAGTTTGACATGTTCCATTCAGAGCAGTAGTCATTTTGCTGCTGATGCAAAAGGACTTCTGTTCATGTTTCCCGCTTCTCTTGAAAGGTAAGTTTGTTACTTAAAGGAAATTGTTTGTCATTTTAAAAATCGTTTTACAATCTTTTTAAATGAATTACGCTAATATTTTAAATCCCAATTGTTTGATAGAAGTAAAAACGAAATCATTCTATTTAGTGTTAAGACATTCGCCCAAGATTATTGATTTTTGTTAACAATCTTTCAGTGTTAATTTGTGCATTTTTTATTTAATTAAAATCGATCGTAATTGAACTTACAAAACATGTGGTATTCAGAATTCTGTACAATTGTGCTCTGCTTAATATATTTTATTTTGTGCTGTTCATTGGTGATTTTATTTACATACTGTTTTTATGCAATTAAAATTGATCTTTTTCTGAATAATAATCTATTTTATAAGTACAATTATCAAGATTTATGTGCAAAATTGTAATGCTTTATACATACTTTCATGGAGTATTTGTAGTTCAGAACCTTGCTAAGAACCTGAACTTTTTCTTCTAAGAACTTGAATTTCATTTTTCTCAAGCCATCAAGAACATAAAATGACTGCACAGATGTATTTTGTGCCAGCATTTGGTCGTATGATGGGCAACCGTAAAGTAAAAATATTAAATGCATTATACATTCGAAGATAAGAATTCTAAAAAAAAAAAAATTAAAATTTGTATCACACATTTAATTTATATACATGTGGGTTATGTTTTAAAGATCAGCATTCCATCTGCCATCCCTGTGTGTTTTACAGGAAATGAAGAAGCGCCGCCAAGTCTAGACAGACTGACTTAGGACGATTTTCCGAGATTCCAGAGTTGCAGAACGATGACGCGAGAAGAGGATGGCGTACGGCCATGTCTAACGAATACCCGATGAAGTGAAATTGTTAACTATTTTTAATCTGTAAATATCCCCCTTTATTTTTAAATAAACGTCTTTAATTGTTAATTATATGCTTTTATCCCTTTTGCTAAAGTAGAGATTCTGTATGCAAACTCATCCTAAAGTGTCCAACGTATTCTACATACATTTGTATATTGTTATGTTTATGTCAATATCTAAACTTTTCCCTTTTTGATGTTATTGTATAATTTGTTACCTGATGCGGGGAACACTATGTTCGAAGGTGCCAGATGCTTGAGCCATGTGAAAATGGAGCAACTAGTGTGGATTATCTGTCGAATTTCAGTGGAAAAATTGCCAGACTAACTGATGTCTTAACGTGTCGTGTTCTCTTCCTACATCGAAGTGCCAGACATTGGCAAGCTGTAGTTTATGTTCCGTACTACCCTTCCCAGTGGCCTGTGTTGTGTTGAGCAACTCAGCTGTTTCTCAAGGTTCGAATAAAGAATTTATTGACATTAAAACGTTAATATATTTACAAGTTAGCTGGAGACTACAAAAATGAGCAGGAAATTTCATTGCACTACATATTGCGTACTGCCCTTATTAGAGTTCTAGTGATTACATAAGAGAAGGAAATCGCCTGCGCGTGGAGGAACTGTGGCGCCTAGCAGGGGAAAAGAGTAATTTATTACCTTTTCTTTATACTCAACTGTGAACGATATTCAACATTCTGATTAGTTCCGGATATGAATATGTTGGCGGATGAGAGAAAGGTAACGAATTTAATTAAGTTACTTAAAAGGTATACATGTGCCGCGCACAAATGTCAAAACAGAAGTCCAAGGCGAAGTGACATGAGCATTATTCTAGGAGCCGAGAGCGAATGAAATTTTATTCCCGTTGCAAAATCAACGCTGTTCCTTTTTTAAAAACCAATTGCAGGAACCCGAACAAGGAAAAATATCGTTCAGATATGAAGCCGAACTCATGTTCTGATTCAAGCCCATTCGCTGAGCCTAATTGTAAAAGTATGTACAAATGATTTTAACGAAATAAATTAAACTAATTGTGCGCTCCAACAGAATACTTCATTTCTGTTCCTTTTTCAAATTGTATAATTTGTTCAAAAATGGGTGATGTACCTGATCACAGACTAAATACTTGATTACGTGTGAATAAAAAAAATTCCAATGTTTTCTTTTGTTCAAATAATTTTTAGGACTACAGAGATCAACAATCTTCTAAATAATAAATCGAAAGGGCTTGTTTTGGAATATTTTTAAAAAGCCATTCACTTAAAAAAGAATCAAGTTCGCACATTAGCAAAATTTTATAATTCACAGACGGCTTTCATAAATTAAAGTTATTTTTAATTTCAGAAGACATTTAAAAATTACTAAACATTTATGCTAAAAATATATAAAGAATACTTAACTTTTAATTAGAAATACAAAGCAAAAATACAAATGGCCTTTCAAATCGTAGAAAATGAAACAGCCAAAGTAAATAAACAACTAACGGATAGGGATGTAAAATCAAAAATCTCTGCTTTATCCTATATTTGAAGCTTGTGCTACAGCAGTCCTGACCCCATCTATTTCAGAATTAAAACAAACAAATCTGTCTCCATTGTTTGAATAAACAACCCCAGCACTGTAGCATAAACTTAAAATGTACATCAGAAATAAACACCAAAACAATAAATAATCAAATGAAGCTAAATCGGTTACCATGGTCGTGGTGCTGGACTCTACCGAGGGCTCCACAGTGTATGCAATTTCCCATGTTATTTATGAGACCATTGATTCTTATGGCAGTGATCCCTCAGTATGCGTAGCTATTTAATCTGTGGATTATACATAAATAGCATACTTATTTTGATATAAAAGATGTGTTATTTAAGAATATTTTTTAATGCATGCACTTACATAATTTTATTTTTATAAGATTTTAAAAATTTCAATAGCAAGGGAAATTCATAATTTAAAAGATCAACATTTACAGGTGGGTGGGTCTTGAAGCCTCAGAACATACGACAGTGAGAACATTATATTTATTTAGAGTTGGTAGAAAAATTGCAATTCTTATCTTACAACTTAAGGAATGCGAAATGAGATAAACGTTTTATTATTATTATTTAATTGATTTGCCGAGAACAGTAATACTCTACCTTCAAGTTACGAATATTTTCTTTAGACCAGACTATACACAATCTGTTAGGTGCTCTTGTATCTGACTCAGTCCTCGAATTCCTGATGATAACAACCCTTACGAAAAACTTTATTAGAGTTCCATAAAACTCTAGAATTCTGTAAAGGAACAAAATTTTATTTCTATAGAGAAAACGATATACATTTTTATAGAATTAATCATCTACTCAGAGGACTAGTGATTTCCTCTAGTCCTCTGAGTGCTATAGAGTTTCTACAGACATTCTATAGAGATTTATATAAACTTTTTATAGAGGTTACTTTATAGAGCTTATAGAACAGAGGGTCATAATTCTATAGGATTCCATAGACCACATCATATAGAAATTTTTCTAGAATTCTCTAGAAATTTTTTGTAAGGGAAGTGCAGCAATTCCCTAACGAGTTCACGTTAAGGACCGTGGGACCTTTTACCATGTTCAAAATATGATAATGTTGACTCTAGAGTAAGAGGAGTGCCACACATAAGGATTACAATCAGCCCTTTAGAATTGATCTAGCATTCTCTCGACACGCTTCTTGATTCAAACAAAGGTGATTACACAAATAGTCCAATCATATTCCTAGAAATTCATCAGCAAGTTCTGCTTTAGAAATTTGAAACTCATTGTTGGAGCGTGCAAGTTCGAACTTGCGATTGATGAGGGCTATTTACTATGTGGATAAGTCAATTTACTTTCATTTTTATATTTATCGTTTGCGCAACTTTCCAAACGCAATTTTGATCTAACGTGAGCCGGAATTGGAATTCTGTTTTGGAAACTATAAAGTTGTCAGAATTGAAGAGTCAGTTCGGTTTGCGTCTTGTAAATAGACACCTGTAATAAATGTTGTGTTTTTAAATTTAGTTTTAATTCCAATGTAGTTTCTACATGCACTATTCCACTTACGAACTTCGAAGGACACTTGGGTCCTTAAATAGAATAGAAGGCGGAAACACACACAATTTTGAGAAGATCAATTGCAGCTTTAATTCTCTGACTCATATATATATGTCGGAATGTCTAGGCGCCAACCTGCCCACGTTCCAAAAAGCGCGGGAAACATTTCCCAAAGACCAATCGGAGCACTTCCCGCCAGAAGGCGCGAACCCCGCAGACTGACTCCGAGCGATTTGGTGTTAAGACGTGGCTTTGCACGGACGTGCCACCAGGATGTTAATCCCACTATGATTTGATGTTTAATCTGATATTTGTACATAATTGACCCCTGTAATTAACCCCCCTTTTCTCCTAGATTTTATTAAACCAATATTTAATAGTAATGATGCTCTCCTCAATTCACTTCTAACATATTAATCCACAACATGGGGGCTCGGGCCTCCCGTTGCCTCTCAATCGTAAGCTAAGTAGCTGTAAAGCTAAGTAGTGCAACGCCAAGTGTTAAGAAGATACGACGATCCGAATGGATAACGACGATGCCACTTTGCGATGCCTACAAATGGATACATTCTGTCTATGGTGCCTACAAGTGAACGAGATTTGACGAGCCAAAAACGACGGAGAGTCTAACCAGGACTATATGTGAGTGTTTTCTGTTCACATTTTTTAGATTTCATTGCATTTACATTGAAAATGACGACTCTTGGAACAATTCCACATGTTGCTTCATCCATAAAAACGTCGAGCACGAAAAACGTGCAAATGCTGCATAAAATTCTATTTCCGAATACAGAACTTGACAGAAAATGTCGACAAAATCTTCGTAATTTTTCTGATGATACAGACTTTGACTCTATCAAGAGTAAAATTCTGGAAGATTTCTCACTTCCACAACTGATTACAATTTGCAATATTTTGCACATTGAAATTTTAGAAGACAAATCCCTTTGCTGCGACGCGATAATTACTTCTTTAAAAGATTTTTCGCTTCTAACTTCGAATGATGATTCAGTCGGTGAAAGCGAAACGGAACAAGAAAATCAAAGTTCTTTTTCCCAGCGTGAAAGTTCTGCATTCACGAATTTAAATGTGTCAGCAATTGGTCAAGGCCACGAGCAAATGCAGCGCTCATCGAAAGATACAAAACACATCTCCGAAACCGCTTTTGATTTTGAACCAATGCGGAATCCTTTTTCCAACGATTCGCGGTCTCGCAAAACAGAAGAAAATGTTTATCCTTTTGCGTCTGAAAATAAACAGAGTTTCAACATTAATTTTTCTCTGAAGGATTTAGTTGAAACAATTCGACCTTTTTCATCCGAAGATAATTATCCCATTGAATTGTTTATCCAAGAACTCGAAGAACTGTTTTTATTTCATAATTTATCTAATGACATGCAAAAAATTGTTTTTACTAAGCATTGTCTATTGCACTCTGCAAAATTATATGCACAAACATTAAGAGGTATTGATACATTTGAAGCATTAAAACATTCTTTATTAGATGAATTTAAAGCATGTATTTCAAGTGTTGACTTACATAATCTTTTGCGTTCCCGTAAATTAAAACCTGGAGAAAATTTATTTGCATATCTAATAGCTATTCGAGAAATTGCAAGTCGTGGTAATATTGATTGTGCTTCAACCCTTGAATATTTTATAAATGGTATACCTGATAATTCACATAACAAAATTATTTTATATGGTTGTAAGTCTTTTGGTGAATTTAAAGAGAAATTAAAAGTGTATGAGAAGTTGTTTAATGTAAGCAACCATAAAAAAGATTTTATTGATCACTCTTATCGCCCAAGGTATGATTCTAATAAAAGTCAAAATTATCAAAGATCCAAGCAATCTTCTAATGTTGCAAAGACCACTAATCACTGTTATATATGTGGTAGTAAATTTCATATTTCTAATGAGTGTACACATAAAAGTAAAGGTTACAAATGTTTCTCCTGTAATGTATTTGGTCACCGTTCTGCAGAATGTCCCAAAAAAGCTGCTCAAACGCCAAAATTTACAAACTATTCCAGTAAACCAAAAGCTCAAGTTCATTCACTTGCTATTGAAGAACATTATCCCATAAGTCCCATGGAAATTGAAGTTACCCTTGGAACTGTCACATTTCGTAGTCTAATTGACACTGGAGCACAAGCTAGTTTAATAAACACTGATGTACACAAAGAAATTGGATCCCCACCACTTGAAAAATCCCAAATCACATTTTCTGGAATTGGTAACACCAAAGTTCACCCTCTTGGTTTTTTTCATGGTGATATCAAAATTGAAAACAGCAATTTTCCTTGCAAAATTCACGTTGTTCCAACTCATTCAATTCCCTACAAGGCAATCTTAGGAACTGACTGTATCCAACAAGCTGAATTTAAAGTGGGTAAAAATAGTATTTCTCTTATCAACGATGAACCAAATTTCCTTCTTAATGTTGTTAATGTAGTAGAAGATGTCAACTCCTTAGATCTTCAACATATAAAAAACAAAACAATCCGACAGAAGGTTGAACACTAAGTTTCAAATTACAAACCAAACAAAACCGAAAGTACCGACTTACAAATGAAAATCATTTTGACGGATGAAACACCCATTGCACAGCGTCCACGAAGGTTGTCTATCGCTGAAAAACAAGAGGTAGACAAACAAATCGAACAATGGTTGAAGGACCAGATAATTTCTGAAAGTACATCCGACTTTAGTGCACCTATGGTTTTATGCAAAAAACCTGATGGATCAACGCGTATTTGCATTGATTACAGACTTTTGAATTCCAAAATAATCCGAGACAGACAGCCCTTACCGTTGATAGAAGACATCTTTGACAGCTTACAAAATGCTCAAATTTTTTCTACATTAGATCTCCGGAATGCTTTCCATCATGTTGACATACATCCAGATAGCCGCAAGTACACTAGTTTTGTAACTCACTCCAATCAATACGAGTTCAACAAGGTCCCATTTGGATTAAACAAAAGCCCTTTAATTTTCCAGCGATATATCCAAATTGTATTTCGTGAACTGTTAAAACAAGGAACTGTCATAATATACCTGGATGATATTGTTATTCCTGCTTCTGATGAAGAGGATGGTCTTCGTAAACTCAAACAAGTTTTCAATACCGCCTCAAAGTTTGGTCTTGAATTTAACTTCAAAAAGTGTAGTTTTCTCCAAAGAAAAATTGAATTCCTAGGTCATGTAATAGAAGATGGTACCATTCGACCCTCTGTAAACAAAACACGTGCAGTTCAAAATTTCCCTACCCCGAAAACTCAGAAACAAGTTCAAAGCTTTCTTGGTTTATCGGGATATTTCCGAAAATTTATTAAAGATTATTCACTAATTGCTAGACCCTTAAGTGACTTGTTAAGAAATTCTACTCCATTTCATTTTGGCCCCGAACAACGAAAAGCTTTTTTAATGTTGAAACAAGCTTTATCCTCCGATCCTGTATTACACCTATATCAACAAGGCTCACCTCTCCAACTGCATTGTGATGCAAGCAAACTAGGTTTTGGATCAATCCTACTACAAAAAGATTCTGATGAACACTTCCACCCCATTCAATATATGAGTATGAAAACATCACCTCAACAGGAAAAATACTCCAGTTATGAACTCGAAGTATTAGCAATTATAGAATCCCTTAAGAAGTTTCGACACTATTTAACGGGCACTAAATTCCAAATATTCACAGATTGTCAAGCGTTTCAGAAAACAATGACCAAGAAAGATTTAACCCCCAAAATTGCACGATGGGCTTTATTCCTTCAAGGATTTGATTACGAACTATTACACAGATCAGGACAACAAATGCAACATGTAGATGCGTTAAGTCGCTACCCCGTTCTTGTGATTACACCTGACGAACTAACCCAAAAAATTAAAGAAACACAAGATAATGATGAGTTTATATCAGAAATTAAGAAAATGATAACAACAACCCCTTCAACTGAATTTTTCTTAAAAAATGGTATTTTGTTCAAAATGAACAAAGATGATGAACTCTTAGTTGTGCCACAAAGCATGCAAAAAGAAATAATTCAAAATGCACATTTAAAAGGACATTTCGCCTCACGCAAAACTGAATCAATTGTTTCACAAGACTTTTACATCCCAAATCTTACACATCAAGTGCAAGAAGTAATTTCGAATTGCATCCCTTGCATTCTATCCTCACGCAAAACCGGTAAACCGGAAGGACTGCTCAATCCCATTCCGAAAGGCGACGAACCCTTAAGCTGTTACCACTATGATTTTCTAGGTCCCTTACCATCAACAAATAAAAATTACAAATACATTTTTGCAGTTATTGATGCATTTACAAAGTTTTTATGGCTTTATCCAACTAAATCTACTTCTGCTCAAGATGCACTTCAAAAGCTAACTCTTCAACAAACAACTTTTGGCAACCCCTCAAGAATCATAACAGATAAAGGTAGTGCTTTTAAGTCAACCGACTTTAAGAATTATTGCAACGAACAATCAATCGAACATATACAAATTACAACAGGAGTGCCACGTGGTAATGGTCAAATAGAACGAATGTTCGGTACATTAATCCCGATTTTCACAAAATTATCACTTAACGAACCCGAAAAATGGTTCAAATTTGCCCCACATATCCAGCGTATAATGAACAGTACAGCTCCCAGAAGCACAAAATTCACACCCTTTGAACTTTTGATCGGAATAAAAATGAAACAAAAAGAAGACCTACACATGAAACAAATTCTGGACGAAGAACACTTATGCTCCACAATAACAGAAAAACAAATTCTCAGAAACGAAGCTAAAACAAACATCTTCAAAATGCAAGAAGAAAGCCGACGACAGTACAATAAACACAGAAAAAAGGCCCACATTTACAAAGTTGGTGACCGTGTCGCCATAAAACGTACTCAGTTTGGAACACTCCTTAAGTTACGACTCAAATTTTTCGGACCCTACGAAGTTACAGCAGCACACCCTCATGATCGTTATGATGTTAAAAAAATTGGTCAACACGAAGGACCAAATGTAACTTCCACGTCAGCTGATAACATGAAACTGTGGTCAAGAAACTGATTTTGAACTTTAACTTTATTATCTTTGTCATTTTATTTGTATTATTTTTTATTTTTGTGTCTACTTTTGAAAATGAAAAACTTTTTCTGAAAATTGTCAGCAAATCTATTGTGAATCTGTCAACAAGCCAACGAACTGTCACGTGAACATGTTTGCAAACAATTAGCATTTCCTTTGTAAATATTGACTGATGTCCACGACTGTAAACGCCATCTACGATGTCCCATGGCAACGATGCATAGCTAAATTAGCTATTAACCATGACCAATGGTTACGATATTATTACGATGAAAAGCACACACGATGAGCAGACCACGATGTTCTCTTTGCTGCACCAGTGCATTTATCAGTCCATGAAAATTTCCCACAATGGAAGGCCGAAGCATCCCCACCATGCTCAATGTTGACAATCAATCTACAAATGCTGACATTGACAGATATTTTTTTTTCGAACTTTTCCTCTTTTGTTTTTGCTTCTCGTTTCAGGTTTCTTCACTGCCCAGCGTGTCAGGAGGACCTGACATGTCAAGATGGACGAGTGTCGGAATGTCTAGGCGCCAACCTGCCCACGTTCCAAAAAGCGCGGGAAACATTTCCCAAAGACCAATCGGAGCACTTCCCGCCAGAAGGCGCGAACCCCGCAGACTGACTCCGAGCGATTTGGTGTTAAGACGTGGCTTTGCACGGACGTGCCACCAGGATGTTAATCCCACTATGATTTGATGTTTAATCTGATATTTGTACATAATTAACCCCCCTTTTCTCCTAGATTTTATTAAACCAATATTTAATAGTAATGATGCTCTCCTCAATTCACTTCTAACATATTAATCCACAACATATATACCAGCCTACAATCAATATACAGAATCATTATTATCTCAATAGGCGTTTGGTGCATTTCGCACTTGCAGATACACTGCTAGCTTTCACTTTGCTGTAAATTTAACAAAAGCTCGATGAATATTTTAACCCACTGTCTATTGCTATAGACCAAATAAACTTTCAAGAAGTTTACATACTCGGCCATTGTTATTGCTATATTAGACAAGTTGCTCCATGAAAATGCTTCACACATTTAACCATTTAAGGAAGCATCTTTGACATCTAATGCAGTCATAAAAGCAGCGTAGTGTAACATTTACTACTAAGTTTTTGGAATTTTTTTGTTATGCAAAGCTTGAACTATGAACGTTCTACTATGAACGATGCGCGTATAAAAAGGGATGGCTCATTTTTCTGCCCGCTGCTGTACATCTGGTCAGGAGGTGTTGAGTCACAAACTCTATTCCGTTGCTAAGCAACTGCGCTTGCGTTTTTATAATTTTTTTTATCGGCAGGAAGCTGAATAATATTTGTGGAATTTTTTTGTTACGCAAGCTTGTTTTCTATTCAGAACTTGCTACTATTTGCAATATTTTGCATTTTTCTAATTTTTGTTCTGATCGTTTCTATTTTTAATTTTCAACTTTTTTAGAATTTAACGTTTCAGAATTCTGGTGGTGATTCGCATGTTTTGGTCATTAACCAAAACGCTGCACAACTCCCATTTTTTTCTTACTTCCCTTAAATATTATTTCATGTACCAATTCTCATCTATTTTACTCTATTGAATATATTTTTATGTTTATGTTGTAACTGCACTTATGTTTACACATATTGCTTAATGTTTATATTCATAATTGGCGCTCTGTATCGCGTCCGCCTTCTCTGTAAACCTATTGTGAATCATCGTCATGGGCTCAACTGTTAAAATCGCGAAAAGCCCCTTGTGAATGTAAAATATATTTGGGCCTAAGTTTCACCGCGCTGCCGTATAAATATTTGTTAGGCACGTTTTTGTATAACCGCTCACTGGTTTAGTGCTTTTATCATCTGTACATACATGTATCGTTAAATAAAATGTTATGATCTAGTTGTTTCACCAACGTTCCGTTACCTTGATTGTGGTTTCATCAACGGTCAACTCAAATTTATGTCCCCTGGTGGTGGCTACATCTGAATCTAGCCGAGCTGACCCTTACGAAAAATTTCTCTAGAATTCTAAAAAATTTTCTATAGAATGTAATCTATAGAATTATGGTCCTTCTTTCTTTTATTCTATAAAGTAGCCTCTATAGAAAGTATAGAATGTCTGTAGAAACCTCTAGAATTCGATAGACTCTCATTTCTTGTTTCGCGACTTTACTTTTTTATAGAACTTCTCTATGGAATTCTGTAGAAATGTATTTCTATAGAATGATATCGAGAAATTCTATCAGAGCTGGTTTTCTCAATAGAAATCTCTATAGAATTCAACAGAATTTTTCTATTAAAACGAAATTTCGTTTCTTTATAGAGTTCTATGGAACTCTATAAAATATTTCGTAAAGGGAGTGTGCGAGTGTTTGGTTCATAATAGATAAATATAAGAATTTATAATGATGAAATTGTCTCACAGGTGAATTAGCCTTACATGCTTTTTACAACTGATAAACTGTGAAATTAACTCCTTTTTAGAACTCAATATATCATGGAAAACTTGTATGAACAAAATTCCAGTTACACTATTTTGAATTGCAAAATGCTATTAGAGGATGGTATTTATCGTGAACTTAGATAATAATTTAGAGGACTTGCGTTTTATTTGCATTCTTTGGTGTTCATTTTTATTTATTGGAAAAATCACCATTGTGCTTCTTTTGCCAAACAACTCGGATATATATTAATCTTGTTTTCGTACATTGTATAATTTTCTTGATATAATTTTATGCGTAATTTATCAGGTTCTTTCTACCTTATAAAATACTTGATTTCGTTCTGTATTGAGCTGCACTTTTGCTCATGTACAAATGCTTTTTTTTCACCTTGGGGAGGAGTGTGTTGTGAGACACACAAAACTCTTTTCCGTTGCTAAGCAACTAGGCTTGTTTTTTTATAGAATTTTTTTATCCGCAGCAAGCTGAATAATTTTTCTTTGGAATTTTTTTTGTTGTGCAACCTTGTTTTCTATTTAGAACTTGCTATTTGTAATCCTTTGCTGTTTGCATTTTTCTAGTTTTTGCTCTGATCGTTTACAATTTGTTTTGGAATTATAATTGCCCTTTCAGAATTCTGGTTGTGAAGATTCTCATGTTTTTCTGTTGCTGCTATAAGCTGGTATTTCGAAAGTTCTTGCTGAAAGGGAAATAAATTTGTTTAGAAAGATTGATTGTGGTATTTTTGAATTGGTTAAAATTTTTGCGGACATGAACAGCTGACTTGATGCCATAAGAGTCGCTCCAGCGAATTCCATTTGTAAGTTCCTTTTATGTATTCTAAAAATAGGAGGGTACCTCTCATGTCACTGTGATAGAAATTTCAGTACGTCAACTTTAACCTCACAGTTTAGTGAAGTGCATCTTGACGATTTTAATACACGCAAATGATCGTAGAATAACTGACTTACACAAATTCGCCATAAAAAATCAAATACATTTTCTTCCAGGACCAAATCTGGCAAAGCCTCGCTAAACAATGTTTATCTGTTAAGTCAATGAAGGTTTTACTGACACAGAAAAGAGGAATACACCTAGGCTAGTTACAGGAATCTAACCTTCACTGTGTAGCTCGAAGGCTGCTAGCGCATTGGCTAACCCGCTAAACAGCGGCGGCCCCAAAGAAAAAAGCAAACTAGAAATTCTACTAATTGTGATGCACTCCGAAATCTTTTTCGTTTATATATCCGGCAATTATGATCAGAATTTGCCCAAAGATTTATATTTAGCGGAACTAAAATATTGCTATTATTGAACTAAATAAATTACTATTTGCAACTTTGGAAATAATATCTAAATTTTATGAAAACGATTTTGCTTGACGTTGTTAGGTGAAGCTTGGCCAAATATGGCGATTGCGCATTACAGCCCAACTCAACCAACTACTTGAAGACAGACTTTTATGGAAATAAAATACACATTTTTATTTATAGAAGGCATTATTCCAAGTCTAATAACACTTTCGGTTCGAATGTGCTATTCTAGGGATTTGAGTAACAAGAGGTGTTCGAATACTTTTTGACCGACTGTACAGGGTGGGCCGAAATTTCCTTTTCCGAAATTACTTTTGCAGTAGGATAGAAAAATTGCCACTTACTTTTAAATAAATGCCTGAATTTTTAAAATATTTTTAAAAATACCCTCTACCGAGCGTTAAATAATGACGAAATGGGAAAAAAGGAACTTTGTAACACGTTTGTAAAATAATATTATTTTAATTTGTAATGCCCAATAAATATTGTATATTTTAGAGAATAAGAAAGCATCCACAACACTTTGTTTACGTTAATCATGTCCTTCGTACCCACAAAGATCAAAATATATAATTATATCAGACATCAGGAACTATATTGCTCTACCTTCAGAGATTTCCGCACACGCCCCGTTCAACATACCCACCTGGAATTAATGTTGCAGTTGCAAACACTTGAGTAGCTAACACCAATCCCCAACCCGGTACCAAAGGTTCTGATACCTTTTACAAGTTAATTCTAAGAGTAAGTTCATTCTAATTCTTCTTATTCTAATATTGAACATGAGCCTCCAGCACGGACTTTTGTTTAGTGAACTATTAAAATAAAAATGAGTTATTCCAAAACTGTGACTACGAGGCAACAAGTAGAATGACCTATTTTTGACACTACAGGCAAACTTTCAGTTTTATCAACAATTGACGACGCTTTAAAGAATTACTTGCTTGTTAAACACAATCTAAAATACCAACATTCTGGCAAGGAATCCAGTATTTGTGAGGCATTAGAAGTTGCAACTGAAAACAGAAAAAATGTGAAGAAAAGCTTCCATACCAATTGTTTGCCGAAAGAGAGTGTTACAAATGACACGTAAGTACCTTGAAAAATAGTTCTTTTAAGATATCCTAAAGGGAAAAGTAATACTAACTATGATTTGAAAGTAAAACCTCTTAAATACCATCAAAGATTTGTTTGACATTGCGTCATGTAAAGTGTCCTATTTTCTACATGTTCTTAAAAGAGGATTGAAAATGTACTACTTAAAGAACAACCGGAACTGACCATAGAATGTTGCAAAAATTCAATAGATTTTGCTGAAACGAATACAATTTAGAAAGGGACCAAAAGTTGTCTGTAACTTCAAAATGTATAATCAACTGCTAAAGAAATAAAAAAAAGTGCTTACAACTGCGATAAAAGTCACCAATATTACCGACTAGAGAACCTAAACATTCGACATCAAAACAAAACAGAGCTTAAAGATTCTAGTACAAATAAGTAAACCGTAAATGAAGTAGCTCCTAGTAAAAATAAGATAACTGTAAATGAAGTTATATATAACTAGTAGGATTAAGTTATACCTTAAAACACTTGCAAGGATATGTGATCAATATTGTGTTCCAACAGGACTAGCCAAAGAATGCATGCCATTAAATTATGTCTACAGCACGTATTTCAACATTAAGAGGGAGCCTCTGAAAGTCTTAAAGATTGTTCCAAAGCAATCGGAAAAGCAACAACTTAATATGACAATTTCTTGTGATTTATTAGATAGACTTTAAGTTAGTATCGATCATATTTATACAAAATTTGCAAAACTGTATCGCATGTACAATGTAATTTGAATTTAGCCAATTGTCAACCTACGGAATTGACAACCTAAGATATTACATGCCGTGCAAGTATCCGTCATTTAGCTTAAAAATTATATAATTTATTTTGGGAGTTTATGCATTAATGTTTTTTGCGATAAAATATCATCCTTCCCTGCAGAGATGGAGTTTTGAAAGTTTTTAAAACGATACATACGTCCTCGTTGTGTATGACAAACTAAAAGCTCATATTCACCCAGTCATTAAACTGAATGCATACTTCTTTCACCTCGAGAATACGTTCCTTACGATGATCATTGATGAACACCACCATATTCGTTAACTGGGACTAAGGAGAATTCGGAATACTAGAGAGAGAACGCGTGACTTCAGAAAGAAATTAAAAATTCCGACATAATCTTCGATGCGATTTATTTCCCCAAACTGAATAATTGGCAAGACTGATTTAGTAGCTCACTCCTATCTTAAAAGTTATAAATGGTGAACTCTAGTATAAATGCCTCAGTTGCACAAACTTTTCAGGGTTTCTAAGCTTCCCTTGTCCCTTATTACACAGGTCAAAACATGCTTACAATTGATGATAAAGGCATAAATGTGGATCAAGAGCATGTGATGTGGCTTAATCCGAGCTAAGATAAAAAGTCCCGACGAAATTGTTCCAAATATGTAATTATAAAAAACAGTATAAACTAGCTTAATTATACATAATTTTTTATATTCAGTACTCTTTATTAGAAGTTGTAAAAAAATACCTTAATTCATATTTTTTTCAAACTTTGTAAATAAATATTTAATTCTTTATAACATTGCAAAATTTCAAAATTTTTATCTGTGTTGTTGAAAAATAAACACTATACCTGTACCAAAAATATTTTTATTAGGTTAACTGAGTTGTTTATATGTCGATATTTTAAGATTTTTAAAACAATTTGTATGTTTTTGGACTTGTAACATTTTAAGGAGTGACATAGTTTTTCAGCTGAAATACTAAAATATAAAGTCCGGTAGAGGGCCCAAGACGATTGAATAAAAAATTAGCATATATATATATATATATATATATTGTTCCGTAATGACGGTAGGTGGCGCTCTTGCGCCAATCAGTTGAACAGTAACAATGGAAGCGTAATGACGCTTAATATCTTGGCCGCATTATGAAGCGGAATTGTATTGTAATTTTAAATGTCACCTTATTAAATTTTTGTTAAGTTTTAATCTCAGTGAATTTATTGAAATTGGATTCATAAATCTTGACTCTGGACAGCAAAATTTGCAACCTGACTTTTGAAACAGGATATGGACTCTTGAAATCATTAGCTCTCCCACATTTTTTGGTGCCGAAACCCGGGAATGGAATATTGCCTTTAAAAAGGTAAGAGAATTTTGAAGTATCTGCATGAAAAGAAATATTGATCTTTGAAAACTAATTGAAAATGGCTCTTTCGGACAAAACGAAAACAGAACTTGAAAAATTGAAAACGAAACGCTCTTCTTTTAGAGCTGGAGTTACGAAAATTGTAACTAAAGTTGATAATTTGCTTGTAATTTCTGATTTAACACCACAATACATTCAAGAACTGAATGAATATTTGGAAATTTTAACTGACAAGCATAAATCTTTGAAAGAACTTGATAAAAAGATCGAAATTCGCATCACTGACACAAACGAATATGAAAAGGAAATAAATGTCAGTGAAGAATATAATGAAAAATTAATTTTTGTTGTAAATTGAAAATTGCTAATTGTCTGAAGAAATATGATATAGGTATTAGAAGTTCTAATACACAAGTTGATACGAGTACTGAAAATAATTCCTCTCAGTGTGTAATTTCGAATTCGCCAAATGTTTCTATTAGACTTCCTAAATTAATTCTAGAAAAGTTTTCTGGTGATTCTAGCATGTGGCCTGAATTCTTTAATGCCTATGAAAATCCAATTCATAACAATCCAACTCTATCTAAAGTAGAAAAGTTTACATATTTGAAATCTTTACTTGTTGGAGAAGCATTTAATTGTGTGTCTGGTTTCTGTCTTACTGAAGACAACTATGATAGTTGTTTAATATTGTTGAAAGAGAGATATGGGCGAAAGGATTTAATAATAAACAGCCATATGAATAAGTTATTGAATTTGGAACCTGTTAAATATTCAAATAATGTGTATGGAATGCGTAAGCTTTATGATCAACTAGAAATCAGTATAAGAAATTTGAATTCGCTTGATGTAACAAGTGGTAGTTACGGACATTTATTGAATCCAATTATTCTTAAATTACTTCCACAAGATTTAGCACTAGAGTTTCATAGAAAACGCACTTCTAAAGAAAACTTTGAAATAACTGAACTAATTGAATTCATCAAAAATGAAATTGAGTGTCGCGAAGCCACTTTAATGATAAATGACTCACGAAGTGTAAAAGCAACAGAAACATTTAATCGAAATCAGACGTCATTTAGAAACAAAAACGCTCATTATAATAATTCTAAGCCGTCAGCCTCTGCTTTTAATACAGCAATAAAAACGTTTTGCATATTCTGCAGATCTAATGAACATGCGTCCGCCGAATGTTTTAAATATTCCGATGATCAGAAAAGACAGAAGTTAAAGAAAGAAGGCAGGTGTTACAGATGTTTTCTTAAATCTCATTTGTCAGTCGATTGTAGATCAAAAATACAACCGTGTGAAATTTGTTTTGGTAAAAATCACAACAAACTCTTTTGTTATACTAAATCTAAAGAACAAAAAGAGTTAGAGCCTGAAAATAAAACTGTTGTGTCAATATCACATTGTAATATTCCGAAGCCTAAAAATAACGTTCTTTTACAAACATGTTCAGTTATTGCTCAATCCAGAAATAAATCGAAAGTGGCAAGACTTTTAATTGACTCAGGAAGTGAAAGAAGTTTCATAACTAAAGATTTAGCTCGAGAATTAAAACTGCAGATCATTCGAAGAGAATGTTTAACAATTTATTCATTTGGAAGGAGTCATGGAAATCAACAAGAGTTCGAAGTATTTAGTCTGCGATTAAAAAATAAAAACGACGCTCGCTCCAGTATTATGGTAGAAGTTCTCGCCACAGATTTGATTTCCTGTATCGCTGTTCAAGGTCCTTCCAACTGTCTAAACATTCAAGAATTTATGAGTAGGCGAGGATGGGTACTGTCCGATTCGAATCCTAATAATGAAAAAATAAGTATTTTACTAGGAGCTGAATATTTTTGGCGTGTACAAAATGGTCGTGTTACTCAAGTAGATGATGATTTATTTGTTTCGCCAACTATATTTTCGGTTTTACTTTCATGGGCAAAGTCGAAAGAAATAATACTAGAATTAATGCGTTATTTTTATCTAGTGATGAAGCAAAAACATTTGACTTGCAATCCTTTTGGAAACTAGATTCGATAGGCATTGAAGATAAAAACGAAACACTTTCTGAGACTGATTTAAATACCATTAAATCTTTTGACGATAATTTGAAATTTAAGGATGGTCGATACGAAACAAAACTTTTGTGGAAAGAAAATAAATCGGAACTTTTAGATAATTTTTTTGTTGCTAAACAACGATTTCTTGGACTAGAAAATAAATTAAAAGGAAAGTATATCTTATATAATGAATATGATAATATTATTAAAGAACAAGCTGATAAGGGAATTATTGAAGAATGTAAGTTTGTTGAAAATGAAACTAACTGTTATTATAAGCCTCATAGACCCGTTATACGGGAAGACAAATCAACAACAAAAGTTAGGATAGTTTTTGATGCTTCATCGAAAGCGAAAGACGCTAAATCATTAAATGACTGTTTGATATCTGGCCCAAATTTAAATCCCAACCTGTTGGATGTAATTTTAAAATTTCGTATTTACAAAATTGCATTTTGTGCCGACATAGAGAGGGCTTTTCACCAAATTCAAATTGCTGATGAAGATAAGAATTTTTTGAGATTCTTGTGGTTTGACAATTCTTCTGACAACAATTTAGGTTTTAAAGTTTTTCGAATGTGCCGAGTAACATTTGGTGTTACAAGTCCATTTATTCTTTCTGCCACTATTAAGCATCACATAAAAGGTTACGAAAAGGAATATAGTGAAGTGGTTGATATGCTTGATAAGTCCTTATATGTGGATGATCTGATCTATGGAGCAGATTCTATTGATGAAGCTTTCTCTTTGTCTACTACTGCAGTTAAGATACTTGAAAACGCTAGTATGAATTTAAGAAAATTTGAATCTAATTCCGTATCTTTAAGAAGTAAATGGGAAGAGAAAGGAATAATTAGCAAGGAAGACAGTTTAAATCAAAAGACATTAAAGGTTTTGGGAATAATCTGGGATTCTGAAGAGGACTTATTAAAATTAGATGTGCAACAACTTTTACAATCATTTGATTGGCAAAATACTACAAAACGGAAAATATTACAGACTGGCTAAAATATATGATCCCGTTGGATTCATTGCATCTTTTGTTATCAGAATAAAATTCTTGTTGCAAGAGTTATGGGAACTGGGCATTGATTGGGACACAGTTTTGCCCATAGATTTAAGTGAAAAATTTAAATCATGGTATTTTGAAATTGAAGTTGAATTTGTGTATTCCTAGAAGAAATTTTTTGAATGATGAATGTGCAAATTTTGCTAGGTTAGAACTTTATTTGTTTTGTGATGCCAGTCTCAAGGGATATGGAGCTGTTGCGTATTTTCGGGATCCTGATTTATGCTCTATGTCTTTTGTGCTTTCAAAGAGCCGAGTGTCCCCACTTAAGAAATTAACTTTGCTTCGTTTAGAACTCATGGGGGCTGTTATTGCCGCAAGAATTGTTAAATATTTGAAGAAATTATTTGGTATCAGTGAAGATAATATATTTTGTTTTAGTGACTCTCATATCGTACTTCATTGGATAAAAGGCTCAGCTAACAATTGGAAACCTTTTGTTGCAAATCGTGTACGTGAAATTCAAAATCTTGTTTCACCTACACAATGGAAATACTGTAAAGGAACCGAAAATCCTGCCGATATAGTCTCACGTGGATCCACGGCATCTGATCTCGTAAAGAATGAAATTTGGTTCCATGGTCCAGTGTGGTTGAAAGAAGGAAACCTACCAGCATCTCAATTTGATCCTTTGATAACTCCTAAGGTAGAAGAAGTATTTCAAGAACAGCGTCGAGCTGTTATATGTTCTATTGCTAGCAAAGAGTCCGAATTTGAATTGATCTTCAAGTTTTCTTCCTGGACCAAATTGAAACGCGTAACTGCGTGGTGTTTGAGGTTCTACAATAATGCTAAACCAACATCTTCAAAACTTAAGGGATTTTTAACTATTCAAGAACTTGAAAAAGCAACCATTTTGATTTTGAAATTTATACAGTAACTTGAATTTAGAGAAGAAATTAAGCTTTTGAAAACTGGGAAGAATTTAACTCTCAATAGTAAAATCTTGGCATTGAATCCATTTCTTGACAAAGAGAAAATCCTCAGAGTTGGTGGAAAGCTTAGAAATTCAAACCTTTCAGAAGACCAGAAGCATCAAATCATTCTTCCTAAGAAACACCATGTTACAGATTTGATAATCAAACATGTTCACGAAGTGAACCTCCATGGTGGTCCTACGTTAACAATGTCAACTCTCCGACAAAAGTTTTGGATTATTAACTGCTGAGAAGTTGTTAGAAAAGTAATTTGGAAATGTATGAAGTGTTTCAGAAATCGAACAGCTACTGCCACTCAGATAATGGCAGACCTCCCAACTGCTCGTGTTGTGCCAGACAGAGTATTTTCCAAAATTGGACTGGATTTTGCAGGACCTTTCCTGATTAATACTCGGAAGGGAAGAGGTGTGAAACCATTTAAATGCTATGTTTGTCTCTATGTATGCTTCTCTACCAAAGCCATTCATATAGAAGTAGTCAGCGATCTCACTACAGAAGCATTCATAGCATCGCTGAAAAGATTCGCTGCACGTAGAGGGAAACCAAAAGAAATTTTTTCAGACAGAGGTACCAATTTTGTTGGAGCTGACCGAGAATTAAAAAGAATCATGGCCACATTTTTTTCTGCTGAAAAAACTCAGAACTATTTAACTGAAGGAAATATTCAGTGGACTTTCAACCCTCCAGCTGCACCTCACTTTGGTGGCCTCTGGGAGGCTGGTGTAAAACAAATGAAAGTTCACTTAAAGCGAACTGTTGGAACACAAGTTCTAACGCATGAAGAGTTTCACATACTAATTGTACAAATCGAAGCATGTTTGAATTCCAGGCCGATAGTTTCCATCTCTTCGGATCCTGATGACCTAAGTCCCTTAACACCTGGGCATTTCATAATTGGAACTGCATTGACTGCTATCCCTGAACCTGATTTTACCATAAACAAACTGACCCCAACAGAAAGATGGAAATTGACCCAACAGCTTTTCCAAAGCTTTTGGTAACGTTGGTTCACGGACTATCTCTCACAGCTGCAAGGACGTGCTAAATGGTTGAAGGATAAACCCAATTTGAACATCAATGACTTAGTCTTAATTAAAGACGACAATTTGCCTCCACTAAAGTGACGACTTGGGCGAATAGTGGAACTGTACCCTGGTGCAGATGGAAAAGTGCGTGTGGTGAAATTAAAAACTTTATTTGGAGAACTGAAACGTCCTATCCATAAACTTTCACTGTTGCCCTTATCTAAATAGACTTTTAGAAACATTAATTATTATTTCTTGTTTTCTTTAAAATTTTCCATTTTACTTTGCATTAACATGTCAAGTATTGTGTTTTCCAGATTTAAAGTGTAAATTTGCTAATTCTTCAGATTTGTCAATTTTTAAGCAGGTATATATTTTTCCCTTTAATTCTGAAGATTTGTAAGTATATTGTGCATGTTATTTCTCATGTTTTAAATTTAGTATTGATAATATTTGAATTTAATTTTGTAGTATTTTTTGTCAACAGTTTACTTTTATAACTTGTATTTTGCTGAACATTTTTACATTTTGTTTAAAGCTTAAATTTGAATATTTGATATTATCTATATATTATTTTATAATGAACCAAGGTTCATCGTGGCGGAGTATGTTCCGTAATGACGGTAGGTGGCGCTCTTGCGCCAATCAGTTGAACAGTAACAATGGAAGCGTAATGACGCTTAATATCTTGGCCGCATTATGAAGCGGAATTGTATTGTAATTTTAAATGTCACCTTATTAAATTTTTGTTAAGTTTTAATCTCAGTGAATTTATTGAAATTGGATTCATAAATCTTGACTCTGGACAGCAAAATTTGCAACCTGACTTTTGAAACAGGATATGGACTCTTGAAATCATTAGCTCTCCCACCCCTCCCACATATATATATATATATATATATATATATATATATATATATATGTGGTACCGGCCTTTGACACCCTCTGTGAGTGGCGCTTCAGTCACCATCTACCTCTACGAGACCTGATGCTGCTGGCCAACGCTAGAATAGCAGACAGTGTACGACGTAAGACTAACGACGACCGACAATGTTAAATGTTCAATGTAATCGTCCGTCTTAATATATGTTTGTATTTAGAATTGAGTCCGAGTGCTTTTTGAATACCAGAATTCCTGGACTGCGGTGTTCTTCTACAAAATGGTGCCAGAAGCGGGATGGACTTAACGTTCGAACTGATCTTTTAAAATAAGCAACAGTTGCAGATTTCCAAGCGTCTCCGGTGAGTTAGCTTTTTTATTTCAAGATGAAGTTAAATGACATTTCTGAATTGGAGGTTGCACTGAAAATTGAAAAGCCATCGAAAATTCGATGTCTGCATAAAATTATTTTTGAAACAGAAGGCGATCGTCAAAACAGAAGAGCTTATTAAGAGAAATTTTTACATACCTGGACTCAGGAAAAAGATAGAAAGCGTTATAGCAAATTGTATAGACTGTATTTTGTATAATAAGAAGCGAGGAAAAGGAGAAGGACTCTTAAACCCTATACCGAAAGAGAATGTACCTTTAAGTACATATCACATTGATTTCATCGGACTTTTACCATCTACAAATAAAAATTACCAGCACATTTTCACTATAGTGGATGCATTTTCAAAATTTATTTGGATTTACCCGGTAAAGTCGACAAGTGCCAAAGACGCTATAGACAAACTGAAAGTTCAACAAGCAACATTTGGTAACCCATCCAGAATTATCAGTGATCGTGGAAGTGCTTTTACCTCAAAAGATTTTGATGAATATTGCCAAGCCGAAGGTATTCAACATTTATTAATTACAGCTAGAATTCTGCGAGCAAACGGTCAAGTTGAAAGAATGCACGAAACTCTAATACCAGTATTATCAAAGTTATCCTCTAACGATCCTTCGAAATGGTTTAAATACACTGACGTTGTTCAACGAGTAATTAACAGTACTATCGCACGAAGTACTAAAGTAACACCTTTTGAACTATTGACTGGTGTACGGATGAAAAATAAAGAAGACCGTAGAATAATAGAAATTTTAGAAGAAGAATATGAGAAGAACTTAGGGAAGAAGCAAAGCAAAACATTTTTAAAATTCAGGAGGAAAACAAAAAGACCTACAATCGGAAAAGAAGGACAACTTGTAGCTATTCAAAGAACTCAATTTGGGACAGGACTAAAATTGAAGCCTAAATATTTTGGTCCCTATAAAATAATAAAAGTCAAACTCAAAGATCGCTATGATGTTGAAAAGGTGGGAAAACATGAAGGTCCAAATTTTTCATCTACAGCTGCCGATTACATGAAGCCTTGGAACCAAGTTTAAACAATGTCATGATGTTCACATACCAAATTAGACAATTTTCACCCCGATTTTGTCCAGAAAAAGTGTTAACAATTATTTTTTTGTTTTACGATGAAAATTACGGAAATACTGAAGAAGACGAGGACGACATGGTCTTGATTTTAAAGATGACAACGACGAATAGGCCATAATAATGAAAACGACGATGACTTCATTTCCGACGAGGATGGCAACATCACCAATGTGGCGACATCAACGACGAGATGACCACAACTCGACGATGCCGTCCTAGAAAAATAGTTATGACGATAACAGACTATAATTTTTTTTTAATAGATATTTTCTGCTTGTTTTCTTTCTTTTGCAGAGTTTGTTAAATCTTCTAGACGTTAGGATGCGGAGGACCGTCATCCGTCAGGAGGGCCGATTTGTGGTACCGGCCTTTGACACCCGCTGTGAGTGGCGCTTCAGTCACCATCTACCTCTACGAGACCTGATGCTGCTGGCCAACGCTAGAATAGCAGACTGTGTACGACGTAAGACTAACGACAATGTTAGACGATGAAGTAATTAATGTATATAGTCTACGTTAAATGTTCAATGTAATCGTCCGTCTTAATATATGTTTGTATTTAGAATTGAGTCCGAGTGCTTTTTGAATACCAGAATTCCTGGACTGCGGTGTTCTATATATATATATATATATATATATATATATATATATGAAGGTAAGAGACTACTTTCCTTTTCCTATTGAAATTGGAAAGAAAATATTTTCGCCTATCTCAGGGGTGTCAAACTCAATTAAAACACGGGCCATTTAATGCAACTGGTAAGATTCACGCGGGCCACATCACATTTACAAATTTTCTTATAATTATGTTTTGAAGTGAGGATTCAGGAATAGGGATAAGATAATTAAAACACATTATGTAATGAAGTGAATTTAGGGTAATAATTTATAATATTGCTATATAATTGCTTTTATTTAAACGTTTATTTAATTTAATGTATTTATAAAACTAAAATTAATTTTTTTTATCGGAAACTTACCAGCGCTTTCCTCCTACTCGTTTTCCAAATATCTGGATTCAAAGACAACAGACAATCTTCATTATGTCAGATGATGTTTATCAGTTAATCTTGATCTGTAGGCCGTTTTATTTAATTTCATGGACGAAAATGTTGCTCACACAAGTACGTACTCCCAAAATAGCATAAAATTTGTGCAGCAAACTTTTTTATTTCCGGGTATTTTTCACCTAAATAAGAATATATTTTGGGAATTCCTATTTCTCGATATTTGTCTTTTAAAACCGAATCATTCTGGAAATCAATTAATTCCAGTTGTATCGAAGTGGGAGCATTTTCAACTTCAAAGGAAAAAGTCATAATAAAAAGAGAAAAAAAATTTTGTAACTCTTTGAAATCATTAAAACGTTTATCGAATTCTTTTTTGATTTCTTCAATTTTATCACAATATTGTGAAAAGAGCAACATTTGAACTAGCGCATCGTGGGCCACAAAAAATTACATCGGGGGCCACATGCGGGCCGCCAGTTTGACACCCCTGGCCTATCTGAACGACTCACCCTACTGAACATAACTATAAATCGTCGCTCTAAACAAACTTTGCGTACAGCAAACTTTATATTTAGACTGCTTTATTATTTGACGAAGACCTTTCACCACACTTTTACGTCCCAATATCTATTAGTTCTTTTCGTACCTCCATTTAGAGGCAAGATCAATCAAAATTTCATCTTTCCTAGCACAATTACCACATGCCGCAGGAAAAATATAAAAATTAAAAAAGTTGTATGTCATTCACTATCTCTCATTATTGTCTTTTCTTTTGGTCCCAGTTTATGTATGTATGAGGCTTTGTATGGAACTGTCGCCAAATATACTCGTAAATATTTAAGTTAGGTTTTCTTCTTGGGTTTTTAACCCAAATGTCTGCATATTTATTAGTTTAAAAATAAGTTTTTAATAATATTTTTTCTACATGATGTGACTGTTTAACTAAAAGAAATCTAATAAAATTCTCGTTTCGTATATAAAAAACCACTCCGAACAAAGATATTTTAATGGGATATATGCAGGTTACCTGAATGAAAGAGTGAACATAATAATAAGTAAAAGCTTGGGGCGATCTCAGAAACGCTTTCGGTCATAGCCTCGGGCACTTCACCACGTCTGGGTAATCTCTTTTTCGTGTCTGTTCGAGAGATGTCTGTTCGAGAGATGTCCATTCGGTGTGCGACATCCATTTGGAAAAAAGAAACTGATCACCACTAAGTCGCCTTAAGTGGGGCACTCATGGGAAAAGTTACAAAACGGGAGGTTTTATGGGATAAACGTCTCTCCTTATCTTGACCGTATTACGCAAGCGGAATCTCAGATAGAATCAGTGTTTCGTGCATTTTTAAACACCAGACTATTAAGATGCTGCCAGAGATACCGATGGCCCAAATGAAGCCGCAATCTCACAGGAAATTATTCCGCCAAGTGCCCTCGAAGCAAAAACAATGCGCGTTTCTTTCTTTTTGTCAGTGACGGATTCTGGCTGATGATATCGCACCTTCTCGAGAAAAGTGAAGCAAAAACGTGGAAAGGTCGAATACCTGAGAGCGCATTTTACTCCTCAATTTGAAATGTGTAGTTAGTTGAATTAACGTCGCACCTTCTCGAGAAAAGTGAAGCAAAAACGTGGAAAGGTCGAATACCTGAGAGCGCATTTTACTCCTCAATTTGAAATGTGTAGTTAGTTGAATTAACGTCGCACCTTCTCGAGAAAAGTGAAGCAAAAACGTGGAAAGGTCGAATACCTGAGAGCGCATTTTACTCCTCAATTTGAAATGTGTAGTTAGTTGAATTAACGTCGCACCTTCTCGAGAAAAGTGAAGCAAAAACGTGGAAAGGTCGAATACCTGAGAGCGCATTTTACTCCTCAATTTGAAATGTGTAGTTAGTTGAATTAACGTCGCACCTTCTCGAGAAAAGTGAAGCAAAAACGTGGAAAGGTCGAATACCTGAGAGCGCATTTTACTCCTCAATTTGAAATGTGTAGTTAGTTGAATTAACGTCGCACCTTCTCGAGAAAAGTGAAGCAAAAACGTGAAAAGGTCGAATACCTGAGAGCGCATTTTACTCCTCAATTTGAAATGTGTAGTTAGTTGAATTAACGTCGCACGGGAGCAACACAGCGGGCTATTGGCAACGGTTCAAGGACAACACGGTCAGTAAAATGTGTAGGATTTCGCTCTTCCTTAATGAAAGACTTGCAGCATATTTTCTGATTTGATTTCTGGGGTTTGTTCGCTTCTCTAGTGGAGTCTCTTCAAACTTCGTACACTGGAACGTTTCCAGTTCCATTACACAACGCAAAATTATTTGACATCGAAGTCAAAGGACGAATGCTGACCATTGATACTGTAGTGATTCTCTGAGTAGCGTGGTAGATTCAAATCTACAGAGAACAGTCTAGCTTAAATAACAAACGATAATTTTATTTAAAACAATGTCTTGACTATATTAGAATCTATTTACACGACACTTTCACGCCTCTGCTAACTGGATGCGACAGGGTGTCGAAATCTCAGGACGTACGAAAGTCTCTGAGTTGGAGAAAGGTATCTCAACAGTCTCTAGATGAAACTCTACTCGTCGGGTGACGATTTCACCAGATCAGCACTGGATCCTCACTGGACGACAGGACAAGGCAGGTTCACTGCCGGACGAGAAGTCGGTACCGAACTCTCCGCAGGTCGTCGGCTCGGCACAATCAGGGATCGGCTCCACTGGGGTCGTCGGGTCAGTACAAGACAGCACGGCTCCGCTGGGGTCGTCGGATCGGCACAAGACAGGCACGGCTCCGCTGGGGTCGCTGGTTCAAGTCTCGAACGAGAAATAAGCAGGAACTCGAGATAGGCAGCCTACGCCAGGCTACAAGAACGCGTCCTCTCAGGGTGAGAGAACCGTCTTCCAAATTAGTAAGAGCTCCTTAATGGGGTTGACCGCTCAAAGGGTCACTGAGCTAAGACGTTAGCTCGGGAAACAAACAAGACTCGAGATGGGTAGCCTACGCCGGCTACAAGAACGCGTCCTCTCAGGTTGAGAGAACCGTCTTCAAAAAATATATTTTCTCCCTAAGGAGTGACCGCTCGAAGGGTCGCTGAGTTAAGCCTCTCGAACGAGATCACAGGCAAGAACTCGAAATGGGCAGCCTACGCCAGGCTACAAGAACGCGTCCTCTCAGGTTGAGAGAACCGTCTTCAAGAAATGTATTTTCTCCCAAAGGAGTGACCGCTCGAAGGGTCGCTGAGTTAAGCCTCTCGAACGAGATCACAGGCAAGAACTGACGATTCGACTCCCTACTTTTCCTTTTGAAACCTCCCAGCCTTTGTTCGCTGGTGGTTCCCGATTCGTTCGTTCTTGATTGGTTCTTACTTTTAATTGGTTCGTTTTTACTTTGCTCATTTTTGAGGTTGCTGATTCGGTAGAGACTCTCTGACGTAAAATGGGATCAGCTACTTAGCGCAGGTGGCTTGATTACCTAGCAGGTGGACTTAATCACCTGGCAGGTGCACTCCTAAACACCTGGGCTCTTTTACGGAACGAATCTCCTTTTGTCCTCTTCGATCCAAGTCCCGACCGTCTGGCGCCAGAGAGATGGAAATGTATTGTCCGGCTTTTTTACGACCTGTCGGCGGGTTTGCCTTTGGGAGGGATAATTGAGGGTCTGTCAATGAATCCTCACAACCCCTCCCCCCTAAGAAAGATTTTGTGGTATGGCAAAATCTATAAGGCAAGGGTTAGACATGGCAACTCGACACATCATTAGAGGCAACAATTTTAAGAATTTATATACAAAATTTTAACATGATTTCAACACTTAAATTTCAAGTTACATCTACTATTTACAATACTCTTACATCCTACTCTTGTGATACAATTATATTTTATCACATAAGTTCAATCAAATACTGGGGTTTATGTACAATTTAAATCGGTACTTTTGGTATTATTTAATTTTCCGACAGCATTCTGCTCAGACAATCTGCATGTTGGTTGTCCTTCCCAGCCCTATGGATGATCTGGTAATTGAAGGGCTGTAAAGCCAACGCCCACCTCATCAATCTCGGGTTATTCCCGGAGTTATTCTTTAAAAATACTAACGGATTGTGGTCCGTTTCAATAGTGAAGCGTTGTCCGTCCAAGTAATGCCGCAGCTTTTTAATTGCGTAAATAATGCCTGCGCATTCTTTTTCGGTAGTGCAGAATTCCTTTTCTGTGTCGGTAAACTTCCGGCTTAAATATAATATCGGGTGATCAACTTTATCTGGCCCTTTTTGTGCCATGATTACCCCGATTCCTTGGTTGGAAGCGTCAGTTTGGAGGATAAATTCCTTTGAGAAGTCTGGGGCGTACAACACCGGCTTCTCAGTGAGTTTCGTTTTCAGCTCTCGGAAAGCTGAGTCGCATTCCGTGGACCACTCTACCTCCTCCCTTCTATTCTTTCCTTTTAATGCCCTCGTTAATGGCTCGGCTATTATGGCATAATTTTGGATATACCGGGCGTAATATCCACTCAAACCTAAAAATTGTCTGATCTGTGTTTTATTCCTGGGTGTGGGGAAATCAACTACCGCTTGGATTTTCGCCTCAGTCGGAGTTCTACATCCACTCCCTACCATATGTCCCAAATATTTGACACTGCTCTGTGCGAACTTGCATTTGGCAGGTTTAATTGTTAATTTCGCATACGTGATTTTCTTAAGAACCACATCGAGATGTTTGATGTGTTCCTCCCAAGTTTGCGAAAATATAGCTACATCGTCTAAGTAGGGTACACAAAATTCATCTAACCCTTGTAAGAGTTGAGCCATGAATTTTGAGAAGCAATATGGCGCGTTTACTAGTCCGAACGGAAGAACTAGTGGTCTATATGACCCGAATGGAGTCACGAAAGCGGCCAATCTTTGTGCCTTAAGACTCAAGGGTATCTGCCAATATCCCTTGGTCAGATCTATGACCGTTATATATTTTGCGGCTGCCACTTGTTCGATTCGCTCGTCCATATTAGGCAGTGGATAATATTCCGTCCTAATGATGGAATTTAATCGACGATAATCGACACAAGGGCGAGGGTCACGTCCTGGACTCTCTACTAAAATCATAGGGGAAGTGTAATCGGACTCCCCGATCTCAATGATTTTTAAATCCAACATCCTCTTAATTTCTGACTTGAGGATTTCCGTTTGTCTAGGAGAGGTGCGGTAGGGTTTCGATCTAATGGGTTTGTCACTAATTAAATCGATATCATGTTCGATAAGATTCGTCCTACCGGGATCATTTGAAAATAATTGCCTATGGGATTTTAACAATTTCCCAAGTTCATTGATTTGATCCTGCGTGCATCGCTCTTCCAATTTACTGTTTTTCACTACCTCTCCGAAATCAAAAATATTCGGATCTGCGATAGGATACTGAATATCCAAATCCGATTCTACGGTGTCGTGAGAGAATACTTCGCTCATCAAAACATTTACGCTTTCCATCCGCTGGTGGTATGGCTTTAATAAGTTAATGTGGTACACTCGTACCTTCTCTACCTTCCCTGGCATCTTAACAACGTAATTGGTCTCCGAAAGCTGTTTCTCTATAGTTCCCGGACCAACCCATTTTACGGCGAATTTTGTTTGTTGGCAAGATGACAATACTAAGACGCGATCGCCTACTTTAAACTCGCGCTTCACCGATCCTTTGTCGTAGTACGACTTCCTTTTAACTTTTGCGTCCGTTTCGGTTGCGGTGGCTACCTGTTGACACCGTCGCAATCGATTTATCAACTGGAATACGTACTCCGTGACAATGTCTTCACATGGGGGACTTTGGCACCATTTGTCAAATAAAATGGATTCGGGCATTCTCAAATTCTTCCCGTAAATTAGCTCTGCGGGGCTAAAACCGGTTGACGCATGGGTTACGTTCCGCAAAGCCAAGAGAGCCGATGGAAGTACGTCCTCCCAATTTTCTTTTAGCTCCAGGCACATCGCTTTCAAAAGTCTCTTTAGGGTCCGGTGGAACCGTTCCACCGGGTTCGTTTGCGGATGATAGATCGAACTACGCACCACCTTAATCCCAAACCTCTCAAAGAAGGTAGTTGTGAGGTTGCTAGTGAAATACGTAGCATTGTCCAGTTGTAGTTCTTTGGGGAAACCTATTCTACCAAAGATAGCAAGCAAGGCATCAGTGACGGTTTCTGAGTTCACTGCTGATAAAGGAATAGCTTCCGGGTATTTGGAAGCAAGGCAAATAGCCGTCAGGAGATATTTGTTCCCTTTCGGTGATATTGGCAAGGGACCCACAATGTCTATATTCATCTTCGCGAACACTTCGGTGATCACGGGCACTAACTTAAGGGGCGCTCTCTTTTGTTCCGAGGATTTCCCGACTTTCTGACAAGCATCGCACGATTTCACATATTCCTCGATCTCCTTAATACACTGGGGCCAGAAATAATAGCGCAACAGCTTATCTTTAGTTTTCGTATTGCCCATGTGGGATCCGAACCCATCATGACAAAGGCTTAAAATTTTATTTTTATATATAGCGGGTATTAATAGCTGCCTCCGCTCTTCGCCTCGATGATCCTTAGACTGCCTAAAGAGTAGCTCTTTTTCAATCACGAACTCACTCGTTTTATTTTGCCTGACCTTATCCCAAATAGATTTGAGTTCGGGACAATTCTGCTGTTCCTTGGCAAAAGTTTCAGCGTGAATGCCTACTAATTCGATTTCCGAATTTTCCTGTAAGGGTGGTAACTCTATCCCCAAATTTTCGTCCTCTAGTTCATTTTCAGGTTCCGTTACCTCAAGTGGATCTATTTCTGTCTGGTTTTCCTCAACTACAGTCTGTTCAGGGCTCAGACGTTTGGTTTGACTCCTAGTCATAATCGCGTTTACCAGTTCTGGTTTTACTCTCTGCGATTCAATTAATTCCTGGGTGGAATTTCCTAAGAGGTAATGTCGCATTTCGACGGATTTACCTACAATTGCTGCCTTAGTTCTAATTACGCCGAGTTCTGGACTTTCGATTTTAATTCTTGCCAAAGGTAGGCACTTGAAGTGGTTGTCCAGAGGTTGCTTAACCCAAATGTGCTCGCCTGTAAAATCCTCAGGTTTCACCAAGTCTAGGGGTCCCAGGTCAATGGTTGTTCCTGAATCACGCAGCAATACCATGTCAACATCATTTATTTTGGCCTTGCTTAAATAAGGCTCAAATGAGGGAGCAAAATTTGCGCTCGTAGCAAGATTATTTAAGGGTTCCGCTACTTTCTTTAACTCGGGGCATTGAGGGCGTATATGACCAGGTAAGTTACAATTAAAACAAACGGGGCCACTACGTTTCTCAAATTCCCTTGTCCGCCATTCTGTGTTGGTTCCCTTACTTCCCGATCTCCAGTCCTTTCCGTGATTTTTCTCCCCCCCGAATTTCTTTCCCTGATTCGGCTTTTCAATAGGTTTTGGGCGGTCGAGAGCCCTTTTCTCCGGTAGTTTGGAGAACACCTGTTTCTTGACTCGACGGGTTGACTCGTACGCGTCTAGCTTCTCAGCCAATGCGCTCGGTTCGGTCAACTCGCCCCATTGATCAATAAAGTGGTCCTTTATGTCGGCCGGTACCCTTCTTTTCATTTGATCAGCGATCATCAGATTCTTAAGAGAATCAAAATCCTCAACTTGGATTCCGCTAAGCCACCCTTCTAGATAGCTTCTTAGTTCGAAGATCATGTCCTTCCATAAAGAGCCATTTTGTCTCTGATGCGTTTGAAATTTGCATCTAAAGGATTCTGCGCTAAGCTTGAATCTAGCGAGAAGTACGGACTTTACATGATCATAATCATCACTCAATTCCTCGGGTTCACGAATAATAATCTCCGCGATTTCAATCGGCAACAGACTAAGCAGCTGTGAGACCAACTCGTCATACTCGATTTTTAATTTTCTACTCTGGCGTTCAAAAAGAGTTAAGAACAAGGCCATATCTATTTTGTCAGCATCAAACTTTTGCATGACTGATTTAATGTTTTTAGACGGTTTCCCGCTATCATGGCTAGACGAACTTAAACTATTTACTTCTCCCGATTGTTGTAATCTTAGCTTCTCTAGTTCGAAAGCCCTTTCCGCAGCTAATTTTTCCTCTTCCTTAGCTAATTTTTCCTCTTCCTTAGCCAATTCCCTCTCTTCTCTAGCCTCGGCCAATTTCCTCTCTTCTCTAGCCTCGGCCAATTTCCTCTCTTCTATGATATTAACTATCATATCTTTAGCGCTCTCCTCGCTAAAATCATTGCATCCCTGTATTTTCCTTGCTAGATCGATGATTCGATCGTCGGAACCAAACTCAACATTAAACTCGTATGCTAATTTCTGCAAGTCTACCTTTTTCTGCTTAGTTAAAAACGCCATGGTTCTACACTAAATTTTCCCAGTGACACAATTACAAAATTCAATCACCAACTATTCTGAACTTCAATTTTCAAATAACAATACACACATAAAATAATAATACACAATGCAGTCAATTTCCTAAGCCTTAACTATTTTCCAGACTCATGCAATATTAAAATATTTTTACTTAAAATAATACACAATAATAATCTCTACTACAAGTTCACTAAATTTCATTCAACTTGACTAGGTAGTTCACAATTGCGTAGATACTTCACAATCTAAGTTAATTTAACTATGTGCTAAAGGTACCAGATCATCCACAGCCCTGGAACTTATTCGAGCAATTGCTAAACTGACAATTTCCAAATCTTCACTACAAATTTACTGCAATTATTAAATCCTAACGTTTCCGCGACTTTGCATACACTAGTAATCAGAATTTCTTTAGAATGGATTCCACAATTAAATCAATTTAAAAATTTAAACACTCTTCACAACAGTTTTTTTTCTCAACAATTTAAAACAATAATCTATTAAATTGCCTCTAAAGAAATGCCAAGCTTACCTTGTCTGACGACTGGCTCTGCTTTTGCGACAGGTCTCTGCTCTGCCTCTGTTGGGATGTCAGACGGGCGTTCGTTTTTTTTTCTTTCACTGGCACACTAACACTTTTTTCAACACTGGACAGGATGTCCTTCACGTTGTAGCAGTTCTGGATGGTTCTGCTTTTTCTCACTTCACAACTCTTCTTGAGTTTGCCTCTGGACTGGATGTCCTCACGTAATAAATCCTGGGTGGGCTTACTACGCAAAAGGTGTGGTTGCCAATTTTTTATTTAATGGCTAACAATCCCACCTGCTGCCACCAATAATTTAAGTAGACTGTAGTGATTCTCTGAGTAGCGTGGTAGATTCAAATCTACAGAGAACAGTCTAGCTTAAATAACAAACGATAATTTTATTTAAAACAATGTCTTGACTATATTAGAATCTATTTACACGACACTTTCACGCCTCTGCTAACTGGATGCGACAGGGTGTCGAAATCTCAGGACGTACGAAAGTCTCTGAGTTGGAGAAAGGTATCTCAACAGTCTCTAGATGAAACTCTACTCGTCGGGTGACGATTTCACCAGATCAGCACTGGATCCTCACTGGACGACAGGACAAGGCAGGTTCACTGCCGGACGAGAAGTCGGTACCGAACTCTCCGCAGGTCGTCGGCTCGGCACAATCAGGGATCGGCTCCACTGGGGTCGTCGGGTCAGTACAAGACAGCACGGCTCCGCTGGGGTCGTCGGATCGGCACAAAACAGGCACGGCTCCGCTGGGGTCGCTGGTTCAAGTCTCGAACGAGAAATAAGCAGGAACTCGAGATAGGCAGCCTACGCCAGGCTACAAGAACGCGTCCTCTCAGGGTGAGAGAACCGTCTTCCAAATTAGTAAGAGCTCCTTAATGGGGTTGACCGCTCAAAGGGTCACTGAGCTAAGACGTTAGCTCGGGAAACAAACAAGACTCGAGATGGGTAGCCTACGCCGGCTACAAGAACGCGTCCTCTCAGGTTGAGAGAACCGTCTTCAAAAAATATATTTTCTCCCTAAGGAGTGACCGCTCGAAGGGTCGCTGAGTTAAGCCTCTCGAACGAGATCACAGGCAAGAACTCGAAATGGGCAGCCTACGCCAGGCTACAAGAACGCGTCCTCTCAGGTTGAGAGAACCGTCTTCAAGAAATGTATTTTCTCCCAAAGGAGTGACCGCTCGAAGGGTCGCTGAGTTAAGCCTCTCGAACGAGATCACAGGCAAGAACTGACGATTCGACTCCCTACTTTTCCTTTTGAAACCTCCCAGCCTTTGTTCGCTGGTGGTTCCCGATTCGTTCGATTAAAACACGGGCCATTTAATGCAACTGGTAAGATTCACGCGGGCCACATCACATTTACAAATTTTCTTATAATTATGTTTTGAAGTGAGGATTCAGGAATAGGGATAAGATAATTAAAACACATTATGTAATGAAGTGAATTTAGGGTAATAATTTATAATATTGCTATATAATTGCTTTTATTTAAACGTTTATTTAATTTAATGTATTTATAAAACTAAAATTAATTTTTTTTATCGGAAACTTACCAGCGCTTTCCTCCTACTCGTTTTCCAAATATCTGGATTCAAAGACAACAGACAATCTTCATTATGTCAGATGATGTTTATCAGTTAATCTTGATCTGTAGGCCGTTTTATTTAATTTCATGGACGAAAATGTTGCTCACACAAGTACGTACTCCCAAAATAGCATAAAATTTGTGCAGCAAACTTTTTTATTTCCGGGTATTTTTCACCTAAATAAGAATATATTTTGGGAATTCCTATTTCTCGATATTTGTCTTTTAAAACCGAATCATTCTGGAAATCAATTAATTCCAGTTGTATCGAAGTGGGAGCATTTTCAACTTCAAAGGAAAAAGTCATAATAAAAAGAGAAAAAAAATTTTGTAACTCTTTGAAATCATTAAAACGTTTATCGAATTCTTTTTTGATTTCTTCAATTTTATCACAATATTGTGAAAAGAGCAACATTTGAACTAGCGCATCGTGGGCCACAAAAAATTACATCGGGGGCCACATGCGGGCCGCCAGTTTGACACCCCTGGCCTATCTGAACGACTCACCCTACTGAACATAACTATAAATCGTCGCTCTAAACAAACTTTGCGTACAGCAAACTTTATATTTAGACTGCTTTATTATTTGACGAAGACCTTTCACCACACTTTTACGTCCCAATATCTATTAGTTCTTTTCGTACCTCCATTTAGAGGCAAGATCAATCAAAATTTCATCTTTCCTAGCACAATTACCACATGCCGCAGGAAAAATATAAAAATTAAAAAAGTTGTATGTCATTCACTATCTCTCATTATTGTCTTTTCTTTTGGTCCCAGTTTATGTATGTATGAGGCTTTGTATGGAACTGTCGCCAAATATACTCGTAAATATTTAAGTTAGGTTTTCTTCTTGGGTTTTTAACCCAAATGTCTGCATATTTATTAGTTTAAAAATAAGTTTTTAATAATATTTTTTCTACATGATGTGACTGTTTAACTAAAAGAAATCTAATAAAATTCTCGTTTCGTATATAAAAAACCACTCCGAACAAAGATATTTTAATGGGATATATGCAGGTTACCTGAATGAAAGAGTGAACATAATAATAAGTAAAAGCTTGGGGCGATCTCAGAAACGCTTTCGGTCATAGCCTCGGGCACTTCACCACGTCTGGGTAATCTCTTTTTCGTGTCTGTTCGAGAGATGTCTGTTCGAGAGATGTCCATTCGGTGTGCGACATCCATTTGGAAAAAAGAAACTGATCACCACTAAGTCGCCTTAAGTGGGGCACTCATGGGAAAAGTTACAAAACGGGAGGTTTTATGGGATAAACGTCTCTCCTTATCTTGACCGTATTACGCAAGCGGAATCTCAGATAGAATCAGTGTTTCGTGCATTTTTAAACACCAGACTATTAAGATGCTGCCAGAGATACCGATGGCCCAAATGAAGCCGCAATCTCACAGGAAATTATTCCGCCAAGTGCCCTCGAAGCAAAAACAATGCGCGTTTCTTTCTTTTTGTCAGTGACGGATTCTGGCTGATGATATCGCACCTTCTCGAGAAAAGTGAAGCAAAAACGTGGAAAGGTCGAATACCTGAGAGCGCATTTTACTCCTCAATTTGAAATGTGTAGTTAGTTGAATTAACGTCGCACCTTCTCGAGAAAAGTGAAGCAAAAACGTGGAAAGGTCGAATACCTGAGAGCGCATTTTACTCCTCAATTTGAAATGTGTAGTTAGTTGAATTAACGTCGCACCTTCTCGAGAAAAGTGAAGCAAAAACGTGGAAAGGTCGAATACCTGAGAGCGCATTTTACTCCTCAATTTGAAATGTGTAGTTAGTTGAATTAACGTCGCACCTTCTCGAGAAAAGTGAAGCAAAAACGTGGAAAGGTCGAATACCTGAGAGCGCATTTTACTCCTCAATTTGAAATGTGTAGTTAGTTGAATTAACGTCGCACCTTCTCGAGAAAAGTGAAGCAAAAACGTGGAAAGGTCGAATACCTGAGAGCGCATTTTACTCCTCAATTTGAAATGTGTAGTTAGTTGAATTAACGTCGCACCTTCTCGAGAAAAGTGAAGCAAAAACGTGAAAAGGTCGAATACCTGAGAGCGCATTTTACTCCTCAATTTGAAATGTGTAGTTAGTTGAATTAACGTCGCACGGGAGCAACACAGCGGGCTATTGGCAACGGTTCAAGGACAACACGGTCAGTAAAATGTGTAGGATTTCGCTCTTCCTTAATGAAAGACTTGCAGCATATTTTCTGATTTGATTTCTGGGGTTTGTTCGCTTCTCTAGTGGAGTCTCTTCAAACTTCGTACACTGGAACGTTTCCAGTTCCATTACACAACGCAAAATTATTTGACATCGAAGTCAAAGGACGAATGCTGACCATTGATACTGTAGTGATTCTCTGAGTAGCGTGGTAGATTCAAATCTACAGAGAACAGTCTAGCTTAAATAACAAACGATAATTTTATTTAAAACAATGTCTTGACTATATTAGAATCTATTTACACGACACTTTCACGCCTCTGCTAACTGGATGCGACAGGGTGTCGAAATCTCAGGACGTACGAAAGTCTCTGAGTTGGAGAAAGGTATCTCAACAGTCTCTAGATGAAACTCTACTCGTCGGGTGACGATTTCACCAGATCAGCACTGGATCCTCACTGGACGACAGGACAAGGCAGGTTCACTGCCGGACGAGAAGTCGGTACCGAACTCTCCGCAGGTCGTCGGCTCGGCACAATCAGGGATCGGCTCCACTGGGGTCGTCGGGTCAGTACAAGACAGCACGGCTCCGCTGGGGTCGTCGGATCGGCACAAGACAGGCACGGCTCCGCTGGGGTCGCTGGTTCAAGTCTCGAACGAGAAATAAGCAGGAACTCGAGATAGGCAGCCTACGCCAGGCTACAAGAACGCGTCCTCTCAGGGTGAGAGAACCGTCTTCCAAATTAGTAAGAGCTCCTTAATGGGGTTGACCGCTCAAAGGGTCACTGAGCTAAGACGTTAGCTCGGGAAACAAACAAGACTCGAGATGGGTAGCCTACGCCGGCTACAAGAACGCGTCCTCTCAGGTTGAGAGAACCGTCTTCAAAAAATATATTTTCTCCCTAAGGAGTGACCGCTCGAAGGGTCGCTGAGTTAAGCCTCTCGAACGAGATCACAGGCAAGAACTCGAAATGGGCAGCCTACGCCAGGCTACAAGAACGCGTCCTCTCAGGTTGAGAGAACCGTCTTCAAGAAATGTATTTTCTCCCAAAGGAGTGACCGCTCGAAGGGTCGCTGAGTTAAGCCTCTCGAACGAGATCACAGGCAAGAACTGACGATTCGACTCCCTACTTTTCCTTTTGAAACCTCCCAGCCTTTGTTCGCTGGTGGTTCCCGATTCGTTCGTTCTTGATTGGTTCTTACTTTTAATTGGTTCGTTTTTACTTTGCTCATTTTTGAGGTTGCTGATTCGGTAGAGACTCTCTGACGTAAAATGGGATCAGCTACTTAGCGCAGGTGGCTTGATTACCTAGCAGGTGGACTTAATCACCTGGCAGGTGCACTCCTAAACACCTGGGCTCTTTTACGGAACGAATCTCCTTTTGTCCTCTTCGATCCAAGTCCCGACCGTCTGGCGCCAGAGAGATGGAAATGTATTGTCCGGCTTTTTTACGACCTGTCGGCGGGTTTGCCTTTGGGAGGGATAATTGAGGGTCTGTCAATGAATCCTCACAATACGTTTGGTTGGTTGCTATACGATCATTTGCTGTATGGACGTATACAAATCAGACTGGGACGTACAATTTAAAGTGGATTCCGAACCATCTAATCCGAAACCGGGATTCGAACTCGAAGCTTATTGATGTTTTTTCTAATGGTGCAAGGGCTATATTTGGCCATGCACAAGATATACATTATCAAGTAATAGACATACACCTGTCCTTTGATTCGCACGGTACTCGGTTTACACGGTTTCTAAATTTTATAATTAATTTTATTTATAATTATAATTAATATTAATTAATAATTATAATTAATAAATATAAATAATAATAAAATTAATAATTATAATTAATTTTATTTATAAATATTTTATAAATTAAAAAAATATTCGTATTATTTGAGTGTTTTACATTGAACGCACTCATTAATTATCTGCACAGACGTCACATTGCGTCGCGTTGCGTTTAGCATTGGCGTCATTAAAGTAGGTTTTGTTTCATTTCCTTACTGTCATTCCTAGTGTCTTGTTTTACACGATTTGTCGTGGAACGCATCTACCGTGTCAATCGAGGGATAGGTGTAATGAAATCTGTACTGACACAGAAGAGAGAAATACACCCAGGGAGGAATCGCACTTGCAGGGATCGAACCTGCACCACCTACAACTCGCAGGTTGCTATCGCAGTGGGCATACCCCCAAAGCTCTTTGAACCGAGTGCCTTAGCTGTAACCGCTCTGCTACCAGGCCGATGTTGATAGAATCAAGTGTCAGCATTCTCGCAACGGAAGCAACTCGTCTGAGGAAACTATTTCGAAAATTCCAGAAACTAAATCCAAAATTACCATTTGAACCATTTCGAACGAAAAGTGTGCTTTGTGAATCCACCTGTCCACTGATGGGGTATAGCTGTAGCTCATCCACACGCAAGGGGCTGCGGTAGCCCAGTTGGATGAGTAACTGACTAACAACCGGAGGGTTGCGAGCTCGAATCCAACCAAAGACCATTGTGTACAAAGGGGGTTGGTGCACGTTAAATCTGTCGTGGCCTCAAATATCCTCGCGTTGGTGTGGAAGTTTGGAGAGTGGGGTGCCAGTTCAGGTGTTGCCTCGTCATCGGACCGTGGTTCAAAATTACGCATTGTCCTCCGATCTTTCCCTTCGGAGGATGATCCCGGACCGTCGCCAATAGCCCGTTGCGTTGCTCTAGTGCGACGTTGATTAAGTACCTGAGCTCTGAGCGACGTTAATTAAAATACTTAACTACCTACCCATCCACATGCAAATTTAGATAAAGTACATAAATACACCCCTACTACTGTATGACAAAGAATTCGATTTTCTGTTCTTGTTTCTGATGGCTGTAGTATCATGTCATACGTTATATTTTATTACTTTACGTACACAGTTTTCTACGCTTTGAATGTGAATATACATTTTTTTATCTTTGAGTGTCTCTTTAACAGATAGATACATATAAGTTTTAGGTAGGCAGCTTTAACCCTTTCGCCCCGACTTTTGAATGATTAAAATTGAACTCTGAAAAGTAGTTTAATTTAGTAGTTTAGTAGTTTTTGCTCTTTTTGACGAACGACCGTACTTTCGCGTTCTTTTTGTGTTTGCTTTCTCCCTTCCAACATTTATTAGTTGCTCATGATAAGAGTGGTTCTGTTTTATGTTCCACATCACACATCGTAATCCATGCATTCGCAACACAAATCATAACTAAAAATCTTTTTCCACCACTTGTCTGATTTTCTGCCATGACCCTAAAAAGTAGCCATTTCATCACAGCGGTCAACTCCATTCATGTACATATTGTAGTGGGAAATGGGCAACTAACGTCTAATTTTGTACCATCTTTTTGTTTCCAGTCACTAATTCATCAGAATGAATGGGCGTGCTCAAAACTATAAGTCCGCCATTTGCAATCCGAAAGTATTGCCAGGTTTCTTTAGTCATATTTTTATTCCCTAATTCCTTAAGAACACTGAAAACGTAAAAACAAAACCCATTCAAAAGTGGGATTTATTTACCCAATCTAATCTCTGGGACGTATATGCCCATTAGGCCCGAAAGGGTTAATAAGTATCCCAGATAGCTTAAAGTCTAATTAATAGAGTCGTTTGTTATCAGCAAAAAAATTCCACTTTGAATTGTCACTTTGCGATATAATAGTGAGTATTCAAATAAGACAGTACAAATTGAAACTTAAAATAAAAAGAAATTATGAAAGGATTTTTTCATCTTATTAGCGATTCTTAGGATGCACCCAGACTCTGCTTTCGCTGTGAACTTTCTGTTCCCTCTTTTTACCTTTCACATCTTTTCTCTATTTTTTCGTTTCCTCATTAAATATGTCTACATCAGTTATGAATGTAATACTTGACAAGAGAACTCAAATTCATTTTTAAAACACCCATTTGGAAAACTCGTAGCATTTGCTTCTTTTAAAAATCAAGTGGAAATATTTGTTTATTTTCCTATTCGATTCGCCATCGGAATCGCGTTCCACTTGATTCGTTTCCAAAGAACAAATATAAGTAAGGCATTTTATCAGCGCCAAAAAGAAAGAGAAATGTGTAAAAAGACTATTCAATGAAATTATAGGGACTGTATGTGAGAAGTCTAACTTTCGAGATTTCGAAACAACCATTTGGAAGAATTTTTTATTATTCTTAGCAGCGATTTCCAAACTCATTCTGTCGCGGAACATTTCAGAGTGAAGGATTTTTGACAGCCTAATCATTATTTCCTTCCGCCAAATTAAACATTGGTTGTATATCTAGTATGTTGGTAATTGAAAAAGAATATGATGCTGCTCTTTTTTGGCTCTGAATATTACCGCAAAAAATATCTTCATCGAAAAATCACCGAAAACATTCCATAGAGTTTGGAAATCGGCGAAGAATAAAAAAAGTCTTCCAAATTGTGGCTCTTTAGTTTCATAACATTCCATTCAACGAGATGTCAACTTGGTGAAATTATTACCCTCAGTATAACAGAATGCGTTGTGCTCGAATATGGAATTTTCTGTACATTTTCGCACAGGATTTTCAAAGGTTTTACCGTTGATTTTGTGTTTATTTTGCATTGTTAAACCATAAACTGTGTATTTTAATACATAATTTATGCCTCTTTAGTCTAATTCATCTCTAAATGTCACTTTTTACCTCATCTTCCACGGTAGATATCCTCAATCGTAAAAGGGTTACTGTATAGAAACTAACGTTATGCATTTTTATAATTTTCATATCTCATATTTGGAGGGAAACCGACCCTTTAAGGGCCCAAGAGCCTGATCAAGGACCCTAGCAATTGGCGCCCATGTTTCTACAATTAGTTTCTGCACTTGCGCTAAATAATTTGTGTTGGATAAATAATTTGTACCTTTCCAACTGATGATCGTTCTTGAGAATTACAACAGATGGCGACACGAAAAATAGGCTTCGTCAATGAGGCTGGTAACATGTCTAGAGCAGTCAATTTCAAACTTGTATCATGTAGCATATGCCTAACAAGATATAAAATTCGATGGGGTGATTGGTTCTTATTATCTTTCGTTTATGTTTAGATATTTGTTTAGTATTTTGAGGTGATTACATCATCCAGCCAAGCAAATCATAAAGGCGTCAATTTTCAATTAAAAATTTATTTCCTGTAAGAATAGGGGGGTATTTCAATAAACGTCATCCTGGAGCAACACAACGGGCTATTGGTGACGGTCCGGGATCAATCCCAAAGGGAAAGATCCGAGGACACCACGTAATTTTGAACCACGGTCAGATGACGAGGCAACACCTGAGCTGGCACCCCACTCTCCAAACTTCCACACCACGCCAACGTGAGGACATTTGAGGCCACGACAGATTTAACGTGCACCAGCCCCCTTTGTATACGACTGTAAGAATAGGGTACGTTCTAGACTGTGCTACTATAGGTAAGCCTACTACAAGACGAATGGAAGCAATATTGACGAGAAAATAGGCTCAACTTATTTAATAAAGAATATGGAATACTTCCAAGAGCTAAAATTATATTGTCTCATGTTTGTAAATAAATGATGTAATACTTTCGTAAATACGATTAAGAATAATGGGTAAATTGAAAGAGAGAATATGTGTGGTGAGAGATAAACTCAAGAACATGAAATGGATTAAAGCTCAAAGGCTGTTAGATGGCGCAACGAAACTGCTGTGAAAACAGAAGCGTGACTGAACATAGGTTTGTCAGAAGCAGTAAAAACTCTACTACAAGAGAGAGAGAGAAGCCGTATTTTAGATACAGTAATAAACAATCTCAGATGACTATGAATCGCAGTTTGGGTTTCGTATACTTTCAAAACAGAATACAGATACCAAATAGTTTATTTCATCAGATATGTTCAGTATCACAATAGACCTAACAAAACAATTATAAACAAGTTCTTCATGAATAATTCAAATATATAATTATGACATTTTCATACATAATAACACCGCAACTGCATTCCTAATTTTAGCAGGGCCGTGGTTGCCTGTTTGGAAGAGTAACGCATTAGCAATAGGTTGAGAGTTCGAAACTCGATCCAACCAAAGGCCGTAGTGTTCGTGGGGCTGGTGCATGTTAAATCTGTCTTGGCCTCACGTTGGTGGGGTGTGGAAGTTTGGACAAGCAAGCTCAAGTGTCGACCATCCGCTCCTGACCGTGGATCCAAATATGACGAGGTGTTCTCTGATCTTTCCCTTCGTGGAATGGACCGTCGCCGGTAGCCCGTTGTGTTGCTCTAGTGCGACGTTAATTCAATTACTAATTTTAGCCTTCGGTTGCGCTTCTTAATATCACTTAGTTCGCTCCTGAGCTTCTCGAATTCAAGTAGCGCCTTCAAAGCTCATCAGTAGCGCCTGTTAATTCTTGACGTTGTATTAATTGAAATATGTGAATGATAGTGGACATAATTTGAAAACGATGAGGTTTAATTTAGATTAAGAAATTTATTTTTAACAGAGAGGTAGGTATATATTTTAATTAACGTCGCACTGGAGCAAGACAACGGGCTATTGGCGACGGTCCGGGATCAACCCCCGAAGGGAAAGAACCGACCTCGTTACTGTGAACCACGGTCAGATGACGAGGTCAACACCTGAGCTGGCACCCAAACTTGCACATCACGCCAACGTGAGGACATTTGAGGCTGAGACAGATTTAACGTGCACCACCCCTCACGAACATGACGCTATTTGGTTGGATCAAGTTTCAAACTCGAAACCCTCCCAGTTGCAAATCCGCAACTTTTCCGACCGTGCTACTGTGGCCCTTGGTAGCGCTGGGAACGAAGACAAACAATCAGGTTCGTATCCATTCCATTCATTCTGAAGCGATTTAATTCATAGCGCGGAACGTCGGCAATTTTAAATGGAGTCAGGATTGGGCTTTGTTAGACAAGGTGAGTGGAAAAACGTTTTTATGTCTTAGAAAGAGAAAAATCTCATTCCCAAGTCCAAAAACCGTTGCGCAAAGAGATTTCTTTCTTTCTCCACCGGTACGTGAAAGAATGCTCATTTTCTTTGTTAGGTATGAGAAATGAATCCTCGATTCCATTACTCAAAGCCTTTTTCTTCCACTGCGTATCGATTTCAATATGTGTATCGATAGGTAATTACGGCTTCCTTCATTAGGGGCTGAATGGGCATTGTCTCGATTCGGAACACTTTCCCACCGGCTCATTGTGTGCCAACAAAAGAAAAACAGGTGGTCCACTGACCTTCCAGTGCATAAATCACACGCATCGATTGGAGAAGTAGATTGGATTGGCCCAATGTGAAAAACGCACTTGATACAATTTTAATCGATACGGCTCTGATGGGCATCGGAAGATTCTCGGAGCAACAGGTTGGAGGTTTTCCAATCGGCCCTGTTCCCCATTTTACAAACTGATCTCCATTCCAGCAGTTTTTTTTTATTTCGGGCAAAATTAAAAATTTATTTTTTAAAATCAAAATTAAGATTTTTAAATAGGGCTAGGATTGTTATTTTTAGTGCCACCTACCTGCTATAGTGGGTATAGTATTGGTCTGCCAACCTTAAGTAACTGGTTCAAATACTGGTTTGTACGAGAATGGTAGTTGAATTAACATCGCACTGGAGCAACACAACAGGTTCTATTGGTGATGGCCCTGCATCCATCTCGGGAAAGATCACCACCTCAGCATTTTGAACCACGATCAGATGAAGAGGTCAATACCTGATGGTACCCCGCTCTCCAAACTCCCACACCACGCGAGGACATTTGAGGCCACGACAGATTGAGCGTGCACCATCCCTCACGAACACGACGGTCTTTGGCTGGATCGAGTTTCGAACTCGCAATCCTCCGGTACTCGAACTCGCAATCCTCCGATACTTGAAAGAGTACCGGATTAACAATCCGGTACTCTTTCAACTGCTTCCGCGGCTGGATGAGATATTTAGTCCATCCAGATCTGGTCAGTTTTTCTAATGACCTCACCAAGAGAACCACCAGGAGGGTTAAATACGTATTAAAACCCACACTGTTCTGAAAATTCGCGTCTTTTTATCACTGTTGGAAGATTAATTCAATTCACGCACGTTGACATATGAATACGCAATAAGATGGTTGAGTCAGCGCAGAAAATACCAAGTTCATAATAATTGCTTTCATATTTTATAATGAATATTAAGTCATTATCCCTCCTGGTGGTTTATCTTCGAGTTGTAACGTCTTGGTCCACGGGTAGCTAGACTAGTTACCATTCAAAATATCCGTTTCTAGACTAATGTAGTTTATTTTACAATTTGTACAAAAGTCGGAAAAATGAATGAAGAGTTCATTTAATGTTAGTTCATTGGAAAGGCCAAAGTTCTATCGAGGCGCTTCTTAAGGCTGCTGGCGAGCCTCTCACAATTCGCTCGGGGGAGTGTAGTTCACGGCTACGGGTGAGCCTTTTCTCAACAAAAATACTCAGATGAGTATAGACTCCCAAGGCAGGATATCTCAGTCTTTCCAGATAGGATCAGATCAATCTCCACTACTAGGATGAGCAATTGCACGGATCTCTAGGAGGCTTCTCCTTCACGGCTACGGTCAAGCATTTCTCAATAAAATACTCTGGCGAGTATAGAATCCCAAGACCGGATAAATGCGCCGACATGGCGACAGAAAGGCGCCTGCCTTTTGTTTCGAAGCCACAACGATTTCCGACCCCTGCTGGTTGGCTGTCGTTAAAAAGATGTTTCGGGGTGGTCGCTTCGGTGTGTGGCCTTTTCCTCTCGACACTTGAGCCGGCAAGATTTTCAGTTTTCCTAGCTGCCGTTACAAAGTCTAAAACCGCCCTGTTGTGTCCAGCCTCTGGTGCAAAAACCTGTTCACCAGTTCTGGGATAATTTGTTTTTCCCACTTGGATCTTTATCCTCCCCTGGAGTAATAGGGAAATTTTGTCTTGACGGTCTACATGGCAAAATCAACCCGATCTTGAACAAGATATCTCGCCAAAACCACTTGGAGGATTAAGCTATAATGCTATGTAATCAGTAATGCAACATGATTCGCCAAGCAAGGGACCCCGTCCATCATAATATAAAAGGAGAAAGAGATTCTAGAAAAATCAGAAACCAACACTTTCAAAGAGGAGTTGTGACATGAGCATGTATTTCGGTTATTTTTGTAATGTCTTCGTATTTTTGGGGTAATGTTTAAATATTAAAATATCTGAAATTGTAATAAAACATAACACAAATAAATATTTAGACAACAACGCTTAAAATGTAACAACGGCAGTGTTGTTTTCGATACTGAAATGGCTATTCTTAAGCTTTTTTTTAAAGCGCACATAATTTTAAGAAAGCAACGAATAAACCGTTTCTCACAAGATCTTTAGGCTGCATTGGACTGTTGGACCGTCGATTTTTAATATTGATATTTGTATTTACCTTCTCTTTCATTTTTTGTTCCACCGCACATGGAAGCAAAAATGCTTAGATAAAAGCTTAAGGTATTTGTTGAAAAGTCGTATTTTTTGGGTAATGTTTAAATATTAAAATATCTGAAATTGTAATAAAACATAACACAAATAAATATTTAGACAACAACGCTTAAAATGTAACAACGGCAGTGTTGTTTTCGATACTGAAATGGCTATTCTTGAGCTTTTTTTAAAGCGCACATAATTTTAAGAAAGCAACGAATAAACCGTTTCTCACAAGATCTTTAGGCTGCATTGGACTGTTGGACCGTTGACTTTTAATATTGAGATTTGTATTTACCTTCTCTTTCATTTTTTGTTCCACCGCACATGGAAGCAAAAATGCTTAGATAAAGGCTTAAGGTATTTGTTGAAAAGTCGATTTTTGACTAAAATTTCGTGTTTTATTAATTCCATATTCTTAATAATTAGACCTTTTTCTTGACAAAACTATTTTTACTTTAAATTAAAGGCGTACATATTGCAATTTGAATAGAAATCTAAAAATCAGTTGTTTTTAAATTCGTTTTCAAGTTTTTAAATGACAAAATTTTCGCACGAAAAACGCAATGACTAAAAATGCAGTACATATTTTTGAATGAAATTGGGTGCACTCATTTTTATATTTTCTTCTGAGGTCCTGACCTAAGATACAAGACTTGTCTTGAAAGGAAAACTTTTTAGAGAAATTTCAGTGTCGTGGCGTAAGGACAAATTTCAAAAATTCATGCGTTTCCTTCTACATTATTCCCAATGGCATATGAGTAGAAAGGAATATTACATATCTTTTAGTTCAAGTTCTAGCTTATATATTTAACCCTTTCGCCCCGACTTTTGCATGATTAAAATTTAACTCTGAAAAGTAGTTTAATTTAGTAGTTTAGTAGTTTTTGCTCTTTTTGACGGACGACCGTACTTTCGCGTTCTTTTTGTGTTTGCTTTCTTCCTTCCAATATTTATCAGTTGCTCAGCTAAGGGAACCATGAATGATAATAGTGTTTCTATTTTATGTTCCACATCACACTTCGTAATCCATGCATTCACAACAGAAATCATAACTAAAAATCTTTTTCCACCACTTGTCTGATTTTCTGCCATGACCCTAAAAAGTAGCCATTTGATCACAGCGGTCAGCTCCATTCATGTACATAATGTAGTGGGAAATGGCTTCTGGGCAACGAACTAATTTTGTACCATCTTTTTGTTTCCGGCCACTCATTCATCAGAATGAATAGGCGTGCTCAAAACCATAAGTCCGCCATTTGCAATCTGAAAGTATTGCCAGGTTTCTTTAGTCATATTTTTATTCCCTAATTCCTTAAGAACACTGAAAACGTAAAAACCCATTCAAAAGTGGGATTTATTTTCAAAATAGGGAATGAAATCTAATCTCTGGGACGTATATGCCCATTAGGCCCGAAAGGGTTAAGAGACTTTGTACAAAATTTTGAACAAATGTACTCATAAGTTTTTCAGTTGTAATGTTTTTCGTTAAAGTCATTTTACAATTTTTGGCAATTTTTTATTAAATTATGATAATATTTAGGAATTTTTTGTTTAAAAAATAGTAGTGAAGAAAAAAGGACTCTGATACCTTGAAGGAAAACAGTTGTCCTCCTACGAATGCATTTTCCTCATTTTCTAATTCCCATTCAGAACGATTTACATCCTTTTCGCACGAGGCCACTCTCAATTTCAAGCGTAGATTCGTCAATAGATAGCGAAATGTATTGAAAAAGGCAAAGAGAGGGCGTTTTCTGAGAATATGAGTCATTATCTCTCCTAGGTGAACGGAAGTAATGATTTTTTTTCTCATTTCGTAAACAACAATTATTTCTTTTATTTTATCCGAATTGCTTTTTTACATCTATTCGTATTTTCAAAACATCGGCATACCTCAGGGGCAAGCAGGTATCTCAGAAACGATGGAAAATTGTCTTTCCCTTATCAACAAAATAAATGACTCGTTTGTAGACGTACATACTTTTTAAACTACTGAATAAAGTGGCATAAAAATAAATAAATTAAATATTTTTAAGGGGAGCCAAAAAGTACCTAGTCTAGTCACCACCGCTGTCATCAAACCTCTTAAAATTTTCACAATTCAATTGATACCAAAAATATATGCACACAATCATTTCTCTGAAATAAGGTAGGTATTTTAATTACCGTCTTAACGTCACACTGGAGCAACACAACGGGTGACGGTCCGGGATCAATCCCAGAGGGAAAGATCGAGGACAACACCTCGCCATTTTGAACCACGGTCAGATGACGAGGTCGCACCTGAGCGGGCACCCCACTCTCCGAACTTCCACTCCACGCCAACGTGAGGACATTTGAGGTCACGACAGATTTAACGTTCCCTTTTTGTACACGACGGTCTTCGGTTGGATTCGAACTCGCAACCCTCCGGTTGCTAATCTGTTACCGGGCTTCCGCGGCCCACAACTACAACAGATGTAGTTCGAAACTAGTACCCAATTTGTGCTCTAGATCCAAGCCCAGTCAGTGCCTCCTGCTACTACAGAACGTACAAGTAAATGCAGGTGTTGGGAATTTCCTTTATCTGTAATGCGAATGCTTGAAAATTTGAAACGCTTGTGGTCTACTGTGAATCCAAAATTCCGGTGCTTTTCCTTGCACTTTTCATAGCATTGCATCAAGTGAAGCGTGACTCAATTTAGCCGTCAAAAAGCATTTCCTTTTTAAAAAAGTGTTTATGCAAAAGTGGTGCCAGCGACGAACCAGTTCGACTCGCTTGTCCTTGAGAATTCCTGATGGACCCACCCGCCATTCGTCACCATTTTGACACCAATGTGAAATGCTCCACAATAAATGATATTTTTTGTAAATCACTCATTTCCAGTGGGAGAGCTCTTCGGCACTGATCCGTCGCCAATAGCCCGTAGTGTTGTTCCAGTGTGGCATTCATTCAACTTAATACCTACAAATAAGAGCCCTTCATTCGTCACTATTTCTAAACAGGGTAGAGGGGCCGAGGTAGCCCAGTTGGAAGAGTAACGGATTAGCAACCGGAGGGTTGAGAAACTGTCCAACCAAAAACGCTGGTGCACTTTAAATCTACAACTAACTACACCGGCGATTAAACAGGGTAGAGATAACCGTAAGATAGTTAATTAACGGGAGCAACACAACTGGCTATTGGTGACGATCCGGGATCCATCCTAAAGGGAAAGATCCGAGGACAGCACCACGTAATTTTGTACCACGGTCAGATGACCAGGTCACACCTGAGCTGGCACATCAGCCTCCAAACTTCCACACCACGTCAACGCGAGGACGTTTGAGGCCACGACCGATTTAACGTGCACCAGCCTCCTTTGCAAACGACGGTGTTTGGTTGGGTTCGAACTCGCAACCCCCCGGTTGCTAATCCGTTACTCTTCCAACCGGGCTACTAGCGAATTTAGGAGACGAAACGTTCCTGTTTGTTGCTTATCAGGTGTTGTATCTTGATTCCAATATTTACTATGCACAGAAAACTGATATTAGTGAGTGCCTTTTTAATTACAGTTGGGTTTTTATGGCGCAAGGGCCATATTTGGCCATGCTGCGCCAGTCACAAGACATACAATATCAAGTAATGGACATACACACACAAAGAAAGTTTTACTGACACAGAAGAGGTAAATACAACCTAGGGAGGAATCGAACCTGCGCCACCGACAACTAGCAGGTTGCTAGCGCAGTGGGCATACCAACTGAGCCACGTCGACCCTTTTTAACTATGCACGAGCAAACTGGGACCATGGTTATCGATATTGATTTTGGATTTAAGTGAGAATGTCGAGTGTGTATATTAAGAATGAGTTGCTCTGTAAGTTTGTTTAGTCCTTAGTTTATGAAATCTCCTGTCTTAACGAGGTATCTCGTCATTAGCTAAACCAATACCAGTCTTGATGGACGAGATATCTCGTCACTACAATAAAACTGCGCAGATCTTGGATCTCGCCTTCATCAAAAAATCGGCAATACCTTGATGACATGTCGTCATTAACAAAAATGGGTCAGATCTTGACGGATGAGATACCACTTGGAGGGTAAATACATATCTGAATTTTTCAAATAGAGGTAAGCGAGACTTACCTAGTTAAAAGTAGGGATGTTAAGCGAATCACAGAACTGCTACTCAATCACCGATACTTTGGAATCACAGTTCGAACCTGTTACAGGAATATCAAAATAACAGTGATTTTTGAACAGTGATTGAGAGTATTTGTGATTCGGTAGCTGTGATATCGCTTAGCTGATCCCTTGGCTGATATCGATACTGCTACTGCGATCTGTGAAAACTGTGATTGAGTATCGGTGATATGGTAGGGGTGACAGCTGGTTTATCGGTGATTGCCTCGATGGAGTGTGGGGGCTCTGTGACGGATTCGGGTTTCTCTAGAGCAGGGATGTCAAACTGGCGGGGCCGCATGTGGCCCCAGAGGTAATTTTTTGTGGCCCACGATGCTCTGAAATAAAATGAAAACAGGACACTATGTTATGAAGAAAATAGCACTTAGGGGAGATCAAGGCAATACCGTACACACAATTTCGTCATGTTAAAAATGTATTAGCAACTATTTTCGTCCATGAAATTAAATAAAACGGCCTACAGATCAAGATTAACATCTATCTGCCATAATGAAGATTGGCTGTTCTAAGTCTTTGAATCCAGATATTGGAAAACTAGTAGGAGGAAAGCACTGGCAAGTTTCTGGTAAAAAAATTAATTTTAGTTTTATAAATACATTAAATTAAATAAAAGTTTAAATAAAAGCAATTATATAGCAATATTATAAATTATTACCCTAAATTCACTTCATTATATAATGTGTTTTAATTATCCTATCCATATTTCTGAATCCTCACTTCAAAATAAAATTTTAAGAAAATTTGTAAATGCGATGTGGCCCGCGTGAATCTTACCAGTTGCATTAAATGGCCCGTGTTTTAATTGTATTTGGCACCCTCGCTCTAGAGGATTTGGATTTTCAACCGGATGCTAAAGGTGGTTTTGTGACACACCATCTTGCCGCGCATTTGGCTAAATAAAAAAGGAGCTCCGTAGTTTAAAGGAAAGTTCAGAAGAAAGCGTTTTTAAACTTCGATATTTTGAATGACAAATTAATTATTGGTCTTCAACTTTCCCTGATTATTTATTTAGTTTCTCTATTTTTTTTATTTTGTTCCAACAAAAAAATTCTTTTTAATCATATCCTTCATCTTCATATCCCCTTAAATATTTCTATTAATATTATAAGTTGAATCCTTTTTTTTTCCAATTCTGTGACTGGCAAAAAAGTGAGATATATGTCGTTCTTTTTGTCATTAAAAACCCCACATTTTCATACTCATAATTCAGAAAAGACTGGGTTAAATGACTTGAAATATGGCATTCGATGTTAAATTTTTACATAAATTCTAAATTTTACACAACAATTGGGTGTTTGTATGCAATTTAATATGAAGATAGTCCCCAAAACAAATTTTACGCATATGAATTTATAAAAATGATAGAAAACAGTATTATCTTTGCCAAAACAAAATAGTTGATTTTAAATTTGACTGTCATAAACACAAATGGATTCGGATGTTACCAGAGATTTAGAAAAATTACTTAATGTTTTGAAACAGTTGCTCTCCTTGTGTGTATGTGTGAATATTTCAGTACCTCCAGATTATCAAATGTAAGAAAAATTGTCTTGTTACACACATATGGTGTAAAAATTTTCTTCAACTAACCAATATTTTAGATAAGAGTAATCAATTTAAACGACATTTAAGAGAAAAATAGGTATTTGAATTAATTATTTATTTAATATAATGAAAATTCAATAATTTACATTCAATTAGAAGCAAATTGATCAAGTATTCTAAGTCATATCTCTTGATTTTAATGCTTGATTAATTATAAAATTTTATTTTTATGAAACAAAAATGTCGATATATTTTGATCTGCAAAAACCAGTTATGAGCAAGTGTTAAGTTAGTAGTTCAAAATGACGATCCATCACTGTCAGGAAAGAAAAATTGTTGCCTGCATTAGTTTATGGAGGGGAAAAAGTATCTTTGGGAAAGAAATAATGGGCTTCATATAAAAAACGGCTCACCGGCGGAATAAAAATGTTTAATTCTGTTTAAATTGTAGGTTTATTGAGTGGTATTGGTGTTTGGTTAAATTTTAAAAAAGTTAAGGATGTTTCGGTTGTCCTGGATGAAAAGAAAAACCGCAGTTAGAACTGGGTTCTCTAGAGTTGCAAGCTACTAACTCAGCTGTGTATTACTCTTACGAAGGGAACTACTAAAGGATTTAAAACAAATAGCCACTCAGCAACAGGATGCTTAGCCACTCTTAGCATCCTGTTGCTACGAGTGGCTAAGAGATACTTTACAATCAACGAATCAGATTCAGTTTAGAATCAGATATTCTTCAGTAGCAATCACAGTTAGAACTGTTACTGTGAAATCACTGTAACATATCTAGTTAGAAGTTCTTTGTGAGGTTCTCCGGACAAGACACTCAGGAATGTTTGCCGGAAGGAACCATTGGATTCCCGAGGGACGTTGGCGGGGACAATTGTCACACTACACGGTGTGGGATTCTTTTCTTACCATCAACATATAGGTTAATAGAGAGTGAAGCTTCTTCTCAGGGGTAAATTTACCGTACATTTATTAGAAGAGATGGTTACCATACACTGTTATATACATATTTATACAGGGTGAGTCTAAATTGTTTTTACAAAATAAGAGGGGTGATAGTACCCATCCAGAGGAGCAATAATTGCCATGGAACATAGGTCTAATTTGACTCTTTTCTGCCTCTCAGAGTGGAATGCGACCCTATGTTCCATGGTAATTATGGCTCGTCTGGATGGGTACTATCACCCCTATTATTTTGTAAAAACAATTTAGACTCACCCTGTATAGTAATCATTTTCACGTGACTGCCATGGACCCTCGCTACGTTCTTTTTTCCCGTGTCCACCGCTCGAGTTTTCTTTTTCCTCCCCTACAGCTCTGCTTTTTCTCATCAGCCGCTTGATTGTCCAAGGACGACGCCACCAACATTCCTCGGGGATCCAATGGTTCCTTCCGGGAAACATTCCTCAGTCTGTTGGCTGGAGAACCTCGCTTTGTTTCGTTTCCTAGCTTCCGAACCAAAAGGCAAAAAACCTCATCTGGCATACGAGGAACACTTTTTTGCCGACTAGTGAAGCAACAGTGGCGGAAAAATGGCGCTCATTCTAGCTCTCTATTGTTTGTGGTTCCGTTTGAAATCCTAATTGATGAAGATTCACTTGAGAAATGCCAAACACTTCCTCCTTTTCCCTGGGGACTTTCGGAATCTTTTGTGCATAAGCAGATCATTTTTAAAAACTAAACTTTGATGGACACAAAAAGAGCGAAACTACTCCGATGGGTTCCTGGTTTGAATCTTGAGATTTGGAATCCCCATTTCCGAGCCCAAGTACCAGGTTTAGCTTGTTTTTATGGCATATAGCCTAACACGGACAAAGCGCTCCAAATACAAGACAAATCATCAAAATCAATCAGTACCAGGTCAGGCGACGACACCTTCAGACATTCAAATCACAGAAACATGCAACCCAAATACTCTCTTCAATTTGTTCAAAGGTATCATATTGTGTTTTTTTTCCCTTTGTAAACTTAATATACAGATTCATTATTAGACAGCAATGGGATGAATTATTGCACCATTTTACACCCAATGAAAATTTTAGCTAGCCACCGTGGGAACGGAAATTTTGTACAATGGACGATGTTTAGCTATGGTGAGCAATTCAGATTACCTTTTGTAGTAGTACTGTAATGCACAAATGGCACATAAAGTAATTCTTTCCACCACTTTTGTATTAGAGAATGTACCAATGATAAGATGGAGTCTACCTACACCTCCATGGCAAATGCATCTCTGAAACTTTTGTCTGTGTAATGCTTCACAGGTCCCCTAATTCAATAAAGATGATGTGAAATTCGACGACGCACTCAAAACTTACAATTGTAGCATAACACCTTCACCCATTCAATTGTTTTCAACATGAAATCTGGTAGGGCTCGAATCCCTTTGCATGAGGCCCCTGCATCTAGAAACACAATTTCTCTCGCCTCATTCAAAGACGATCTACTATCACATGGGTTCTTCGTTTTCTTTTGCAAACAACTAATAGCAGCATTTAGTTTCGAAAAACTAGGAACATTTGTGGTATCAATACATCCCCGCAATATATCCCTGATGTGAGGCTCTAAAACGCAAGGTCTTAACAGGGTTCTCTGAGGGGTTCACACATGCCCGCAATTTATAGTCTTGCTAACCGTCTTCACCAACAGAATTCTTCCAAAGGGATTCTATCCTAAGTAAATGAGCAATAAAATCTTACCAAATGATTCTAAAGAAATGACCGATAGTTTTTCCAAAGTACTCTATTCTAAGGAAAGAAACGCTAGAATATTTCCAAAGGATTATATTCTAGGGAAATCAATAAAGTCTTTCCAAATGATTTTATTCCAATGCAGCAGAATCTCTCTAATGTATTCTATTTTACAGAATGGGCCAATATAATGTTTCTAACGCATTCTATTCTACAGAATGGGCGAATAGAATATTTCCAAAAGTTGAAAGAATCCATGGGTTTTTCGAAAGATGTAGTTAGTTAGTCATTAAGTGGGGACTGCACTACATTAGAATGAAATCTCCTCGACACTCATAGGCCTAATGGTATGCCCTATCGAAACGTGGTAATTCGGCGCTTTTGCCAACCGTGCCGCAATTAAAAGCTCTTTCGCTGTTGTGGCGGGTCAAATGGGCACCCCACCCATGGGGCGTTGCGAGGGCCCGCAGCACTTGTTACTGGGATGGAGCAAAGGTCAAGATAAAGATACTGGCGAGAGTTTCTTTTTGAATCGGCACCTCCAAGGTTGCCCTGATTCCGTTTCGCCAAGGACAGGTGCCAAGGCTTTCCGCAAAGGGTCAGGTGTCGCTCTTTGCCGTCGACACACCATCGACTTATTCAATTCACTCGACAATTGTTTGCTTAGCATGTCGTGGACCAACATGTCGAAATCCTTATGGATGCGATTTTACTCCCGTTTGAGTCTACAACACAAATTTTGCGCTTGTTATCCACGTTTGTTTAACGTATTTTTTATCGTCGGCTTAGAGCAGAAACTCATCGACTGACATTTGTTTGGAAGCACTAAATGCTTGTTTTCATGCTGGTAGTAAATACATTGTGATACTTCAATAGGCTTAAAAGATATATAACACAATCAAAAGGCTTAAAGGTTTTTATCTTTTGACCTACAAACTAATAATTAGCCTTTAAACAGACTTACAGCTAAGAAAATTTATTAACGAGTTTCTCCTCTAAGCCGACGATTGGTTTTATTGTTTTTATCTTGAGCTTGTGCTCAAGCTGTGTTTTTGGATAGTGCACCATAAAACCCCAACTATCAACTGGGACTAGACGTAAAGTGGAAGACACAGCATTTTAAGCAAAACAAATTTCAGTAGCCTAGTTCAGAATTTTATTTATCGCAGGACCAGTTTAGAAATTCAATTTAGACGTCGAATTAAGTCTTATGGCACGATACAGACGCGACAAAATTGTGTAACGGATTTCAACTCGCAATAACTCCGGGGTTATCAGGTGCGTTTCAGCGACGCTGGTATCGTTTGGTATCATATAGATGACCTTTAGTGACAATTGCAAGTGGTAGGTTCAATAGTGATTGAAGTGGATGGTCATTTTGTTCTGTCTACCCCGCAAGTATATTTTTTAACTAAAGATGATGAACATTGGTTTGGGTGGGTGACCAGCTCAGGTATTGACCTCGTCATTTGACCGTGGCTCAAAATGACAAGGTGTTGTCCTCGGTAGGCAGATAGTTCATTAACGTCGCACTGGAGCAAAATAACGGGCTATTGATGGCGGTCCAGAATCCATCATGAAGGGAAAGATCCGAGGAATATACCTCGTCATACAGCCAGATGACGAAATGAACACCTGAGCTGGAACCACACTCTTCAAACTTCCACACCACGCTAACGGAAAGACATTTGAGGATACGACAAATTTATGGTGAATCAGCCCCCGTCTCCATGACGGTTTTTGGTGTTGGATATTTCCCTTACAGTCGTCAATAGCCCGTTGTGTTGCTTCAATGCAACGTTAATTCACTATCTCTACCTACCACTTACTGCCTCCAAAAATTCGGTGGCTTACGCACTGCGTATATGCTCCAAAATAGCCACCAGTTTCTCCCTTGTGGTGCCGAAGGTCAGTGGTTGAGAATTTAAAAATTCTCTTGATTTGACCTTTAGACTACGGGCAGTACAACGACTGTTGTACTGCCCGTACCATATTCGGGGAATAAAAGCGCAGTAGTGTAAAGGTAGCATGGCCAATGAGAGGCTTTTTCGGTCAAGCTATGTAGGTGTAGGTGTCGGTGGCGTTCTTGCGGTGGAACGTGTTTTCTATAGGCATGTGACATCACTCGTCTTATTTTTCGAATGCGCTATCAGCACGTCGCCATTAGAGATTCCGAACTTTTCATAGGGCCCCGGTGGTCGGTTGAAACCGGTGGATTGCGAGTTCAAAACTCGGTCCTACCAAAGACCGTCGTGTACACGGGGGCAGGTTAAATCTGTCGTGGCCTCAAATGTCCTCGCGTTGGCGTAGTGTAGAAGTTTGGAGAGTAAGGTGCCAGCTGCGGTGTCAACCTCGCCATCTGACAGTGGTTCGAAATGAAGTGGTGTTGTCCTCGGATCTTTCCCTTTGGGATTGATCCCGGACCGTCACCAATAGCCCGTAGTGCTGCTCCAGTGCGACGCGTTAAATTAATTACCGAATTGATATATGATAGTGAATTAATTGATCAACGACAGTTAAGTTGATCGCCAAAACAGTAACTTTTAACGTTCAATATCATTGATATATGGAGAGCGAGAGAAGCTACATTTTAAGATATGAATCATGTGAGATTCGAGAGCATATAGACAGCAGTAGACAAATCTTTGCAGCCCATTGGGTTTGTTTGCAATCCCTCTGATACTTTTGCAAATGGCTGCTCCCAAGTGGATTCTGACTAATTCTTCCAACATTCAGTGTTGGAGGAAATTTACGCCAAATGTCATCAAAACTGCAATAACAAATTAGTTCTTGACCTAGACTTTTCTTCGTCTTTCTGTGGTTTGTTTATGTTTATATGAAAAACTCTCGAGTGCAAATATTCTTCTGACGAAATGGGAGCTTTTTAGAAACGAACTTTTTGAGTGCATTTTCCTTTCTCTGACCGCAATCGCTGTCCTGATTACACACATCTGTTTCTAAAACAATTCAATTAAAAGTTTCGTGCATTCGTTTTACTCATGTAGTAACAAATTGTTCTTACCTTGATTTGCAAGTCAGTCGGTGGTGCGTTGGCATCGATCTTTGCAAATAAAGAATCAGGAGAATATAAATAATTTAAATTAAAAAAGCATTGTTTTGTCTGTAGAGAGTAAACATTGCAGTTATTTAGCTCGTTTACCTCTTCCAAACAGTCTAATTCCTCTACTGAAGTGGAAGAGACGATTTCAGTGGTGACTCAGCTAATGCAGACTTTATTCAATGTTCCTGGCATATTTTACACGTTGCTTGTTTCTCCTTAAAGGTTGGTTGGTTGTTTCGAAGTTTTATGGCGCAAGGGCCATATTTGGCCATGTTGCGCCTCTCGCTAAACGAGGTTGCTTCAGTTGATTGTCCTTTCTATTTTTTCATCAAAACATTCGTTTACGCTTTATTCTGATGTAGCATTCCAGAGTAAAGTTTGCAAACCTGTAACAACATTTTGAATGAAAAGTTAGAAAATATTTGCTACGTAGCTACCCAACATCGCACATGAAATTTTTAAATGTTTGCTATTTACAATTCAAAATGATTGTCTTCAGTAGGTATGGTAAGTATTTTTAAGTAACGTCCAACTGGAGCAAGACAACGGGCTATTGTCGACGCCTATTGTCGGTGTTGACCTCGTCATCTGACCGTGGTTCAAAATGATTGTCTTCAGTAGGTAGTTCAAAGTGACGAGGCGTTGTCCTCAGATCTTTCCCTTCGGGATGGATCCCGGACTGTCACCAATAGCTCCAGTGCTACGTTAATTAACTACAAGGTTATATCAAAAAGTAAGGTGAATTTATCTCTAAAACTCAGAGTTTTTTGTGTAGCTAATTAATTTTTTTATATGTTGCAAGTACCAAGGTGATAGAAATGTGACGGCTTGTAGAAACTTCTACTTCAACCCGTCTGGAGATTAGACCAAATCAAAGATGGCGCATCGACTTGAGCATTACTCCAAGGAGGAGGTGTCATTCGTTTTTTATGGGCCAAGGGGGAAAAACATGTGATATTCATCGAGAATTGTTGTAAGTCTATGGAGACATTGTTATGTCGCAGAAACAAGTGTATGTGTGGTGTAACGCATTTGCAAGTGGTAAGAGTACTGACAGAAGTGGCAGACCAGCAACGTCCATCATCGACACGAATGTGGCTGTCGTCGATGTCATGATTCGTGAAGACAGAAGAGTGAGGTTGCATGATATTGCAGGGCCGCGGTGGCCCGGTTGGAAGAGTAACGGACTAGCAACCGAAGGGTTGCGAGTTCGAATCCAGCCAAACACCGTCGTGTACAAAGGGGGCTGGTGCACGTTAAATCTGTCGTGGCCTCAAATGTCCTCACGTTGGCGTGGTGTGGAAGTTTGGAGAGTGGGGTGCCAGCTCAGGTGTTGCCTCGTCATCTGACCGTGGTTCAAAATTACGTGGTGTTGTCCTCGGATCTTTCCCTTTGGGATTGATCCCGGACCGTCACCAATAGCCCGTTGTGTTGCTCCAGTGTGACGTTAATTGAAATAAATAAATAAATAAATGATATTGCAAATGCATTGAATAGCTCATATGGTTCAGTGATCAGTATTACCATTTTGGAGTACCATTTGTTTGGCCCCTGAAGAAACATCTCCGTGGGCAGCGTTTCCATACACTGGAAGAGGCACAACACTTACCTTGTTAGGGAACCTGGAGCAAGATTTCTTTGAAAAGGGCATGGATGATTGGGTGCCACGTTGGAATAAATGCTTAGACCACTATGGTTCCTTTGTCGAATGCTAGTGTGATACGATTTGTCAAACATAATAAATTTTCATATATTTATCTCTCTCTGTGTGTGCACGTTTTCTATCAATCAAAAATTCACCTTACTTTTTGATACTCCTTTGCGCCCGTGAAATATTTTGTTTTGAGAGACTTGCATTTTTGATCGCAACCACCTGCTGGCGGTCGTTCACCCAGTGAGAGCCACCAAAGCGACGAGTGAAGTGGAGAGGAATCGAATTTTGCCTCTAAAACTGTGGCCCGTATAAAATGGTGGCCAGTCCTCCGCGACGCGCGAGCAATCCTTAAAAGGGTAGACACTGCGGCTGAAGAAGCAAATGGCCGGAGGGCCGCCGACTGCAGGTCAGTGGGAGAGTCGGCTGCGATTCCCACCGACCGTCACGTGACCGCCCCAGTCTCCGTGCCCTTGCGCATGTCACTCTCTCTTCAATGTCCGATTTCGAAATCACATTTATTCATTGATATCACTTTGCAGTTGCATTCTCTCGAAAATCCAATCGACCCTCGAGTGTTGTGAGCGAAACATTCGAACCTCATTTTACCCAACGATATGCGAAAGTAAAATCCTGATGGGAGAAGTGGGTAGGTAGTTAATTTACGTTGCACTGGAGAAACACGACGGGCTATTGGCGAAGGTCAGGGATCAGTTCCGAGGACAACATTTTGAACTATGGTCAGATGACGAGAACACCTGAGCTGGCACTCTCCAAACTTCTTCACAATGCCAACGTGAGGAGATTGGAGGCCACGGCAGGATTTAACGCGCACGACGCTCTTGAGTTGAACCGAGTTCAGAACTCGTAACCCTTCCGGTTGCCAATCCGCTACTCTTCCAACCGGGCTATCGCAGCCCCTGATCTGAGACTTTTTCTGTAAAGCTAACTTCAGATGGCGCTAGTGTTTTCGCGATAGAACGTGCTCTTTGTACGCTTTTCCGCCTATTTTGCTCGTCATCTGACCGTGGTTCAAAATTACGTGGTGTTGTCCTCGGATCTTTCCCTTTGGGATTGATCCCGGACCGTCACCAATAGCCCGTTGTGTTGCTCCAGTGTGACGTTAATTGAAAAATACCAATTACCGCCTATTTTGCATTCAACCGAAAGTAAAATGCTCGTTTTCCCTGGGTTTGCTTACATTAGAAATCCCTCATACCGTTTCGGGGGGGGGTATTTCAATTAACGTCACACTGGAGCAACACAATGGGCTATTGGTGACGGTCCGGGATCAATCCCAAAGGGAAAGATCCGAGGACAACACCACGTAATTTTGAACCACGGTCAGATGACGACATACCGTTTTGGAGACTCCAATAATGATTCATTTATGAGTCCAATGCCTTACATTTGCGGAAAGGAATTTTTGTTTCTAATTTAAAAAAAAAATGCGGCATTAAAATCGGACATTAATTTATTAACAAATTAACCCTATATGTCGTTTCGACGATACATTTCGTCAATCGAGATCCAACCGATCTTGCTAATGTCACGAGATATCACGTCAACGAGAATTCCGAATGAAGATATTACCGTTTTCTGATGTTGATAAAATCAGGCCAATTCTTTATACTAATGATCTCTTCCGTCAAGATGTTGGAATCGGTCTCAAACCTCCAAATATAGTGCCGTGTGGGGCACATAAATTTGAAGAATATGTATGTATATAAATCTTTGAATGTATAAAAGTGAAGAATTGGGGATCATGATCTGATCAGACTTCTTGTTTTCTAAAATGTATGTTTTAAACTATAAGACTTGGTTACGTAATAAAATTTATTTTTAATGTATAAAACTCTGTCTTCAATCGATAAAACCCAACAATTGGTTATGGGCCACAGACCTTAAGCTGAACCTGAATTCTGCCACTACCGGTTTCCAGTATGACGGGTATTCAAGAAATGTCCATGTTTTCCTTCCCGAAGTTATCGGATTTCAACTATGCCACGTGGAAGACGGACATGAAGATATTGCTAATGGACCGGAACTGCTGGGAATTTATCACTAAAACGGAACCTCTATTATTGGAAGATGCTCCAGAACAAGAAAAAAGAGACTATCGTTATAGGAAGCAGAGGACATACACAACTATCTACCAGGGCATAGACAGAAAATATCAAGTCTTAATTTCATCTACTGAGGACGGTAAGGAAGCCTGGGATATATTAAAGACCAACTTTGAACCAGCATCTAGAGCACGATTGGCAGGCCTTGTGGACGAGTTCTTTTCAATCCGCTACCAGTCGGAGGACGAATCCATTGGACTCTTCTGCAAACGAGTGCATGAGAAGCTGTTACAGATAAAAGAAGGTGGATTCGAAATCCCAGACCTCTTAGTTTGCTTTCAACTAATAAGACATTTGCCTCACGAATACGATAATCTGGTACAACTGCTATACAGGATGGATGACAACGAGTTCACGCTAGACAATTTGTCTAAACATTTAATAACAGAATCCAGCCGAATCGAGCTGAAGCGGATAGACGAAGGCACAAAATTAAGTATCGTGGCCGATGCTTATGCTACAAGAAACAAGTCATCTAGATACAAGGAGACACGGGCGTCTACTCCTGATCACAGCAGATGCGTACTGGACCCTGAATTAATTCCTTCAAGCCCAAGAAAGTCGACAGTTTGTCGTATGGGGCCGCGACCATTCTGTAACTACTGCAAAAAGTCGGGACATTACGAATCGAAGTGCTTCAAGAAAAGCAATCGGCAGAAACCTGGTGGTGAATTATTTTATATGGAGGACAATCCAAAAACTAATCTTCAACGTGCCTATGCAGTTTCAAATTTTCCAAATGAAAGACCGAGGGAATTTCTCATTGATTCTGCTGCAACTGCTCACTTCTGTAAAGAACGTGATATGTTTACGACATTCAGAAAACTACCACCACAGAAGATCCTAGTCGGAGACAAGGACAGCACCTCGGAAGTATTGGGTATGGGTGATATTCAATTTACAGTTTTAGATAGAAACAGAAATTATGATATAACTTTAAAAGATGTGTTATACTCGCCTAATATGAGAAAAAAATTTAATTAGTGGTGCTCGTATTGACCTTGTGGGAAACCAAATTAAATGGGGAAATAACAAAATGATTATTTATAATAGTTATAATAAATATTTGTTTACTGTTCCCAGAATTGGAAAATTGTATATCTTAAAAGGTTATCCCAAGATTAAAAATTATACATATGTAACTGGTTTAGATCTAGAAAAAGCCCACCGTAGGTTTTGTCATGTTAACATGCCCTTAATTGAAAATATGAGTAAAATTAATTGTGTAAAAGGAATTGAAAAACTTAATTGTAAAAATATAGATAAAAATTGTAAGATTTGTGCTATTGCTAAATCCACTAGAATATCCTTAAAAAGAAACTATATGTACGAAAGGAAAACTAAAAATGTTTTGGAAAGGATCCATATGGATTTGTGGGGTCCTGCTCCAGTTAACTCTCTAGGTGGAAACAAATACTTTTTATCTATTATTGATGATTTTTCACGTAAAGTAACTGTTTATATTATTCGAAATAAGAATGAAGTTTTTGATTACTTTAAAAAATACTTGGTTAAAGCTGAAAGACAGCTAAATGTTAAGTTAAAATGTGTCCGAACTGACAATGGTTTAGAATTTTGTCACAAAGAATTTAAAAAGTTTTTAAATGATCTAGGAATAAAAATCGAAAGAACTTCAACTTATACCCCTGAACAAAATGGCATTGCAGAAAGGTTCAATAGAACAGCCATGGATTGTGTCAGAGCTATGCTTCAAGACAGTGGTTTACAACCACAATTTTGGTCAGAAGCACTTTTAGCATTTATTCATACTAAAAATAGATGCGAACATAAATTAACTGAGGGTATATCTCCTAACGAAATATGGACTGGTTTCAAACCATCAGTAAAACATTTTAGAATTTTTGGCTCTTTGGCATATGTTCATATTCCTAAAATACAGAGAAATAAATTACAACCCAGAGCAAAACTTGGTATTTTGACAGGATATGGTTTGAAAACTAAAGGTTACAGAATATATATCCCAAACGAGAAGAGAATAGTTGAAACAGTCCATGTTCATATCGACGAAAGTAAGAAAGCTGTTGATGTACTATTTGGTAAAAACTTTGAGTACGTTTCTTTCGATCTTAATTCTAATATTCCTATTTATCAATCAAATGAAAATATAAAAGTAAAATCGGAAAGTGAAACTCAAGTTTTAGATTCTAAAGATTTAGTTAAAACTGAGGACTTAAAAAGTCTTAACATTTCAAATTGGCGAAGAATCGAAAAACCTAGAAATAAAAGCAATAGGATAGATGTATACTATTATTCTCCTGAAAATTTGAGAATGAGATCTTTAAATGATATTAAAAAGTACTGTACTAAAAATAAGATTAGGTTTGATCCTGTAAATTTCAATTTTAAGCCAGAAACTGAACATCCTAATGTGGATATTTCTAATGTGCCATCTACTTCTAGTGATGAATCTAATTTTTTAGACCAACAGATGTACGACATGTATGATCAGTGTTACAATGTCGAAATCCCCAAAAGTTATGAAGAAACGCAAACAAGTAAGGATAAAATTAAATGGAATATTGCCATGAATGAAGAAATTCAGATAATGAAGGATAGGCAAGTATGGAAATTAGTGGACACACCCCCAAATACAACCATAATTGGAAGTAAGTGGGTGTACAGCATAAAAATGGACGAAAACAATATACCTAAAAGGTATAAAGCTCGTCTTGTTGCTCAAGGTTTTAAGCAAAAACCCGGCATTGATTTTAAAGATATTTTTTCACCAGTTGTGAATTTTTCTATTGTTAAATTATTGTTTGTACTATTGATTTCTATGTTGGGTTGGTATCACTGTCAAGTTGACGTGAAAAGTGCATATTTATATGGACACCTTAAGGATACTATATACATGAAACAGCCAAAAGGATTTGTGCTGAAAGGATCCGAAAACAAAGTATGCCTATTGGAAAAGGCTATATATGGTCTGCATCAAAGTGGTAGAGAATGGAATTTGGAATTAGACGGTATTTTAACTAAATTAGGATTTTCTCAGTTAAATTGGTGTAATTGTGTCTACAAATTTAAAGATGTAATTTTAATTGTTTATGTAGATGATATGGTTTTGTTTTCAAAAAGGGAACATTTGATAAATGAAGTAATCGAATTATTGGACAAAAAATTGGATCTTACAGTCCTAGGTAAAACTAAATATTTGTTAGGCGTAAACTTTCAAGAAATTGAAAATTCGATTTATTTACATCAAATTACCTACATTGAAAAATTAATGTCAAAATTCAAAGATCTTCCTAAAAGTTTTGTGAATTTACCTTTTAAAATTGGTTGTAACTTACCTGATAAGGTTAAAGAGGAAGAAATAATTGAAAATGATTTAATGAGGAAATTTCCCTATCGTTCCTTAATAGGATGTTTATCGTTTTTGTCAGATAGATCCAGACCAGATATTGCATTTGCCGTTAATATAATGTCTCAGTTTTGTAATGGTTATACTTACAAACACTGGTCTTACGTTGTTGATATTATGAACTATGTTTTTCTTACAAAGGATTTTAAAATTAATCTTTCCAATGTAAAAAGTTCAAATTTGATTGCTTTTTCTGATGCAAATTGGGGATGTGGTCTCACAAACAGACATTCAAGCAGTGGCTATTTAATTTATTTTGGTAACATCCCAATATCATGGAAATCTTCTAAACAAAAGTGCATAGCTCTTAGCTCAATGGAATCTGAATTTATTGCACTAACCGATTGCACTAAAGAAGTTATTTGGTTTAGTAGAATTATAAATGAATTAAGTTTGTGTGATTACATAAGACCCCAAGTATATTGTGATAATCAATCTGCTATCTATTTTTCAAAAAATAGTCAGGAAAATGTGAAAACTAAACATATTGATATCAAGTACAAATTTATTCGTAAATTAATAAAAGATGAACTATTTAACGTAAATTATATTTCATCGGAAAATAATTTGGCTGACTTTTTAACAAAGCCTTTATTGTTAAATAAATTTAAAAATATTATTAGAAAAATATTTTGTTAGATTTATATAAATAGATATATTGAATTGTAATACATCTGCTGAGGTTTTACAACCGATGGGGCCGCATGTTGGAATCGGTCTCAAACCTCCAAATATAGTGCCGTGTGGGGCACATAAATTTGAAGAATATGTATGTATATAAATCTTTGAATGTATAAAAGTGAAGAATTGGGGATCATGATCTGATCAGACTTCTTGTTTTCTAAAATGTATGTTTTAAACTATAAGACTTGGTTAGGTAATAAAATTTATTTTTAATGTATAAAACTCTGTCTTCAATCGATAAAACCCAACACAAGATCTGGTCAGTTTCGGCCTCTATGACTCCAATCCTTTAAAGGAAATGGAAACGTAGGTTTATCAAAACCAATTTTATTGATGTTGATTCACTGCACCTCTTGCCGATGTATTGCATTCGATACAACCTAGTGAGGGACTGGAACTTTAGGTTGTGTCGGGCCGGATGTGGAGGACAGGATCTCCAGGACGGCATCCCTTCGGGTGTTTCGATATGCGCAGTGGGTCATCGCGCATGCTAAATGATTTTCTCCTCATTTTACGGAGCCCGGTTGGAAGAGCAACGGACTTGCAACCGAAGGGTTGCGAGTTCGAATCCAGCCAAACATCGTCGTGTACTAAGGGGGCTGGTGCACGTTCAGTCTGTCGTGGCCTCAAATGTCCTCACGTTGGCGTGGTGTGGAAGTTTGGAGAGTGGGATGCCAGCTCAGGTGTTGCCTCGTCATCTGACCGTGGTTCAAAATTACGTGGTGTTGTCCTCGGATCTTTCCCTTTGGGATTGATCCCGTATCGTCACCAATAGCCCGTTGTGTTGCTCCAGTGTGACGTTAATTGAAATACCCCCCTCATTTTACGGCCCTGGTAGCCCAGTTGGTATTGGTATTTTTCAATTAACGTCACACTGGAGCAACACAACGGACTATTGGTGACGGTACGGGATCAATCCCAAAGGGAAAGATCCGAGGACAACACCACGTAATTTTGAACCACGGTCAGATGACGAGGCAACACTTGAGCTGGCACCCCACTCTCCAAACTTCCACACCACGCCAACGTGAGGACATTTGAGGCCACGACAGACTGAACGTGCACCAGCCCCCTTAGTACACGACGATGTTTGGCTGGATTCGAACTCGCAACCCTTCGGTTGCTAGTCCGTTACTCTTCCAACCGGGCCACCGCGGCCCGGTAACCCAGTTGGAAGAACAAGGGATTAGCAACCTGAGGGTTGCGAGTTCGGATCCAACCAAAGACCGTCGTGTAAAGGGGGATGGTGAACATTTAAAGGGGTCGTGGTTTCAAACGTCCTCACATTGGCGTGGAGTGGAAGTTTGGAGGCTGAGGTGCCAGATCCGGTGTGACCTCGTCATCTGGTCGTGGTTCAAAACGACGTGGCGTTGTCCTCGTATCTTTCCCTTCGGGTTTGATTCCCGACCGCCGTTAATAGCCCGTTGTGTTGCTCCAGTGCGACGACCTCAAGTCTGAATCAAGCTTTGGTTGCCAAGATTGGATTCATTCTGGCTCCTTTTTGAACTTAGGGCTAGAAATGATTTGTATTGTTTTGTCTTTGCTGGGGAAAAGAAACAACGCCGAACGGAGTTGACTTATCTAAAACTAAGTTTTCGTGTTTTCTTCTTTCGATCGAATTCTCAGTTGTCATTGTTACGCTACGAAACTGAGTAGTTCAATTATTAAATACAGTGGAATCCATTCAGTCGTCTTCAGGGAATAACCATTCGATGGAAAACAACCACACCAATGATTTCATAACAGCAAATAGTTTCCTACGGTTTTGATCAAAGCATTCAAACTAGGATGACGGTTAAAAAATGAATTCGACTATTCATCGTTCTAAGGAATCAGATAACACGACTGCTTCTCATTTCCGTGGCCGTTCATCTTGTCCTACATTTGAGAGCGCTCGGATGTAAATCATTTAGAAACAACGCGCGTGGGTTTTCATCCTAAGAAAAGGTTTTCATTTTAAAGGTCTTTAGTCTCTCCAAGAAGGCTAAAAGATAAATCCTAATTGTTATAAAGGAAACAGTTCCACAAGTCGATAGAATTAAATTCTAATGTGTTCTCTTAAAATCGCGTTCATAATTTTTTGTAAAGTGTGTGTGTGTTCTTGGTACACAGACGTGGTGTTTACGAAACATAAAAAGCTGCTTGTCTTCCTGATTTCGACTCCGTGATTTTCTATAAGAAATGAATACGATTCCGAGATCAGAGACCGCTTTCCAAGGAAAGCTTATGGAAACATCGCATAATAGCTCAGTCAGTTCCTATCGTTTGTTATTACACAAACTCTTAATACGTGATTTATTTCTCAACTAAATAGGTCTTAATTCAACCTTTCAAGTGGTTTCGACGAGATATCAAAGTCTGAACACTTTTCCTAACCACGAGGTATCATCATCAAAATGTTGTCGATGATGACTGAATCAAGATCAGGTCAGTGTACTTCTAATGACGCGATATCTCGCCCATCTAGATCTGAAAATGGTTTTTCGTAACAGCTGCAGTATAGACCCCACAATCCATTTGGCGACTTCTTTTTGTCGCCAACCCTGACGTTACTTGGCCTGGATCCTTTTGCAAAATGGTAATCCTAATCGCGTCCTATTCCAACAGCTACTGGTAAACGAAATTAAAATGGTTAGGGTCCGCGGTCTATACATGGTGTCCCAAAAAGGTTGTTCCGCAATTTATCTTTTTACCATTTGGAGATAGGTAGGCAATGCAAATTGCAAAAGTGCACCCAATAAGGTAAGTAATTAAGATATGTGATTAAAATTATCACGTGATAACAATTTAAGCGGATACAGTTTTTAATTTGTATACCACCCCTCTAGATAAAAATCCGAGATAGCAGAAATGTTCCTTACCTGCATCCCTATCGTTAGCAGAAAACTGCATTTCTGTAGGTTGAACAGGAACGGAGGCATAAGGACGCAAAAAAGTTGACTTATACCGCTTGTGCACAGCTGTTCGAGCAGTCAGATTAGGGATCGCATACACAATGCTAAAAAGCATTTTTTTTCGGTCAGAAAGTGCAACATTGTGCAAAGTAATGTAGTATTGCAACTGCAGATGAAAATCGCAATGCATAATAGTAGACAATGTAATCTTTAATAAAAATATTGTAGAAAAAATGGTTTAAATCAAAATAGAAGGAAATTTTTCCATCTGCAGTAATGCAGAACTTAGCTCTTCATTCTTGGCCATGGGTCAGTTTCCGTTTTAGATTAGATACGGCCCCCTTAAAATAGAAACTCTTGTATCTCCGTTACTATTCAACCTACAGAAATATGGTTTTATACTAACGATAGGGATACAGGTAAGGAATATTTTTGCTATCTCGGATTTTTATCTAGAGAGGTTGTATAAAAATTAAAAACTGTATCCGCTTAAATTGTTATCACGTGATAATTTTATTCCCATATCTTAATTACTTACCTTATTGGGTGCACTTTTGCAATTTGCATTGCCTACCTATCTCCAAATGGTAAAAAGATAAATTGCGGAACAACCTTTTTGGGACACCATGTATAGACCGCGGACCCTAACCATTTTAATTTCGTTTACCAGTAGCTGTTGGAATAGGACGCGATTAGGATTACCATTTTGCAAAAGGATCCAGGCCAAGTAACGTCAGGGTTGGCGACAAAAAGAAGTCGCCAAACGGATTGGGGGGTCTATACTGCATCTGTTCCGGTTTTTCCGATACCGAGATGCCACGACGAGACAACCACCGGGGGGGGGGTTAAAGACTTGTTAGGGGAAGTAACGTCGTAGGAGAAATAGAGAAAACTTCTTTTCAACTCTTCACTAATACGCTACAAGTTCTGTTGTCCCTGATACCAACGAAACTTTTGACCTGTGGTCGCAGACTTGTCTATTGGAGTTCTAACCACAACGTTAGATGCACTGACCGATCTGTTTAACCCTCCTGGTGGTTGTTTCGACGAGGTGTCTCGTCATTAAAATAAAACTGATCAGATATTGATGGACGAGATATCGCGTCATTCGAAGAACATGACCAGATCTTGATACAAAATCGGCATATCTTGATGACGAGATATCTGTCAATTAGAATTGGTTGGATGTCGATGACATGATATCCGCCATTAGCGAAATTAGTCATATCCTGATGAACGAGATATCTCGTCAAAACCACTAGGGTTAACCCTGTGGGGGTTACGAGATTTTTGAGAAGTCTAGCTTTTCATCTTGCACCGCATTTAATGACTGGGTAGCCACATCTCTATTGGTGGAATCTTAAGAAACATACTGTCAGAAGGTCAACTGCTTAAAGGCCATGCAGGGAAGACGGTAGGTTATTGAACGGATATATGCGTGCATGCCCCTTCGGGGGATAAATTCCAGAACCCGGTTTTGCACACAGGACCACTCCTTTTTTCGTTGGGTCAAAAGTGCACTTTTGCAAGAATATCTTGATCCTGAAATCTGATGAAAAGAAGCACCTGAATCACAAAATAGCTTGTAATATTTTTTGTCTAAGAAACACGCATCATAGATGTTTTTTGGTTATAGCCTTATTTAAGAGTGAATTTTTGTTAGTTGAAAGTGGAATCCTTAGTAGAAAACACTGCCCTTGATGAACCGATGATTTTAGTTCTTCATATCAGATTTTTTTTGGGTAGCACATTTTTATGAGAAGTAATTTCGCCCTTCCCATGTATAGCTGTATACAGGGTGAGTCTAAATTGTTTTTACAAAATAAGAGGGGTGATAGTACCCATACAGACGAGCCATAATTACCATGGAACATAGGGTCGCATTCCACTCTGAGAGGCAGAAAAGAGTAAAGTCGAAACGCGTAGAGCATGAACAAGTCATCGCCTCTGACGTCGTTTTGTACCTGCCTACGTAGCATTCTTGAATGCCACATATCCCGCACGATGGATCGGACGTGGCGGACCTGTGGTTTGGCCTCCTCGCTCACCGGACCTCAACCCACTGGACTTTTTCTTCTGGGGCACATGAAATCTTTAGTGTACAAGACACTTGTGGACTCTGCTGAAGATCTCGTAGCGAGAATCGGTGTTGCCTCAGACAAAATTAACACAACACCAGGAATCTTCGAGAGGGTGCGCCAGTCATTCCTTCGCCGGTGTGAACTGTGCAACGACACGCTTGGCCGCCACTTTGAGCACTTGCTGTGAGTTTTTCTCTGATCAATCAATCAGATTGTGCAACTTTTGGTATCGTTCATTCGCTTTCCCAACACTGTTGTAAGTTCCTGTTGAAATTCTAATTTGACTCTTTTCTGCCTCTCAGAGTGGAATGCGACCCTATGTTCCATGGTAATTATGGCTCGTCTGGATGGGTACTAGCACCCCTCTTATTTTGCAAAAACAATTTAGACTCACCCTGTATATTTATTTTTAGAAAATGATTCAAAATTCCAGCTTGTTTTATTTCTTCATGCTACGGTTTATTATTCACTGAAAATAATTGGAGAATCGCGTCTCGTCTCAGGCCATGGAAGCCCGGTTGGTAGAATAGCCGGTTAACAACCGGAGGATTGCGAATTCGAAACTCAATCCAACCAAAGACCTTGTCGTATGTGGGGGCTGTTGCTGCTGTTAAATCTGTCGAGGCCTCAAATGCACTCGCGTTGGATTGGTGTGGAAGTTTGGAAAGTGGTGTGCCAGCTCATGTGTTGACCTCGTCATCTCGGCCGTGGTTCAAATTTGAAAGGCGTCCTCGGATTTTCTCCTTCGGGATTGATGCCAATAGCCCTTTGTGTCGCTCCAGTGTGACATTAATCCAACTACCCCCAACTAAAAAGGCCCACCCCAGTGCCCTTTCTTCATGTGAGGCCCTGCCTCGAAGGAGCTCGCCCTGCCCGGGGCTGAAAGTCACTGATATTCCTTAAAAGGACTCGATGTGGGCTGTGGAACTGAATGTGACGATTTAATCCTCACTCACAATCCAATAGACTTGATGGATGGAACCAGGCGGCACTCACTCTTATATCCGCATACATTCGGGCCCTATCATTTATGACTAGGAAAGTGGTTCGCTATTGTTTAGAAATAGGGTACGGGAAAATATGTGTGCGCAAGTTAGCAATGAAGGTTGAAATCCCTCAAGGAATTATGCATTAACGATTTTTTACTGTTACTTCAAGGCATTGAAAAATTTTCTTGAGAATATCACTGATCGTTATTTCCATCCTTTGTTTTTGATTTTCAAATCAGTCACCCAAAGCAACGGAAACAGAAGTGGAATTCATCATTTCATGCATCGTAATGATGTCTTGTAAAGATCGAGCAGGGCTAGAGGGTCTATTGTTTCATAATAATGATAGTGGTTTCATTGCAATGACCATCATTACCCTTGTGGTATCAACAAACTCGTCGGAATCGACCCTCCCAGATCTGTGATCGAACTGACCCTCTCAACAAATGAACGTAGAGGGACACACCAAAGCAAAAGTGCCCGATCTATGGTATTCCTACAATAGGCGGGGCAAATACAAATAGTTACATTAGAAGTATTCAACTTGCTCAACTGTAGGCAATTTTCTCTTTTACCTTGTTCACTTGTTGTAACCTTTATTATTATATATGGAATGGTACTTTTCAAACAGACTGCCCATTACAATACAAAAAGGTTCACATTTCCCAGGACTCAGCTCTACGTTGCCCTTGTGTTGGGGCACCAATGCGCAAGGCCGAAACGTTTGCCACTGTAATAAAACAACTTGGGGTCAGAAGTCAATAACGGCAGTTTGTCTACTGACCACCTGTCGTAGATTTGTCAACCTATCCATCTGGAAGATCTCCCGCCCTTCCACATGGTTTTAACTCTCCTGGTAGCTGTCTCAACGAGGTATCTCGTCATTAGCAAAACTGATCAAATCTCGATGGACGAGATTTCTCGTCGAAATCATTTGGAGGGTTAAAGGTGGATCGGCGCCCTTTTTAATTTAATATTCCATTCTGTTATCAGGGAGCATGAAGACTTGGAGCTCTTGAACAAAACGGAGTTTTTTGGTAAAGAGCCGATTAAATTGTTCCCTCCCAACATGTAATTTATTTTTTTACACAGCCCATAACCGATGGACCCAAGTTACAAAATATCTATCGATTGGTATCTATTGCACGGGTGTTCAACAGGCCCTGGACTGTAGTAATGCGGTCCCACAAGATCGTAAAATTCAAATATTTTTATTTTTAGCGATATTTTTCGTGACTCGAAGACTTGTTTCCAGAGAAAAATATCATAGCTTCACCAATCACGCCTTGTATCGTATTATCTCTTTTTGGCAGTACGTACATCTGTGAACAGCTATTTTCAAGGATGAAGCATACAAAAGTAAAACTATTTCAACATTTTCTGACGAGCACCTTCAGAGGAATCTACTTCCATCGAACCAAATATCGATGCATTAGTTCCACAAAAACATCAAATATGCCACTAGTTTTATGTTGCCCTAATTTTTTAATGCCTCACTCAAAAACATTAAAAAGTTAAAGAAAATTTGTTTCTTATGTATTTAACCATATTATATTTGGTGTATCCGCTATACCATCGACTGGTAGATTAACTTTTGAAGAAATTTGCTCAAAGGCAAAGGTTTCGAACAACACATCTGGGTGACCTCTTGCTAGTGATTGGTATCAAGTCTCGGTGCAATCTTCGAGTACTTTGGATCAAACCGTCTTTTAAGATTCAGAAGCGAATAAATTGGCGACGGGGAGAAGAGAATTTTCTCGCCAAGCGCATCCGAGCATCTCCTTTCGTGCATTGGAGTTGCTAAAGGAGTTTCTTTAACCTTCCAAGTGGTTTCGACGAGATATCTTGTCCATCGATGTATCACAAATTTTGCTAATTGTCGCATATCTCGTCATCAAGATATTGCCGGTTTTCAAGATCTGGCCAGTTTTCTTCTAATGACGAGATATCTCTTCCATCAAGATCTAGTCAGTTTTGCTAATGAGGAGATATTTCATCCATCAAGATCTAGTCAGTTTTGATAATGAAGAGATATTTCATCCATCAAGATCTAGTCAGTTTTGATAATGAAGAGATATATCTTCCATCAAGATCTAGTCAGTTTTGCTAATGAAGAGATATTTCATCCATCAAGATCTAGTCAGTTTTGCTAATGAAGAGATATATCTTCCATCAAGATCTAGTCAGTTTTGCTAATGAAGAGATATTTCATCCATCAAGATCTAGTCAGTTTTGCTAATGAAGAGATACCATGCCGATACAACCACCAAGAGGGTTAAAAAGCCCGGCGCTGGCTCTCAATGAACTCAGGACTAACACTACAGGTGGTTTCTGATGAGATACCTCGTCTATAAAGATCTCATCATCAAGTTTTTTTATGATAACGAGATCAAGATCTGGCCAGTTTTCTTCTAATGGCGAGATATCTCGTCCAGACAACCAACAGGAGGGTTAACGGTCTTTCGGACCTGTGTAGCTCAGACTAAGCCAAGCGGGATCGGTAGATTAGTATTCCTCTTCAACCAGTTCGGCCCAGGCAAGACAAAAGGTTGGTCACTTCTGATGGAGTGTAATTTTTTTTGTACAGCAACTGATTCCCCTTACTTTTATGACGTCTGTGTGACTTTGACGGCGAAGCTCTCTGCCCGGTACGGATTCGAACGCGGGTCCCCCGGTTTCGAGGAGTGTCGAAGTGGAGCGCGGAAGTAGGATAGGCGATGGAAATCAGCGGAAGGTGTGTCTCTGGATATCAGGAGAGAGAAAAAAGAGACAATGGGGGGAAAAGCTTCTCGGGAGAGGCCGCGCAATCGACCCAACCCTTCGTGTAAAAATGTTGCAAAAGCTCGTGTTGGCACGACCAACAAAAGCTCGTTACCGCTTTTTAGGGCACGTGTCCCGAACAATGGAGCCCCCGGCCACGCAACCGCTCTTCCTCTCGAGATCGATTAGCTCCTTTCTCTCTCTTTCGCTTTTTTTTCTTCTCTCGATCCATCCCCAACAACCCCTTGCACACACAATGGCATCCTCCGGCTTTCATCCCGGTGCTAAGGTTGTGCAAACGCCAGAACAAAAGCTAATGAGATAGCTCATTAGAATGGGAGGCCTAATTATTCCGCTGATTAAAGGATCGTTCCAATGGATTGGTCCTTTGTGGCCACGCAAGGGATCCTTTCACCTTGCTCCTTTGAGGAAAGGAGGACGGAGCACCCTTCGTACCGTACCACTTTCAACCAGAAACGGCTTTCGAGAATGTGGCCTCAACAAATCGCTCTCATACTTGGAAATAATGAAGCACAATTCGGTTCAACAAGAGCATTATCTAGCCGTGAGTGAGGCGGATTTACAAAACGACTTGGGTAATTCCAATCTCTTATCGACTTTACAAGTCGGCGTTGTTTTGTGTGACCCCCTTGTGGAACACTACCCTTTATCGTCCGAAAACTCACAGAGAGAAAACTCTGAACGTTGGGTGCATCGAAATTGAAGGATTGTAGCTGAATTAAAGCCGCTCTGGTGCAACACAACGGGCTATTGGAGACGGTTCGGGATCAAGAACCGAGCACACCTCTTCTTTTTGAACCATGGTTAGATGACGAGGTCAGCTGGCACACCACTCACCACCGTACTGTAAGAACAAAAAGAACTAGTGATAAAAACGTGATATTTAGTTTCAGCGATGGAGCTGGACCGATGTGCGGCTTGTTGAGAAATGATGGAGTTAATTCTGCTACAATTTAGCGATGGCTGGTAGGTAGGGAATTAACGTCGCACTGGAACAACACAACAACGGTCCATCCCTAAGGGAAAGATCCGAGGTCATCTCGTATTTTTGAACACCGTCCCACTCTCCAAATGTCCACACCACTCCAGTTTGAGGACATTTCAGGCCGCAAAAGATTCAGCGCACATCGGGCCCCACGGTCTTTGGTTGGATTCGAACTCGCAACCCTCCGGTCGCTAATCCGCGACTCTAGCAACTGGGTTACCGCAGATCCTAGCGATGGCTGGCTACAACAATCAGTATTATTCGTGCTGGTTGACGATTCAATAAAACGCGGGTAGATGCCGAACTCGAAAAGCTTCTCATGATTCGATTGTGACTTGGGTGTCAAATTGAGTACTGGAGGGGACCTCTGGGGGAAAAGGGGCAGAACACCATTTACCAAAAGGGAGTATGCTCCACAGCTGGCTGAAAACAAAGTTTTAGCATACTCTGCAACCTGCAACTTTCTGTGAGCGGCTCTTCGCCAGTTCCTGAGCCCAAGGGACACACGAACCCGAGGTTTATTGGTGATCTATTTTTTCCCATGGGGTTTACTGTTTTTAGTTAGGGGTCGCGCTCCCGGGACACCCAAGCGATATTTTTATCCTACTACTCTGTTCCACAAATCCCCTTTCACATTTCTTACTTGACATTGTCTTGTGTTTGGCTCAGCTTGGCCAAAAGTACGCACCACAAAACCCCAAACCAACCGTAACGTGCACCAGCCCCCTTTGTACACGGCGGTGTTTGGTTGGACTCGCAACCCTCCTGTTGTTAATCCGTTACTCTTCCATCGCGACACCTGTCGCGCTTTTCAAAAATCGAATTGTCCTGAGAGGCATTTTCTACCAAAGTTCAACAAGGATTTCCTAAAGGTATCTCGTCATTTGACCGTGGTTCAAAATGATGTGTTGTCCTCGGATCTTCCCTTCGAGTTTGATCCCGGACCATCGACAATAGCCCGTTCTGTTGTGCCAGTGCGACGTTAATTCGAAATATACCTGCATACATACCCCAGCGGTATCATCCATCAAACGCTGCTTGAAGCGCTTCCGAGAAACATCCAGTATCAGGTTTTAAAAACGAGTGGGCAGCAGTTGTTAAAAATCGTTTGCAGAGAAATCGAGTGCAGCCTCGATATTCTAAGAGCAACAAACGGAGAACTGCTTTTGTTCTATTAATAACTCGTCACGATCCTAACAAACAGCAATTTATTATTTGCAGTGTTTTAACATATAATGCGTTTTCTGTTTAGTTTCTGATGTGGATAGCCCAGTTGTCGAGCTACGGATTAGCAGCACGAGGACTGCGAATCGGTCCAGCCAAAGATCGGGGGCTGGTGCACGTTATATCTGTCGTGGCCTCAAATATCCTCAAACAAAATTAAACGAAAAAACAATTACGAAGAACACTCCCCGGATCAACTCATTTTAATGTGCACACTCGACATTCTCTTTTAAATTCTGAATTAATATCGATGACATTCCATATCATGGTCACAGTTTGCTCGTGCATAGTTAAGGGGGTCGTCGGGGCTCAGTGGGTATGCTCACTGCGCTATCAACCTGCAAGTTGTCGGTGGCGCAAGATGGATTCCTCTCTTCGTTATATTTACCTTCAGTAAAACTTTCTTTGTGTGTGTATGTCCATTACTTGATATTGTATGCCTTGTGACTGTCGCAGCATGGCCAAATATGGCCATAAAAACCCAACAGCCAACTGTAATTAAAAAGGCACTCACTAATATCAGTTTTCTGGGCATAGTAAATATTGGAATCAAGATACAACACCCGATAAGCAACGAACAGGAACGTTTCGCCTCCTAAATTCGCTAGTAGCCCGGTTGGAAGAGTAACGGATTACAAACGGGAGGGTTCGAATCTAACCAAAGACCGTCGTGTATAAAGTGCATGCTAAATCTGTCCTGCCCTCATGTTGGCGTGGTGTGGAAGTTTGTAGAGTGAGGTGCAGACGTCGTCATCTGAGCGTGGTTCAAAATGAGGAGGTGCCTGTCCTCGTAATTTTCCCTCCTGGCTACAGCGACCCTAAATAAAGCTCGAACGTTCAAACAACTTTGAAACTCAAGTGCTGAGATAAAGAGTGACGTGCTCTTTCTTTTGATTGGAGTCTCATAACAGATTGCGTCCATTAGGATGCATTGGAGACAGCCTCCACCCTCAAAGGTGTTTGTTTTAATTGAATGTTTTGCGGAAAGGATCTTCACGCGCGCCAAGGTCAGACAAACGAAATAGAACACATTCGTTTCATTGGAATCAAAGTGTGCGAAGAAAATGCGGAAAGTATACTTCAAGGGAAGGAACCGGTTCGCTGGCATTGGAGCAACGGTAAAGATCAATGAGGTGCACCGGTTATTGGCGTCCCTGAATTTTTCGGATGGATATGGCAACGAGGCGTTGTTCGCCGTCCACGTGACAGAGCCCAATTAACGTGCCACGCATTCTCCCGAGTTCTCGCGTCTCTTGGAAAAGGGCGGCGAGAAAGTGATGCAATTGATAGAGCAGCCTTTTAACAGGACGAGTGAAATAGCTCTATGCGCTTTAGGCAGTTGTTTAACACTAGAGCAACACAGTGGACTATTGGGGATGAACCAGGATCCCTTCCGAGGACAATTGAATCACGGTCAGATGACGAGGTCGACACTCCACTCTCCAAACTTCCACACCACGTCAAAGGGAGGGCATGACAGATATAACGTGCACCAGCCCCCGTGGGATGACCTTTGGCTGGACCCAGTTTCGGACTCGCAACCCTCCGGTTGCTAATCCGACTCATTTTTAATGTGCACACTCGACATTCTCTTTTAAATTCTGAATTAATATCGATGACATTCCATATCATGGTCACAGTTTGCTCGTGCCTAGTTAAGAAGGGCGTGGCTCAGTGGGTATGCCCGCTACTCTAACGACCTACAAGTTACAGGAGGCACAAGTTCGATTCCTCCCTAGGATTTATTTCTCTCTTCTGTGTCAGTAAAACTTTCATTGTGTGTCTGTTACTTGAAATTGTATGTCTTGTGTCTGGCACAGCATGGCCAAATATGGCCCTTGCGCCATAAAACCACAAAACAAAAACCAACCAACTGAGCTACCGCGACTCCTATGCGCATTGTGGGAAAATCAGGCACTGCGTGTGACCAAAAAGTTTAATTTTAACCCTCGTGGTGGTTGTCTGAACGAGGTATTTCTTCATTAGCGAAACTCACCAGGTCTCGAAGGACGAGATATCTCGTCATTAGAAAGAAAGTGACCAGATCTTGATCTCGTCATCATCAAAGTATGGGCTATATCTGACTTATAAAAACTTATCTGATCTTGATGAATGGTATCTCGTCATTAAAAAAATTGTTCAGATCTTGATATACGAGTATCTCGTCATTAAAATAATTGTTCAGATCTTAAGTTTTCTTACTTATGTTATTTGGCATACATAAATTACACCAAGTCTATTTTCCCGTGAGATCCGCAAAAACCAGCTCAGGATGGTGAATAAGCTGGTGTTGCGGACGGCCATACATGATGTGCTTGGGCGAAGCCTCAGCTGAGATTCATTTAGAGCGGAATGTTTGCTTCCACTTCTATCTTCATTGGCTTCAAATGTCCACATTTGAACTCCTTTTTAACTTAGGGCCAAAAATTATTTGTGTTTGGTGAAAAGAGAGAGCGACGAGTTAGCAATAAGGTATTCTAAAGCTATGCATTAGACACTTTTTGCCTCAGATCTAGTTGAATGAACGTCGCAATGGAGCAACACCGGCTTTTGGCGACTGTCCGGGATCCCTCCCGAAAAGAAAGATGCGACAACAACGCCTCGTAACTTTAGCTGGACCGAATTTCGAACTCACAATTCTCCGGTTGCTAATCCGTTAGTCTTCCAACTGGGCTATCGCGGCCCATCGTTTGAGTGAAATAAACAACCACTTCCTAGTCCCGAGGAACGTGTGCAACCGAAAGGGAAATCGGGCCATCAGCGGCCGTCATTAGGCAGCTCTGTTACATGGCGAGGAGCATTGTTACACACACAAACGAGACATTTATTTCCACGCCTCAAACAATGGACTCCTCTTTCGTTACTTTTGCTGCTCGCAGACCTTGAACCTCCGCTTGCATCCGAGTTGCAACAACCTTCTCACGTGCGGCGGATGCTTGCCACGGAATGTTGCCAAAATGGGATTAACCTGCTTTCGACAAAAGGAGCTTACATGCTAACCAATGAACGCACGTCGAAACGAATGTGCAGCCGGATTCATGTGAATCGGAGGAAAGTTACGCACTTTTTAAAGGCTCTTGCCATTGAATTCTTTAACCCTCCTGGTGGTTTATCTTCGAGTCTAAAACCACCCTGTAGTGTCCAGCCTCTGGTGCATAAACCTCTACTGTCACCAGTTCTGGGCCAAGGACAATTTGCCTTTCCCATTTGTATCTTCACCCCCCTTGGAGTAATAGGGCAATTTTGTCTTGACGAGATATCTTGTCTTTAGCGAAATTGAACAGATTTCGGACGAGATACTTCGTCGAAACACTTGTAGGGTTCAATAAAAGGTTCATATTAATGTGTTCAGCAAAACCTATATACTGAGATATACTTCTAATGTAGTCCCTCTCTGGCGAGGTGGCATTTGAGTCGCGTTGACTTGGAAGAGTCTATTCGTTTAATCAGGGAGCAGTTTAAGTGTAAACAAAACATCCACACAATTGGCCTGGTTTCTACTTCATCGTTCGGTTTCAGAGGCGATAGCAGCGATTGAAAATTTAATCACCCATGGCTATCACCACTCATGATTTTGCGTATGGTAACCCTTTCCCCTGACGAGCTCACCACCTCTCTACGAATGGACTCCTCCATCTGTCTTCTTACTTTAACTATAAGACGAATCATGTACTTGTTACCACTGATTTCAAGAAAAAAATTGAGTAGCAAATATAAATTAGTTCAAAGGAGAGTCCATTGAGGTTATTAAAGAACTGTATACCATAGAGTGGCAGTATCAACTTTCATTCCGCTTTCCTTTCATTAACCCTCCAAGCGGTTTTGGCGATTTTAGATCTGGTCAATTTTGCTAAGGACCAGGTATTTCATCTAGACAAAAGTGCCCTTTTACTTCAAGGGTCAATGAAGACCCAGGTTGAAAAAACAAGTTGTCCCTTGCCCAAAAGTGGTGATGGTTTGGAACCGGGTTTTGCACCAGGGGCTGGCTAATACGGGGCAGTTTTTGACGCGAAGATAAATCACCAAGAGGGTCGAACGCACTGTTAATATAATTTCACTATTTATTCTTTGGTAGACATGAGTTCAAAGAGTAGTGTGGTGCTATGGATTTATACCAGTCCCTACGACTATGGTAGGTAATTAACGTCGTACTGCAGCAACACAAAGGGCTATTGGCAACGGTCCATCCGGAAGGGAAAGATCCAATTTGAACCACGATCAGATGACAAGGTCAACACTTGAGCTGGCACCCCACTCTCCAAACTGGCACACCACGCCAACGTGAGGATGTTTGAGGTCACAAATTTTGAGTGCACCAGCCAACGAATACACGACGGTCTTTGGCTGGACCTCGCAACCCTCCTGTTGCTAATCCGTTGCTCTTCCAACTGGGCTACCGCGGTCCCTCTACGATGATATAGACCAGACAAAAAGATATTTCGAACAATGAAATATCTTTTTGTCTGGACCTGTGTCTGCATGAAAGCTGGCTTCCGTCCTGAGCTTGGGGTAACGCCCTCACTCAACGAAAATTCATTCCTCCACTCACTGTCTCTCTTCTTCCTTAGGGCAAGGCATGACCCCCTTTCACCTCGGGGGTACGCCCACTGCGCTAGCAACATTCGAGTTGTAGGCGACGCAGGTTCGATTCCTGCCTGGGTGTATTTCTCTCTTCTGTGTCAGTAAAACATTTATAGCATGCGTGTCTATTACTTGATATTGTATATCTTGTGTCTGGCGCAGGATGGCCAAATAATGCCCTTGCGCCATAAAACCCTCAAACCAACCAACCAATCCAACTGGGCTACCGCGGCCCCTTACCCTGGCTGTGTTTTTCCTCTTTTGGGCCATCCTTGATTGTGTATCTCCAGCACTCGAAGTTGGCCGTCTTGTGTTGGCCGAATATGGCCCTTGTGTCATAAAACCCGAATCGCAAATGCTGCCTTTTAGACAATGGCTGCCGATTCTCACCTCCGAATGACATCAGGCTGTGATGACTACTGAAACAAGGACTTGAGTCGGCATCCACTCGGGGTTATCGTCAGATGTTGAACGTGATGTCCCCGGGAGGCCCTCGTGTGGAAAGAAGCCCTCGATTGGCTACAAAGTGGCTACTGAGCGATGCTCGTGCGAGGTGTCAGCATTGGCCTCCTTTCGGAAGATCCATTATCCCGCTTTCCGAGAAGTGTCAGGAGGCTTTTTTCAAATCGGTAATTTAAAGGAATCGTTTAAAATTAAAACTCTCCCATGACGACATCGTGTGAGCATTTGAAAGTCAAATCAGGACATAAATCTATCCCGAATCGGTTTTCATCGCGGAATAATTGAGGCATTTGCATTCGCAGTTCAACCCTTGTGCCGCGATGGTCCAAATTGCCTTTCTGGGACGAAAGCTTGTTTATGACCCTTGGATGAAAAAAAGGGTTTATTTCTTCTCTTGCATCACCTTCTACTGCTCAAGTTACGAAGCAACCCCAGATAGAAAACCTGAAGCGAAAAGGACGATTTTTGCAATGCAAATCTCATTTGGACGGGAAGCTCGTTCCACCGCCAAAAACACTACTCTCCCTCGCTAATCCGATAGAAGAAATATAAAAGTACCAATGGGAACCCATTTATGGGCCCGGTATCATGTGACCAAAACTAGTAGTAACCTGACCCTTAGACTTCTGTCGTCTGCAACCGAACATTCATCATATGATTGGTCCACGGGACTGAAGGGGACACCCATCCATTGATTTCATCGTCTGATTGGTCCGCGCGACGCAGTAGAAGACTGGCGATTTTTGTAGACACTCTATAGAAATGCGTATTCACACATATGTCCTGTCATAAGATGTTATATCCGCCAAACGAGGCGACAAGATGCCAAATTGACCAACCAGTCGATTTTCCTAGAGAAGTCACGTGACTACTAGTCGACATATACTTTTTGAAGCTCCTCTCAACAGCAATGTTCAGTCTACTTACATCTCACGTCTGGCGTGTGAAAACTAATGCAAATCCAAATGCGTGCGTATCAGTTGTAGGTATGCATCTCCTCAATGTCACAATAGCCCGCTGTGTTGCTCCAGCGCCTACCGCAGTGCCGCGTTTAATTGAAAAACGGACGTCATTTCTTTGGATTGGTTTTCGAAGAGGAATCGCGTGTCAGGGTTAGCGTGCGGTCGATTTTGATCAGCTTGTATAAAAAGCTTTTTCTGTCAAGCTGTAGGTGGCTGTAGTGTTTTTGTGGTGTAACGTGCTTCCTGTATGTGTATTCCACCTTAAAATGAAATAGACGGAGCATGTCTTCATGTTATTTCTTCCTGTTGCTCGGTTTGAAGATCTGTCACGTGGTTGTGGCTAAAAGCATGAATCCTAAATTATTGATTGGTTAAAGTGATTATCCACCGTGATCAAAAACACTAGGCTGCGCTTCCATAGCCAATCGGCAAAGTCGATTTGTGATTTACACTTCAGAGATCTTCGGACAGCGACTCCGTCCATTTCATTAGAAGGTCGATGGTACTGTAACGGCGGCTAGAGAAACGATCACCACGCCAGCGTGGGAAAATGAAAAGTCTTGTTGACTCAGGTGTTGAGAGGAAAAGCCCACACTCCATAACGACCACCCGAAAACATCTTAATGATTTCTTAACGACAGCCAGCCAGCAGGGGTCGGAAATCGCTGTGGTTTCAAAACAAAGGGCAGGCGCCTTTCTGTCGCTCTCTTCGACATTTCGAGACCAAGAAGATTGATATAAATGATGATGAGTTTCCGACAGGGTTTGATGGACCCTTTCAAGTCCGCCGAAGTCTGTCGTAAAAGTTGAGGGGAAAGACCAACATGAGACAGCCAATCAAGAACGTGAGAAATCTTCAACACCCAATCCAGCACCGACTAAAAGGCGGACCAGAAACGGAAAGGAGGAGTCGATAAGCACCCAACATATAGAGTTTTTGGAGATATCATCAGAGAAGAGAGATCACGAGAGAGAGAGATCACGAGAGGAGAGACGGAGACAGAGGATCACAGAGGATCAGAGAGCTTGGAGAGAAGCGGTCAACAGAGACCGTTTTTGGAGCTTGGTGAATATCCGTTCACTGTTGTGCATTTATCCCACCTTGGGATCCTATACTCGCCGGAGTATTTTAGTGAGAAAGGCTCGACCGTAGCCGTAAAGGAGAACCCTCCTAGAGATCCGTGTAACTGCTCATCCTAGTAGTGATCCTGTCCGGAAAGACTGAGATTTCCTGCCTTGGAACTCTGTACTCATTCGAGTAATTTTGTGTTGAGAATAGGCTCACCCGTAGCCGTGCGTTAGACTTCCCCGAGCGAAATTGTGAGGCTCGCCAGCAGCCCTAAGCGCCTCGATAGAACTTTGGACCTTCCAAGGAACTAATATTAATGAACTTTACATTCATTTTTGTACAAATTGTAAAATAAACCAATTTAGTCCAGAATCGGATATTTTCAATGGTAACTAGTCTAGCTACCCGTGAATCAAGACGTTACAGTACTTATATGGACGTGCCATCACTTGGCTTGTTTTTCCCATACGATTTCAGCATGTCACCAATAAAAATTCCACGGAATATGTGTATTCCTAATTGATGTTTGATAGTTGATTGATCAAAGTTGGTTAAACTCCAAACGTCGCCAAAACGGCGATGAACTGTATATTAAGGTAAGCGAGATGTTTCAGATGTGACCATTTGGTTAGTGGAAACGAAATCTGCGTTTTCTGTCGGGTTTGTTTGTTTACACTGAAAATCCTTCTGATAGAACTTTATTTTTATTGAACTCATTTTATTAAGGTTTTATTAATTATATGTCTCGAAAGGACCCAGTCAATAACCTCCAACCCATTAACTTTTTTTATCTCTTAATTTACCGATGGAGGCGACCATTTAAGGTCCGGTCTCCCAAGACTTCCAAAGGATAGGGCAAGCGTTTTTCACCCCATAATAATCCGCATTGATAATAATCCGCATTGATAATAATCCGCATTCATAATAATCCGCATTGAATTGTATTCTTTCAACAGAGATTAAGGACTAATTAATATTAACTACAAGTTTAAAAATAAAACAGATAATTTTTTAAGCGATTCCAATTTACTGCCTCCACTTTCGGTGATAAGAATTTCAACGAAAAGGATTGGCTGACAGCGCGGCTAATGGTAACCACATGCTCTCTTTCCTTTTTGACCCCACTTCATCGTAGGTAGTTGAATTAACGTCGAAGTGGGGCAACACAACGAGCTATAGAAGGAAAAATCCGAGGACAACACCACGTAATTTTGAACCACGGTCAGATGACGAGATCAACACCTCAGCTAGAACCCCATTCTCCAAACTTCCACGCCAACGTGAGGATATTTGAGGCCACGACAGATCTAACGTGCACCAGCTTCCTTTGTACACGACGGTGTTTGGTTGGAACCGCTATTTTTAAGAGTTAGAAGCTCAAAAGTAAGCGAAACAGCCTGAGGAGAATTGCGTAGCCGTGGATATTCAGTAGAAAGCTGTTGCGTTTTCTTGGAAGTTTGGAGAGTGGGGTACTCGTCATCTGACCGTGGTTTAAAATTTCGTGGTGGTATTCTCGGATCTTTCTCTTTGGGTTTAATACCGGACTGTCGCTAATAGCCCGTGTGTTGCTCCAATGCGACGTTAAGTAAACTACCTACCTACCTGGTGCGTTTTCAAATTTTGGAATCGTGACTTCAGAGGCTCTAACGGAGAAATGTGTTCTGCTACTGCAGGAGCACATGCGAAAGCATGCATCAGTGTTCTAAGTGGTTGTACTGCCTACTAAGAACCACCTGCGCTCCTTATTTAAACTTCCACAGTTACCCTTCTGTCTGATGGCAACCGGTGCAGTGTCGCCACTTCAGTTCAAAGACTTTTTTATCTATCGTTTTGTTTTTACTCACTGGTTCGGTAGCTCTGGATGTATCTTTTCCAGGTCACTTCAGGGGCACAGTGGGTATGCCCATTGCGCTAGCAACCTGCGAGTTGCAGGCGGCGATGGTTCGATTCCTCCTTGGGTATATTTCTCTCTTCTGTGCCAGTAAAACTTTCATCGTGTGTGTATGTCCATTACTTTAAATTGCATGTCTTTTGTGTGGCGCAGCATGGTCAAATTGACGCCATAAAACCCCAACCAACACCTTCACTGCAAAGCAGCCGCTGAAAATCTTCCGGTTTCTTATACTTTGCATATCTTTGGTAGAAGGGCCATGGTAGCCCAGTTGGAAGAGTATCGGAATAGCAACCGGAGTGTTCGCAATTAGGTTCAATCAAGGACCGTCTTATACACGGAGCTGATGGACGTTAAATCGGCCTCAAATATCCTAACGTTTTCGTGGCGTGGAAATGTGGAGAGTGTTATACCAGCTCAGGTGTTGATCTCGTCATCTGACCGTGGTTCAAAATGGCGAGGTGTTGTCATAGGATCTTTCCCATCGGCATGGATCGTCGCCAACATCCCGCTGTATTTCACCGCGACTTTAACTACCTACACCTACCTATGGTAGAATTTTGTGGATCAGCGAGTTCTCTCTTCTGGTGAACACAATTATTTGTTTAGCTTCTCAAGAGCAACAACACGTGCGAGGTGAAGGACCTTATTTGGGGGATGGGGTACGTTGGTGCTCGTTCGTTTGATTCCAAATCAATTGTTAGAGCACATATCGGTTCCCGCAGTCCACTTCCGTCCACCAGGGGTCAGCGTCTCGCGTGACCACCAGGGGCGTCGTTAACAGGTGGTTCGCGCAACACGGAACGGCCGGCGTAATTCGAAAAGCGTGAACGGTCCACTCCGACTGACCGCTGCGATAAGACCCGCTTGTAATTGGTTCCTCAAATTCTGCTCACTCCGAAAGTGGACCACAGCGTCTGGTCTATTCGAATTCTCTTTTTCCACGAGATACTATCTCTCGGAAAGAGAGAGAAAAAAATAATTACATAGAGAGAGACATTCGGAGTCCTCAAAAATTATCTTTTTTCACCCGCGATTGAATTAATTAGCTGGTAATAATCGAGCCTTTCGATTTTGTTCGAGGATCACTCCAATGAAAGGGCAATCATCTAATTTAAATTTTCAACGAACGAGTTTTTTCTCAATTGACCTATTATCTCCCAACTCCAATGAATCATTGCGAGTATAAACGAATCTTTTTCCAAATATTAACTTTAACAAACAGCCCTCGGCGTGGCTTCGTTGCGTCGTAGGATTCGGCATGTGATGCAAAAACGACGTCTCTGCCACAACGACTCGCAGATGCAGCAAGGGAGTGGCCCCAAGAAACCGGAGGAGAGTTGGATTAATTCAATTGATTCAGTTGGGTTCTCTTTTGTTTCGATGCCATTCAACTGAATCTCCAGCCGAGATCTTGGTTCCACATATGCGATTTACCTACAATTATCTGAACGTCCATTATACCTAAAGACTGCGCCCTTATTTTAAAAATACATGGGGCATTTCCGGAGTTGTAAATGCAATGACCCCGTGATATATCGCGCTTCTAGGAGGACAAGAAAACACTTTATGTAACGATTGAAGGAATACCGAGAAAAAAATGTACTTAGAGAAAAAATAATTATATTACGCTTTGTTTAGGTTAGTTATACACTAGAAGATTTTTTTAAATTTTGACTTTAAAAATCCAGTTTTTGTACAATAGGTTTATGCTTAAAATCATTTCAGCGTGAAAAAGTCAGATAAAGCTAATCATTGTTTGGATATAATTAGCTAATTAGTATGTTTTTTGAAGAGTGATATCTCAAATTCTACTTTGTTCAGAAAGACAATTCCCGTCAAAAATTATTTCTGTATAATATTATTCTTCACGTTTGACCCTCAATCGAGTTTCCAGAGTAAATAGGTTTTTTACAGTTTTTTCACCAAAAAATTCAAAACTCTTTTCAGGAATTTTAACATCTAACAATCAACTAAAATTGCATTTCTTTACTAATAACTCTGATTGAGGGTCAAAACATCCACTATATTACATAGATTATAAGGATACAAAAGTAATTACAATAGATCAATATTCATTGTCGAGTTTTATCATCGTTTGAACAAATCATCATATTTTAAAAACCCTGTTCGTCAGAAATTGAGTTTAATGTTTTGGAAACATGTTTGTAGATGGTGAGAATACGTAATTGGAAAAATATTTACAAGATCTTGGTGTCGTTTTGAAATCTAGGTACTGGAAAATATTTACAAGATCTTGGTATGAATTGGAATCTAAGGTATAGACAAATATTTTAAAGCAATAACGAATCTATATTTTGGTCGATTTTCATTATTTCTAGTGTGTATACACACCTTACATTTAGAATAATGCAGTTGTTGGTTATTCCTCTGGTCTAGAAAATGCTAAACCATGTCCATAAGAGCTTGACAGAAGCTGAATTATCTTGGTTCAATCAATGTTTGACACGAGAGGAACAAGACGATGAAGCTTTTTCTCCAGGTGGGCCCACTTCTGAGTCTCGCAAAGCAGTTTGCGATGACCAAACTGAAGGGATTTCACTTAGTTTTTATTAAATGGAAGTTATAAAAAACTGCAACAGTTTCGTATAAAGGATAGATCATTTGGTATTTTTTGCCTTCCTCTGGAGGTCCCAACTTGATGTCAGTAGATGCCTCTACGGAAATTCCCTTTGTTGTCATTTTAAAGCACCCTTCCTGGCGATCTTACAAAGGAGTATCAAAAAGTAATGTGAATTTTTGATTGACAGAAAAACGTGCAGAGATAAATATATGAAAATTTATTATGTTTGACAAATCGTATCACATCATCATTCGACAAAAGAACCATAGTGGTCTAAGCATTTATTCCAACGTGGCACCCAATCATCCATGCCCTTTTCAAAGAAATCTTGCTCCAGGTTCCCTAACCAGGTAAGTGTTGTGCCTCTTCCAGTGTATGGAAACGCTGCCCACGGAGGTGTTTCTTCAGGGGCCAAACAAATGGTACTCCAAAATGGTAATACTGATCACTGAACCATATGAGCTATTCAATGCATTTGCAATATCATGCAACCTCACTCTTCTGTCTTCACGAATCATGGCATCGACGACAGCCACATTCGTGTCGTTACACGACACATACACTTGTTTCTGCGACATAACACTCTCTCTATAGACTTCCAACATTTCTCGATGAATATTACATGTTATTTCCGAGTGGCCCATAAGAAACGAATGACACCTCCTCCTTGGAGTAATGCTCAAGTCGATGCGCCATCTTTGATTTGCTCTAATCTCCAGACGGGTTGACGTAGAAGTTTCTACAAGCCGTCACACTTCTATCACCTTGGTACTTGCAACATATAAAAAAATTAATTAGCTACACGAAAAACTCTGAGTTTTAGAGACAAATTCACCTTACTTTTTGATATAACCTTGTAGTTTCGTCTCCCGTATCGCATCCCATTCGTTCTCTCACTGCTTCACACTAAATTGAAAAACCAAGTTTTCCTCGAGTACTCCTATAATATAAGGACTTCTCTTCATTATGTCCGATGGCTGTAAAGGAATGTGATACATTTTAAGGAGTCACATAGTCAAACTAGTTCAAGTTTGGAAGGAGGACTAAGGAGTCACACTGTTAGTCAAACTAGTTCTATTGCTTGTTGGAATTCTAAATTAGGTTGACGAATACCTTCGCTCGCCACCTTATTCACGATAGATAATTTCTTTCCAAAGATTGATACACATAAACGAACCCTATACTGTTGGAATTTTTAATTTTAAAAACTACTTTTCGGCTTTACATGGAAAGAGTCAAACTTCGAAAACAACATTTCTTTAAAAAATTATTTCCAATGGCAGGTTTTACCAATGCACAAACATCAGAGACACCAATGCAAACAGACATGAATACAAAGGAAAAGAAGTCATGGCCTCAATCGGTTTTTCACTTTCCTGTAGCCTTCTACGATGGCACCTCCATTGCAGTGGTCTTTATCCATGATGAAATGTCTTCTACAGAGGACAGGTTATGGTCAGGCATAGCACCAATAAGGGGGTTGGTATTGGGGTTTTATGGTACAAGGAACATATTGGGCCAGACACAAGACATATAATATCAAGTAATAGACGCACACAAAATGAAAGTTTTACTGACACAGAAGAGAGAAATACACCCGGGGAGGAATGCACCTGGCAAGAATCAAACCTGCGCCGCCTACAACTCGAAGGTTGCTAGCGCAGTGGGCATACCCTCTGAGCCACAACGGCCCCCCAATAAGAGGGAGATAGTCATTCTGAAAACAACATAATTGATTAGAATTTCATTTCTGTATCCAAATTATTACACGTAGAAAAAAGGCTTACTGTCCACCGTTGTGTCTATGAAAGTGCCCTACAAATTTCTAAAATGGACTGTATTGCGAAGGGCGCATGTAAAAGCCACACTGTAATTCGAAAACACCACATTTATTAAAGCTACAAATTTACACTTCGACCGTTGAACTGTTTTCTAAAAATTTTATCGTTCTTCCAAAATCAGAATTCTAATTCTAAAATTGAAAAACATACGCGGGACGTACTCTCCAAACTTCCACGCCAACGTGAGTACATTTGAATCCTTGACAGATATAACGTGCACCAGCCCCCACGCACACGACCGTCTTTGTTTGGATGGACTCGCAACCCTCCGGTTGCTAATCCGCTACTCTTCCAACCGGGCTACCGTGACCCTCCGCTGTCAAGGAAAGCCGCCATAAGGTGGGTGACACACGAGGCGTTCGTTTCAAGACGCGCGACTCGGGTCGGGTGATCTGGTGGGTCAATAGATTTCTACCGCACCTGTCACACGGGGTAAGGCTGCTCGTCAAATCGCACTCGACGGTCGCCCATCCGCTACCCACTCGCGATTTACAAGTCACCCCCAACCTATTGTTTTCTTTGGTGAGTGACTTAAGTACCCATTGGCAATTAATTAATTAACGTCACACTCTAGAGCAACACAACGGGCTATTGACGGTCCGGGATCAGTCCCTAAGGAAAAGATCCGAGTCATTTTGAACCACGGTCAGATGACGAGGTCAACATCTCAGCTGGCATCCCCACTCTCCAAACATCCACACCACGCTAACGTGAGGACATTCGAGGCCACGATAGGTTTAACCTGCACCATCCTCCTTTGTACACGACGGTCTTTGAACTCACAACCCTCACAAGTCATATGGTGACGAAAAGAAGAAACGAAACCCGGGTGGCCGCGCTTCACATAACGCCCCGTGTGTCACCACTTCTTGGGGTGCTTTTACTTGACAAGATTGGGAATCACCTAAGGAGGCGAGACCTCGAAAAAGAACTGAGAGTCTTCCGATACATTTCTCTGATCCCAGGATTCCCTGGATTCGAGTCTTTTAGCTTTCTTTCAGAGTCCATTGCTATTGTTTATGGGCAAGCCGATGCAATTACACCATGCTTAGTCGTTAAAACGGGACTTGTCTGTTATGTGTACAGAGACCAACTGTAAATAGCCGCTCCGCACTTCCTATTTTAAAGTGTTGCTAATTTTGTGTTTGGGCTGTTGAATTGTTTTTCCGAGACCATTTGTCATGTCACAAATGACTCAAAGTGTTGCATGCTATATTGTAGAAAAAGATACAAAAGCACCAAAGATATAAAACTACATTCAAACACGCTAATAGTTTAGTTGTGTCCATTTCAGAGTCAGATGTCGCCGTGTGCATTTTGTAGTTTGGTGGTGTCGATTGTTTTCTCGCTGTACTGCTGTTCTTCAGGATGGTAATCGATGAGCAGCTACTATTGCAGGGCAGGTGAATATAGGATTTTCGTTTACTTCTTAATCCTCCAACTGGTTTGACGAGATATATCGTCCACCAAGATCTATCTGTTTTTTAGTGACGCTATATCTCGAGTTCAATTACAATGTTTATACGTTCTAGTTCCATCACTATTCATTTTCATGCCTTCAGAATGTCCTGTTCTCAGTCTGGATAATGTGGTGGTGTTTCTCCTACCACTGTTGATTTCACAAATCTGTTGTTTTATTTTAAATTTTTTGTGATTGTTTGAGTTTTACCAAAGCATTAGCACCAGTAAGAGTTATTTGAGTTTGTTCAGCATTCAATTCTCTGGCTTCCTTTTCCCCCAATTGATCCGCAGTTTCGTTTTCTTCTTAATCCTCCAACTGGTTTCGAAGAGATATATCGTCCACCAAGATCTATCGGTTTTTTAATGACGCTATATCTCGTCTAACTGTTGATATATCTCGATAAAACTGTCCTATTACTCCAAGGAAATGATGATACAAGCGGGTAAAGCAGTGTCCTTTACCAAGAACTGCTGACAATTGGAATCAGATCTTTGCATCCGAGACTGGTCAATACAGGGCAGTTTTTGACCCGAAGGTAATAATAACTTAGTAAATACTTTGACAGGAATTCGAAATATGTCCGAAGCTCAAAGATAATTTTCTTTAAATAGTATTAAAAGTGATCCTAAGGCTTCTCGATGTTCCCAAATTGATACTTTAGTAGCGGAAGAAAACCAACTTGTATTGAATATTAAAGGCAAAAGCATCAAGTTTGATGAGGAGTAAGGATTGAAGGGTTAAGACGCGAAACCAGCTTTCCGCTGACAGATCTCCCGGACTAATTGGCACTTGGAGAGACACAGTCGAGGAAGTGGCGAGGCCGAAAAGGAAACATTTAGCATAAGAGTTTCCCCCAAACACACGAAAAAAGATTTCGCTCCGAGATGTGACCCCTATTCCTAGCGATGTGGACAAAGCGGCATTGATATGCGGGCCTCCTCTAATCTGAATACGTGCTTAAAAGCGCTTTCAATTACGACTAAACGCCGGAGGCGACCAACACAAGAGAGGTGTCAACATATGGAAATATGTCCGTCGTTGCTTCAGTGCGAATGGATCTGAGTTAGAGGATGAGTCTTTGGAAAAAGAAAAGGACTCGCTGGAGTTGCTCAAACTCCTTTTACAGCAGAATACCTGATGACATTGTTTCCGTGACCAAGTTAAGGAACCCCTTGGTACATCCCTCTTTCATATTTGAATTTTCGTTTTGAGAACACCAAAGGCACGTATCCAGGAAATAATTTCGGGAATGGGAGGGCAATATTCTCCCCCTATTTCTATCAAAAAGCCGTAATACTAAATGGGTTAATGGTTCAAATAACTTAAAATATTAGGTTCCGTGATTTTTTGACTGTTTTCACAGAACATATCTACTTGAATTTTACCTGTACCCTCCAGGTCTTCTCGCCGAAAACCACCCTGTAGTGGCCATCCTTTGGTGCAAAAACCTGTTCCAAATTGTCATCAATTCTAGGCAAAAAAAAAGAGCAATTTGTTTTTCCTTCCTTCCCCTTGGAGTAATGGGCAGCAAAACTGACCACATTTTGATGGAGCTTGGATTCGAAACCACTTGAAGGGTTGAAACAGCTCCAGTGTGTACTTTTGATTGTTCGCTTAAAATATTTCGTGGAGGGCTAGACGTGGCTGATTCCATTAGCATATTTTTGATTGTTTTTAACGCTTAAAATAATTCGGGCGCTTCCCCTGAAAACGTGTTCGGTCTCGTCCAGGAGAATAGACCAGGTTTTTTTTCGTCTTTTCCAATTCCTTCCCTTTACACTTTTCAGACCTGTCCTGTTTTTCTACTTGCGGGTTTAACAAAACTTGCATTGGGATCAATCAAACGTCAGCAATTACTTTTGAAATAACAGAAACCTTTTGGGGATGTGCTCAAACTTAACAATGGTGCTCTTTGATCGTAGCTCGGGGCTCTGCAGGCGTAGTGTGTGAAGAATAAAACAGAACTTTTAAATATGTTTAAAAATATGTTTCGACGGAAAACAACGACGCGCACACGAGTACAAAAACATGGTCGTTTGAAATATTATACGTAATTATCTTTTCAATACTCCAAAGTCAAGCATCAGAATACTTATTCGTATTTTCATGTTCCACCGTTCGCTCTCTCATTGGGATAATCTGGTGAACCAGAATATCGTGCAAACCAGAATACACGCGCGCGCATGTTTCTGGGCTTATCTATTTTATACCAAATGTCATCAAGTTCTTGTGATTCTGATAAGATCAGTGGTACAAATTCTTGCAATTCTGTATCACATTATCTGTTCTCAACAGCCTTGAACGGTGTCGCTGTATCTCTACTTTGTTCTAATATCTTATCTATGCTTTTTCTAGCAATCAGGTTTTTTTAGCTTTTTTAAGATTGTTCCGGTCCTTGTTTTTTTAATGAATCTGTCCCCCGCCTCCCCTTGCACTTTTGGTGTCGGATGATCATGCAAGCAGTTTCCTAAACTGAATAAACTGTCTCGAAAGCGTGAAGGAATTTATTTTCAAAAATATTTTACCGGTAGGTAATTAACGCTGCACTGGAGCAACCCTACGGGCTATTGGCGAAGGTCCGCGATCCATGCCTCATCCAAGGACAACGCTTCGTCATTTTGACCACGGTCAACAACACTTGAGCCGGCACCCAACTATCCAAACTTCCACACCACGGCAACGTCAGGACATTTGAGCGCACGGCAAATTTAACATGCACCAGCCCCCGTGTACACGACCGTCTTTGACTGGACCATGTTTCGAACTCGCAACCCTCCGGTTGCTAATCCATCCAACTGAGTTACGGCTTCCCACCACCAGGAGGGCTAAATCCTAAAGCAAATAAAGCTGAAATGTCATAACTACGAAAACCGGTGACGATGTTTCGGTAGCGGTGATTCTCACCAGAAGCACCGGTGTTTCGTTATCGATTTTCAAACCGCCGAAGAAGTGTCCATTTGGAGCAGTGGAGGAACGGGTTCTTGCGATAAGCGTTGGCAAACGTGACCCGATTCCCTATCAGAACAGACTGCCATAAAAGATGAGTCTTCCTCGTACACAACGCACTTGGAAGAGATCCCGAATGCAAATAAGACATTCTACTTCAACACTTGATGCGGAACCTTTCTTCATCTAATTGTTGGAGGCACATTATTTTTTTAACGTATTCCTTAGATCAGCTGTGTATAGACTTTCCCTCACGAAACATTTTTAAAATTTCAATAGAGAAACGAAATTTCGTTTCTCTATTGGTCCTATAGACCATATTCAATAGAAATATTTCCTAAGAGTTAACCGCGGCCACAATGTTAATATTTTTCTTGCTGCTGATGTAATTAAGATAGAATGCCAAGTTTTTCCGTTATTTTTGTATTGTACATACATATTTCAATACCCATAAAAGCTTTGGTTTAATCTGTATTTTAATCCTAGGATGACTTGATCCAAATTTCAAGTATTGTTTCTTTGATAGTGTTCTTGAAAAGGTGGCAAAAAAGTGACTTAGAGGCGCGAGTTTGGGGGGGCAAGGTGAAATTGTAAAACATTTTCTGAAATAGAGATTTCTAATTTCCCAAAGTTATTTAAAACGGATCTATAAACAATAAGAGCTATTAAAAAACTCTGTAGTGACTCCCGAAATTGAATAAACATCATAAAAACATTTCTCTTTAAAAGCCCATAATTCTGAAATAAACTATAATTTGGGCTTAGTTTTTATAAAAATAGTAAAACCCCATTTAAAAACATACTAGACCAGAACAACCTCTAAATCGAGGGGCGCTGAAATAAGAACAATTTGTGTTTTGTTTTTCTGAAGGCTCATTTGTCTCATTATTCCTACGTTTCGTGCTCTGAATATCGTGATTTAAACTCAATTTTTCCTATTAGTATCGCGCATCTTATTGTCGATCATTGTTTTAAATCATATTTTTATGTTCTAGTTTTGTCCTCCTGTCTTTGTGATCGACATTGTCTATTTTGAATTTAATTTTCATCTCATACATACTTTTTAATCATTTCATATATTACAGTCATATTTTCTACTTTTCCTAGTCACCAATAGCCCGTTGTGTTGCTCCAGTGGGACGTTAATTAAAATACATACATACCTATCTACTTTTTCTAATACTATAATACTTTTTAATGTTGATTTGATTGTTTACCTGACATGATTTTTTTAAAAACGTCTATTTAAACTTTCACTTGAACTTGCGTTTAGCGCAGCTTTCCCATTACTGCTCCCTGCGCCATTCAATTTAAACCAGCCAACCTATTAATATCGCAAATTTTCAAATTTATTTTGTGACGTATGATCTTAAAAATGTAAATAATATAATTCTTCTATCGTAATACAGCTCAGAAAACCGATACTGGTGTTTCGGTGACGGCAGTTCTCAATAAACCGGTATTTCATTTCGCGTTCTTGAACCCTGATCTTCCCTGAAATAGAACTGAGAACTTTTATCCAGCTAATCTGCGTAGACGTGAAGAAACCTGGTAAACTCAAAAGCCCGATATGAGCACATGCAAGGCTCGAACTCGCAATCAGTCGCCGCTTTCCCTACGAGTACTCTAACCACTCAAGTGATCTACCTCTGGATCAGAAGGAGCACGTGTCACAAGGTCAGGTACTGTGATGTGATCTTAGCTATAACTCAGATCGGCAGAAGCACATATCTCTAAGATTCATAAGCAAGATATCCTTCTTTACTCATCTTGTGCTCTAATTTGTTAAAAGTTATTTAACCCTCTAATGATCCACATTATTCTACATCGATTATGAAAGACACCACATGTGTTCTTTAAAGCGCGACCTTCTCTGCTTTGAACTTAGTTGGAAGTTTTGTGTTTAGAGCCGTTGCAGGCCCTTACGAAAAATTCTACACAATTCTATAAAAATTTCTAGAACTTCTCCGTAGAATTCTATAGAAATACATTTTTATAGAATCAGAACTCGTTTTCTCTATAGAACCAAAGATCATTTTCTCTATATAATTCTATAGAAACGAAATTTCGTTTATAGAAATCTCTATACTAGAATTCTATGGAAATCTATACAATTATTTTGTAAGGGTGTAGTCGAAAATAGCCGTAGAGGTATATTTGACATTAAGTGTCATCGCACGTTTCTTTCTAAATTTGGCAGTCGTGTAAAAAATTCTCTTTAGGTACCCAGAGAACATAATTGAACATGATTTCTCAGAAAGAAAATGGACTTTTGAACGGTTAAGAATTTAACACTACTGGGGGTTTCGACGTGATATCTCGTGCATCGTGATGTGACAAATTTTGCTGCTGACGAGATATCTCATCCATCACGATCAGACAAATTTTTTTGATGGCGAGATATCTCTTCGTCAAGATATTGCCGATTTTTTTTCCATGCTGAGATCAAGATCTAGTCATTTGTTTCTCCAGCGCCGAGATATCTCATCCATCAAGATCTGGTGAATTTTTGCTAATGGCGAAATACCTCGTCGACCAGGGGGGTTAAGCAATGACATCCGTAATAAATTACAAGAACGAAATCCATAAGATCAAGCACTAAGTACAAATGCAAATTCATGAAGTAAATCAAAACAGACACGTAATAATATAACACATGAGACGACATGAGCTGCTGTCAACTGATGTGGGGAATTCTGGAAATGAAGCAAGCCTGTTACCAGAATAGTTGTTCGTGGTCGATCCACAACTGTTGTCATCTTAGTTGAGTGAAGCTTCCGATTTTGTATTTCTGTAGTAATGAATACTTCTTCAATCTCATGTGAGTGTAAGAATCACTTGCCTTTGAAGTCGGAGATTAATGACTCAACTAGTTTTTGAAGCCACACTACAAAGATGCATCCATTGTGCCTCTTTTGCATGTTATTTTAAATTTAGATAGGAAATACAAATGAATGACATTCTTTTCAAAATCATCCTTACACCGGCGAGCAAAACAAGTAACAGTAAACAGTGAAGAAGCAGTTAGAAACAAGTAACAGTAAACAGTGAAGAAGCAGTTAGAAACAAGTAACAGTAAACAGTGAAGAAGCAGTTAGAAACAAGTAACAGTAAACAGTGAAGAAGCAGTTAGAAACAAGTAACAGTAAACAGTGAAGAAGCAGTTAGAAACAAGTAACAGTAAACAGTGAAGAAGCAGTTAGAAACAAGTAACAGTAAACAGTGAAGAAGCAGTTAGAAACAAGTAACAGTAAACAGTGAAGAAGCAGTTAGAAACAAGTAACAGTAAACAGTGAAGAAGCAGTTAGAAACAAGTAACAGTAAACAGTGAAGAAGCAGTTAGAAACAAGTAACAGTAAACAGTGAAGAAGCAGTTAGAAACAAGTAACAGTAAACAGTGAAGAAGCAGTTAGAAACAAGTAACAGTAAACAGTGAAGAAGCAGTTAGAAACAAGTAACAGTAAACAGTGAAGAAGCAGTTAGAAACAAGTAACAGTAAACAGTGAAGAAGCAGTTAGAAACAAGTAACAGTAAACAGTGAAGAAGCAGTTAGAAACAAGTAACAGTAAACAGTGAAGAAGCAGTTAGAAACAAGTAACAGTAAACAGTGAAGAAGCAGTTAGAAACAAGTAACAGTAAACAGTGAAGAAGCAGTTAGAAACAAGTAACAGTAAACAGTGAAGAAGCAGTTAGAAACAAGTAACAGTAAACAGTGAAGAAGCAGTTAGAAACAAGTAACAGTAAACAGTGAAGAAGCAGTTAGAAACAAGTAACAGTAAACAGTGAAGAAGCAGTTAGAAACAAGTAACAGTAAACAGTGAAGAAGCAGTTAGAAACAAGTAACAGTAAACAGTGAAGAAGCAGTTAGAAACAAGTAACAGTAAACAGTGAAGAAGCAGTTAGAAACAAGTAACAGTAAACAGTGAAGAAGCAGTTAGAAACAAGTAACAGTAAACAGTGAAGAAGCAGTTAGAAACAAGTAACAGTAAACAGTGAAGAAGCAGTTAGAAACAAGTAACAGTAAACAGTGAAGAAGCAGTTAGAAACAAGTAACAGTAAACAGTGAAGAAGCAGTTAGAAACAAGTAACAGTAAACAGTGAAGAAGCAGTTAGAAACAAGTAACAGTAAACAGTGAAGAAGCAGTTAGAAACAAGTAACAGTAAACAGTGAAGAAGCAGTTAGAAACAAGTAACAGTAAACAGTGAAGAAGCAGTTAGAAACAAGTAACAGTAAACAGTGAAGAAGCAGTTAGAAACAAGTAACAGTAAACAGTGAAGAAGCAGTTAGAAACAAGTAACAGTAAACAGTGAAGAAGCAGTTAGAAACAAGTAACAGTAAACAGTGAAGAAGCAGTTAGAAACAAGTAACAGTAAACAGTGAAGAAGCAGTTAGAAACAAGTAACAGTAAACAGTGAAGAAGCAGTTAGAAACAAGTAACAGTAAACAGTGAAGAAGCAGTTAGAAACAAGTAACAGTAAACAGTGAAGAAGCAGTTAGAAACAAGTAACAGTAAACAGTGAAGAAGCAGTTAGAAACAAGTAACAGTAAACAGTGAAGAAGCAGTTAGAAACAAGTAACAGTAAACAGTGAAGAAGCAGTTAGAAACAAGTAACAGTAAACAGTGAAGAAGCAGTTAGAAACAAGTAACAGTAAACAGTGAAGAAGCAGTTAGAAACAAGTAACAGTAAACAGTGAAGAAGCAGTTAGAAACAAGTAACAGTAAACAGTGAAGAAGCAGTTAGAAACAAGTAACAGTAAACAGTGAAGAAGCAGTTAGAAACAAGTAACAGTAAACAGTGAAGAAGCAGTTAGAAACAAGTAACAGTAAACAGTGAAGAAGCAGTTAGAAACAAGTAACAGTAAACAGTGAAGAAGCAGTTAGAAACAAGTAACAGTAAACAGTGAAGAAGCAGTTAGAAACAAGTAACAGTAAACAGTGAAGAAGCAGTTAGAAACAAGTAACAGTAAACAGTGAAGAAGCAGTTAGAAACAAGTAACAGTAAACAGTGAAGAAGCAGTTAGAAACAAGTAACAGTAAACAGTGAAGAAGCAGTTAGAAACAAGTAACAGTAAACAGTGAAGAAGCAGTTAGAAACAAGTAACAGTAAACAGTGAAGAAGCAGTTAGAAACAAGTAACAGTAAACAGTGAAGAAGCAGTTAGAAACAAGTAACAGTAAACAGTGAAGAAGCAGTTAGAAACAAGTAACAGTAAACAGTGAAGAAGCAGTTAGAAACAAGTAACAGTAAACAGTGAAGAAGCAGTTAGAAACAAGTAACAGTAAACAGTGAAGAAGCAGTTAGAAACAAGTAACAGTAAACAGTGAAGAAGCAGTTAGAAACAAGTAACAGTAAACAGTGAAGAAGCAGTTAGAAACAAGTAACAGTAAACAGTGAAGAAGCAGTTAGAAACAAGTAACAGTAAACAGTGAAGAAGCAGTTAGAAACAAGTAACAGTAAACAGTGAAGAAGCAGTTAGAAACAAGTAACAGTAAACAGTGAAGAAGCAGTTAGAAACAAGTAACAGTAAACAGTGAAGAAGCAGTTAGAAACAAGTAACAGTAAACAGTGAAGAAGCAGTTAGAAACAAGTAACAGTAAACAGTGAAGAAGCAGTTAGAAACAAGTAACAGTAAACAGTGAAGAAGCAGTTAGAAACAAGTAACAGTAAACAGTGAAGAAGCAGTTAGAAACAAGTAACAGTAAACAGTGAAGAAGCAGTTAGAAACAAGTAACAGTAAACAGTGAAGAAGCAGTTAGAAACAAGTAACAGTAAACAGTGAAGAAGCAGTTAGAAACAAGTAACAGTAAACAGTGAAGAAGCAGTTAGAAACAAGTAACAGTAAACAGTGAAGAAGCAGTTAGAAACAAGTAACAGTAAACAGTGAAGAAGCAGTTAGAAACAAGTAACAGTAAACAGTGAAGAAGCAGTTAGAAACAAGTAACAGTAAACAGTGAAGAAGCAGTTAGAAACAAGTAACAGTAAACAGTGAAGAAGCAGTTAGAAACAAGTAACAGTAAACAGTGAAGAAGCAGTTAGAAACAAGTAACAGTAAACAGTGAAGAAGCAGTTAGAAACAAGTAACAGTAAACAGTGAAGAAGCAGTTAGAAACAAGTAACAGTAAACAGTGAAGAAGCAGTTAGAAACAAGTAACAGTAAACAGTGAAGAAGCAGTTAGAAACAAGTAACAGTAAACAGTGAAGAAGCAGTTAGAAACAAGTAACAGTAAACAGTGAAGAAGCAGTTAGAAACAAGTAACAGTAAACAGTGAAGAAGCAGTTAGAAACAAGCAGTTTTTAACTGCTTCTTCAGGGTCGCTGTAGCCCGGTTGGTAGAGTAACGGATTAGAAAACGGAGGGTTGCTGGTTAGAATCGTACAAAGGGAGCTGCTGCACGTTAAATCTGTCGTGACCTCAAATGTCCTCACGTTGGCATTGTGTGGAAGCTTGGAGAGTTGGGTACCTCGTCATCTGACCGTGGGTCAAAATTACGCGGTGTTGTCCTCGGATCTTTCTCTACTGGGGTTGATCCCGAACCGTCTCCAATAGCCCGTTGTGTTGCTCCTGTGCAACGTTAATTAAAATACCTACCAACTGCTTCTTTGCAAGTGACCTGGATGTGGTGAAATGACGCAAAAAGCACATTGAGAGTTACCGAACCCGATTACAAGACAAGAAGAAAGCGATAAAAAAGTCATTGAAGGTGAAGTGGTGACACTGCACTGGGTGCTATCAGACAGAAGGGTAACTGTGAAAATTTATTAAAAGAGAAGTGGTCCTTTAGTCGGCAGAATGAACCACCTCGAACAGTTTTTTCATACTGAAGAATGGGGCTGTGCATGAGTTCCTGTGGTAGCAGAACCCATTCATCCATGGGCATATACGTCCTAGAGATTAGATTGGGTAAATAAATCCCACTTTTGAATGGGTTTTCAGTGTTCTTAAGGAATTAGGGAATAAAAATAGGACTCAAGAAACCTGGCAATACTTTCAGATTGCAGATGGTGGACTTATAGTTTTGAGCACGCCCATTCATTCTGATGAATGAGTGACCGGAAACAAAAAGATGGTACAAAATGAGACGTTCGTTGCCCAGAAGCCATTTCCCACTACACTATGTACATGAATGGAGTTGACCGCTGTGATGAAATGGCTACTTTTTAGGGTCATGGCAGAAAATCAGACAAGTGGTGGAAAAAGATTTTTTGGAACTTAGTTATTTCTGTTGTGAATGCATGGATTACGAAGTGTGATGTGAAACATAAAACAGAACCACTCTTATCATTCATGGTCCCCTTAGCTGAGTAACTAATAAATGTTAGAAGGGAGAAAGCAAACACAAAAAGAACGCGAAAGTACGGTCGTCCGTCAAAAAGAGCAAAAACTACTAAATTAAACTACTTTTCAGAGTTAAATTTTAATCATGCAAAAGTCGGGGCGAAAGGGTTAAAGCGAAATAGACGGAGCATGTCTTCATGTTGTTTCTTCCATTTGTTCTGTTTGAAGATCTGTCACGTGGTTGTGGGTAAAAGCATGAATCCTGAATTATTGATTGGTTAAAGTGATCATCCACCGTGATCAAAAACACTAGTCTGCGCTTCCATAGCCAATCAGCAAAGTCGATTTGTGATTTACACTTCAGAGATCTTACGACAGCGACTCCGACAATTTCAGTAGAAGGAACCCATTCCTCTGTCGTCATGATTCCAAAACTTGAATGTACACCAGCTTTCTACTGAATATACTCTGTCATATAAATTGCCACAGACCGTTTACTTTTGAGGTCACAACCTTTAAAAATAACGGTGCTCCTCAAGTTTTGTACGCCAGTGAACAGCGCCACCACTTTCAACGGACTTGCTGGTGACATATCGCGTATTACGCTTTCCTATATCGAGACCGAACTGAAGTAAAGCGAACTACAGTTTCAGTTCGCTCTCCTTAGTTTCACTCCTTAGTTTCCATACCTATTGGTCAGTTTCAGTTCGTATTTGCTCTGCTAGTATTGTGCTTTGTCTTTTCTGTCGTTGTAACGTGATGTTGTGAAATAAAAACCTTCTGATTATGTCAGTACTTTTCGAAACCAACACCTTTTCCGAAGAAAGATGATTTGCAAGCGATTGTCTCACAGATATGGAAACAGTGTAAAAAGTCGGTGGGACTTGTACGGAAGTGAAGAAGAGAAGGGTCACGAGATGTGTTGGGTTCTTTGTGACAAATTTGTTCCAGTAAAGAATCAAAAGTAACGAGAAAATGAATGAAAAGGAAGGAACCTCATTTCGTCTCAGCTGCGGGAGGAAACGACATTTGTGTGAGTTAATGTATTTCAAAATGGGTTAATTACAAAATTTAAATCCAGAGATTGCTTTTCATCCGCAATAAAATAAAGGCAACTGTATCATTAAACAGAAAGTCGGTAAAAATATCGTCCGACATTTTTTCGAAGACATTTAATGCTTATTTTCATGATTGAAATACATCGAACAATTGTAATATGTTTAAAAGATATACGGCACTATCAAAATGTGATTATAGTTTTTACTTTTTGACCTAAAAACTTAGTCTCCTTTAAACAGCTGTACAGTAAAATATTATCTTCGCATTTAATGAGTTTCTGCTGTAAGCCGACGATGCGTGTGTTCGAACACTGGGTCGCGTTCTGCCCCACCCTTCCAACAATCCGTGAAACCAGACAGCAAATGAACAAAGAGCCTCCTTGGAGTGAGAAACCTGAATTTCATAAAAGGACGTTTGTTTGCAAAATAACTCATTTCCACCCTAATTGGGTATGCAAGCATTAATTTGAAACGAAAGCTGTAGGCAATATAAAGGTAGGTAGTTAATTAACGTCGCAATGGAGCAACACAACGGGCTATTGGCGACCATCCCGAAAGGAAAGATCCAAGGACAACGCCTCGTTATTTTGAATCACGGTCAGGTGACGAGACAGCACCTGAGCTGGTTCAGCGTGCACTAGCCCCCGCGTACACGACGGTCTTTGGCTGGTCCGAGCTTCGTAACCCTCGGGTTCCTAATGCGTTGCTCTTCCAACTGGGCTACCGCGGTCCAAGAAATACAAAAGTACGCAAAAGGGGATTTGCGCAAAATAACTCGTTTCAACCCTAATTGGTTTCGCGAACATCAATTTAAAACGAAAGCTGTAGGTAATTTAAAAGTGCGTCTAACATTCAAATCGCCACGGCCGTAAGAGCTTCTATTCCGGACGAAACCTGTTTTTCAATCCTAATGATGCAAGTAGCTCTCTCAACCCCGGACATGGAAAAGGGTTAAAAGGGTTAAGAGAAGTTGGAAGCGATCATTTAGAAGAACATTTTCTAGGAAACTCCGCGTTCTGAACTCTGACGGAGGGATCACATTCATTTAGAGCTGAACAAGGAACGCTCGTTTCTTTCGAAAAGCGTTCTCTTGGGGGAGGAGACGAGTGAATCGGGGGAAAGAAATGGAAACGTTGCCATTGAAGGGGGCGTGAATTTTGACGGTTATGAGGAAGTGTGTCTTTCTTAATTGACGATCCGTCCAGTTTCTCTCTCACCAAAAACGATGTCAGCGCGAACAGAAAGGGATTTTTTAAATGCGCGAAATCGAAACCCGTTTGTTTTTTTTTCTGAGGGGGGGGGGGAAGAAAGCGAACGGTGTGCAGTCGGATGTCAGTGGAACGGGAAAGAAAGGTTCGAAAAAAGTTTATTGCAACCGATGCTCCAGTTTAAACAATGACTTTCTTCATTTTTCGATTCGGCCCCCGGGGTTTGCGAGTGACTTTTGTGCGGAACACGCTTTTTTTTATCCTCGTCGAGTTCCGTCGAACTGCGGAACACGTGCTGCAGTACCCAAAATAATCAGTCATGTAGGTAGGTATTTTAATTAACGTCGCACTGGGGCAACAGAACGGGCTATTGCCAACGGTCCGGGATCAAACCCGAAGGGAAAGATCGAGGACAACACCCGTTTTGAACCATGGTCAGATGACGTGGTCACACCTGAGCTGGCACCCCACTCTCCAAACTTCCTCATCACGCCAACGTGAGGACATTTGAGGTCACGACAGATTTAACGTGCACTTTTGGTTGGTTCAAAACCCCCAACGGTCTTTGGTTGGATTCGAACTCGCAACCCTCCGGTCGCTAATCCATCACTCTTCCAACCGGGCTAATGGGGCTCTCAGTGATGTAGGAAGATCAATTAGAGGTGAGTGTTGGGTGGGTTGTTTTGGGGTTTTATGGCGCGAGGTCCATACAGGGCCGAGCTGTGCCAAACACTAGACAGACAACACAATGAGGGAGGAAGGAAAAGCAGAGTTGTGGGCGAGGGTAAAAATGTAGCGTGAGAAACAGACGGCGGCAGTGGGAGAGATGACGCTGTAGTACTTTTAACTCGAATGTATCGCCTTCATTTGTCTGAAGTTCGGTTTGTTTTAAGACAGTAGTTTCAGAATATGCAGAATGGCGCAGTGGTTTTCAACTTTTGTGCTACCGTGGTCTGGTAAATTCTCTTTTATAAGACGAGAAATTGATTCGTATATGCTTTTCCAATTTCTTTTCAATGTCCATACATTAAACTAACAGAAGTATTCATTATCCTTCGGAAAATCCTCACTTACCTCTAAATGTTAATTATCAATCAACCATTAATTAGAATAGCTGCATTAAAGTCTTTAATCGGTTGGCGATTGGATTGATCATTCAACTAAGGCCCTCGATTGGCGTGCTTGCTGCTCGCGCGTGGAAGGAACCTGCGAAAGGGATATTTTCGAAAATTTTGATTTCTGCTTTCTTCGTTAGAAAGGGCCGCAGTAGCCCAGTTGGAAGAGTAACGGATTAGCAACCGGAGGGTTGAGAGTTTGAATACAAACAAGGACCGCCATGTACAAAGGGGCCCGGTGCACTTTAAATCCGTCGTGACCTCAAATGTCATCACGTTGGCGCGGCGTGGAAGTTTGGTGAGTAGTATGCCAGCTCAGGTGTTGACCTCGTCATCTGATCAAAATGACGAGGCGTGTCCTTGGATCTTTCCCTTCCGGATGGACCGTCGCCAATAGCCCGTCGTGTTACTCCATTGCGACGTTAATTAAATACCTACCTACGTCTTCGTTAGAATGGGATTCGTTTTTCACTTCCTTTAATTGCACACTATCAAAATCCTGCTGCGGAAGGGGTAGGTATTTAATTAACGTCGCACTGGAGCAACACAATGGGTGAGGGATCACCCCCAAGGGGAGATCCGAACTGCGGAAGGGTGTTAAAAAGTGCTCTGATGGTATGCAACAGGAGGAAATGGATGCTGCACCTCACTTCGTTGTGTCGCTCACGGTCAGTTTTTGCTGCGCGAGAGATAATTAGGTTTAATTAGGCTACTTTCATAAGAGCTAATTAGACGGGGTTATTAAAGGTGATATATCGGGTTTTAAAGTTCTACTAGCAGACCCGAGCATATAGTATATGTGCTACTCAGTTCTTTAATGGTTCGTATCTATTGGTACCAGTGTCGAGATCAATGCCATTTTGTATCTTATTTAACCCTTTCGCCCCGACTTTTGCATGATTAAAATTTAACTCTGAAAAGTAGTTTAATTTAGTAGTTTTTGCTCTTTTTGACGGACGACCGTACTTTCGCGTTCTTTTTGTGTTTGCTTTCTCCCTTCTAACATTTATTAGTTACTCAGCTAAGGGGACCATGAATGATAAGAGTGGTTCTGTTTTATGTTTCACATCACACTTCGTAATCCATGCATTCACAACAGAAATAACTAAGTTCCAAAAAATCTTTTTCCACCACTTGTCTGATTTTCTGCCATGACCCTAAAAAGTAGCCATTTCATCACAGCGGTCAACTCCATTCATGTACATAGTGTAGTGGGAAATGGGCAACTAACGTCTAATTTTGTACCATCTTTTTGTTTCCGGTCACTCATTCATCAGAATGAATGGGCTTGCTCAAAACCATAAGTCCGCCATTTGCAATCTGAAAGTATTGCCAGGTTTCTTGAGTCATATTTTTATTCCCTAATTCCTTAAGAACACTGAAAACGTAAAAACCCATTCAAAAGTGGGATTTATTTACCCAATCTAATCTCTGGAACGTATATGCCCATTAGGCCCGAAAGGGTTAAATCCATTTACAATGAGTATATATGTTACCGCAAAGTTTGAAATCCGGCATTCTATAGAATACCTAGACATTTTACAGAATGCCGAAAACTGGCCGGCAATGCTATGAAACGATTAATATTTCACACATTTCCTAGGCATTCTATTGACAAACCGGCAATGTATGAAATGTTCATTTAATGACCCTGTTTTACTTTTTATAAGAAATAAAATTAAGTGCAATTCAAATAAAATGATTTCCTTTCTTGATGCAACAAGTAGGTTCATATTTTATTTTGTTTTCTTTAATAAGAAAGGCATAAATTTTGTTTTGTACAACTTCAATTTTTTTACGTATTTTGAATAAAAAATTTTTAATGCCACTCTCATTATTTTTTCAAAATAACATTTGTATTTTTGAGGAATGAATTGTTTTTAAATAATAGCCTTATCATGACCTCTTTTTCATACTTTGCCTAAATAGAATTTGTCATTCTATAGAATGCCTAGGTATTATATACAATGCCTAGGGAAGTATATAATAATTATCATATTTCATACTTTGCCTAGAAATGCCGGGCATTCTAGGAAATGCCTAGGTATTCTATATAATGTCGGAGTTTCAAACTTTGCCGGTAACATACATCGATATGCGGATTTCATGCCTACATATGGAATAAAAATACGCACACAAGTGAGGCGCCATTTCTTGTACTTTTTGGTCTCTCTCCCTTACTTATTCTTACTTCAGATTTAACGTACACCCACGTACAAGATGGTCGTTGGTTGGACCTAGTTTCGTACTCTCGACCCTCCTGTTGCTAATTCGCTACTCTTTCAACCGGACTACCGGGGCGCCAATTCAATTGAGGTTAAACCTAAGTGTCAAAATTTTCTCATTCTACGCCCGTCTCTCTTCCATGGGTCGTCGAGCAGTCCCAATACAAGTCATAAAATATACCAATCACAACAGGGCCGCGGTAGCCCGGTTGGAAGAGTAACGGACTAGCAATCGGGGGGTTGCGGGTTCGAATCCAACCAAAGACCCGTCGTATACAAAGGCGACTGGTGCATGTGAAATCTGCCGGGGCCTCACTTTGGCGTGGAAGTTCGGAGAGTGGGGTGTCAGCTAAGGTGTGACGTCGTCATCTGACCGTGGTTCCAAATGCCGTGGTGTTGTCCTCCGATTTCTCCCTTCGGGGGACCTCACCAATAGCCCGTTGTGTTGCTCAAGTGCGACGTTAATTAAAATACCTACCTACCAATCACGACAACAATTTTTACAAACACCATCTACAGCATTTGCAAATGTATTGTCATTTTAGGGTAGTCCTAGAGTTGTGTCCAGTCGTTTCGTCCAGTTGAGAAGGGAGACAGCTACTCCAATGCGATGCAAGCCTCTTTGTACATAGTCATGTCTGGTAAGAAGTCGAAATCAAGCGGCTCCTCAGCTCTGGGCAAGAAACTTGGGTTCCTAGTTTTATTCAACAATCCAGTTCTTTCCTGTAAACATCATTTCATTTTAGATTGAAAATCTATTAGTCTTTATAGACGAGTATATAAATTTGTTGAAGGCGAAGGGAATTTAGGTTGGGGCAACTGTGCTTCAGCCAAAGGATCAGCTTGTTTATTGCCATATACAGGGTGAGTCTAAACCAATAATACAAACTTCAGGGGGTGATAGAACACAACGAGACAAACACTTTTCACCATAGAATGTAGGGTCGCAGGTGCAGCGGTTGGCCGCTAGAGAGCGCTTTCCATTTCGGCACAAACACACGGTCCGATGCAAGTTGGAAAGGAGAAGAGGCATGAAACAACGCTTTAATGTCAAATAAACATCAATAACTGCTTGACAAAACGAAATAATACAATTAGATTTGCATAAATTAAAGATAAGTACAAGGAACAACGGGCAAGAAAGAAATGACATGTACAAAACACGAGAAATTTTTCATATGGAAATGAAACGACATGTACAAACATCAGTCGGTAAGTACGACGCAAATGCACAATTACAGAAGCTATTCAAAATGTCGACCACCACACCTGATGCAACCCTCGCATCGCCGACGGAACGCTTTTATACAAGCGTTGGACTGCGCTCTCTAGCGGTCAACCGCTGCACTTGTGACCCTACATTCTATGATGAAAAGTGTTTGTTTCGTTGTGTTCTATCACCCCCTGAAGTTTGTATTATTAGTTTATTCACCCTGTATACCAGTGACTTTGGAATCAACTTTTTTCTTGGCCTTCTCAAGGTGGTTCAGGTTTTCTTTATATCGATAAAGATGGGTTATATATGGATAAAGATGGGTTATATATGGATAAAGATGGGTTATATATGGATAAAGATGGGTTATATATGGAGTAGCATCCTGACATTCTTGCGTGACTCCGAATAGAATACAAAAGCACTTCCCTCACGGCAGTCAAAAGTGTTTTGAATTGCGGAGTCTCCCACAAAACTGAGTAGTCGAAAAGGATCGAAAGCAAGGGAAGGGTTTTATGGAGTAAGTGCCATATTTGACCAAGCAAATGGGCATAAACAAACAATAAAAGGTTCACAGACAACAGAGATACACCCAGGGAGGAATCGAACCTTGCCTTCTTACAACATAGCGCAGTGTGCAAACCCACTAAATACTGGATGAGAATGAAATACTTTCCTTAAATAAAAGGAAAGCTTTGCTTAGTGCATGATTTGAGCCTCTCTGCTGAACCAATTTGTGCCACTTCATAGTGTGGTTTCCAAACACGTAACGGGTCGCGTGTAATGCCTGTGACCATGAGTTTTTTGGGGTCATTGCGAGAAGAGTTCTTTGGTGTGTCCATCCCATTGTGGTCCCGTCTGCTGATCCGACGACGGTCACGAAACACAAAGAAAGAGTTTTCCCAGGCGCTGAACTTGAACGGAACGAGCCTGCGATTAGGAAGTGACTTTTTGCGGAAGTTCAAGCGGCGCTTTTCTTCCATTCTTCCGCCCCAAGAAAGGATGACGCGAATAGCGCCTATCGCTTTCACATTTCGCAACGGATCGACAGACTTCGTAACTGCGACTGTGACTGGAATAGGTAAACAGGCGAGTCCATTGAATGGCCCGTTTCTTCTCGTTCTTTTTTCTTCCTCGTCGAGTGCTCCCTTTCTCGGGAAGAAGTAAACAAAGAAAAGCCGATAGATACGGAGCAATTGGTCATCGGGAAAAAAACGGCGCTTTTGGAAATCGTCTTTTCTTTTCGTTGCTGTTCGGCTCTGTGTCTGTGTGGTTTCAACACGACATAGATGAATCGATTGGAATCGGCGAAAAGATCTAATCGATGTTTAGTGTGTGTCAATTAGAAGCGATATGTCGGCCAGAATGAATGTCAATGCGTGTTGTTTATCTTGGAATATGGAACTGACAAAAGGAGTTCCTTGAGGCTCGTCAATCTTCCAAATGATTCCACCATTCAGTCGTCGCGAGAAAGTTGCGTTCCGTACGTAATAATTGGAAACAAATCGCGGCGGTTTGTCATTTGTTGCGAACTTGAGTTGGAATTTAATGAATGGATTCAATTCCAGCTGACAATGACTCGAAGAATCGGGTTGCACGGAGCTGTTTGGGAAAGTGAATACAACCATTTTGGTTTCAAGGTTACGCGGAACATTTGATACTAAGTACCCGGAAAGGCTTCTATTATGATTCTTACCATGCAGACGACGTAAGCAAATTTTGTACCCATACACTCCCCCGCTGGGCTGCCAAGGTGTAATTTGGCTTTTGTAAAACAGTTTTTTTTGTCATGAAAAATAATCTCCAAGAGATTTTCAGTTGAAACGTGAACAAACCACCAGAAAACGAATGATACATAACGAATATATTAGGTCTACCGGAAGGTTCTGTCCGTTTTTAGAATAAAACAAAATAATAAATTTTTCATACCTTGAATAAACTTTATTGAATAATATAATTTCCATCATTACTTATGACTTCTTGCCAGCGTGATGGCAAATTGTATATCCCATTTTTAAAAAATGCCTTATCCCTAGAGGCGAAAAATTGAACCAGTGCTTGTCTGATATCTTCTTTGTTTTTGAATTTTTTGCACTGCAAAAATTTTTGTAAGGACAGAAACAAGTGATAATCGGAGGGTGCTAGGTCCGGGGAGTATGGTGGATGCGACAGAATTTCCCAGCCTAGCTCTGCGAGTTTCTGACGAGTCCCCAAAGCAGTATGTGGCCTGGCATTATCATGAAGCAGTATGATGCCCTTCCTATTGAACATCGCCGGCCTCTTTTCATGGAGTGCTGTTTTTAAATTATCCAATTGCTGACAATACCTCTCCGAATTTAGCTTTTCGTTCGGTTTCAACAGCTCAAAATGTATTGGTCCTCGAATGTCCCACCATATACACAACATTCTCTTACTCTGGCTCAACTTCGGTTTAGAGGTGGAGGGGGCAGGTTTTCCGGATTCACAATATGCCCTTTTCCTTACGATGTTTTCATAGGTAATCCACTTTCTATCCCAGTTATCTTCCGGTCCAATAAGGATTCGATTTTGTTCCGTGCAAGCAGAGATGTGCAAATGATGACTCGATCATTCAAATTCTTCTCTTAACTCATGTGGCACCCATCTCGAATATTTCCACACCAATCCTAGTTTCCGAATATGGTCTGAAATGGTTTGTTGAGCTGAATCAAGCCTTTCCGCAATCTCCGATGTTGTCAAAAAAGGATTTTGCTCTAACATGATCTTGACTGTATCGTCGTCGATCAAAGATGGTCGCCCAGAGCGTGGCTTATCAGAAAGGTCGAAATCACCTATTTGAAAATTTTCGAACCATCTTCTGCATGTTCTATCAGAAACTGTACCTTCACCAAACACTTTCAATAAATTTCTACACGCCTTCTGTAGCATTTCTTCCTTGTTGGAATTCGTACAAAATACAGTGGCGTAAATGAACTTTATCAGTGGCCATGGGTACACGATCGCATCTCACTTAATACTAACATGAATCATCTTCGTTTTAGTTCATTTGCTAGGTTAGTATGTAATACATTCAGTGATAAAAAGAGAGAGCCAAATATGCGTCAAATGAATATGCGCATTCTTGTTGAAACTTGTAACCGGAACGGACAGAACTTTCCGGTACACCTAATATATTAATAGCGAATTTGATTGCCATTTTGGTGACGTTAATTTCCTTCGACAACCCTCCGAGTGATTTCGACGAGATATCTCACCCATCAAGATATGATCAATTCTGTTGATGTCGAGATATTTCCGCCATTGAAATACTGCCGATTTTTTTATGATGACGAGATCAAGATCTTTTCTTCTAATGAAGAGTTGCCTCTTCGAGACAACCAACCGGGAAGGTTAAATTATTCGTGTGGAACAATTGCAGCCAGACTTCATGTAGCACCAATTCGCAACCCATGTGCGCGCCGTAGTTCGAGTATTAAAAAAAATCATAAAATTGTGATAAATTCTATTTGCGACGTACTGAAATTGCATTTAAAAAAGAAGTTATGAAGTCACTTCCTAAAGCTCCCTGTATATTCAACTTTACAGGAGACATCCAACAAGCGGAGTGTTATGCAAGTACAGAGGCTGTTCGGACATTTTTTGAACGATTTTGATGAGCTATAAAAAATTGTATGCCTACGAAATAATTTTATTTTCGCAGCAGTTAAATAGTTAAAGTATAACTTATCGTTTGCTAACTCAGAGGTTTGTTTACTTTCAAAATGGCGCTTTTAAATAAGCAATGGATGGAAGGCTATATTTCCTCTCTTTCCGAAGAGAATTATGCTTATTCAATTATTCAAAAACGCTGTAAAAGTCATGATTTTTCGATATCTAAAGGTACGATAAGTAATAGTATTAATGAGAAAGGAAAAAACGTAAAAGTGGAAAAATACTTCCAAAAAAGTATCCAAAAAAGAAAACAATTCTGAGAACATTTGTAAGGTAAGATCTTTTATTTTAAAAGAGAATCCGCCAAGTCAAAGGACTATAGCAAAGTGAACGTGAGAACTCTCTCTAAGAGATTTATGATTGTTTTATAAATATAATGGAAAATTAAAAGTAAAAAGAGGGGGGAAATGTAAAAATCAACTCCCACATATTATAAAGACCCTATTTTATCCCCAATATTCAAAAAAGAAATACCATATCTTTACCCACAGTGCCAACAATCAGTTGAATTGCAACGGTAAGCAAGCAGCCACACATCTAAATCGACTATTAAATTCTTGGAAAATGGAACAAGAAACTGGTATCAAGTCAATATGCTAAATCTCCATATGTTTCACCCATGGACTTTTGTGCTTTTAAAAAGGGCATTATCGATACGTCGACCGAAAACCATTCAAGGACTGGAAAACTGTGGAGCAAAGAATGGGACAAAATACTACTGTCGATACTACAAAAGTCATTATTATCATGGAAATGAAGGTGTAGAAAGATAGTTAACAATAAGGGCTATCAAATGGAACATTTTAAACACAAAAATTTCATGTAAAAAATTGAGTTTCAGTCCATTAAATCGTTCAAAAAATGTCCGAACAGCCTCTGTAGTGTATAGTAATGGTAGTAAATGAACGTCACACTGGAACAACACAACAGGCTATTGGCGACGGTCCGAGATCAATCCCAGAGAGATCAATCCGAGGGCAACACCACGTAATTTTGAACCACGGTCAGATGACGAGGTCACACCAGCTGGCAGACCTCTCTCCAACATTCGACACTACGCCAACATTGGAGGACACGACTGATTCAACGTGTACCAGTCCCCATGTACCCAATGGTCTTTGGTTCGACCGAGTTTCGAACTTGTAACCCTCTTGTTGCTAATCCATCGCTCTGGGTCACCACGGCCATGAAATGTTGCCTAATGATATTCCAATCTTCCGTAAAAGATATGGCTCTATATCCTGAAACATGTATGATGAGTTTCTATACGGAATTAAACTTCCTATTTATTTGGCATTTCCTATTATGTTTATTGCATCCAGTTAAAAGGCTTTCGCCCAATTTCTGACACGTATTTTCGAGCAGAAAATGCTTTCAGATTTACAGATATTTTCTCAGAAACCACTCCAAACAAAGGAAACATTGTACTTCTTTTATGTAGCGAAACAAGTGTAAATATTATGATAACCTAGAAGTTTCTAAGAGCTACAATTATTGAAGTGTACAGATATTTGATGTTTAGAGTGTGTTAATAACGATGAACTTGTGAGACGATTAATATTATCTAAGAGATGAATGGACACACGCAGTGCCATCAGAAAAGTATCCGGCCACCTCTTTAATGTATTTTAAAAGCAAGTAATTAAAATCATGATTTAAAATGCTACCACATAAAAACTGTCTATTTTAGCCTCTCATTAAAACAATCTATTACACAAACGGCCATCTTATGTAAAAAGGGCATGTTAAACAAAAATGGAAAAATCAATGTTGATAAGAATTTTTTACGCATTCTGCTTTACACCCTAGATTGCTTTTAAGTATAAATATCCTTGTTTGTATTTGGTTAACTGGAACCAGTTTCATTCTGCCCTCCCTGAGTGAATGTAGATTTGCAATGGTAGAAAATTTTGAGACAAAAAATGTGTGATTTCTTCAGATTTCCTCATAAAGCTAATGATTGGTTACAAATCTTTGCTTTAAACAAAACAATGAAGTCATGATTTTAAATCTATTTGATCTTTTTTATACGAACATACCCTTGTATGCAAATCACACCTTTGGGATTACCATCATGCTCAACCAAAATCTGAACTTTAATTCAAATTTATCGCCAAAAGTATCCAAATTTCTTTCAAAAAGATCTCTTAAAGATATTAAATCTTAGTAGTAATAAATTAAAATGTATCTCCAGATCATTATACTCCGAATTTGGTCGTTGCGAACTCTCATTTAAGCTGCCTACACGCAATTTTCATTTTGCTCCACTGAAACACCGAGAAATTTAATTCCGCGTTGAGAATTAATTTTGAACATTTCAATCCGTTGGAAATCAATTCTTATTTTGAAGGAATCAAAGTTTAGTCAAGTCACCGTCCAATTCAGAGCAGACTTTGCACTGATTTGGGTGTGCGGGTCGGTAGCAAGAGTTAAAGTTAACCCTCCAAGTGGCTTTGAAGAGGTTCATCAAGATAATGTTCATCAAGATTTCTATTTCACATCAAGGACCTAGTGGTCCTTGCTAATGACGAGATATCTGGTCAACAGGTTATTGGCGATCTTTTTATAATGACGATCGGATAGTTTTTCTACCAGAAAACCACCAGGGGCTTAAGTATACATATATGGATATCTTAGAAAGAAATTCTTGGCAATAAATTTGAGTTATAGTACAAACGTTTGTCCATCTTGACAGTTATGTAAAACGTAGTGCTTTGCATACAAATGTCTGGTTGGTATATAAAAGATCAAAACGACTTCAAATCTGACTTCATTTTTTAAAAATTTGTACTCAATCATTTCCTGTATGGATAAATCTGAAGAAATTTCATTTTATGACATAAGATTGTTGAAAATATGTCTTTAAGCAGAATAGAATGAAATTGGTTCCAGTTTTATCAAGTACTTGGTGCAAACAATAGTTAGACAAAGCAATTTAAGATATAACACAACACGAAAAAGATATGGTAGACAGTTATTTCTACATTTTGTTTAACATGTGTCCTTTTTACGCAAGATGGCCGAATACTTTGCGTGTCATATTTTAGCGTTGCATTTTGACCGTTTCGCTGAAAACACTTATTCTTGCATCTTACCTCTTTTGGTAGGTATTTGATTAACGTCGCAATGGAGCAACACAATGGGCTATTGGTGACCAAACCCGTAGGGAAAGATGAGGACAACACCACGTAATTTTGAACCCCGATCGGTTGACGAGGTCACACTTGAGCTGGAACCCCATTCTCCACACCTCTTTCACATTATGAATCATAGAATTAATGTATTACAAGAGCAATTTATCGTACCAACATATATTTTGGAACATCTGCCGATGAATTGTTTTTCTATTCTAGTTGCCACATACAAACGAGCGCAAAAAAATTAAAGATTATGGTGACATCATTTGCGATACTTAAGCCCTCCTATAAAACTCTTCACGTTGCGATTTTTCTTTTGCTCGAGTGGAATCAGCTAATAAAGTTCAGAAAAATAACAATGGAATTACTCGTCTAACGTTTCGAAATCGATTGTTCTAATTATGTCGTTAATAAAATTATTTAAAGAAGTTTGTGCTATAGAATAAAATAACAATACATTCGTCATTATTCAACGAACCTCAAAGATAAATACACAAATTTAATCTTAAAACTAAAAACATTCATAAGTCGTTTGATCAAATATAGACTCATAAATGAATAATTATCGTTTGCGAAACACACATCAAAATTTACGTTGAAAACAAATCTCATTTGGCAAAATATAATTCCTAGTTACTTCACTCATAACATTATCTCCTCCTAAAATTGAACACAATTTATGTTAATCAAACAAAACATTGTTACAAAATAGAATCGCAGGTTTTTCTACCCTCGTATTAAAAAGCCGTCGTCTAAAAATAGCTCCACGGAATTCGCACTCAATGGAACGACGTGTTCGAAACACAAACCACCGGTTCGCGAGGAGCTGTAAAAAAAAACGAACGAACCAGTGGGAGGAAAAAAATTAATACTTTTTAACTCCAGAGTTTACCATAGAAATTACGTTCTCACAAAAGAAGTACATTATGCAATGCGTGATTCCCGTTCAAACACAAGAATTCTAAAAATAAGCAAGTGATGAGACACGTCGGCTAAAAAGGCTACTAAAAATAAATGAAGCCATCGCCGGCTTTGAAGTCCTCGGGCCATTGTGCTTCCGCGTCTTCTTATGCCTTTCTGTTTTATTACATTGTTTGGATGAACCTATTTAGAAAGCGGCGCGTTTTTAACCAAGCAATAAAGTGCGAACTTGGAATATTGATATTCGCGGTATTTTTAATTTCTGGCCACAAATGGTACACAACCGAACTTCCCTGAATACTTTTGAACACGGTCTTTTTAATTCTCGGGTGAGACCGATTTTGGAATAGGGTTGTGTAGTCTGGTGTTTTAATTAACGTCCCACTGGAGCAACACAACGGGCTATTGACGCCGGTCCGGGATCAAACAAGGGAAAGATCCGAGGGCAACACCACGGAATTTTTAATGATGACGAGGTCACACCTGAGCTGGCACCCCACTCTCCAAACTTCCACACCACACTACCGTGTGGACATTTGAGGCCACGACAGATTTAATGTGCACCTGTCCTACACGGTCTTGATTGGATTCGAACTCGCAACCCTCCGATTGCTAGTCCGTTATTCTTCCAACCGGGCTACCGCGGCCCTGTGTAGTCTGGAGTCCATCTTATAACTGTATTGACTGTAACCTTGAAAAGACGGAACGAATTTCTGCAATGCATTTCTGTCAAATACAGACGCGATGACAGGGCAGTGGTAGTCCATTTGGAAGAGCAACGGATTAGCAACCGGAGGATTGCGAGTTCGAAACCCGGCTCAGCCGAAGACACGGAGGCTGGCGCACGTTAAATCTATCGTGGCCTCAAATGCCCTCACGTTGCCGTGGTGTGGAAGTTTGGAGAGTGGGGTGCCAGCTCAGGTGTTCTCATCTTTGACCGTGGTTCAAAATGAACGAAGCATTGTTCTCGCCTTTCGGGATGAATCTCGGACCGTTGCCAATAGCCCGTCCCAATCCATCTGATGTAAATGGAACTACCTACCAACCATAAAATTCTGTACCCCAGATACGAGCTTGTTGGTAGCATTATAAATAATATAATCCATGACAACGCAGTTGTATCACAATCTTATTCATGTTGAAGAGAAAGTTGAAATTGTACTTACAAGGAAACTTCAAAGAGTTATTGAATTGTGATCCCTAAGCGAATTGCGTTGAAAACTCACGAAACTATATTTTCATTGTTTGCGGTCACCAATTCAGCAAGAAATATGAAAGACAGTGTCAATAAGTGTTCCATGGTGGAGTTGGATTACACTTCTATACTATACCTTAATTTTTATAGTGGTGGGACAAGTTTGCCCAACATTCTCTCGACTATTATCTTCCCCAAATTCTTTCTTTCTTCCCTTACTAAACTTAACACTATTATTTTATGTGCTATTGTTGACTTCAGCACCACGTTTCGGATTTACGCATTTGCGAATACATTATATTCAACAGGTTGCCGGGTTAACCTTCCTGGTGGTTTATCATCGAGCCTAAAACCAGTCTCTGGTGCAAAAACCCATATCACCAGTTCTGGGCAAGGGGGGTATTTCAATTAACGTCACACTGGAGCAACACAACGAGCTATTGGTGACGTCCGGGATCAATCCCAAAGGGAAAGATCCGAGGACAACACCACGTAATTTTGAACCACGGTCAGATGACGAGGCAACACCTGAGCTGGCACCCCACTCTCCAAACTTCCACACCACGCCAACGTGAGGACATTTGAGGTCACGACAGATTTAACGTGCACCATCCCACTTTGTACACGACGGTGTTTTGCTGGATTCGAACTCGCAACCCTTCGGTTGCAAGTCGTTACTCTTCCAACCGGGCAACAGCGACCCTCTAGGCAAGGTATAATTTGTTTTTACTCTACTTGGGTCTTTATTCTTAGGGTTAAATAAAAGGAAGAAATTCATATTAATGTGTTCGACTAGGTATCTCGTCATTAACAAAACTGACTGGGTTCTGAAGGACGAGATATCTCGTCATAAGAAGAAAAGTGACCAGATCTTGATCTCGACATCAGAAGAAAAGTGACCAGATCTTGATCTCGTCATCAGAAAAAAAGTGACCAGATCTTGATCTCGTCATCAGAAGAAAAGTGACCAGATCTTGATCTCGACACCAGAAGAAACGTGACCAGATCTTGATCTCGTCATCAGAAGAAAAGTGACCAGATCTTGATCTCGTCATCAGAAGAAAAGTGACCAGATCTTGATCTCGTCATCAGAAGAAAAGGGACCAGATCTTGATCTCGTCATCAGAAGAAAAGTGACCAGATCTTGATCTCGACACCAGAAGAAAAGTGACCAAATCTTGATCTCGACACCAGAAGAAAAGTTACCAGATCTTGATCTCGTCACCAGAAGAAAACTGACCAGATCTTGATCTCGTCACCAGAAGAAAACTGACCAGATCTTGATCTCGTCACCAGAAGAAAAGTGACCAGATCTTGATCTCGTCATCAGAAGAAAAGTGACCAGATCTTGATCTCGTCATCAGAAGAAAAGTGACCAGATCTTGATCTCGTCACCAGAAGAAAAGTGACCAGATCTTGATATCGACACCAAAAGAAAAGTGACCAGATCTTGATCTCGACACCAGAAGAAAAGTGACCAGATCTTGATCTCGACATCAGAAGAAAAGTGACCAGATCTTGATCTCGACACCAGAAGAAAAGTGACCAGATCTTGATCTCGTCACCAGAAGAAAAGTGACCAGATCTTGATCTCGTCATCAGAAGAAAAGTGACCAGATCTTGATCTCGTCATCAGAAGAAAAGTGACCAGATCTTGATCTCGACATCAGAAGAAAAGGGACCAGATTTTGATCTCGTCATCAGAAGAAAAGTGACCAGATCTTGATCTCGTCATCAGAAGAAAAGTGACCAGATCTTGATCTCGTCATCATTAAAGGATCGACTTCACTATCTTGATGACGAGATATAGCGTCATGGGCAGGATTGGTCAGATTTTCATAGACAGAACAGCTCGTCCTTAGCAAAATTGGCCGGATCTTGGACGAGATGCCTCGTCGAAACATTTGAAGGGTTAAAAATGATGCAAATATTTTTAAGTATAAGAGTATAATGTGTTATAAATGCTCTTGCCTGGCAGGTTAGAAAAGCAGTGTAAAATGGAAAACTAAATTTTGTCTTCATTTTGTGTCCTTCATTACACCAGCCGCTTTTCAGATCCTTCGTAAGGCGGAACTGAAGGCATGACGCAGTTATAAAAACATGACCCCGAATTAAACAATACGACTGAAAGTTAATTAAAAGCCGTAAAGAAAAGTGGAGCGAATGACGAGAAGCATCAATAAATTGGTAGAAAGGCCTCACTTCTCAGGGTTCGAAGGGCCGAGGTTTCGTTCGCACTTTGATGTCTTCCTTTCAAGGTTCGATTGATGGTCAACCGAAAAAAGTGTTTTGGTCACGCAGAGGGAGGAGCCGAACACCAACATGCGAAGGGGAGAAAGTTCATTCATAAGTTTTGTGGGTTTTCTTTGAAAAGACGTTTTGCAATTTTAAGCCTCATTTTGTCGGTAGGTGAGTAATTAAATTAACGTCGCACTGAAGCAACACAGCGGGCTATTGTCGACAATCCGGAGATCGACACTTGAGGGAAAGATCCGACGACAACACCACGCCAATTTGAACCATGGTCAGATGACGAGTTCTGGTATCCCACTCTCCAAACTTCCACACCCCACCATTTGATACCACGATGGATTTAACATGCACCAGCTCCCTTGTACGGACGGTCTTTGGTCAAATCGTTTTTCGAACTCGCAACTCTCCGGTTGCTATTCCGATACTCTTCCAACTGGGCTACGTCGGCCCTTTTACCAAAGGTATGAAAGCTTAAGGAACCAGAAGATACTCAGCTGCTGCTTTCCAGTGCTGATTGGGTTTATTGGCGCAAGGGCCATATTGGGCCATGCTGCTCCAGACAAAAGACATGCAATATAACGTAATGTACATACACACAATAAAAGTTTTACTGAAACAGAAGGAGGAATCGAACCTGCGCTATTCTTTTAATCCGCTAATTCTTCCACCACTTGTAGTACCATAATGAGTAATATTTAATTGCTCGGGCATTGGAAGAGAAATAAAACAAAGTGAATTATAGCATTCTGTGTTAATAGAAATGCGGTTTCTGTTCTGTTACATAACACTACATGTTGGATTACTCAACTTTTCTATCACATTTTATTTTCCAGAGCTATGCTTGTGAACTGAATGATCTGATGGACTATCTTAAGAGTACAGCATTTAAAAGTCAGTTTTTCCAATCACGCTGCCCATTGCAATCGTATTCCTATTCGGTAGTTAATTAATGTCGCACTGGAGCAACGCAACAGGCCATTGGCGACGGTTCGGAATCCATCCCCAAGGTAAAGATCCTAGGACACCTGGTCATTTTGAACCACGGTCTGATGACGAGGTCAATACCGGAGCTGGTACCCCACTCTCCAAACTTATGCACCACACCTTCCGTAAAGAGAGAAATTACAAAGCAATAATATCATCTCACAAATGTGTGGAGAATACACAAGACAGCTTTTCCTTACTTCCTTCGTGGTTACAAATCAACAGCAGCCATTAACGAAGTTCGACTCTGCTAGTTTTTATGCACAGTCAATAACCAGTGGCGATCAGAAATTAATATTGCGAACAATAATTTATTAACAAATTAATATGGTACTAATTAGTGTCTTGACATAATCATTTAAATAATATCATCCTTTTAAATACGTTCACTTTGTTCTGGACAGAGGGTGGCCTCAATTGCCCCAAGAAGTCCAGCTCCCCCTCTGGGCTCACCCAGATTTGCATTACTGCGCGGTTTGATTCAATTTTTATGCATTGCAAAGTAACTTCCTTGGTTTGAACTGAAAAGACTTTTTTATATCCCTTGTGTGGTCTCTTGCTTCAGCATGTCTTAGCGAAAAGACCACACAAGAATAGTGGATAGGTGATCTAATGGTCGGCTTAGAGCAGAAACCCATTAACTGACTATTTTTCAAAGACACTAAATGCTGATTTTCATGATAAGAAATACATAATCATATTGTAATTTGTTTAAAGATATACAGATATATCAAAATGCTTAGAATTTTAATTTTTTTGCTTTAAAAAATAATAGTTTTTTTTTACAGCTGTACAGTTAAAGATTATCTTTGTCATTTAATGAGTTTCTGCTCTACCCGTATCATACCATCTACCCTACTTTGTATTTCATTGTCATTGTGTGTCCGGAAGAGACAATTTCCTACTCATTAATGGCATTTTGAAATAAGAATGCGTGGAACAACAGGAGGGGAGGAAAATTTAGAGATAATTGATATTATTTCGGAGGTTTCAACATCGAATTTCCTTAGATTGTTAGATTATTGACACTTAAAAGTTATCTATGTGATGTGTAATAACCATTATGAGGCAATACTTTTTGTTCGAATTAATTATGAAAAATTATACACGCAAGTGTGTAAGACATGCATAATATTTAAATAAGCTAGGAAAGAAATGGCCATACTTGGTACATCTCCTTTAGGTGTGTACCGGCTTCACGAACCCGAGGTATCCTAGTGATCTACTCTTTTCCCATGGGGTTCACTGCCTCTGTTAAACATGAGGATCGCGATCCCAGAATGCCCAAGCGATCTGTCTCAACTTTTTTCTCTGCATCCTTTCTTTTAACAATCATTTGATCAAATATGTCCCTTGCACTGTAACCCCCCCCCAAAAAAAAAAAAAATCAACCCATATACTTTTTTATTAGGTCAATGATACTTATTTTTTTACTAGTTGAATTTTAACCATAGCGATAAAGTAAAATATAAAAACTCCAAAAAGACAAAATTAAAATTTGTATTCATCTTATCTAAAAACGCGTCCGAACATTTTACCACATTCTTTCCCTTAGGTAAAATGCTTTTAATCGATTTCATATTCTAAGCGGTACGGCCTTTAAGGGCTTAATTTAATGTAATTAAATTTTATTTAATTAACTTAGCTAACTCTTATTTTAAACATACTTGCCTTGGGCTAAGGAACTGCACACTATTGTTAAAATGACGCAGAGAGACTCGAAATTCTCCAACCCTCGGATTCAGCAGCAGAAATTCTTCAGCAGAATTATTGCAGAAGGCAATGAGATGATAAAAATCAGAGCAGAAAAGAAAGTGTGAGCGAACGGGATAATTGAATCAGACAAAAAAATACCCAATAGTCTAGATCAGCGGTTCCCAGTGGCCGCTCCAGGAAAATAAAATTAAAAATTAAATGAAATAAAGAATAAGAAATGAACGAATATGTATTTGAATTGAATTGGATGTAATGATTTAATGAGGAACTCGGTTTATTATATGGATCTTATTGTTTCTCTCTTCTAATTCTATTTTATAATATAAAATCTGTTGCAACGCAAATGGTTTGATTCATTGAACTTTGGAAGAACTTTTATGTATGCCAAAGTTTTGACACTGTCATGTGTATTGGTGGTAGCTGAGAATCAATTGAGATAGTATGGTAATAAGTTTGTAAAATATAATCTCATTGCATTGACATTCTGCAATTGTGTAAGTATTTCTTTACTATGTATCTCCTCTTCCTTCTCCCCCCTGTAAAACTTCTCCTAAACACCATTAACTTGTGAAACATAGGGTAGGCCTAAGGGGCTCCACCAAAGAAATTGATTCTAAAAAAGTCATAAAATTTGGGAACCTCTGCTCTAGATTAATGCACATGATAACGAATATACACATGATAAAGAATATACACATGATAGTGCCAAAACTTTGGCATATATAAAAGTTCTTCCAAAGTTCAATAAATCAAACCATTTGCGTTACAATAGACTTTATTATTAATGAGAGCAGTTGATAAGTTTCAGTTGAAGTGGACGTTCAGATAGTAATTTTGACATGATTGAGAGTGCTGCACTTTTTCCAGGGCCCGTCCACTTTATTGGAAAATAAGAATAAAACAAAACACCGCTCTATTTTATTTTGGTTAATTCTATTTTATTTGGAGGTGTATATCGCGATGCAAATAGATTTAAATGAAGTATGAAATGTGAGTAAGACACTGCTTTCAAAAGATAAAAGCAGTAAACTAAGCTATGCGTGGGTCTGCTATCAATTATATGTCTCAAAATGTTTGTTTTAAAGTTGATTTTATACAAAAGTTTCTGTTGCTTTTTCCCAACTACTCTAGTGACCGAGTTGTAAGAGATCTCATCTGGACAGCAGCGATTGGCTGTGAGTTCAACCCTCGCATGGACATATCCCGGTTTCTTCGGGTCAGTTTTCCCCAAGATCTTCAGGAAGGCATTTAAAGTAGGGTTTAAAATGACAATCTGTGCTCCCTTTTTATACTATTCACATGGGGCGTTACATGATTTGCATAAGCGCTGCAGTGTTAATCATTTGCATATCCTTCCATGATCTAATCTACACATCGTGCAAATTTCAAGGCTATTGGTAGCTTCCCTCATGGTGCTGCATTTTCTATGGCCAGTTGAGTTTTCATGACACATAAGGATTTCTTGTAAAACGCGTGCAATGAATTTATATAAATAAAAATGGAGTGCTTGTACATTCAATATTTTCGACCCATTTCAAGTATTCATCCGTTTTGGGCCTTTCTATTGCAAAATCGGTGTCTTGCGATTTGGTGTCTGTCTGTGTGTGCCCGTCCTATGTCCAAACGGCTGGGTGCATGTTCATGAAATTTTGCCATACTATGAGTACTTACATTCATTAGTGATTGAATTTGAGTACATTGGTCTGTCTTCTCGTTTTACATCTGTTTTTATGTGTGTGTGTTTGTCTAAGAGAGAGAGTACATATAAAATTTATTCAACATATTTTTGTATAATATGTTCTATATTTTATAAATCGTATTTTAATTTAGTAAATACAATGTTTAAAATTTCTTTGCTTACATATCAGGCAAGTTCCATATCAAAACATCTGAGTAACTGTACTTAAATCAACCATAATTTTGCAGTTCTGGAGAAGCTGAAAGGTATATTGAGAGGATTGCGATTACTTGGATTGTTTTACCAGTACTGCTGAAAAAGCAATTATTTTTCCAAAAACTATTTTTACGTAATTTAAATTCTAATACTCTCTCTCTAATCTTCTTAAATTCTCTTCTCTCTCTTTTTGAGCCTTGTTTTTTCTTTACCAAATATAAAAAGTTCTGAATATTTGGGACAGACGATATAGAGAATAAAACATTACAAAAAAATTGTTTTTAAACCTTTCAAAATACGACTGGTAGCTAATATGGCAACCCTGGAACTTTTAGAAATTTATTTTTGCGTGCGCAACTGAATTAGTTCGAAGCAATAATTATTAAGCGTTTGCTTCTTTTAAATTTCTGTAATCCGTTATCCTATATTCCAGGAATCCATCTTGTAGTGAAAAAACATACATAGTATGTAGTCACTGCTTTTCGTTCGAAGCTTTTTTATTTTTATCTCTGTTTTAAGATTATCTCTTGATTTTTAAATTGACGTTTCGTTGAATATCTGTAATCAAGGTAAGTAAATGTTAAATTGCTTAAAAACATTTTTAATCATTGTATAACTTTGGGAAATGCTTTTGTTTTTAAATGACATACAAGCCATTTATATGCATACTCTCAATTATTTTATGCATTCTGGGTAACATCGGCACACTCTAGAGTTTTCTTTCTTACTAAAAATCTAAAAATTAAATTCTACGAAAATGTAAAATGTTAAATTTGACATTTAGTTACATTTGTGAATTGTGCATTTAAGAATTGTGTACCTTTATTAGAGTGTAGTAGTTGTTATATGAGAATAAGAATTACAATTTATTAAAGAAAAAGAAGTTAGTTAACCCATTGAGAATCCGACTAACGCAGGGTAATTCTGCTATTAAAATATAAGTAAGATATATAGTAATTATTTTAACAAAGGATTTTTAATTAAAAATAAAAATTCTGATTATATACCAAAGATATTTATGTATTCAAAAGTAAAATTATTCGTCCAATATCTTACATTATAATATTTGCGCTAAGGACTTTTATTAATGTTTTTAATTCCAAAAGTTTCAGAATTAAATTTATAGATTTACCTTTATTGATGTTCCTATGTGGAAACACGAAAGAAAAATACAATTAATCGAGAAATATTCCAAACATATTGGTAAGAAGAAAAGCTATAAATATTAAAAAATAATAATGTATATATTAACAGGTTTTCACAATTCCGCTTTTCCGTTCTTCTATTGTCAAAGAAGAGTATGCTTGCACGCAAGAATAACAAGCATTTACATCAATTATTTTCGCGTGAATCAAAAGTATATTTGGAAGGATTTTGTCGATAACCAAATTCTTTAGTTTTGTTAAGCGGAAGGGAATTAATTGTCGGTTACCTGAAATGAATGTCGACTATCTTTGCGATCTCTTCCGCTTATTAAAAGCACGAACCAAAATCTTAACGATATCTGGAATTCATTTGAATTGGATTTTAATGTATAATCACATTCAATCTAATTTCTGGATTGGGAAGCAATATCTGTTCCGTGGATCGTACTTGTTTTAGTTTACTTTTTATTTTACGCTTAGATCGTAACCTGAGGAACCAGGTACTGTGTCTAACATGACAATACGATTTTTTGAATTGGATGTGTTTGATTGCAATTCTGTCGTAATGGGATATAATAATCCAATTCTAAAAATGGTAGCTGTTTTGATATTATTGAACTACTTAGAGCTACAAGAATCAAACCACGTAAAAGATAAATAAAAATTACCGTTTATAGGGTAAAAAGCTCGTAAAATGGAACACCCGATTTTAAAAAAATTGCCAAAAGTAGGGGAACGAGTTTTTTTGATGAAACGAACGACAAATAACAAAATTCGTTTCAACATGTGAATGGGTAATTTATCAAACGTTGATAAATTTCAGGTCATACTAAAAAAGTCAAAAGACGTCTATTTGAAGAAATGTCATCAAATGTGGAGCACCTAATGAATTTTTCAGATACTCTTCATTTTAAAAATGCATATTTACTCCTAAATTACAAAGAAATAAATGCAATTCATCTTTTTGTATTTAGTTTCGATTGCATTTGCTATTCTTGTACGTATATGTATTCTCTTTGACAATTGAACAGGTTGGATAATTTTATGGCAAGAGATAGAAAACACACACACAGGAAAGATTGACGAAGCTCATATATTTTAATTTTCACGTTCCATATTATTCCATTACAATATTACAAGAGCTTTTCGTTACACCAACACTGCTTTGGTAGGTAGGTATTTTAATTAAAGTCGCACTGGGGCAACACAACGGGCTATTGGCGACGATAGGGAATAAACTCTCGAAGGGAAAGATCCGAGGACAACACCACGTAATTTCGTACCACGGTCAGATGAAGAGGTTACACCCGAGCTGGCACCCCACTCTCCAAACTTCCACACCACGCCAACGTAAGGACATTTGAGGTCACAACAGATTTAACGTGAACCAGCCCCTTTGTACACGACGGTCTTTGGTTGGATTCGAACTCACAACCCTCCAGTTCCTAGTCTGTTACTCTACCAACCGGGCTACCGTGGCTTTAAACATTGCTTTGGAATATTTGTTCTTATATCCTGATTGTTTATTTTACTCGTGTTACCACATAGCAAAAGAACACCTATAAAGATGGATGCAAATTTAATTACGAAACTTCTGAAATTAAAAACACATAAAAATCATTTGCGCAACTGAAATGAGATATTGGACTAAAAATAATCACGTATTGAAAACGCGTATTATTTAATTTCAAACCGTCCCTTTTATTTAGCTTGACAAAAAATTCCCCTCATCTTCGTCATCTGACCGTGGTATAAAATTACGTGGTGTTGTACTCGATCTTCCCTTCGGAGTTGATCCCGGACCGTCGCCAATACCCCGTTGTGTTGCTCCAGTGCGACGTTAATTAAAAATACCTAAAAATACATACCAAATACCATATACAACCTAGCTTCTGAGGTAGGAAGGTATTTTAATGAAGTCTCACTGGAGCCACACAACGGGCTATTGGCTATGGTTCGGGACCCATCCCGAAGGGAAAGGGCCGATGAAAACACTTTGTCATTTTGAATCACGATCAAGATGACAAGGTCAACACTTGGACCGGGCACACTTGGGCCCACTCTCCAAACTTCCACACTACGCCAACGTGAGGACACCAGAAGCCACGACAAATTTAACGTGAACCAGCCCCCCGCGTGCACGACGGTCTTTGGTTGGTTCGAGTTTCGAATAGCAACTGTCCGGTTGCTAATCCGCTACTCTTCCAACCGGGCTACCACGGCCTTTATTGACAGTTGGAAATTATTTCATGAAGTTTGGAGAGTGGAGTGCCAGCTCCGGTGTTGACCTCGTCATCTGACCGTTGTTCAAAACGACGAGGTGTCCTTGGATCTTTCTTTTCGGAATGTAACCCAAAAGCCCGTTGTGTTTCTTCAGTACTACTTTAATTAATTAGCATCGAAATCAGATTGGCTGCTTGAAGTTTGTGGATGCTTGAAGCCGACTCTGCTTGTTTCCCAGAAAGGCCTGTCCATCCCCAACTGTTGATGCGATGTGGTGTCCCGGGGTGACGCCCCCTTTTCGCCAATTAGTGTTTGAAGGATCATAAGCAGGCAATTGATTAGTTGGATAGTTAGATTAACCTCGTACAAAGGGCTATTGTCGACCGTCTGGGATCAATCCCGAAAGGAAAGATACAGTTATAACATAATCCAATTTATAAGGTTCAAAGTGTTTGAAACTGACTATTTTACTTTTATTACCATTTATTTTACTGTTTCATTTACTGCTTATTCAGTCTTCTCCTTTTGAGGCAAGCTATGTTTTTCCGCACCGATCACCCCAGACAGTGGGGCAACGGTAGCCCGGTTGGAAGAGTAACGGACTCGCAACCGGAGGGTTGAGAGTTCGAATCCAACCAAAGACCGTCGTGTACAAAAGGGGGGACGTTAAATCCATCGTGGCCTCGAATGTGGGAAGTGGAAGTTTGGAGAGTGGTGCCAGCTCAGGTGTTGCCTCGTCATCTGACCGTGGTTCAAAATTACATCGAATCCCGTACCGTCACCAGCAACCCGTTGTGTTGCTCCAGTGTGACGTTAATCAATATACCTACCACCCGAGCCAGTGGTTGGAAAGCATTCACTTTGCACTGAAAGATACGTAATACTTGTGTCGAGGTCAAAACTGTGCTTTGAACCATAACACATTTTCTCCACAGGAAAATCGCAAAACCTTTAACCCTTCGAGCGGTTTCGACGAGATATCTCGTCCATCAGGATGTGGTTCAGTTTTGCTAAAGACGAGCCCAGCAAGAGGGTTCGTTTTCGAAACGCCGGGTCCCGAAGGAGTGTCCGTGGGGATGACCACAGCGCGAGAGCATCCATCTGTGCCAGGTCAGCCCTGCAGCTGCCGTTTAAAAGGCGCGGCGGAGGACACGCTCCGCTCACTCGCCTGCCGCACTTCGTTCGGACTCCCTCTCTCAACCCTTTCCACCTGGATTACACGCACTCGCGGATGGAGATGGGGGTGAGTTGCTCTCTTCGTTCCTCTCGCCTTTGCGTATCGCCATTTTTAATAACTGCTCTGGGAATCCGTCCCTCGATTCAAATTTATGCACACGGACAAAATTTTCCAAGTCAAACTGACATCTTTTAAGACGTTCAATTCTTAATTTCATGATGATTTAAAATGCATTGTACTATTTGTAATGTGTTTAAAAGATATATAGCCTTATCGAAATTATTATAGTTTTTATTTTTGGACTTACAAACTAAGAGTCTAAACAGCTGTACGGTAAAATATCCTTTTTGTCAGTTAATAAGCTCTAAGCTTGCTATGCGTCTTTATATTTGATGATGAGAAATACATTGCCACACTATAATCTGCTTAGATGTCGAAATTTATACACACGGACAAAATTTTCCAAGTCAAACTGACATCTTTTAAGACATTCAATTCTTAATTTCATGATGATTTAAAATGCATTGTACTATTTGTAATGTGTTTAAAAGATATATAGCCTTATCGAAATTATTATAGTTTTTATTTTTTGACTTACAAACTAAGAGTCTAAACAGCTGTACGGTAAAATATCCTTTTTGTCAGTTAATAAGTTCTAAGATTGCTATGCGTCTTTATATTTGATGATGAGAAATACATTGCCACACTAATAATCTGCTTAGATGTCGAAATGCTTGCAGTTTTTATTTTCTGACCCAAAAGACAGTTTGTCTTCATATAGCTGTATATTAAAAAGAAATTGTCGATGAATGAATTTTTGCCCTAAGCCAACGAAATCAGCTTTTTAGTCTTTCTTTTTAATGGGGTGATCTTTAGGCTGGTGAAGTCAATTTTTTGCATTAGATTTCTTAAGAAACACACATAGTGAGTTTAACTAAGAGAGTAAAATTTCTTCTGTTTTCTCGTAACTGTGTTTTGGGACTGGGTTATTCACACTTAATCCGACGATTTATACCATGTAACCTTGTATAAAGCACCATCCCCCATTGCTTCCCATGTTAAAATCCTTTTCAGAATCTAATTATTAGAGGCCTTGTAAATTCTTATGGTATCGTTGGTTTACAACCCTGTCAAAGAATATAATTCTGAGAAAAGAGGGATTTTGATTTCTGAGCAATGCGAGAAAATTGTAATTTTATCATGTTAAGAATTATTTGTTACCCTTTGTGTTTACTCAATTTATCAATTATTCAGATTTCTTTCAGCATGATTATGTATAGATATATCAACTCATTAATAAAATTATAATACTGTACTTTCCTTCATTTGCCTATGTATTTCTCAAGAAATCTAACATTCATTCAAAGTGGGCTCTATTCCACAAGTCTAAAGATCACCATATTCTGGTCTAGAAAAACTAAAAATTGAAAATTCTGACTGTGTTTCACTTGTGTAAATCAACGATATATTCAATGAATAGATGTGCATCATTTAAAATGTGTTAACATTTTTTCGTACTGATATAACTGAAATATGTGATACACCGCCAATTTTAATTAAAACCAAATTTTTTTCAGTTTGTTTTTATATATACTTAAATACCCGTTACAAGCTCTGGTTAAAATGTGTCTTGTCTCAAAAATTCAAGCATTTACATTTGATAGTGTTGAAAATGTTTATGATGTGGCAAATAGTTACTTTTGAGAAATTAGAGGGCATTTGAGAGGATCTCTAAATGGGAATATTCACAGCTTTGAAATATTTTAAAGTACTTTATCCGAACAGCTACAAAGGAAAGTGATATATCATTGCGTGTATATAACTACTTAATTAAAAACTAAAAATCTCAAAATTGACTTTTTTCCTGATTTTTCTCTCCCGGTTTCCTTAAAAGTTTTGTTGGTCACTTTCCTTTACCACAACTCAACTTTTTCGCGTTCGAGTCGCTGATTTACTAGACGGAACTTGATATAAAGCGGTATTCAGTTGTGTCTGAGGTTTGGATAATTGGATTTGTTTTTTTATAAGTCTGATTAATTTACTCTAATAGAGTAAGGGAATTTAATTTTTTGCGTATAGAAGTATTCCGTGTACGCTTTCGAACAAAAATTTTGTAGGACATAAAGACGAGCATCGAACTATAACAGAACGTGCTTTGGTCACCGTTTGTTGCTATTCGCCAAACTAAATAATTCCGATTTCTCTGCCGCCGTACATGTAACTGAAATTGCTAACAAATGTCGTTTACTTTGCATTCGAAAATAGTTAAATAGGGCAAGTCTATCGCTTCTTGTATACTTTGTTTTCAGAATCAACAATGTTAGCCGTTGTGAGTTTTAAGTGCGATATTAAAATCAAAATATTCAGTTAGACTTGCATCGTTATTCATATAATTTATAAGTTGCATTCATTTATTTTACTTTTGATTTATTTTTACCTATATTCTTATTTTTCGTTGTGCATGACTGAATCAGAATCTTTAATTCAGGATTCTAATAAACTATTCAGTTTTAGCCATATATCTACCAAAAGAATTTCTACTCTTAAACTTATTTCAAAATAAGTTTTAGAAAGCAATTTAATTTTGCCATTTGCATTGAATCGCTTATCGAACCACAAAACGTTACTATAGCGTTACTAATCAAGCGGGCATGTAGGTAGTTGAATTAACGTCACACTGGAGCAAAACAACAGGGTACTGGCGACGGTCCGGGATCAATCCCGAAGGGATAGAGCCGAGGGCAACATCTCGACAATTAAGCCTGTGTCTGCTATTTAGATTAACGGATAGGTAAAGGAATATTCTTTTAAATTATGATTCCAACTCTATAATGGTCCATTTAGAATCTTGAGAATTTTTAATTATATTTTGCTGGGTAGGTTTGGATCATTCTAGGATCACTGCACGAGGGGTAATGTCACCATTTCGTTGGCTTGTTACGAAAGTAGTTTTGATTTAAGAATGGATGTTTGTGGAGCCCCACTACCTCCATAAAAGTAAACAAACTATATGTCGCACTTCTCGGGAAACATGGAAAAGGCGTGATATATCGCGTGACGTGATACGAGAGCTGAGGGGAAAATGGTAGGGTTATGTCGAGTACACAAAACGTAGTTTTGACGAGAATACTCGGGTCTGATGTTGGGTTGTGGAATGAATAAAGCAGACAGGAATCTTGAACGATTGTTAAGTGTGAATATTCAACAATTAATTTCCGGTTTCAACGATTAAAGTGCCTTTTGATATTAGTATTGGAGGATAGTTTTTGCTAGTTTAATGGCCAGTGGTTGCAGCTTAGTTTGGTAGCTTTCGAATGACACCCCTTAGTGACACTGGCCCAGAGCTCGCCCAGCACCTTTAGTGTGATTTAGTGCGAACCTCCTCTCTGTGCCAGCGCACTCGGTCCGAAGGTCATCCTTTGTTTACACGACGCTATGTCTATCTTCTGAATGCTTCTAGTTCTGAAATCATAAGACAAAACAGCTGTAATGCTTTTTTTGTAGCGCCCGACTTTTCATGCATGACCCCCGGTACTGTTCCAATTTTAAAGATGTATTCACGTATAAAAATGAGCATAACAATACATTAAATTACATGTTTTTGTTTACTGGAAGGAAATATAAAAAGGATATTGAGAAATATTGTGTGAAAATAACACATTAATCCCCCAGTATAGGAACCCTTCGTGTGGAAAGAAGGAATAAAAAATTTATTAAACTTAAGTAAAAAGGCAAATTATGTGTTACATTACGAGAATCTTTATCAAACGTTATGTAAATCTAAAAATTAAACACAAAATTGGCGGTGAAACCTTCTCTTAGATAGAATATTTTGGAAAACCAGAAATATTATTTTTTATTAATTCTGAAGAAAAGAATTAAAATTACCTCAAACAGAAAGTAAAGAGGACCATGCAGAGTGGAGAACTACAATTATTTTTGAGCGAGTACTACTTTTTGTCCCAATTTTTCGATCATTATGTAAAGATATAGCTCAACCTAAAATTCTATATAAATTGGAAGGGTGTGTTTCAATATCAGATACAAACTTACGTCTCAGTTCTCCCGTTTTCTTTTTTTACGATCTAACACAATAGGCTTTGGGTTACACTTTTAACTCCGTCCATTAGCGAAGGCGTGATTGTTCAGTTGGCCGTTATTTCACACCATTATACGTTGTTATTTGGCGTGCTAGTTGGTGTGGAATCGCTGTTTTTGTGTACCGTCATTTGTGCATATACGTATTCCGTTCAACAAAAATCAGGATAAAGTATTATTTTTGTGAAACGATCCATTAGTGATATTATAATTAAATAAGGAAAATATTTCCTCTAACCTGAATTATGGTAGAATCTAACCACGTGTAGTAGTTATAATGCTTACTCTACTGTGTATTTAAAATACTTTAACTTGCTTCAACAGAACGAGTTTCTCTTTCGTTTTAAATTTTATTCATTTTGCTTAGCGCTAAATAATATTTGCTCGCCAGATTTTCTATTTTCTTGGCATTTTCCCGAAAATTTACGGAAGCCTAATCAATTAGAAGAATTGTAAAAGAAAAAACTTTAAGCAAAACCTGCAGTTTTAATATTTTAGTGCATTTTTACACTCTTACCCACTTTTTACTTCAAATACAATTAGAATTCCTGTTCGGTCGATCTTCGTGCAACTTTCGATTTTCGTTCTCACAAACGGATCTAGCCCTACGTGATGGAATCCAGGATCGTCGCCAATATCTCATTGTGCTGCTCCAGTTCGACATGAATTCAACTACTTACCGTTCTCACAGGAAATTTTTTTTACGAAGATTGAAATTCCCAGCACCAAGTCAAAGCCATTTCATTAGCTGCATAATATTAGCAGCTTAAAAATTTAAAATTCAAAACTTCTGTAGTTAAGCCAAATATAATCGAAGAATCAAAACTGAAGACAACTTACTTTTTATAGTATTTTATTTCCATTTCTTGTTTAAATGAATTACTTGTATTAAATGAGTCATTTATTTTTACCAGAAAGGCCTGGAAATATTTATTGAATGCAATTAAAAACACTTGATCCATTTGATGGATGTTTATTTCCCTACTGTTGATACTTTATTTTATTTAACGCTCGAGGATGTGCAGCTATCATTCATGCATTAATAGTGACACAACTTTCTTTTCCACAATCACATTTAATAGTTATTTTTAATCACCATTTGAATGACTGGATGCAGGTTCTAATTCCATCTGCAGAAGGCGCTCTCTCTGGCTGTTTCTGTAGGATGTATGAGGTCTGTTTCACTCTGCAGTTTTTTGTTTTTTTTCTCTCTGTTCTATCCAAAGGCTGCAATGGAAGATTGTATTTTGGCCACGACAGATGCTGCTTTTGGGATGAAATCTATTTCGATATCGACAAAAGACTTCGTGCTGTGTTAGTATCTGGTTTATAAAAAGAATCGGTTGAAATTCTGATTTTAGTTTTGACAGTTGGAAACAAATTAATCGCTTTTGGCAAGGGCCGCGTTAGCCCGGTGGGAAGAGTAACGGATTAGCAACTGGAGGGTTGCGAGTTCGAGCAAAAACGGTCGTGTACAAAGGGGGCTGATGCACGTTAAATCCGTCGTGGCCTCAAATGTCCTCACGTTGGCATTGTGTGGAAGTTTGGAGAGTGGGATGCCAGCACGGGTCGTCATCTGACCGCGATTCATAATGACGGGGTGTTTTCCTCGATCTGATTCCTTTGGGATTGATCCCGTACCGTTACCAATAGCTCGTTGTGTTGCTCCAGTGTGACGTTAATTAAGATACCTACCATCCTTTTGGAAACGTTTTGTCCGTCTTTCCTGCCATCATCTGAAAAATTCTGAAGATCGTTTTTATATTTGTAATTTGGATCATTTTTCTTTGTTATCGTTGCTTTCCTTTATCACAAAATCCTTATGTGCTTCTTCATCAGGGCTTTAATGCAAAAGTTTTATTATTTTTGCATTTTTATCCCGTTGTTATGTTGCCCTTTTACTTGGAACAATCTTCTTTGCAGTCTTAGAGGCTTTGTTCAACTGAAGCAGAGCATTTTGAATTCAGGCGACGCAGGAATCATTCTGGTGGAGAAGGTCACTCTCTCATCCTGTAGGTCGATCTTGTTTTTGACTCGAGGTGCTCCGCTTCCTCCCTCTTCTGTCCAACCCTCTCCTGATTTACTTCATTTCCGTTGCATGGACACTCCAATTGAATTATTTATCCTGTGCTTTCAGTTTAAAGGACGATTCCTTCAAGCCTAGGGGCCAAGGTATCGCAATTGGAAGAGCAAAGGATTAGCAACTGGAGGGTTGCAAGATCGGTCCAATCAAAGACCGTCGTATACACGCGGACTGGTGCACGTTAAATCTGTCGTGGCCTCAAATGTCCTCACGTTGGAGTGGCATGGAAGTTTAAAGAGTGGGGTGCCAGCTCAGGTGTAACCTCGTTATCTGACCGTGATTCAAAATTACGTGATGTCCTCGGATGTTGTGTTGAAGTTTGGGGATTGGTGTGCCACAGCTCAGGTATTGACCTCGTTATCTGACCGTGGTTCAAAATTACGAGGTGTTGTCCTCGATCTTTCCCTTCGAGATGAATCCCGGACCGTCGCCAATAGTCCGTTTTGTTGCCCCAGTGTGACGTTAATTAACTACCTACCAACTATCATCTTTCAAGCCCGGAGGTTGAACTAACATCGCAGCATGACGGGTTGTTGGCGACTGCCGGGATTCATTCCGAAGGGAAAGATCCGAGTACAGCACCTCGTCATTTTGAATCACAGTCAGATGACGTTTTCAAGCCTGGAATCGACACATTGAAATTCATCTCGAATTCCAGAAACTACAGGCTGAGACATATCTGTCTATTGTGGTGAAACACTCGCATCTAAGAGAGAGGCAAACCTTGTCGAGAGTTCAGGTTCCGTTGTTGCTCTGGGTGTGAGATACTCATGGGGTGAGAGTACGCTGTGAAAAGGCCCTGTTTTTTTTTTCCCTTGATCGTTGCTCTCCTCTTTTGGATTCAACGAACTGTTTTAAAAAATCCATCGGAAGTGTCCTCATTGAAGCAGGTGGTCCTCGGTGTCTCCTTTTAATAGAGCACCTGTGACCGACCCTTTGGCGAGCGACGCTATTCGAAATCGGCTTATGAAATTGAGTGAGAGCATTCAAACTGGTTTGCGGGTAATCGACTTTTAACATCGGATTCCATTGACACATTTCGGCACTTTTTTTCAAATGCATCTGTCTGATTGCGCGGGTTAAGTGAGTGTATGGTTTTCGGACTTCACCTAAAACGGCCCAATTATTAACTAATTAAGCACCGATTCAACCTTGCAGCGCCGCTGGTCCCGTTCTGGGAATAGGTACGGAGCACTCTTCTCCTCGACACACTTTTACAATAAGGCCAGACACTTTTTCGGCTGCTGCTATATAAACACGCTTTTTTCTCCGGAGAAAAGTGTTTTCTTTGCCTGTCATCTCCGTGCATGTCATCGCTCTCTCTCGAACCAAAGAACGAACGAACAAAAGGGGCAGAGCGGCGGTCAGTCGGGTGGAGGGGTGGGCGAGAGTTTTAAAATTGAAAATCGGCCGTGCGGCGGCGAACGACAATCAAAGGGAAGTGAATGTCAATAGAGCGTTAATGAGGTGCAGTTTCCGCGTTTGCCTTTTGGGGGATTACCTAAAAAGCGAGCGCTTTTCCGCTTAGGATTATGGACGCGTTTTCCTCTACGGCACCACACAAAATACCGTTGCTCGTGCGAGGAATAATTTCAATATGCGACTTTTCCGAACATAGTTTCCGCTTGTCTCTAAGACAAAGGATAATCGGAACTCCTTTGGATTTGGATTTAGAGTTGTGAAGCATAATCCCCCTACAGAGGAACTGATATTGTTTCCCCAGGCAGCCTGTTGCTTTCCTTCTTGTCGAGACTTAACCCTCCAAGTGCGAGATATCTCTTTCAAATTTGGTCAATTTTGCTAAGGATGAAAAACCTTATCGCATCTCCTCCGCTCCGACTAGTTCAAGTCGCTACGGATTTAAGGAAGGCCCGAGAGGTTTTGGCTGCTGGGGGTAATTAGCGTTTTTCACTTGGTCGTTGTGAAGTGAGACTACGGATTTAAGGAAGGATGTTTTGGCTGAGGGTAATTAGCGTTTTTCACTTGGTCGTTGTGAAGTCAGACTACGGATTTAAGGAAGGATGTTTTGGCTGAGGGTAATTAGCGTTTTTCACTTGGTCGTTGTGAAGTCAGACTACGGATTTAAGGAAGGATGTTTTGGCTGAGGGTAATTAGCGTTTTTCACTTGGTCGTTGTGAAGTCAGACTACGGATTTAAGGAAGGATGTTTTGGCTGAGGGTAATTAGCGTTTTTCACTTGGTCGTTGTGAAGTCAGACTACGGATTTAAGGAAGGATGTTTTGGCTGAGGGTAATTAGCGTTTTTCACTTGGTCGTAGTGAAGTCAGACTACGGATTTAAGGAAGGATGTTTTGGCTGAGGGTAATTAGCGTTTTTCACTTGGTCGTTGTGAAGTCAGACTACGGATTTAAGGAAGGATGTTTTGGCTGAGGGTAATTAGCGTTTTTCACTTGGTCGTTGTGAAGTCAGACTACGGATTTAAGGAAGGATGTTTTAGCTGAGGGTAATTAGCGTTTTTCACTTGGTCGTTGTGAAGTCAGACTACGGATTTAAGGATGTTTTGGCTGAGGGTAATTAGCGTTTTTCACTTGGTCGTTGTGAAGTCAGACTACGGATTTAAGGAAGGATGTTTTGGCTGAGGGTGATTAGCGTTTTTCACTTGGTCGTTGTGAAGTCATACATCGCTTGCCCACCACGGGTTGGCAAGCATACACGGGAGATAGGTGTTTCTTACTTGAAATCCAATTTTTGTCTTTAAACGGGGGATGGATAGGGCTTTATTCCTATCTATTCATCTTACCAATTATAGCCTGGTCCGACTCGAGCTTACAGGGCTGGTGGTGAAATTTCTACATAGGCATCTATGTATTACTTCTGTGACTCTCCAGCTTTTGACTTAGGTGAACCTATACGGCCTCGCCATGGTTCTGATTCCTAAACCATTTTCCGAACCCACGCCGGTAGGTAGGTCTTGAATTAACGTCGCACTGGAGCAACACAACGGGCTATTGGCGACGGTCCGGGATCCATCCCAATGGAGGACAACACCACGGAATTTTGTACCACGGTCAGATGGCGAGGCAACACCTGAGCTGGCACCCTCCCTCTCCAAACTTCCACACCCTACAACATTTGGGGCCACGATAGATTTAACATGCACCAGCCCCCTTTGTACACGACGGTCTTTGATTGGATTAGAGCTCTCAACCCTCCGGCTTCTAGTCCGTTACTCTTTCAACCGAACCCTCAGCGAAGTTGTCTGCCACACGAATCTGCGCAAGCGGCTGAACACTCGGAGACACTTCTGGTGATGCTTAATGTCGCTAGTCCCTTAAACTGATGCCGTAAGGTGATGTATTACGAAATGGAAGATGATCTGAAAAATAAGACTATGGATTCCATAAACATTTTTATCCATCTCAGAAAGTATCCTGATAAATAATCGCTGTGAGTAGAGAGCGCAACACTCAAAAGCAGCAGCGAAGCATTTGGAGCAGCGACATCCCACCAAAGGAGATACATTCGCTCCAGAAGAAAGCTCAGTCGCGGAAACGGCGGCGCGTGTTCCCAAAACGAGTTTCTTGTGCCTTCCGGACACCTCAACTCCCCTCCCTTCCCCTTGATGCATTTTGGGCTCCTCTTGACCACACAAATCAGTGGTTCCAGTAGCGCATGAGAAGACAGTTCCCCAATCGTTGAAAATTAAAGCCTTTGACGCCTGATAACGTGATTCCTTTTAAAGTGGGATTCTGAGTCTTGTTCCTTGAGAGTACGAACCTTAATCTGGAAGACTCTAAATGAAAGGTCCGACTGTCTAATCTCATTTTTTTTACAACGAAATCGTAGATTTCTTCGGATTTATATCAGAGGGGGTTCTCACCTTTTCTGCACCAATTGTGAAAAACATTCTGCATTACTTTATGTATGAGTTTCATGCGCTTTCCAATACTTTCGTTCTTGGTTTTTCTGAAATTGTTGAATATCTGATGTCTCTTGTCCTTGATGTACTTCCGAAATTTTCAAATAATATTGCATGGTTAGGAGAGTAACGGAGGAAGAGTAAGTTGTGAGTTCGAATCCAACCAAAGACCGTCGTGTACAAAGTGGGTTGGTGCACGTTAAATCCGTCGTGGCCTCGAATGTCCTCACATTGGCGTGGTGCGGAAGTTTGGAGAGTGGGGTGCCAGCTCAGGTGTTTACCTCGTCATCTGACGTGGTGTTGTCCTCGAATCTTTCCATTCGGGGGTTGACCGTCTCCAATAGACGGTTGTATTGTTCCAGTACGACGTTAATTAAATACCTACATACCCAAATGTTCTATTTTGTTGTGGAATCTAGTTTAATACGTTCCATGTGGCGTGATAAATTGGTTAACGTAAAAAATCTGTGAAGGCAATTCTTTTTTTCTCTTTCGGGATGAGGTTTAAGTATGGCTTGCTTTTTAACTACTGTTCCAACGAATTTGTATATTGTTCGTTCAAATGTTTCCTTTTTATCACACTTAATAACACAAAGCAGCAACACGATTACCCGATTTAATGTTGAGCGGGTGATCTTGCGTGATTCGGTATCAGACGAAGAACGTAAATGACCGAAGGCTTTCTGGTGCAGATTATAAACCCGATCCTAATTCGTCTGAGCCCTTCATTCTCAAGTTATTAATCTTTGGCCACTGATCGGAGATGGATTTCCCACTCGTTCCAGTTCGAACGGGCTGAGAAGGAAGTCGGGGTTTGTTTGGATCCCTCACCGCTGTTTTTCCTCGTGTATCAAACTCCATTACGGCACAAGGTCGATCGAAAGAATTCAAGGACTGGCCTTTAAGTACTCACTTATGGATGTTGAGGGGGAATAACACGGTCCAGTTAAATGGGTTTCGATTGACTTGTCTGACAAGTGCAGCAATGCGTGGATGATCCAGGGTTTACCTTGGGGCTGTTCGCAGGGACAGCCCTAATGTAAACATCGCCCCCTGCCCAAGTCGGAACTGCATCAATAACATTTAGATTTTGGAAGATCACGGGTGTTGGTCCGATAGACGAAATTTAAAATAAACACAATTCCACATAATATATTAATTATTGCATCCGCATATCTCTCCGCATGTTTAACCCTCTGAGGGAAGCATATATCTGTTCTGCAGTCTTCCCTGCTTGACTTCTAATCAGTTTTCGACCAATAGAATCTTTCGAAGGATTTTTTCCAGCCAATAGGTATGATTGCGTGTATTGGCGGGAAGAATGCACTACTCGGAAATATCGCGACACTCAGAAGGTAAAGTTAAATCATCACGCTCACAGAATATATTACTCTGAAAATTTAATATCAGGGGGCACTCGTGCAACGTAGGTGAGAGGGGGTATTCGATCGCAAGAACCTTAGACTCATACCTCGATATTTTCATCGGCTCGACAGGTTCAGAAAAGCGGCACTGCCAGCGCACAAAGAAACTCTCAAGTATTACAAATTGAGACATGGCAGCTCTTTACCGTGAAAGTAACCAGAATTCCTGATTTTAATCATAATCCTATATAGTTTTCCCTCATTCCTTACAATAATATGATTTGCAATCTGAATTCATGCCTTAATTTAAAATAATAAGCGAAAATTTATGTTAAATGAGAGGTCAATAGAGTAAGTCCAAAGGTCCAAAAGGACAAAGAACTGCGCCCAAAGCAAAATTTGTAAAATAAAAGACAGCAAAAAAGAGTTAAAAATAAGGACATATTAAAAGTAGTAATTGCGTATTTACAATATCGAGTCACATGCGTGGATTCAATTTGAAAGCAAAACAAAGCCTCAATTGCATAAGTCATTAACGTTGAATTTAAATCATGCTAATCACAACTTGAATATAATAAGTTAATTAAAATATACTTAACAATCTGAAAACCTGTTGATCCACACAATATGGAAATAAAAATGTGCTAATGTCTATAGTAAATATTTAGTAGTTTTTAATTAAAGTCACTGGAGTAACGCAACGGGCTATTGGCGACTGTCCGGGATCCATCCGAAGGGAAAGATCCGAAGACACTTCGTCATTTTGAATCATGGTCAGATGACAAGGCCGGCACCCACTCTCCACACCGCGAGGCCACGGCAGATTTAACGTTCATGATCCCCGCGCACACGACAGTCTTCATTTGGACCGAGTATCGGACTCGCAACCCTCTGGTTGCTTATCCGTTACTCTTCCAACTGGGCTACCTTGGACCTCAGTTTATAAAAGAAACCTGTCAATTCACAACATGGAAATAAAAGTGAACTTAATAAATACTAAAACGATAAAAAATAGAAAAGCAGCATTATATAAATTTAAAAAAGCAATTTTACTCAAGGCAGATTCGGATGGCCACAAATGAAGAGACCTGACCCTCCTGATGGTTGTCTCTACGAGGTCATTAGCAAAGCTGGCCAGGTCATGAACGAGATATCTCGTCAAAACCACTTGTAGGGTTAATAGAGCGTTTATGAGAGTTGGTTATCGAGGACTTGTGCTGTTCTTGTAGACGGCGGTTATGTTGAACGCTTGTATGAAAAAAGCATGGCCGTACTTCTTTCAAAATGTCCGATCTATTTCCGAAGAGATCTTTTTCAGTTTTGCATCTGCTGCCCGTTCCTTGGGAAAGTAGGCGTTGGCAACCTGGAATGGAGTTTCTTCTTTAAACTCGAGTTTCCACACTCACGTTTATTGTTGGTGGTGGGCGTGTCCACCCAGATGCCCATAGACCTTTCAATTGACCATCGATGAATGCGCGATCTGATTTTGCTTTTAAAGCTTTGCAATGCCAGCAATTCCTGCCTTTGTTGCGTATTCGCTTAATTGGTGCACTGCAAATGGGCACGATCGGCTTTCGTTTTTATAAAAGGAGCACTTTCGAAATGGAATGTGCAAATGAACTCTCAAATCTTACAGGAAATAGGTAACATTATCAGTGCTACACGTACTCTATTTCTTGAAAGTGAAAAAATCTTGCAAAAAAGAGGAGGATAATTTTTTAAATCGATTAGCGAACTCTGCCAATGAATTAAACGTGAGTAGGCTTGGTACCACGGGCATCTCATGGAATATAGCTATGTTTTGCACCTACTTAATGTTCGACTTGAATAAATGAATAATTATTTTCACTTTTTCACACTTGGGCCGCTGTAGCTCCTATGGATTTTGGAGTTTCATGGCCCCAGTTGGTAGAGCAACGGATTATCAATCGGAGGGTTACTAGTTTGAAACTCAGTCCAGCCCCGTCGTGTACACGGGAGAAGCTGGTGCACATTTAATCTGTCGTGGACTCCAATGTCCTGACGTTGACGTGGTGTGGAAGTTTGGAGAGTGGGGTGCCAGCTCAGGTATTGACCTTGTCATCTGACGTGATTTAAATTGACGAGGTATCCTCGGATCTTTCTCTTCGGGAAGGATCCCGAACCTACGCCAATAGCCCTTTGTGTTGCTAACAGTGCGACGTTAATTAACTACCTACCTTTTTCACACTTACTGTACAACTTTTATGAATGCGATGGGGTAGGTATTTTAATTAACGTCGCACTGGAGCAACACAAAGGGCTATGGGCGACAATCCGGGGGAGGTATTTCAATTAACGTCACACTGGAGCAACACAACGGGCTACTGGTGACGGTCCGGGATCAATCCCAAAGGGAAAGATCCGAGGACAACACCACGTAATTTCGAACCACGGTCAGATGATGAGGCAACACCTGAGCTGGCACCCCACTCTCCAAACTTCCACACCACGCCAACGTGAGGACATTTGAGGCCATGACATTTAACGTGCACCAGCTCCCGTGTACACGACGGTCTTTGGTTGGATTCGAACTCGCTACCCTCCTGTTGCTAGTCCGTTACTCTACCAATAGGGCTACCGCGGCCCATGAAATCGATGAGATTTGTTATTTTTGTACTCTTATAAAAGACTTCAGTACGAGAGCTGTGCACTCCTTTTCTGGTCCCCTCTGTCTCCTGTACCATAGTACCTTCTCTTTCCTATTCCTATGGGTACTCGGAAGCATCCAAATAATCGAAATAGCCCGTTGTGTTGCTCCAGTGTGACGTTAATTAAAATACCTACCTACCAAATAATCGAAAGCATGTAAAAATCGTCAACAAAAAGTGAACCCAATTGAAGACACTGAGTGCCTTCACCAGCGAGGCAGTGTTGGTGCTTTCAGATTGGGAAATCTTCAAACACAACGTATCAGTGTTCTTCAGGAGACCAAAAATAAGTTCGCTGCAACCTTAGCTCGTGTTATGAGTACATTAGCATGTCAATCAAAAGGGCAGTATTTCGAAGTTTGGTCATTTGGTGTTGGCTGTTGCAGTAATGCTAAGTTTTCTATATCTGACGCTTAACAAGGCTGTATAACAATGTGTTCACCTAATCAATTGTTCATTCCCTTCTTAATGATTTCTAGCCCCTTAAGGTACCTGATACTTGTATGCACAAGCCGTAGAACAACAATTAATCCTATAGGACGAAACTAGATGCTTTTTGACCAGTAGAGTTGACTCTCACGAAGATGATACGAGAGAAATTGCATCGCACTCCTAAAAGAATAACTCCGAAATCTTTCGAGTTAAGTCAGAAGGATGCAACTGAGCTCCAAAGAGTAGGAGGAGGCTGGATTTTCTAGAGCCAGTCTTGTCCAAATGCACCACATCGCAACTGAGCATGCACGTACACTCAACCGCCGACCTTTCTGCTTTCCAATCTTTATTTTCGTTTTGCAATGCTTTAAGAGCTAAACTTTCACTCTTCTGATTACCAATAAATAAAATCAGCAATAGAGGCGAAGGTCGACAACGTTACAACCTCAAAGCTCTCAACAATCTTGAACTAAAATTTCGACGTTGATGGCATAAAATACACATGCTTTGTTTATAATTTATACGCTCTCAAGCTCTCTTCGATCTGGTATTAAGCTTAAAAGCTTCCACTCTACATTATTCTTGTTCTCCGGAACTTATTCAAAATTTCTGTGCTACTTACTCAAATTTAAGTCTTACAACCTTTCTTACTACAAGTCTTTACTTGAGTCATACAGCCCGAATCGCGAGAAAAGTGAATTTTGCTGCATATTTGATCTGTCTTTGGATAATATTGGTCCAAGAATGTTCTGTGGCTGGTTACAATTCGCTTTTACCGACCGTGCAGAGATTATCTTTTCGAAATTTATTCGTAGAAATATGTTGGAACCTCTCGTCGCGCATTGAGCGCCAGTTTAGCGCGACGTAAGAATTGTATTTTATTCTATTTTTAGCAAATATTCTCGTGGGGGGGGGGGTATGGTCCATCCCTCCCCTTATGCGAGTTCTTGTACTCATTTATTTGATGGTATGATCATAGCTATGGTGCCCCAGTTGTCATACAATTTGTGTATATAGTAATTAATTAATCTAAATAAAGCTACAGTTCATATGGATCGATTTGTTAAATATCTTTGAATCGCATATGTGTCATCCCACTTCTTTATGAGAGAAATCGATTCTATAATAGTCTAGGATAAAAATGTGTTCCGTATCGTTCGAATCGGGCTTAAGGGACAGGGGACTTTCAAAACAAACTTTTGCTGTTATCGTTCGATTGTTATAAAACTTGCAGATGTGTTTTCTACTACATAGCCTATATATATATAAAGTTTGATTCAAAATACTAAGTTGTGGGAAAATTATTACATGAAACGTGGTCAAAAATTTTGATAAATTGGCAAAAATTGATGGGTCCCGTGCACATTAATTTTTCATGCAATGTCAAAATTTTACTTCACATAATAGTTTGTATAAAACACACACACAAATTAATTCCCATTTGGTAAGTGCATCACTTAATTGTACGGCAAAAAACTAATTTTTGTACTAAACCACCTAAAATTTTGCACAAAAAAGCATAGGTTTAGCAACATTTTAAACCAAAATTTTGAAGCATGATGAATTTTTTATTTGCACAGATGTATGCAACGCATTGCAAAGATTATAAAATTTTTTTTCAAAAATCAAGTAACACCTGATGCGCAGTTAAAATTTTGAGATCAGACAATGCCAAAAACATCAATCGGAGAAAAATGCGTTTTCGTGGAAACTTGCTATACTTATTGTTGTATACGTAACTCCTTCAATAATGGTCGAAAATATTTTTTGAATCTTTGTTATCCAGAGTTTGATATTAACTCATTAAAATAAATTAATCGATTTTAAAAATCTATTTCAGTGGTTTTGAAAGTCAGATGAGATGTCGTTTTTGATCCGGAGTTTGATGTTAAGTAAATAAAATTAGTTGATTGATTTTTTTAAAATCGATTTTTCGATCGATTTCGGTGATTTTGAAAGTCGAGTGTCGTCCCCTTGAATGAGGCGTCGTTGCGAAAGAAAAGATGTGAACTTTTCTCAGTCGAAGAAATCGAAACGGTCGAAACCAGTCGGTCGCGGGAAGTAAGCCGATCTCGAGAGTTAAGGTCGCGGAGGTGATACGCGGCGCTGGAAATGGGGCCGACCCAACATTGTATCGCTCGGGAAATAGGTGAAGAGGTACAGAGAGATTGACGATCAATTACTCTTTGCCTATTAAAACAATCCTTCCGCTTGGGGTGAACACATGGACTGTAGCATGTATATAGCACTCTCCACATTGAAGTGCTTTTTTGGAGACATTGTCTTGCTGAATCGGCAGGCGTCATATGCACTTTCAAAGACAAGCCTCAGTAAACGTTTACTTGATCCACGATGAACGAACATCACCGCCAATACTTTTCTAACGCATCAAATTTAAATTTTCGAGATTTGATCGGGGAAATTCCCAACCCAAATATTTTTAAATTTTTACAAAGCATATGACAACGATAATCTCATATTTCACTATTCAATCGTGGTGTTTGAATGTTTTTAAATTCATTGTACCTCAAATATTATATTTTTAAATCTACTTTTTATTATTAGTTGGGCAGTTGAACCTTAAAATATTTTTCTATCTTTTTCGGGTTACTTTCTGTCATGTGTTTGGCTCATCTTGTCCGCTGTTGGACCTTGCGCCATTAAACCCAAATCAACCTCGGTCTTTCCCTTTGGGATTGATTCCGGACCGTCACCAATAGCCCGTTGTGCTGCTCCAGTGTGACGTTAATTGAAAATATCAATACCCAGCGAATCAGTATAGGCCGTTGTGCCCAGCTCCAGTGCCGATGTTAATTAATTACCTACTTACCACCGAATCAGTAGCTGAAATGCTAAACCGAAAAGTGAACAAAGAAAGAAATTTGGATGTCGAAATTAGGCTGGGAAAACAAACATCAGCGAACGATCAATTGTCTCGAGATTGAAAAAGTGGAATGATAAGGACATTGTTTCGTTTTGATCTTCAAAGTTTAATAAGAAAACCCTGACTCGTCACGAAACAGATCATTACCCAGAATAAACGGCTCTTTTCGCATAATTTAGCCCTTTTCTGACACGGTCACGAATTTTTTTGTATCAATCAATTGTGCGATGCATTGAGCTGTCTCAGAACAAATAATATCAGAACCTTTTTTAATGAACTTATTTAAGAAAACATTGCGAGAAATCTGGAAATACCACATTTTACTTTTCATGTTGGGTCGATTTTTAAGCTACGCTTGAGGTCAACTTAACCTGACTATGCAGAATATTCTAAAGATAAGTAGTCTCATGCGACGCTCTGATTTGCTGAGAGCGAAATCACTCACTGCATACGTCACACGAGCGAAAGATTTTATTCGTTCACAGTATTATGAGGTGGACAGCAAAACAAACAAATGAAACCCAAACATCCAAAGCGTTTGAATAAATATTACGTATTTTCAGTTTGCATTCAAAATTTTATTTCGCATCGATTTATTCTAGACTAAATCGATTGAATAAATTTCTCGATCGATTGAATTTTATTCTAGAATAAATCGATTGAATAAATATTCCGTATTTTCAATTTGCATTCAAAATTTTATTTCGCATCGATTTATTCTAGAATAAATCGATTGAATTTTATTCTAGAATAAATCGATTGAATAAATATTCCATATTTTAAATTTGCATTCAAAATTTTATTTCGCATCGATTTATTCTTGAATAAATTTCTAGTATTTCAAGAACTATTATTGGTATATGGCGTTAAGGTAGAGCACTTACTGTAGTACAAATACGTATTAGTGTTCGTCAAGCTAAATGTAGGTAGCGGTAGTGTTTCTGCAGGCGATACGTGTTTCCTGTACGTATTCTGAATGCGACGTTATTTGTCTTGTTCAGATCTTTACTTTCGGGTTTGATCCCGGACCGTGGCCAATAGCCCGTTGTGTTGCTCCAGTGCGACGTTTATTAAAATACGTACCTACCTAGTTTATACGATTTCAGCACTTTGCCGATAAAAATTCGAAAGAGTAGATTCCGAATTGATATATGATGGTGGATTGGACAACACCAATTCGATTAACACCAAAACGGCGATCAATTACATTTTAAGGTAACCCAGATGCGAGAGCAGAAGTAAAATTTTCGCAGGCGGTTTGGTTTGTTTTCTTGCACTCAAAATTCCTATCACATAAGCTTTCATGGGCACATCTCCTTCAGGTGTGCACGGGCTTCCGAAGTACCTGAGCGATCTTTTCTGCTCCCGTCGGGTTTACTAAGGACAGTAAACCCCACGGGAGCAGAAAAGATCGCTCAGGGACAGCGGTAGCCCGGTTGGAAGAGTAACGGATTAACAATTGGAGGGGTACTAGTTCGAAACTCTGTCTAACTAAAGACCGACGGGAGCAGGTGCACGTTAAATCTACTGTGGCCTCAAATGCCCTCACGTTGGTGGGGTGTAGAAGTTTGGAGAGTGGGGTGCCAGCTCAGGTTTCGACTCGTCATCTGACGATGGTTCATGTTGTCTTCGGATCTTTCCATTGCAAATTGATCCCAGACCGTCGCCAATAGTCCGTTGTGTTGGCTCCAGTGCGACGTGAATTAATTACCATTGCCAGTTAGTAAACACGGGAGTAGCGCTTCCGGGATACCCAAGCCATCTTTTCCTGCTTTCATCTCACTACTGTTCCCCCCTTTTCCCCGCCATTGTCTTGTATTCGGTACCGCTTGACCCCACAGGGCCATAAACCATCCTTTTGTAATGTTATTCCACTTCCTTCTGTTATGCTTTGCTGTGCTCTTCTTTTTTTTTTTGCAAATAAACCTTCGTTTCATTCTGTGGCATGACGTTTTTGTTTATTTCTAGACTATCCCATGTTAAACGAATAATTTCCTCCCGAGAAGAGCATTCTGGAAATAGGATAAACAATTCCTAGGGACTGCGTCCTAAACTCCGCGACCACAGAGCTTGAAGCGACGCCACATGTCTCCTGTTCAGATTTCTGATCAGGTTTCTGATAAATAATTCCGAGCGACATTTCGTCTGAGCTGTCCTCGAGTGTCGAAATCAGATTCTACTACATCTTTGGAAGCGTGCGGGTGTTCTTCCTTCTTCAGAACGTTCAGAAAAACTTGATTCTTAAGGTAAGCCCTTTCTTATAATTTTGAACCGTAGTCTGATGGTTGTGTTGTGCCCCATGTCTGAACGCTATTTGGCAGCAGTTATTCCGGTCTCCTCTAAACCAGCCGCCTTCAAATTTAAAAGCAGTTGTTATTTCACTGACTGAATCAAATTGGATGCATGTTGCTTTTAAACGGATCAGTCTTGGAGTTCAGACCACAGACGTGAAATATGAATAGACTGAGCATTGCTATTGAGAAGAGCTTCAAAAAGTGTGACCGGCTTGTCAACATGACCAGTAGTCATGTGACTGCACTGATTTGATTACCCGATTTGGCATCTTACCTCTCCGTTTCACGAAAAAGACAGGGTAGCTAGTGAATGTGCATTTCTGTGGTGGTGACAACAATGGTGAAGTCGCCAAAGTCTAATACTATCAGGTAATCAATCAATGGACCAATCAGATGACGAATCAGTGAATGGGAGTCTTCCCCCGTCCCGTGGACCTATCAGATGATGAATGTTCGGTTCTACCCATCAGACGAAAACAGTCTAAGGGTCTCGTTACTGTTAATTTGTCCCATTATCCTGGGCATATGAAATGTTTACTACTGCTCACTCTACTTTTATATTTCCTCTATGGTTCAGACTGGCTGGTGGGGCCGTCGTGGCTCAGTGGGTATGTCCACTGCGCTAACAACCTTCGAGTTGTAGGCGGCGCAGGTTCGATTCCTGTCAGTTGCATTCCTCCCTGGGTGTATTTCTCTCTTCTGTGTCAGTAAAACTTTCATTGTGTGTGCCTGTCTATTACTTGATATTGTATGTCGTAGCTTGGCCCAATATGGCTCTTGCGCCATAAAACCCCCAAAATTAACCAATCAGACTGACTGGTTTATTCAGCCATACTATAAGAGTGTTGTGGAGGAAGTTAACCCTTTCGGGCCTAATGGGCATATACGTCCCAGAGATTAGATTGGGTCAATAAATCCCACTTTTGAATGGGTTTTTACGTTTTCAGTGTTCTTAAGGAATTAGGGAATAAAAATATGACTCAAGAAACCTGGCAATACTTTCAGATTGCAAATGGCGGACTTATGGTTTTGAGCACGCCCATTCACACATTGTGATGAATGAGTGACCGGAAACAAAAAGATGGTACAAAATTAGATGTTAGTTGCCCAGAAGCCATTTCCCACTACAATATGTACATGAATGGAGTTGACCGCTGTGATGAAATGGCTACTTTTTAGGGTCATGGCAGAAAATCAGACAAGTGGTGGAAAAAGATTTTTAGTTATGATTTCTGTTATGAATGCATGGATTACGATAGTGTGATGTGGAACATAAAACAGAACCACTCTTATCATTCATGGTCCCCTTAGCTGAGCAACTAATAAATGTTGGAAGGGAGAAAGCAAACACAGAAAGAACGCGAAAGTACGGTCGTCCGTCAAAAAGAGCAAAAACTACTAAACTACTAAATTAAACTACTTTTCAGAGTTAAATTTTAATCATGCAAAAGTCGGGGCGAAAGGGTTAAAGTGAGAGCAGTCGAGAAAAGCATGTGCGAAACGGCAATCAGAGAGGTGCTCAATCAACCTTTATAAGCGTTGGTTCACAAACAGGTTATAGTATGAATAACGGATGTAAATAGAATGCGTTAAGGTCAGCCCCCACGTGCATTACATTCTTTTCCTTAATGTTCATTAACAATTTTACTTCAGCATGTGTCAATTTTGAAACATAAGAAGTCTCGTGAACACTAAGTCTTTCGTACTTTCAGTGCTCACTTTACGTTTTAGTAGTAGTATGTAATGTAGTATTATACAAAAAGTAGTTTTATGCATTCGAAGATTTTAATACAAGTATATATAAAAATTTTGCATCAAACGTTTAAGGATTTGTAAAAACATATTAAGCAGTTTTAGTTGGGTGAAATATCACTTAATAGTGATCATTTTAAAGACAGATTTTCATTTGTGTTGGAGACTATGAACTCATAAAAACAAAAAGTAATGTTTTACTTTGAAATAAAAAAATCCTGCAGTAATGGGTTAAGAAAATTTAGTTCTTTTAAGGCGGTTTTTAGTGTGGATATTTTTATTCTTAGGAACTTTTCGGTCTTTAACAACCAGGTCCTAGCCATACGTGTATTTAGCTTTTGAATCACCAGAAGATTTTTCGGAAGTTTGCTTATCCCAATATACATATCCCCACCAATGTCAAAAGCGGGAGCATTTCAGAAATACTTGTTTAAGGTATCTGACTACGTTCGGAGTCCTTTAAAAAATGTTCAAATTATACTATTTTTTTTTCTTTTTAAGGTAAAACAACTTATAAAAACGCATTATGAAACAAAAAAAAATCACTAAAAATTATCATAATTCTTTTTAAATTGGCAAATTTAGGTAAAAAAATGTGGTTGACTAAAAACATTAACTTAAAAATTTATGAGTACATTTGCAGAAACTTTCACGTAGTCTTCTAAATATATAAGCTAGGGCATGTACTAAAAGATTTACAGTAATCCTGTCGAATCATAACACTGAAATATCTCAAAAGTTTTCCTTTCGAGATAACTTCTTGTATCTTAGTTCAGGCCCTCCAAAACAAATATAAAAATCAGTACACCCAAATTCATTCAAAAATATGTAGTACATTTTTAGCTATCGCGTTTCTCGTGCAAAATGTTTGCTTACAATCACAAAAATGCATTTAAAGACTTGAAAACCAGTAAAATATAGCCGTCAGGATCAAATTGCTAAACCTCCGCTTCTATTCAACGTCAAAACAATATAAAAGCAATTTGGAAAAGAAAAAATATTCTAAACATTAAGAATATTGAATAAAATGAAATATATATATGAAGTTTTAGTTAAAAAATCTACTTTCAACTTAGTCAGATACCTTAAGTCTTTCTTGGTAAAAAATAATATATAATTTTTTGCACAGTTTTGTCATTGTCACAGAAGTGTTTACCAACGCTAAGCGCGTGGAGTGAATGCTTTCATGCATCCTCATTTTTAGAATAGCAAGCTCGAAAAAGTCTATTCTTCCTTTCATATAACCGTCTGCAATACTACAGAGGCTGTTGGGACATTTCTTGAACGATTTTAATGGACTGAAGTTCAATTTTTTTTTTACATGAAATTTTTGTGTTTTAAATGTTACATTTGATAGCCCTTATTGTTAACTATCTTTCTACACCTTAATGTCCATGATAATAATGACTTTTGTAGTATCGACAGTGGTATTTTGTCCCATTCTTGTTCCACAGTTTTCCAGTCCTTGAATGGTTTTCGGTCGACGTTTCGATAATGCCCTTTTTAAAAGCACAAAAGTCCACGGGTGAAACATCTGGAGATTTAGCAGGAATGTCAGTAAAGGGTAAAGGGTTGACTTGATAAAAGTTTCTTATTCCATTTTTTCTAAGAATTTAACAGTCGATTTAGATGCATGGCTGCTTTGCTTTACCCTGATGCAGTTCTACTGATTGTTGGCACTGTGGGTAAAGATATGGTATTTCTTTTTTGAATATTGGGATAAAATAGGATCTTGATAATATGTGGGAGTTGATTTTTACATTTTTCTCCTCTTTTTACTTTTAATTTTCCATTATATGCAAAAGGGCAACAATCATAAATCTCTTAGAGAAAGTTCTCACGTTCACTTTGCTATAGTCCTTTGATTTGGCGGATTCTCTTTTAAAATTAAAGATCTTACCTTACAAATATTCTCAGAAATTTTTTCGTTTTTGGAAGTATTTTTCCACTTTTACGTCTTCTTCCTTTCTCATTAATAATATTACTTATCGTACCTTTAGATATCGAAAAACCATGACTTTTACAGCGTTTTTGAATAATTGAATAAGCATAATTCTCTTCGGAAAGAGAGGAAACATAACCTTCCATCCATTGCTTATTTGAAAGCGCCATTTTGAAAGTAAACAAACCTCTGAGTTAGCAGACGATAAGTTATACTTTAACTATTTAACTGCTGTGAAAATAAAACTATTTCGTAGCATACAATTTTTTTACAGCTCATCAAAATTGTTCAAAAAATGTCCGAACAGCCTCTGTATTCCGAAAGAGAGAAAGCGAATTAAAATTATCTTAGAAACGTCTGAAGAACGAGGCTAGAGGGTTACTTTTCTGACTTCCATTCTGGAGGTGGCTCAGTGGATTTTCCCACTGTACTATCAGCCTGCGAGGTGATGCAGATTCGATTCCTGTAACTTACCCTATTTCTCTCCTGTGTATCAGTAAAACTTTCCTTGTGTGTGTATGCCCATTGCTTGACTTTGGCGACATATGACCCCTGTACCATAAAACCCAACCAACCTTTCTGGAGTTCCACTGGCAAAGTTCAGCCTTTTGTACAGTCAATAAAAAATTACAATCATAAACTAGCATTGTGAACAACAATTAATTAACATATTATTTATGCTAATAATTAGAATCTTTAACCTACCATTTAAATAACATCGTTTTACCCCTCCTGGGGGCTGTCTCAACGAAGTATCTCGTCATAAATAGAACTCGATGAACGAGATATCTCGTCATTAGAATAAAACGAACCAGATCTCGTCACATCTTGATCACATCTTGATGACTAGATATCCCATCATTAGCAAAATGGGTCAGATCGTGATGGACGAGATATCTCGTCCAAAACCACTTGTAAGGTTATATACTTGAATTTTGCTTTGGACAGGGACCTCAGTCCCAAAAAGCCTCGCTTCTGAGCCCAACAGAATCAACCGCGTACTGTTGGTTACATTAGTATTGAAGGTCAACTCGATTGATTACGGTTCGCTTTAATTCATTCTGACATGCAGCATTGAGATGGATTCGTGGAATGCGCGTGCCAGGTGGTACCTTATGTTCCTGCTCCACCTCCGTTCCGAGGAGACATCCCCGCTTTTGTTTACTTGGACATGAGACCGCGCCCTCCATCGCAAATTCAAAGCTTTTATTCCGAGACGTCGACAGCGTTTCCATATGTCCGGATCGGTTTTTTTACTCTGGGGTACCCACTCTTATCTTGAGCAAAAGAAAAATTAGGACCTTTTCAAGGCTAGTTTTCTTTTTCACGGCCACAGACTGCAATAGATTAAACATGTGAGTGCGCAAGAGAAGAAACTTTCTCGAGAGCTGTGTTGGAATTCAGTTTTAAGAACATCAACTTTTAGCTACCCTATAAATATTGATGCCTTCGATTTCTGATGTCACTTGAACTTATTATTTATCGTGACTTTTGAATGCATGAAATAAAATATGCAACGGTCTTGTAAAAATTAATTTTTTTAAATTTTTGAAGGCAAATATTAAGGCTTTTTGAGGCTCGTAGAATTCTTTTAACACATCTCTCTATCTATCTAGCTCTCTATATCTATCTCTATCTATCTCGCTCTATCTCCATGTATCTATCTCCATGTATCTATCTCTATCTACTCCTATCTATCACTATTATCTATCTATCCATCTACCTCTCTATCTCTATCTATCGGTCCTATTCTATCTCTCTACATATATCTATCTCTCGGGTTCATCCAGTGATGTAAATCCCTGAGAGGCTGTTGCTTCTAGGAAGCAGGTATGCCAGCAGGAAAAGTACTTAAATAACAATTTAAATACTTTTCTATCAAAAAGATAGGAAAGTGGAATAAATAAGAATCGAAATTTTCTAATTAAGAGGATAGATAAGTACCCGTGTTGCATGCTATTGATTAATCTTCATTGCATGATATTAATCAATTGAAGTCCTTCGTTATAAAATAGTGATACGGTAGGTAATTAATGAAGGTGGGTCGATTGAAATTTTTTTTTTCGATTTTTGGTTTGTTTTTGTTCCTTAAAAGTACGAGGCTGTCGCAGCTCAGTGGGTATGCCCACTGCGCTAGCGATCTACGAGTTGTAAGAGTGCATATTCGATTCCTCCCTGGGTGTATTTCTCTCTTCTGTGTCAGTAAAACTTTCATTATGTGTGTCTATTACTTGATATTGTGTCTTGTGTAGCATGGCCGAATATGGCTCTTACACTAACCAATCATCCGTACCAACCAATCCAACGTATCCAACACCAAACAATCATCCATAAAATACCATATTGTTTATATCCTCCTTTGTAATAATTTTGTTAATAACAACAAATGTTGCGTTCTATAAAGAAAGGAAATAACTTTGTATCAAGAAAATTAAAGTTATTCCCCTACTCGAGTAAATGTTGTCTAAGTACGAGTTTATGAGGCATCATGCTGGCTTTTAATATTTTCAACCTCCTCCGAGGTCGGTTTCCTTTTCGGTGCCGATCTCACGATCATTGTCACTGGTGGTCTACTTTTCTAAAGTGAAAAATCGTCCTTGGGCAGGGAGAACAAATACACAAGATTCAAATAATACAAGTAGTAAGTAAGTAAATAAACAAAAAGTCATGTAGAATGTTAATAAGGTCACTAAAGTGGAAACGTGTGGTCTCTAGCCTCCTGTGGGCCGCTGTAGCCCAATTGGAAGAGCAACGGATTAGCAAACGGAGGGTTCGAAACTAGGTCCAGGCAAAAAACGTTGTGTACACGGGGATTGGTGCACGTTAAATCTATCGTGGCCTCACATATACTCACGTTGGTGTGGTGTGGAAGTTTGGAGAGTGTGGTGCCAGCTCAGGTGTTGACCTCAGCATCTGACCAAGATTTAAAATGACGAGGCGTCGTCCTTGAATCTTCCCTTCGGGAATGGATCGTCGTCAATAACCCGTTGTGTTGCTCCAGTGCGAAGTTACTTAACTACCTACATGCCTCCAGACTCCCAATAACGGGAGAAAAGAGTACTACTGAACAGTGTGGGGCAACAGTACATTCGCAGAGGATGGGTTAGAAGAGATTCCAGTAGGATGTAAACGGGCCTCAACATCCTCGGACGATGATCGGCGAGCCTCTGTGGGTTGTGGGACATGAACTCATTTTTGATTTTTAAACAAAGAAGTGAAACAGCAGATGTCATCTCGGCAATGCTCTCTTTCGGAACTCAGTTTCGGCATTCATTATGCCATTTTTCACTGCGCGACGCTTTCTTAGCCGCGCACACGTGCGTTGCAGGGAATCCTCGTGTTTTCTCTCAAACTGAAACACGCAATGTACTGAAGAGAAATCCAAAAGTGTGTGCGATGGGTGAACGAGACTTGCGACGAATAACCCCCGAATCGTTTAGGGTGAGACGACCCACCGCGCGTTTTCGTGACAAAGGGGTGGAAATGGTAAAAATATTTTCGTTCGACGCTCAAGCGATCACTGTGAAGGTATCCACACTCGGATTGTTATCCTGGACCAGCGTGTTACCAGCTTTTCTTGGGGTGGCATATGAATTCAACCCTCCAAGCGGTTTATCGTCCATCAAGGAACTGGTCAGTTTTGCTTACGACGAGAAACTTCGTGGAGACAACCACCATGAAGGCTAATCGCTCATCAACCCTCTGAGGTCATGCATTATTCCATCATGCAAAGTGCAGTTTTCCCTTCTTGACTTCTAACCTCTTTTGACTAATAGTCTCCCTCTCTTCAAGGATTCTTTCAACCAATAGATGTGGTTATTTAGTCAGTACTGGTGTTGTGGGGTAAACGTAATAGTACATTACTCGAAAAACTCGAGCCCGTCTGGGGTAAAGGGTGTTTGTGGAGGTGTAGTGGGTGTGTTTCTGGAAGGTTTGAAAAGCCCGCTTGGACTCGAATTAACCCTTCAAGATATCGGCGATTTTTTTGTTACATTGACAAGATCTGGACAGTTTCCTTCTAATGACGAAGTCCATCAAGATGTAGTCAGTTTTGCTAATGACGAAGTCCATCAAGATGTAGTCAGTTTTGCTAATGACGAGATGCGTCGTCGAGACGACTACTAGGATGTTATTATTGTTAGTGTGTTGGGGAATAGTATTAACGGTCCTGGTGTTTTTTGTTCGACTCGTCTCGTCATTAGAAGAAAATTGACCAGATATTGATCTCGCCATTGCAAAAATTATCGACGCTATCTTGATGCCGAGATATCTCGTCATTAGAAAACTTGGTCAGATCTCGACGATATATCTCGCCGATACCATTTGAAGGGTTAGGAAATTGAATGGAGGGGATATTTTTTGGAAAGGGGTTCACCGTTTAAGTCGTGATGGAGGATCAGTCGAAAACAAGCCAACCTTGTCCAGATGGAAGAGAGTGAATCCCCAGGAAGAAGATGGCTCTAGGGCTGAGCGGTGAATCTTTCGGCGCCCTTGACATCAATCCTTTTTTTGCGCGACCGTTGTCCTTGCGGTTTTTTCCACTCACTCTCTGCGCTAATTTATGAAGCACAAAAGTTTATAAACTTAAATCGGATGATTTATAGCTCGACTTTTTTCGATACAATGCGTAGCAAGGTCGGAACCTTCATTGCGGAGCACCGAAGACGTAACGGAAAACGCAATGTGAATAATTGACTAAACAAATGAGCCCGCGTGTTTCCATAGCGACGGATGGAATGGGCAATGATTTTATCAACATTAGTTCAAGGAAAAATAAGGACTTTTCGATTACTAGATTTTAAGTCAGATACAGTGATTCAATAGTAGCAAAAGACATCAAAATGGATCCAGGACGAATTTAGGTATATTTATGAAATGAGAATTATTTCTAAGGGAAATCTTCATATTCTATACTTTTGAAATAAGGAATGTGTAGCATATCTATGCCCTTGTTTATCGATATGGTAAGGATTTCTTCCTTGACAACCAGGAGAATTAACTCTATAATGATTTGGGAGAGTATTTAAAACCCAAAGTTACTCCAAACGACAGTGTTAGACTTTTGAAAAATGCACATGCGCACAGCCATGTTTTCTGTAGAGAGACGCGAGCATGTTCCTGTGTTTTTGTCAAACGTCTGCCTAATGTGTGACTTTCCTTACACGAGTCTTCGTTTGATCAGTTTACTGGATTTCTAGACGTTCATTTCATCCTGTTTGTCAGTTTTATTTGACCAATTCTATGCATTTCATTCTGCTTGTCGGTTTCATTTGTTGATGGTTCTATAAGCTTCTGCTCTTTTCGTTTATTTTATTTGATAGTTTTGTATATTGCATTTTGTTCGACGTTTTCATTTGCTAATTTTATTTTATTTAATTGTTCATTGGCTTCTATTAAATGTATTATTTCCTGCATCTATTCGTTTATTTTATTTCATAATTTTATCACTTCTCATGTTCTGTTTGTTTGGTCTGTAGCCTCTTATTCTTCGTTCGTATTTCCGATATGTTTATTAGTCTGATTTTCGACCCGATTGTTTGCCGCTCAGTCGATTGTTACTGTCTAGTTTTTATTTGATGACCATTGCTTTTAGATTATGTAGCAGGTACCGTGAAATTGGAGTTCACGTAACAAATCTGTAAAGTTCTGTTAGTCTGTCCGTTCTTGTTACGTCTTTCATTCTCCGTTCTTTATTTTGTTTTCCTGTTTGTATAATTCGCTCTGACCACTTCATGTCCGCTAAAAAATTCTCACCAAAGCAGGCAAGTATCTGGTATTGCCCTATATAATATTTGCAATACCGAATTTTTCAAGAACCGAAAAATTGATAGAAATTTGGAAATATGTTCTCCAGTTTGCTCAGATGGTTACAAAGGTTTCAAAAAAGAATCTAAGAGCCGGTTTGTTGTGAGTTAAAGCGCACTGATGGATGAAAGAGAGAGTGGAAGATGCGCTCAACAACTCTCTACTTGAATCCATTTAGCCACGAACGTAATTTAACTGTTTAATGGACCGTTGAAAACACCCGATTACTCCTAATATACAAACTGATAATGCATCTGCATTTCCTTTTAAACAAAACCATTTCCGATAGAGTCGCGGAAAAATAAAAAGAACCACCCCTTCTTTATTTCGAGCACTATGCATAGTAGAGCAAATTCAAAGTAATCATTTAATTGAGAATAACGTCCTCTACAAATTCAAATGCAAACAAAATTGCATTAGGGGCCATCTTCATATCAAATTTTGCACAAACAACAAAATTTCCAATGTAAACACCCTGTTTTGATGCCTTAATCAGATTCGGCATCGCTAAATTAGTCTAAATATGAAATTTCGCGACTACTATATTTATATTCGGAGATATTCAATGTTAAAGTTGCAGTCAATTTCAGGGATCATCACATTGAAAATTGCTATTCGTAATCGAGATTAATTGTAGTTATACTTACCGGAATTTCAAATTTGAACACTATTTCAAACGTATTTGTCAGCAAGCGCGTGCAAAACGATCCTAGAATTATTACATTTACTATGTAAGTGAAAACGATTGGAGAATTACAAGTGCAAACGATCCGAGAATTATCCGAGGTTTTTCAGACGTTTTTTAAACTTTTGGTGGCCCCCTAAAATCGCAATAATGAGAAAAATTTAATGTAACTCAAAAACTTAATATTGGAATGAGATGAAATTCTGCATGATCAAATTATAGTAAGGTTCCAATTCATAATTTTCTCAAACATTAATTTAATAATTATTATTGCATAGTAAAAACTATTTTTTAAATAAAATATTAGGTGGATTTTGTTTGGATTGTTTAACAGTAACATGGCAGGACTAGTGCGGCTCTGGTGTGAAGGTAGGTCCGTTTCTAGAAAGGTGTCCGTGTTTTAGCAGAGTCCGTTTCTAGAAAGGTGTCCGTGTTTTAGCAGAGTCCGTTTCTAGAAAGGCGGTAAGCTAAATATACGGAAAACCATGTGTGGGTAATCACGTCATGGGTAATTGTTCGTTTTGCAAACTCGCAATCACTTCTATCGCTTCCAGCAGTTTTACTAATGACCTCGTTGATACCAGGAGAGTTAGAGAAATATTAGCATATTGCCCTTCGAAGAGTTAGAAAAGAGCATAATAAAATCTAGAAAATATCTCGGGATGTCAAAATAAGTGAGGACGTTTTGAACAAAATGTGGAATCCCGGACATCGTCTTCACTCAGAAGACATGGTTACTTTAGCATGCTTAAGAATGGGTCCCCAAACATTTCTTACAGGGCGTAGAATTTCCTACTTGCATCAGATGCTCTATCACAGCGAGACATGTTCGAATCGAACGTTCCATTTTTAAAATGTCAGCTCTTCCTTGGATGGGAATAAAACAAGACCGAGAAAAATCATTTTAAGATAAAATGGGTATTTTTATAAATTATAATATGCATGACTTATGCATCATAAAAAACAGACATTTGCTGCGAAGCCATGCATTCATGAGAGTTAGGAGCCGCCGTTGAGTTTGTTCACTACTCTAGCAACCTGTGAGTTTTAGACGCGCAGGTTCTATTCCTCCCTATGTGTATTTCTCTTTTCCGTGTTAGCAAACCTTTCCTTGTGTGTCCATTACTTGATATTGTCTGTCGCATCTTGGCCGAATGTGTCCCTTGTGCCGTAAAACTCAATGCGACCCACCTTATAAGAGTTAACCCTATTTATTGTTGCTCACGCTGGACAACCAAAACAGAATACTCCTTCCAATACGATCCACTTCAATTTGACGGAACGTTAGACGGAGTCCAAGAAATGCATGCTATTGAAATGCTCTCAATCTCGTTCCGATCAAAAAATCCTTGCTTTTAATCTAGTGCGAGGTTTCATCCGAGTTTTATTCCTGATTTGTATCTACCCATTTGACTGTTGTTGTTTGAATTGAAGAATTGTTTTAGTTTACTTTAAAAGCTCCTTCTCAATGTAAATTTGCAGAAGAGAAGAGTTAGTGGCAGTCTTGTTGTGATCGGGTAATTGCCTTAACGGATGTGGGTCGCGACTGCAATCAGCCACGAATTAGGGTCAGCTTTGTTTCTAGCAATGCCGCCCTTATTCCGATCTCGCTAATTGCGGCGCACATGAATAGTTAGCAGCCGCTGACCACTGGCCATTAGCAGCGGCATTATGTAAATACGGGCTGGAAACGGAGACATTTCGATAACTCCTTTCTCCGCTCGGCAAATGGCTTGACGCATTCAAGATTTGCGAGCGCGACCTTCACTCCAATTAACCAACTTCCCTTTCGATGGTAATGTCTGGGGCAACAGCGCTGATTTTTCGACACACTCTTCCACGTCGTGTGGGGTTGGATGATCGAGATTTTATGGAGTAAGGCCCGAGAGATAATGGAACTCATGTCAATACAAATAAAGAACAGATCTAGCGCGCGAATTTTATAGCAGAACGAAATGTAAGAAAGAAATTCAATCCGAGGTTTCATGTTGTCGACATGAAAAACAGATATATTAACTGTACAGTAAAAGTGTTAATTTATTGAGTTGATTGATTTGGTTGGTATGGCGCAAGGGCCCTATTTGGCCAAGCTGTGCCAAACACAAGACAGCGTCAAGTAAAAAACGTCGTGAAGGGAGAAAAAAGAGGGATTGGAGTAGTGGAAGACAATGATCTCTTGAGCGTGACTCCCGTGTTTACAACTCCCGTGTTGTGTTAAACCCCGTGGGAAAAGAAAAGATCACTTGAATACCTAGGGTGCATATGAAGCATGTGCTTCTGAGTTGAAACATGTGGTCAACTTCATAATTGAGGATATCACAAAAAGAGTGGCCTAACCCACCAATAGAGATAAGTGCGCTTTTCTTGGCACCAGTTCTTATGTATTTTTATTTATCCACAATAGGAATGGAAGAGGGTCTATACTGAAAACGCATTAAATGCCAAGAAAGTGCACTGCAGGTGCCAAAAATAATTATTTTAGCATTTTCGGGTTTTGGTGGGTTAGGCCACTCTTGCTCTGATAGCCTCAATTTGCATGGACAATTTCGACACCAAATTTTCAATCTATCCAAATTTAACCACGTATATGAAGTTTCGAATCATTTGGTCCAACCGTTTCTGGAACCTTTGGAGCACCTTCCGTTTAACGTCCGAGGTAAAATTTTGATGTACGTAGATCCAGAATAGGTTATCATAGTTGGTTTCGCAGTTGAACGTGAAGACGACCCTTTAACCAAATTTTGTGGAAATTAACTTATAGAAGACGTTTTTCTCCCCCATTGAATAGACCCTATAATTTGCTCTACTATGAATGGCGCGTGAATAAAGATGGTGGTTCGAGTTTTTCCACAGCAACTGTACAATGCGCAACGAAGAAATTTTGAACTATAATTAGGAAGAATTTTTGAATTAATTTAAAGAAATCTGAAAGCATTATAAACGTATGCTTAATTCCGCAAAAACGACACACTCACTAATTGTTTTGGGATAATTACGTAAAAGTATTTTTCAGGTTCTCATTAAGTGTCCAGTTTGAACAAACATAAAATCTTGCTGAAGTTCACCAACTGATTTTCAGTTTCCAAAGAGCACGTCACTCAATTCCAATTTTGACATCTGACCGTGGTTTCAAATGACGGTGTTGTCCTTGTAACTTTCCCTTCGGGATGGATCCCGGACCGTCGCCAATAACCCGTTGTATTACTCCAATGCGACGTAAATTCAACTACCTCATTTCAGATTTGAGGTCATTCCATTTTCGTCACATTCAGGATCGAAATATTCTTATTTGAGAAGCTGGTGTCTAACACATGACCCTTTGCCCATAAGAAACCCGCAGCTTCTTTTGTTCAATGTTGTGCCCTTCTTTTTCTGATGCGGAAATGTCAGCAGACCGTTACTTTGAGGTTTTTTTTATGCCTTGGAGGTCTTCGAAAAAAAAAGCGTCAAAACAAATAAAATCTATGTTACTTCTTTTGACAATAATTGAGCAATCTTAGTTCCTCTTTTCCATCGTCTGTCGGCCGACGAAAGTTCTTCATCGTGGCGGAGAGATTCCGCCATCTTTGTTCGCTCGTCGAGAATTGTCTGCGCAGACTTTTTCTCGGGCAAGACCGGGCGTATCTCAAGCTCCCGAGTAGGGGTAAAGCAGGGTAATTCTTCCTCTCCTTGCAGAATTGGAAATACGTCGAGTGTGTTAACCATCCTGGTGGCTCCCTCGACGTGGTATCTCGTCATTAGCACAACTGACCAGATCTTGATGGATGAAATATCTCTTCATTAGAAGAAAGCTGACCAGATCTTGACGGATGAAATATCTCTTCATTAGAAGAAAGCTGACCAGATCTTGACGGATGAAATATCTCTTCATTAGAAGAAAGCTGACCAGATCTTGATGGATGAAATATCTCTTCATTAGAAGAAAGCTGACCAGATCTTGATGGATGAAATATCTCTTCATTAGAAGAAAGCTGACCAGATCTTGATGGATGAAATATCTCTTCATTAGAAGAAAGCTGACCAGATCTTGATGGATGAAATATCTCTTCATTAGAAGAAAGCTGACCAGATCTTGATGTCGTTATCATCGAAAAATAGGCAATATCTTGTTGACAAGATATCTCGATATGAACAAAATTTGGGGATTACCTTAAAATGTAGATTGTCGCTGTCTTGGTGACGTTCAGCTTAATCTAATTAGCACTGACCAATCAACTATTATATAGCAATTCGGAATGAATTCTTTTGATTTTCTGAATGCTGAAATCGTATTCGATAAGCAAACCAAGTGGCGTCACGTTCGTATTACGTACAAGAAATAGGTATCGACGCAGAAATAACACCGTCACCTACATTTAGCCTGATAGCAAATGCCCTCTCGTATACCAAGATGTAACGCGAGAAATAAAATTACGCTCAGTTAGATCGCCAGAGTTTCCTTTATTACGTGTTCTTCCTTCATCTGGAGACCGAGGTTGACAATAACGAAGCGTTGTCCTTGGATCTTTCTCTTTGGGATGGATCCCGAACCGTCACCAATCTACCCTTGTGTTGCTCCGGTCCGATGTTAATTAACTACCTACCTTTGTTTGAAAACTGCCATCGTTGCGCTTTTGTGAGAGCTCTTCGAATGTTGAGGAGGGTAATTAACCCTCTTAGTGGTTTCTTCGAAATATCCCATCTATCAAGATCTGACCCATTTTGCTAATGCCGAGATATATCGTCAAGACGATATTGCCTTATTGTTTGGTGATGGAGAGATCGTTTCAGTTTTTGATGACGAGATCACTAATTCTTCTAATGAAAAGTTCCATCAAGCTCTGGTCAGTTTTGCTAATGGCCAGATACCTCTTCGAGACAACCACCAGGAGGGTTAAGGAAAAAGTCTTTGTGCTCTATTAAGGGGACACGGTACCCTTTGAACAATTTTTTTTGTTTTCACATTAGTAGCAAAATTTTTTAGTATATTATATTGAAATGCACATAAAATGAATATTTCACTCGAAAAAATTCAATTTTAATAAAGCAATAATTCAGAAATTTAATTTTTTTGAAAAAAAATCAACATTTTAAAATCCCTACTACTTTTTGAAATATTATCTTTAAAAAATTTTTTTTTTACACTTTTCTATTCATTGCAGTATTTTACACAATTCTGTGCATGGGTTTGCATGTATTCTGATTATTTATTTTTCTAGAATTTTTTTTCTAAAAAATACTGTGAAAAAACATGAATACTTTAGTTTGGCAATTTAAAAAAAAAAAACTTTTAATCCAAATTCTTATCGCATGCACAGAATTGTCAAATACACTATTGTGAACAACTGCAAAAAAAGTTCAAACCTCTAAATTAAATTTTAAAAAAGCCTTAGCAATTTGAGTACTTCATAGTCATCAAAAACAGAAAGCTGAGAAAAAGCCATTTAAAGTTTTAATTTTTGGTTTCGGTATGTTACATCCAAGAGAAAAAAACTTAAATAACTCCTAAAATAATGTTGCTAGAGCTATGAAATTTTGCATACATATTCAGAAGAGTTGTATAGTTAAAATAAAACAATACATTTTTTTCGATATTTTGGTCATTTTAAGGTGTCCCCTTAAAAGTAACTAATGCGATTATCAAGGAAGGACTCAGTATTCACTCAACATACGGCGAAGTTTTTCATTTCCCTATGTCTGTGTTGAGAAATATTTAAGAGTGGGGCGGAATCACCGGCGGCAAATTCTGAAACTTCCTTACGGTAACACCATGGAAGAATTTTACGTTTGCGGGAGGGCAGGGTGTCGATAATCTTGAACATGTTCTCTTTGTACTTCCTGTGTTCGTTTAGCACCTTAGGTGGATGTTGGAAGAGGGCGACACTGATGGTGTGAGTTTGCGAAGGAACCCCTTACGAAACATTTCTATAGAATTATATAAAAAAATTCCTATAGAATAAATAGCCCGTTTTCCTATAAGCTCTTTAAAGTAACCTCTACAGAAAGTCTATAGCTCATTTCTTTTGTTCCACGACTTTACTTTTCTATAGAAATTCATGATTCTATAGAACTTTTCTATAGAAATTCATGATTCTATAGAACTTTTCTATAGAAATTCATTATTCTATAGAACTTTTCTATAGAAATTCATGATACTATAGTACTTTTCTATAGAAATTCATGATTCTATAGAACTTTTCTATAGAAATTCATGATTCTATAGAACTTTTCTATAGAAATTCATGATACTATAGTACTTTTCTATAGAAATTCATGATTCTATAGAACTTTTCTATAGAAATTCATGATTCTATAGAACTTTTCTATAGAAATTCATGATTCTATAGAACTTTTCTATAGAAATTCATTATTCTATAGAACTTTTCTATAGAAATTCATTATTCTATAGAACTTTTCTATAGAAATTCATGATACTATAGTACTTTTCTATAGAAATTCATGATTCTATAGAACTTTTCTATAGAAATTCATTATTCTATAGAACTTTTCTATAGAAATTCATGATACTATAGAACTTTTCTATAGAAATTCATGATTCTATAGAACTTTTCTATAGAAATTCATTATTCTATAGAACTTTTCTATAGAAATTCATGATACTATAGTACTTTTCTATAGAAATTCATGATTCTATAGAACTTTTCTATAGAAATTCATTATTCTATAGAACTTTTCTATAGAAATTCATGATACTATAGTACTTTTCTATAGAAATTCATGATTCTATAGAACTTTTCTATAGAAATTCATGATTCTATAGAACTTTTCTATAGAAATTCATGATACTATAGAACTTTTCTATAGAAATTCATGATTCTGTAGAAATGCATTTCTGTAGAATCAGAGCTCGTTTTCTTTGTAGAAACCTCAGAAGAATTCTATAGAACTTTTTCTATAGAAAAGAAATTTCGTTTCTCTATAGAATTCTAGAGTTCTATGGAACTATATAAAAATTTTTCGTAAGGGACGCTTCAAGACTTCCATCTTATGCCACACATAAACAAAACTAATAACGAAAGTTTTGCGGCACACCAAAAATATATTTTAATGACGAACAATAGGTTTAGTTTTGATTGATTTACCAAAAAAATAATAGCCTTTACCCACCTTTTTTGCTTTAACCCTCCGAGTAGTTTGGACGAGATATCTCGTCCATCAAGTTATGAACAACTTTGAAAATGACGAGATATCTCGTCATCAAGATTTTTATTTTTTGGCGATGATGAGATAAAGATCTGATCAGTGTTTTTATGACGAGATCTTGATGGACGAGATACCATCAAAATCTGGTTATATTTGTTTTAATGACGAAATACTCGTCTGGAGAACCATCCGAAGGGCTAAAGTGGTTTGCTAAAAAATCTTGAAAGAATCTTCTTTAAACTTTTTGTAATAAGAACTAATACCCAAAATTATTTACACGGTATTACTCGAAATTATTAAACGCACTTCTCAAAAATTAGAAACGAAATGAAAGCAACCTAAACCGTTCCCTAAGGCATAACAGTGCCATTCTTGCATCATACCGGACGAAAAGCGTTGCTCTGAGGCAGAATGCACCTACAGGAGCATTGGTTGGTCAAAGATAATCAAAATTTACGGAGATAATCTGAGGAATGACCCGAGACTGAATGACTATCTCCGATTCGGGTCGTTATGCTAAGAAGCGTTTCATTTCTGCGCGTGTTGTCTTAAAGACTAATTTTCCCGTGCGAAATGAATGGTAATAACGATGATCCACCATCGAGGCATACGAAATGTAATGTAAAGGGTGATACCTTCGATCACGAAGTCGACCTCTCGAACCGAAAGCAGTTCAATGGGTAATGACACAGAGTGACAGTATTGTTCGCATCGGATCACGACGGAACAGCTAATTACATGCGCGCTGAACTCGATACTCGTAATGGGATTTCTCATCGATTGATCCGACAAGTGTCCCACTGACAGTCTCGCACGAGCGGAGGGTCAACAGAGAAGTTCTCTTTCCTTTCGCGCTGTGACGTCATGGAGCGGCTCTGGCAACACCAACATGGAATTCTATGTACTCTAATAGGGCAGTTGCAATTTCCCGAACACAGAAGAGTCCCGTTCGGACTGTTAACCCGCTTGGGGGGGGGGGGTATTTCCACGTCGAAAACTGTCCTGTGGTGACCAGCCTCTGGTGCAAACACCTTCCAAACTGTCACCAGTTCTGGCCAAGGGACATTTTGTTTCCTACTAGGATCACCATACCGCCTTCGCGTAATAGGGCTGGTCGCGCTGACCCAGTTCGATCCAAGCACAGTCGTAATTTATACACACGAAGTAACTCAGTCAATCTATTTCACTAAATAATTTACTTTAATATTGTTAAATACGATTCCTTCAGAGGAAAGGAATGACACAGGCCATATGGATCGCAAAAGGGAACAGGCTAGTTTATTGAAAACACAACACATATATGTCGGAATGTCTAGGCGTCAACCTGCCCACGTTCCAAAAAGCGCGGGAAACATTTCCCAAAGACCAATCGGAGCACTTCCCGCCAGAAGGCGCGAACCCCGCAGACTGACTCCGAGCAATTTGGTGTTGAGACGTGGCTTTGCACGGACGTGCCACCAGGATGTTAATCCCACTATGATTTGATGTTTAATCTGATATTTGTACATAATTGACCCCTGTAATTAACCCCCCTTTTCCCCTAGATTTTATTAAAACAATATTTAATTGTAACGATGCTCTCATCAATTCACTTCTAACATATTAATCCACAACATATATATACAGATAGGATTGCAGCACAACCAGTAAGATTCATTAAAATGGACGGACGTCCAAGAAAGCTGTAGAACATTCACACATGCTGCCTGTAAAGAGTGACTCAGCTCTAGCAGCACAAAGAAAGATACAAAGACTTCTATGGGCGATTACATTATACAACAAATATCTCAGACTGCGAATTTACAGACTTAATTTACAAAAATGGTTGCATTATTATTCGAAGACGAAATGGTTTTAATTAACAGAATAAGGGAACAAGCGTCTTGCTTGTGAGTGGGAGTGGTAGGTAGGTATTTAATTAACGTCACACTGGAGCAGCACAACGGACTATTGGCGACGGTCCGGAATCAACCCCCGAAGGGAAAGATCCGAGGGGCAACACCACGTCATTTTGAACCACGTTCAGATGACGAGGTCACACCAGCTGGTACTCCACTTTCCAAACTTCCACACCGTTCCAACGTGAGGCCACGACAGATTTACGTGCACCAGCCCCCTTTGCACACGACGGTCTTTGGTTGGATTTGAACTCGCAACCTTCCGGCTTCTTGTCCGTTACTCTTCCAACCGGGCTATTTCAGCCCGAGTGGGAGAATGAAAGGCGAAAAAGGTGAGGCTCGTAATGTAGTAGTGATGTGGAGAGTGGGATACCAACATAGCCGTCAGCTCTACGAAAGTTTGGTGGTGACTAGTAGAAGGCCCTACAAAATCGACCAGGGGCACTTTTGTCTACCTTATCCTTAGCAAATATGACCAGATCTCGGACGAAATATCTCGTCGAAGCACTTGGAGGGTTAATTGTAGTGCTTCTGCTCAGTATCAATGGTTAGAACCGCGTCCGCACAGCAATGGACCTAGCGAACATAAGGCAATCTCTTAAAAACAGAAGAAGCTAAAAAAGCAAGTCGGAGCGACAGCAGATTCCTTGAACCTCAAAGACATGTCGTAACTGGTTTATTTTAAAAATTTGGATTGAGTGAAAATCGACGCTTGTTCTGTAAGAAAGCCGTGTGAGAAGAACGTAACCTGTATACTTGTCTATAACTGTGCAATGTTTTGAGGTTCATAACCACAAAAGCTATTGGACATTTCCCGAAATCAGTGCTGACATTCTGAATCAATATGGATATTTAAGTACTTTAAAACAATACGGCCGGAATTTGGACCTTTCTTTTAATTGCTACTTCTAGCATGATAAAGGTTTTAAAGCAAAGTTTGATTTTATAGTTGAGTGGTTGAATACAATACATCATCCGCACTAAAAATTTTACCTGTCAGCAGATATTAGTTCAACTGAATATATTTGGAAAAAACTTAACCGAAAAGTAGAAGGCGCTACTACGCTTTGAAAATGCTACACGTCTATACCACACAATGTTACAAGGCTTTTCAATGAAATCAATGTATGAATCGTGCACTTAAAAAGTTTGTCTGTATGTAATCTGTAAGGGAAATAAATATTTTATTTAGTTATTAAATCCCCTCTGTTGATAACGTTATCCTTTTAAATGGTCAATTTTTAAAATTATGTTGATGCTGGTTTTTAAAGGGCTTTGTATTTAATGTAAAATTTTTGGTATTGGTACGCATGTCTCACTATTCTCTCTTTTATATGTGTATGAACTAACAACAAAATTATTCCAACAGTTTACCGAGAGGTAGCTGTAAATAAGTGTTACAACCATGTTTTCTTTTATTTTGAATAAAACCTATCCTGGCTTTAAAAAACTACTTAGTAACAGCATTAGTTAAAAATTAGATTTTAATTAGTTAAAAATTAAATTAAAGCATTAGTTAAGCATTAGTTAAAAATTAAAATTTTCCTTATTGAACTTTTGACAAAGGATCGCCTGGGTGAACCGAGAGGTCAGGTTATCCGGTCAGAACCTACCGATTTTAAATAAGGTAATAAAATGACTATTTGTTTAAAATTCCGTCGTTATGCCTTTATCCTTTCCCCATGTGCCACAAATCTGTGCTCTGAATGCAAAAACAAACTGATTACGGCATTTTTTATTCAGTAAATGGATCCTCTCCCACCATAAGTTTAAAATTAAGTTAAACGAATCAAAATGCTTTATTTTCATCTTTTTATTGGCTGTAAACCTCCTTTAACACAGCTTCGATGCTCGCGCCTGTTACTTTAAGGGTCTTCTTAACTGCGTTTTCGTGCCGATTTTCATTTAGTCTTTCGCACGCTCTTACAAGCAATAACAGCCAAGCAGAGAGAAGTACGGCAAACGGCTATTACCTTATAGCAGGTCAACTCTACCATCAGCGCAGGAGGATGGATCCTTCACAACTGGAACAGATACACATTAGTTTTTATGTTTATTGCAAACAGAGCTCTCGTGATAGTCTCTCAAATGGCTGCGTCATCAATGCTCAACTAAACGAATGCAGTGGGAATATAAGAATAAAGTTTTAACCTTCCTGGTGGTGGTCGTCTTGACGAGGTATCTCAGCATTAGCAAAACTAACCAGATCTTGAAGACGAGATATCTCGTCAAAAAAAGAAAACTGGCCAGATCTTGATCTAATAGCCCGTTGTGTTGCTCCAGTGTGACGTTAATTAAAATACCTACCTTAATCTCGGTCATCATAAAAAAAATCGGCAAAATCTTGATGAAGAGATATCTCGTCATAAACAAACTTGGTCAGATCTTGATAGACGAGATATCTCGTCGAATCCACTTTGAGGGTTAAAGCTAAGCCTGGTCGATGTTAGCCCGGCCACACACTGGATCGACATGCGCATGCGCATTCCGTTTCTGGACGGAAAACATGTTGGTACGCATGCGTATTTCTATCAATCTAGCGTCATACGACTGATGTTGGACCAACGTATGGCGTGCCCAAGATGGGGATGTTTTCAAGTTAGGTAACCCTTCTCCTTTAAATCTTTCTTCTCTTTTCAGCTTCTGCCTTTCTTTGTTTATTTAATAATTTTCTTAGAAACAGGAAGGCTGGTGTGTACTTTCTGAGGATAACTAAAGTTTTATCGCGTTAATGTGAGCACGCTTTCGATAGGTGTGATGAATGAGAGATGTTTAGAAGCTAGATTATGGTACCAAATAGAACAAACGGGGAAATGAATATTTTAACAAAGATTGTTACATTTTAGCTACGATGTAAATCTCATATTGAATGGATAATGTTTGCACCCCTTTCAATTAAATTGCGATACCTCCTGGAAAACTTGAAAATACTTTGGAAGAACTCCCTGAATTCGCTTTATACAAAAATTGTGCGAAAAAAAAATTTGTCATCTCATCACGCTTGAGTTATATTTAGAGTCGGATGATAAAGTTTATATACTCTGTCAGCAGATTTCATTCCCAAGTAGAATCACGTGTCGTTTGATCAAGTCCTTGACAAAAGACAAACAAAAATGGAGCCTCTTTGCGAACTTCTGAGAGTTAATGATGCACGGAATTTAAATTGCCTTCTTTAAGAAATAGATTTCAGTATGTGTTTGAAACACATCCTTCTCTCCCTTCTTTGCAGGATGCCCAAGCGATCGTTCTCTTTCTTCTCTCAATCACTGTTTTCACAATTACTGGACATTGTCTGTATTGGCCCTTGCGCCATAAACCCAAAACCAACCACCTTCCTGTTCGAATAATCTATCTGCTTAAACAGATATTTCAGTTCTTAATGATTCCTGCTCTTGAAAGTTGGCATTGGAGTCACGTGGTTTTGGACGAGTCTATCCTGTAAGTTCGTGGGAAGAGCAGGTTTAATGGTAAACAGTGCTTTTCCGCAATTTGACGTCTTTAGCACAGATCCTTGTTCCGAGTGCATCGTTCGATTCCAGAAGCGATAGCAGAAGTTGCACAATATTTCCTGAAACAAATAATCCCCTAGGGAGATCGCCTTCCCCTGGAGAGCTTACTACCTTTCCAGAAATGGACTCCCCCGATACCCTCCGCCTTACAAGAGTCGCACTATACCTATTTCTTACTCGTGCTATTGTTTTGTGACGTTTAATGGCTGCCAGATTTGCACTTTGAAACTCCTCCATGTGGAGACTGTGGTTCTCTTAGACAGGTTTTGCGCTGAGGCCGACGAAAGAAACCAGGAAAAAGCGTTCTTCACAGTTCAACCGTGACATGCAGGTAGAACGGCCACAGTTTGTGGTCCGATTTGAATAAAAAGAACTGCATTTAGTTCATCTGATTACACTACGAAAATATAGTATAGATCGTTCCTGGATATAGAAGAGATGATAGGGGGTATTCACACAATTGAACATTGTTTTTCAGTCAATAATCAGTGCTTATCTAAAGTAATATTTTAATGTTGTGGGACTGCGATAGGCAAGTTGGGATTATCAACCAGAGGATTGCGAATTCGAAACTCAGTCCAGTCAAAGACAGTCGTGTACACGGGGGCTGGCGCACGTTAAATCTGTCGTAGTCTCAAATGTCCTCACGTTGGCGTGGTATGGAAGTTTGGAGAGTGAGGTGCCAGCTCAGGTGCTATCTCGTCATCTTAATTTTGCAACCGCTATTTTAAAAATGCGGGGCTTTCTTGAAATCTTGTATGAGCATTGGGCGCGAACAAAAGTGTGGTTCCGTGGGGTGTTAAGGTTTTATGACTGATAGAAATCGGAAACCTCTGAAAAACGTCTACAAGGACCATTTATAATTATGATCGATATATCTTGTTTCAAACCTTTGTGCTTCGTCAATAAAATTAATAACATCCATATATTTAGCCCTCCTGGTCTTAACGTAGTATCTCATCCAAAACCCTTAGCAGATCTTGATCGAGGGCGAGCCCTTCATTAAAAAAATGACCATCATCAAAACATCGGCAATATTTTGATGACGAAAAATGTCATTAGCAAAATTGGTCAGATCTTGATGGACGAGGTAACTCATCGAAACCATTTGGAGGGTTAAGGGAAGGTTCTTGGAGCCCCTGATTTCGGAAAACCCAATTCGAATAGTTCTCTGAGCCCGATCCATCGGATTGAGTTGATTCCAAACTGGAAATATTATTCGGCCGGTTGGGATGGGTTTCGTGGCGCGGGGGCCGTATTCGATATTAATATGGAGAAGATGTTTTCGGCCTTCTCAAACAGCTAAGTCCCAAGAGATATCAAGAAACTTTGGAAGTGTTGGAACGATCACGGGTAGCAATCGAAATGTGAAACCGATTCCCCAATTCCAAAAGCTTGCGTTATAGGTTGCCTACAGTAATGACACAGTGTTGTAAGCATCAGAATGTGTTGCTAATCTCCACGTGTAGCTCCAGCTTGACCCAATCTACAAGTCATACACCAAACGATGTTGAGAACCCAGGTACTCGAGAATACTGGTGAGGCCTGGCATTGAAGGCAAACAGGATGCAGCAAAATGTGACTCCTCAGATGGACACTGAAAAAGTGAGAGAGCGCCGTCTGAATACGTGTTGTGTCGCAATTGAGAGCAAGAGATCTTCCGGAGTATACCGGGCCATGCATTCGTATCAAGACTTTTTCTGATGGAGTCAAACTCATCAAAGAGATATTACTTGAGGGTGTGTCATCGACACCCTCCTTCGCCGAATCATCCGCTACTTTGTTTCCCCTGAGGTGAAGGGATCCACTGCAGTAGGTGCATCTCACAGAAGGATGAGACATGCTTGTTCAGGATCGCCAATTCTATCACTGTGCCAATTAGATAGATGTTGGATGGAGAACGACCAAAATCCAAACGACCTTTGGATTAAGAACAGACATGAACTGCCAGAATGCGTGCTGGTGTTTGATACTTGGTAGGATTTTGATGACGCAGAGGACCCAAACCGAAATTTAAAAATTCAGTAAATCATGATTGGAAATTTAAATCTACTCAATGCGCTGGTTCGATTGATTCCTGTAACTACCATGGGTGTGTTTCTCTCTTCTGTGTCGGTGAAAGTTCCCTTGCGTGTGCATGTCCATTTACTCGACGGTAGAAACACGTGCTGCATGTACACTATAGATGCTTTGTTAACCTCAAAACAGAAACATTAAGAGCACACGTTCAACAGTTGATTGAGTGATCACACTATTGTCTAGCTCAGCCGTTCTCAAATTGAGGAGCAACACAACCGTCCTGATTGGAGCCTTACTTTTAATGAAAAGAAACCGCCTTTGGAAACAGATATGTAAGCGCAATTAGTGTAAACTCATTATGATTCTCGACTTAATACTTGCAAAGGTATAGAGGAAGAGAGGAACTCCTTGCTAAGGTTGCCACCCACAGGATCTACCGAGAGGAATTGCTTGTTTCCGTGTTCTCACAGGACACGATTCTCTGCAAAATCGCCTAATTGGATTGTTATGCTATCCATTTTGTCCTCGACTGTCAGATACGAGAGGAACCCTCCTCAATAGTTGTCCTGATCTTACTGACGTCGCAGTGAATAATACTGCTGATAGAGTTCCATATCTCATCCCTGTTTCAAGACTATTGGGCTGCCAGACAGAGGCTTGTGGTGAAGAGGATGAGATCTGGTTAAACAAGTAATTAGTGTAATATATTTAAAGAATTGTCATTTTAGATACAGAAATGGATTGCATATTCACTGACATGCAACCTAGTATTGGTTGAAAGAATACTGGAATAGACACTATTGGTCAAAGATCAGAACTGGTTAGAGAAGACTACAGGTTACAGAATGGAAAATGAGCGTGAACTCCTCAGAGGGTTAAGTGCGGCAAAGTGACGAACTTGAATATATTTTTGGAGAGTCCCTGTGGAAAATGAGACCGCGGTATCCCGGTTGGTAGAGTAGCGGATTAGCAAACCGGAGGGTTGCGAGTTCGAAGCTCGATTCAACCAAACACCGTCCTGCACGCTGGGGGTGGTGCACGTTAAAACTGTCGTGGTCTCAAACGTCCTCACGTCGACATGGTGTGGAAGTTTTGAGAGTGAGGTGCCAGCTCAGGTGTCGACATCGTCACCTCAAAGTGATTCCTCGGATCTTCCCCTCCGGGATCGATCCCACACCGTTGCGTTGCAACAGTGCGACGTTAATTCAACTACCTACCTACCTGTGGAAAATGCGATTCGGTCCGTTTCTACGTTCAACCGACTTTGTTCTCGTAACAGCAGCGGTCGAAAAGGCCAAACTTGGGGGTTGTTGTGTCGTAAGCGTGGGAGGCTCGGTGATGGACGCGGAAGGAGTCCTTCCGCCCGCGGGCCCCGGCTCCTCTCGGACCGTTACCTCGTTTTCCGCACACCTACTCCGCGCGCTTTTCTTCTTGAACTTTCGCCTGACACCGATTCAGGGCTAGCCCGCGGGCCGCCCAACAAAGGAGAGCCGAACTTCGACTTCTCGAATGGACCCAAATGCCGTTTAACGCTCCGTCTTTTCGCACAACGGATAAAAGAGTTTTCAAACACCGGATAAAAGAAAGACTTGTCAATGCGGCTGAGGATTCATCTTGGGAATGACTTCTTTCCTCCAGTGACGTCATCCCACACTCTCGAAAGAAGGCTTCAGTTGCTGAGTTTCGTTTCCTGACTGGGCATGAACACTTATTTTATTGTTGAGCTCTCCCGATTGTATTCTATGGAATGGTAGCAACCCATGACGGCTCAACTCTTAGACACTTGATAATTTTAGTAATAGAGTATGGAGACCCACAGGAGGCGATATTGCCAGAGGAAATAAAATGGTAACCTTTTTGTGGGCTCAAGATCATGTAACCAAGACTAGCAGTAACGTGAACCTTAGACTGCTTTCGTCTGCTGGATGTAACCTAACGTTCATCCTCTGTTTGGTAACGGTAATAGATTTTGGCGATTTCACCACTTTTGTCGCCTTTCTATAGCAATGCTCATTCACACAACTGCCCTGTCATTGGGTGTTGTGTCGCCAAAGAAGGCGATAAGATGCCAGAACGGCCAACCAAGTCCATTTTTCACAAAGCAGTCACGTGACTACTAGTCGACATGTGGGTCACACTTTTTGAAACTCCTCTCAATACCGATGCTCTGTCTACCTATACTTCACGTTTATGGAAATCGCGTCCAATCAGTCTTTGTGCTGTCGCGTCTTTCTTTTTTCGACTGTCCTGTTGATTGGAGTTGATTGGTTTTAATGCCTTCTGAACCAAATATAACCAATCTGCCACCGGACATTTTCAATGTGATATCGCAAACCCCAAGGAAAAACGAATAGGAAGCAGACACATCATCGATAAGTAATCGAGATCGATAGACAAGTCGATACCACAGACAAAGAGACACTCGGAAGAGATCGGGTCGGAAGGATGCATCTGGTGGCCTGCATGCTCTGATACTATTACTATCGAGGTACATCAGGTGGTCGTTGCGTATTGAGCCGCTCTCATTTCGAAGATCATGACTTCTTGACGATGTCTTCCATTAGAACGGGTCGAAAATAAATCGAATAAGGAAGGATGCACATCAGACGATGAGCATACGATGGTTGAATGCGATGCTCCAACCTTTTCCTTACTCTGCGCGGGGTTCTTCCCGCTGCACTCAAGCATGGCACGTGTCCATTGTGACGGGACATTTCACGGTGCTTTACGCTCTCGTACGACTGACTCCATTCAAAATAAAAGTCGCTTCAGGTCCCGGGACGGTTAGCTCTGTTTCATCCCTTTACAATAAAGTGACGCGAGGGTGGGACTGTCAATCCAACGAGCACGACCAGTCTCCGGAATACAATGCATGGAAGTCGTTTTGGGTAGGTAATTAACGTCACACTGGAGCCACACAACGGGCTATTGGTGACGGTCCAAGGGAGAGATCCTAGGACAACACCTCATTTTGAACCAAGGTCAACACCTCAGCTCGTACCCCACTCTCCAAACTTCCACACCACACCATTTGAGGTACGACAGATTTAACGTACCCAACGTATACGACGGTCTTTCGTTGGATTGAGTTTCGAACTTGCAACCCTCCGGTTGCAAATCCGCTGTTCTTCCAACCGGGATTTTGGGGGAAACAAAGCTTTTAGTAACAACAAATGCCGTTCTAGTGTCTTTGAAAAGGAGTTTGGAAGTTTTTATCAGATAGTAGTTTTACTAATCGGATTCATCGGAGAGGTTTTTGCAGCGATAGAGATAAATCCAGACGCGTCTGTTTCCACGGCAGTTTTGCTGCGTCGTCGAACAGCTTTTTGAGTGTTTGTGTTCTTTCTCTTTTTCGATTCCTAACAGATTTGTGTTGATTCGAGTTTAATTCAAAGTGGTCTCTTCCTCGTTTTGTTCTATATAAAATTGTATATCTGTGGTTATAAGGGAGGGAATGAATAACTTAGGGAGCTGAAAGTATTTGTGTTAGCCTAGGAAGTCCAGGCAAAATAAGCTGTGCAGATTTCAAGCTGCCACGGCTCAGCATTCGAGAGGGGTTTTGTTGTTTCAGACAGATTTATACTTTTTATATAACATACCAATTCTAGAAACGAACTAATTTAATCTATAGCACGAGTGCTTGAAAACGATAAACGTTTGGTGAAATATATTAATTTAGAAACGTTTTTGGGTCTCAGTGTTACAAAATCAATTTATTGAAAGTAGTAGTGAGTTCCTGCAGAAACTCAAATTTTTTTTTTTTAGATTTTTGGAAAAATTTAGCTTGAAATATTAAAAAACTGTTATACATATTTTTTCTTGTGTGCAAAAAACGGACTTCATGTGTATCTGTTACTTGGCTAACTTCCCATCAAGCATCGGAATTCGGAAAGTGGAATGCCAGCTCAGGCATTGACCTCGTCATCTGACCGTGGTGTCCTCGATCTTTCCCTTCGGGATGGACCGATGCGCCAATAGCCCGTTGTGTTGCTCCGGTGAGAAGTTAATTCAACTATCCACCCATCAAGCATCGCATAATTTTGCTCACGAATCCAATCCGCCGAAGGGATGAACATTTTTACCGCTTTTGAAACAAAACAAAGCGATTGGTGATTTCAAAATTGAATTTTAGTTGTGCTGCGTTCTCAACATGCGGAGGCAGATTCAATTGCAAAATGAATCTGTAAGGGAAAGATGAAAGAAGACAAAGCAAGTGATAATAACGAGTGAGTACGGTGTGATAATGAAGAACTCAAAACAGGATGTATGTGAATTTTGTGATGCTGAATTTGCAGGAGCTTTTCACACACAGTAATGGGAAGGTATTGAAATAATTGGATCGCCTTGATATTTCAATAAACTGATCGAATGATTTGAATAAGCTATTAAAACATTATCAGCAAAATATCAACGAATAGAATGTTGCATGACAGGTTTCTCCTGGGACAGGGCCACACTGTTTTCTTGATATATGGGATTCAAGCGCATATTTCCACCTGGCATGACTTCTAACCAATTTTGACCTTCTTGACCAGTAGAATCGTTCCAAAGGATTCTATTCTAAGGTAAAATTTTAAGAGACTATTACAAGAGAAGGAGCGATAGAATTTTTCCAAATGATTCTATTATGGGATAGAATCATTTGGAAGGAAATGAGCGATAAAATCTTTCTAAGGGATTCTATTCTACATAATGGATTTATAGAATCGTTCCAAAGAATTATATTACAATCAAGGATCAATAGAAAACCTCTAAAGTTTGAAGGAATCCATGGATTCCATGAAGTGGCTATTTAGTAATTAATCTTCCAACTAGTTTCGAGGCGATATGTCGTCCATCGAGATATCTGGGCAGTTTTGCTAACGAGGAGAAATATTCGTCGATACAAGCACCAGGAGGGTTAAATGGGTTAAAAGCAATGCTACACTATTCGCAAATCTTGAGACACTGCAGAGGTTGAAGGACTGTTTGGGGACATTTCTGCTTTAGGTTACCCGTGACTGACGGGTAAACCTAAAGTTCCGTTGGAGCTGATAGAATCAGCTTTTAATTTTTTCCTACACCGCAAATGCCTTGGGCGGGGAGCCCGAACATGTCCCTTGATGAGGAGAGGGTGGGTGCACAGGTGTTTTTACCGACCGTGGTCAGATCGACGGAGTATGGTGAAGGGTGTGTTGGGGTTTTTATGGCGCAAGGACCCTATTCTGTCGTGCTGCGCCAGACACAATATCAAGTAATAGACACACACAAATGAAAGTTTTACTGACGCAGAAAAGAGAAATACACCCAGGGAAGAATGCTTCAGACGGGAATCGAACCTGCCCCCTACGACTCGAAGGTTGCTAGCGCAGTGGACATACCCACTGAGCCACCGTCTGATGAAGGGAAACGTATCGAGTTCGTTCATAGACGTTCGTTGATCGATTCTCTCTCCATCCAATGGCATTGCGCAAGTTACAAATCGAAAGTGAAAGAAGACCGAAAAAAGGTCACAGCTTAGTGCCCGCAGGCTTCTTCCCTCCGGCCGGGAGAGCTCTCCGCTAATGGAAAGGCGAGTGCACGTGAGGGAGCCAAGAGCACGTGCTTCTCTGATGGATGCGCGAAAAAGAGGTCTGTCTTCTTGCTTGACCTCTCTCCGCAAAAGGCCTTCATCGGAAAGGACTTTTTCTTCCAACAGTGCGATGCATGTGTTGCAAAGAAGCTAATCGAACCGAAATATCTCGATGCATACCGTTTATTCGACTGACGAGTCGATGCCGACGGACTGGTCCACCAGGGAATTTCCGGGAGGTTTCTAGGAGGCTGGTGGGGATTGTAATAGAAAAATAATGTATCAAGAGGGAGTTTATTTTTAAACGTTTTTCTGTACTCTTCATTGGAAACTTGGGTGAAGTGATTGAATCTTGGGTACATTTAGAGTGAATTCAAAATATGCCTAAGATGAAGGAAATGAAACTTCAGATCCATTGGAAGCCAGAGAATTAAATGTTGAACAAACCCCAATAACGCTTACTGATGCTAATGCTTTGGTAAAATTCAAACTCCTATTACAAAAAATTAAAATAAAACAGTAAATTTCTGAACTGAATACATAGATATTATGCCTGTCACTAGAGAGAGATCAAACCTTTCGTTTTATCCAATTCAAATCCTTTAGTAATATACTATTTTCGCCCTTCCTTTCCTCTTTATTACACCCCATTTCAAGCCTCTTTGTATGTTACTGTCCCAGCGATAATGATCGCTTCTTCATGGCGATATCAAATCCACACCACAAATGCTTTCCTTACAATCTCAGCAGTGGACCTATCGCGTAAAAATTCGTTCTTCCTGATAGTCATGTGAGGAACCCTCAGAGATGAGCTGCTTGGAGGGAACCCATTATTCCGATGCTTGATCCAACCCTGCGGCCACGAAAATAAAATAAGTAATGAACGAATATGTATTTGAATTGAATTGGATGGAACTGGGTGTATTGTATGAAACTTATTCTTGCTCTCATCAATAATATAAAATCTGTTGGGACGTAAATGGTTTGATTGGAAGAACTTTTATGCATGGCCGATTTTAGCATTATCATATGTATGGTAGTTGAGAATCAATTGTTTAAATATCTCTATCTATCCCCTCTTCCTCTACTCCTACACAATCAACCTTCAGACTACGGCTTCCAAATTTCGTTACACGCGTCTCAGAACGGCAGATTTCTCTCAACTTCCTTCCACCTACAGAACGGCAGATTTCTCTCAACTTCCTTCCACCTACAGAACGGCAGATTTCTCTCAACTTCCTTCCACCTACAGAACGGCAGATTTCTCTCAACTTCCTTCCACCTACAGAACGGCAGATTTCTCTCAACTTCCTTCCACCTACAGAACGGCAGATTTCTCTCAACTTCCTTCCACCTACAGAACGGGCGAAAGAGTCGTCAATGATTTTTACGACTAGCGCGCTTTCCTTTCATAGTGTTTGGCCTGGTAGAGATATCACTGGCTTGACATTCTGTTTCCCAAAGAGTTCACAGAACAGGGTAGGGATTCGAACAAAAGGACCGACACTCTTAAGGGCCAGTCGCTGACAACTCGCAAATGGTAATCGATGGCAGCGGTCGCTCAAAAGGGGGACAAAATCATCGGTACAGCATCTGTACCGCTTTAGAGAACGAAAATCTCACCGTACGACTAATGCACTGCCCGTAGTGTAAAGGTTAACTTGTAAAACATAGGGTAGGCCTAAGGGGCTCCGCCATAGAAATTCTAGACCCACCGCCTGGTAGCGAGTCAACCAGCCCCCCCGGTGGAAAACACCGCCGACTCCTCACGTGCGGCCCCAAGCATCCAGGGCACCAACATTTATTAGAACCAAAAATAATTTATAAAACAGGGCCAACAAAATATAAACCGGTCACAATTTGCCTGTAGATAATAAGTAATTAACATAAAACAAATTCTAATAGCCCGTTGTGTTGCTCCAGTGTGACGTTAATTGAAAATACCAATACCAAATACCATAAAACAAATTCACAGAAATATCAATAAAATAATAAAACAATAGGGAAAAGACGACCGATTTACAAGGACGATACGAAAGCATAAAACAACTAAAGCAAAAATTATAAAAATCTTAAAAGATTAAAACAATGTATTATGATGAATAATTTCATGATAGCCGTAGAAATTGATTCTAAAAAGGGCTCCGATAAAGGTTGAGAACCTCTGAATTAGAATGAATAAGTGGTCTAGTTAAAACCTAGTCATGTCTTACGCCCGTTAAGTCCTGACTCCTGGTGGTTGCCTCAACGAGGTAACTCGTCGTTAGCAAAATCGACAAGATGGAGGAGTTAATCTCGTTCGTCAAGTATGAAAAAGGTCTTGATATGATCATCAAAAAATTGGCGATATCTTGATCACGAGATGTCTCGCCCACCCGCTACTCTGTTTCTTTGCTTTTTCCCACTGGAACCCCATATCTCAACAATGCATCTTGTCACCACTCTGACTTTTCGAATTCTCCCATCTCTCGCTAAGCATGGCTTCAAACAGACCCGCCTTCTCGACTTGCTTGTCTCTTATCGCCTTTCTATGCATTCATCCTCAACACATTAGGATGCACATACCACTTTTACAGAAACGCCGCCTTTTCTGCCAAAAAACGATCTTGACCCTCCTCTCGAGATCATGAGAAGAAAACTGACCAGATCTCGGTCTCGTCAACATAAAAAAATCGGCAATATTTTGATGACGAGATATCTCGTCATTAACAAAATTGCTCAGATCTTGATGCACGATATATCTCGTCAAAACCGCTTGGAGAGTTAATAGAACCCTAATCCAATAACCTTCCATTAAATCCTCCCAGCAAACTATGTGGGTCGTGGTTGGAAGAGTAACGGATTAGCATCCTAAGAGTTGCGAGTTTGAATCCAGCCAAAGACCGTAGTGTACAAGGGGGCTGGTGCACGTTAAATCTATCGTGGCCTCAAATGTCCTCACGTTGGAGTGGCATGGAAGTTTAAAGAGTGGGGTGCCAGCTCAGGTGTAACCTCGTTATCTGACCGTGATTCAAAATTACGTGTTGTCCTCGGATCTTTCCCTTCGGGATTGATCCCGGACCATCGCCAATATCCCGTTGTGTTGCTCCAGTGCGACGTTAATTAAAAATACCTATCTACCATACCTACCTACCCAGCGGACTAATTTTTAACTTCTCATTCTTTCACTATCCTCTTAGAATAACTCAGCTGTTCCAAACACCCTACACGGGGACGTCGTGGCTCAGTGGGTATGCTCACTGCGCTAGCAATCTTTGAGTTGTAGGCGGCGCAGCTTCTATTCCGGTCAGGTGCATCCCTCCCTGGGTGTATTTCTCTCTTCTATGTCAGTAAATCTTTCATTGTGTGTGTCTATTACTTTATATAATGTGTCTGGAGCAGCACGGCCAAACATGGCCCTTGCGCCATAAAACCCCAACAAACAACCTACACACAACACAGCCCCTCCACGTACTTTAATGTATACCATTATGTTTTACCCTGGATTTAATAAACTATTTTCGTGGAATTTTCTCCACTTGTAATTTTGCAATACACCCCAATGGGACGAATCCGAACAACTTCCTACTCCCACTCTTTACATACTATGCTATGACAAAGCTACACTCTGACTTCGATTTTTGTTACCATGACATACATGTAAATAATACCGTTAGAATTCGACACTATAAGTCCTTGGAATGTATACAGTTCTGCAGAAATTGATTATTCAGCCGTGTATATTTTTTAAACTGTCGTTAGATTCTGCTAAATGAAGGTGTCTCTGTGATTGCCGAAGGAGGTCTTTGTAGTGATGCTTATGTGGGTTGTTGCAGATGTGTCCCCAGGAGCCAGCCGCCGAAGGATGAAAAGACCAACCGCAGGACCCTGGGTTCTAGCTTCACTTCCGATCCTACTGCTCTGCCTCGTCTGGAACCGTGAGTGCACCCCTCCTCTTTTATTTCTTCCTTTTCATTACCACGCTATATGCATGTGGTACACAATGACCATAATTCAGATGAATATTTAAATTGACAAGAATTTGATGAGCTATGTACAGAATACTTGCAAAATTGAGATGTGCCGCGCCGTCTTTCTCATTCAAACGTTCAGTTGTGTTCTCGTTCTTTTTTACCGATTTGGCTAGAAGCCCCTCCATTACTGTGTGGGTCACGCCTGGAGCGGGCAGACTTCCGTTCACCATAACATCTGCATTCACTAGGCAACAAGGGATTCCTGGTGTTTATCCCACATACATACCCTTGGAGAAACTGTGCCCCATAGTTAGTACAAAACACAATTTACGCAGTAAAATGTAAAGCTTCAAAAAACGACTAACAAAGGGTTTTTAAACTTATGAAAAAATCATGGCCATTTCGAGGGAACAAGACGTTCCCATCATCTGGAGGACATAGGTTTGAAGACCTGTCACGGGGTGTTGGAGGAAAGCACGAGTCGTAATATCGGACTCATTCATGAAAAACACTCGCTTGGATGGCCAAGTCGATTCCCTAGCTCACGTGACCTTGCGACTGCACGTGCTGCGTCTATTTAATTAGAAGGTCCATGGTTACATTACGGATTTAAATACAAATGAGAGAATATTTCCAGCACTTTACTCGTAATTCAAATTTCAAATAACTATCACAGCCCCAATTAATTTGAGATGGGGATCCGATTCTGTAGCTTTTTTCAAAAGTAGCATCAAAGGCATTCTTTCGCGCCACATCGAAATATTTATTCAAATAAACAACTGCAAAAGATGTTCACCTAAAAGGTCTGTGAAAGCTCACTGTACGTTCATCGAGAAGTCTTTTCAACAATTCTGGTGAACAGTCTTGCTGAACGTGGTGGATTCAAAGTGAATTCATTCGCACAGGCGAAAGCACAATCTTGTGATGTGACAGCACACAGATAACAATCTAGATCAGAACCCAAGGGTACAATCGATTTAAAAAATTTCCGGTGTTTTAAAGTTAAATTATAAAAACTTCGGAACTGTCAACGAAAACGTGCAAGCTCGATGCTGAACTAATTGTGATCTTCATAAATGGGTTGATTTTTTAAGTAATTCTTGATATAAAATGTTTCTTTAAAAATGATTTAATGATATATAAGGCGAATCTTATTAACAAGTTTTGAGCAATTAATTTGGTTATGCAATAAATCACAAAAGAACTTAAACACTCAGAAAGTTCTGCTTGGCGGACTGCGAGATCGTGTTCATCCGTCTAACTTCTTTTTTGGGCCTCTGCTTTTACTAGGCAAACACATTTGTATTGTCAGTACACATTTCAAAAATTTTAATTTTAATTAATGTTTAAAGATTCTAGCCTGTCACCGAGGTCTACTCTGAAAGTCTTATCTATTTCTACGGTGCCGAACACACTAGTGAATATCACATCTGATTCCCATAGATGTGAAATATAAAAGTAGAGTTAGCAATGGTAACCTTTCAATGTGACCAGGCTCATTTGACCAAAGCTAGTAGTAACGTGACTGCTTTTATCTGCTGGGTGGAACCGAACATTCATCATCTGATGGGTCCACAGGACGGGAGAAGACGCCCATCCACTGATTCATCATCTGATTGGTCCATTGATTGATCATGGAATAATAATGGATTTTGGCGATATCACCACTTTTGTCGCCATTCTATAGAAATGCGCATTCACACATCTACCCTGTCATACGATATTACATCGCCAAACGAGGCGATAAGATGCCAAATCGGCCAGCCAACTCCATTTTTCACAGTGCAGTCACGTGACTACTAGTCGACATGTGGGTCACACTTTTTGAAACTCCTTTCAATACCGATGCACAGTCTACTTATATTTCACGTCTATGGTGCTTCTCCGCCTTTACTCGTGGTCTGAAAAGGCTTAGTCAAAAAGTAAGACCTGGCAACTGTGTTCTAGAACAACTTCTTTTAACTCGCGTTTTGTGATTCGCTTCTGCCTTGACGATGGTGGCCGTCTGGATCCTCCGAAATCGCCTGGCACAGCTGGTCCGTTTCCGGACGTTGAGCGCCCTCAGAATCATAAACCCCGAGATACCCGAGCGATCTTTCCTCCCTTTTGTTTTTTTTATCTCACTTACCCTTCTTCCTCCCTCATTGTGTTATCGGTCTTGTGTTTGGCGCAAATATGGGCCATGAAAAACAACCAACCGGACCTTGCTCCATCAATAGGTCGTTTTTAATCTTTATTAGTCGTCGTTTTATGAAGTTTTTCTTTCGTTCGCTTTAATCGACTCGTCTGACTTAGAAATAGGGGCCGTCTGATGCATTCCTCCCTGGTTGTCTTTCTCTCTTCTGTGTCAGTAAAATCTTTCATAGTGTGTGTCTTTTACTTGATATAGTATGTATTGAACGTGTGGCGGATATCTACTCGTGTAGGTATGGGATAAGAAAAGAGAAGAAATACGTCGCTGGATCGAACCAACCGCTGCAGCGAAATCTTTCCGCTGGACACGTTTCATGAAAATGAGCTCCCGGTGGTTGTCTCGACGAGGTAGTTCGTCACCAGCAAAACTGACCAGATCTTGAAGGACGAGATTTCTCGTCACTGGAAACAACTGACCTGATCTAGATGTCGTAAAACATCAATCCTTCGTCATTGAATGGGCATTCTTCAAAACGAGATCCTTCACGCAATGGGTGATTTCTTGGTGGACGGGATATCTGAACATTGAAAGCAGCTCTTTGGAGAAAGAGTCAGACTGGAATCCCGCCCACGAGAGAGAGAGCGAACACCTGCGCTGGATGTGAGTGAGTGTGTGGAACGGGAGCGGTGTGCCCAAAGTGCGATAATTGTAGGCACGATTTTCTCCGTTTCGAGTCCTCGCAGGGTGTGGCCGGAGGAGGAGGAAAGACAACTCTCTTGAACCAGATACAAATGGAGGAAACGCCGATTTTCGCTCCATTGTTGTGTGCGATTTCTTTCTTCATATCGCTAAATCTTTGTCCACCCGAGGGGATCACTCTGCAAAATCCTTAAACGGTTCCATTCGGGAAATTTAGACCTTCTTCTCTTCGACAAATTCATTCCGTCCACAAACGCAAATAACCGTCTCCTAAATAGTTTCTCCTATTCCTTATCTTTTAGTGTAAAACATGAATGCCCAGACCGGGGGCCTCATGCGGCCCGTCCTACCATGTGTTATTTTAACTTTAACAAGCAAGGCAATTTGGGTTAAACCTTCCTTGCTAGAATAATGCCTCTTTGGGTCAGCATGTATCTGCGAACAAACTTTTCCAGTTATGAATATTAACAAAGCGAAAAAACGGAACCGCTTAACAAATGAAAATTTAGAATCCATTTTGGGCTTGGCTACTGCAAAAATCGAAGCAAATATTAAAACAAATTGTTGATAGTTTTCTTTTACACCAGGAAAGCACAGACTTGTTAAGACCAAGAGCCACATAGATTCACTGTGTGACTTATGGGAGAGCCGCCCAAAAAAACATGAAAGTCATATTTATTTTATTTCTTTATATTTTATATTGTAACAAAAAGAAAGGTAATAAAAGAATTTATTTTGATGCATGACATTGCATTGATTTAACAATTCTTTTAATATTTGCCTTGAGTTTTGCAGTAGCCAAGCGCGAAATGGATTCTAAATTTTCACTCGTCAAGCGGTTCCATGTTTTCGTTTTATTAGAAATCATCAGGTTTCGAAGAGAATGACAGCATTCCTCAGAATTATAGGAGAGAATCGGCGGTTTGGAGTAAATCATCATTGGACTGTATCTCCTCTTGCGAAACAATTTTATACACTTCCATAGATTTCTATAGAAAATTCTTTAGATTCCTATGGAGAAAACAAGCTCTGATTCAAGAGAAATATTTTTCTATAGAAAAGTAAAGTCGCGAAACAAAAGAAATGTGAGCTTCTGTAGAATTCTAAGGTTTCTATTGACATTTTTTCTATAGATTTCTATGGGGTTATATTTTATAGAGCTTATAGAAAAACGGGTCATAATTCTATAAACCACATTATATAAATTTTTATAGAATTCTGTAGAAATTTTTCGTAAGGATCAGTAATAGAATGAATCATCATTAGACGGTATCTCAGTGATGGAATGAATCATCAATGGATGGTATCTCAGTGATGGAACGAATCATCATCGGACGGTTATTTCTAACAGAATAAATCAGAATTTAAAGAGACATAATAAATCGTAATCGGAATAGAATCGCGGGAAGAAGAAAGAATCGGAACTGGAGGAAAGAGAAGCGCTCTCCGAATCGAGTCCACGGAGTGATGGATGGTCACTCCCCATCACCAGCTGCAACGAAGAGAAACATAAAAAAACTCCGCTCTTCTCTCTCTCTCTCTGGAATATAAATTCCCCCATACACTGTATAACTAATTAAATTCATCCTCCTCCGCGCATGCGCAATGGCCGCCTCAATTAGCCCTCGTAATGTGGGCCGAAGTCGGGTCACGTGGCCGCTCCTCATGCAGCGGATGATCCTCGGCGCTCGGAAAGTGTGTCGGTCCGTCCGTTTTGTTACGCAGACCTCGAACTGCGGGGGTCCGGCAGTGGTCGAAAGGATGTAAAACCACGGTGGAATAGTTTCGTCCTTTCGAGCCGCGAAGTGCCTCGACGATGGGCTGTAGATTCCGGACCACTATGTTGTCACCTGTTCCATCGCGCCTCATCTCCGCATCGAGGACACAGCACTACGACGCTTGGCTGTACTACGAAGGAAAATTATACAAATCGTGCGAGTTGTGGCCGCCAGGGAGTTGGAACTGGAGCAACCGATTTAACAACTTAAAGCACGAGTTTGTTTTCGGAAAAACTGGTAAAAAATGATCGAGTTTTTTTTTACAGAAAATTTTTATATATGTAAGTATAATGTAAGTTATTTTTTGCGATTTCAGTTGCGGGGGGTGGGGTAAAAGTTATAAAAAAATTATTATACAAACAAAGTGTAAACGATTTGATTACATGTTTATTTTTAATTTCAAAATATTAATAATAATAAAATATTAACTTCAGATTCACTTCCATCACTCAAGAGATCATCACTTTCATCGCTGAAACTTTCTGATAAATTGGCATATTCAAAATCATCACAGTCGCTCATTATCAGATAACTTTTTCTAAACAAGTTATAAAAACACTTAGTAAAAATTAATTTATGGTTAACTCTTTACTTTTATGATATTTAACGTAATGAAAATGGATATATTACCTTTTCCACACCAAACAACTGCCTTATAACAAAGAATTCCTAACAAGCTTATAGCTAATCATTAAAATGCACCACTTGGTTTACACAAGAAAAATGGTGCATAGTGGTGCCATCTACGGTAAATAAGTTTAATATCCATCTATAAATAAGTGGTAAATCATCTATGATGAATAAGTTTATGCCATCTTTGGTATAAGTTTAATCTAGCCTATCTATTTTTACTAGAACGGAAGAGCGCCCGTGTGAGACACGGGCATGTGCAAATTTGCCGGTAACTTTCGCCCGTGTCAAACACGGTGTAGCGTCTTCACACTATGTGGTGGGAAATCGTATAAATGAGTACTAATGGTTGTACTGCTTTCTGGATTATTTAATAACAAAGAAATATCTCCAGTTACATGAAATATGTACAGTACAGAAAACAAATTTGCCCGCAACGGGACTTAAAGGCGGTACCCTTTCTGGGACCTCTGAGAGACACTCACAACACCGTTGAAGTTCTAGCGTCGTCTGCCTTCATCCTCCCCGGACTCGGGTCGGCAAAAGGCGGTGGGGGACGTCCTCTCGTCCCCCATTGGTCAAAGTTCTCCTCCTGGTGGATTTTTCTTTTTTTTCTCATGAGTTCCAGAATGTTCGGGCGCCGCCGAGACGAACTGTCCCCGAATTCCTTCAAAACCCTGGGAGCGTCGGCAGAGATGAAGGGGCTTCGGTTCCCATTCACCTTTTGTGCCCCGGCACCGAACCATGGCTGCTGGGCTGATCGGCGCCTCCATAGTCTGAAAGGGGAGAGGAACACCTCCGGGAAAAGGAGTGTAAGATGCTTCGTCACAACTCCTCCCCCCATAAAGACGAAGTTTCCAAGGTAACCTGGAAACTTCGGCTAAACCTGAAAGTAAGCCCATCTTAAGATAGTCCCCTGAGAGGCATTCACCCGAATCCCCGGAATCCTCAACTCATACTAAACATTGAGTTTTAACCAAAATAACATGCTTCGGAAATACAAATTTGGGTTCCGAAACTAAATCTCAGTTGTGCGATCTAGTGACAAATCTTTACATACTAACTAACAAATATTTACATTACATAATATTAACGAAAATAACACCTAAAAATACAAGTAAAAATAAAATTGATGATGTCTTGGTTTTGGACGTACTTGGCATAATAACCACTCAACCCTAAAAACAACCTAATTTGCGTCTTCGTTATTGGGCTGGGGAATTCATGAATGGCCCTAATTTTTGCTTCACTAGGGGAGCGTTTGCCACTTCCCACTTCATGACCCAAAAACCTAACATGGTCTTGGGCAAATTTGCACTTAGAAGGCTTTACAGTAAGCCGTGCCTCTAACAACCTATCCAATACCGAACTCACATCCTTAACGTGCTCTTCGAATGTTTTTGAATAAATTGCAATGTCATCAATATAAGGAGATGCAATTCTCTCCAAACCTCCCAAAACCTGAGCCATTAGCTTGCAAAAATAAAAGGGAGCGTTCACCAGCCCAAACATCATCTTTTTGGGAATAAACGCTCCAAATGGCGTCACAAAAGCGGCGTACCTCTGCGCACTTTTTTTCAAAGGAATTTGAAAGTAACCTTTCGTTAAATCCATCACCGTTATATAAGGTGCGGCACTAACCCGCTCTACCACCTCTTCTATATTGGGGAGAGGAAACGACTGGATTCTGGTAATGGCATTCAATCGCCGGTAGTCCACACAAGGACGTGGTGGTTTTCCCTGACTTTCTACCAGAATCATGGGCGATGCGTAATCGGACTGCCCCACTTCTATCACCCCCAAATCCAAAAGTCTTGTAATCTCCTCCCTCAAAATTTCTGTTTGTCTAGGAGACATGCGGTAGGGCCTAGCTCTAACGGGCTCACTACTGGTAAGCTCGATATCCATCTCTAACAGGGGCGTAGAACCCGGGTCCGAGGAGAACACCCTGCTATGATTTCGCAACATGCACCCAAAACTCCCTATCTGTTCCACCGTTAACCTTTCCACCAAAGCGCTCTCTCTTATTATCTCCTGGAGATCAAATTGAGTAGGATCGGGTAAGGGGTAAGGTATTTCTGCCTCCTCGTCCATTATCAAATTAACACATTCGGGTCGCTTGAAATAGGGCTTAATGAGGTTCACATGGTATATTGTGGATTTATCCCTTTTCTCTGGGAGGTCCACCAGATAATTTGTATCGGAGATTTTACTGGTCACAGTCCCTGGCCCTATCCAGTTCACTGCCATCTTGTTTAACTTCGACGTGGACAATACCAGCACCTGATCTCCAACCCTAAAAACCCGCGATACGGCATTCCTGTCACACCACAATTTTCGTTTGCTCTGCTTGTCGGTCATTTGTTCGGCCGCAAGCTCCATCCATTTTTTTAGCCTATTGGTTATTCCCAAAATATACTCGACTACATTTGGATCTGAGTTATCCGGCTCTAACCAATTTTCAAAAATCAAAGTCTGGGGGGTACGAAGATTCCGTCCGTGCACTAATTCCGCCGGGCTAAACCCCGTACTTTCGTGAGTAACAGTTCGAAGAGCAAACAAAGCCGCTGGCAAATTATGCTCCCAGTCCTCTCCCGTCTCCACTTTGAGAATTCTCTTAACCGAGGAATGAAATCTCTCAACAGGGTTGCTTTGGGGGTGGCACACTGAACTGTGAGTCACATGAATCCCGAATCTTTTAAAAAACTCTGATGATAAAACACTGGTGAAGGACCTTCCCAAGTCGCTTTGGACTTCTTTAGGAAATCCCATACGTGAAAAAACCATAATTAGAGCGTTAATTACATTCGCCGACGTAATATCCGGAACGGGAATAGCTTCGGGATATTTAGAGGCTAAACAAATCGCTGTGATTATGTATTTATTTTGTTTTGTGCTCTCTGGAAGGGGACCCACCGCGTCAATATTTATTTTGGAGAAAATCTCCGAAATAACGGGAACCAGCTTCATTGGGGCCTTTCTCTTATCGTTGTTTTTGCCGACTTTCTGGCATTCATGACAATTTTTTACCCAGGACTCTAACTCGGGGTAACACCGGGGCCAGTAAAATTGCCTTAAAACCCTATCCTTCGTTTTGGTCGCCCCCAAATGACCAGCTACATCCTCGTGGCACAATGCCATAATTTTCTCCCGATACTTTAAGGGAATGCATAACTGTGCTCTTTTTCCTCCCCGCTTCGACTCCACCACACGCGTTAATTTTCCCTTCAATACCTGGAATTCCTCCCCTTTCTCGGAAAGTTCCCAACACGATTTCAAAGAATCACAGTTCCTCTGTGCCGATTCGAACTCCCGGGACGATACTCCAGCCAAACTATTATTCTCCTGCATGGATAACTCCGGGGGAAAGGGTAGTTCTTCCTCCTCAGGGCTCTGTGACGAATTATGAATGGAAGCTCTCGTTTCATTTGCGCCTTCGACTACTTGAGCTCGCTGCTCTTCCCTCGCCCTACTTCGCGTAATGGCATTAATAGGGGTTGGGTTTTTCCTATTATCTTCTAAAAGTTGGGCAGTTTTGTTCCCTAATAAGTAGTAACCCTGATCCAAAGCATCCGATTTCACGGCGACCTTCGTTACAACTTTCCCGAAATCCCCTTCTAGCTCAACTCTCGCTAACGGCAGACACTTGCATTCGGGGTCTAAAGGTTGGCGTAACCAAATTACTTCACCCGTAAAATCCTCTGGATCAATCCAACTCCTCACGCATACATCAATGCCGCTTCCACTGTCACGCAAACAACTTCGTTCTATTCCATTTACAGATATAGTGCTGATGAAAGGTCTAAAACTCTCGCTTAACCCACTCAGATTATTCAACCCTTCTAATCTTTTTTTTGCTAACTGGGGACAGAGGGGCCTAATGTGACCTGGCTCATTGCACAAAAAACAGACTACTGGCTTTTTCCTATCAAAACCCTTATTTTCCGTGATTAAAGCATCTCCTTTTCCTCGCTCTTTCTCCCTGGGCTTTCCTTCCCCGTTTTTAAACTCGCGCCTGTCCTTCACGGAGGCATAGTCATTCCTTTCTTTACCAAAGGGACGTTTTTCCCATGTTCTGACTTCCTTCATTTTATAATTACGCCGGACGCTCTCGTAATGGTCAAGTTTAACCGCCAAATCCGACGCCTTTTTGAATTCTTCCCATTGATCTAGATAATGGTCTCGGGCTGCGGGCGACGCTCTCCTTTTAAGTTGCTCTACCAGCATTAACTCCTTAAGTGAATCAAAATCAGTCACCTCAACCGACTCCAGCCAATTGTCTAAATACCCTTTTAATTCAAACACAAGATCTGACCATGACGCCCCAACCTTTCTTCCATGTTCTTCGAATTTAATTCTCAGGTCTCCGGAGCTGAGTCTAAATCTCTTTAATAATACCTTTTTAACATGATAATAATCATCATTCCATTCCCTTGGTATTTTAACTATAATTTCAGAAACATCCGCAGGCAATAAAGGAATTAATTGGGACACCCACTTGTTTTCTAGCACACTTTCTTTGTTCGCTTGCCGCTCAAAAATCATGAAAAATAGGGCGATGTCCAACACCTTTGGATCAAATTTAGGCACTAAGTCCTTTAAATTTACGCGCCTAACAATTTCCTCAGCTGGCGTAGTAGTTGACGCCAAACTTGCGTTCCCAAATGAAGCATTAATTTTTAATTTCTCCAACTCATGCGCGCGCTCTGCTAAACTATCAAGACGTTCTTGTTCTGCTACTTTATCAAGACGTTCTTGTTCTAATTCATCCAAAATCCTATCCACAAAAGCTATTCCGGTCTCCTCATCATAATCCGGTGCACTCAATATGGACCGAATGATATTTTTAACAACATCTGAGCTAGATACGCTAACTTCAAATTCTGCCGCTAATAATAATAAGACCTGCTTTTTCTGCTTTTTTAAATAAGCCATATTTTACCCTAAATGAATTAATATTACCTAAAGGGTACTCTCAACGATACACACTAAACTTCTACAATTTCTTACTAGATCAAAAATAAATTCTCTACTCCGAAGAAAAGTTGTCAACTAGATTTCAAAACTGAGTTCTTATCATCTACTAATCACACAATGCACAATAATAAACCTTATTTTCTTAGATGTACAAATTCCCACACTAGGTATCACTCTGAAGTAAATTTAACTTTAACAAAATACACTGAAAACACAATTGCTAATGCCATTAAATTAAATTAAACACTAAAGTTTTACTCTACTTTCACTGAATATAAACTCTCTCGCTAACAATTTGGAAAACTACATAGAATTATGCCTCTCAAAAGAAAAATCTCCAAATAGGCCTACCTTTTCCCACATCAGAACATCAGGCTCCCTTGTCATCAATCTCGCAAGGTCGGGTCCAAGATTTCATTCCGTCGCTCTGCTCACGCTGGAGTTGACTGCGCTCCTTCAAACGTCTGGACGCGGCACACGCTGTAGTTGACTAGCTGATTTCAGAGGTCTGGAACAGCTCCTTTAAAGAGTTTAGCGCCCGACTCACGCTGAAATTGACTCGCTGATTTCAGAGATCTGGATCGGCTCCTTTGAAGAGTTAAACGCCCGGCTCACGCTGAAGTCGACTGCTCTCCTTCAAACGTCTGGGACGCGGCTTACGCTGTAGTTGACTATAGAGTTCAGTACAGTAACGACGAACGGGTCCGCAGATTTGATTTAACGAAAATCCGCATCCGATAAGCTGCCACCAATAGAAATATAATTAATAGCTGTAGCGTCTTCACACTATGTGGTGGGAAATCGTATAAATGAGTACTAATGGTTGTACTGCTTTCTGGATTATTTAATAACAAAGAAATATCTCCAGTTACAGTACAGAAAACAAATTTGCCCGCAACGGGACTTAAAGGCGGTACCCTTTCTGGGACCTATGAGAGACACTCACAACACCGTTGAAGTTCTAGCGTCGTCTGCCTTCATCCTCCCCGGACTCGGGTCGGCAAAAGGCGGTGGGGGACGTCCTCTCGTCCCCCATTGGTCAAAGTTCTCCTCCTGGTGGATTTTTCTTTTTTTTCTCATGAGTTCCAGAATGTTCGGGCGCCGCCGAGACGAACTGTCCCCGAATTCTTTCAAAACCCTGGGAGCGTCGGCAGAGATGAAGGGGCTTCGGTTCCCATTCACCTTTTGTGCCCCGGCACCGAACCATGGCTGCTGGGCTGATCGGCGCCTCCATAGTCTGAAAGGGGAGAGGAACACCTCCGGGAAAAGGAGTGTAAGATGCTTCGTCACAACGGGTAAATGCGTTAAGTGGTTAAATTTACCTACTTCACTCGTCTCTTGTTTTGTTTACTAATTTTCACCTAAAAATAGCGACACTTAAATTCAGTCGCTTGCCTCTAAAACCCTCAGTGAAAATTTTAATTTAGAGCCAGCAACTACGCTTGCATTTCATAACTCAAAATTTCTGCTTTGCATCACAGAAAAAAATTACTCATCGTCCGCATCTAGTCATCTTACACAAGTCGTGGGAAAAATTTTTACCATTAACGCTTCGTAGGATCCCATGATGGAGTTGAGTAGATTAACCCTAAGAAATTTCACATTGTGGCCGAAGAGACCACGAGAAAAGGTTAACCCTCCTGCTGGTTGTCTCGACGATGTATCTGGTCATTAGCAAAACCATTAGCAGATCTTGATGGACGATGAGTCTCGTCAAAACCACTTGAAGGGTTAAGAAAATCGTGTAGCAACAACTTTGTGAAGCAACCAGGTGACTTGTTATTGTTGTCGCTTCTAACCTACTGGTCTAGCCGCCAGATGGCATCACGACTGTATGGACTGTTTACTCCAGACTGTTCTACAGTGTCTCCCGCTCTTTATTTTGGTACGTGTGTAATTGACCGTGTTAAATATATATGTTCTCCTATGTGGAGCATGTTATTGGAGGTTGAGCCTCAACTTATTGAAACATACGATCTTTGAACTCAAAATTCTAAAGAAACGGATTGGGTAGGTTGTTGAATTGATGTCACAACGGGCTATTGTCGACTGTCCGGGATCCATCCCGAAGAGAAAGAAAGATCCTAGTATAACACCTCGTAATTTCGAACCACGGTCCGATGGCGAGGTCAACACCTCAGTTGCCCCCCCCCCCACTCTCCAAACTTCCATGCTAACGTGAGGGCATTTGAGGCCGCGACAGATGTAACGTACATCCCCACATAAACGAAGGTTTTGGGTTGGATCTAGTTTCGAACTCGCATCCCTCCGGTTACTAATCCGTGATTCTGGGCAACCCCAGTACTTCCTCTGTTGATCGCAGACTTAAAATTCATCTCTATCATATGTTATTGGGGATTCGGTTCATCGGCATTTGTTCGTAGGAACGATGATTGCAATAACCCATCGATACATCGTAGGGGGATAAAGGGAGAAAGCGCGATACATCGAGATAAAAATCGATGCAGTGAAATACTTACTGAAGAGGAAAAGTAAACTTTCTATTGTGTCTTTTTATTTACAACCATATAAAACTACGATACTAAAGTATTTTTGTGGCTCGACTTTCCTTTCGTGGTCGGATTCATGACGATTGGATTGGTTGGTTTGTTGGGGTTTTATGGCGCATATTTGGCCACGCTGCGCCAGACACAAGACACACAATATCAAGTAATAGACACACACAATGAAAGTTTTAGTGACACAGAAGAGAGAAATACAACTGACCGGATTGGATTTGGGGTTTTGTGTCCCAAACGGGACAAGACGCAAGATCAATCAAATTAAGCAACTAGCAGTTAAAGGCTAAAGATAAGAAATCAGGAATTCAGAAGTATAATATACATGCATAAAATTTTGAAAATATCAAATTTGAAAAATTGAAAAGTAGACTGATCAGTCTTTTTGAATTGGGGTAAAAATTAGGTGAGATTTGAAAACCCGCAGTACATAAAGTTTGAATGGGGAGCCTCCCAAGGAGACGAAGGAAGAAAATTCTAGCTGCACCCACGCACAGGGTATGGAGAGAATTGAATTCATTTCGGGAGCTCAAAGTTAGAAATACGATTTCTGTGTTAATTGTATATGTGGATCGCAATTCTTAGTGTCATCGATCTTCCAATGAAATAGACGGAGTACGTGTCTCTTTTTGCTCGGTTTAAAGATCTCTCACGTTTTTGTGAGAAAAGACATCGATCCTAATGTGGGTAGTTAATCAACGTCGTTCTGGAACGGAACAACACAACGGGCTATTGGCGACTGTGCGGGATCAACCTCGAAGAGAAAAATCTCAGAACATCGCCTCATAATTTTGAACCACGATCAGATGACTTAAACAATACCTGAGCTGGCACCCCATTCTCCAAACTTCCACACCACGCCAATTGAGACCACGGCAGATTTAAGGCGCACCAGCCCCCCTTGTACACGACGGTCTTTGGCTGGACCTATTTTCGAACTTGTTCCAGCTGCTAATCCGTTGCTCTTCCAACTGGGCTACCGCGTCCCAATACATTATTAGAATAATCGATAATGTGAAAATTTAAAAAACTTCATCTCGCCTTCTTTTTTTCCTACTGCTAAAGAAGGGATTCAGTCAGGAATAACCCACTCAACCCAACAAATGAATTCGTCTGGGAAGTGGACCGAGCGATTACAAAAAAGGACCTGTCGAACAGAAGCGCTTCGAGATTTCGCCACATGGCTTGCACGTGCCGCGTCGTTTGACCACCCCTGTGCTGGGCAGGAGGAAATCGAGAGACGGAAGGTTCTCTCGAAATAGAGAGAGGAGTGCTCCACATTTCCTCCTGGCGGTCGAAAGGAAGATGATGCCACTTAATATTAATGAAAAATAGAAACGTCTTCAATTATCCTCCGAGCGATTTCGATTTCACGCTCCGCCGTCTGCGGGTGAACGCCCCCAACCACCTTGCACGGTGCTCAACGTGTTGCCACTGACGATTTCCATGCTCCAAAGCAGTTGAATCATCCCCACTACCAATTGTCTTCGAGTTATTTAAATTTTCTGCCGTGTAACTTCGGCTGTTTGGATTCGCTGTCGTTTATTTGCCTCCCCATCTCACTTCGAAATTAATTTTCACTCTTATTTTCACGCGCATCCCATCCTTTTAATCCCTGTTTTGTTCACGGTGATACGTCAGGGCAAAAGGGGTTAAGTCGAAATGGCTACTTAGAATCTTGAATTGGATATTTCACTCTTTCTTACAAATATTCAGGAAGAAAAAGTAGCATGCCGTGATACAAATGGAATTTAGATTCGTTTAGTTTCAATTTTAAACAAATTATGTTATTTTTTAAAATTAATGATGCACTTGACTCCTTTAGACCCATCAAAGTCAGACTTAACCCCTTTTGTCCTGACACGTAAGATGTATATGTTAAGGTTCATGTGATTAATCGGTTATTATTAAATATGACCGATTAATCACATGAACGGTATTAATAATAACCTATTATTATTAATATAAAAGACGCGGTTATTAGTATTAGCCAGTTATTAATAACTGGATTTATTGCATGAATCGTAATATATATTGTATATTTCTTTGAAAGCCCAAAATTGCGTAATGCATAGGAATTTGAACTTCATTTTTTGGGAATGGTTAAACACATTTACAGATATTAGGTTAAGATATACCATATTCGTCGTAATAATTTTAAAGGTAGGCTCTGAATATCAAATTTAAAAAATTCTAGATCACAAAAATTGTGTATACATATAGCCCATTTCCATACTGAATCGCAATAAAAACGTAAAATAAAGTTTTATTGCACGTATTTTTGGACGTAGAACAGATTCTCAACAGAAGGACTAAATTAAGAATTTGTATTGTTTTTCTGGATATTTTTGCCCATCTCCCCCATAGAATTGTTCTCTGAATATCGTGATTTTTAACCACTTTATCCCACTAGGACCACAAATTTTCAAGGTCCTGGGTGTATAGTTGCTGTTGAACTTGGTACCGAAACTTTAATTTAACTATTTTTGTTCCATACATCTTCCCTCTCTCTGTTAAGACGTTATCTAGACACAAGACTAAATCCAAAATTTGAGCACTTTAAAAAATTGTTTTCACGAGTTAAATATTTCACTTTTCCATGATTTTATCAATACAAACAAAACAACACAGATTCTTTTTTAATTTAGTGGCCTTCGGCTTAGAAGCTGTTCTACCTGTAAAAATATATGCAACAAATTTAATTTGTGCCTTTGTGTTTCTGTACGAAATTGCTGGCTGCATACTCAATTTTGGAAATTCGAAATTTTTGGAATTTTGGAAATTCGAAATTTAAAATCTATTTATAAAAATGTTATGGGCCATTATGAATTTTTTTAATCTAATATGTTGTAATGTAACATTTGAAATGTTTTTTAATCTAAAATGTGGTTTTTTAACTGATTTTATTTTCTGTTTCAGCTCTGACTGAAGCTGCCACCGCCTTCAAGCTTCGAAGAAATTCGACTTTGGTGAGTGCTTGCTCGTAGAGCATTGGTCTACAACCTCCTTTTTTGCTTGTAATATAAATTTTCTTCACTTTGTACCCTCAATATATTTTACAATTTATGGATAGATAATGTTTTTCATATGGATTACCAACAAACAACTTCATACCATAAGTGTACACAAACTGGGAAAAGCAATACTTATGAATCATACAAAACATTCTACACTAACAAACTAATAGACCCACGCATACACGAGTTTCGAAATAGTCTGTATATTGATAGTCATCGACCTTCCAATGAATAGACAGAGCATGTGGACGCTGTCATAAGGTGTCTGACGGTTTATTTCATTAGAAGGGTGATGTCTATAGCAAAATATGAGACTTCCATCTAATACTTTATTTCAATCCATTTGTAATGAATACAAGCATCTATATGCATATTTCGTTCCTCAGCATGAAATAAAATGAACACAGTAAAGCACCATTCAATACTTACTAGTGTTATTCCTAATAACTATATGGTAAGAAGAATACACACCGTAGTATCACAATAGCTTCTGAACGTTCACTTCAATTGTATCCCATTCACTTGTGCAATTTGGTATTTTTGACGCTAAACCATTTTTTACCTCATATTTTCAGCCCGGTTGGAAGAGTAACGGACTAGCAACCGAAGGATTGCTAGTTCGAATCCAACCAAAGACCGTCGTGTAACGTGGAGGTTGGTGCACGTAAATCTGTCGTGGCGTCACGTTGGCACGGTGTGGAAGTTTGGAAAGTGGGGTGCCAGCTCAGGTGTGACCTCGTCATCTGACCGTGGTTCAAAATGGCGTGGTGTTGTCCTCTGATCTTCCCCTTCGGGGTTTGATCCCGGACCGTCACCAATAGTCCGTTGTGATGCTCCAGTGTGACGTTAATTAAAATACCTACCTACCGCATATTTTCTTCAGATTTCGCATTGCTTTCTGCCAGACCCCTGAAGAATTTCATTGGAGTGGCAAGCTCTTCCGTGTAAATTATAGCAACAGCCCCGTAGTTCAAATCGAGTCTATTTAGCTAAGCAGCAAAATTGACGAATGGCTCCCGTAACGGTCGATTTTATATCCGTTGCAGCCATTCGACACTAAACAAATAACGATCGATTGACGTGCCACGTACGTTCGTGAAATTACGTTAGTGACTACTATGCGTCCGCTCAAATTTTCCAGTCGAAGAATTCTTGACACGAACAGTTTTGAATAACGAGAACACAAATTCCTAAGATGTCTTTTCAAATAGTACCACAAGTGGCACCTAAGGAATGAGAATGAAAAAAAAAACTACAGACGATTCTTAATTCTGCACAAGACATCAATGAGCGTACTCAAACGATAATCATTTTGCATTCGATCAAACGATAATTAACGTGCACAAACAATTAGTACATACATCTTGATGTTTCCAAAGGTATTTAGGTCAAGACTGCTGTCGTTATGTCATTATTTCATAATAGTAACGTTTCTGCCTAAACCACGCTTGAGACGTGGAAAAGCACTGTCCTGTTCATTTTGTCCCTGCTACTGAGAATCAATGACTTTCCTTCTTGACAATCATCTGATGTTTGACAAAAAAAACAATATCAGTAGTTGTACCATGACAGAATCCATTCCTATTGAAGAAAGTGAGGCCCGCCTTAAATCCTTCCAGTCGTAAGTCCATCCATCTGGACCTTCCAGATTGAACCTCTCAACGTTAAAGAGCGCTGTAAAACGCTAAACGAATCAAGAAAATAAAAGACCAAACTAACCCAAAATTCAGCAACGAATTCTCACCTAAAAATAAGAAATCCGTCACCCTCAATGGAAAGATTTGGCGGTAGTCCAATTCTCTCCAAGAAAGCCAGGCATGAACCGAAATTCAACAAAAGCACCGACATTTTTCTGACAGCAAATTACTTTTCAACCATGCCCCGGCTTTAAATGAGTCGGGCAATTGTGTCAAGGCGTCTTGAGTAAACAACGGGACTGACGTGACATACCTTCACATACCGCATTCTCAGTGTCGCCACCTGGTTTGCATACATAAGCAAAGTCCGAACGGATTCCTCGCCGTGTGACCCTTAGCTTCCTTGTGCACGTGTATACGGAGACCGAAAGTCAAAGCCTGTGAAATCAGTCCTTGCCAGACAGGCTTTCAACACAAAAACAAAAGGAGAATTTATTTCATACAGTTAATTATTTTTCCAATTAAAAAGACACTAAACTGTTACCAGATAGACAATGGAATCGACTCTGCCATTCATAATCCAAGGCTATTCCAAAGGATTCATCGGATTTCAAAACACTATTTCGCAAGGTTTTACGCACAAAACAATGAGTGCCGTACGAAAAGGACTCGAAATTGTCCCAATTTCAGTCATAACACTACAAATGTTGGATGTGCGTTATGCGACGCACATCCACAAACTTCCCCAAAGTTCTCCAGAAAAGCTCTCCACAGTTCACGGCGGTTGTGCGATAGCATCTGCCCCGAGTTAACCCTGAGACTGACGCGAATGCTTGGAGAGTTGATTACACATCTATACGCTGGCATTGGGAGAAAAAAATGACTTTCAACTATTCAGTCTTCTCCCACTTGATATCGATAAATGGCTTTTCTGACCGATCCCCGTAACTGCCCCCCCCCCTCGTTCCATCCAATGGGCATTCGGAGCTCATATCGGCTTGTTTAGTCACATTAGTATTGGGACAACATCTTGTTTGGCCACATTAGTATTGGCACAACGGCTTGTTTGGTCACACTAGTATTGAGACAACAGCGAGTTGTTTAGCCACATTAGTATTGAGACAACAGCGAGTTGTTTGGCCATACTAGTATTGAGACAGCAACGGCTAGCTTGAATCCTAACACTTTCAAAGTTAGGTGGTGCATAAGTGACTTGTGTGACGATCTGATACCAGCTCTGACTTTAGAACGAAATGCCCGTTTTTCGGAACAAAGCGAACGCATCGATGGGCTCGCGAAGAGTCGGGTCAGTTCCAACAGGTGGTCGGTCGCTATAAATAGTCGACCACCGCGGAGGAGCTGGTTCGGAAGTCGATTAATCGGCGGAGCGCTCTCCATTAATCACGGCCGCTTCGGAAATGGCGTGCACTTCCTCCACTCGAGGAAGTGGACAGAATCACGGTAATTATTTTCTAATTGGGGAAGGAACCATCTCCGCGCGATCAAAGGAAGAGGCCGCTGCGCTCCAAGCGACCAGGTCCTCCTCTAAATGCGTCGATCATTGAGGCCGGCTCACTCTGGTTTCATCAAATCATTTCACTACTTAGTCTTTGGTAGACAAGTACTTGAAGTAACGTCACACTGGCACAACACAACGGGCTATTGCCGACGGTCCGGAACCCATCCCCAAGTATCCTCCGAAGAACAACACCACGTAATTTTGAATCACGGTCAGATGACGAGGTCGACACCTGAGTTGGCACAATACTCTCCAAACTTCCACACTGCGCCAACGTGAGGACATTTGAGGCCACGACAGATCTAACATGCACCAGCCCACTCGCACACGACGGTCTTTGATTGGACGAGTTTCGAACTCGTAACCCTTGGTTGCTAATCCGATACTCTTCCAACGGGCTACGGTGGTCCCGATATAATATAGCTAATTAAAATAGGTGATCCTGCGTCTTTTCTAAGTAAAAAACTAACTATTTATTTTCTTCACGTTAACATAATAATTTTCTTCTCACAAGTTATTTACATTTTGATCAGAAACAATAGTTCCTTTTGCGCACGAAATCTCTCAGGTCCGCCCCTCGAGTCCCCTTCAAAACCCCTCAAGTAGGGACAATGAATACCCCAAGTCTACCACTGTGATTGGTGTGTTTATCAATGGGTACCTTCATCTGTTTCCTACTAAGGATAGCATCTCGTCCAGATAATCACTCATTTTCCCGCCTTTGGCAGCCTCAAGCTCGTTTTACATTGGAGCAACGCACCCGAACGCGACGTACGGGCCAATCAGTGTCGAAAAAAGCAATCATTCATCCTGTCATTGGCCGGAACTTCCGGTCCGGGTGCGTATCGCTTCTGAGTTGCTCTAGTGTTGTCAAACAAGCTCAAAGGCAGCGCTTGGATCGCTCACGCAGGATTGGGCGCCTTTTTAACTTATGACTTAAAATGATTCGCATTTCATAGCCTTTGAGGAAAAGAAACGACGGTCAGTTCATAAGGTGGTTGTCTAATGCTAAGACTTGATTTTTGCTTTCCATCGAATCTCGGCATCACCACTTAGCAATGTAATGCTCTAAACAGATCTGGATAGTTCCTGCTTCATCATTTTTCATGAGGCATACAATGAGAGTGCACAAATATGAGACTCAAAAGCTCTCCCTTCCGAAAAGCCGGGTTTTATTTTTTTGCCAATTTCAGCCCCTGCGCCTGACGAGTTTTCTGCTATGCACTGTTCGAGAAAGTTTGGAGGCGTTTGACCTCATACTTCTCGAAAACCTGAAGTGGAACTTGTCATTTTCACTTCGCATGACCCCCAATCGCTACAGAAATGACGATACCTCAACTATTTCTTATAACGCATTGTTTCTTTCAATTCAGATCACACACAGATCATCTAAACCAGGGGTGTCAAACTCAATTAAAACACGGGCCATTTAATGCAACTGGTAAGATTCACGCGGGCCACATCACATTTGCAAATTTTCTTAAAATTATATTTTGAAGTGAGGATTCTGGAATAGGGATAGGATAATTAAAACACATTATGTAATGAAGTGAATTTAGGGTAATAATGTACAATATAGCTATATAATTGCTTTTATTTAATTTAATGTATTTATAAAATTAATTTTTTTACCGGAAACTTGCCAGCGCTTTCCTCCTACTAGTTTTCCAATATCTGGATTCAAAGACTGAGAACAGATAATCTCTCCATTATGGCAGATAGATGTTTATCAGTTAATCTTGATCTGTAGGCCGTTTTATTTAATTTCATGGACGAAAATAGTTGCTCACACAAGTACGTACTCCCAAAATAGCATAAAATTTCTGCAGCAAAACTTTTTAATTTCCGGGTATTTTTCACCTAAATAAGAATATATTTTGTGAATTCCTATTCCTCGATATTTGTCTTTTAAAACCGAATTATTCTGGAAATCAATTAGTTCCAGTTGTATCGAAGTGAGAGCATTTTCAACTTCAAAGGAAAAAGGCCTAATAAAAAGAGAATTTTTTTTTTGTAACTCTGAAATCGTTAAAACGTTTATCGAATTCATTTTCGATTTCTTCAATTTTACCACACTATTGTAAAAAGGAGCAACATTTGAACTAGAGCATCGTGGGCCACAAAAAATTAGCTCGGGGGCCGCCAGTCTGACACCCCTGATCTCAATGGAATGGAAACTTTGCGAATTCAATCAGTCAGCTCACGATGTGTTTTAAACGGGGCTATTTTTAGCCTTCGAGATGAGGAGCGGTGGAAAATACCTCTGAGCAATGAAACCTGCTCTCGTGCAGCAACCTCTCGCTTATTTGAAGGATCAATTAGCTCTCTTGTCAATCCCTCTTTGGAGAATGAATTTCCTCCTATCCGCGATGTCCTGATTTCGAACGAAGCATCTTTCCTCCCTTCGGGGCACGAGACCCTCTTGCCCCCTCCCCAATACTTCAACGGTTGGTCATGCCTCCCCCCTCAAAAAAAAGAAAAAACGAGATTCTGATTGAGCCCTCGGTCTGGATAGGTAGTTGAATTACCGTCACAATGGGGCAAGCAACACAACAGGCTACCGAGACGGTCCGGAATCAATCCCTAAGGGAAAGATACGAGGACAACACCTGAACTGGCTCTCCAAACTTCCACACCACGACAACGTGAGGAAATGAGGCTTCGACAGATTTAGCGTGCGTTAACCTCCGTATGGATGGATCGAGTTTCGAACTGGCATCCCTCGGTTGCTAATTCGCTACTCTTCCAACCGGGCTACCGTGGCCCCCGCAGTCAGTCTGGACTAGGAGAATTAAAATGGTCTATTCGTGTATAGTTTCAAAGAGTTTGTTTCACAGCCTATACAGGCATCTAATGAAATAGCGGACCATGTTATGCCATATCTCGGTTTGAAGATGTGTCAGGTGGGGAAAAGCATGAATCCTAAATGACTGAGGGTTGAAGTGTGTTATCGAAAACACACTAGTCTGCGCTTCGAAAGCCAATCGGCTTAGTCGATTCTTAAGCCCACGTGGTTTACCCCTCAGAGATGTTACGACAGCCACTCCGACCCAGTCTGTTTCATTACATATGACATGAGTATTTTATTTTTTTTAATTAACGTCGCATTGGAACAGCACAACGGGCTAAGGAGTGTTGGCCAAGAGGTCCCGTTGAACGTAGACGGGGGTTAAAGGGAATTTCCTTGATTTGTGATTTCTTTCCTTTTCCTCAGTCTAATTGCTAACATAAATGTGTTTGCTCGGTCATGAGTCGAATTTGAATCGCCACGAGAGAGTTTATTGAAGTGATGTTTCACTGATCGAGTCAGGATCGGATGTGTCACTAGAGACACCTTTATCTTTCGCCAATCAGTAGAGGTGTGTGTTAAACCTGGAATGTTTCTTTTGCACAAACGTGGTTTGAAGCGTTTCCATCGTGCCCCCTACATGAGTTCACAAGTGTGATCCGGACGGCGGCAACACCCGTCGTCTGTGCCAATCGGTCAGCCGCCTCCCACTGACCCGCGCCGCAATTACTCCTGACCATAAACGGATCCCTCAGCTATCAAGGACACGCTACTCCTCCCGTTTGGCTGCACCCAATCCAACAAGTCTCCAATGGATCTACCGATACACAGCCCGGTTCAAAGAGTAGCAACCCATGAGTTGATCCAAACAAAGACCACGTTAAATCTGTCAATGTCCCCACGTTACCGTGCTATGGAAGTGTGGAGAATGGGGTACCAGCTCATCGTCATTTGAGCGTGGTTCAAAAACGACAAATTGATCCCTTACCGTCGCCCATAGCGCTGCTACAGTGCGACGTTAATTTGACTACCTACCGATATACAGAGTGGTTTGGGCAACACTAAATAGGTGCCGCGGTTGGAAGAGTAGCGGTTTGGTAACCGGAGGATTGCGAGTCCTTAGACCAAGTCCAACCAAAGACCGTCGTATACGAGGGGGGCTGGTGCACTTCCAATCTGTTGCGACTACAAATGTCCTCACGTTGGCGTGGGTGTGGAAGTTTAGAGAATTTTTTATCGGTTCAGGTGTTGACCCCGTCATCCGAACGTGGTTTAAAATGACGAGTTGTGCTCGGATCTTTCCCTTCGGGATTGGTAGGTAGTTAATTAACGTCACACTGGAACAATACAATGAGCTATTGGCGACGGTACAGGACATCGTTTTGAACCACGGTCAGATGACAAGGTCGACACTCGAGGTGGCACACCCGCTCTTCAAACTTTCGCACCCACGCCATCGTCGGGACATGTGAGGTTATTTAACGTGCACCATCCCCCCATGTACTCGATGGTATTTGATTGGAACGAGTTTCGAACTCGCTACCCTCCGGTTGGAACTTCCGTATTACTTCTATCTGTATATTACTTACCACCAGTTTGGGTACATTGAAGAGGGTTTCAATCTTTGAATACCAGGTCCTCAAATTCATGTAGAAAGATAAAGTTACTTCATTTGTGAGATAGTAATTTTGTAAAATAATACTTTCATGTTTCTAAAACACATGTGCAGTTGAAGACAATTTAGGTCTACGTCTTATCTTAGGTCTTATCTTTATAATCAGTCTATAACAAAATAAATTTTCCAGACTACACTGGGATAAACATTCATGTTCCCTAATGTGATACTCTCAATAGAATCATTTTTCTGTTTTTCTCTGGTTATGTTTCGATCATGGTTTTTCTTCTATGCCTCATTTTCGTTCTATGAATTTTTTGCTGTGTTTTATATGATGTAATTTATATTGAGTGTATATATTTCTATTTACATATTCTGTACCTTTGATCTTATTTCACTGCCATGTAAGTGGAGTAATCTCTGTCTAAATAAATAATTAGTAGCAATTCTCATTCTAAAACACGTGAAAACATTTGTTTCGTTCAATAAATCGTGACTTTAGAAAATGATTGATACGAAAAGTAAAGGGTTAACCCTCCTGGTGCTTGTGTCTCACCATTAACCAGATCTTGATGGACAAGACATCGCGCCATTAGCAAAACTGACCCGATCTTGACGAACGAGATATCTCGTCATTAGAAGAAAACGAACCAGACTTTGATCTCTCCTCCATCAAAAACAGTGTCTTGTCTACGAGATATCTGGTAATTAGCGAAATAGGTTAGATCTGGATGGACGAGATATCTCGTCGAAACCACTTGGAGGGTTGAGAGAAAAGAGAGTGTTTTGGATTGTGTTGTGATTGGTTTGTTTTCTTAGGTCCCGAGCAACCAAGGCCTGAGCCCTCAGGCGAGCGTGGGCGTCGCTCGCCGCCTGCCCTCTCCCTGGAGGGGTAAACTGGGAAGGGGGAGGCCGCGCTCCACCACCACCGAGGCTACCACCCCGGAAGAGCCACCCACCTTCTCCTACAACACCTCCGTCTCGGACGATGCCTACAGGTGAGCTCATCTTCACTACCATAGTGTTCTTTCTGTAGTCGACACTCTCGGTTCAACTGGATTCGAATCCCGGTCAGGAAGCGGTTGTTCATAATGGTTCGACATCAGCCTCAGGTCCCGGATGAATTACCCCCTGGTGGCAAACAATGAGCGTAGAACCGATCTTCGGTTTTTGTTGCCCGTTTACTTGGCTTTCAATTAAAATCTTGCTTCGTCGTACTTTGATTACGCTTAACCCTTTCGCCCCGACTTTTGCATGATTAAAATTTAACTCTGGAAAGCAGTTTAGTTTAGTAGTTTTTGCTCTTTTTGAGGGACGACAGTACTTTCGCGTTCTTTTTGTGTTTGCTTTCTCCCTTCCAACCTTTATTAGTTGCTCAGCTAAGGGGACCATGAATGATAATAGTGGTTCTGTTTTATGTTCCACATCACACTTCGTAATCCATGCATTCACAACAGAAATCATAACTAAAAATCTTTTTCCACCACTTGTCTGATTTTCTGCCATGACCCTAAAAAGTAGCCATTTCATCACAACTCCATTCATGTACATAGTGTAGTGGGAAATGGCTTCTGGGCAACTAACGTCTAATTTTGTACTATCTTTTTGTTTCCGGTCACTCATTCATCGGAATGAATGGGCGTGCTGAAAGCCATAAGTCCGCCATTTGCAATCTGAAAGTATTGCCAGGTTTCTTGAGTCATATTTTTATTCCCTAATTCCTTAAGAACACTGAAATCGTAAAAATCCATTCAATAGTGGGATTTATTTACCCAATAGGGAATGAAATCTAATGTCTGGGACGTATATGCTCATTAGGCCCGAAAGGGTTAAGTTCCGTTTTCCTACCTTGCGCTATTCAAGCAGACAAGAGAGCGCGTCGACTTGTAAACCTTTGAGTAAGTCGGAAAAGTCTCTCGATTGTTTATTTTAATCTGAATTCTTCGCCAACACAATGCATGCTATGAGAGCACACGCAGAAGCGCTAGAAAAGTATTCGTGAAATAAAACAAGATACATTGGGCCTTTTGGAACCTAGTTTCCTCCAAAGTAGGCAATCTCCTCCCATCCACTTGTCAAAAGACTGCCCTTGTTGGAATAGTCATCAGCTGCCTTCTCCTAAATCATCTCTTCAGGGGTGATTTTAACTTTGAAAATGGCCAGGGCGCAAAAATCTGGGCTGTAGGGAGGGAGCCACTTGGGTGAATTAATGTTTCGTCCAAAACACCTGCTCGAGACGTGATGAATAGGCAGGTAGGTAGGTATTTTAATTAACGTCGCACTGCAGCAGCACAACGGGCTATTAACGACGGTCCGGGATCAACCCCCGTAAGGAAAGATCCGAGAACACCACGTCATTTTGAACCACCGTCAGATGACGAGGAAACACCTGAGCTGAAACCCTACTCTCCAGACTTCCACACCACACTAAAATGAGGGCATTGGAGGCCACTACAGATTTAACCTGCCCCCGTGTACACGACGGTCTTTGGTCGCATTCGAACTCGCAACCCTCCGGTCGTTAGTCCGTTACTCTTCCAACCGGGCTAGTTGGAAGAGCAACCGGAGAGTCGCGAGTTCGAAACTCGGTCCAGCCAAACACCGTCACGTACTCAGGGATTGTTAAGTCTGTCGTGGCCTCCAATGTCCTCGAATTGGCGGTGGTGTAGAAGTTTGGGGAATGGGGTGCCAGCTCAGGCCTTGTCATGTGACCATGATTCAAGAGGACGAGATGGTGTCTGATCTTTTCCTTCGGGACCACATGTTGCTCCAGTGCGACGTTAACTACCTACCCATTCCTTTACAAATAGCCCTCTGTAGTGACGAAGGCCGTCAGGAATTAGAAACAAAAGAAAACTTGGTGAAAACTCAGTGAACAGCTTGAGCTGATCACGAATCTGATTGAGCCAACCGTTTAAAATGTCTCGTTCTAATTTTATTTCTGGAAGCTCATCAATCTTTCGGGTAATTGGCGAAGAGGCCGATCTGAACAGAGTTCAGTGAACCGAACTGGAATTAAGTTTTGAAAGTATTTATTCAAATAAAGTTTACATGGTGTCTCTGATAAATAATAGCGTATTTATTTACACAGAACGTGTGTTTTTTAACAAAGAACCTCATTCCTAAAAAACACAAAGTCTGGAAGAAAGTTTCTCACGAGTGAATAAATGACGGTCTAGGTTAACTGGCAAATCTAGGTTAAATGGGATTAAAACACGAGCTAGTAGTTTTGAGCGCAATGAGGCGTCAGAAATTGTTTGAAATATTAAAATCGATAATAAAGTAATCACTTTTCCTTTGGTGGTGTGACTTGATCACTTTGGGACTGTTAAGCTTCACCGAACACTGCATTCTTTCGGATATTTGCGACCTTTGCAAACTCACATTAGCATAACGAAATCGCTTTAGGAAAGAAACACTTCTGATCTAGAGAAAGGGTTAATCAACAGAGCAAGAGCACGGTCCGTTTTGAGGAAAACGTCTCATGAAAAATAAAGTTCCAAAAGTTTGACCTTATTTGTTTCGTTCACAACGGGAGTTCGATTACCGAAATCCCATACCTAAAACAACCTTCCTCTTTTTGGGGATTGTCTTAAAGAGGAATCTCGTCATTACACAAACCATTAGCGGATCTCGATGAACGAGATATCTCGTCATTAGAAGAAAAAGGACCACATCTTGATCTCGTCAAAAAAATCGACACTATCTTGATGACGACATATCTCGCCATTAGCAAAATGGGTCAGATGTTGATAGACGAGATATGTCGTCGAAACCACTTGGAGGGTTAAGTTAACGAGTCTAATTCTTTAGCCCTCGTGTCACAAGAACTGACCCTAGAGACAGATACACATATTCAAGCTGGTATTCGAAAATTTAAAAACTTCAAAACATAACCTACTGAAAAGGTGAAAAATGGGTCAATAGCTGTTTCGATGGAGTGAAACGTCCACCATTCATGAGGCGTGTCGTGGCGGGGAAACACCAGTATCATTCATTATATAGTGTGTTGGATAACAAAATAGATCTCTGTATTACTTTATCTAACACCAAGTGGCGATGTCGTTGCTTCACTGCGGGTCTGCAGTAGCCCAACTGGAGGAGTAACGGTTTCGCAATCGGAGAGTTGCGAGTTTGAAACCTGAGTCCAAAGACCGTTGTGTACACGGCATGTTAAATCTGGCGTGGCTTCAAATGCAATCACGTTGCCGTGGAGTTGGAAGTTTGGAGAGTGGGAAGCCAACTCAGGTGTTGACCTCATCATCTGACCGTGGCTCAAAATGACGAAGCGTTGTCCTCCGATCTTTCCCTTCGGGATGGATCCGTCGTCAATAACCCGTTGTGTTCCAGTGCGACGTTAATTAACTACATACCTACCTGTTGCTTGCCCACCGTTTATACGACAGCCTAGAAGGGCTTAATTAAGAAAAGCCAGTGATCGGCAGGTAGGTAATTGAATTAACGTTGCACTGGAGCAACACTACGGTCTGTTGGCGACAGTCCGGATCCATCCCGAAGGGAAAGATCCGAGGGAAACGCCTCGTAATTTTTGAACCATGGTAAAAAAAAACCAGTGGAGGTAACACTATTCCGAGATAACATATTCAAACTCGTTCCTTCCTCACGTTCAGTTCTGTTCTGATGATGGTGAGGGCCGTCATGGCTCAATGGGTATGCCCACTGCGCTAGCAGCTTTCGAGTTGTAGGCGGAGGAGGTTCGATTCCTTTCAAGTGCATTCCACCCTGGGTGTATTTCTCTCTTCTGTGTCAATAAAACTTTCATTGAGTCTGTATGTCTATTACTTGATATTGTATGTCTTGTGTCTGGCACGGCATGGCCAAATATGGCCCTTGCACCATAAAAACCCAAAACCAACCTGATGATGATGCTCCACCAAAATAGCCAGTTTAAATTTTTGCCTACCGAGTGTGTATTTTTAGTGTGATCGCAATTCGTTTTCTCAGGCCCGAGTCTTCCGAGGAGGCCAGCCAGTTGTCCGTGGTTTGGCCGCTGCGGGCTCGGCCGGCCAAGCGTTTCCGCAACCCAACGCCCACGACGCCCGAGCCGCAGCTGCTGCTGAAACTGCTGCAGCCCAAACCCACTCGGCCCGCCATCTACAGCCTGGACGGCTTCGTGCCCAAGCCATCCATCCGCCGAGTTGTAGCCACTGAGCCGCCCCTGCACTTCAAGAACCTGCAGCTGCTCTCCAGCGCCCCCAGGAGGAGGAAGGTGAGTCTTCTACAGTCCAGTCCTTTCAGACGATTGAAACGTACCCAATTTTGCAAAAAGGCTTGAAGCGAATCACGTTCCTAGTAATACATTTATAAAGTCAACCAGAGTTGCACGACTGCTCAATCGTGTACATCGACCTTCTAATGAAATAGAAGGACCCGCAGCTTCATGCTATTGCTTCCAGTTTCTCGGTTTGAAGATCTGTAAAGTGGTTGTGGGTAAAAGCAAGAATCCTAAATTATTGATTGGTTAAAGTGATCGAAAGCACTAGTCGGCGATTCAACAGTCAATCGGCTAGGGCGATTCGTAAGTCCACGTGTCCTTCAGAGATCTTACGACAATGACCACATGCTCCATCTATTTCATTAGAAGGTCAATGGTTCTAAGATCTCTGAAGCGTAAATCAATTGGGCTTACAAATTGATGTGTAGCCGACGAGCTATCGAATCGCAGACTAGTGTTTTTGATCACGGTGGATAATTAATTTAACCCACCAATAATTTAGGATTCATGCTTTTGCCCACAATCACGTGACAGATCTTCAAACCGAGCAACTGGAAGAAATAGCATGAAGCTGCGGGTACATGCTCTGTCTATTTCATTAGAAGGTTGTCCTCAGAAGCCCCTTATTATAAGAATTTTAATGCATTAAGACAGAATCGATAAAATCAGAAGCGAAAACGTAGCTTTTTCTAAGTGAGACATTTTCTTTTCTGATATTAACGTCCTTGATTGTCCCCGCAAGAAGCCAATTAGAGAATGGGACCACAGACGTGAGATGTAAGTAGACTGAGCATTGCCATTGAGAGGAACTTCAAAAGGTGGGACCCTCATGTCGACTAGTAGTCGCGTGACTGCTCTTTGAAAACTGACTTGGTTGGCCGATTTGGCATCTTATCGTCTCGTTCGGTGATGTAACATCTAATAACAGGGTAGGTCTTCGAATGGGTATTTCTATAGTGGCGACAAAAGTAGTGAAATCGTTAAACTCTACTACTCTGTCGCGCGGACGAATCAGATGAATGTTCGGTTCCACCCAGCTGACGAAAGCAGCCTAGGGGTCACGTTACTATTAGTTTTGGTCACATGGTCCTGAGCACATCAAAAGGTTACCATTGGTCACTCTACTTTTATATTTCATCTATTATATGTACGCCCGATCATTCTAATGGTTTCTCGTTATGATTAGTTAATGGTGTTGGTCATGGTAGCCTTCAACACCGACCCTTCCCCATGCTTCCGATAGATAACTTCCAGTCCAGATAAGATGCGCAGTGGTCTTTGGGCATGGTCTATCACTCTTTCCTTCATGTCTGGAGACAGCGCTTGGGTCGTCTTCACAGTCGACAGCCGTTGCGCCTTTTGGACTCGTCACGATTCGCGATCGTGTCAATTTGCCTAAAGGAACATCGGAGTTGACTCGTGAAGTCGTCCGAAAGGAAGCATAAGATTTGCTTCCGATTTTGCATAAGATTGCATTGTTCCAGTCGTCAATGTCAGCGCGATTTTTGAAGTCTCGTCGCGTTCTGTTGCGTGGCCTCGAAATCGAGTGGTTTTAAGGAAAATAAAATGGCTACAATGAATTAGATTTGGTTGAAAGTTGCTTGTGGTGAGTCACTCAGTTGCTGCTTCTCTCGAACTTGTTGGAAGTGCTCCTTATCTAGTGACTCGCCCTCTTCCAAAGAAACAGAACCCTCTTTGAGCTGAGGTGTTTAATTTCGACCCCACTATTCATACTTTAAAGCATCGTCTTTTAACGCACTCGAACGCGTCTCGAGCAATTAATTTGGGTTTGAGTGCTGATAGAAATTCTGCTACACAGTTGGCCAAATTCCTGTACAAATAAAATGGCTACAATTATGTGTGTTATCTGCAGCTTATGCGTGTAAAGTTTTGATGTTTGAAAGGAGGAATTTCAGCGAGTACTTGTGAAACAAATTGTGTTATTTAAATTTTGTCAAGCATTAAAATTGGCAGAAAATAAGGAGCATTTTCGACGTATTATGCTTTTTTATTTCGGAAAAGGCGAGAATGCTACGCAGAAGCAAAAGATGTAAGGGTGAGTGGTGCCGTCGACGATTCCAGTAAGTGGTTCAGAAAGTTCCGTCACCTGGATCAGTTCTTTAGCCAGAAACCTCAGAACTTGTATGAGCACGCAGCTACCGGAGAGACGGAGAAAGGTCATCGGCACATACCATATTTACTATATGTAATTTTTAGTAAATAAATTTGTTCTTCAATTTTTGTCCAATGAAAAACGGGACGAACTGTTGCATCAACCTAATATAGATCTCCATTCTTATCTAATCTCCCTCCCGAGAGTTCTCGCCAAGTGTGTGACGCAGTTGTGTGTTTCAGCAGGCGAGCAAGCAGCAGCAGCAGGCTGACGAGGACGAAGAGGAAGAGGACGAGCTTCAGGCGCTGGGCAGGCGGAGGCGCAAGAAGCCCGTCAGCCGTTACACGGCGTTCGCCCGCAAGGGAGTGCCAGGGGAGGACTTCCCCGTCTTCACCTTCATCCCTCAGACGGACTTCGACTGCGGCCCGCAGCCAGGACTCTACGCCGACCCTTTCACGGACTGCCAGGTGAGACAACATTCTTCGATAGACCGATTGAAATGGATACTCTTTTCCTTTGGACTATGTCACAGAAAGGTTGTTCCGCAATTTATCTTTTTACCATTTGGAGATAAGTAGGCAATGTAAATTGAAAAAGTGCACCCAATAAGGTAAGTAATTAAGATATGTGAATAAAATTATCACGTGATAACAATTTGAGCGGATACAGTTTTTAATTTGTATACAACCCCTCTAGATAAAAATCCGAGATAGCAAAAATGTTCCTTACCTGTATCCCTATCGTTAGCAAAAAACCATATTTCTGTAGGTTGAATAGTAACGGAGATACAAGAGTTTCTATTTTAAGGGGGCCGTATCTAATCTAAAACGGAAACTGACCCATGGCTAAAAATGAAGAGCTAAGTTCTGCATTGCTGCAGATGGAAAACATTTTGAACATGCGTTGTAAATCTCCTTTTATTTTTATTTAAACCATTTTTTCTACAATATTTTTATTAAAGATTACATTGTCTGCTATTATTCATTGCGATTTTCATCTGCAGTTGCAATACTACATTACTTTGCACAATGTTGCACTTTCTGACCGAAAAAAAAAATGCTTTTTAGCATTGTGTATACGGTCCCTAATCTGACTGCTTGAAAAGCTGTGCACAAGCGGTATAAGTCAGCTTTTTTGCGTCCTTATGTCTCCGTTACTGTTCAACCTACAGAAATGCAGTTTTCTGCTAACGATAGGGATGCAGGTAAGGAACATTTCTGCTATCTCGGATTTTTATCTAGAGGGGTTGTATAAAAATTAAAAACTGTATCCGCTCAAATTGTTATCACGTGATAATTTTATTCACATATCTTAATTACTTACCTTATTGGGTGTACTTTTGCAATTTACATTGCCTACCTATCTCCAAATGGTAAAAAGATAAATTGCAGAACCTTTTTGGGACACCCTGTATATAAAGAATCTTATTACTAGAGGCGTGATCCTCCTTGCTTCTGGTCTTCCTGGTTTATCCAACATCCCCATATAAATTGTTACATTATCAGGATTCTGGAATAAGGTTCATTCTAATACAGGAAAGAACGGTATTGCTAGAGGCGTGATCCTCCTTGCGCTTGGGACAAACTGGAAAAGATTCAATTGAGAGTTCTGTGTTCAGTTAAAAATATAATCTCAAGGTGCATAGCATAGAGGAGCGCAAAATGCGACACTTTTTTAAGACGACATGCAGTTGGGACCACTTCTTTTCTGGAAGTATATGTTTCAAAAATAGTCATCCTTTTCTCACATAAATCAATTGAAATTATAAAAATAGATCACACAGAGAATCGCTTTGAGTGGATGTGGTATTTCCTTACTGATGTCTACTTACTTGATTTAGCAAAAATTGGTATACAGACTTTTTAACCCATTTATAGTTGAAATCTTTTTCGAGTCGGCGCACTTCTCCCAGCTGTTCTGGTAGTGGAATTTTTTCCAAATGTCTCTTGTGGAACCTTTGGACCAAAGGTCGCATGGTCTGTGAAGAGCTGAAACCAAATTCCAGATGATGTGTCGTATTAAAGTCTTCCAGAGGTGGAGTAACTTTCTCTTCAGTGGTGGATTACTTCGCAACGAAGGCCACTGGAGGCAGTTCACACGGTGTGTGGTCTCGTCAGCTTGAAAAACAACACTCCACGGAGACAGGCAGCAGCATCCGGCCATTATGACGTGGTACTCTGCCGGACAGTGCCGGATTCGTTGACGCCTGATGTCGTCACCTACTTCTCCAAGGGTCTGGATCTTAGCTTTATGTCTAGGCCTTTCTCTGACGGTTTAGAGCAATGGCTTGGGCTTTAGCTAGGAGGATTATTTGAATGTCTATATGGACGACCATAGTCTAACTGTCAAGTTACATTCTTTGTTGACAGTTTGCCTTTAACCCCCCTGGTGGTTATCTTGACGAGGTATCTCGTCATAAAAGAAGACTGACCAGATATTGATCTCGTCATCAGAAAAAAATCTCGTCATTAGCAAAATGGGTCAGATCGTGATGGACGAAATATCTCGTCGAAATCACTTGGAGGGAGGGTCAAAAAGCGTACTTGGTATGAACTGGTGATTAACAAGAGCTCCTCGTGTTTTCCTTGGCCGATACGATCCTGGCGTTTTCCTATAAGATGACTTGATTTCAGGGTAAACTGTAGGTCCATAGACTCATCGTGGTCCTTTCGTGAAGTCAGCAACGGTCACTTCAGAAACGAACAGGCTCTTGCAACGGATTCCCAGCATCTTCGACTGGACGGTCTCAAAAAGCTATGCACGTGCAGCAGGGTTGCATCCTGACCCCGTGCAGCTTCCGTTTCCCTTCAGAATACAGCTGTTGAAGCAATAAAGTCTGATGTTCTTGGATCAGAACTCGTACAAAGAATAGGACGGGAAGATTTGACATACAAGTTTGTCACTATTTGAATTCAACAACGACCATTCAGTAGATTGAGATTTTGTATTTGGAAATGGGTAACGTTCTACCGCTTTTGGTAGAGTTTTCTGCAACGGCCTGTTTAGTAGTTTCGAGAATTTCGGATGCTTCGTGAAACACGGGGTGATCTCTAATTAGGTGAGTGTTCATGATTATATACAAGGATCAGAGTTCCAAGGGAACCTCCATGGGTCAACTGAAGACCGACCGCTCTTTGATCACCTGATACAGACCAATTAATTAACGACCATTCAAGTCAGCAAGGTGCTGTCATTGTTCGATTGATAGCGTTTAGAAAAAGGTGAACAGACTTCTGATTTTTGTAAAGTTGCTTAGAAAATGGGTGCCACTACGCATTTGGCTGCGGCGCTTTTCTTTGTCTTCTATCTTTCTCTCAGTCGATCTATCCCATTTCTAAGTGATTCGTGTGGGTGGCTCCTTTTCGAGAAAATGACCCAACTCAACTTTTACGGGAGACCCAAAAGAGAATCGAAATTCTTAAAAGCACACCTTGTTTGTCAGTTCGAATTTTTTTCTATGACTTAGGCCACCCAGTTTACCAACGAGGGTTTGATTGCCGGACTAGGGGTGACCTAAAGGGGCTTGTCTGGCTCCTAGTACCTAGTCCTCCGATGTGACAGGACTAGGCACTAGGAGCCAGGTAGCATTTGTTTACAATTGGATTATTTTTGGTTCAATATTGGATGCATCTTTTCAAAAAGATCTTTTTTCTAAGGACAGCCCGTTTATTTCTACAGTAGACGAGGACATTACAAATTAAGTAGTTAATATTTACCACAAACGCGTAAGAATATCATAATGGAGCAGGGGACATATATTTACAATCATCCGGAAATAGAATAATCAAGCATTTATAGCTTCAGAGAAAACAGACATCTTTCTAAATAAACACTAGCAACATTTTTGAATAAATACGCGGACAAATGTCAAAGCTCAATTAATCACTACGCGTTTGAAACATGCAAGAGAAAACTTTGAATGAAGACGAGCACAAATGCCAAGACTAAATTTGTAGAATTCTGTCCCCTGGATGTCGTTTTGTCATTAGCTGACTCAATCTTGATCTCGTCAACAGCAAAATTCGTCAGATCTCGATGGACAAGATATCTCGTAAGGTCAATTTACTCCCTGCATGTGCATAACGAGTCGCTCTTTCTCTTCAGGTGTGGCACATGTGTCCCGGCGGCAACCTGTCCCCCCGGCACAGCTTCCTGTGCCCAAACGGCACCATCTTCAACCAGAAGAAGCGGATCTGCGACTGGTGGTACAACGTCGACTGCCGAAAGCACACTCGCAGGATAAGGTCAGACCTGCTCCTCGATTAAGTGCCATCCTCCTCGGGATCAGAAAGCAAGACTACCTAATCGCTAGGTGGCGTTGGCGTCGCGTGCTTTGACGAATCACGGGTTAGTTCCAGCCACGCCCATTCACACGGTCCTGCGACGCCATTCATTTTCCGTTGCTCTCTGTTGGTATTCTAATTCTTTTGGTGTCATTTTAAGAGATTAACTTGTAGGCATTTCTTTTCACTTGTAGGCAGAATGTTGCACTTGTAGGCTGCTCTGCATCAGCTATACAAGTGCAACATTCTTTTGTATAGCTTGTAGACAAAAAGGATTAAGTGTTTTGGTCATTCCAAGCCTATATGATACTATATTTTAAACACACGAATATTTTGAGGCTCTTAAGCGATGTCAGAAAAATGTGATGGTTTGTTGCTGAAGCTCCATCACAGTATGGACAGTCGCGGCATTTTTTTTCTAAAAGTAGAAAAACCATAAAATAACTTTTATAATAAAACGAAAAATCCGTCGGATAGCTTGGAATGCGAAGGAGCTTTCGAACTTCATTCGCTTCAAGAAACAACGAATAAATGATATTTGAGGGCTCTCATGAGAGAAAACTGCTTACGATAGCACATTTTTGTACTTGACACCGTATAAACGTTGTGACGTGGCGAATTCCAGCGAATGAGCCCAATGCAAGTACTTTCATTCCATTTTGTATATATTTTTCACTCGAACTGGAGTAATCATTGGGTTGGGCACCCTGCACATGAGTGAAAGTAATAGGGGAACTAACATCAGCACCATCTAGCGGTGAATGGATGCAGCCAATAACGTGACCACCGAAAATATAGAAAAATTAACCAAAGAGAGAAAAGACTTTCATGAAAGTGATTTTATTAAGTATGAGCCCGTGGGTTACAAAAGTTTCGAAAAGTCCATTCGCCAGTTCGTTTTCTTTCTTTAAGCAGTTTATTCTGCAGTTCAAAATTGCACTTTTGAGTTACTTTTTTAGCCTTAAAGATGAGTAAATGAAGAGCACTTGTCGGCTCCTTCCGAATCGTGACTACGGGATTTTGGAAAAATCAGAATCAATTCATTTTTTTTATCTCCCATCTTAATTTTTTTAAACCCTATTATTGCTTCGTGCTTCTTCGTTCGTTGTTCGAGTTCAGCAGAAAACCACTTTACTCGGGAAAGTAACAGCGATCTCTTAAAGCTCTCGCCTCTAGCACCACCCTGAAATACAAGTGGACTGTTGAGAGGAACTTCCAAAAGTGTGACCAATATGTCGACTAGTAGTCACGTGACTGCTATGTTAAAAACAGACTAGGTTGGTTTGGCATCTTGCCGCCTCGTTTAGCGTTATAACATCGAATGACAGAGTAGCTGTGTGCATACGCATTTCTACAGTGGTGGAATTGCCAGTCTGCAACTACATGTCGAGGACCAATCAGGTGAATAATCAATAGATGGGCGTCTTCTCTCGCCCGATTGACCAATAAGATAACGAATGTTCGGTTCCACCTAGCGGACGAAAGTAGTCAGGTTACTACTACTTTTGATCACATGATGCTGAGCACATGAAATATTTACCATTGCTCACTCTACTTTTGTATTTCCTCCATTAAGCACCCCTGAATGTTCGGGCAGGTTACACGGAATATTCCGTCGTGATCTTTACTTATTCTATCTACGCACTGTTTCACCCCGTTCAGCCTCTTGAAAAGATGTCTCCCTTTTTGAAAGACGCCAATCCCGTGGCTATGTAATGCAAATTCCAGTTCCAGTGTTTTGATTGGATCGCGTGGGACTTGTGAACGCATCACTGTAAAAAAACATTTATGCTTTTAAGATTTAGCTAAACTTATAATCAGGAGAGCCATTTTCATTTTCACTTAATAGGATAGCTTCCACAACAACTCAAAAACTTCCCTGAACGAAGAAATGTAGTAATTTTAATCAGGAGGAAATGAATTGGCGATCAAGTGCTCAATTGAACTTGCAAAGCTTAACATAAAAGTATTTTAAATCTAATATTACACCCGTATTTTAGAAGTAGCTCGTCATTTTCTCTAGTAAGATGAAGTCAACACTACAAATGCATTTCTAGTCTTAGAACTGAGATCAATAAATTCTGATCACATTTTATAAAGTACTTTATAAATATAGATAGTAAAATTTTTTTTCATCACAACAAAACTGAACTTAAGTAAATATTTTCAAAAACTTTCCATTTTCATTTTTTTGTCACCTGAGAATTAGAATACTTCGAACAGTGAGCCTTTTGTAAGAAGAGGACGATCTATCCAGAACGAGCCCTAGTGATTTTTAATTTTAGTAACTCGAAAGATTTTTTTAACTCGTCACATGAGAGGATGAGTCGGAAAAGATGAACGGAAACCAACTAGCATTATTTTTTTCAATAAAGCGTTGTAAAATCGGTTATTTTGAAGTTCCACTCAATAACTGTAGCATCTATCTTTAAATGATCGGTTGAGTGAAGGACTGGACCTACCTGCCAAGTCCTAAAATGTCCGTCTCGAAAGGGCTTAACCAACTTGGCGACGGTTTTCGAACGCTAAATCGGGTATATTAACCTTCCTGGTGGTTGTCTCGACAAGGTATCTCGTCGTTAGAAAACTGACGAGATCTTGATGGGCGAGATATGTCGTCAAAACCACTTGTAGGGTTAATGTGGTTAGGCCTATTCGAACAGTAAGTACCTTCAAATAGGACGTGTGCTGGAATGAGTCCTTTGCGAAAGGATGTTTTAACTGTGTCGTCTTGCTTTCTGATCCGCCATTTTGTTTGTATCGGTGCTTTTGGACAATGACTGACGCACAACTGGAATCTACGCACTGAGGACGGAGTCTCTCCAAAGAGTAAAAGAAAAGGCCGCACTCAGTGACGTAATACTGCGAGTGCGGGACTTGAAACAGCACGATACTTCAAAGAAACTATTTTTCTATGGTCAGTGCATTGAATGACTCTCACGTGGTTCAATGTAAAGTGCATCACCCACCTTGCATGGAGCAGTGGATGACTCTTTTTATATAATTGTTATACTTTAAATGTGTAGGTAGAAAAGGGGATTATTATTAAAAATACTGAAATACACTCGAGTGCTGCTTTTATTCACAGAGCATTTATTCATAAACTGTTAACCACTTAAAGCACGAGTTTTTTTCGGAAAAACTGGTAAAAAATGATCGAGGTTTTTTTTTTGACAGAAAATGAATATATAGGTATAGTGTAAGTTATTTTTTGCAATTTCAGTTGTGGGGGGCATTAGAAATAAAACAACGCGAGATACAAGAGCGCCCGTGTGAGACACGGGCTTGTGCAAATTTGCCGGTAACTTTCGCCCGCGTCAGACACGGGTAAATTTTTTTAAGTGGTTAAAATAATTGTCTTTCCCAAATTCAATCAACAGAGGATTGGGTTTCTCTCAATTTCTTTTACAAAATCCCGTTTGGAAAGCAGATCTTTCTTTGTATTTAAATTCTTTTGTAATTCGTATTAGATAGACGTATTAATTGATCAAAACTTCTTAAATTGAGATTAATATTCATAGGCCTTCCTATAATACACGTAATCAAATTACTTTTAACGAAGCATTTTATAACAAAAGAGACTTAAAAATCAAACAGTTAACCACTGAGCCTGGACACTTTCTCGGACAGTTCCGAAATATTTAAAGGTTCGATTCCTCTCTTCTGTGCCAGTAAAACTTTGCTGTGTGTATGTTTATTACTTGACATTGTATGGCAAATATGGCCATAAAAAAACCGAAATATTTCAAAATTACCATCCACTCTTATAAGAGTAGGTGGTATGAATTAATTCACGGATACCTGCATCCACTAGCTAACATTCAACTAAGGGCTGCTGGAAATGCTTGAAGGAGTTCTATAGATCAGTTTCACCGCTTAGAATATCTGCTGGGAATGAAGTGTTCTGCTCTTGTCCCACTCTCATTGCTCGTCATCTGACCGTGATTCAAAATGACGTCCTCAGATCTTTGCCTTCGGGGTGGATCCCGGACCATCGCCAATAGCCCGTTGTGTTGCTCCGTTAATTAAAAATACATACCTACTCACATTGCAAACAAGAAATGGGCACCCATGGTAGGTAGGTATTTTAATTAACATCGCACTGGAGGAACAAAGGGCCATTGGTGACGATCCGAGATCAAACCCGAAGATCGAGGACAACACCGCGTCGTTTTGAATCACGGTCAGATGACTAGGTCACCTGAGCTGGCCCCCCACACCAACGTGAGGACATTTGAGGCCACGACAGATTTAACGTGCCCCGTGTACACGACGGTCTTTGGTTGGATTCAAACTTGCAACCCTCTGGTTGCTAATCCGTTACTCTTCCAACCGGGCGCCCATGGAATAGCATAGGATAATATTTTTGTTATATCAATAGTTCGTTTGAAAAAATAAGAATGTATTGGTAAAGGTTCAAATTTCAAAAATTATTGGAACAGAGTAGTAATTGGTTCATATGAACTTCGAAGATTTGGTTCCGTACTTGCCCCTCACTCTAATTCAGATCAGTAGTCTTCTATCTACGCACATACCATAAATGCTGACAAATTTAAATATTAAAGCAGAAATTGAATGCACTTGAAAATAGTTGTGAAAAAACACGCCAAAAGCATCAGATGAAATGCCATTTGCTGAATTCTGACATAAACTTTCCAATGGCATATTCTGGTGCTGCCATCTATATACTAATATTGGAACTTAATTTAAGGATTGAATTAAAAATAATTTCTTAGTGCTGCCGTCTATGGAGTAAGAAAAACGTTAATTGTCATCTTACGAAACTTCAAGACTATAATTATGAATAGAAATTGGAAGTAATGGACTATATTGTTGAGCCTAGGCACTACTGTGAAGCGTTGCTATTACTACCGATCGTAAGCATACACTTTTGAAAAGAAACAAGTTAGCCTCATTCAGCGCAGACTTAGGTGGGTGATCAGTTGAATTCTCCCTTGCGATGCTAATCCCTTCCAACTGTCGGAAGTTCTGTGATAACAGACATTGCTCCTATTCGTATCGCAGCTTCTCAACCAACTGAACTCACTCGGCGGCTGAAGTCAAACATTGCACGACCACGCATACGGAATACCACGCCCCTGATCTCCAATTGGCAACTTATCAATCTATCGAATACAGCCAAATTCTGGTGACCCTAGTCTACCCAAAAACATTCATTTATAATCTTCCATGTCGGGGAGGGAAGTATTTGAATTAACAACGGGATCAATCCACGAAGGGAAAGATCCGAGAACACCACGTTCTTTTGAATCACGGACAGATGATGGGGTCATACAACTTCCACACCACGCCAACGTGAGGACATTTGAGGCCACGACAGATTTAACGTGCACCAGCCCCCTTTGTACACAACGGCATTGGGTTGGATTCGAACTCGCAACCCTCCGGTTGTTAATCCGTTACTCTTGCAATCGGGCTACCGTGGCCCCTTCCAAAAAGGGTTAAGTCAAAATGGCTTCTCAGAATCTTAAGTTGAATATTTCACTCTTTCTCACATATTCAGGAAGAAAAAGCATGCCATGTTACAAATAATTGGAATTTAGATTCATTTAGTATATTACTTTTGAATTATAGATGCACTTGATTCCTTTGGACCCATCAAAAGTCAGACTTACCCCTTTTGACCTGAAGATATAGTAGTGTAATCCAACTCCACCATGAAGCATTGTTTTGTTGACAAAGTTGCACTGTTTCATGCGTCTTGCTAAACTACTAATTCGCGTATGTGTTTGCTGTGAAGAACTTGTAAGAATCATGCTGAATTGCTGCAACAGCTTGCCTTTTAAGTTATAAATAACATTAAATATCGTTACTACCACGCCAAAGGCACCAATCTGGCGATTTTCACCAAACTGCATTTTTGGAGTCACCATTTCATGTTTCATACTGACAAAGCCACGAATCATCTTGAATACCGATTTTCATGAGAAAACATGAGTCGTAACTTGATTTTTCCAAAGCATCAAAACTTAGAACGCTTTTTGGTAGAAACGCCAATTTTGCAGATTCCCGCGTTTGGCGTGGTGGTAACGATATCCTTCTCTCCGGATATATACTTAAGGCAGCAAGCTTTATTCAGGTAGGCCATGCAGTGCCATCTATATAAGAGATGGCAGTAAATTTAAATTTAGAAATGCAAATCATAGTTCGGTGTTTCGATCAGAACTTGAGGCTCTCGAAGCTTGAGATGCACTGCGTGTCTTCAGGGAAGACGGATTATGACACAGTAAAAAAACAATACAGCACCTTAAATCTTGGCCTTATGCAAAGATCTAGTCCAGATATTATCCTACTTTTGTCTGAATTGAAGCACACGGACTCTATTTGCTTTCCATCTCACGTTGGTATATTTGGTAATGAGAAGTTGATTTGCTGGCAAAGTGCGAGCGAATGCAAGTGATCCGAGAATTTAATTTTTATTGCACGAGTGCAAGCGATCGGAAAATTATTATATTTATTATGCAAGCACACTCGATAATATTGTAAGATGTAATCATGATTGGAACGTGATAAAAAAAATAATTTTGGAATTTAGAAGGGGAGATGGAGTGAAAAAGAGTGGATCGATGTTCTTTGTAATTTTGTATCGTCTTAAGTTTTCTTAATAAATGTTCAATTTGTTTTAATAAGCGTTCGTCTCCATGTTCGCAACCGAAAAGCCTATCTACAATGATTCAATATCAATCGAACTGATATTCCGAACATCTAAAAAGTGGGTACAGATGTATCTAGCGCCTCGTCTCAACGCTCTTGGCGCACTTTTTGACGCCAAGGAAAGAAATCTTAGAACAAATCTTTTTATCTTTATAAATCTTCACTTACCGAGGTTGCCATAAAAACGGGAATAACCCTAATAAAGTTGAGTTACCTTCACCTGCCATAACTCACTACAAAAAAGTGCGCCAAAAGCGTTGCCACCAGACGAGGCGCTAGATACATCTGTACCAAAAAGTGAATAGTGAGTTTCCATCGTCAAGGAAAATTAGGTTCGCATCACCACGCCAGGAAGGTAGCAGACAGATTAGATCACCAAATAGTAATCGAGGTAAATCTAGCAAACAAGAATAGGTCTGTTCCTCACCCAAAATTCTCGGTACTCCGCAAAGCGCCCCGGATTGTCGTTACATTTTAACCCTCCTGGTGGAAAAAGGAGGATATCGGCGGGGTATCACATCATCAGCAAAACTGATGAGATCTTGATGAACAAGATCTCTCGTCATTAGAAGAAACCTGACCAGTTCTTGACCATCAAAACAGTGGCAATTATCTTGATACACTCAGGAATATTTAAAACAGCGCACCAAGGAAGAAAGGTACAATCGCGAAACTTTGCAAATAAGTAGTTAGTTCCGATATGCAAATGATCCAAGTTTGGTGCCAATGCGCACGACCACACACCCTGCAGTGGTGCTGCAATCAGGAAGTGAACCGGCGCATAGTGTGGAAGATTCATAAACGTGACGATCCCATTCCGACTCTAAGAGGACTTTAGTAAGCGAAGAATGCCAAGTAGACATTTCTAACAGTTTGAGAGGGGCCTCATCGGCATGAAAACCGCAGGCTGGTCGACGCGCCGTGTTGCTCGCCAGGTCGATCGTTCGGAGTGTGCCGTCAGAACATATTGGGAGCAGTGGACACGAGATGGTACCGGGTCTGGAGCGACCTGGAAGACGACGAGACGAGAGGATCGTGCGGCAAGCGCTCGTGGATCCCATTGACTCGTTCTACAATCAGATGTAGGGATGCCAGTTGTTCCACTAACCATTTCCAGACGCCTTGCGGAAGTGAATCTGCAATCCAAGCGCCCTTTTCGTGTACTGCCTTTAACACCGAAACATCGGCGAATCCGCCTACAGTGGTGCCAAGCCAGAGCGACGTGGAATGCCACAGATTGGCAAAACGTGGTGTTTAGCGATGAATCCCCGTTCGTTTAGGGGACAGATTATAACCGCGTACGGGTGTGGAGGCGCAATTCCACCCACGCTGTAGCGACACACTGCCCGCACAGCAGGCGTAATGGTCTTGGGGGCCATAGCCTATGATAGCCGGTCCACTCTAATTGTGGTACGTGGAACCTTAACGGGCCAGCGTTATGTTGATGACATTCTTCGACCCCACGTGGGACCTTTCCTAAATGGTCTTCCAGGGACAATTTTCCAGCAAGATAATGCTCGTCCGCATACAGCTCAAGACTTCCTACGTCATGTTCAGACTCTTCCATGGCCGGCCCGCTCCCCGGACTTGTCCCCTATAGAGCATGTGTGGGACCAGCTGAAACGCCAGATGCCGCCGTGTCACTGTACATGATTTGGAGGTGGCTGTTCAAGATTTGTGGGCCCATCTGCCTCAGGACAACGTCAGACGTCTAATCAACTCAATGCCGGACCGTGTTGCGGCATGTATTGCAGCAGGAGGCGGTCCGACGCGCTATTGATGTTGCACTCTCTGTATTTGTCTAATTGTCTTGATTTTGGGATCAAGTAAATCTCTCATCTGTATCATTACGTGTATTACATTTCATTTCAATCCGATTTCTTGGTGCGCTATTTTCAATGTTCCTGAGTGTATATCTAGTTATAAGCAAAATCGGTCAGATCTTGATGGATGAGATATTTCGTGAAAACCACTTGAAGGGTTAAAGGATTGCTCTGGCAAGACTTGGAAGCGGGCACACAAGATGACTTGTTAGAGGAAATAAGAACTTGTCCATGCTCCACATACCATTTTTTAGCTTGGTGTCTCTGGGGCATCGGAATGAATAAGAGTTGGTCGCAATGCGACTTCAAAAACAAGGTTTTACCTTGACCAAGGGTATTAGTAACTACAGAATTACAAGTTATGCATAGCTCCTAAAATATTTATGAATATTTCTTTTTATAAATGGTATAAAACTTGATTTTGCATTTTTTTCGGTAATACGAAACCATTGTTCAACTCTTATACAAACGTGTTTCATAATCAATCTGATTTAAAGTTCTGTTATGACATTTTTTGTCATTTGCACTTTTTGTGATCGCAATTTTATTGATTTCTTGTTATTGATTCATGGTTCTCATACTTCACATTATTAATTCTTCCGTGTCAGAGCAAAAGGAGTCAAGTTTGAATTTTGATGGATCAAAGGAGTCAAGTGCAACATTAATTTAAGGAATATAATATGCTTAAAATCAAAACTATATGAACCTACTAGTCGAAATTTCAATTATTTATATCATGGCATATTTCTTTTTCTTCCTGAATATTTGCAAGTGAAATATTCAACTGAAGGTTCAGAGTAGCCATTTGACTTAACTCCTTTTGCCCTGACAAGAAATAATTAACAGTACATTTTTGTGATTGATGTACTGTTCTATTCTGAACTACAAATAAACGACCAGTTTCAGGCGTGCACTTAATATTTTGAAGGAACTGAGGAAGTGGTCATAATCATTGTATACTGATGAGATTATTTCGCCACCTCCATTTAGGGTGAGAAGATGGGTGGGGTGGAAAAAACTAAAAATGGTTTGTGCATGTGAAATTGATAAGCAAAAGGTACATCGATTTGACAGTGGTTTCTTAGAAGAAAATCACTGTTTTCAACAAACTTTTAAGATATAAGTTACTTAAACATAGCTTCAATTCAAAGTAATCTTCAATCATAACGACAAAGAATTTTAAATACTTAAAAAAATCCTGGTTTGTTTTTTTCCAACATTAACATTCTTTCCATATAGGCAAATTTCCATTTAAAATTTGCTTTACTCTAACTTTCATGCAGTTTAAAATTGAATCCTTGATATGGTTGTTGTTTCATGTGATGAACTATTAATTAAAATATGAATATATTTTAAATTTACAACCACAGAAAACAACAAAATAAAACTAAAGTGAAATCAGCAGAATAAAGTTGCTCTAAAGATTAACCTGTGATTCTTTTTTATTTCATTGCCACAACTTGCAATTAAAATTAGAACAAAATTTCAAAATACAAAATTAATTCTGAGCGAAAAAAACAGAAAATGTTACTGCACATGGTAAACAAACACAAGTTTTTGTTTATCTGGGCACTTTTCCCATTCAGATTTAGTTTCGAATGAAAACCATGTACCAGTTTAGAATGGGTTAGGTTTTATGGCACAAATACCATATTTATCCATGCTGCGCCAGATGTGACACGTAACATCAAGTAAAGGACATACACACACAAGGAAAGTTTTACTATTTTTCAATGTTTGTTATAAAACTATAACATTGAAAAATAGTAAAACTTTCCTTGTTATAAAACTATAACAAACTAATAACTAATAATAAATAAACTAATAATATTAATAAAATGTTTGTTGTAGTTTTATAACAAACATTTGGAGGTGGAACGATCTATCTCGAAATGCATTGTTAAAGTATTTATTGTTAATCAATTATTTTATTGATCTAGTCTGCTATGCATCCTCATATCAATACACAGCACAATAAACACTCAAATTCTTCAAATGTTAAAATATATTTACTCTAATATTTATATACAGTGGTGTATGAATGTACAATTATTGCACTGCAAACACTAAATGACACAGCACAATTTAATGGTGAGAAATGGGTATAAAATCTGATAACAAAAATAATTTGACTGGGAATTTCTTAAGGCTTGTAGGCAAAGGAGCTGAAATCGAGTTCCTGCCTGACGCTGTTTGTGAGCACAAACTCCACGTTTTGCACATCTGAAAAGACAAAGTAATACCACTCCTGAGAATAGTTCATTTAGTAATTCCTGGAATACATTCAAGCCAAACACAATTTTTCTTAATTAGAATCAATGAATGAAGTAACTTGTGACCTCACGTTTGCTCTAGTTATTTTGAAACGGAGAGCACGGCATGACGAAAATTGTACAATTTTAGTTAGACTATCAGAACATTCACCCTTAAATATGTGCTGTATCTTTAAGATACCTCTTTAACACTCCTAACTTCAGGAGCTGTTTGTACAGAAAAAATAGCAAGAAAACTTTAGTTTTCAGTTTTACATAACTGATTTCTTATTAATGGAAACAATGCAACAGTGGGAGTTAAAAGCAACAAAGCTGATTAGAAAAATCTAAATGTTCAATTTCAAGTGACACAGCAACTGGATCAAAAGCAAAAGCTTATTTTAACTCCTCCAAGAATGAAAGCAGTTCTTGGAATTTCTTCATGACGTAAAAAGAGAGAAGCATTGTTGCGAGACAATTTTAATATACCATAGATAATTTTCCGAAAAAAAGCTTTTCAAAAATTAAATACTTAATCCCTTGTAGTTCAGTTTTAGTGTCATTGTTTAACAATTTGATTTGACTTATGGTGTCATGGAAAAGAGTACTTGATTTCACAAGTCTTTAATTTAAAATGCCAGTTATATAAGAATCAGTTATTTAATAAAATCAAATTTGTTAGAACGGAACTGATTTTTTTGGAGAGGTGGGCACCAGACTCTTTGGTCGGTCCTATCGAAGGAATCCGAGTTTCTTTGTTTTAAAAATGCCTTAAACAGAATTGATTTGCCTGAAGTAACACAAAAAATTAAATTTTTCCAAATAACTTCCAAAGTAGATTTTACAGAAAATCTCAAGCAATGGATTTTACAAATAGCTTTCTTGAGAAATTCACCATAAATATATATTCTTGTGTAAACGAGACAGGATCATTTTATTTATTTACCAATTGCATTTTCACATCAAACTTTTTTCATAGTGTGTATCACCCCAATATCCTCAAAGCATGCAGACATCTTGTGATTAAATTCAATGACAAATAAAAAATTCTGATTGGTCAGAATACTTACTAATGTTTCTTTCAAGATACACCTTGCAAAGATGCAAATCATTTTCACAGGTAATGATCAAAAACTTTCTTTTGCTCTACATAAAGAAAATAATCGAAGTTGAGAATCAATCAGTTTTCTTAAAAAATACAGACTTTGCATTTAACAGAATGGGAAAAACTTTTAAAACTAAATTTACATTCAGTTTGAATCCTTTTTTCACATATGAAGTAGAATAAATGTATTGAGGCTTCCATTGCTTTTACCCTCCAACAGCCACATCCATTGGCTGACAGAAAGAGCATTGGCCAAGACTAAAACTGGTTAGAAGCTGCAGGTTGCATGCTGGAATAACGTATGCATGTCCTTGGACGGTTAAGAAAATTTTTAAATGTTTTTCTACATTTGAAATTTTGCAATGAAATTTTTAAAGTATTACCAATTCAGTACATTTTGTAATAAGTTTATTTTCTAGTTGTTTTTGCACCCCATTAAAATGCATTTATATTTCTCCACAGGCTCTGAGGTTAATAACTGAAAGGAATATTCTATGAAACGTTCTCTTAAACAATCTGTCTCAACTTCTGTAACTAAACAAATATATCAAAGATAAATAGGCAAAAATGTTATCTTCAAATAATAATTTTTTCAATTAAAATGAAAAATAAAATTTTAGTTCAAAATATATAAATAATACAGTTTACATGGGGTTGAGATTTTCATTAGGGAATAGTAAAATTTTCTAAGATTCATTAGACATTAATTAGGAACAAATTTTAAACGAAGTTAAAACCCGTAACCAAAATGTCAGTTATTTAAGTTTAAGCTCCCAAAAAACGATCAATTTTAAAAAATAGCCATTTCACCTGATCACCAGCCAAAAATTCAGATGTTATTCTTCAATGGTTGGTTTTGAGTTTTATGGCACGAGCCATGTTTGGCCAAGCTGCACCAAATATCGTGAAAAGAAAGGGTGGAGCTGAGGAAGATCGCTGGTGTCGTGACCCCATGGGAAAAGAATAGATCACTAGGGTTCTTAGAGTTCATGATGTGTCCCAGACGGGGTATTCTTCAAGGGTGTTGCCACCACTCATTTTTTCAGTTAAGCTTTTCCTGGCAGAACACTAATTAACTTTTTGCCCTAAGAATAGGATCGGGAATTGTGGGGCCTGATTCAATTGTAAAAGAATTCTATAAATTGCATCTATTACTGCTTTGGGCAACATTTTTTTGTTGCTCCTATCTAAATGAACCTCTTATGTAAAGTACGGACTCCTGGCAAAGACTGAGATTTTAGAAGGTCTTTTTTAACTGTCTGTATGAAGCTCACTTTCCCCCTCATCAAGTTATATGATCTGCATTAGAATTTTCAAATATTCCAAGTGGAATGTTTAAAATGTACTTTTTCTAAAATATTGTAAGAGGAATATCTGTCATTTCTGTAAAGAGCTCCATTTTTTTATGGGACGGCATCAAACTGCTGACAATTTTTTCTCATTTTTAAAGAGTGCAAAGCACTCCAATCGAGCCCATAAACACTGAAAACTATTTATGATCATGTTATCGCTTTGTTTGAATTCTGTGAACAGAAACCAAGGCCAAGATTAGGTAAACACAATCTTTTCCCCGTGCATTCAAGAGGGGGAACAGTATTTGAGGGCTGCATGGGAATTATGTTCCCCATATGAAACACAAAGGGTCTGTTCAAAAAGTACTAACCTGCTCGACAGCTCGAATCTGCTTCAAGGTGGGAGCCTTTTTGAAGACGGGGTGCCCACCACCGGCTTCGATGATGCGCTTCAAAACGTCAGATTTCGGAAACACCCCAGCAGTGATGAAGAAAACATAATCCTAAAATGGAATAGAGCTGTTTCTTAAATATCCGAATGAAGAGTATTATTTAATAAAATTAGGAATTTTTTATAATACAATTACTGATCAAAGTGAATAAATAACGAATCGATTAAAGTTTGGCAACTTGGACTTTGTGTTTGCTTCTACTTCCATTTGTTACATGAGCACAGTATTTATGAACTTTGTTACTCAATGCCCTCGAAATCAAATTGAAATAGAGTTAATGGGTAGTTAAAATGTTTAAAATTTTTACTAGATTAGTAGTTTGCAAAATTTTATATGATCAGTTGAGATCTAAACTTTTCCCTCTCTTAGTGATAGTTCTAGAATTTGTTCTATGTGAGAAATATATGATATATATCTTCTATGTGAGTTAAATATTTTCCACACTAAGCTTTTCCAAAGCAGGAGGTTCTCCTGGCATTGTATTTTAGCACTCAGCTAAAACATCAATAACATTTCACTTTAAAAACACCTTGAATGATAACTATATTTTTATTAGTTATGATAACTATTTATTTATATGAAAATAGCTATATCCTGTTTAGACATGATACAAATATTTTTAATGAGAAAGAAATAACGAAGAATTGCTTAGTTTGGCTGCTTTGACAGCAGGAATGAAAGTCATTCAAAAGAATAGTTAATGAATTTTTACATAACTTAAGTTCGGAAGTAATAAAAAATAAGAAAAAATTATGTTTATCGGTGCATTGTTCTTGTACAGAAATAAGCAATTCGAAAAATACATATTGGCATATCGTGGAAGAAATATTTTCATAATAAAAGGCGAAAATTTGCATATTTATGGAACATCCTTAATGTTGGCATCTCTGGAAACAATAGTACCCAAAACAATTTCTGAGAGTGTAAAAGAATATTCTCAGCATCACACCCACATCACAAATCCGCTGGATTATTGTTTTCCGAAAAACACGTTTAAAGGTCGTATTATGAGCAAACATAGCACAAGAAAATGATGAAACAATTGCAAATTTTTTCACAATTATGACTGAGATGTTGGCTCTCCATGAAATTAATTCATTTAAAAAAATTCTGCACCCAAAAGTGTGCAGATACCAAATAATTAGACAGTGACATATTCACAAGACAGTTATAAGGAGGAGTGGTGGCAGTTACAAGGAAATTTAGTGCGAGACAGATTATTATTACAACAAACAACAAATTTATTTGAAAACACTTAACAAAACACAGCGCTACAGGAATAAAACTGATACTAGAATATTCGTACTGCGCAGTTTGTTTTCTTATTCGGCTACGTTGCCACTTGAGTTTTAGAAACTTATAACATTTTACTTTCATAATAATTAATAATAATTGTGCATAAATTATGAACCTTACATTGATAATTCTGAACATAAAAAACTAGTGAGTCAAAATTGACATATTTACTTCCTGGAGATTTCTTTTAGGGCTCAAACTTCTCTGAGTGTTACCACGGTAATGAACATTTTAGTTCATAATATGAAATTGAAATGCACTTTACCTGAAATAGAGGCTTTCTATCCGTTCTGTTCATAATGCTTTCCATGTTAAAACCAAAAGTTTTTTCATTTTCAAGATCACGCAGGATATACTGCTTTTCATCTGGAAAAAAGAAAAGAAAAGTTTAAAAATATTCAAATCAATTGCAAGATGCAGAAATGCCAATACAACAAAGCTGCCTAACCTTCTGACATTACGAGATTGTCAGTCTCAATTAACCATTACTCTACAGCAGTAGTACCATCTCAGTATAAAAATAACTAGCTGAAGCATATAGCATCAGCTTAGAGCTACATGCTTCAGCTAATAATTAGCTGAAGAAAGCAGAAACTCATTTACTGAAAAAACAAAATTTTTACTTTACAGCTATTTAAAGAGTAACTATTTGTTTTTGGCTCAAAAATAAAAATTATAAGCTTTTCACAGTGTAATGTATCTTTTAAACAGGTGACAATGTGCTTATCATTACGAAAATAAGCAGTTAATGAGTTTCTGTTCTGAGCCAAGGATAGCTTAATTTTCGTTAAATGAGGGCTAATTGGATGTAACGCGAGGAAAGACAAAATTTACCACAAAAACTTCAGAGTAAAGAATAGTTTTTTTTTATTTTTGCATTTTTAATACATTAATATTTATTTCCTACATGTTATAGTAAACAAAATTTATTAAATTTAGAAACAATAACTTTAAGGGGTAATTTTATTGAAAAAAGTGTTTTAAAACTATAAAAACTTTATTTAATATTTATAGAATGTAAAGGTTAGTCTGTAAAAGCCAATGACGAACATTTACAGGGTCAATTTAGCTACCATACTGTAACAGCATTTTCGTTGAAATGATTTTAAAAGTAACCATTACACAGTAAGTGTTTTCATTAAGAAATTCAGAGTTGATATATCTGGAACTTATATTACCAAAGAGAAAAGTTACTTACCTCAAAAATTGTCCCGAAATCAAGTTAACATTTAATTAAACAAAGTTTTCAACATTTTTTTAAATTATAATATATTTATACAAAAAATATATTAGATCAGTCAAAAATGACACACTTGGGAATCTTGAAAGAATGTCAGTCTACTTCTCCTATCAATTTTCAGTTGTAATCAGAACTTTTCAAACATTATTTAGTCTGTTTAAAGTAAAAAGAGCTAGCTAATATATCTGTAGTGTGAAATAAATTAATTACAAGCTACAAAAAGAAAATTTTATGGTAAAGCAAATGAGACAAAAGAAAAGCAAACAAAATCATTTAAATTAATAACAGGATTTTTTTCATCAATAAAAATTTTGATTCCTAATTACAAGTTTTCGAAATGATCAGTTTTTTGGACAATATGGTTTTGGTTGAAGTTCTTAAAAATTATATTTATTTTGTTTAAATGAAAAGAGTTCTTAATTTGATAATTCTACCCAGACATTCACACAAAATTTGAATATTCATATCCAAGAGCCTAGTACATTCACAATATAAAATCTAGATTCCATACAAGTTATCCATAATTAAAATAAACAACCTGAATTCAATATTTAAGTGATAATTACGTCAACATGGCAACTTGATAGCAATGCTCTTCCGCTGCTTCTCTTGCATGTGACATACATAGGAACGAATTTAAATCAGAGCATCCCATTTATGCTCAACTTTTCATCTATTTGAAGAGGGACGCAGTAGCCCAGTTGGAAGAGTATCGGATTACCAATTGAAGGGTTGTAAGTTCAAAATGCGATCCAATCAAAGACTGTCGTGTGTGGGGGGCTGGTGCATGGTAAATCTGTCGTGGCCTCAAATGTCCTCACGTTCAAGTGGTGTTGAAGTTTCAAGAGGGGTGCAAGCACGGGTGCTGACCTCATCATCTGATGGCGGTTCAAAATTCCAAAGTGTTGTCCTCTGATTTTTCCCTCCTGGATTGATACTGGGCTGTCGCCAATCAACTGTCATGCAGTGCTAATCAACTATCATGCAGTGCTAATCAACTAACTACCAATTTGAAGAGATTCTGTATAAGGAAGTGAGCTTAAATATAAGCACCCAAGAAACTTACCAACAAACTTGTTTTGTTTCTCACACTCCATTATCCATTCTGCTGTTACGACATACTTGGCAACGTGTATGGCACAGAGGAATTTTACTGTCCTGGCATACTGATTGGCTACAAGATGAGTACACTCTGTTTCAGACTTCGCCAGGCAACCACCCAGTTGACACACAACCTGAAATTCGAAAACACTTTGTTTTTAATGGGACACTGCAAAAGAGCGCCATATATTTGATATCACTCATGAAGTGTCCACAAGTTGCATGGCGCAAGGGCCACGCTGTGCCAGACAGAAGACATACATCGAGTAACAGACACACTGAAAGTTTTACCGACATAGAAGAGAGAAATACACCCAGGGACGAATGTACCTGACAGGAATTGAACCTCCACTGTCTACAACTCGAAGGTTGCTAGTGCAGTGGATATACCCACTGTGTCACAATGATCCCGAAGTGTCCATCAAACTGCTAGTTTAAAAACTAAGTGAAAACTGTAACAACTCATAATAAACCCTCATGAAGAAAAGAACAAGGGCGATTTTTCACTACACAATTTAATAGAACTAAATTGACAAAACACGACTTTTCAAATGTTAAATCAATGATTCTTTTGATTACAAGTATCTGATTCATGTTTAATTACAAAAAACCATCCAAAACAAAAACTTCCCTATAAAGGGTTCATACACATTTTGGAAACACAAATTCCAGATGTCCTTATCAGGATATGATGATTTAAATCAGCTTTGTTCAAATCAAGTTACTTTTATTTTTAAAAAATCGTGATTTAAACCACTTTACTTTTTTTCTCAAATTTAATAATGAAAATAAAATAACCTGGGATTGCATGCAAATCAGTGTAGCTTCCAGATAGTTTTGATTTGTGTTCAACATTAATATTTATGATGAATAACATTAAAGTATTAGGGAATATAGCAGGTAAATTTTTTGAAAGATTTTAAAGCACAATAAAGAATTCACAAAGTTAATTACATGAGGTGCAAGGGCCAGGTCTGACCAAACACTGGATTTTAAAATCTATAATTTTAAGGATGAGATATGAAGTACAGGGCAATGAATTGTGAAATTAAACTGGAATTATATGAAATAAAATCCATATATAATTTATAACACCAAATCAGATTAGTCTGAATGCTAAAATTTGAGCATTCTGTCAAAATGTGTCTCACTGATGATTCTGCAAGGGGTGAATTGATGGCTATTTGTGAAGTACAGGGCAATGAATTGTGAAATTAAACTGGAATTATATGAAATAAAATCCATATATAATTTATAACACCAAATCAGATTAGTCTGAATGCTAAAATTTGAGCATTCTGTCAAAATGTGTCTCACTGATGATTCTGCAAGGGGTGAATTGATGGCTATTTGTGAAGGAACAGCAGTGGGTAAACCACCACTTCTTACACACACAATCACCAATATTCATGCGATTAAATATGGGGATTCGAACAAATGGGTTGCAGACAAACGCCATGACGGCTATACCATATTAAATCATTCTACTTTTATTAGGGTACTGTAACCAATCCTTAGTGTGAAGATTTATAAGTCTTTTGCAGAAGAGTCAATTGTACAATGGATTCAGAGATAAAGAAGGATCAGTTTTAAAGATTTTGTGATCAATAAAGAGTTCAAACCCTGGAAACAAAAAGATTCCAAACCTTAGCCAGCTCCTTGATTTTGCTCAGTCCAGTGAACAAAATACGAGGCTTGTTTTCGTTATCCGGTGGGGTCTGCGTAGTCAGCGGAATGTTTTCTTCCAGAGGAGGAGATTCAACCCTAGAACAGAAGAGTGGCATCAATATAAAGTCATTTTTCTTTTGACCTAATTACTTTCAGAAATATCGTGACCAAAATAGTATTTGATATTTTTGTATTACATACATTTTATATTTGAAATAAAATCAGACTAAAATAAATATTCTTATGGCCCAAATTTTAGCGAGAAGTTTCTGTTACAAAAATCTCATGGTAAAAGACATGAACAACGTATCATTTTCATTTTTACAGCTCAAGTACAGCTACATACTATTAGGCACGTGTTCGAAAAATATCCCATCTCAATTAAATTGCCATAATGCTAATGTTCTCTTTGTTGACCTGATTACTTTCATTAAACTTACTTCAACAAAATTATTTGTTCGCTTGGCCTTTAACAGAAATATGTCGAGGTAATCAAAACATTCTTTCTAATCATCCTCTCAAAGTAGTCTAAGTACAAGCCCCAATCAATTCCTATATCCTATGATTTGTCATGCTAAAAACCTTTCTTTGTCACCGAAAATAACTTTTGAGCATATTCTACAAATCTTTAGTTCTTTATTTCTCCACTACAAGTTTTAAAAACTAAAATACAACAGAAATGATAATTTTAGCAACAACGAATACTTTTGTCACTGCATCGGCTGCTTGTAATTTGCCGAGTAAATTTGCCAGATTCTGTTTAGCTAGCTCACCCTGATCAGAGCTCATGGGAAATGCTTTTCTGTGCTTTACCAGACTAACAATCGTAATAAAAATCTAGTCACTCGGCAGCAACATTCGGAAGGCAAATACATACTTACGAGTCTCAGCCATATCAATGAAAGGTTCACACCAGAGCCATGATGTGGGTCAATTTTAAATTTAATATTGCACTCTTGTTTGAAAACGACTAGAATTGTATTCCTCTAACGATTTAAGAGACTTATTACTTGAACAAAAACAATTCCCAAGTGGCGTTTCCTTTCTACCCATCAAGTAGTTTCAAAACATAAGGTATAAAACTTATTTATTACAATAGAAAGCACTGGTTATGAGTAATTATTTTTCCACAAGAGCATTTCCCTTGAGCTCTGCTGAGGGCAAGTTAGAATGCCAGCTATCTAAATACAACAATCAAATTGACCTATCCATAACCGAAAAGGAATTCATTTGATAAAGAATAATAACTAAAAGAGAAATAATACAAGAGTTGCACAGTGTCATTTATGCATGCTATGGAGCACCCATATTGTTTTATTACTTTCCCATTTGAAGACTATTGGTCAAAGATATTGTCTCAGGATAAGTACGGACTGGTAGGTAGTTAGGCTGGACTTGGTTTACCAAAGCAAGAGATTTGTGAGTGCAAGGATGAGGCTCTGGATCGAGACAATTCCTTTTGACTGCTGTTGGTAAGTAGGTAGTTGAATTAATGTTGCTCTGGAGAGACCCACTCTCCAAACTTCCATCCCATGCCAAAGCGAGGACCTTTGAGGCCACAAGAGATTTAACAAGCAGTAGCCCCAAGAATACAAGTCTTGTTAGATCGAGTATTGAACATTGCTAATCTGCCACTCTTCCAAGTGGGCCATAGTGGCCCCAAGTAAGGTCTGTTTTCTGTGCATTAGAGTACTTGAAATATGTTTCAGATTTTTGCTACAAGTCACTGGTTTTGAATCATATCACTTGATATTATGTAATTACTTCATAACAAAGGGTGGAATTAAAGTGATTTTCTTTTCTTCGACAAAAAAAATCAATTATATATTTTTTACATAAATTAATTTCTTAGGGTCTTAAGAAAATGTGCCGAAATTTCAAAACGAAATTCTCAAAATTGGCAGTTAGAAATTATAAACAGATGCATAAAGATGTAAACTCATTGTAGAATTTAAATTACTTTTCCTCTGAATAGATCTTTTGTGAGTATTTAGCATGGTTGGTTGGTTTGGGCAAGGGCTATATTCGGCCAAGCTGTACCAAACACATGACGATGTCAAATAATTGTGGAAAGGATGCTTGGGCATCATGGTGTAGCAAACCCCAAGGGGAAAGAATAGATCACTAGGGTACCTCGGATTCGTGAAGTCTGTACACACCTAAAGATGTGCCTCCGAGGGGAGCATTTGGCATACCTATAAACTATTCAATTGATCGACTAGAAATCTTTACAGCATGCCAAGCAAACTAAACTATTTTCTAACTATCTTCAACAGGACTCAATTTTGTTTACTACTAGAAAAATAGTAAACATTGAAAAAAAAAATTTGAAGCATAATCTAAAAAAACATTTCGAACTCATTTTCCCTTTTAATTTCACCGTTTCTCATGGATAGGTTTTCAACTAACTTGGAAATTAAAAACCTATTCTCTCACATAAATAATCAGAACTGAAAAATAAACATGAGTATATTTTACTTTTCCACAACTATTAAGCAAATTCTAGTTTTTTCAGGGATCTTGAAAAGAAATTCATTTCCAGGAGATGTAAGATAAAATTAAGGACTGAAGCAGAAGAATGGAAAATGCTTAGTTACCTAGCTCTTTTGGCCTCAGGTTCAATGGCATCCTCAATTTCTCGTTTTTTAGCATCCTACAAAAAGAAACCCTGAAGTTTCAAAAGCATAGACAAACATTTAAAAGTTCAATTGACAGAAAATAATTGAAAATAGTGCAGATGATTAAATGAAAACAACTAATTCTTACTTTTTCAGGATTTGCTGCATTATCTGAACTTTTGTTTTCATGAATCTCATGTTTCTAAAACAGGAAAAAAGTACATTAAATTGTTTCAATAATTTAGACTTTATATTTGGTGATCATACTAGAGTCTGTAGAAATTAAGATTTCATGAGGTCCTGAAAGTTGATTTTAAAATAGGTAGGTAATTTACGTCGCACTCGAGTGACACAACGGGACATTGATGACAGTCTGGGTTCCATCCAGAAGGGAGAGATCCAAGGACAACACCTCGTCATTTTAAATCACAGTCAGATGATGAGGTTAACATCTGAGCTGACATCCCACTCTCCAAACTTCTACACCATGCCAATGTGAGGACATTGGAGGCCATGACAGATTTATTGTGCACCAGCCCTTGTGTACATGAGTCTGGCTGGACCAAGTTTAAAACTTTTAACCCTCCGGTTGCTAATCCATTGTTCTTCCAACTGGGCTACTGCAGCCCCTATATATTATAAGGAGTTAATAATGATAGATTTCAATTTTTTACATTGGCAGTTGATTCGAGCACTTTAATACAAAAAAGGCTTTCAAATCTTACCCAAAATGAAGAATACATTATCGTGTTTTTCAACTTGGAAATAGAGTTAGAATTATTAACTTGGCAATATATGTACCGACAAAATGTAAACGAAAGTAATTCATTACTAAAACAATTTTGATTGACCTTGGAAATTCATTCAGAGTAATTTAAAACAATTTTTCTCATCAGTTTTTGAACAGCACTTCAATTGTTGATGTGAAAGATTATATTACAGCAATTTGGTTTCTATTTGTTGAAGTTCTTTCAAAAAAAGAATATACATACACACAGTAAAACCTCAATAAGTCGTCACTTGGATAACTCATGCATTCAGATATGTCGTCAATTTTCTTCAGTCCCATCAAGCTCTCATAGACAGCAGTTTTCAAACCCTCAATGATATGTCGCAAATTCATATGCTACCACAAATAGCATGTCACTTGAAAGGTCTTTGAACATGCAGGGTTTATGATTGATGGAAAACAAAATGAAGTTGAAAATGACCCTGAATCTTTATTGAATCATTTTGATATCATAAATAGAAGTGGATATACTAGTACTGACATAAATGACTACATATCGATAACAATGTAGCAGCAGTATGTTCTCAAATGACCATAAAAGATTTAACTATTTTTAGAAAAGAGCAAGTGATGAAGGTGAAAATGAAGATTCTATCACCACTTAATAAAATACAAGTTCTTAAAGCCTTTGAAACACTTTCACGTTACCTTACATTAGTCCAAGCTACTACACATGATGAACTAAAAGCATTAAATGTTTTACAGAAGTTAATTGGTTAACTGACAGGTGCTCATTTCAACCATAATTAGACAAGTACTCAGCATTATAATATGTATGTAAAGTAGTATTAAGGTTAAAGAAAGCTCGAAACAGGTAAAGTTAACTTTTTCATCATTTACATAACTTTTCATTCCTTTATAATATTATAATGGTAAATTAAAATCTTTACATGATCTCTACAATATTGCAGATTGAGTATATTTTATGGTTACTGTGCTTAAGGTGACAATTAATTCAACAAAATTTCCTGTCTCTCGAGTGACAACTTATTGAGGTTTTATTGCATAACAAAAAGAAAAATACTGTAAAATAAAACATTTTCAAATTTAGGGCTCTTCAGGACTTTAGTTATGAAATGCAGGATAAACATATTTAGGATAATATAAATCAAGTATTTTAAATCTAACATACCTTTATTAATTCTTCGCTTATTTTGATAGGAACTTTCCACGCAGCTGCAATAAAAATTTTAAAATCGGTAAATATTCTGAATAAAAAGAGTGAACCTTATTTTAGACAGATACACAGAAAGCCTTGAACATGAACAACAACCAAAGAGCAACACGCTGTTGTACGTCTTTTGGGGGACTTTCTGCAAAAAATAGTTATAAATTCTTCCTGTTTATGGTGATAAATATTAGTTATAAAACAATTGAATTGGCAAATTCTGTGAAGAGTACTCAAAATGCGTTAATTTGATTGAGATGAGGTGGCTTTTGTGTTGGCAGGTATTCAGTTACAGATGGAATAAAAAGGTAGGTAGGTATTTTAATTAATGTCGCACTGGAGCAACACAATGGGCTATTGACAACTGGGATCATACCCGAAAGGGAAGATCCAAGGATGACAAAACGTAACTTTGAACCACGGTCAGATGATGAGGTCACAACTGAGCTGGCACCCCACTCACCAAACTTCCACATCATGTCAATGTGAGGACATTTGAGGCCACGACAAATTTAACGTTAACCCCTTTGTATAGGACGGCCTTCGGTTGGATCTGAACTCGAAATCCTCCAGTTGCAAATCCGTTACTCTGCCAACAGGGCTACCTCGGGCCGATGGAATAAAAGGATCTAAGAGGTAGGTATTTTAATTAACGTCACACTGGAGCAACACAACGGGCTATTGGCGACAGTTGGGATTTCCATTCTGAAGGGAAAGATCCGAAAGGATCTAAGAGAAAGTATACATATACTAAATGATTTTCCAGTTTGTATCACATTTGGTAATTTCTTGTAACCATTTATGATTTGCTTACTTTAATGACATTCTCTTCAGTCACAAAGTGCAGGTGAAATGTGGACCACAATCCTAAACTAGGAAGGTTGTGGTGTAGAAATATATTACGTTTTTTGAGAAGGAGTGCCCAGTCAAATTTTCGTGTTCCTGCGAAGATGATTACCCCTAAACTTCTGGAGTCTACAATTTTTTGCAGAAGTTATGAATCAAAGCTAAAGAATTGAATTATATTTTTCATTAATTATTTGCAAACAAGTCTAACAAAGTTGGCTACCTATGAAAGCAAACCAAAGCTTCCTGGACCCATTTTGAAAGATCTTTCCCTGCATTTAGATAATCTTGAAGAGAAAAATGTGAATTCAATTGAATTGATGGTGGATAATCCGCTCTTGCACATCTTAATGCTTCATCTGCACCAACTGAATGAGGGGCAACAGCTAAGATGTTTCAAACAAATGACAAGAGGTTATGTTTTGTATTAACAGGAAATCAATATGCATCATTAGTTGAACATTTTTTTTAATCAGCTGTTGTGCGCTTTACCAAACAATTAAACTGTGTTGGAAGTAAGTTGCAAAACATCTTACTCCCTTTTGGATACATCTAGAAGAGCAAAGCACATCTAGTGCAGTCATACTATCCATAATCATGAGCAAAACAATTATTTAGAGGTATCATTTGGAGAGTAAAAACAAAAAAGCCTACATTGAATGAATTGGACTTGGAAGGGATTGAAGACTCAAGAATTTTAAAAGGCTGCAACAGAACTTGTAAAATAGTAGCATGCATTCTTAAAACAGATTCCTCCCCAATGCTAATTTTAGCAGCAATCTAAAAATTCCAGTTAAAACACAATAAACATTATCTATAAGGCAACAGGTGTTGAAGACCTCACCATAAGCATAAATTTGCAATTTTCAAAACGATAGATATTTTTCATTGTAGAAATCTGAACATAAATTCTAAGAAATAGTAGCAAAATTAGTCTTCTCTTAAAGCTTATTTTAACTGCACCCAGCAGCTACATCCTTGGCGCCTTCGAAAAGTGCTTCGTAGCTGGAAAAGTGGGAGAGTTTGGCGAAGCTTGGCATTTAGTATGCAATTTTAACAGAAAATACCGTTCACTGTTACACAGATGCCTTATTGAAGTGATCAAAATGTTTACATCTACCAAATGTTTTTTAAATCATTTGCAGAGCAGAAGGTAAAAGTGATGAACAAATTTTCTGAAGTAGAAGGCACAAATTCATGACTGAAACAAGGATTCATGCTATTGGTCAGAAAGGAGGGGTACTCAATAAGGTGAATTTTCAGTCACCAAAAACTTCCTAAATAGGAGCTTTTGAGATTAATTTGATTAAAAAGATACCTCTAATCACCAAGGTAGAAAAAAAAGTTGCTGTTTAGTTGCTTGTAGCAGTCCTGCAGTTTCAACTGATAGCTATATGATATATTAATAAGTTTTTAAGTACACAATATCAAGATCCAATCAAAACAGACTTCTCAAGTTTCCAATCTAACTCTGACAGAATTGTCTAAAACTTTCTTCCAACTAAAATTTTTTTTCAAATTTTCTTGTCTTAAATTTTTTTACATCGAAACAATAAAAAACCCATTAAATTAATCCTTACTTACACCCAATAAGGTCATGAATGCTCTTTGCTGTTACAGAACTGGCAGCAGTGTCTTGTTGGCACTACCTATTTTGCAATAGAAAAATGGCACAAAATGCACACTAATAATGGTGATAATTGATTCCCATTCTTAACAATCAACAATTTCTGAAAACTCACGAAAATTCCTAAAATACGAGGTCTGTTCAAAGTATCCAGCCATTCCTAATATTACGAGAATGGGCAACCAAGGAGAGGGGACAATGATACACATGCGTGAAAAGTCACAAACCTATTACACTTATCAGTTGGATGCCCTTTAGTGAACGTATGTTCTGTGCAAGCATTTGCAATGACCGAGCATATAGAACAGCAAACTTGCATGAAATTTTGCATTAAACCTGAAAATTTAAACATAGAAACTATTCAGATGTTTAAGGAGTCTTCTCAATGGAACATGTCTAGTACTTCCTGCCTGAAGAAGGTGTGAATAAGTCACAGAAACATCAAGACTATGTTGACTTGTGTTTTTGATTCTGAAGGTGTTGTCCATAAAGAGTATACTCTTCTAGTCATTACAGAGTACTACTTTAATGTTCTTCGCCATCTAAGAGTTGTAGTATGAAGAAAAAGGATAGTTGTGAGATTTATCACAACAATGCAACCACCTATTCATCACATCTTGAACAGGTTTTTTAGTAAAATATCAAATGGTCATCAGGTAGCTTATCCCCTACAGCCCAGATTCTGTGCCCTGCGACAGATTATTCACAACTGTGCTCCAGAATATTCATGACGTCTCAAGCAGAGTTTTTGACAAAACATCAAATTACCCAGGTGTCTCAGCCCTATTACACTCCAGATTTGATGCCCTGTGACTTTTGGCGTTTCCCAAAGCTAAAATCACCTTTGAAAGGGAGATTTCAGACTACGGATGCGATTCAGGAAACACAACGAGGCAGCTGATGGTGTGTGTGATTCACTTTTGCAAAAGTTAAATCACTTCTGAAAGGAAAGCATGTCAGATGGTGGATCCAATTAAGGAGAACACGACGAGGCAGTGATTCCGACAATGGACTTTGCAGAGCATCTTGGAAAGTGGAAGATACCTACTTTGAAGGAGACTGAGTGCAAAAAGTCCTAGGTACAACACATCTTGTTTAATATTTCATGGCTGGATACTTTACAGACGGACCTAGTAGTAACTTTCGCTAGTCGTAGCACCAAGTGGCCTGAGAAATCTGCACCCCTACTTACCCATAAGATGAGGTACAAGTGCATAATCAATATCAAAGGGGTTCTCCAAGTCATACTGCTGATACTTGTGAGCCATGGACAGCCTCAATGCATCAATGTGTCCAAACATGAGGTCGTGAAGCCACTGAACATTCACCACTGGGATGCGCCACTCACGAGCCTTCTTCGCTTTCCTGCCCTCATTCCTGTGGGAAGGACAAAGCACTTATCTCTGGGAAGGACAAAGCACTTATCTCTGGGAATAACAGGAATACATTTCATCCCCTGGATTCACTGTGATAATCATAGGATTCACACCTTTGCTCCTCAGGCAACATAAAAAATTCAATTATATTTCAACAGGTATATATTTTTTGTAAAAACAAATTCCTGACAGTATAGCAAGTTAAGGTGGAATTTTCTTTCTTTTGTGAAAAAGATTGATTTTGTATTTTTTAAACATAATTTCATTATTTATTGCCTTGAGAGCGTGTCTTAAATTTCAAATCAGAATTCGCAAAATTGGTCGAGTTATAAGCCATCCAGACTCGGCGTGCGGATGCAGAATTTGGAAAGTACGATAAATTAACGATTTGTATTTAACAAGTTCCTCAAATATTCAAAAAATTTTCTAGATCATCAAATGATAGCTGCATGTGTATGAAGTAAAACACCGTTCATTTTTTGTTTAAGTTCATACTTGGGGTACCATGCCAACCGGCGACAACGAAGCTTCATGTGGCATGATGGTTGAGGAGGCTTAGTGGGCATGAATCTTCAAAGAAATCATTTTTTAAAAATTTGCAAATACCTCAAATTGTAATAGACATACAAAGTTTGGAATTTGATCGCACATCCAACAAAAATCCCAGAAAAGGGGTAATTTCAGCGAAAAAAGAGAATCCCCCTAATTAAAATAGAATCTGCCACAAGTGTGATGGCATGTCAAGTTGAAATAACAATACAAGATAAAACAATAAAAGCACTCTAATTATGAGATATCATTAAAATAGTAAGATAGCACATTTTAGATAAAGTTCAAAAGTCATCAATGCTTATAAAAGTCAGCACGAATAAATAACATTGCTGTAATTTAAACAGGCTGTGAAGCATTTAAAAACTAATTCAATTTAAAGAATGCATTTACCATAAAACTGCATATTTAAAATAATGCAACTGAATAATAATAAAGATTTTAAGTATCAGTGAAAAAGCATGAGTGAAGGATGTCTTAAAACATGTGAATCAAACATGTTCATCAACATGAAAAATTAATGTTTTAAATGTTTACTAAAAAATATTGAAAAATAAAAATTTTAAACCTGATCAACACGAATAGTGAAAAAGGTACTTTATGACACTAAGCCACGTGGAAAGTAAAAACTAAATATACAGTTTAAAAAGTCGATGTGTAAAAGCAAAAAGATTTTGATGAGGCTTTTCTCCAATCGAATCTCTAAGTTTAAAATGATGATAATGAAAAACATAACATGCAATCGAAATGTAGTGAGCAGTAAATGGTACCAAGCATGCAGGGACACTCTCTCCTAAGAAAAGATGTCTGAGTAAAATGTCCGACCCAAAGTAAAGTTAAAATCACACTTGCCAACTGAGATACTAAAGGTTGGTTGTTTTTCAGTTATTTGGTCAAACACACACAAGACAGACAGTTTCAAGTAAAAACTATCCTGAAAGGGAATAAAAGAGGGGTGATAGGGAAAAAGAGTATTGGGATGCTTGGGTAGGGATAGTAAAGGGAAATAGTAGTTTGAGTTCTGTGGAAAGATTTAGTTAGTAGACTAATTTTGTTTAAAATTAAGCTTTCCTTGATAACACAAAAAATTGGATATTTTTAAGGACTTTTCAGGCCTAAGAAAAAATAAAATTTAAGGACTTTCAAGTACCACGGGAGTCCAGTTTTATTCACATACTACTAAAAACTTATTTTTATATTCACACTTGTATTGTTGTTTCTTATCCCTAAGATTCAGGATAAGCCTAAAATAGGTCCATAAGACCATGTTGCTCTAAAAGAAAGACAACTTTCTCCTGATCCAAGACAAGCTGGTCCAAGGAAACACTGATGAAATCGATAAGGTGAGCAGGAGTTGCAAGGCTTGTGGAACCGGGACATCTGGAAAAGATCTTAATGCCATCCTCGAATCTCAAGTTCTTAGTGTGGCCACTTCTGAGTCTCGCTAGAGAAGTCTGGAAAACTATTCAACTTGCAATTTAGTGACACTCTGGGAAAGCTGGCCGAATACCATGCACGTGTGTGCAGAGGGAACATGCCAAGTCTGGTTTTTGCTTTGAAAATAGAAAAAATTTCTGTGGACGAGAGGTCCTTATTGAGTGGAAAGGGACGTACACAACCCTCCTTAGTCAGCTGGTCGGCAGCCATGTTACCATACACTCCAACATGCGATGGAATCCACTAAGATATGTATGGAAACGTCACTTGTTAAATATGGTATGCTATATTAAAATTACATACACCTATACATAGCAAACATGCCTACAAACTCACTTTTTGCAAATGACAATGGTGTTATGCGACGTCATATAACCAGTATATTTTGCTCCCAAAATATTGATTATGTTCTTCAGAATAGCTCTCTCTTCTGCTTCAAAATTGGTGATGGATATTATCTGCAAAATACAAGAGTGTGTTAGCATAGTGCAATACAAATAAAAAGAGTTGGGTTGTGCACGGCAACACAATCATTTGATATTAGAGGAAGGGCAAAATGTAAATGAATCGAGTCTTGGTGGTTATAAGGATAATTTTATTTACTAAAGGCCGATGGCAGGAGAAGTAAGATACAAATGGCATAGCATTTCCATCGATACTTCTAACAAAGATTAAATTTATACAAGCATTGCCCAGAGTAGTTGGCGATGTACAAATGTACTCCAAGTTGAACTCACACTGCACATAGTCTATAAAGGATTTACTACGAGTAGCCTCGACACTGAAATCACAGGTGGGCACAATTGGTATCTGGAATCATAATGGGTACCAGATAAAATCTTTCCAAGTTAATGTCCATTGGTTCAGACAACAGTGCTCTAGAAGTACTTGCAGCAGATGAGCTTTCTTATGCTCTCTATACAATCTGCATCGTACAGTATGAGTCGATTCGGGCTTTCTTATATATTTTAAATTTTTCTTACCAATGAATGATATACCTTGCTTACATTTCTGTTCATATTTCTTTTGTGATCTTTTCAACATTAAGAAAATTTTCAACTCAGTACACTTACCGGCTCATAGCTATACAAATTTTATTTTACCAGTTATAATTACTAAATAAAATTGTAGATCCTGTTATTCTCTACAAATCGACAGACTGCACTGTCCTATCAATCCAAAATTATACTCCCAAACACTGTGTGGCATCATCATTTTTAGCATTCATGTGCAAGTGCAACTCCTTCCCCTCACTGCTGTACACTCCCACCATTCCACATACAGTATGGACATAAACCCTCTATCCAACCAAATTTAAGTCATTAGATTATCATTTATAGCTTATGAGATACTTGGCACGATCAATACCACAAGTCGAACTATCAAAGCAACCAAGTTGGCAATTGCCAAGATGATGTGGAATGAACCATGGATGCTCCAATAAGTTGACAAGCAAAGTACAAAAACTCCAGTTTTCAATTACCAGGCAGTTTGGGCAGCTGAGATCTTCAATCGCCCACCAAGCTTGGGAATCTGATGCCAAGATGCAAGATGTTTTACTGTAAATACCTTATGGATTATTAATTTTGTATAATTTCAAACCGAAATGAACCAGTTAATTTTAAATTCTGATTCTGGATTATTTGGCTGACTGTACCAAGATTTCAACAGAGCTGCCCGAACAGAGATAAAAGCACAAAAATATTTTGGTAGCTAGAGTTTTTGTAGGGACCCCTATACCAGACTGAATTTAAAGATGCATTCAAGTCGACAAGCATAAATACTTTAAACATCTGTGCACGGAACATCTAAAGTGCACGTAATCAAATAGATTGTTCATTTGACTGGATGGCACACAAGAGGTCACATACCTGATTTTTGCAAGGTTTCTCCTCAGAAAAAGGAGTTGGCAGGTGGTTGGCTAACCAAGGATACTTCAGCTTCTTCTTTTCCAAGACATCATTCAGCCAGAATGCTGTCACACAACGCCTACCTTCTCGAAGAGCCTATGAAAACAACAATGGATGATTAAGTGTGGGCAAAGATCACATTATTAGAAATAAATTAAACTTTAAATAGAAAATAAGGTAAATTACTATTTGAATAAACGTGTTATGATACTTAATTATAGATCATCACATAATTTTAAATGTGATTTTACACTTCTGTTCATCAAAAATGCAACACCAAGAAAGAGTTGTTGATTGGTTGGTCTGCTGTTTTCTACATAAATTTACATTTGGGGATTATCGGAAACATTTATCATAATTTTTATATCATTGTAAAGTGCAAAAAAAATATCTTCCATAGTAATGTCTACAAATTGAAAAGACCTCATATATTATCTCCCATATTTATACAATCTTTCTATAAAGGTCTGATGCATTTGGCTTTATTTACATCTTTATCGACTGTTATACTGGTGCTATTCCTCATTTTCAAAATTATTGAAAAATTTACCTTGAACACGAATTCTTAAGAATGTAATGTAGTAATGAAGCTATACATATGCACACATTGCAATAACAGCCAACTCCAACTAGTTTAATAGGATTATATGAAAGTTTGTAGCATCCAAAAATTGTAAGGACACAAAAATATGAATTTATTTCTAAACTTTATTAAATACAAGAAATAGATGCTACTATATTCATCATTTTACACAATTAAACCAGATTCCTGAAAGAAACTCAAAACCATTTTTATACTCATTTAATTTGATTTTAGAGTTAAACAAATTGACATATCTAATAATAATTTATATTTAAAATAAGATATTAATTAACAAGTGCTTCAATGAATGCAGCGAGAAGCAAAGGATTAACCAAGTTCACTACTCAATTTTAAAATAAGTTACAGACTTCAGTGTCTATCAAGAGAATTCATACACTGTGAACAACATACAGCAGCTGACAGGTATGTGATAACTACAATCGAAAAACACTTTCGCATAACAATGCAAAATCGCATTTCACTGAAATGTTTATTTCAAAAGGCACAGCAAACCTCACACCAATACAATGAATAGACTCTCAGGATATAAATAAATATATTGATGAAATTATTCTATTTTAGGCTCCTACATTCACAAGCAACACACATACTGCACTGGTATACACTTTAATATTCTGGACTTAAAACACATGCATAGGTTACTTCAATGCCAAAAGAGTTCCTTTTCTACCTCTCTACTACCCGCTTCTCACAGCAACATTTGCAGAGAAATCAATACCTTCATAACTTGGGGAAACTACTGAAGTAGGTTGATTCACATATTTCTGTGTTTTCAGAACAATCAATGCATTTCGCAATGTCTCTCATGTTTGTGGGGCCCTAATAACAAAATATTAAAGGGGTCCCTAGAAGTTGCCACACCTATCTATTGACATATAGTGTCTTATCAAGTAACTATATTTGGCTACCCATGTTACCTGCTCATTTGTAATATTTCTAGCAAGTTTGGGAGGTAATAGAGCCTAAATCTAAATTGGGGTCCCAGTAGTTATCCCTACACTGCCCAAAAGAGTGTTTCCTTTCCATTGACTTGTTGTAAAACTCTCAGAGTAGAAAACAGGTCGGTGGAAAAGACGTTCTCTTTAATACACCAGTTAATGTATTTGGACGGGCTAGTCAAGTTATATCTATAATATATAAATAGAAATAATAGGCAATTTAAGTTAATATTTTTATCCTGAAAGTTTAAGGGGGTTGAGGACACTGAAAGATCCCAGGTTCCATGAGCCTTCAGTTGTAGAAACTACCCTATTTTTAAGCTCATTAACAGGTAGAATTTGTGCATGAAAAAAACTAAAATGCTCATAATAAAATGTAATCTAAGCAGAAAACCATTTGTAGTTTTTACATTATCAGAGATTGGAAATCAGTATTAGTAATGAGATGATTGATTTTTAATACTAACATTTAAATACAATTGATAGTTCAAAGAGCCTTAACAGATATTATGGCAGAAAAATGGATGAAAAAAGTATTGCAGGGATGCCAAAGACCACACCGGTTTTTTCATCAAGTCGGATTTCATCGTAATACCACAAAGATGGAAATCCGAAACAATTACGGAACATCCGTAATGTTCGGCATCTCTGTATTGCTTACTATGTAGGAATATTATCATTCCAAGGTCAAAAGGACACATCTACACACCTGCTGAACAATGGAATTCCTTTGATTCTCACAAATGACGTGAGTGCACTTGCTGTTGTACACACTCTCGACTTCTCCTCCGTGTTTTACGATGACCTGCAAAATAGAATTTGATTCATTTCTCCCTACTCTAACATCATATTAATAGCAGAGGTTAGTAAAAACAAATCCTTGATATGTTGTAAATTGGATCAATTACATTGGGTTCAGATATAATGAATTGCTTAATCCATACATTCATGGTTGCATATTACTTTTATGAGGCAAATATATGAAGCACAAAAGAATGTTAGATAAATGTATTGGATAGATACATTTTGTGACATTCAGTGAATGCAAGTATAAAAACTTTTCAAATAGTTACCCTAGTCCACGACTCTATATCATGACTGGATGACTTATTGTAATCTTCAATGGCAAACACACAACCCAAAAGACACAAATCGGATGGAACTGAAAATAATGGCAAGACATTTTAAGGATTATTTTCACTAAAAAAGAAACAATGCAATTGAGGTAATTAAAAATTCACCATTTATTTCTTAAAATAATTTCAGTGGTATAGCTTTGAAATAAAGACAATTGTGGCAATGCTTTTGGCATGCACTTTATGTTGCCAAGGAAGAATTGCATAGAAAAACACTGTTTTAGGCTTAGCGGAAAACAATTTAAAAATTAACAAAACGAATTTTTAAAACAAAAAAACACACAAGTGATTATTCTTACAATTATTAGGTTAGTGTTAACTTAAAAATCTTTACTTTTTCCAAAATATTGTTAAACGTTTATCCAAGTTAAATAATTTATTAATTTTAAGTCTAATGGGAACCAGGCTATACAAGAATGTTATAAAAGATCATATTAATTGTAGCAAACTAAAGATATTTAGGCATGGTAAAATCAAAAAGATAATGACTTCCAAAAATTAATAAAAGATGAAAATAATCGCGAGGTTGCCATAATCCTAATAAAGTGGGGTTTATCTGATTAAATCTGATTTAAATCAAATAAATCCGATTTTTATGATTTTTTTAAAAAACATCATGATTTTTTTCATACCCTGGTTTTCGCAAAACATGTGTTTCTTCACTTCACTTCCAACCCACTCAAGTACTTTTTTATATCAAATTAGAATTTACCATCAAAATATTCAACATTATTTGATCTAGAATGTAAATATTCCCATTAAAGGACTCAAAACCTATCCATCCCTGATTCAAACATGCTTTTTCGACTGCATACTGAAGTTGTGCTGTTGGCAATTAGTAGACAAAAATCTACTAACAATTGGTTGAAAATTTTAGCTGGAAGTACCTGGATATTTTCATTTTCTTACTACCTTATGTTTCTTTCATAAGGCAATGTATGAGTCAAAATTCCTGAAAAATCGAATAAAATCAAGTAGCATGGCTTTGAAATCACATGGCCTTTGAAATCACGTGCAAAGTCTGCACTCATGCACATTCTGAATAACCTCAATGTCAAATAATTTTTCAGTGATGGGAAACTGTCCTGGGCATCATCTTGTGAAATGTCCAGAGAATAATTTTAGTTTTTATTATTTTTACTTTAAAACAGGCTATGAAAAAAATTATGATTTTTTTTAATCAAAAACATCGGATTTATTTTATTTAAATCAGATTTTTTTATTTAATCGGATTTTTATTACTTTAATTAATTCCTTGCCCCTACAAGTTTAAATTTGTTGGAAATAAGACATGCAAATTACAGTATAGTTTCTAGATAGTTTTAATTTATTTAAACATTAATATTTTTATTTTTAAATATGTATGTTAACATTAATGTATTAAGAAATATAGTCAGGTAAATTTTTGAAAGATTAAAACACGACATAGGAATTAGCAAAGTAAATCACATGATACAATAAATAGACAGTGCCCAAATGTCAAAATGAGCAATGCTTTTCCATCTGGTTCTCACGCAGTTTAGATTACTTTGAGTTTAATGTGATATGAATTTTTTGGACCCAGATAGATAAGATTGTCGGATCCCACAAACACCATATTATGAATTTTTTATTTTGATACAAAATAATTAATTGATTCAAGATTTGCATGAGAAAAAATCATGTCACCAATCAAAAATAAAATAAAAGGAATTTGCACCTTGAAAAAATTCCTACTTCTCATTAATTTTTAACACTCTCATTAGTCTTGCAAAAATAACTTATTGGCGAAAAAATTGTTATTTTTTTAAGTTCAGTAAAAAATGAGACATAAAAATACATAAATTTGAAATCAAATAAGTCTAATTTTCAAATTCTTTGAGCATTGACAAGTAGTCTGGTAGAGCATTGACACATACCAGGGTTGCTATATTTTTAAAGGCGCGTACATTCTCGCTCTCTTGGCGATTCACTACAGAGTATCCCCCAGTGACAGAGGGTACGATACATATATTCGAAGCACACAAAAAAGGTTTATATATAAAACAAAAAATGAAGCTTTTCTCTATGAACAGCATAGAACAAGTGTAATAGCATCCTCCAGATAATGCCAATCAGTAGAATTTTGAGCTTGCAATAAAAAATTTATTAATTCCAATAGCTTTCTGCTTCAACCCATAATCTTTTCTCAACACACTCAATTATCACATGAGTGAATTAACTTTTACATTCCAAATTTCAATTCCATAAATATTAAATAGTTATTCTAGCAGGGTAAAGAATTCTAAGGGATCAATGCAATAAAATTTCCCAATAAATTGAAATAAAAATTAACCAATACATTACACAAAACAAAATGAAACTATTAAAATTGTCAATTATAAAGATTTATGTGCAAAATTGGAATGCTCAGCGATACTGAAGAAAATATTTTCGTTGTAAGTGTCTTTATATTTTTTATGAAGACTACAATACTAAATAAATAACTAGAACATCTTAAAAAAGAAAGCAAGTGCCCACAATTTTAATAATTTGAGTGAATATATTTCAAGCATCTTCACTCAATACATGGTAAATGGTTTAAAATTGGCCAAGTGTGATTTATAGTATGGTATATTTACGTGCTTCGTTAACAGTGAATATATTCAATCATAATTCAACTCCATTCATTGTAAGATAAACCAATTTTTTTATTTCCATCCTTTACATTAATTCATAAGCGCGCACTCTTCTCTCCGTACTTTCTTGCAACCCCACTACACATACCAGGGTTGCTATATTTTTAAAGGCGCGTACATTCTCGCTCTCTTGGCGATTCACTACAGAGTATCCCCCAGTGACAGAGGGTACGATGGAACGAACAATATAACTTAAATATATATATATATAAATATAAGGTAACACATGTAATTTGACATACATAAAATAGAAAGAAATATGATGTAAATTAACAGTTAAATATAGTCAGTATATCTCTGTGGAAAATGTACACGACGACCAGTTCGTGTCGTGGTTGTTGGTTTCTTAATAGTTTTTTTGGAAACAGATGGTTTTGCAAGAGATATTGACTTTGTAGGAAGTGTCTCTGTAACAGTGGATTGATGTTTGATAGGAACTTTATCCTCTCCAAGAAGAAAAGCGGGTTTAACTCGATCCAAAGAGACAGTCGATTTCTTTCCTTTCAGTTCAATGGTAATTGTTTTATTGGTTCTATTTATTACCTTGTGAGGACCGGTGTAAGGCTGACTCAAGGGTGGTTTGTTTGAATCAACTCGTAAGAAAATGTGCGTGCATGCTGTGAGAGATGGATGCACAAAAACTGGACTTTCACCATGTCGTGAAGTAGCAATGGGATTAAGAGTCCGCATCCGCTCTTTGAGTTGAGTCACAAAGGAGGTATCAACGATTTGTTTGTGGTCTGGGATTTCTAACATGTCTGCAGGCAATGTTAATGTTTTGCCATAGACAAGTTCAGCACAAGTTGCTTTGATATCTTCCTTAACCGCGGTACGGATACCTAAAAGTACGATGGGAATGATATCAGTCCATCTATCGTTTTCATGTGCTTTGATAGATGCTTTAAGATGTCTATGAAAACGTTCGATGAGGCCGTTTGCAATTGGGTGGTATGTAGTCGTTTTTATTCTATTTGTGCCTAACATGTTTGCAAATTCTTGATACAAATTTGATCTCATTTGAGATCCTTGATCTGTGGTTATAAATAATGGGCATCCAAAGCGACTAATCCAAGTGGTGAATATTGCTTTGCAAATGGTAGTAGTTGTCGTATCAGGTATGGGTATGGCCTCAGGCCATCTGGTATATCTGTCGATGAGTGTCAGAAGATAGACGTGACCATCAGATGGGGTAAAGGACCTACAATGTCTAAGTGAATTTGCGAGAAACGTGCATCAGGAAGTGCGAAAGTTCCTAGTGGTGCTTTCGTGTGGCGTTGGACTTTTGATCTCTGACAGGGTTCGCAGGAGCGTACCCAGCACTTGATTTGACGTTTCATATTGGGCCACACATATCGGGAGGATATCAGCTTTGTGGTAGCTGCAATTCCTGGATGAGAAATATTGTGTAGATGCTCAAATATGAGCTTTCGAAAGCATTCAGGTACGAAAGGTCGAGGTGAACTAGTTGATGTATCACAAAGTAAATCACAGTCAGATGAATGGCATGGTTTATATTCCAAAGTCAGAGATGAGTCATTGTTTTGAAGATACTTCTGTACCTCTGAATCACTTTTCTGCTTTTCTGCAAAATCTTTAAAATTCAAATTTGGAGATTTTGTAATAGAATCAATTTCGATTCTTGAAAGTGCATCTGCGACAGAATTTTTAGAACCTTGCACATGCCTGATGTCTGTGGAATATTGTGAAATTAAGTCTAAATGGCGTAATTGCCGAGGTGAACATTTATCAGATTTTTGCTTAAAGGCGTAAATTAATGGTTTTTGGTCTGTGTAAATTTGAAAACTTCTGCCTTCTAGCATGTGTTTAAATTTCTTTATTGCGGAATAAATTGCAAATAGTTCACGGTCATATGTTGACCACTTTTGTTGACTTCTGTTCAGTTTCATAGAGAAAAATGCAATGGGTTCCCACTGATTGTGAGAAAGTTGCTGCAAAGTGCCTCCGACGGCAAAGTCTGAAGCGTCTACCCAAACGCTAAGTTGTGCCCCGGGAATAGGGTGTCTTAAAAGAGTTGTCAGAGCAATAGCTTGTTTGGCAGCATTGAAGGATTGTTCAGCATTCTCGTTCCATTTTATTTGTTCGGAAGAATTTCGAACACTAGAGCGAGATTTCTTTTTGTTTTTGTGTCCTTCTAAAAATTGTACTAAAGGGGCAAGTATGTGAGCAGCTTTAGGTATGAAAATTCTATAAAAGTTATACATGCCTAAGAATCTACGGAGCTGAGTTAAAGTTGTGGGTTGGGGAAATTCCATTATGCATCGGACTCTATCGGGAAGAGGTTCTATTCCCTTTTCGGAAAGTTTAAATCCCAAAAACTCTATACTAGGTCTACCGAAAGTACATTTTGAAACATTGATACAAAGACCGTACTCCTGAAATTTTGAAAATAAAGCTTCAAGTTGTTCTAAGTGTTCTTTATCATCTTTTGATGCAATCAATATGTCGTCGACAAAAGCATAAACACCGGTTAAATCGCGAGTAACTTCATCAATAAATCTTTGGAAAGTTGCAGAGGCATTACACAATCCAAATTGCATTCTCGTACTTTCGAATAATCCAAACGGGCTACATATTGCTGTTTTGTGAATATCGTCAGGGTGTATTGGAATTTGATGATAAGCTTTAATAAGGTCGACATGGCTAAAAATTTTGGAACCGTGCAATTCTGAAGTAAAATCAGCAATGTGTGGGATTGGGTATTTTTCTTTAACAGTTTGTGCATTTAATGCCCTATAATCGCCCACAGGCCTCCATTCCAATGTTCCTTTTTTAGGAACCATATGAAGTGGTGATGCATAATTGCTCTTTGAAGGTCGTAAATGACCAAGCATCATCATATTTTGGAATTGTTTTGGCGATTTTCAAGCGATTTGGTGCATATCTTCTAGGTTTTGCAACAACAGGTGAACCTACAGTTGTGATGTAATGGACAGTATTATGCTTAACCGGTTGATTAGGATCCGGCAATTTAGAAATCGATGGAAATTTATTTAAAAGGTTGTGATAAACAGAATCTCCAGTTATTGTTTTTACTGAATGAATAACAGCATTTTTCATTTGGCCAATTGTCTGAAATTTTGTTTTTAAATCTCTTATACATTTATTTCGGAGATCGGGTACCAATTCAAAATAATGGAGGAAATCTGCTCCGAGAATTGGTGTGTTTACATTTGCAATTAAAAATGTCCAAGTAAAAATTCTCCGTAATTTAAAGTTTAAAGAAAGGGTTTTTTGTCCATATACTTTAATAATTGAAGAGTTAGCAGCGGAAAGTGTCTGTTGACAAGAATTTCGTTTTTGAAAATTATTTGCAGGAAGCAAAGATACGTCGCTACCCGTATCGACCAGGAAGGATACGTTAGTTGTCTGGTCTCGAATGAACAGGCGACGCGAGATTTGTGGCAAAGAATAGGTCGCCTCTATTCTTCGCGATTCTCGTTTCCCTGATAAAAACAGGGTTGGACACATTTGTCGGCCCTACATTTATCACCAAAACGACGGTGATACCAACAAACCGATGAACGCCTGGAATTACTCCTAGTTCTGTTTCTGTTTCCTCGGTACGGGGAGCGACCTCGCGAAAACGAAAGTTGATCGATTCTTTTGTTCAATTTCTCAATTTCACGGAAGAATTTTTCCTCATTTGAATGACGCTCTTCACGTGAAACAGCACAATTCTCCATTGGAGAAGGAGTAACTTCCAGAATGCGATCAGAAATTTCAGCAGCCTTATCTAATTTTAGGTCAGTAACGGCGGCTAATATAGACTGAACAGAAGTCGGCAAACGTTGTAAGAATAGTTCCAACATTAAATTTTCTGGGACGTTATGAGATTCAGCGCGACGTTTCATATTTCGCAACAACTCGGAGGGTTTCCTAGATCCTAATTCCTCTCCTGACAAAAGTTGTCTGATTTCCTGTTGCGAAGATTCGCCGGAACGAGCTATCAGTTCTGTTTTCAATTTAGTGTACGGATCAACAGAGTCGGGTTTTACAAGTACATCACGAATAAGTGAGGCAATTTCAGGTGGTATATGAGAAACAATATAATTATATTTTGTCATAGACTCTGTAATAGGTTTAGGAGCCGCCAAAGCGAAAGTACTTTCGCACATGATAAACCATAAGGCGGGATCCGATCTATTAAAAACAGGAATTTGAACTGCACTGACCTCAGACATAGTGCAAGGGAATATTCAAGATATCCAAATTGCAAGTAAAAACAAAACAGAAAAGTAACCCAGAGATAAAAAAGTTCGATCTTACCCCGTTCGCCTTTCTTCTAATAGCCGGCGTGTCTTAATCCGAGAGATATTCCGTTATTGTGTAACGCGTATCTAATCCTCGGCGCTAGAGAAAGTTGAAAATGAGCTGTCCAAACGAAACTACTTCACAAATCTATGTAGCTCTCACGCATTGAAATTCTTCATAAGAATCACTGTATATTCTCACCGGGTCACCATTATGGTATATTTACGTGCTTCGTTAACAGTGAATATATTCAATCATAATTCAACTCCATTCATTGTAAGATAAACCAATTTTTTTATTTCCATCCTTTACATTAATTCATAAGCGTGCACTCTTCTCTCCGTACTTTCTTGCAACCCCACTACACATACCAGGGTTGCTATATTTTTAAAGGCGCGTACATTCTCGCTCTCTTGGCGATTCACTACAATAGTCACAGAATGTTTAAAACGAAACCAATACTTGTAAGTGACACCTATTGGTCAATAGCTCGAGATGAAAATATTTTTCTGGTAATTATGATCCCAATCAGCAAATACTGTTATTTAGTGTCTTCAAAGGGATGATTTTCAATACAATTTTGGAGTGAACTCGGTACAAGCAAAGTCCTTAACTTATTTGAATAAAATAACATGCACCTTGTTCATTCTCAATATTATTAAACATAGAAAGAAAAATGAAATTTAAAATTTTGATTTAAATCAATGAATTTTTTTAATAAAAATCACTTGATTTAAATTAGAATACTATTTTCAAAAAATGTTTTTGTTAAAATTATTTGTTCTAGTGAAACATCTAACGAATTACATACTATCTTTTTCTTTTCTACTTCTAAACAGATTCAGATAAATTATAAGTTGAAGTCAATGCTACTAAAAGATTGGTTGGTTTGGGGTTTTATAGCACACAAACTTGGTTTAGCCAAGCTGAGCCAAACACAAGACAGACAATGTCAAGTAATTGTGAAAAGAAAGGATGGAGAGGAAAAAGATCAAGAACACAAGGTACTATAGTGATCTATTTTTTTCCCAAGCAGCTTACTATCTCTAGTAAACATGGATGATGCCCTCCCTGTATGCTTACTCCACAAAAACACTAGTGTATTTAGGTTTACTGAAAATCCTCTCATATATATGAGAGGTTGGTTGTTTTGCAATTTTATGGCATAAGGGCCATATTTGCCCAAGTGGCACCAAACACAAGGGGAAAAGAAGGATTGGGAAATAAAATAATGGGACGAAAGCAGATAAAGATCGCTTGGGTATGCAGGGAGTGCGACATACATGCTTACTGCAGACCCCATGGGAAAAGAATAGATCACTAGGGTACCTCAGGTTCGTGAACCTAAGATATGTGCCCCTGAGGGGGTTATGTAAAGGTGTTTTTCTGAATCCTAATTCTTGTTTTTCTTGCTACTAAACAGAATGGAGCCTAATCTACATATGCATCAAAACTCCCCCCACACTAGTCTTTTGTAATAGCAAAAATGAGTCCCTAAGTAATATATCACCACCAAGCAACAGCAGAGTGCATCCATATAGTAACCCTTACAAATCATGCAGTGCACCATCTTTACTGGTTTAACAGAAACACACAAAGCCAATCTATAACTTGACCATAGAAGAAAGACAAACCATTGAGTTTGGGGTCATGGCCATAGAAGACCACCTGGGACACAGGAGGAACTAACACTCTCTCTGGCAATTGGTTTTGAGGATGCAAGACTGCAACACCATCGGCACTTGGTCTCCGAGGAACATTTTGGGCAGGTTGCTGCAAATAGAAAGTGTTTATTCCATTAGCAAAGATGAAACTGAATTTATCAGTCTGACAGAAAATTGACTTCTTTGGATGAAACAATGTATTAAATCTTAAAATGAAACCTAATTTGGGATTTAAACTTTTTTTATTTATTTATTCATGCTTTTATTCTTTCAACACATCCATTACGAAAAAATTTTAGAGTTCCATATTGAGATTTCTATAGAGCAATAAAATTTCATTTCTATAGAAAAAAATAGAAAACAAGCTAATTCTATAGAAATGTATTTCTACAGAATTCTATAGAGAAGTTCTATAAAAAAGTAAAGTCGTGAAACAAAAGAAATGAGCTTCTATAGAATTCTAGGTTTCTTTAAACATTCTATAGAGATTTCTATTAGAGGTTACTTTATAGAGACAGGCCATAATTCTATAGGATTCTATAGACCACATCCTACAGAAATTTTTATAGAATTCTATAGAAATTTTGCGTAAGGGCTCCAGTTACATGACAATGAAAAAAGACCAAAAGTACCAAACATGCAACTGAAACATTTAAAAAAAAAGACAATATAAATCACATCACATAAACAGAAAACAAAAATTACATATGACAATATTGACGCATAAAAGAAAAAAACATGATTAAAACCAGAGAAAAAAGTGAAAAACTCAGTTTTCACACTTTAAATTGAATTGATATATTGCAATATTTACACTACAAATGTTGAAGTTATAATTTGGCTTAAGTTAATAATTGCTGAATGCTAAATTCAAAAATAACATATGTTTAGTAGCGTAAGATTTAGGACCTTGCATTTGACTTTTTATGTGCCAATCGAGCTTTTTGTGTGCTCGGTTTTCAAAATACCATGATTTGTTTATCTATAAATAAATTAATATACATTCCCTGCTCTTGATTTAGAATTTGTTTACATGGAACATTTCAACAGTCGATCTCACTTTTCATGAAATGGTTTGTCACCCAATTTCATGATTTTTCATTATGATTTTTTCTAGACAGTATTTAGAAAAAGTAATTATGCTGTCCCCTCCAACAAAATATCTCGAGTAATTATTTGCAATATTCAACAAATAGCTGCTTATATGAAATTTAGTTATTTTCTCCTCCGGAATGAGCTATATAAAACAGTTATTAAAGTCTGGGTCATTTATTTATAGTATGCAAAGTATTAAAGCATATTTGCATTACAATTACCACTCATTCCAATGACACAGGGTTTACATCAACAAATGATATCAAAAGATATTAATGCCAAGTTCTTTCAGGCAATGTTTATTTATTGCATTAATTTATAGTAAATGCTATAGCAATGTGATCCTACGATAGAATATCAACAATGATTCTCAAATCCAACACCAATTGTTATGTTAATCCAACATTTGCTTATATGCAACAGATTTGGGAAAACGTATTGAGACTAATTCAGTAGAATGCGATGCAGTTATGCGTTCAGAGTTTATGTGGTATTTTAAACAATTATGCGTATTATGTCAACCATGAGTGTATATAGTATCAAAAATAAAGTAACTGAACACGGTTTTACGAATTTATAATTAAAATTCCAATTTACAGACATCTATTAAGCAGAAGCAAGATTTTGAAAGAGAAAACCACTAACAATATCAGTTTTTAACCTACTTTTTATGTTTTTTCTATTACAAATATCTTCATGAATATTGCATCTTCGCACATTTTGAGAGAAATTTAAAATTTTAGAGTGTATGAAATGCAGCCAGACTGGCAGAGCAATCCAAATAGTACTTACAGTCATCACTTGAGAAGTCCTGATGAGAGGCTGGTTGCATTCTCCCTCTGTCGACCGTCCAGTCGTTTGCAGACGGGTATTCAACAAATTAGCAAGAGCAGTTTTGGTTTTGGGAGTCACTTGGGCTGCTGGTTGAGCCCCATGCCCCACAGATCCAGGGGAGGTCTGGGCTAAAATGCTGGGTGCATTCTGAGGTTGATACTGAGCAGGAACTGCCAAAGTTTGATTCTGGGGTGATGGTATGGCCATGCGAGGTGAAGTCTGGTTCATGGGATCCGATTGGGGGGAAAACTGCGACTGAGAGGGTGGTCGCTGACCAGATACTTGTTGTTGCTGCTGCAACATCTGTTGTCTGCGCAACTCAAGTTGTTTTAATTGTTGCCATTGCAAAGATTGCTGAGCAGGTTGGTTCGGATCTCTCTGTTGTTGAATCAGCTGCTGCTGATTCTGCTGCCATACAACTTGCTGAGTTCCAGCTGGGACGGCAGGGTCTCGGTTTTCGGCAGACGCAGCCGGTCTTTGCGTCCATATCACCTGCTGCTGCTGCTGCTGTTGACCTTGCACTGGCTGGGGACTGGGGGTCAACTCCTCCTTGGGCGAAGGCTGCTGGACATGCTGCCACTGGGGAGAAGGAGGTGGATTGACGCCAGGAGAGCGCCTCAAGAATTGAGTTTGCTGAGCCGGGGCTTGTTGCCAGGGAGCTCGTGGAGACGGCTGCTGCTGTGGCCGCGTTTGCGGGTTGTACTGCAGCCGTGGCTGACCCTGCAACTGCTGTCGGTCGAAAGGATACTGGGGAGGAGGTTTCATCATGACAGGTGGCTGAGTGGTCAAGATCTGCTGGACACCACCCTGCTGGGGGGGATGCTGCTGTTGCTGCACATTCTGCTGCAATTGCTGCTGTTGGAGTTGCCTCTGGCGCAACTGCTGCAAAGCCAGCTGCTGCTGCTGCTGCAGTTGCCTTTGCTGCAACAGCTGTTGCTGATGAAGACTCTGAACAGGTGGCTGGCCATGCATGGGAGGCTGGTTTGGAGGTTGAACGCCTGCTGGGAATTGTTTCTGTACAGCACGCAAGGCAGGAGACAACTGGTGTGTGAAGCGCTGCTGCTGCTGCAATTGAGGTGTCTGCGGAGCTTGTTGCTGAGGGATCTGAGAGGGCTGCTGTTGCAGTTGAATCTGTTTTGCAACAATTTGGGCCTGCACTTGAGATTGTTGTTGGAGTCGGGGTAAATGCCCTTGAGAAATAAGTTGTGCAGCGGATGCTGAAGGCTGTTGCAGCCGAGCCTGTTGAAGGGCTGTGTGTCGCAGCTGAATTTGCTGCAGCTGTGTTTGTAATTGATTCTGTTGTAAAAGAGTTTGTGATAATGTGGACTTCTGGAGTTGAGCTTGCTGCAGCTGGGAAAGCTGTTGCAACTGCGCTTGTGGCAGAGGCGATTGCAAGCGAGGAGTCTGCGAAGCATTCTGAGTAAGTTGGGTTTGTATGTTTTGAGGGGACTGCAATGCCTGGCGCACTGCTTGCCCAGAACTCAATTGCAGCTGAGGCTGCTGGGAAGATGCCGAGATCTGACTGTTCTGCAAATTACTCTGTTGAGTATTATTTGCTTGATTTGTTTGAGAAGGAGAATTTGTGGCTTGGGTTATCGATTGCTGCAACTGAGCTTGCTGTTGACGAAGAGCTTGCAACCTAGCTTGCTGTAAAACATGCAAGTGTACTTGCTGTACCGAAGCCTGTGGTAACTGAATTTGCTGATTTCCAGACTGTGCCGAAGTCTGTTGCAAAGAAGCTATTCCTTGCTGCAACTGTGCTTGCGAGGAAACTTGTTTTAATAACACTTGCTGGGTAGATGACTGCTGCAATTGAACTTGCTGAGCTCGTTGAAGCTGGACCTTTTGGAGCTGGGCCTGAGAGGACAACTGCATCTGTATGGGAGAAGCTTGTCTAAGAGGACTAGGGGTCGTAGGTGGGTTCTGATTTGCATCGGATACTGGGATCTGCTGAGAAAGTTGCAAATGGAGGTGACTCTGCGGTAAGTCTGATTGCTGTGGTGAGGACTGAGGTAGCTGCTGCAACTGGCTCTGATTGGCTGAAGTTTGAGGCAGCTGACTCAGTGGAGAGGGCACTTGAGAGGGTGCTTGTTTAGCTGGTATTTGCTTAAGATTCTGTTGCAGAGCAGCATTTTGCAATTGAGACTGGGAATTTCCATCTTGTGGAGACTGTGAAGTGGCTTGCTGAGTCTGGTCTGTTTGTGAAAGTTGAGATGCAGGGTGCATCTGACTTTGTTGAGGGGACATTTGCTGCATCTGGGTTTGCATTTGTAATTGGGATGAGATCTGCTGAGAAGGCACTTGCTGTAGTTGAGCTTGCTGTGAAGGCACTTGTTGTAGTTGAGCCTGTGCATGGGGGGCAGGTGAGCCTTGAATGTGCTGCACTGGCGAACCCTGCTGCAGTTGCACGTGCTGCCCAGAAGGAGACCCCTGCAACTGCATCGATGGATGAGCAGGGGAACCTTGCTGCAACTGTGCAGGGGAGCCTTGAGAGAGCTGAGCAGGTGACCCTTGCTGCAACTGAGCAGGAGATCCTTGCTGCATTCGTAGTTGCTGGGACACTTGCTGCAGTTGTTGGGCTGGAGAACCTTGGGATAATGATGTAGTATTCCCATGCTGCAACTGCTGCACTGAACTACCTTGGGGCAACTGCTGAAGTGAAGCTCCTTGCTGCAATTGCAGTTGTTGGAGGGGGTGAAGAGATGATCCTTGCTGGAGTTGCTGTGTCTGTGAACCTTGCAATTGCAACCTCTGCACAGCAGAGCCCTGTTGCAACTGTAAACGCTGCTGCAATTGTTGGACAGACAGTTGCTGCAGTTGTAATCGATGCACTGAATTCTGCTGTTGAATTTGTTGTGTAGATCCTTGAAGTTGTGCCGGTTTGGTCACGGATTGAATTTGACCTTGCTGAACTGTAAATTGAGACACAGAGTGGGGTAACTGAGACGTCTGAACGTTAGATGATAGCTCTACCTTGGGTGTTACTTGTGATTGAATTGACTGCTGAAGCCCAGCTTTTTGCAATTGAAGTTGGTGGATCTGTTGCTGTAGTTGCAACTGATGTCCAGCAGTTCGTTGAAGCTGCGAGTGCTGCAAAAGATTTTGTTGCAAGTGGGGATTTTCAAATCCAGACTGCTGCTGGACTTTTTCCAGAGCACCTTTTTCCAACGTCTGCTGTATTCTAGCTTTCTCTATAGCCTGAAGATGAACTCTCTCCAAAGCAGCTTGCTTCAATTGAACTTTTATCAGCTCAGTTTGCTGCTTGTCGACTGCCGTCTGCTGGGCTTTCTCCAATGCAATTTGTTGCTGTAAAGGTGAAAGGGGTACAGGGAGCTGTGAGTGGAGAGATTGCTGAAGAGGGGTCTGAGGACGCTGAGCAGATAGCGGAGATTGTTGATGTTGTATCTGCACACCAGAAGACTGGGGCTGAGCTTGGGGCTGCTGTGGTGAATGCTGAAGAGACACATGCTGCAAAGGAGATTGCTGTAAAGGCGATTGTTGCTGCAAAGGAGATTGACGGGGTGATGCCTGCAGAATACTCTGCTGCTGAATGTGGAGAGGGGAAGGTGGCATATTTGGAGACTGGGTTAGAGCCCTTTGTTGATTTAATTGTGTCTGCTGCTGCTGTTGTTGCTGTTGTAAGTGCTGCAATTGTTGCTGCTTTAATAATTGCTGCAAATGATGCTTTTGCAGAGCCTGCTGTTGCAACTGTAGTTGTGTCAATGTTTGTTGTTGCTGCTGCTGTTGTTGTTGCTGCTGCTGCTGTCTCAAGTGAGCCTGTAATTGCAAATGCATTTGGGATTGAGGACCTTGACTGGTGGGTTGGGACTGTAAAAGCTGAGACTGTATGAGTGCTTGTTGGCCTTGCTGAGTGATAGTCTGTTGGAGAGGAAGCTGTTGGACATTAATCTGCTGAGATTGCTTCTGCAATAAGGTCGTCGATGATTGTTGTCTTTGCAAGTGAACCTGTGGATTTGGCTGTTGTTGCCCTTGCACTTGAATTGTTTGCTGTTGCTGCTGTAATTGTTGTTGTTGCAACTGCTGTTGCTGTTGTTGCAATTGTTGCTGCTGTTGTTGCAACTGCTGCTGCAATTGAGCATACTGGGCAGGAGGAAGACCTTGCCTGTTTCGCAATGCCTGTTGCTGTTGAAGGGCACGTAATCTCTGCATCTGCAACAACTGTTGCTGAAGATGCTGTTGTTGTGCAAAGGTCATTCTCTGCTGTGGCCACTGAGCCTTTTGCTGTTGAAGTACCTGAGATTGTGGTGACTGGAGTTGAGGTCTTTGTTGAAGAGGCTGTTGTTGTTGCTGCTGCTGTTGTTGTTGCTGCTGCTGCTGAGCTTGAATTTGTTGAAGAGCCTGATTCAGCTTCTGTTCCCCTTGCTGCAGCATTTGTTGGTGCTGCAAAGTTTGCTGGTATGTATTCAATGAAGATGGTGTTGTCTGAGGCCTAACAGCAACATTCATCTGCTGTGAAGATGGTAATGTAATTCTGTTGGCAGAAAAAGTCGTCTGTTCTGAAGAATATTGAGAAGAACTAGGTTCTGTTTTGATATTATCCACAGTGGGCAAGCTACCAAGAATATCATCTGCAATCTTGTTTTCTAAACTCGTGAGTTTTATATTTTGCGAGAAATTTTGAAGGAAGACTTGATCCGCCACTGCAGATGAAGTAGATGACGAAATGCTAGCATCGATGTTGATTTTATCAAGCGATATCATGGCTGACGTTAATGATGGAGAGCCTGGGGAAGGTACATCAGGCACTTCAGGTTCTGGAAGAATCAGAAGCCTCGGGTGGTAGAGATCTTCATCACAGAGATACCTGTTTCGGACAGAATCTGAAATCCAGTCAGGTGTGACAATTTTTTTGGCACAAGCAAGAGCCTTTTCATATTTTGCCTAGAAATAAAGGAAACAAGTTGGAATAAATTTATATTAAATAAATCTATATAAAATTAATTACTTTGTATTAGTAGTTTTTCAATCATAACTAATCAGACAAGGAAATGCATGTATATTTTTTACTCTAAACAAGTATGATCATTCCTAAAATAAATTCCTATGCCATGCAATAGTAAAAGTCAAACAATGAACCAAGTTGCTGTATCTATTCAACTGTATGCCATTCATATAGAAGTTTGCTACACATAAACATGCTTATATAATGTGCTTTTCAATAAAATTATATTATGTACAGCGTGCAAGTTCTTTCATTGGTAGTGTAGTCCTGAAATGCCATACTTGGAATTTAACACTAAAGAACAAAAAACAAAATACTAGAAAGAGTATGCATTTAGAAAAACTTAATTTTTACTCAGGACACCCACAATGAATCAGAAGTTTACTCACCCCTTCTGGTTTACCAACAACTAAGTGAGTACATTCTATTGTGAAATTCAAATTAAATGTTCCTCCAAAAAAAGTTGTCATTGCCCACATTTTCTTCTTGTCAGGAATGTCTATCTGTTAAAAGTAAAAAACATCAATACTCAATATTTGCTTGATAAAATCAATCAAATCACTGCATGACACTAAAAGTGGATAAAAATGGAAAATGATCAACAAATTAATAAGGAATGTAACTAGGTTTGTTTTTAGAAGTTAGTGAGAAAATGCACTCAGCAAAATTAAGTTTTATTGGGTAAATTTACACATAACTTGAACAAATTTTCAGGCGAATTCTAACAATCTCCAAGAACATGCCAAAAACTAATCAATCTAATTTAAACTATTAATTTTATGCGTTATTATATATTAAACAGAATTTGAATTCAATTACAGAAATTATAATATAATTATATTTACTAATTTGGGCATAAATTATGGGAAAATTTGGTTACTTTTTGCTCCTAAGCAAAAAATTTAAATAAAGGAAGGTTGTTTTCAGATGTAAGGACCAAAATTAAATTTTTTATAATATTTTTGACAGGGCTTGTATAATGTTTAGAATATTCCAATGAAGTTTAAAAAATTGTTGATTTTGCAGATAGATATATTTTATACCTGCGTTTAGGCATAAAGGTCATTCCCTTTGGACACCATTGGATACATTTAGTACAAGGATGTGCAAATATTTTATAGAAAGAGCCAAAAAAAAAGGAAATGCCAAGTAGAACATCTAACAACAAATATCACATTGGGTGAAACTTTAAGAACGTTAAAGGTAGTGTGTTAGTTTCAATTTACCTTGGTATCACCATGTTTAGAATTCATAAACTATGGAAAAGTGAATTGTGTGAGTTTTCTAAGAGCATTTAAGTTTTCCAGATAATTTTGTTGAAATTGCACTTATTGTACTGAATTTAATGCATATACTGCATGAAGATATTCTGCATAAAAAAACTGTTCATTCATTCTAAGAAAAAATCATGCCAAGTTATAAAAGTGTATCATATACCCATTTTTCGGGATGGAAAAGTAATTTCAAGTTCTCTCATGTCTCACTGATATTTATGAAAACATTTCTGTGCTGCACCATAAGAACTAATTTTCGTATTTGTGAGTTTGTTCTAATCTATTACTTCACATAATATACACAATTAGAATTCACATAATATACACAATTAGAATTGAAATAAAAGATTTCAATTTTCCATGAGTGTTAAGTGAAATTTTGCTTTTTCAGTTGGCTCTAGAAAAAATATTTCACTCGAGTTTCCAAGGAGGTACTAACATACCAAGTTTGTGGGTGCTGACTTCCCAAAAGTATATTGCAATCTGATCCTGATTACGAAAATATCACTCACATCAGAAACTACAAGATCATCAATTTGTTTCTAATTTTAAAGTACCTTGGAGATAATTTTCAAATGTAACATCCAGTTTAGTGTTATTTAGGAAATGTGTTTTAGTATTTCAACTACCAGCACAAGTAGCATATTTCAATAGGATCAGTTCTGAGAAAAAATTCAGGCTACAGTTGAATTTTGTTTTTAAAAGAAATTAAGCATTTTTAGTGAATTAACCAAAAAAGTTAACACTAATTAGGGTCCTTAATTTTTAAAATAAAACTGCACTTCTGAGTACCTCCATCATTCTCAAATGATCCATGAACCCGATGTCTTCTAAAACCCATTAGAGCTAAGTTCAAGTCAATTCGTATAAAATACCATGACATTTGGTAGTAGGGTAATACCATGGTACCAGGGCAACTGAAGAAATGTTATAAAACTGAGAATATTCCGAGCATTCTTGTTTAATTGTCCATGTTTGATTAGCTCACATCTAAAGATTATAAAAAATAAGGCATTTTTATTTAACGTAAAACTAATTAGTGATGCACTAAAACTTGTTGCAGCATTTACAATTGAGGAAAAAAATTTATTCTTTTAAGTGGCTGTGGTTTGCACACTTGACTGAAGAAGGTTAAATTGGCATTGTTATACAGGTTTCCCAATTTAATGCTCTATATAAGACTGGCAAAAATCCAAGTCTTTCAAGTATACAGTCAAAATCCTTTACCCGAGAAGTACAAAAACTGAGTCCATGGAAAAGTTGATTTTTGGCAGCAGAGAAGCCTGTTAAACTAAAACATAGTCAAGAAAATCATAAAAAATTTGTGAGAAACATTTCAAAACCGCTTGTGCTCTTATTGGTCCAAAATCATGTATTACATGCTAAAAAATAACTTGTTTACATTTAAAGTTTACTGCCTGAATTTTCACAATTTTGCTTTACCCAATATACCTGCATGCACAACAAACCAAAGGTGAAAAATTCTGCAAAATTACGAAGTAAACTTACATTTTTACATACTCAATACAAAAATATTTTAATGCTTCAATTTAATTTAATACATACTTTCCTAAAAAGTAATTTAATGACGCTAAACAGATTGCAGAACAAAATATTAGAAACTGTAATAACATAAAATTATGAAATTTCCACTCAAATCTATTAATATCCTCTTTCTTTAGCCTTAATTTATTTCAATAAAATTATCTAAAGGATACGGCAAGAGCTTTTGGCATTTTGCAGATATGATGACCCATCGGCTCTGAAAAGTAAAGACACATGAGAAATCGGTAATTTATCAACACAAATACAGAAGTTTCATGTCAAAAAAGCATCTGAACAGTCACTTGTTACTTATGTCCCTGGAATCTTAGTGAGACTAAGAAAAATGTGCTTTTGATTTGCATATAGTATACATATATGTAAGATATTATTTCCAAAATTTCAAAGAGCAACACTTTTAATAGCATTAAGATTTCCTACATCATAATTATGCTAATCATAAATTTTGTACAAATCTGATCTTAATTACCAGAATTATAAGAGGAAAACCATTTGCGATCTGTTGTAATACGTAGAAAAAGCACATAAAATAAAAGAAGAATATTTTAGCATATTTAATCTACAATTTAGCAGTCTGTTTTCACCTTCAAAGAAAATAGTTAATTTTTATATCAGAAAAAACATTTATCTTCGATTTCAAAGATCAGAGATTTGTTTTGTATGCATTTGTCAAAAAATGAATTTCAGTGTTAAAACTCATGTTTAGAGGGCATTTAGTCACATAAATTCAGGTTCGGGTAGGTAAGTACTTTATTAACGTCGCACCGGAGCAACACAATAGGCTATTGGTGACGATCCGGGATCAATCTCCAAGGGAAAGATTCGAGATCAACACCACATAATTTTGAACCACGGTCAGATGACGAGGCAACACTTGAGCTGGCACTCCACTTTCCAAACTTCCACACCATGCCAACATGGAGACATTTGAGGCCACGACGAATTTAACGTGCACCAGCACGTTACCCTTTGTATATAACGGTCTTTGGTTGGATTCGAACTCGCAACCCTCCGGTTGCTAATCCGTTGCTCTTCCAACTGGGCTACAGCAGTCCTCAGGTTAAGGAATCAGTAATGGGATTTTTCACTAAGAGATTCTCAATCAACTAAGAGATGTCTACAGGAAAGAACTGGAAGGTTTTATTGTGGAATAAAGCTGGTATCCCAGGTTTCCTTGCTCAGAGCTGTCGAAGCCCTTTCGACTTCTTACTGGACATGACAACATAGAGACATTTAAGCTACATCGGAGTAGCGAGATCATGTCCCCTTTGCGAAATGACTGGAGACCACCTCAAGGATTGACCTGACGATAGAATTGCAATACAGTAGATAGTGCTTTTAAGCCATGTTTTTCACCTTGGACCTCTATTGTCGATTGATGGCCGATAGGTCAGAGAATGTGATTTTCAGGAAAGTTTTCAGTTCTGCGTTATAAACTTTTTTATAAATATTTTAATCAAGATTAAGGGTACAAGGTAACTAATAACATAATTCGATCATTATCTAATAAAAATTTAAAATATTCTTCCACTACAGTAAGCTTTTTCCAATGCAGGTTTTATCTGGCACAAATATCTTAAGTAAATACTAACAGTAACACCAATATCATTTCTATCTAAATAAATACGCTTTTAAAGAAATATATTTCATTATAATCTCAATATTTCTAATATTAGAAAAAGTGAAAAATTGTCTGGACTGGCTGTTTTCGCTTCAAAAATTAGTACTCCATAAAAAATAGGTTATTTTTAAAAATTCATATAATTTTTTTAATTCAGGAGTAATAAAAAATAGCGACATTCTGTTTAGTGGGTACAATGGCTGTTCTAAAGAAATGCAGTAACTGGGAAAATACTCATTTGCATAAAGGATGAAAATTTTTTGTAAAAATTACCATTTTTTATTTCTAATAGTGGGTTACAAAGACAAGTTATTGAAATACCAAAAACAATACTGAAAGAACCCGAAACACTAAATATGGCCACACAAGATGTTTAATGTTTATTGGTCTTATTTCTTAAAATTATAGCAGTTTCAGTATGTAATTATCTGAAGTCGGTTCTGGTTATCGGCTCTTGTGATTTTTTATATTTTTTGTTAATCCTCACTTGCCAAAGTTCTTCCTTTTACAAGTTTAAAAAAGAAGTTAAAGATTTTTGTCAAAATTCCAGTTAATGTTACTGCAAGACACAACTTCTGTTTTTTTTACAAAGTCACTGAAAAAGGATAATGGGCCAGAAGGAATTGGAATGTGGTAAAACAGTTTGAAGTTTTAGGTCTTATGAGTATGGAGATCTTTTAGTAAAAAAGGGGACAGTAGAAGAGCAACTTGCTGACCATGGGCGACTGCACCGTTTCGTCACGATTTACTGTAATAATTTCTCTTGCTACTGCAGTTGAAAATCTCTATACCGAATAATAAAATATTAAAACAAATACGAATGTACTAAAATTATGTAACACCATATGCATGTCATTTTTAATGCATGAAAAGAAGTTTGTATCAAAACTAGTGAAATACATTGTATTAAATGATAATCAGTATGAACTACAACAATGCAAATAGTTTAAGTAATATGAAAAAAACTGGTTTAGTACTTACAGTTACGACAGGTTTCTCAAATAATTCCTGTGCTTCACTCACCCCAGGATTATCTGGGTTATCACAAATGACATGTGTCACCATGTCAGACAAGTAGCTGTTATGGGTTCCTCCACCTGACAGCAACATAACTTTGATCTAAGAAACGAAAAGAAATGTAAATTACAAACAAGTATTAATTTTCTATTTACAAAAGCACTTTCTGATTAATGTAGTTTCTTTTCAAGCAGTGATCACTTTTAGGTGAATACAGGGTACTCGTGTATGCTATCCTGTCATTAACTTATCAATGTTTGGAATGTTATTTAAACATGTATTTTTAAACTGAATGTTCTATTTCTTTCAAGAGATTTTACTTGGTTCATTCTTAACTGATCACATGAGAATGATCACTCAACAGTAGGCATGCTTCATTCAATTACATTCTTCATAAATGAATTTGTCACTACCAAAAGAGATAGCTTTGTGGTGTTTTACTGTGCTTAATATATTACAATATATTAGAAAAGGTATTTTGTAAGCATTTATGCAGGTCGCAAAACAGCTGGATCACCTGCAGTCTGTAAGTTATGCCATGAAATATTTAAAATCTGTCAATCAGAAAAGAGATTGGTTCTGGTCAAACAAGAATATTTAGTCTTAGAACAATCTAAGACGAAATGCAAAAAATTCTCATATTTTCACTACATTCTCATACATAAATCACATAATAAACACATTCTAATTCTCACATACATTAATCTTAAACATACATTTGTACTTGTAAAGGTAGGAGGTTGAATACTTTAGTGTGCGATTTCAAGGGTTGCCTTACTTTAAATATTTAAAAAAAATTTAATAATTATTCAATTACTTCTATGGGAGGATAAAGTAATAAAGTAAAAGAGCAAAGCTTTTATGTGGTAAAATTTTAAATCATAATTTTAACTACTTTATAAAATTCATGAAAATAAAAAAAATGTGAAATAAACTTTTGTGACCTAATGTATATATTTCACTGATGTATACGTGGCACAGAAATCAGTGTTATTTATATAATGAAGAATGTGAACAAATTAATATAAACAAAATAAATCAACCATTGCAGGATTCATTCAACAATTTTACCACAAAGATTAAATATGCTTAACTTGAGCCATGAGCTGTATAATATTGCTAGAACTGAACAGAACTCTCGCTGCTCTAATGAATTCTTCATGCAGTTGAATTATAGAAGTCAATGAGTAATCTCAAAGATAGAAATTTGCACACAGAAAAGAAAATCTGTGCCAACCTGAAAGTAGGTTTAGAGATAAAAAATAGAATTGCCTTTAAACAAGCGAATGAAATTCAATTGAAGTCGACGGTCAAGACCTAGTTGTGGTAACATGACTGAGGTGTGATCTTTCTACCATGCACTTTATTAGAAATTAGAAACCAGTAAAAGTAGATTTGAAAAATATAAATAAACTGCAGTTTTATATTTTTGACTAAATATTTTCCATTTTGATACAAGCATCGATATGTACATTTCATACGAATATAAAATGTGCATATCAATGCTTGTATTCAGTAAAAATGGATTTCAAAACCTGCATGAAATGTGAGTAACAACATGCTATCTAAATATTATGAATTAAAGAAACTTGTTCATGTTCTTATGTCACAAATAAGGAATAATGCCATAACTTTGAAAAAGAGTTTAAGTTTATTATGAACCCAAAACAAATACACAACCCCATCGGAATCACCGATGCATGAAGAAAAAAAAGAACTTTTAAAATTTACATAGATATATATTGCCATTCAGGAAGAAAGAAACTAACTAGAAACATAAACATAATAAATCTCCTTTACTGCACAAATAATATGGAATGCAATACTGATTGATCTACTAGTCCAATAATAAAGTCAGTTAAAGAATTCTTGTGATACGAACTGTTCTGAATAAGAACACAAATTCTGAAAACCAACAAAACTTTAATGCATGGGTCTGCTAATATGTGTAAAAAACAATATGCATTATGTCTCAGGTTTTTATCATTATTAAAATTTAAGAAATTTAAAGCTTGATTTAAATCATGATTTTTTTAAATACCAATCACTTGATAAAATCATAATTTAAATTATGATTTAAATTAAGTTGATTTAAATCAGCATACCCTGCAAAGATTGATTAATTTTTGTTGATATATGCACTTAAACGTGAGTATTTTAAATAAAAACAGCATTACTTTGTCAGCAATCTCTCCATCATCTAAAAGACAAAACTTCAAACCCTTGAAAAGGTCCGGAGGCACGGACACAAAGTCATCCATCTTTACATCTAAATTCTGAAATAAAATCATTTGAATAAAGTAAAAACTACAAGGATTTTTGAAATACGAAACATTAGAATACAAAAGCTATAGCCCTAGCAAAGCTTTTCAGCTACTTGGATTACAATCAATGGAAGATTAAACATTGCACTGAGAATAACTATGATGCTATTAAAGCATCACTGCTGGGTACTTCTTTACTATTGCAACTTTGGTGATATAGTTACATAAATAGGACACGATGAATCACCAAGTTTGGTTGCCAAACCAACCCCCATCGACTCCTGTCACTTGAATTTAGACTTACTAGCTCTTTCGAGATTAACATGTTCAGAAGTTCCAATTCACTTCCCCTTTTATGGATGTTGTGAAAAAGCATGTGAAATGTATTGACACAATTTAGTTGACTGACATGTGAGAAAGATGTCAGGAGAAAGAAATTGTCATGGCGTATGCAAAAATGGCCACAATATGTTGGTGATGAAAGCATTTGAAGATGCAAAGCGAATAGTTGCAAAAAAGTGTCCGTGATGCCTGCTTTTAGGGTTCCAGAATACCATTAGTAACAGCATAGAGTTTCATTTATTGTTTAGTAGAAGTGCTCACTTCCATTAGATGACAGGCAGCTAAATATCTGTGAAAATACCACTAGACTGGAATAATTATACAACGGAGGAGTGTTAGTAATTTGTTGTAAATACGTGGACAATACATATAACATGCATAATTCCTCAACTGTATCGTCAAAGCGATGTCGCTAAGGCCGTTATAACAAGAACGTACCCAATTTTACTCAACAGAATTTGCAAATACAGCCAATTAATATAGGTCCTTTAACCTTTGAAGGTCATGCAACTTGTCAGGTTATGCAACCTCTTCCATACCACTTGCAGTTTTTCTTATACTCTTTCCTAAATTTCTTTAGCAAATAACTGGCTAAGTAGGATGCAGAGCAAAAGCAATGCTACACTACTCGCAAATCTCATGATGTTTAGAGGATTAATGACTGCCCCAAGCAGCAGTTTACTGTACAACATTGTTTACTTGAAGGCTATTCTTATCAGGAATAACAGGTTTATTTTGAGGTAGTCTACTTAAATACGTTAGTTCTAAGAGAAAAGGGTCTCTATTTACAGAAACTTTTCACATTTAAACTTTACTTTTTCTTTACACTTTATTATGTATTACTTTTTCAATTGTATATCAATAAATTTCTGGTTTTCACAAACATAAGAGAACTTGTATTTTCCCTTTTATAACACATGAATGTATCGTCTTGCACAATGAATTTTATAGTTGTAAAAAACTTGAACATTTTTTAATTCATAAAATAAAAACATTTATTAAGGTTTTATCACAATATTAAAAATTATTCCATCATGTGCGTATTTTTAACGTTTTGCCCCATCAACTTGAAGCTTCACACATTAAATACAAAACATGGAATTTAATGACTAGTTGAGCTCCAATGAAAAGGAAGGTGACCTTGGAGAAGTCAATTTCTATAAAGGTGGTAAGGATTGGCAGGAAAAAGATTGGATATGCATTATCATGTCAGTTCATTTTGTGTGTCTTCTTGTTTCTGATAATTTTTAGGCACAGCCTTGATTTTAAAACTTTTAGTAGCATCACTTGGCATGTTTTGTAGTGAGTTGTGATAGGCAAAGGCAACCCTGCATTATTAGAAAATGGCAACCTTGTGATCATTTGAATCTTTTATTAATTTTTGTAAATCATTATCTTTTTTATTTTAAACCATTCCTAAATAACTCTTAGCTTGCTAGAATTGATGAGATCTTCTATAACATTCATATTATATAGCTTGGTTCCATTAGACTTAAAACTAATAAATTATTCAGTTTGGGCAAAATTCTATAACAATATTTTTTTAAAAGTAACATTTTTTCATTAAAGAAAAAAATACCAAATAATTGTAAGAATATTCAGTTGTGTGTATTTTTGTTTTCAAAATTCTGTGTTAATTTTAATTACATTCCACTAAAGGTACAGCTGCAGTCTCTGCCGCGTGTGGTGGCAACGACTCTTGGCGTAGTTATAAGCGACTCATGCCGGGTGATGGTAACCCATTTTTTTCTCGTATTTTCTCCTGGTTAGGGTTAACCTGTTTTTATGCAACCTTGCCGGCGTCCAGTTCTGTCCAGCATTGGTTGTTCTTTTTAGTTTGGACACGGTGGAGAGCGGGTCTTTTTTTTGCAGTGTTTTTCTAGTCAAAATGTTGTTTAATTCAGATTTACATAATTCATCCGTACGTATTCACTGTTGGAAATTCGAGAAAAAATGGGTTACCCTCACCGGCATGAGTCGCTTATAACTACGCCAAAAGTCCATATATTTAATCAATATTTGCAGTGTTTTTCTAGTCAAAATGTTGTTTAATTCAGATTTACATAATTCATCCGTACGTATGCAGTATATATTCAATGTTGGAAGATTTCCCTGGCGACATAAAAAGTGTGCCAAACACGGCGCCAAAAAAAACGCGTTGCCACCGCGCGCGGCAGAGACTGCAGCTGTACCCCACTAAATCTAAAACGGTGTTTTTTCTAAGAAATTCTTCCTTGGTGACAAAAAAAGCATGCCCCAAAACATGCCAAAAGCATTGCCCCAAGTCTTCATATCAAAGTAATACCAATTTTTATAACGACTCGTTAAAAAATCTTGAACTTTACACAATCCTGGACAGTCCCAAACAAAATTACGTATCCAGGACTCATGGGCTCAATTCTGAGTGCTAAGTAACCCTATGTAGCATAGTAAATCTTAGAACAAACTATGAATGTGGAAGCAGTTACTTTGACTCAAGTGTTTGATATTATCCTTCCTATCAGTCAGCGAAAATCACAATTACAGTATTTTGATTAGCATAGAAGAGAAGAAATTACACCAAGCTAACAACTGAATATCGAAACTTGCATCCACCCAGCGGAGTCATGGATTCCGTCATCTTTCAGAAGTCTTTTCCACAAACAAAACGGAGTTATCTTGAATATTTTTATGTACTAATTAATTAGCAATACAAATACCAATATAGGCAAAGTACTCGAAGTTTCAAGCAAAGGTTAATAACTTTCTTTTCACAAGTTGTGATAAAATCTGGAAATGGAAGGCATTGATTTTGTAAAAGTTACTCAATGAAATCGGAAAGTCAAGCAATCGAAGCTATTAAAAACCTCAAAATACTAGATACAAAATGTAAATCCTTCAATCATAAATTCATGAAGCAGTAAATAAAATTACAGATAGTTATTAGTAGAATGAAGCTCCTACCCATTGCCGCAATTTCACTTACTTCTAGTCAAAAATACTTTCAAGTGATATTAAGAAAACAGTGAATTTGTTTCTAACTACTGCAGAACCAGAAGCAAACACAGACATCATTCCAAATTTTCTTTTCAGATGGCACAATCTATTGTAGAAGATAAAATCTAAATCATTTTAATCAATTCCCGCGTGCAGCCAGAAAAAACAACAAAACAAATAAGCAAACTCCAGCGAAAACCTTAAACACAGTAGTTATTCATGAAGGTTTATAATTCCAAAATCCCTTTTGAAACAAGGTATTTCTTATGCGGAATATAAAAAATCCCTTCAGAGAACTCATTTAATTTATGCTGAAAGTGTGTCGGAGGTGTTGGAATTTTTTCTGAAGAGTATTTTTGTTTTGTACTTCTTTTTTTAAAAACTGATTAAATAATTTAGTTACTTTTATCCCTAAAAGTATAAAGGAAAAAAATTTTGCTGAATATCTAGAGACAGCTAGTGGTGACGGGCATTCTTAGTTCTTATTGGTTGTAATCAGTCAATAGCTCTTTTGGAGTATCCATAATTTCCCCGTATTTCCGATTAGATTGGCAGTTGAAACTTTTTCAACAATGTGGGTAAAAAGTAATACAATCATTTAATTCATTGATTTTATTCCAGCACCAAACACACTTGGATAATAATAAATCAATTAGACAGTTCTCTTAGCTCTTTGTTGTTTTTGACACAGAGCTTTTTACTCTGATTTTTGTTGCTTTTGTCAGATTGAATCTGGCAGTATTTTTGAAAGAATATATTTGAAATTATTTTTAATCTCTGTCAAGGCTTAACTAATTGTTGAATGAAACTTTAATTTTTTGTCCGACAGACGTGAAGCATAAAGATGTTATGTTTTCGAAATTTTTGAAGACTTACAAGGTAGTTTGGCCAATATATTTTCTTTTAACACGTGGTATTAAAGTGTAACCCTAAATGCAATAGTAAAAATATATTGTGCTTTGATAAACATTTTGTTTTGAAAATGATAAAACTTCTAAAACAACTCGGAAATTTTTGTCACCGAAATTATAAATGTTTCTGAATGAAATCTGGATAATGTGTTTGTTAGTTTTGCCGCATCCTGATACAAATCATTTGAGACATGTGTTGAGTACAAACATGTAATTTGGCTAAATTGTGTGATCACAATGGGTAAAATGAGTGCAATTGTGTTTCTGGTCTTGAACCTGTGACTGAACGATTGGTCTGATACTTAAGCCTGTATATTTTCTCATAAATGGCATTAGCTACAATTCTATATCCTCTATCTTCATAAAGTCAAAAAGTATTGGAGCTCAATTTTCAAGTTTCGTGCAAAATAGACATTTTTCTTGAAGTAAATTGTTTTGGTTACATAAAATGTTTTGGGCTTAACAAATTCTACGCAAAAAATGAAATATTTAATATATTGTGTTTAATGAAAATCAAAGCCAAAGAATATATTGGGACACTGGATGAAATGTTTATACATTCAAGACTATCTGCTACCATCACTGGATTATTAACCCGCGGAGACGCGTGCTACTTGTTACATGAAGACGCGCGCCGGGCTTCGTAGGCCCGAAGCAATATTTTCTTAACAAAACATAAACAAAATTTATTTTACCGTTAAAAATTAATTTAGTTAATCAAAACACAATATGAAAAATAAAAAATGTATTTTTCAGATAAATATAGCTTTTAAAATTCTACATTTTAAAATGCATTTTAAATTTATAATTATGTCACATTGATACTGAAAAACGAAATTTAAGAAACCAAATTGGAAATAGTATTCATTTATGAAAAATTAAATTATTGTTACATTAATAAATTGAAAATAAAACTTACATTTCACTGACATTTATTGCAGAGAACATTGCTATGTTCTCCACATACATTTTTTCCACACTTAGCACAACAAATTTGTGATTTCCTGTCCTTTGAACTGGGGCATACATGGCACCTTTTTCTTGAAGAATTCTTTTGTTTTTTTGTCGGGGGTGCTTCACAATATTCACTCTGGCTACAGTTTAGTTTTTCTCGCATTTCACGTGGAAGCATTGGTTGCAAACTTCTTTCTTGTAGGTGGTCCTTCAAAAGTTCTAACGAAAGTTCTTTGATAAACAAACTTCATTTTCTGTATTGAATCGCCGGTGTTTTAGTTGACAATAGCAGTACTCGGGCATTTATTGTTGCAATATTTAATATACTGAAAAATACAACCATGGGCCATCTTTTGCTTATTCTAGCAGTAGAATATGTAGATGACATTTCATCCACTACATCTACAGCACCCTTTGTTAGATTATAAAATGTTATAATCTCTGGTTTCTTGGCTTCTTCTGTCGATTTATCAATGGCACTATCATTATGCATTGTAGATAACAGGACGACGCATTTGTTTTTCTTTGGCACATAGGAAACCAAAGTCATGCTTTTTTGAAATCCAAATAATGATGAATGCACTTCTCGATTCTTTCCACAAATAAATTCTTTTGGTAGCTCTTTTTTATTTTTTCTAACTGTTCCAACAAGTGTAATTTTCTTCTCTAAGAGATCCTTTGCCAAACTGTAACTGGTATACCAGTTGTCAACAGTAAGGTTTCGCCATGAATTGAAGATGGGTTTCACTAATTTTTTGACAATTTTATCGGGACCATTTTCTGTCCTGTACGGACCTGTATGTTGAGCTCCTGCATAAATTTCAAGGTTCCAAGTATAAAATGTTCTTGCATCCACTAGAGCAAAAATTGAGTCCATATTTTGCAGGTTTACTAGGGATATACTGACGAAACGAGCATCTTCCTCGAAATGGCTCTAACTTTTCATCAATTGTTACATATTCGCCAAGACTACAGTTTTTTGCAATTTTCAAGAAATCTTTCGAAAATATTTCTGATGGGAGCAAGTTTATCCCATTCTCTTCTAGAAGAACGGTTTCTAACATCATCAAATCTCAAACACCTCATTAGAAATAAAAAACGTTTACATGACATAGTTCTGTGAAAAATGTCAAACCCAGTACCATCAGTAGCCCAAAGATCACGAACATTTACATGAGAAGCTTTGTAGAGTCCTCCAAAATAAAGAAGTCCGATGAATGCCTTTACTTCTGAGGTACTTGTGGGGCGAGCATCTCTTTCCCGTTCAAAATTACCAGCAATCGATTGAATATAAATATTCGTACACTCCACAATAGTTGATATTATTGTTTCGTCGATAAGCAATTGCCAAGAATTTACAGGCGAGGATACAGCTTTCGCTTCTCCAACATTTCCGGGCAATTTTGTCATGATGTTGTGAGCCAGAGTTCTCACATTTTTTCTTGGTTCTTTTTTATTCCATTTTGTTAATTTATCTTTACCAAGATAGTGATCCATAGATTCAAAAATATCTGATTCATTGCTTGAATCAATATCTTCTTCCGAATTTGACTGATGATAACTAAACTCCTCTTCATCAACAATTTCTTCATTAATGGATTCTTCATCAGTTGACACTTCAGCTAATAGCGTCCGTAATCTCTTCATTTCATCATAGCTCAAATAGCGACACATTTTCAATCCGTCTGTTCTCCTTCGCGATCTTAACGAAAACGCCAGCACGCGCGCCGGGCCTCAAAGGCCCGAACACCGTTTTTCTGAGAAAACAAGTGGGGGGAAATTCTTGAAATGCCTGTGGTTGTGACCTACATGACCTTGAATGCAGCTACTGTGAAACTGGATTTATTCCATTGAGGGGCTGATTTTCTGTGCCAAGTTTTTGTAATGCTCGGGCCTGATAGGCCCGGCGCGCGGGTTAAGGGCCATCATGGTTCAGTGGGTACGCAACCTGCAAGTTGTAGGTGGCGCAGATTCGATTCCTTTCTGGGTGTATTTCTCTCTTTGTCAGTAATATTTCCTTTTGCATGTCCATCAATTGCATTGTCTGGTGTAGCATAATACATTGTCATGAATACTTCGATGAAAGTATTTAGCTTTTTAACATTTAAATTTCCTGGAGAGATCTTCAACGTGTTTCTTGCATAATGAGCACATTTTGTGTTTTAGTCGATTCATTTTGTATTTGAGCAACTAAAATAAGGTTTGCGAAGAGACTTGCTACTATTTCATAAATTGCTTTGGCTGTGGCAGCCCTGTTTATGTTCAATACGTAATTGAGTTGCAGAATTATCGATGTAGGCCTTTTAGTGATTTCTCCTTTTTCTATGAAAGCCCTTTCATTTGTTTATAGCTTTTGGACTTAAAAAACATCTGTTGGGCTTAAAAAGTCAATTTAAGGTACAGCTTTGATACAAAGATTTTTTGTGGCAATGCTTTGGGTGTGCTTTTTGTAGTGATTTGTGTCACGCAAAGGCAACCCTTTATAAGATTATGGCAACCTTTCAATTATTTGAACCTCTTTTATTAATTTTGAGCATTGATATTATAGCCTTGTTCCAAAAAGTTTTTAATGTGAACTTTTATAACCATATTTCATAAAAGTAAAGATTTTTTGTTAATTTTTTAGTTATTTTCTGCTCAGCCAAAATTGTTTTTTCCTCTGAAATTCTTCCTTGGCGACAAAAAGCACACCAAAAGTGTTGCCACAAAAAAATTCTTTATATCAAAGCTGTACCTAATTTAACTGATCTGGTTTTAAGGATAAAATGGATATTCCTGATGGTACACCTCTCTTTGACCTACTGCTCCAATGGTATCAAAAAATTATTAAATGTAAACTTTCTGATCACTTCAATGAGACGACCATGTAGTATTTTTCTGTTAAGATTGTTAACTAAGCAACATGAAACCTTTCTTGCTACTTCTACTCAACACAATGTTTTTTAAGACCTTGTGCTAAGGATGGATGTAGCTGCTGGAGGCTACTAATAAAAGAAAATAATAGTCTGGGCTAATGCATGTTTTGACCAAATAAATTTTTAAAAATTCATGTACTCAATAAATGACATAAACCTAAGAATGGTCCTTTTTTAAATGAAAAGCATCTGCTTCTGTACTTCGAGGACACAAACCTGTGGTAACTGTATTGATTGGATGACAACTAATTTTCTCTTTGATCACTGACAACAGGTGTCACTAATTTGTCTACATTGTATGTGTTATGCATAAGGAGTCAGTTCATGTTGTGCGAAATGTTTGAGCCAATTTTGACATCCTCTCACCTGTGGAAAGGTTGCAGATGTTTGAACTTATTCAGTTATTTACAAGTTTCTTTTTTGTAGGTGCTAAATTGTCATGATTCTGCTGCAGAATTACATACCTAATATTTAGCTGTTAGCAATCTTAATTGATTTGCTGTAAGTATACATTAGATGCTGTTATAATTTTTCCTCAAATCTGATATGCAAGAGACAAGATAACTCAATTTTGGGAAGATATTTGGCTAATGAAGCCAATTCTTTATTTTGGTTCCATACATTGAAGTGCCAGGAAAACTGGTAGACGAGCCTATGCAAAATACACAGCACCGATGCTCATCATTGGTTGCGTCTGCCAGTGCCTTTGTAAAACGATAGACATCAGTGGAAGCATCTAGAACTATTTCCCTTGTGAAAACGACAAGTTATCATGATTTTCAACACTGTTTAATAGTTGGAGCTTGTGCAATGAGTTATAACATTTCAGAGGTAGAGAAGTTTGTAATTTTCATGTACTATCACACATTACAAGGGTGTGTAGTTCCTACAAGAATTCTGACATTCCATGGGGCCTCTGGTACATCTACATATGTGTAACAGGCGAACACTGCATCCTTTCTGACAAATTAATTCCATTTGTCCTGCTTTCATTCTGGTGGATTTGGCCTCTTCCAAAGTGTCACCACACAAGTCTAGACACCAAATTATGGTTTGAGGAACATTCATCTGAGTTTGGGGTCTTACCATTTCTACTCAAGTCACCAGATCTCAACATTATCAAACATATCCAAGACACCCTGCAACGCACTGTGGAACTCAGAAATCCTACACCTCGGGATGCAACAGAATTGTGAACTGTTCTGCAGGAAGTATGGTGTTCAATGCCTACAGAATATTTCCCCAAGCTTGTAGAGTTCATGCCCAATCAATTTTCGCAGTTTCTGTGGGAGGCCTACCAAGCATTAGGCTGGTGTACTGGTTTTTCTGACACTTCAATGTACTTGGGTTTTGTTGTAATACCTTTAAAAATCTATTCTGGAAAGCTATACATCCAATGAACTTAATTTGATTGTATTGTGCTAAAGTGAACCCTTCCATCATAAAAATACAGTTCTGGAAACAACAATTTTATCTTGGAACAAATGAATGTGTAATATTAATTTTTAACTATTTTGATTTATTTTTTTTTTGGTTTACTGATTACCCACATCATAATTCAACAATAAAATCTTCTGCATGTGGTTTGTGATTCACTCAGATTGTTGCATTTAATGATTCCGAGATTTTACGTATGTGTTGGGTGCTCTGTATAATTAAGTTAACTTGACCCCAAGTATATGTTCTAACAGCAGAATATTCTCAACAAGGACTGATGTATGGAGTAATCAATCAAGTTTTTATTTATATAATTTCACACATTTTTCCAATAAATTTGCTGAAGAATTAGTTTTTTTATATGCAAACTTAAATGAATGTTTATTTAATATTAATTGTGATTGAAACTCTTTCAAATCAATTTTTTTTAAATTATTTTCAGTATGGAACCCATGTCTCACTAACTGTAGAGGTATATTTGTGGTTAAATTATTTTCTTTAACACATTTGATAGTGTAATGTTGATAGATATGCATTTTATTTCATTCGATATTTAATTTTTTTAATATTTCGTTTATGAAATTGGGCATAATTTGCTATGCTCTCAATTAGAAAAAGTTTAGCTTTCAAATGAACAACGTATAAGTGAAAAGAGGCTGTTTTAAATCTCAATTTACAGACATCCTGATTTACTAAGACAGACTTTGTAAAGGAAGTTTTGTATAAACGATGGGCAGGTATGTGACGGTCATGAGTGCTTTACCATTGCATTTTTCTGTGATTGTGCCTTGGTATGTTTGAAAAGGTATACGTATTAGCTTGCATCCTCTTCCAGGTTTTGTTGACAAATGAATATACTCTATATGCTTTAGAATTATTTCATATCTTAAGTATAATTGTGCTTTATCCATTACTTGTTTTGAATATATACACTGCTGGCGACCCAAATTGCAACACCAAGAAAGACAAGAGATATCACAACAAAATTTATTTTGTAGATAACATGTTGACCAAGTATCAAATGATTAAATTTATAGACTTCTGTGAAGTGTGGTTCCTGCCAAAATCAGTAGCCAGAGTAGCCGCCATTGTTGGAGATCACCGCTGCCACACGCCTCGGCATTGATTCAAAGAGACTTTGGATGTGTTCTTGGGGTACAGCAGACCAAGCAGCTTCCACACGTTGCCAAAGTTGATCTGGTGTGGCAGCTGGGGATGTATTCTGGGTCAATCGTTGAGCAACCATGGACCACATGTTTTCTATCGGCGAAAGATCCGGAGAGCGAGCTGGCCAGGGAAGCAATTCAATCTGGCGATTGACGAAGAACCCTTGGACAATGCGTGCCACGTGTGGTCGTGCATTATCCTGTTGAAATATGGCTGTGGGCAAGCCCTGAAGGTAAGGAAGGACAACTGGCTCCAACACCTCGGAGATGTAGCGCTGGCTGTTTAAAGTACCGGCAATGCGTACTAGAGGAGTGCGAGAGTGATATCCAATACCGCCCCATACCATAATACCCGGTGCAGGACCAGTGTGGCGGTGCATAACGCAGCTGTTCAGCATCCTCTCTCCCCCCACTGTGTGTGTGTCTCCAGACTCGAATCCGACCATCTTGGTGTTGCAGACAGAAGCGTGACTCGTCAGAGTAAAGACAATTTCATTCCATTCTGCCGTCCACATCCTTCTTTCATCGCACCATTGGCGGCGGAAACGTCTGTGGTTCTGAGTCAAGGGTAGACGAAGCAATGGACGTCTTGCGGACAGACCACTCTGCTGTAAACGGCGTCGAATGGTACGCACAGACACTGGATGATGCGGTACAGACTGAATGTGCTGTGCTATGGTTCGTGATGTGGCTGAGCGATCCGTCACTGCCATACGCACAATATGCCTGTCCTCACATGAAGTGGTGCACTGAGGTGGATGCGATCGAACACGTCGGTCCGTCGTACCCTCCTGCATCCAACGTTCACATATCCGCATTACAGTTTGGTTTCGTCCAATACGACTACCGATTTCCCTGAAAGATAATCCACAATCTCGGTAGGCCACTATCCTTCCTCTGTCGAACTCGGATACTTGATCAAAAGATGATCGCTGTTTTCTACGAGGCATAATTAATCGGGTTTTTTTTAAAAAAAAAACACAAGAAAAACAAAATTGCCGTACTTGAAATCGTCGAAATCTCCAAGCCTTAAATAGCGCTTTGAAGTGGCGCCACAGGCGCGCGTGATGTGCGTCTGCGCTGAAATTCTAATCATTTGCATATCTCACCTCCGCTAATGCATGTTGTAAATTTCATATTATTTGCATGCTTCCTTCAGGGTGTTGCATTTACGGTGGCCAGCAGTGTAGTTAAAATGTTTCCATCATCTTCAAACTTTTGTCCATTTTATTCATAAGTGCATGCTGCATTAACCCTAGTATCTAAATGTACAGTGAATATCTTCTACCCTGAGTTCCATACATTCCAAACCACTAATGTTAGGCAGATGCAAATAACTGATACAAAAGTATAAATAGAGGTTTTATTCACTATTAAATACAACATTACATTTGGCAAACTGGCAACAAAGAAATTTGAATAGGGGATGGAGGGAAGAGATGGAATAAACACTTTAATTGTCTTGTTAGTAAAATGTATTTTTGATTATTTGCATACATTTTGGGGTTTTCATCTTATATATATTCGGATTGTTCTTTTCCAGAATGCTTTTAGAAAGGAGTCAACCTACTGTTTCATCTGTCATGTCGAAATTGCAGTCATCTGATGCCAGGGGAGAGCTCGCAGAGCTGGTGAAGAAGCGAGCAGAGATTGCAGACACATTGGCCAACTTGGAGCGCCAGATCTACGCGTTCGAAGGGAGCTACCTGGAGGACACCCAGCTGTACGGCAACATCATCCGCGGCTGGGACCGGTACCTGGCCACAAACCGGAGCACCAGCAGCAAGGCGGACAAGAGGAATCGCAAGTTCAAAGAAGCCGAGCGCCTCTTCTCCAAGTCCTCCATAACGTCGATGGCATCTGTCAATGGCGTCATCGAGACGGAGCGTCTCATGGAGGGCGAGGTGAGTATCGGCAGTGGAGAGGCCGTCTCGATGGCCGACAGTACGACCAACGCCCTCGACTCTAGGAGCAGCAGCAGCAGTTCCTCATCTTCGACCATCAATGGAAATCGGTCCCCACATAACACTTCTGATTTCCCAGGCAAGATGAAGATGGGCCAGAGGATGAAGAAGAATGCTAAGAAACCTCGAAGGGCAACAGATCTGGACTGAAGACTGTGTCGTTGCTTTCGCACAACTGTTTTACTGTATTCGTCACTTGTATATAGTGCATATTTTCGGAGTAGGGAAGATTTCGAACTGAGGAGTGCAACTGGGAATAGTGAATTTTTCCTACCTTCACTGACATACTTTAGTATTTTATCTGAGCAATTGGTGTAAAATCTCATTTCAATCATTTTGTATGAATAAACATAATCAAAACTTTATCTTTTCTCCAGTTTCATTTTAAAAGGCTGTTTCATAAGTAATTTTCATTAACGCTAGACTCGTTACAAATTTCGTACCTGCAAATTTTTCCAGAAAACCACTTTTTTCCCTTCCCAACAAAAAAATATCTTCATGGTTTTCCTTTTCAGTGTGGGAAATTTTCAAATGACATTTGGTGCCAGATCATGATGTGATAATCCAAGGAATATTTGAATGCATTTGGCAAGTTATAGAAAAATTTGCTAGGCAGGTCGACCTCGGGAGACGGTTTTGTGTATATCACAAAAGAAGACAGTCAGTGCTGAGGCATTTACTCCATGAAATACTTTCTAGCATCATCAAAACTGCAATTTGTTTTTTATGGAATTTTTGACGATGAGTAAAAAAATTATGTATCTTTTTGTTGGGCGTTTTCTTTTAAACATTGGTTTTTATGCAGCTAAAAATCTTCCCAATTTTTTTTCTGAAATGAAATGTGTTACTATTTCCTTACAGATTGTTAGTGTGGGATGAGAAAATCAGTGCAGTCTCATTTATCCAAGAACTTAATCTGCTTTGTGAATTATCCATCACCTTGTGATAAAAACTTGCCTAAACTAATTCATTTTCAAACACATCTCATAATGAAAGTAACATTACTGATTCACAATCTTTGGAGATAGCTCCTCAGAATGTTGACTATAAGCTGCCTTCATTCACTCATTGTCAACTTTTACAAGGATTGAGCACTCCCAATTTTGATTGCTGTCTTAAATTTTTTAGTACAACTTTGAATTTGCAAGATTTGGTTGGGGAAAATCCAATTTTGCAAAAAATGCACCATTGAACCTCATTGAAAAAGAAGTCGTGAAAAGTACCTTGATACCCAAGGTTAAAAGGTGATGTTCACTGCCCTTTCCAAACATTGCATATCGCCAAAACAATTACGAACTGCAGCCAAGCACAAGGGTCGACTTTCCGGTACCTTGAAAATTATTTTGAGGTATGGTATTTTAATTAACGTCGCACTGGAGCAACAAAGGGCTATTGGCCATGGTCCGTTAATCACATTCACTAATTTCTAATTGGACGACCATCGAGTATGTTATGGGTCTTGCGGAATTTGATCACTTCGCCGAGTGATGAAATAACGAAGGAATGCCGTTGAGGCTTGCAAAAAAAGTTCAACACTTGGAAATTTTAGAAAAACTTTGCTGTAATACAAGATTGAAACGATGTGATAGGCAATGGACAAAAAACGGCTTGATGAGCTTTATCCTTGACTTTTTTTGGATCCATTCAAGTGTCCAGACATGACACTGGCCCCATCGTAACATTGCCCTGAATCCAAAATTTTGTATAACATTTCTGACGTTGTCTTCACTCATCCATGGAAACCCAAAAATCGCTCACCTAATACGCCTTCATAAATCTTAATATTAAGGAGCACTGGGAAGTTTGATTTATGTCAGTGGTGGCGTCCACTTGAATAGAAAAGAATTTAGCCCTGTTTATTTCATCTTTGATGTGATCGTTTATATAATTCGGAAATACATTCAATCATTTCGTTTTGGAGTCACCAGTGAAGACGTTTTTAATCTTTTTGTAATGATTTTGAATTTCTAAAGGACTTTTGATATCAACAATCCTAGTAATTCCTTGAAATTTCCGCGATTTATGGAGTCACTGCTTTCATCATGGCCCCGGATTGCCATTTCTTGTTTGCTCAAATATATTACTGCATCAATCACTGTAGAAAGTCTTCAAACGAACGCTTTGATTGTAATGACTAAAAAGCCTAGCATTCGCCCTCAGGGCATCGGCAATCGCGTTGATTTAAAAAAAATTCTTAGCATTAATCCACACTGCAGATGTTCAGCAGATTTGTGCCTGTGGAGTGCTCGTGTTATGTTTAATAAGTGCGAATTCGTCTTTATTCCAAATAGAATGTTTATTACTAAAAAGCAAGCCAACAAAATTATCTTTTTAAGGTTATAGTACTGCATAGCCATTTATACTGAGTAAACCAACACTCTTGAAAACTAATACAGTAATGACACAATGAAAGTTTTAGTGACACAGAAGAGGGAATTCACCCAGGGAGGAATGTACCTGACACGAATCGAACCTGCGGCGCCTACAACTCGAAGGCTGCTTGCGCAGTGGACATACCCACTGAGTCACGACGGCCCCAGGGATCTTAGAAGGCATGAGATTTAACGTGCGCCAGCTTTTCATGCAAGGAAAGAATTCAAAATTTATGCATTATATCGAGGGAAAATTTAAAAGGCAATTCTTAAAAGTGTTATTTGGAAGTTATATGAAACCAGCAATTCTGAGCAGTTTATTTTAAAATAAACTGTTTAGTTTACGTTCCGTTTCTTGAGAAATTGTCTTCAACACTAAACTAGAAAGAAACTAAAGTTTCTTTTAAAACATGCATTAAGATAAATTAAGGAATTAGCTTATTGCATCAAACAAGTCTTCCTTCCAGCAACTGTTGTTTACTGCTGTGATGACGATTGGTGTCAGTTGTTGCTAGCGATATTTTAATGGCACAAAATGCATGCAAATTATCACCAAATTCACTTTTACTCATAATTAATTTGTTATATCCTAAAAGGAATTTTTCATTTGAAAAAGGATGAAAAAAATTTATTTTATATTTCAGAAAATTTTGAGTCTCAAAGTAATTTCTTTTTCAAATTAATATACTGCAGGAAAACCAGTTTTTTGAAGAAAATACACATTTCTTTTGCTTTGAATGTAGGATTTCGGTCGGTTTTGGGGTTTTATGGCAATTATTTGGCCATGCTGCACCAGATACATACAATATCAAGTAATACACACAATGAAAGTTTTAGTGACACAGTAGAGAAATGCAGCTGACAGGAATCAAACCTGTGCCGTCTACAACTCGAAGGTTGCTAGCAGAGTGGGCATACCCATTGAGCCCAAATGTAGGATTGAGAATAAACTTGTTTCGAAAATTCATAAAATGAAGGTAATTACCTAAATGCGAGAAGATAGGTATTTTGACATTAAAAACTCTCATTTGGTAGTTCTTATAAATCCAACTAGAAAATATGCTGCTATATATTTTTAATCACAGCAATTTATTCTATACTGGATGGCATTTTGCCATCAAGAATCATAAAAAAATGCAAGTGCATAATGTTGATTTATATTTTATTTGTGCACAAACCCAAGATGCTCCTAGTATTCTAATAATCTTCTAAATGTATTTTAATTTATTATTACATTGAGTTACTCATTCCTGTAACCCATCTGGAATATTCCATGTGGAACTTCCCATGCAAAATAAAAATGTAATCTTTAAATGAAGCCATTATTTTTTTCCCACAACTCACACTTAGGTGTAAATTGCCTGTAAAGGCATAGTTCAAAACAGTAAAATAGAAGCATTTTCTGCTGAGATATCATTCCTCCACTTTCAATTGAAAAGGACCGTTTCCTCTTAGATGCATGTCTTGCAGGAGTGATCCCCTGAATGTTTATATTTTCCATGATTTTGATCAAACTGGAATGCAGGTCAAGCTAATGGAAAAAATCTTACCTATTGATGGAAGCAAGGGGGGATTCATGCTGTGGGTTAAAAAACGGCGGTACTCAATTTTCGTTAAACTATGTGAATTTTCAGAAAAGCCACCAAACCTTAGAGATGATTTTGCAAAACAAAGTTGCCAAGGCTGAAAAAGAGAAGCAAAAAATCGCCCTGCACTTATGAAGAAATAAAAGGGGGTGGAATCGAAAGTAATGTTAGTTAAAACTCATGAACATCAGCTTTTATTTTATTGAAATGATAGACCACAAAATTACTTCCATACAATATTATAAATACAAAGAGTTCTCTACACATCCAAGTTCTATTCAACTGAATATGAAAATTGCACATGCATAGACAGTAGTAATTGATTTTTATTATGTTTGTACTTTACACATAACATCTAGAAATGACAACAATGTTTCTTTCTCGATTAGGAAATTGTATACGATTCCCAACTCAACAGCTTAGTTCCACGTAGTGTATCCTACTATCCACAAAAGCTTGTCATAAACAGTCATTTTACAGATAACAACCAGAAATGAAAGGGATCGGAAAAACAAGATAAATAGCATATATAGTTTCACATCAAAAATCACTAGTATACAGCTCAAGCAACTCAATTTATTAATAGTGAAACCCATATTTTCAAAATCAAAATTACTTTTTATGAAATACACGTCAAGAGTTCAGTGTAATATTTGATTGTTTTCCGATACTCTTTAAACGCGATTCAATTGATAAGAGGGGGAAACATGGGCCTGTATTCCAGCTCACTCAAAATTCTTGAACAGATTCAATTTTGTTACCATTACTTCCGAGTACCCCTAAATATCCTTAGGATTACACGTAAGACAGGTTAGGAGCCATTGGTCAAGGTGATATGCCAAATCTGCATTTTTGGCTCACCTAAATGCATTTTCTAGGCTGTTATACAATATTTTTTTTACTGTGCTGATTCATTCAGAGGTTCCCAAACTTTTTCCTTTGAAAATTAAACATTTTTTCAGACCCCTTGAGATTGTAAAATTAAATAGACACATGCCTTATTTCCCCCTTAGAGTAAGATATTTAGATCAGGATGGTCAGTCATTACAAATAACCAAAATTCAGCTGTACTTGAAATTTTAATGAAATGCCAGTTGAAAGATCTGTCAAAGAATCTTGTAACTTAAGAGAGGTTGGCGAATAGTCTTTGAGCCGACAGATTTATCATCCACATGTTGCATCCCAGTTCATAATCCCATCGTCATAATTAAACAAATTAATTCCCAGTTTTAAGTGCAAAAGAAAGACACGCTTCTGCAAAATTCCCACAACTGTAGATTCCAGTAGAGGGAAATTGTACATATTTTTCTATTGCAACCTGAGTGCAATGCTATGATCAGTCACTGGGAAATACTCCCTTAGCTGCAAATGCAGTTGCTCATTTTTTTAGAACACATAATAGACATTTTTCAATAATCATTTTAAGAACATAATGGAATATTTCATTTTTCCTTGAAAGGACTTTATTTTGGCAAGTGGGATATTGCATGGTTTTCAGACTCCCTGTTGCAAACTCCCGAGAGTCTGGACACCTACAATACAACACTATCTTAAATATAACTCAATTTTTCCCCAAACAATGATTTTACATGGTGTATAAAAATGTGACAATTAACACAAATTAGAAGAATAGATGTTGAATATGGCACCCCAAAACTCACAATACTGTATGAACATGATTCGGATTGATGTATTCAAAGCATATACAAAGTTCTATGGATTCATATAAAAAAAGTTTAAAAAACAAACTTTTGCTCTTAAAATTTCGCTCTCTTGCGAGCAATCGCATCTTCAACAGCCCGCAATTGTTTCAAAAGGTCGTCTCTGCGTGTGCTGGCCGATTTTTTAGCCAGGGTAGGAGCATGTGCGGGTGGCGACAACGGCCGCTTGACACCACGCTGGAGATTCATTTTTGTCACTTCTTCTGCAACAAATGAGCCAAATGTGAATTTTTAGGTATTTTATTAAAATTAACAAACTGGTATAAAAAGTCCATGGCATACTATACTTATATTACCTGACTTTTTAATTGCATCAGGATACTTCTTTGGCAAATTGGGCAGTTTAGGCTGAGGATTCTAAAAAAGGAAAACGATAACTTCTGATTAAATGTTAAAGTAAACTAAAATATAATTTTCAGTAATGTTTTAAATGTTATATTATTAAACATCTTTTTATTAACAATCACCTTTTTAGTCAAGAATAAGGATAAATAGTAACTATGTAAATACAAAACATGGTGAAGTTTATTTTTGTAGCTTTCTTGACTGCTTTAGAACTATTCTAAAAACATAATTCTTGAAATGTTTAAACCTTTTTTTCATACAAAATTTCAATATTCTTCCATTACTGAAAGCATTTTTCAAGGCAAGTAGGGTCTTCCTGTCACAGATGTCCAAGTAAACTCAAACATCCGTATCGGTTCTATTTAAATAAACACTAAATTACAACTGTAGCAGAACGAGTGTCCTTTCCCCAAGCGAGAATGTTATCAGTTGATTTCATGGGTGCACGATCGTGCTCTCATCTGTGCATGTGTCCCTTTTAAAAACAGAAGCATTTTTTAAAGCAAGTGAGCAATTGTTCTGTTCATCGTTTTGAGATGTGTACCATTTTGTTTCTTGTCTGTTAATAAATGTTGTCTCGTCCTGAGATTTTATTTTATATAGTTATTTATGGGTTCAAAATTGTTACATAAAACTGGTGCCCAACTTAGTGGCCCGAACTAACGGCTGAGTGATTAATGAGTTTGGTGATTGTTAATGAAATGTGGCTGCCTTATTATTGTATGCGAATTTAAGGCATTTTAAGAAAAAGCGTTGAAAGCGGACTTGAAAGTTCTGGAAGAACTAGGTGTAGAACACTGATGACAGAATTATTGATTTGCGCAATGGAATACTAAAAGTGTGAACTATGAGGAACATATTGTTAAAAAGAACAGTTAGTGACTATTAACAATGACAGAAAGAAAAAGCAGAAATAACTGATACAAGAAAAAAGAAAAGGATAGAGCTTACGAATTACAAGAAAAAGAAATGGACAGAGCTCATGAATTAGAAAAGCTGAAGTTGGAGACATCTCTAAAGACTTCTACAGGAAAAAGATGGAAGCTGTGAGGTTGAAAGGAAATATACCAAAAAGGAAACACCCTCGGATACCAAAATAAATTTCCTGGAAAACCACATCTATAAGTAAAACTAAAACAAAACTGGCAGAGTAAGAACAAGTTTCCATGAGATGCTAGGCCTTCTCTTAAGTTTTATGGATGCGAAACTCTGGTTATATCAGATCCCAATGTCCAAAGTGTACTCAAGCAAAAGGAACTTGAATCATTCAATGCTGCTCAGATATTTTCCAATTTGATGTATGATAGCAACTATCCATGCTACAATGGATTAAATGGAACAGTGTGTGCAGACACAGGTGAGATTTTGTATCATAAATTGAGGGATAAAGGGACTGTTTATCAGAAAACAGATCCTGAAATGGTTCTAGCTGATGGATCTAAATCCAGCATTGATGTGTTAACTACTGATGTGCAGATTAGTGTTCAAGGGAAGTCATTCCACTTAGTTATATTACCAGAATCCAAAGGAAATCAAACTCTTTTAAGAATGGACTTTTTACAAACTATTGGGATAGTGTTAGATATTAAAAACAGAAATTGGATCCATGAAGATAATCCTAGAAGTGATAAATATCGTTTTGCTGAAAAGGTAAAATCGAAAATAGTCGAGACCAACAATAGTGGAAACGAGGATACTAGAGTGAATTTCTTGTCCTTATGCAAAAACTAAGGACTTGAATTAACCAGTGATCAATGTAAGTTTAATTCTTTATTCAAGACTATGAAGACATTTTTCATCCAGGAGGAAGATCTACTCCTTACATTGAACATAGAATAAATACCGAGAATCATGCACCTGTTGCCTGTTCCTCCTTATCGCAGATCTCCAGCAAGGAAAGAAATCCTAAGTAAAGGATACGATAAACTAGTGGAAGCTAGAATCATTGAGGAGTCTCCTTTAGCTGCTCCCATAGGCTTAGTTCAGAATCCAAATGGTGATGTTCGTCTGTGCATTGACTAAAGACAATTAAATGCAAAAATCTACTTCCAAAGTCTATCATAGACCTGCATTCTGGATATTACATGTAAATGTTTATCCTCCAGATCGAGATAAGACGGCTTTCGTGACTCATGGAGGAACTTTCCGTTTGGGTTGCAAAATGCTCCAGGGACTTTCCAGAGACCGAAGGATCGATTTAGAAACAGACTCTGCCTGACATAAAGACTCTGGTTTACTTAGATGACATCATAGTGATGTCTTCAACATTTCAAGATAATCTTAATGATCTTAAAGCAGTATTTGAAAGACTTATTATTTAATCTTTTTGCCAATTCTGACAAGTGCATCTTCACCTGTTTGAAAGTGAAATATTTAGATCATTGGAGTACAAATTCTGGCATTACAAAAACCCTGGAAAGGTGGATGATATTTTGAGAATGGGTGTAGCCTAAAATCATAGGAAAGAATACGTGGATAAATCACAATGCTCTGGTCCAATCTAAAAGCTTGGAAACCTTGTTTGGGTACAGTTGCATCCCATCAGTAAAGTTCATCAGAAAGGATCTTCGAAATTTATGCCTCGCAGAGATGACCTTTTTAATACTGTCGCAGATCTCCTACATCGTATGAAGTTGTGATGATTCAAGTGGGAATTTATCACACTTCATCCCTAACAGCCTACCATGGATCACCTGAGGTTAAAATTCCAGTAGCTCCATTAAAAGATAGACCCAAGAAAAAGGACACAACAGGGCGGTATTAAGTGTAGCGGAATCAGTGTCTATCCCCGAGCAGAGTAACATAATGTTATCAGTTGATTTCAAGTGCACATGGTTGTGCTCTCATCTGTTTATGTGCCCTGTTTAAAAACAGAAGCTTTTTTAAGAGCAAACATTCTGGTGCTTTTATGAGATGTGCATCATTTTGTTTCTTGTCTGTTAAATGTTGTCCCATCCTGAGATTTGATTTGCAGTTGGTTTGATGAGTTACTATACAACTTATTAATTTTATTCACTGGGCTAGAACCCCGCTCACCAATATCTGAAGCAATGTGCAAATTATGCTGGCTGAAAGTCGGGTTGCCACACACCTTAGCATCCAAACTTTTGACAATTCGATAAAATCTCAATTTAAGGAGGCTTAGTTAGTTAAAAACTATTTTTTAGTTTTATACACGAGACAAAAATTTATTTGAATATTTGTACTAAATCAAATAGATATTTCAATAACAAAATATTTTTAGGAATAGTTGTTAAATTTAAAAAATATCCCTACATCCTTTTAAATCTGTCATATCTGCAAACTTTATTTTTTAATGGGTCGCTATCATTCATATGGCTACCGTATAAAACATATTAAACATTTACTAAGCTGAAGTACTGCAGTACATAAGCATTGGATTTCGGACAATTTAATTTCTTCTTGAATAAAAGAATACAGCTCCTAAAATATTGCTCAAAAGTTGACTTATGTGTACATTTTAATTTTAACTATTTTTCCTTTGTTTTATAAAAAAGTAATACTTATGATCATTAACCAGAAATAATGCAGGCCACGAAAAAGGTCATTGATTTTATAGATTTAAAAAAGCCTTTAGAGTTTAAAAATGAAGGAGAAAGTAATTTAAAGTTAGTGGAAAGTAAAAAAGCACTGCAATATCTGTCACAATAAGCCCTAAAAATATACTTGCAAAACATTTGTTAAAACAAAATAATTGATAGAAATTAAATGCATTAACAAAACAAAGTAACATTTGGGGTGAGTGGTATGCATTCTCATGAGAGTTTCCTTCACCCAAATTCAATTTCAACAAACATAATCGAATCCAACACACTCCTTTCAGATTCGATATTTATTTAATAGAATAAAAGTATTTAAGTAAAAATTAAGAATACATTGAAAATTAAAAATGCTTGTAGAAAACTACAAGATTTTCCATTTAAGCAATTAATTTAAAATTAAAATCAGTTTTAAAAAATTAAAGGCAAGGTAATTTTTCAAATGCATGTTTTAAAGAAAGCCCGTCTTTAGAAGCTGAAATTTTTATGCTTTCAAAGTAAGATATGAGTAATTGAGCACAAATGCTATGCCCAGATCTAGTAGATCCTTTAAATCCAGCTGGGATACTCTGCAAAATTCACACAAATCAAGTTTGGATGGACTCATTTTCTATATTTGGAAGACGCAAGTTTGTAAAATTAGAGTTGTTAAGTATGAGTAAAATGTAAAGAGTGTAATATTAATTTAGATTGTCCAAAATTATCATTGAATTTCCTATATGCAGATAAATACTGATCCAATCGAAAGAAATTGTAGCAAATTAACTGAGCTAAAAAAGTTGTATAGGTTATAGGAAATAGCCAATACATGCCTTGTTTAAAAGCGTTAGTCTTATCGCTTGCTTGTGTAAGCCTCTGACTGGTTCTCTAGCCTTTTCAGGAAAATGTGGCATTAGATGATAGAGACTTGGAATTGTTGCAACATCAAGAGGTTTCTGAAAATTTTCTTCCATAATGTCCCGTCTTTCGTCAAGGGCCTCAACTTTCACTTTGGCCTTTGGTGGGGACTTTGGATAGAGGTTGGGCAAAGCATTGGCTCGACCAACAGGTTTGGCTAGAAAACAATAAAAGGAGTCATTTTTGATTGTGAGACTGAATCTAACGTAACAAATTGTTTAGCTGATACTACTGAGAAGGCAGTATCTACAGAATTTTATCATAATCGATACTTGGTTGAATGATAATACTGGTATCTATTGTTGAGTATTAAAGACTCATTCCAAAAGTTAAGCATAATTCGTAAAATGCGAAAAAATTGGAGTAAATATGGATACAATGGTTCAAAATCACTTGTGGAGAATCGTAGGATGAAGGTAAAACATTGTGCACATGCAAAATAGTTCAATCAATGTTGACATGCGCAAAGCACCATTGCACGTTGGAACAACCTCGAGCAGCATGGCCAGTTTGGACAGAAATTTCACAATTGCTGTGGTACGGAGCGTTAATAATCAATAAGGACGAAAGATGTCAACTGGACATATTTGCGAAGGGATGAATTATTGGAATGCTGGAATCCAGTTGATCCTAAACCGAAGAGTCTCAAATTCTGAATGTGCCTCAGTGTGCGATCTCCAGACTGTGGCAGAGGTTTCAAACCACTGGAGATGTTACCCGATGACCAGTAGCAGGTCGGCCAAAGGTAACAACCACTCGGCAAGATTGGTATTTGGCGATAACTGTGTGACATCAGAGGAACCGATCTGCCAGACAACTGGGTTCAGCCTTGACAGCCGCCACAGGAGTCATAATTTTGAGACAAACTGTTTACAGGAGACTCAGACACGTTGCTCTCTATGCTAGACAACCAGCAGTTTGCATCCCGACGTCTGCACAGAAACGCGCGCATTTACAGTGGAGTCGACAACAGTGGGGCAATGTCATGTTCAGTAACGAGTCCAGATTTAGTCTGCAAACTGATTCCAGTCTTACCACGATCTGGAGAGAACATGGAACATGTTTTTACCCGGGAAACATCACGGAAAGACATCGTTTTCCTTCAGAGGGAGTCATGGTCTGGGCAGGCATCATGCTGGACGGCCGCACAGACCTCTACATCTTTGACACAGGGTCTGTTACCGGTCAAAGATCAAGACGAAGTCCTTGAGCCTATCGTTCGCCTGTTTTGAGGTGCTGTTGGTCCTGGTTTCATATTTATGGATAAAGTGTCGCCTCCTAAATGTGCGATGCAGCCCTGGTCGATATGACATTTAATTTAAAAAAATTATTTCCCTTCAAAATGGTGATATTTGATGCTGTATTCTTTGTATACATACGTTTTCTATTCTTCAATGATTCAGAGCCGGATGAACGAGAAACAGAACTGTTTCGCGAGGACGCAGACGACACACTATCCATGCTGAGTGAACGAGAACGAGACCCAGAGCGCGATCTTGAAGAACTTGTTCTGTAAAAAAACACGACAGAATACATGGCATGATTTCCTGCTGGTCGTTTTAGAATTTAAGATACATATAAGTCTAATGAGAAAGATTTAAAATGGATTAAAAACTCTAAATAAGTGAACTATACAAACATTTACAGGGCATGATCGAATTATCGTTACCTTCTCGAACTACCGTAGGAACTTCGGGACGAACTGCGTGATGAACGAGACGAGCGCGAATAGGATGAAACGGGAGAGCACGAGACAGACCGCGAGGTGCGATTTCTCATTGGTGACTTTGACCTGAAATGTGTGTAAATACTCGTTTCAATGTTAACTTTATTAGTCACCATAGAATTTATAAGGTGCACACATTTTTAATAATATTCATGAACAATAAGCAACATCTCCCAATATCTTGGTGTCACAAGTAATAATCCAAATGATGCTTATTGATATCAAGGGTTTATTTTTGAAAATTAAAATCTTTTAAGAAAACTTTATACCTATGCTCCTGGTCTTCAATTCTAGGTACAAAAATTCTTGTAAGAGGGCCTGCACAGTTTAAAACACAAGATCGTCTCTTATGGGTGATGCAGATACAAATGATTCTTTCACATCACCAAATATTTTTTTACCACAATTGGCTTTTAGCAAAATAAACATTTAAAAACAAAAGTAGCAATGTGTGGAACAAAACATCATGGATTCAATGGTCCAAATCAAAGTTATGGATTCATTAGGTAAAAAAGCAGTTACAACATGCAGTACATGTCAACCAAACATGCATCTCGTGAGATCAATTCAGCAACCATTGGCTGTTGATTGCTCAATTATTTTATTTACATGCATGTCATGCAGCCCTGGTCGATGCCACATTTAGTTTTAAGAATTTAATTCCCTTCAAAATGGTGATATTTGATGCTGTATTCTTTGTACACATACGCAAGAGCAAATTGCATCGTTTATGGTATTGAAATAATAAACTTGATTGTAGGCTGTAGTGTTATGGTTGCATTGCTAAATTACCTATCTAGAGTCACATGTCATTGCTTTGAAATGAGGGTGAAATGGAACATGTAGTGGTATTTAGACTAAACATTTTAAGGGTGTTATGGTTGCATTGCTAAATTACCTATCTAGAGTCACATGTCATTGCTTTGAAATGAGGGTGAAATGGAACATGTAGTGGTATTTAGACTAAACATTTTAAGGGTGTTATGGTTGCATTGCTAAATTACCTATCTAGAGTCACATGTCATTGCTTTGAAATGAGGGTGAAATGGAACATGTAGTGGTATTTAGACTAAACATTTTAAGGGTGTTATGGTTGCATTGCTAAATTACCTATCTAGAGTCACATGTCATTGCTTTGAAATGAGGGTGAAATGGAACATGTAGTGGTATTTAGACTAAACATTTTAAGGGTGTTATGGTTGCATTGCTAAATTACCTATCTAGAGTCACATGTCATTGCTTTGAAATGAGGGTGAAATGGAACATGTAGTGGTATTTAGACTAAACATTTTAAGGGTGTTATGGTTGCATTGCTAAATTACCTATCTAGAGTCACATGTCATTGCTTTGAAATGAGGGTGAAATGGAACATGTAGTGGTATTTAGACTAAACATTTTAAGGGTGTTATGGTTGCATTGCTAAATTACCTATCTAGAGTCACATGTCATTGCTTTGAAATGAGGGTGAAATGGAACATGTAGTGGTATTTAGACTAAACATTTTAAGGGTGTTATGGTTGCATTGCTAAATTACCTATCTAGAGTCACATGTCATTGCTTTGAAATGAGGGTGAAATGGAACATGTAGTGGTATTTAGACTAAACATTTTAAGGGTGTTATGGTTGCATTGCTAAATTACCTATCTAGAGTCACATGTCATTGCTTTGAAATGAGGGTGAAATGGAACATGTAGTGGTATTTAGACTAAACATTTTAAGGGTGTTATGGTTGCATTGCTAAATTACCTATCTAGAGTCACATGTCATTGCTTTGAAATGAGGGTGAAATGGAACATGTAGTGGTATTTAGACTAAACATTTTAAGGGTGTTATGGTTGCATTGCTAAATTACCTATCTAGAGTCACATGTCATTGCTTTGAAATGAGGGTGAAATGGAACATGTAGTGGTATTTAGACTAAACATTTTAAGGGTGTTATGGTTGCATTGCTAAATTACCTATCTAGAGTCACATGTCATTGCTTTGAAATGAGGGTGAAATGGAACATGTAGTGGTATTTAGACTAAAGGACTTTCAAGCAAATATTAAGGACCCTTGGAAACTAAAATGAAAAATCAGGCCTTTTTAGTTTACAATCATCACATCTAGATGTCAAGAATTATAAAATTTTGTAAAGAAACTGTACAAAAGTAATTTCAGCAAGCCACACATTAATTCTGTGACACTAGATAGGCTGAAATAAGCATGCGTACTGGCATGTTTTCTGGACTACACATGCACATGTCGTGCGTTTTGTCCCATTCTGCCAATGTGTATCTGGGCTTTGCGATTTTCTTGTATTTTAAGACTTCCCATACAATTGCAGTGCAGTCTTCTAAAAATTGCAGTAACTGAACATGGATGATTTTCAGGTTTCAATTCTAATTGTATTGCAATACTGGATAAAAGACAGTAGTGTAACAGTGCATATCAAACGTGCTAATCGGACAAAACGAGGACAGCTTTTAATCGAGTGATTGTTGAAAGGGACGATTGAATTAGACTTGTTAACCATCGTGAAGGTGTACTTGGCTATTTTTCAGATTTTGCTTGCAGTACCAAATGGGATTTAACCACTATGCAATTAATAGAGAAAAGCATATCAACCTAAAAACAACTAACCTTTGCCAAGGATCAAAAAATGCATGTGCATGGTCTGATCTTTGCGTTCTTTCATCTTCCAAACGTGAACTGTTCCAGCGATGTCGAGGACCAGCCCTTGAAAACCTGTTGAATATTTAAAAAAATAAAACTGCATAAGTAAACAGGGCAAGTACAGTAGGGAAAATTCAAAGGGAAACAATTGAAAACATACCGTTCAACTGACGGTTTCCTCACTTTCGATCTTTCTCGGGCATCCTAATAGAGAAGACAAATAGATGCAGACAGTTTAGAACTAAATTGGAGACTATTGATTAAAATGGTGTTAATATAGGTACGAATTATATCCATACAAAAAAACCTGATGATTGTGCAACAATAACCAACATACTTCATTATGTTGGAATATGAAAATATTCACGAATTCACAACTACAACCTCTGAAATGCAATTGGTTGTTAAGACAGTCTTACAGCAGATGTGAGACTTAATCTAATGCATGAGCAAATTTATGAATGAAGTTTGGTACATTTAAGAAGAATTTTAAGATCAGCAATGTACAGCTGCAGAGATGAAAAAAACACTATTTGTGTTTTGTTTATAGTAAATAAAATTCAAAGATACTCTTTGCCATCTTCCATAAATTTATATGCATGAAATGTACATAAGGTGTCTTGATATCAAATCACAAACTTCAAAATTTCTAATGGGAACAAACAATTTCAAGTCATTTGGTCAAGCCATTTCTGGACTACGAGTGCATAAATCTTCGAGCTCTTTATGTTTAAATTAATCTCAGACTTTTATTCATACCTTCTGAAATAATCTTCCTAAAATGCTATTTTTATTGTTACCATTAAAGAACAAACAAAATCTACATGTTTCCCTTTAAATGCAATTTTTAGTAACCAATGTGAATTATGAAATTTATATCCTAAAAATACAAATAGCAACTTACATATTTTGATATAAATCGGTTAGTGGCTTTTTAAGGAAAAACTTCACCCGTAACCGAATATGAATTTCATAATTCATATTACATACAAAAATTATTCTAAAAATATTATGTATAGGTTTTATTTGTTTGTTTTTTTAATAAATATATATAAAAACTCAACATAAGACTATTTCAAACATCAAGGCACTCAAAGGCATCAAAAGGCAAGGAGGGAATTTACACTTTTTTGCACAGCTGAATTTATAATTGAAATGACATAATAGTCTAGTCTAAATTTGTTAAACTTTATTTAATCAAAGTTTAAAAATTTGTGCTTTCGTATTGCACACTTTGAAGGAAATTAAGTTTCCTTTCTTCAAAAACAAATGAAATATCAGCCTTTTTAAGATTTTCAAATATTGTTTTACCCAAGGTTGCTTTTGAAACATTAAATTGTAATCAGCCTTGTTTAGAAAATGTTTTGCAAATTATGAGCATTTTAATGCTCTAAAAAATCTTTTCTTATATCCTTTCACATATTCCTTCTTGAAACTAAAATTTTGTCTGAAAATTTAGTGCATGGATTTTCTCTACGCAACTATGACAATCTTGAGCAACTTGCTCAAGATTGTCAGGTTGTTTACGCTAATATGGTTGGTTGTTTTGAGGTTTTATATTTGGCAAGCTGGCATAAGAGCCATATTTGGCCAAGCTGCACCAAACACAAGACAGACAACACAATGAGGGAGGAAGACAAAACATTTCCTAAATAGCTAAGTCAGCCAGTACAAACTTTAATAAAATATAGCAAAATACATAATTGGTATTTTTGGGATCCATGTGTTTTTTTAAGAATTTAACTAAGAATACTTTTCACATTGTCTTAATAATAAACATTGAAAAAGTTCCAGAGCATTTTAAAGTTTAAAATTTAATATGAATATGTTATGTCATAAATTGTAAACTTCAATACATTCAATTTTGAATTAAATTAACTTTTATTCAGACTCATAGGAAAATAAAATTTAAAACTATCAATTTAATGAGTTCAGTGGATTTAATTTCTTAACGTGGAAAATTTATAAAGTAAATAAAGAATATCTCACTTTTTCACCTTCATGTACATGTGGATAGGATTCTTTGGAATAATCATTGAAATCATTACCGTAGTTGTAGACCTCATGGTACCTGAAAGGTAAAATTAATAATGTTCACTCTAAGTTACAGAAACAATCTCAATCTTGTTCACAATATCATAGTTTCGCATGCATAGTAAAAAATATATTTACAATTAGTTTGCATGTGCTTAGTAAATATGTTTAGAAATACAGAAAGTAGCGGTAGCACAATAAAAATTAAATTCATGAGTCACTTGCACACTTCAATAAGGTAAGACTGCAAAAGGGTAAACAAAAAGGATTCCGATTAAAAGAAACTTACTTAAAATTGTCTCTCCTCTCACCACTTTTTTTCTGTCTTTCTCTTTTCAGAGAAGAGTCATTTTCCTTGTCAAAATCTGAAGAATATTTTTTATTTACAAGACCCATGTTCAACCGTTTTTCCTCAAAGCCAGGTTCGTCCTTTCTTTTATTTGCTTGTTTTAACAGCTACAAAATAAACAGATTTATTTGCATTTTTCAAAAAGTTTTTTAAAGACATTAAATCATCCTGATGCAGAAACATTCACTTACTACTTTAGCTTCCTTTAAACCTCTTTCCCATGCTGATTCAACTTCATAAACAGGTGGTGGTGGGGCTGGTAGGAATGGAATCGAATGCTGCAAAATAGTTATACTTAGATCAGATGACAATTATTGCTATGGGACCAATTTTTTACTGTCAGAGCAAGATGAAAGATTACAGTGCTTTAGAGCTTGTGGTCAAAAGTATTGCAAACCGTTGCCTCTTATTATATGGATTCTAAATGTCATGAGTAGAATTAAATTCCCAGAGTTCCGAATGTATTGATAGACATCAGAAATCGGATCAGTTCCATAAATGTGGTTTTACTTTGAATGTCTAGATCAGTGGTTCCCAAACTGTGCTCTGCAGAGCCCTAGGGGCTCCGAAGTCACACTAGGAAAATAAAACGAATAAAAATTTAATGTACGATTTATTGCATGGACCTTATTGTTGCTCTCACCAATATAAAATCTGTTGTAACACAAATGGTTTGATTGATTGAACTTTTATGTCTATCCAAGTTTTGACACTATCATGTGTATTGGTAATTGAGAATCAATTGAGATATGGTATTTCGAAGTTTTTAAATATAATTTACTTGCATTGATATTGGCTCAATTGTTTAAATCTCTTTACTATATCCCCCTTCCTCCCCCTGTAACACTATTCCTAAACACCATTAACTTGTAAAACATAGGGTAGGCCTAAGGGGCTCTGCCATAGAAATTGATTCTAAAAAGGGCTCTGAATCAAAAAGGTTGGGAACCTCTGGTCTAGATCATTAGATAGCAAATGTCATATTCTGCCACAAGCTTTACAAATTTCAACTGTTCTCATTTTGCACAAAATAAAATATGATCTAGGGCAGGGGTGTCAAACTCAATTAAAACACGGGCCATTTAATGCAACTGGTAAGATTCACGCGGGCCACATCACATCTACAAATTTTCTTAAAATTATATTTTGAAGTGAGGATTCAGGAATATGGATAGGATAATTAAAACACATTATGTAATTAAGTGAATTTAGGGTAATAATTCATAATATTGCTATAGAATTGCTTTTATTTAAACGTTTATTTAATTTAATGTATTTATAAAACTAAAATTAATTTTTTTACAGGAAACTTGCCAGCACACTTTCCTCCTAGTTTTCCAATACCTGGATTCAAAGACTGAGAACAGATAATCTTTATTATGGAAGATAGATGTTTATCAGTTAATCTTGATCTGTAGGCCGTTTTATTTAATTTCATGGATGAAAATAGTTGCTCACACAATTTTAACATGACGAAATTGTGTGTACGGTATTGCCTCGATCTCCCCTAAGTGCTATTTTCTTCATAACATAGTGTCCTGTTTTCATTTTATTTCAGAGCATCGTGGGCCACAAAAAATTACCTCAGGGCCACATGCAGCTCGCGGGCAGCCAGTTTGACACCCCTGATCTAGGGAATCTTCTCAACATATTCTTCAAATTTCAATCAATGTCTTTATTCGCTGTTTGACTACTTGCACGTGTGTTCTCAGAAAGGGAGCTTGTAATAGTTTTTAGTTCTGATTTGTCTTCAGGAGAGGTGCAACCTAAAAGTACATCCTGATGGTTAAGAGCTTCTTCATTGCTTCCATGACCTGGAGTTTAAGCTAATAATGCGATGCTCTAGTTGATCTTGAAAAGATAAAATTCATCAGAACCCTTTGCTTTTTGTCCATTTCTAATAAAAATTACATTTTCATTGGGATCATTGCTGTTGAACTGCAAACACTTGAAACAAGGATTAGCAGATACCGAAGTAAAAAGCATTCAATAACAATTCTTGCAACTCAAGACAGTCAGGAAGAAAATTCTCTTTTGAAAGTGATTTTTAGGGAGGCAAATTGGTATTGGTTTTGTTTTCTTATTTTTCTGAGGGTTTTATATTGCATTTTATAACAAAGTCTATATCAAACATTGTTTATTTGGGCAGGGGGATATTCTCTTCTAATTTAAATGGCAGTTTTTATCTTAAAGGGATATTTTAGCTCATCATCCAGGCCATACTGAAGAGTAATAAGATACATAGAACTTGCATACATTTTATGATTGTTGCACGTTATTTTTTCCTATATTTGAAACAATCGGGCTGTTGGAGATGCTTTAGGTTGTAAACATTTGCAAATATTCATATCCTAAATTAGTCCCCTTAAATGCAAGTGTCATGGCATATATGAACTTTTACTGTATGTATAAAATACACTAACTGAATTCTGTACTGCATGCTTTCAGTACAGTATGAGTTAGCTTGTTTGATTAAGCAGCTGGATGCTCAGAGCAAATTCCAAACTGTCAAACACCTTGCTGGTTCAACATCAAAGTAAAACACTCAAAGGTGGCATGTCACATCAACTGGAAAAGGCTGCAGTAGAAGCTATCTTGCCAACTAGTCGGTGAACCTCGTGACAGCGAGACGATGAGAGTTAAAAAGATTGTCAACTTGACTCTGCACGAAGACAGCTGACAATAACACCAGAGCTTTCACTCTGTTGGAGTGGATAGGTTGGGTTGTACCATGAAAATTCATGGTACAACTTTGGCTGCAAAACTGTGCCAAAACAAGTTTTAAAATTATATAATGAAGGGAGGTAAAAAATATTTTTCAATCAAAAGCAAAATCTATGTCATAAAATAAAATAATAATCAGATTAAAAGTATTGATTTCTTGTAAAAAGTTAAAAACATCGAGATCATAATTTCTCCTGTCAGATAAATTTATAAAGTGTGAATTGAAATATTTTTTCTAGAATATTTAAAAGCAGGACATTTGATGAGGATGTCTTACTGTGCTGGGGCAGTGGCTGGTTTGAGTTGTATGGCACAAGGCCCAAAATGGGCAATCTGTGCCAAACACAAGACAATTAAAACTAATAAAAACAGATAAAAAGTTAAAATGATCTAACCAATTATGAAGTTTTTTCCCAACTGTCATAACCGACCACTCAGCCTTCGGCCCTATCAGGGGCAAAATGACGGCTACCTGTGAAGGAGCACCCAATGGGCGAATCCCAACAAGGCTTTTCACTAACATCCATGCGCTTACTAACCGGGATACAAAACCTGCAACCTATTGGGTGGCAAATGAGCACTATACCAGCTAGGCAGCTATATACTATGAAAAGTAGATTTTAAAACATGTGTACATAGAGCAGATGACATGATGCATAAAAAGTGTAAGTTAAAAGATGAAATGCATAAAAACAAGTTGGTCACCATGGAAAAGATGGGGCAGTTGCAGCTGGTCTGTCAGGGATCAAGTACTTTTTTTTAATAGTAAACTGACTAATTGAAAAGTTCATGCCGAGCTACCATGCTCAGACAACAAAGCATACATACAAATGAGTAACTCAGCTGCAGATTAAAGGAAGAATTGTGAAACTTAAAAATGTGCTATTAACAAACAGAATGTATTTCTTTTAATTAAAACATATATGTTAGTGGTATGTTTTAGGCAAACTAAAATTGTTTTCATTTTAAGATGATACACTTGAAATTTCCTTTTTTTGTTTCTAAAGGGTGATTTTTATTCAAATATAGATTTACCATGCTAGTGTCCAATCACAAAAATAATATATTTGAATTTCTCTCACCCCAAATTTTTCAAACTTATCATTGAGGAAATTGGCAAAAATGTTACCCTATAAAATGATATCCTTACTCTCCACGTTTTGGGAAAATTCCACCTCCCTTATTTTGTGTTGTCATTTTCTGTAAGACAGGTCAGAGTGAAGAGTTAAAACCTCAGATACTCCAAAGAGAAACACCATGTTTAAAAACTTTGCACAGATTTGGGTGGTTTTGTGTTTAATGGCGCAAGGGTCATATTTGGCCAAGTTTAAATTCGAAAAATCAAGTAAAACCATTCAATTGGTGCCATTTTGCCATAAAGCATCACCAAATCGAAAACACCAACTGCAGCCAGGCTCATGAAAGCAGTCGACAGCAGGGTTACTTATGCAATCATCTTTGGCACGATTATCAATCACTTGGCAAGATTTTTCATACTACAAATGTTTTTTAAAATTCACGATTTTGAGGGGTTTTAGAAATAATTAATGCTTTTTAAAATAAATGTTGATTATTTATTTGATTTCTGTTATAATATATATATATAATCCCTAGTCCTATTAAAATTTTTTTTTCCTTAAACAAAATTAAGCGAGGGGGCTTATATTTGGTATTTTAAGAAAAATTCCAACTTCTTGAAAGAAACCCTGATTATAAGCCTCCTACTGAGTTTTGCGAATTCCCTTGAGCTTGGTTACTGGGTTTTAGAGTAATAGCTTTTAAGCTCAAATTTGATGAGCCAAAACTTTAGCATTTATAGTTTGAGTTTTTAAATAATTACTGTTACAAGTCAAATATGACACAAATAAGGAGAAAATTAATTTTGTATTAATGTCGACTCTAAATTCGTTTCGGCTGAGTTTTGATGAGACATCTTTGGGTAACCTTAAAAACCTTGGAGTCAGTGTTTTTCTTAAAATTAAGTGAATGGTTTTTCTGAAAATAATTTCAAAATGAATCTTGCACTATTATTTAGACAAGAAACTAAAATATCATTTAGTTCTTTCTTGCAATATTAAAAAGCAAATAATTGAAAAGAATAAATTTTCTGTCAAAATATTGTATTTCATTCAGTATATTTTTGCATTAACTAAAAAACAGGGCTGGAAATCAAAATATCCAGTTTCTGTAAAATTCAGTGATAAGTAGTAACAGTCTAGTAGTAGGTAAACCTTGTTGAAAAAAAGTGCACAAAGGTACCTAATAGGGTAAACAGAAATGTCAGTTTGGAACAGATTGGTTGGTTGTTTTGTGGTTTTATGATACAGGGGCCATATTTGGCCAAGCTGAGCCAGACGTCATCAAGAAGACTATATCAAGTAAAAAATGTGAAAGGAAAACGAGGGAGAAACTAGAGTACCTCGGGTCCGTGAAGCCCATACACACCTAAAGGACGATGAGGGCTGGGGTAGATTGGAAATAATTTAAAAAGCATTTATTTGAATGAAAAAGACATGAGAATATATGACAAAATGCTTCCAACTCACTCTATGGTGGTTTATAATTCCTATGCTTGGCCCCATTGTGGAATACGAGTCTGCATAGACTCTTGGAATTGGGTCGAACATATTATAATTTCCTTTCTTGTCATTTGGGTGCAGAAAGCGGCAGGCGCTGCCATAAAAGCACATTCCACGATGGTAGAATCTGCACACAGCTGGCTGCGAGTTCTCTTTCTTTTCGGAGCTAATCTCGCCTTCTTCCAAATCTTCCTCCTTCAAAGTAAAAGATTTAATTTCAAATACAGATAGAATGTGAATCCAATATAAAATGTTCAAGGTTTAGTGTTCAACAGCCCTCTTAAGCTCTACATAGTGTCATGGTAAAATGTACAATGCTTCGTAGAAGGCTAGTTTAAAAATGAAAACTTTGATTGAAATAAAAACAAAGTCAGCAATTTCAACCTTTGTTCTCTCATGGCACACATAATTGAGTCACCAAAATATCATGTTTTATCGATTTGACAAAATATCATGTTTTGTCGATTTGACAAAATATAGATATAATTTCATTTGATTTACAAAGAGAATAATTATAATTACCTACCCCTTTTTCTCCAGTGACTTTTTGAAACAACTTATTTATGCTACTTTGCAACATCAAAAAACAACAATCCAAACACTACTTGAAATTATTTGCGAACACACTTGTCAAAAATTAAACCAAATCACAGAAATGGAATGACAGTTTAAACCAGAGGTTCCCAACCTTTTGGACTCGAGCAGCCCTTGACCAAGCCCATCTGTTAGAGGCATGAAATTCAACTTGGCGAATTTCCGTTCAGAATGTAATTTCTATTTTTTTATTTTGATTCTACTTTTTGCTTTATTCCTCAATTCATTTAATTTATATTTATTTTACATTCCTGGGAAGGCACACGAAGCACAGGTTTGGAACCACTGGTTTAAACCATTTCACCATCCAAAAGGCACGCCGGTTGAAAATTGAGATTTTTATGTGTGTGGAAGTGCTATTGACACTTACCCCTGAACATACACCTTCATCTTCTCCTTCCTCAATTGAATCATCCTAAAGGAAAAGAAAATTAAAATGAAGAGTTTTCTAAGTACAGATATGTTTAGTTGTTTGGGGTTTTATGGCAAGTGCCATATTTGGTCAAGCTGCACCAAACACAAGATGTCAATCAAAAAGTCAGGGGAAAGAGGGATTGGGGAATAGAGTAGTGGAATGAAAAAGATCGCTAGGATATCCCAGGAGCGCGACACATGTCTTTACTAGACAGTAAACCTCATAGGAGAAGAAAAGATCGCTTGAGTACTTCAGGTCCGATGTTTATTGTTGGGGGAATTTTTCTTTCCCCAATTGATTTGATTTTCGAAAACTTTATTTTCCATAAAGTTTGTTTTCCAGTGGGACTATAAAGTGGGTTGTACACAGGGGTGTTAACTACTCAATTGTCTTGGAGAAACTCAGGGGACAGTTGGATAATTAGGAACAATCTGACATGTCATGGAGCACTTTTCTGCAAACGTGGAGTAAGATCTGTGGATTATGCTGATTAGGAATAACTTTAAAATCACATCATTTGTGTGGATTTCCAGAGACAAAACCTGATTCGGAAAATTGATTTTCATCAATTGTGTGGGAATAGCATGTTAGATACATGCCACACTAAAAATTAATTGATTTTATTATATTTACAGATTACTATGTACAATCTAGACCAGGGATGTAGACATGTTAACACCTATGGTCATATTGTGACTTATAGGTCGGTTGGGTTTCATGGTGCATATTGGGCCATGCTGTGTCAGACACAAGACATAGAATATCAAGTAATGAACACACACACAATGATATTTTAACTGACACAGAAGAGAGAAATACACCCAGGGAGGAATTGAACCTGCACCGCCTACAACTCGACGATTGCTAGCACAGTGGGCATACCCACTGAGCCATGATGGCCCTTTATATTTATGAGTTCCTGTGTTTACATTAGTGTTTCCAGTACAAGTATTTCTTATCAGTTCATTTGTCTGATGCAATCCTTTTTATGATATGCAGTGAATCAATTGCCTCCGAGTCTTTATGCTGTTTGTATGCTTGTGTCCATTGGGATGTCTATATTAATTAAATGTCTTGTTAGAACTTCGAGTTACACTCTTATTCCAATACCTCAAGACATAACATCTAGAAAGACAGGATGGGCCCTGATTGTATTTCAACGATCCTATCCATTTGGCAGCGATACATTCAAAGTAATTTTACCCTTACATTTTCCCAGTTGTAAACACTGCTTTCAGCTACAGATTGTAGCTGACAAATAATTATTTTCCTAAATGTTTAGAATGTCTGATACCTTACTCACATGATGCATTCAATAGGGACATATGGTTAGTTTGTTTTTGTTGATAGCGATGGCTCAAAGAATCTCGTTTGGGAAGAGATTTCGAAAGGATTGCAAAGATGGGACGAAATATTGTAACAGGATTTATTGATTGAGATTCAGGAAATATTGAAAGTAGTTACTCTGAAAATGAAGAATACTTTCCATCTATGAGGACAGGAAAAGTAGCAGTTACAATGATGAATAAGCTAAAACTAGATATCAGCCTTTTTGTGTTCAAATAATTCATGATATTGGTGCACCAGAGGAAGTCAGAAATCCGAAGAGATTACAGCGTCAGCATCGTAGGCCAAATCTGTACACCTGTATACTATCAAATCAAGAAAAATACCATGGTGTTAGCTTATACATGTATTTTTACTATATTTTAGATACGTCTGTAGTAAATGCTTGAATAAAGGAGTGGCTTGGAAGCAAGTACTTAACCAGGGAAATTTCGTCCTTCCACTGTGTGAAGAGCTTTGCACATAATATCTGGTACTTAGAAACAATGCAAATGACATTAAGGTTTTGACACAGGCAGTATAAAATAAAAGATAAAAATCATATCAGAAAAGATCAAAATGCCTGGTACTTAGATCTTACAAATGAAACTACACAAAAAATAGATTGTAAACAAGCAATACGAGGAAAATGCTCCTTAAGAGATGTACTAATTGCTTCTAGGAATGTAATAAAACAGGTAAATTTTGAATTTAAATCTACCACCTAAAATAATCTGTCTTATTTGATCTATAAAACCATGGGGCCCTTTCATCTTTCTAGGCACATTCAAGTCTTTCTAGTGTTAAATATTTTGCTTTGTGCTGGTTTCATTAGAATGGTGAGCTCGTTTTTAATATTTAGCTGTTCTATAACACAAACCAAGCCCCATTTGAACAATTCAGCAAAACTGAGAGAATCTTGTAATGGTTAATTTTACTTGGTTATAAAAGTTATAGCCATCAAGCAATATCGAAATAATTTTTGTGCCCATGTTAGTAATATATAGATTATCATACAATTTCAATTTTTTTAAATAAAATTTTAATATTCTTCCATTATTGTAAGTCTTTTTCAAAGCACGTAGTTTTTTGGTGTGGTTATGGTTTTAGAAATAGAAATGTCTGTATCATTTCTATGTGCACAAGCTACAAATGTACATTTATTTTTCTTTTAGCCTCTGAAAAGGGCTACACTTTCGTTCGATGTAATACCGTACACAATTATAATATAATAGAAACAGAAAAATTATGTAGACTGCCCATTTCAACTTCCAAAACGAGTTATCCCCCTGAAAGAGTAATTTAAACTCATAAAATTCCTAAATTTAAAAGTAATAAAATATATTTTTTTTGGTATATTATCAAAGTGTAATGAAATGCAGTTTTGCACAAAAAGATTGCAAATCTAGCAAGTGAAATTGTGATTACTTTCACTATTAACCATAATGAAAACCTGCAATAATTCCATATTTTCAGAATGCCCTTTCTTACGCAGTCTGTTAAGTCAAAATTGTGTTATTCATCGTTTCAACAAGTATTTTCATGGTTTAAGTAAAACGCTTCCAATTAAAATATTTGTTGTAAAATCATTCCATCTTACATAAAATGCTAATGAAATACCTGATTAGTGACATTTTGTGTCATTTTCACACACAACTGAACTGTAAGACAAATTATTTGCATTGTGCAATACTAGTACTTATATGTTGAAAACTTGTAATAAGAAACAATGACCATGCATCTATCACTAACTTAATTTGAAACTATTCATAGCTGCTACGTTAGACCATCACCCTTATTTTGCAACTGAATTCACCTGGTGCATACATAGATGGGCATGGCTATAGTTTGATCTTAATCTGAGCGGAAACTAAAAGTTCTTAAATAAATTTTCCAACGCTTCCCATACTAAAAAATCACAATATCTAAAAATAAAACCCATTTGCCTTTTCTTCAGGGGTAGCACACTGCCCATCTTCAGATTCAGAGGACTTCGCATCGACTGTTTTGTCAACATCAGGGAGCTAAAAAATAATTAAACACTTAAATGAAAGCTTTATCATTTTCAAAATAAATATTTTAAGCCTTGCATTTAAGCATAAAAAAATTAAATTCTCATTTCACGAATGTAGCTATATCACTAGATACTATTTTGAAGTAACATAATTGCTGGCATCATCATCTATAACAGCTTTAGTTTTATGTCACACTAGAAATGGGCCAGTTAAATATACTTTAATGCTTGATGGATCTTTAAAACTCTGCTTTTGCAACATAATTTTAGTAAGAATTAAACTCATTCTTGCTAATTTGGTGTTTTCAAATGATCCGTGACAACAAATGCTGCCAATTATTTTTATTTATTAAAAAATGACATAAAAAACAATATTACATTTAAAGGTTTAGTATAGAACAGTTATATGTGTAAAAAGAAAACAATTGCTATAATTAACGTATATCGTGGGCTTAAAGCAGGAACTCCCTAACTGACAAAAATAATTTTTTATTACACAGCGCCTTGAAGACTAACTTCAAAGACTTAGTTTTTAGGTAAACAAAATCAAAACTATAAAGCTTTTGATAGTGTATTATTTTTTGCAGTTATCTTTTCAACAGATTACAATAACTATTTTTATCATCATGAAATAAGAGCATTTAGTGCCTTTGATAAAATGTCAGTTAATGAGTTTCACTCTAAATTGACGATATAGTTCATGCTTAATAACAAATCACAGTTGAAGAAACTAGTGTGTGTGTCTAAACAATTTTATCTCTCCAAAACTCAGTGCCATTTTATATCCAGGGACGAAATTTGAAGCACATTGTTTATTTTTTTGTCAAAATTCTAAAGGAAAAACAGGATATGTTTTCAAGTACATGGACAGAAGTGACAATTCTAATAGATGCATTGATTGAAAATAAGATGGAAATTCGTTCAAACATTAAATTTTACTAATGACAAAATATCTCAACCATCAAGACCTGGTCAGTTTTTGAACATCCATGCCGAGACAACCACCAGGAGGGTTATGCATACAAATTTAAGGGATTTCAGATAAGAATTTTGTCTTTCATTTCTAGTTTAAAAGATTGTTAATATGTTTTCTTTATCTTATGACCTTGAATCCTTTAATCAATATTATGGGATTTCACGCCTAATATTTGTATTTTAATCGATGGTGCTTTGATGTCTAATAACTGGTTGATTCTTTCCTGCAATACTTTAGTTGTTAATGGAGTAATGAGTACTTTTGTGTTTCTATGGAAAATGTTTTTTTACTACCATATCATGTTTAAATCACTTAATAAACTCTTATCATTCAAACTTAAAACCTTTTATTCACTTGTCATTATTTTCCAACTTGATTGTGAACCTTGTGAGTCTTAAATTTTAAAGCGTTTCCATACACGCACATTGCAACTCAGCCAGTGATAAGTATTTTCACGCTTATTGCTCATATAGATCACTATCCACTATATTTAAGATTATTTTAATCTTCTAACAGAAAAAAAAAACCTAAGATTATTTTAATCTTCTAACAGGAAGAGTTCCACTTTTTACTAACACAGAACTTTTTCTACTTTCCACTTTTCCAGTTCCACTTTTTACTTTTCACTATCCACTATATTTAAGATTATTTTAATCTTCTAACAGAAAAAAAAACGAATAATTGTTAAGAGTTGATAACAAAAAGGTTTTTATAACATTTAAGAAAGGATTAATAATATTGAAATTAATAGCAAAGAATTACAATGTATATTACATAAGTAAAAATATCCATAGTAAAAAAAAGAACAATCATAAGAGTGTATTAAATATTTAAATATGGGTCTTGTGTGTGACAGAATATCTTAAAAAAATAAGTAGAACTGATTATTTCCAGGAAAACTGAATTATAGTTTCCGACAAACACTTATTCAGATACTTTTTTACGACCCATGATACCAAGGAACTTTTAATTACTTGAAAGTAAGAAAATATCTCACCTTTTCATTAAAATCTTCAAAGTCAAGCAACTCTCCTTCCATAGTAGCAAAGTGTTTTTCTTGTGAATCCTGATTCTTAGGACATTCATCAACTTCTATTTAAAGTACAAGACAATTAGCAAACACATAAAGCACATTAAAATCAACTGACAACTTGCATCTGCCCTTTTAGCAATACGTAAAATAATTTTTTTTTTAATCTTTTTAACATACCAGTCAACATTTCAATTTCGGAAACCTTACAATTTTTACGGGATCATGACATGCATAATGTATAATATACAATTTTAAGTGCCCATAATAATAGACATAGCTTCCAAAATGCTATGTTGTGTTTATGTCTAATTTAGCTAATTTCAAAAAAAAAAATTGCACATTCTTGGGGAAAAGTGAAGAGCAATTTTTTATATGAACTTTTTTCTTTCAATGCTGAAAGTCTTCCACTAGTGAAGTCTACTGATATTCTACAATTCACAAAATTTCCTGTATTTAATGATATCAGACCTTGATAGGATCAAGTACAGGAATGGATGGAAGCTATTTCTTTTCCCAAATATTTACCAACAGACAGAAGTAGTGGTATCAACATAGCAAGAGAGCAAAATCTTAGATCTTTTCTTTATATAATCATTTAGAGGCATTTTCGTCAAAGTATCAGACAAAATTTCTTAAAAGCTATAGTATATTAGCTTAACCAATCCAGCAATCATTAACATTGACATGCTTACCAAATAAAAAAATCCTTGAACAAAATTTTAGTTTAAGATGGAAAAAGGGCTGAAAATAGTTTAAGGAGAAAAGATTAAAATGCCGTAAATTATCAAAAAGCATGCGAAACAAGACTGATTGCATTTAATTGTTTCACAAGCAACCTTGCTTGGAGTAATGTTTTCAACTTCAGTATCACTTGGTACTGCATACTTGGTTATCAAATTATGGCAATCACTCATACTTCTTTATTCTTGTTTAATAATTAGTGCAAAAAAAATTTCTATCTACTTGAAAATCACTAAAAATTGATGTCAGTTTATGAATCAATCATAAAAAACTTTCCAATTGAAAACAAATGGAAGAAACACAATTCATAAACTCAGCAAAATTGGACTTCTACAGAATTAAAAATAACTTTTTCGAATTAAATGTTGAAGCATGGGAATCCCACTTTTGTTTCAAAAAAGATAAGCATTTATTGACTCAAATAAAGACATGGTTGGGAATTGTTTTGAAAATGTAAGGTGCTACAGACAGGCAATAACAATAGGGACGTAATGATGACACTATAAGTTTCGATGAATTGATTTGAATCATATGCCTGTAATCCTTAGTCTAGATGTATTTTGTTTAACACACTATTGTTATAAAAACTAAATTTCCAAGTGGTTTTAACCAGATATCTCGTCCATCAAGATCTGACCCATTTTGTTAATGACGAATACTAAAACTAAAGAATAGTGCATGACTATAAATGACACTCAATAAAAGTTAGGTCTTACAAATAACTGAAGAACAAAAATTCAAGAAAAATGAAGGTATGCCCCTACCAATGCATTTAATTAGTATTTTGTAATGAACATTGTACAATCTTGTCTAGGGTAGGAAACTATTTTTTTTAAACGGGCATTAAAGCACCATCAAATATAGCTGGCAGAAGTCAGTGAGCATCAAATCAAAGATTCATGTGGGCACGAAGTGTATTTTACAGGTAAAGCATTACTTTAAAATACCAAAATTACTATACCATTTGTTTCAAAAGTTCTTGTATTTGCATCAGGCAGTGAACTGTTGATGCACTCTTTGGTAACTTCCATTTCAAGGTTGTGAACAGGGGTTGTCAGTTCATCTATGTCAGACATGCTGAGCTTTCTGCAAGATTACATTACTGCAACTTTTTACAAAATGTTTTCTTGTTGAGTTTAAATTAATTATTTAATCAAAATTTCATTTGTTAATATTGGGTCATCCAGAAAGTTCTGCGGTTTTTTATGATAAAAACCAATGAAGCAGTACAAAAACTTAAGAAAATGTTATTGAATTACATAAGTACCATTTTGTTCTATGGCTTTTTGCCATCTTTCCAGAAGCTGGAAAATTCCTTTCTTAAGTCATTAGGCTTATTTGTAAAGTTATCGAGGTGCTGTTTGACAGTCTCCAAAAATAATTGAACTCCAGGCCGTTCAGAGAATTTTGAAGTGACCTGAAGAGGTGAAAATCTGAGGGGGCAAGGTCTGGTGTATATGGGGGTGACACAAAACATCTCAGCCATACTCAATAAGTCTTTGTCTGACATTCATTGTCATGCTGGAAGAAAACACCTCAACGATTGGTTAGTTCTGGCCGCTTTGCTTCGATTTCTGCTTTTAATACTGCCATTTGAGAACAGTATTTTTCCGAATTTATTGTCTGATTTTGTGGCAACAATTCATAATGAACAATTCCTTTGTAGTCCCACCATACACAAACGATTACTTTTTTGGGATGCAGCCCCCTCTCGATGTTACTTGGGGAGGTTCATTTGGCTTACCCCATGATCTTTTTCTTGTAACATTATTGTACAGTATCCACTTCTCATCTCCAGTAAGAGCCATTTCTAAAAAGGAGCTTCTTCATTTCATTTCAGCAAAGAATCTCACGCCGAAATTTGAGCAAGCATATTCTGTTGTGTTAAAGTACGGGGTACCCATACATCATAGCGGCTTACATACCCAATCTTCTTCAGATGATCATGAACTGCACTTTTTGGAATATTTAGTCTGTGTGATAGTTCTTGAACTGTGTAACGTGGATTTTCAGTGATGGCATCTTTTAATAGGTCCTCGTTTACAGAGGATGGTCGTCCATCATCTTCGAGGCTGAAATTCCCACGCTTAAATTTATCAAACCACCTTCGAACTGTGTCATCAGAAACAGCACTTTGTCCATATACAGCACAAATTCTACGAGCAGTCTGACTAGCATTTTTTCCTTTCTTAAAATAAAAGACCATAATATGACGAAAATGAACTTTTCGGTTCTCCATTCTTAGCACTGCAGTGAAACAAAAATTGTGCCACAACACTAGCAAGAATTATGCAGTGAAAACAGAAATGACCGAATTTACACATCTGCTTCAATCTAGGTCACTCCTTATCAGTGGTAGCAAAATAGTAATAAGAAAGCATGCTTCAATTTGAAAAACTGCAGAACTTTCCATATGACCCAATAGATAAATGGCAATTTCAGATACAGGAACCACAATATATCGCATTTCTTGGGTGACAAGAAAGAGCGTTTTTAAATTCTAAGTACCCATAAGAGCTCTGGTTAAAACATGCTATAGAATCCTAAGATTACTTTATATGTGCTTGATGGGTTTTTCGACAAGGTACATTATGTGTCAAGACTTGAGAAATCGGAAAAAGGCATTTAAAAGGATCTAACTGGGAATGTTTACATTTTAAAAATATTTTTTTTAATTACTTTCTTGAACAGCTACAAAGAAAAGTAATACCAGGGCTGCCACAGCCAAATCACTCGTAAAATAGTAGCATAAATTCTTAAAAAGTTTCCTCATAAACCCTATTTTAGTAGCAATTTTAGTTGATCAGATACAAAATGAATAGGCTGAAACACAAAATGTGCTAATTAAGTATGAAATTTGAATTTCTAACACTCAGAATTAGCAGAAGGGTTATCCATGTAACCATTTTGAGAAAAATTTGTTCCACCATAGATATACATGGCAGTAAAACCCATAAATCTCAAAGTTTTAAATATTTTGTCCAAAATTGGTGGCCATCTTGGTTTTCCACTATCTATAAATGCATAATATTAGATAAATATTTTGCTTTTGCGAATATGAAGAGATTCTTTCTATTTAAGCTAGTTGATTTCAGGGAATGCCGAATTAATCTGCGGTTGGTTTGGGGGTTTATGGCGCAAGGGCCATATTTCGCCATTCTGCACCAGACGATTTAAATCAAGTGATTTTTATTAAAAAATCATTGATTCTAATCACAATTTTAAATTTCATTTTTCTTTGTTATGTTTGATAATATTGAAAATGAAATAGCTGTACAAATGCATGTTATTTTATTCAAGTAAGAACTTTGCTCACACTGAGTTTACCCCAAAATTATATTGAAAATCATCCTCCCTTTGAAGATATTAAATAACAGTATTTGCTGATTGGGATCATAATTACCAGACAAGTATTTCCATCTCGGGCCATTGACCAATAGGTGTCACTCACAAGCCTGCTCATCAGTGTTGGTTTTGTTTTAAACATTCCATGTGACAATAAATCGCACATGGCCAATTTTAAGCCATTCAATAAGCCCATGTGATTAGTGAAGATGCTCAAAATATATTCACTCAAATTATTAAAACTGTGGTAACTTGCTTTCTTTTTAAGATGTTCTAGTTATTTATTTAGTATTGTAGTCTAATCATAAAAATAAACACAACGAAACGATTTTCTGCAGTATCACAAAAGCATTCCACAATTTTGCACATAAATCTGTTTTTAGGCAATTTTAAGTTTCATTTTGCTTTGTGTAATATATTGGTTAATTTTTATTTCAATTTATAGGGAAAGTTTTATACATTGATCCCTTAGAATTCTTTACACTGCTAGAATAACTATTCAATATTTATGGAATTAAAATGTGGAATGTTAAAGTTAATTCACTTATTGGATAATTGAGTATGTCGAGAAGAGTATGGGTTGAAGCAGAAAGCTATTGGAATTGATAAAATTTTTATTGCAAGCTCAAAATTCCACTGAATTGGTATGTTCTGAGGGATGCTATTACACTTGTTCTATGCTGTTCAGAGAGAAAAGCTTCAATTTTTTTATATAAACCCTTTCTGTGTGCTTCAAATATACCTATGAAATATTAGAATTCAAAATTTTGTATATGATTTCAAAATTATGTATATTCATGTCGTCTCATTTTTTACTGTTAACTAAAAAATAACAATTTTTTCACCAATAAATTATTTTTGTAAGCTAAAAATTAATGAGAAGTAGAAATTTTTTCAAAATGCAAGTTCCTTTTATTTTATTTTCTATTGGTGACATGAATTTTTCTCAAAAGCAAGTCTTGAACCAATTATTTTATATCAAAATAATTGAAGTAATACAAAACATTTTACTCGTATATTATAAATATATAATGCAAAAAAATTGAAAAAATTCATGCTATGGTTTCAGTGGGATCTGGCAACCTTAGTTATCTGGGTCCAAAAAATTAACGTCACTGGTTATGAGTTAAACTCAAAGTAATCTAAACTGCTTGAGAACCAGATGGAAAAACATTGCTCATGCTTGGCATTTGGGGCACTGTTCTATTTACTCTATCATGTGATTTACTTTGCTAATTTCTATGTCACGTTTTAACCTTTCAAAAATTTACCTAGCTATTTCTTAATACATTAATGTTTTACTTAAAAGATATGAATATTTAAATAAATCAAAACTATCTAGAAACAATGCTGTAATTTGAGTCTCATGTTCAACAAATTTAAACTTGTACAGGCAAGGAATTAAGTAAAATCTTAAATATCCAATTTAAATTTAAAAAATCTGATTTAAATCAAATAAATCATGTTTTTTATTTTTTTTAATCATGATTTCTCATACCCTGATTGATTTTATTCCAAAGGGTTTACTAAATAAGCTAGGAAGTGAGGCATCTGCACTAGTTTTTAACATACTGAAAACAAATTTTAAACAGTGATGATTGCCCCTTAAAAGGGAATCAGTTCAAACCTGCGAAACCTTACCACTGGGAAGACTGATAATTAGCTGAAAATATGGTAGACCCAGGACCCCCAAATATAAGGGATAAATATTATAAATAATACAGGTAACCAAATATGCAAAATGATTTGATCTCTCTTAACAGATCACTTTACCAGAAGAGACGCGAAGTTCTAGACCAAAACTCCTAGGGTCCTAAATTTTTTTGTTTGAGTCCTGGTCCCTCTCAATTATGAGATTTAAATATTACAAATACACTGATAATATTCATAATTATTTATATTAACAAAATAAATAGTACTGAAACACCCTTGTATATGAAGTGATGTTTTACTTCTCCCAATAATTTCTCAAAGTTGGCACCACTACATCCTAATTAATACTATCACCTCTAGTAGTGAATCCAATTATTTTCGTTAAAAAAGGTCCTTCCCAAGGTATTTACATTCCTTCCAGGTTATTTCATTTTAATATTATTAAACTTCAATTAAAAACACAAGATTTAAAGTTTGATTTAAATCAATAATTTTTTAAATAAAAATCACTTGACTTAAATTGGCATACTCTGCTAAAAACTGATCCAATATTATTTTAGAAACTTTGTAGAAAATGTAATCATGTACTTTATATTGATAAAATAAAGTTAAAATTTCTGGGCACTAAAATTTTTTTTTAAATAAGTCTTCAAAGATTAAACTATGAAAATATATTGATCGATTTATTGAGAAGTTTAAAAAAAAGACAAATATTGAGCATAAATAAAAAAGGCCACTACATTAATATTAATGATAAAGTAGAAAGCGTTATTATTGCTTGATTCAATTTGTATTGTAGTTTTGGAAAAATAGTTCAATATTTAAAGTGGAATGCAGATATTAAATTCAAATTCTATAAAAAATTTCAAAACTTTTCATCCACTACATGAAAAACAAATAAAATGTTTTTAAAATGTTGTATAAATCAACTAAAAAAATTATGAAAAATACCATTAAAATATATTACAATTGATAATATTAAACTAATAGAGGAATAGAGGAAAATAAATAGAGGAATTTAAAAACATGTTGAACATGGAAAAAGTAAATAAAATCGTGTTGATCGACGACATTCAAGCAAATATGGTGGAGTTCAAAAACAGTTTGAAAAACAATGTGATGCAGATGCAATAAGGGGTTACTGTACCAAGTAGAGTTGTTAGCAGAAGATTCTCCATACATTAAAAATTTGGAAAATATTCTATTTACAATCTCATTTTTCAGGAAAAGGAAACTTATTGAATGCAGAAATGAACCTGAAGCTTACTTTATGTATTATTCATAGTTCATAAGAACTGTTCAATAGAAATTATTTATAATTGGTTTTATTGAAAGCATATCTTTTATATATTACTGATAATGCTGTGAACCATCCATATGAACCATCCTAGTTATAAAGTAAATTTTTTGCCTACCAGGCTCCAAATGAAAGGGTGTTCAGTGATGAAGACAATTTGATTTTAACAGATGGTCAAATCACAGTAAAGGTTTATGGTGCAAGGGCCATATTTGGCCAAGCTGTGCCAAACATCAAGTAAATTGACATACATAAGGAAAGTTTTACTGCCAGAGAAGATACATCCAAACCAGGAATAGAAACTGCACCTCCTACAACTTGCAGGTTGCTTGCGCAGTGGGCCCACTGAGTCATAGCGACCACATCACAGTAAGGGAGGTTGAAAGCACTGAAAAAAAACTAGGTTGTGGAGTTCCTTAAAAAATAAACAGGAACAACCACTTCAATAAAAGTTGACGCCAATGGAAATAATATATGGTTTCAACCAAATCATTAACATAAAATTCTTTGCTCAGTGAATCATACACAAAAGAGATTTGTTACTTTTGCAGAAATAGTCATGTTGATTTAAACTAAACTTGATTTCAGATATAGTAGAATACATTTTAGGATTTTAACATGGGTATTATTTAAAAAGTACACCCAAGAAAAGATTATTCTCTATAGCTTCCAGACTCAGAACTTGAACTCATCATACCCAGTTAAAACAAAATATAATATAGCAACCTATTTAGCAATACCAAAAATTTTAAAGTTTAAAAAACATAATTTAAAATATCTCCATCAGCTGTTATTTTACTCTAGTATATCTAGGATTAGATAGGAGGACTGAATGAGTCTTGATTGGGCGACATACAGTATTCATACATTGAAAACATACTTCAGAAACACGTCAGGAGAGATTCTCCAAATTATTATACTGATGATTAAATAACTATGCCCCTAAAAGAATGATGAAATTTCTCCCAGTGCTCTAAGAAATGGAGAAAAATTATCTAAAATTTGTTTGAAATTTAATAACCATTCAGTATGCTGTTTTAAAGTGTTTTCTCGATAAATTTCTGAGACTTCTTTGCTTCCAAGACAAGTTATACCTATCAAAATTTATTTGGAAAATATGCACTGCACCTGAAACCAAATACCGAAGATTGAGCACATTCGCTATGGTAAAATCTCTGAATTTTTAAAATACAAATTACAATGTGTATTAAAGAAGTGCAGTAACTGCTTATTGCATTTGGCTGTAGAATCAGACGAGTTGGCGAGGAAAATTTAAGAAAATTGGAATAGAAAGAACAGGACTCCAATTTTGGAAATTCGAAGATTTTAACCTCCAGAACACTAGCGAAACAGTTTCTATTCAATTTTTCAAAAGATTTTTGAAACGCTTTATTTTCAAATGAATTTCATTGTTTAATAAAAATCAGGGAATTTTGGTCATTAAATTTAGATCCTGATATCCAAAAGGGTTTTTCATTTATTTAAATGACAGGCAAAAAAGTAAAATACACAATACAAAGGCTAGTAACAAAAGTATACACAAATTAAACATAAAATTGATAAGGAAAATGGGTACAGCTTTGATATATGCATACTTTTGTGGCAATGCTTTTAATGCACTTTTTGTAGCAAGTTATGGCAGGTAAAGACAAAACATCTTTATTAGGACTAATCCCAATTAAATGGTAACCTCGGCAAGTGGAAAGTTTAAATTTTCATTTAGAATATTATCTTAATTACCGTTAAATTGTGCTTTGATTTCATTGATTCTTTAAAAAATTGTGGTACAGCTGTATCTAGCACCTCGTCTGGTGGCAACACTCTTGGTACACTTTTAGTAGCGAGTTATGGCAGGTGTAGGTAACCTGCCTTTATTAGGGTTATTCCCGTTTTTATAGCAACCTCGGCAGCGGAAAGATTTATAAAGATGTTATATTTATAAAGATTTTCTAAGATTTCTTTCCTTGGCGACAAAAGAGTGCACCAAAAAACTCGCCAAGAGCATTGTCACCAGACAAAGTGCTAGATACAATTGAACAAAAATTGTTTTCCAATTCTTTTCCGTTTCATGCAAATTTGAAGAATTAAAATGTTTAGTTTCATTTTAGTCACGACCCAGTGCAGTCGCATCAGGTAGTATAGTTTCTTACCATTTTTTATTTTTGAAAATCATTCTTTTTGTATTTTAAGGTGCCTTCTGTATTTAGAGTTGTAAATAAGTTGCAGGCTATTCTTTGACGAATTTTGAAGTTTAATTTTTCTGGTAGTAAGGAAACTTTAGGAAGTGAAGGAGTAGCTAATCGTTTATTTTGTATACATTTATGTCAGGATAAACAGCTTTCTTTGGATTTCCTAAAGGAATTGGGATTAATTAAATCGGAATTATTGTGCGAAATTTTCTGTCAATAAAAACGTTTTTTTCTAAGAATTTCTTCATTGGCACAAAAAGTACATAAAAGCATTGGTTTGGTTTGTTGGGTTTAATGGCACAAGGGCCATATTTGACCATGCTGCGCCAGACATAATCAATTAGTAGACACACACAATGAAAGTTTTACTGACACAGAAGAGAAATACACCCAGGGGGGCAATGCACCTAGCAGGAATCGAACAAGTGCCGCCTACAACTCGAAGGTTGCTAGAACAGAGCCAAAAGCATTGCCACAAAAATAGGTGTACATTAAAAGGTAAGACAAAGAGAAAAGGCAGCTTCCCATTCGTTTTATTGCCTCCCAGCACAATACAAATTTGCACAGATGGTAGATATCAATTTCTAAGGTTTCAGTACCCAAGGAGGGTCATAGTAGTAGGGAACTGTGCAGAATTTTTAGGCTTGGTTGGTTTTGGGGTTTTATGGTGCAAGGGCATACAGAATTTTTAGGCAGTAGAGATGTTGATATTTTTTCCTAGATGAGAATAACTAATGTGCAAAAGTTGAAATTGTATGAAAACATTTAAGTTGGCTGTGGTTTTGAAAACAGTAACGACAAATTGATATTACTATAATGTGAATAATTTCTGCTTACAGTTAGTTTTATTTTATTGAATCTATTTAATTATCGTTAATTGAATAATTTCTGTTTACAGTTACTGTTGGAACAGCGGTAGTATAGCCCCCAATCCATTTGGCAAATTTTTTACGTCGCCAACCCTCAATTAGGATTTATGTGGTTTTTGGTAAACCCCCACTTATTTCCAGATTATTCAACTAGATTCCATTCTAGCAATCCTACAGCATCCCTACGTCATAGAAGACCGCGTACTAGAACCATTTTTATTTAGTTTACCAGTAGTTATAGGAGTAGGACGCGCTAAGGATCCAGGGAATTTTCGAACCAGGTTGTACCATTTTGATCTTATTTTTTAGACAATAATTAAAATTTTGTAGTCCTGTCCATTGAAAGTGTAATTTCAAAGTTTCAGGATTTAATTGAGAGCCAATTTAATTTTAAATTTTCAAATAAAAGACCCACTTTTGGTCGCTCTGGCGTGGCTAATCTCTTGTTCCTTATTCATTTGGCCCAGGACAAAAAAGTGTTTTCGGATTTTTTTAATGGAGGCACGATTAATTGCTAATGAGATATGTTCAAAGTGCTATTCGGAGATGAAACTTAAACCTAAATCAACGAAGTCTGATGGGTTTTAGTGGACTTGCAAAAAAATGGTTGATTTGTCCAAGGAATGTGCTGTTTCCGATTGTTAAGAAATAGTTTGGTATCTCTTTTACGAGAAAGGTTGAAAATCGGTTCAGACTGGATCGTGGTTTAATTCGAGTAAGTTGACTATGGAGGAGGTTCTTCTTATGACATATGAATTAGTTAAAGGGACAAAAACAAGTGAACCTGAGGACGAGTATTCTTTTGCCAGTCACACCTTGGCCGATTGGAGGCGACTGTGTTTTTATATAATCAAGATTTACATATTTAACCAAGATTTATAAAATATTGAATTATTATTATGTTTCGGAAGCATTTTATTATGGCGAATTTGCAATTTCTTTGGCCCTTGTCGACCAAAAAAAAAGTCGCCAAGTAAAGTAAGGGTTGGCAACAAAAAAGTTGCCAAATGGATTGGGGGTCTATACTACCGCTGTCTATACTTCCTAACTGTTTTATTTATTTTTATTTTGGGGTTTTATGGCGCAAGGGCATACAGAATTTTTTGGTAGTAGGGATGTTGATATTTTTTCCTAGGTGAGAATAACTAATGCGCAAAAGCTGAAATTTTATGAAAAAGTTTTCACGTTTTGCTGCGCTTTTGAAAACAGTAACGACAAATTAATATTACTATAATGCAAATAATTTCTGCTTAGTTTTGTTTTATTGTACAGCGTAATAATAAATACCTTTGCTCCAATCTTATAACAGGTAAAAAGTGTACACATTTTTCGAATCAATATTGCGGTTAATTAATAAAACTGTTTATAATTACTTCGAATGTTTAAAGCTGAAGGTGTAGAAAATTTCATGTGAGCGGCAACAAGGACTTGATTCACATTGATACCATCGTTTCAAATAACTTTGAAAACTCCAAATTATATAATAGAACAAAACAAAAATTATCCTTTCAAAACCAGCACTTCAAATGTTTGATTTTACCAGTTAAAACTTTCCTCAAACACACAAAGCGGCATATCATATCAAAACAACAAATATTTGGAAAATAAGTTAAGATGAGTTGAGTTGTACGATATATGCTTGCCTAGTAGCAGCTTCATTTTCACAAATACCAGCCACAGTAGCCTGTTGCAAGAGTAACGAATTAGCATCCGGAGGGTTGTGAGTTCAAATCCAACCCAAAACCATCGTGTACAAAGGGGTTGGTGCACTTTAAATCTGTCGGGGCCTCAAATGTTCTCACGTTGGTGTGGTGTAGAAGTTTGGAGAGTGGGATCCCAGCTCAGGTGTGATCTCGTCATCTGACCATGGTTCAAACTTACGTGGTGTTGTCCTCGATCCTTCCCTTGGAGATGGATCCAGGACCGTCACCAATAGGACATTGTGTTGCTCCATTGTGACGTTAATTAAATACCTACCTACCTTGATTTTCGCGAAACGCTCAAATATCCGAAATACAGTCGCAGTGAGAATTTTTTAATCATGCTCATTTTGCAGGAAATATAAATTTACTTTTATGATTCAATCTAAGCAACAAAATTTTTGGTAGGTAGTTATTTTCACAACGTTAATAGCTACGCATACAGAGCGATCATTGCCATATAAAGCAATGGTCTGATGAATAACATGGGAAATTGCTTAGACAGTGGCGCCCTTGGTGAGAGTCCAGCACCACGACCGTGGCAACCGATTTAGCTTCTTTTCCATAACAACCGAACTAGGTGGTTTGTCTATTTATTGTTTTTGGTGTTTGTTTATTTATTGTTTTGGTGTTTGTTTATTTCGTATGTGCATTTTAAGTTTATGCTACCATGCTGGGTTATTTATTAAAACAAAGTCAACATATTTGTTTTAATTCTCAAATAGATGGGGTCAGGACTGCTGTAGCACAAGCTTCAAATATACGATAAAGCAGAAAGATCTTTGATTTAAGTACATTCCTTTTTGTTTTGTTAGGAGAATTTTTGTTTTGTACTATTATCAAATTTGGAGTTTTCAAAGTTATTTGAAACGATGGTATCAATTTGAATCAAGTCCTTGTTGCCGCTCACATGAAATTTTCTACACCTTCGGCTTTAAACATTCGAAGTAATTATAAACAGCTTTTATTAATTAACCGAAATATTGATTCGAAAAATTTGTACACTTTTTACCTGTTATAAGATTGGAGCAAAAGTATTTTTTATTATTACGCTGTACAATAAAACAAAACTAACTAAGCAGAAATTTTTCGCATTATAGTAATATTAATTTATCGTTACTGTTTTCAAAAGCGCAGCAAAACGTGAAAATTTTTTCATTAAATTTCAGCTTTTGCACATTAGTTATTCTCACCTAGGAAAAAATATCAACATCTCTACTACCTAAAAATTCTGTATGCCTTTGTGCCATAAAACCCCTAAACCAAGCAAACCTAAAAATTCTACACAGCCCCCTACTACCATGACCCTCCTTGATAAACTCTAGAAATTGATATCTACCATCTGTGCAAATTTGTATTGTGCTGGGAGGCAATGAAATGAATGGGAAGCTGCCATTTCTCCTTGTCTTACCTTTTGATGTACACCTATTTTTGTGGCAATGCTTTTGGCTCTGTTCTAGCAACCTTCGAGTTGTAGGCGGCACTGGTTCGATTCCTGCTAGGTGCATTCCTCCCTGGGTGTATTTCCTCTCTTCTGTGTCAGTAAAACTTTCATTGTGTGTGTCTACTAATTGATTGTGTCTGGCGCAGCGTGGCCAAATATGGCTCTTCTCCATTAAACCCAACAAACCAAACCAATGCTTTTGTGTACTTTTTGTGCCAATGAAGAAATTCTTAGAAAAAAAACGTTTTTACTGACAGAAAATTTCACACAATAATTCCGATTTAATTAATCCCAATTCCTTTAGGAAAATCAAAGAAAGCTATTTATCCTGACATAAATGTATACGAAATAAACGATTAGCCATTCCTTCTCTTCCTAAAGTTTCCTTACTACCAGAAAAATTAAACTTCAAAATTCGTCAAAGAATACCCTGCAACTTATCTACAACTCTAAATACAGAAGGCACCTTAAAATACAAAAAGAATGATTTTCGAAAATAGAAAATGGTAAGAAACTATTCAACCTGATGATGCGACTGCACTGGGCCGTGACTAAAATCAAACTAAAAATTTTAATTCTTCAAATTTGCATGAAACAGGAAAGAATTGGAAAACAATTTTGGTACAATTGTATCTAGCGCCTTGTCTGGTGACAATGCTCTTGGCGAGTTTTTTGGTGCACTCTTTTGTCGCCAAGGAAAGAAATCTTAGAAAATATCTTTTTTTAATCTTTATAAATATAACATCTTTATAAATTTTTCCGCTTGCCGAGGTTGCAATAAAAAGGGGAATAACCCTAATAAAGACAGGTTACCTACACCTGGAGTGGAGTAAGTTGAAAAATCTAAATCTGTACTAAGGGCTTCTCTGTAACTTCATACTAAAATTTGATCACTTTATTGTTTTGCGTCAAAAAGTTTAAGAATATATCAGAGTTTAAAGTTGTGGAAAAAATCATTTTTCTATACATTTACCAAAATTATGTATGAGAGACTAAAAATTTTCTTGAGCTTGCTTTCTTGATCTTAGGAGGGTTTGAGGAGAATCGATTTACCAACTTTATGAGCCACCATGAGACACTTTATGTAGATGTATTCTACAGATACAAAACGATGATTCTGTGTTGTGTACGGTTTATCATCTTAGCATAGGTAAAACGTATTTCAATAAGTCTGTTGAAGCAACATCAATTTGAATTGCCTACAATAAATAGACGCCCTTTACATTTTCTTTTCAAAAGTAAGCAACTCACGAGATTTACCACTACAATGTTTTCTTTTCAAATTAAAGTCTACAACATTCAACAAGATCTATCATCATTTAATAAACTTCAAGAAAGGTGTTAAATCTCTATTATCAAAGGAAGTGTTTGTGTATGTGTGTCTGCGTGCGGTGTCCAGACGAATCTATAGCATTACGAATCATAGCCATGAAATTTGGCACACAATTCAGTAATCCTAAAGGTGACTGAATGTCTCTCGAAGCCTGAATTTTAAAATTTAATCTAGAAAATTTGTTAATTAATATTTTATGCTGCGCGTGTAGCCCCTCCTACTCTGCGCAGACCGATCTGACATACTTCCAGACCCTCGCCACCCCAGCTCAACGAAACGTTTAGAGCATATAGATGGGGGGCGGAGAAAAATGCACCCTCATACACTAGGAGGCACAACGGGTCCAGCCCCGGGCAGAGAAGGCACACACCCCCAGTGGGCACGTACGGCTTTTATTTTACTTAAAATATATTTACAAAATACATCGAGGCTGGGACAACAACCCAGGAACATCTACAGGAAAAAAGTTCCTGAACAATAAACACAACAATAAGTAACGCAAGGAATAAATAAAATATAAATTTACAATAGATGGCAGTCGAGACCAGTTACAATATACTTACAATTTTAGAGCCAGGGTCCAACAATGAAACCATATTTTCACAGACACAAGAAGACTCCAGATGTAATGTTCAACAGTATATGAAGTCCCTCATTGGTCAATACTTTCCATTATTCTCCGGCCCTTCCGGTCTCGGTTGCACCAAAAGATAAGGTGTTGCTCCGGTTACTCCCAAGCCAGTATTCCACTTCCGGAGCCCCGGGCTCGAATATCAAGAATGTCCCAAAAATGAAAAATTATATATATTAACATTCAATAATATAACATAAGATTAAGATTACATCACAAACACATAAACAAGCACAAACTCCAATCACAAATATTCTAAAATAGATTCCCACAGCCGCAGGGCAACACTTCAAGATTTCCCAATAATAAATATCAATACATAAAAATGAACATGCAAATAGCATTTGTTAGTTATATATACAATTTAATAATCCACAATTTAAAAATTTAAAAAATTAAAAAACCCAAGAGAAGCAGCGGGCCCATAGAATGGCCTGGTTGATCGCGGATAATTCGGCCTGAAAGACCGAATTATCCGCGGTTTTATTATTTATTTTATTAATTAGTTTGTAACAAAATACTTTTATAAGTTTTTTATTTTCTAGGATGCACACTGAGGCCCCGATATTCCCATCAATACCGGAGCCATCAGTGTACACCTCATAGTCTGGGTTATTTATTTCATCTTTAAATTTTAATAATAAAGTACTAGCTGGAATTGTATTGATTTTTGTATTGAAATCCAAATTAGACAGTGACAGCAGTTCGATTTCTGGGTCGGGCAGCCGCCTTTTAAAGATCGAAAATTTTTTATACAACGGCAACAGGGTCACATGGAGCGGAGGGACACCGCAAAGAGCGTTCAAGAAGTCAGTTGAGGCGGTTCTATACGCCCTCGAGATCTTAAGTAGAAAGGGCCGTTGTATAGATTTTAATTTTTCTATCCCATTTCCGCCCCAAATGCCGGCTCCATAGGTAATAGCCTTTTCTACAACAGTGAGGTACCAATCCTTCTGGAGCCGGCCACTGACCCCCCCCCCCCCCCCAGCCTCCACCTACGACCCTAGAGTACGAGTCTCCAAGCCGCAGGCTTTTGGCTGTTAACGAGGCCATGTGCCTGCTCCACGTGAGCCCGTCGTCGATGGCAAGTCCAAGGTAAATCAGATTGCTGGATATTTTCAAGGGTTGGTTATTTAATCTAAAAATTGGATACCTATTAATTTTTTTGCTTTTGGACAGAACTATGGACCGGCACTTATCGATGGACAAGGTAAGTTTTAAATTATTAAGTTTGGTATATATTTTATCAAGAGTCTGATTGGTATTAACTTCCAGGACACTTCGCATACTTCCTGACGTTATCAAGGCCAGGTCGTCCGCGAAGGCCTGGATATAACTGTTATTAATATCTGTATTTAGTATTTTATTAAAGATGTTCCACAGGGAAGCACCGAACCCTGTGGACATCCCCTTACAATGGTTCTATGGATTGTAACATCATTTTGGTGGTATGTGATTTGTCTATCGATGAGATATGATTTTATGAAATTTATTAAATTAATAGGAAGTTTATAAAACGTATAAAGTGTCCATCCACATCCATGTTATCAAAGGCGGCTTTTATATCGATGGTAATGAGGACTGAATGGCTGACCCCCTTATAAGTTTTAATTTTGGTTATTAATTTTTCAATGGACTCCTCACAGGAGTGCTGCTCTCTAAATCCAAATTGATTTTCATGCAGAATCCCATTGTCCTCAAGCCAATGATCAAGCCGTCGGACAAAGACCCTCTCGACGATCTTACCCAGGGTTGATAAAAGACAAATTGGTCGAAAAGCACTACAGGAGGAGGGGTCGCTCCCCGGCTTAACCAGGAAGCGAACCTCCCCCCTGAGGCACCCCGGAAAGTAAGCAAATTGCTGCGTTAATCCCCCCCTGATGAAATCAAGTATTAAGGGTTTGTGCTCCCTATATATGTGTTTCCACATATTATAGTCTATAAGGTCCGGCCCCGGTGCCTTGCCGGATTTCAATTTGGAGAGGATTAGATCTAAATCATGCTCCGTAATATCTACATCACCGTCAAATCCAGGCTTATAATTCAGATTGGGTTGTATTTGGTTATCATTAAAAAGTAGTCCAATAATTTATCTATTTTTTCTTTATAGGTGTAATTTGGATGTTTTGGAAAATAAGGTTCGTATTACAGTTAGTATTTCTTCTAAAGGTTAATTTAAAGATTGAGCCATATCTGTCGGTGTATCCGGAGCAGTATCCCCTCCAGGCCGCTCTTTTACATTCAATAACCTGTTTGTAAGCGGCCCTACCGGCTTTATAAGCAATCGCGGCGGCACGGACCTCACTAGAATCAATAAGAGCACCCCTGAGACTATTAAATTTTTTATAGAGAGCAGTCACTCTATTACGCTCGGAGACCAGTCTTTTAGTCCACCAGCAGACCTTGTGGGACTTTGCCCTGCGGGTTTTCTTGATGGTTTTAAGAGCCGCGCAGGACACCGCGCTGATTAATTCAGCGCAGTAGACCTCAAGGCCGCTGGTGTTCTTAATGTTATTCAGAAGAGGTTAGTTTATTAAAAGTTTTCGGGAACCTCCCCAGGCCAAACTTTGTCCTGAAGAAGAACCCTATGTTATGGTTAGTTTAGTATTCAAAAATACAGTCACGTATGATATGATCAGTGCATGATTCAACATTTAATACATTCCAGTTTGAAACAAAATGAGATATACTATTACTTATTAATGTTAGATCTGGCAAACCCCTACATTACTGAATGGGCGACAAGGGTAAATTAACTATTGTAAGAGATAGAAAGTTACAGAGATCCTCCGACCTCTCATATCCTCAAAATCACGGGGGATCGGGCATTAAAATCCCCCATCATAAGGAGCCTGCCTCGATGGAAGTTGAGGCTCCTGTATCAAGATGTTAATATTATCATGGGGGGAAGGAAACACTTCCCAGGATAGGAGGGCCGGATTCAAGCGGAATCTCCGCAAAAACTGTATGGTCAGTTTGAAATTTTAAACTTAAGGGAAAATTGTGGCTATGGGACATTATTAAACAGTTATTAGATTTAGATGTAAATATTTTGGTTCCAGAAGGTGGTCTCAAAAGATTATCGTTATAATTATAGGGGTCCTGAATTAATGTATAATTTATTTTATTTTCAACTGCAGTGGCCATAGCCTGACTGTATGCAGGGAAGGAATGATTGATATTAATTTGCATTATTTTTAACTGGTCAGCCATTATCACCGTAGTCCGTGTTAGCCTCCAGCATCGCCAACTGCCTGCGATAATTCGGGCATTTTTCTGCCCTACAGTCATGGTCACTTGCATGATTGGTTTTAAACCTATCGTTTGATAATGTGCAGTTTATACAGTTTTTTTCGTTTGTACACCTATCCGACACATGATCGCTCCCCCCACAATTCAGACAAACTTTAGTGCCAGTGCACCGGGATTTGATCTGACATACTTACCGCGCATGCTATCTCTTCACTGAAAACATCCCTCCTCGCATTGAAATGATAATGTAGTGGGTAAAGCGGCGCACTGAAGTCGCGATTTGGAGGTAGACCTGAGTTCGAACCCAGCCGACGGTTAATTTTTATTTTTCGCCTCTATATTTTTAAAAATAGTAAATCTATTCTAATCCTTCCAATTTTTTCTGTACTTTTACTTTATCCTTTTATTTTTTGAATTCAACACAATTATTTTTAAAAATTTAATTGATTTTATGCAGCTTTTTCAATTCTGAAACTGGTTTCTCTGTATTGTCCTTTTTCGTACCACCAATGAAAAGCAAACCACTGAAGCTCCACCCTCCTACATGTTCGACTCCCAAGTGCCAAGTTCCTACCATTAAGAAATTTTCTGCAACTCAGTCAATAAATTACATGAAATGAAGTAACAGTATTTATTACTGTTTAATTTTATTTTGATTTCGCTGACATTGTGATTCATTTAGGTTGTTTGTCGTAATCAGTAGGTGACATAACAAGATTTTTTAAAAGTATAGCGTTATATTTAAAGATTCAATCACATCTTTATTTCAGTAGTGGTTTTTTCATAACTTAACTTTCGAATTTGTATAATGTAACGTCTTGGTCCACGGGTAGCTTAGACTAGTTACCATTGAAAAGTGATCCGTTTCTAGATTAACGAATTTTATTTACACTTTTTTAAATTCGTTGATAACACGAATGAAGAGTTCATTTAAGAGTTCAAAATGGAAATCACGAACGATAGTTCGTTGGAAAGTCCAATGTTTTGTCGAGGTGCTTCTTATGGCTACTGGCGAGTCTTTCTCAATAAAATACTCAGGCGAGTATAGAGTCCCAAGGCGGGATAAATCAGCCTTCTCCAGCTCTGATGAGCTCAAATCTCCTCGACTACTTGGGCGAGTAGTTTCTCCCAAAGATGGCAATCTTTCACCGACAGTGAACGGGCGTTCACTTCTTCTCCGGCTCTCGTCTCTCCAAAAACTCTGCAACTCCTCTGTCTCTCTCCTCTTCTCTTTCCTCTCTTTTCTCTATATATCGGGTGCTTCTCCTTTTTGTCTTGGGTCGGCCCTTCTAGTCGGTGCTCGTTGGCTGTTGATTACCTCACCATCTTCGGACCTTCCCGAATGGCTCTCGTACGTTGGCCTCTCCCCTTGACTTTTACGACAGACTTCGGCGGACTTGAAAGGGGACCATAAACCCTTGTCGGCAATGGTCATCCTAACTCATCCCCGTACCCTTTTGTCTCGAAATGTCATAGAGAGGGACAGAGAGGCGCCTGCCTTTTGTTGCGAAGTCACCAACAGTTTCGCCTCTGGAAGCGGTGCTTTCCCTATCTGCCGTTAATTGGCTGCTTCGGTGTTCGTTCTTTTGGGCGCTTGATCGCCCGCAAAATTGTCCAGTTTCCTTAGCTGCCGTTACAATAATTTCTGTATTTGTATAATACAATCTATCGGCACTACATGTGACATAGATGAGGCTTTGAACTACACAACAGAGTTTTTGAATATATTGGAGCCATCTGGAGTACCAAACAGTTTTGAACACATTGGAGCCATCTGGAATACCCTCGCACATATTACAGCTAGAAATTGGGGCACCGATTATGCTTCTCAGAAATCTATCCACCTCCAATCTGCAATGGAACAAGACTATCAAGAAACTGATGCCGAATATAATTGAAGCCACCATCATGACTGGACATGCCGCAGGCGAAGACGTATTCATTCCTAAGATCCTAATCATCCCTTCGAAACTCCCATTCCAATTTAAACGACTTCAGTTCCCTGTTCGTTTAAGTTTCGCCATGAGCATCAACAAGGCATAAGGACAATGTGAAAGTTGTAGGACTAGATCTCATTAAACCATGTTTCTCCTATGGTTAACTGTATGTGGCTTCTTCAAGAGTTGGAAAAGCCGAGAATCTTTACATCCTAGCTCCAAATGGAAGAACATTCAACATAGTGTATCATGAAGCTCTCTAAGCAAGAATCACTGAGGTGGAAGGAATGAGGCTACATGCCCGTGTCATGTCGGGTGGTGGTGGGACTCATTCTTAAAAGTATTGCTTTTCTTTTTAATATTTACAGAATCAGTGAGGACAAACAAGAATGATGTCACGGGCAACGCCGTGCGGGTACTGCTAGTAAGTAATAAACAGGAAAAAATAATGAATTGTTCTTAAAAAAATAAAGCGAAAAAAGTTTTTCATAACTTCGAACTGAAACTTAAAACTCAACAAAACTCAAAACAAAGTGACCACTTTTTTAATGATATAACTAAACATTTTGATGATAAATTCAACTTCTAGTATAGTGGTAAAATTTTACTTTCACTCTTAAGTAAAATTTTTTTCAAGAGTCCCCAAATTGAAATAGATCCATGGTTATTAATTGCAATGAAAAATGTAATCGGTATGTAATAAACTGTAAAAACGTATTAAATTGCCTTTAAAAATAAATAGAAAAAGTGGATTTATCACTTTAAACTTGAATATTTCCTAACAAAGTGATCAAATTTTTGTGTCAGAACTGAGTAGAAGCCATGAAAAATTCAGGTTTGGTTGTGTGTACACCATATATATATATATATATATATATATATATATATATATATATATATATATATATATATATATATATATATATATATATATATATATATATATATTGTAGTGATTCTCTGGGTAGCGTGGTAGATTCAAATCTACAGAGAACAGTCTGGCTTAAATAACAAACGATAATTTTATTTAAAACAATTTCTTGACTATATTAGAATCTATTTACACGACACTATCACGAATTTCTATGCCTCTGCTAACTGGATGCGACAGGGTGTCGAAATCTCAGGACGTACGAAAAAGTCTGAGTTGGAGAAAGGTATCTCAACAGTCTCTAGATGAAACTCTACTCGTCGGGTGACGATTTCACAAGATCAGCACTGGATCCTCTCACTGGACGACGGGACAAGGCAGGTTCACTGCCGGACGAGAAGTCGGTACCGAACTCTCCGCAGGTCGTCGGTTCGGCACAATCAGGGATCGGCTCCACTGGGGTCGTCGGGTCAGTACAAGACAGCACGGCTCCGCTGGGGTCGTCGGATCGGCACAAGACAGGCACGGCTCCGCTGGGGTCGTCGGATCAAAGACACTCTCCGGGCCCACTCACCGTTAAGTGTAGAGCGTAATGTATGGCCCGGAGGTGATGACCTCCACCGCAACACGAAAGGGGTCCACCGGACCCAGACCAGCATTTATTTTAAATAAGCATTACAAAAACATACAAAGCGTAACAAAAGCGTAACAAAAGCGTTACAACAAAACATAGACACAAAAAGCGTAACTGATTCGTTACTACAAAACCTCGTCAAGATATACAGTTATATTGGAACATATTCCTATGGCAAAAATCCTTAAATAATAGGAGAAAAGAGGGTAGTGGGTGCCAATCCAACATCTACCAATGAAAATCCTCGGCCAGAATCGGCAGAACTAAAAACCCCACTCTGACCTGCAGAGGGGGCAGGTTATAATACTAAGAGAGGACAGTTTTCAAAGCCATAAGGAGAAGGTTCTACTACGGCACCTAAATTTACTGGGGAACCGAGCGTGCAATAGGTTTATAAGAGACGCCTGCTCGATTCCCCATTATAATTTTAAAGAATGGCTTATAAAAGGCGCCGGAAATAATATAAAAGTAGTAAAACATATACAATATAACAAAAGACCAAGACACACAGAAAATAAACACAACAGATACAGAACACAAGAGAAATCAAGTCAACAGAATACAAGACCAACACCACAAATACAATAAAATTACAAAGAGTAAAACATTAATGAGATATGATAAATATACAATGAAAAATGTTAAAACTGTAAAAACAAGAAAGACAAAACAGATCCAAAATTCAATAAAAGACATAAAATGAATGGGCACCTAGTGCCACCATTCTTACGTAATAAAAAAACACAGAACACACAGCCATCGGGCTCAATTCCAAAGGTTCAGGTGTCCGGGGGGCCGGCCACCATCGCCGCGGCCGCCAGCACGCAGGACTTAATTTTAAATGCCGAGCCCTTATTTAACATAATACTTCGGAACCAATTTGGCTTTAATTCCTGGCTCGGCCTAGTAATGTGATAGTCCCGCGTTGCCGGACAGTCGAAGAGATAGTGGTCGGCGTCCCCCACCGCACCACAATTACACAAGTCGGAACGCCTGATTTTAAAACGGTGGAGGTAGGCCATGAAAGGGCCATGGCCCGTCAGAAACCACACCAAATATCGGTCCGAAACTAGGAGGTCGGGGCCTCCCCTCCGGGACAAAATCTCTGGCCCTAAGGCCACTCACCGCTGCGTCATGGCAGTCTTGCCAATACTGGATTTTAATATCTCTAATCTTCTTTTCCAGTGAGCTGATGGGGAGAGGGACCCCAAGATCCACGCCACGGACCGAGGCAAGCTTGGCGTGCCCGTCGGCAAGCTCGTTACCGACGAGCCCTGCATGTGCCCGAACCCAACTCAGGCCAAAGGTGTTAATATGATGGGATATTGATTTTTTTATGTTTATTAGGTAGTTAGACTCTTATTATATATTACTGGATTTTAAGGCCTGAATTGCACTGAGACTATCGCTATAAATATTTATTTTCTTATTAAATTTGATAGCCCATTCTATTGCTTTATAAATCGCCGACAACTCCGCCTGAAAAACGGAGTTGTCGGCCTGGAGTTTAAATTCAAGGATTTGTATTATTTTATTTTTATCCAAAATGCATACCGAGGCCCCGACATTCCCATCAATGCCGGAGCCATCGGTATACACCTGGTAATCAGATTTAGGTATGGAGCCCCGAATGTCCAACCTAATGCTGGACATCGGGACCCCATGGCAAGAAATATTAAAATCATAATCAACAGGCGATAGTCCCAAGTCGGATCGGCACAAGACAGGCACGGCTCCGCTGGGGTCGCTGGTTCAAGTCTCGAACGAGAAATAAGCAGGAACTCGAGATAGGCAGCCTACGCCAGGCTACAAGAACGCGTCCTCTCAGGGTGAGAGAACCGTCTTCCAAATTATTAAGAGCTCCTTAATGGGGTTGACCGCTCAAAGGGTCACTGAGCTAAGACGCTAGCTCGGGAAACAAACAAGACTCGAGATGGGCAGCCTACGCCGGCTACAAGAACGCGTCCTCTCAGGTTGAGAGAACCGTCTTCAAAAAAATATTTTCTCCCTAAGCAAGAACACACGATCACAAGCAAGAACTGACGATTAGACTCCCTGCTTTTCCTTTTGAAACCTCCCAGCCTTTGTTCGCTGGTGGTTCTCGATTCGTTCGTTCCTGATTGGTTCTTACTTTTAATTGGTTCGTTTTTACTTTGCTCATTTTTGAGGTTGCTGATTCGGTAGAGACTCTCTGACGTAAAATGGGATCAGCTACTTAGCGCAGGTGGCTTGATTACCTAGCAGGTGGACTTAATCACCTGGCAGGTGCACTCCTAAACACCTGGGCTCTTTTCGGACCGAATCCCCTTTTGTCCTCTTCGATCCAAGTCCCGACCGTCTGGCGCCAGAGAGATGGAAATGTATTGTCCGGCTCTTTTACGACCTGTCGGCGAGTTTGCCTTTGGGAGGGATAATTGAGGGGTCCATCAATGAATCCTCACAACCACCCCTCCCCCCTAAGAAAGATTTTGTGGTATGGCAAAATCTATAAGGCAAGGGTTAGACATGGCAACTCGACACATCATAAGAGGCAACAATTTTAAGAATTTATATACAAAATTTTAACATGATTTCAACACTTAAATTTCAAGTTACATCTACTATTTACAATACTCTTACATCCTACTCTTGTGATACAATTATATTTTATCACATAAGTTCAATCAAATACTGGGGTTTATGTACAATTTAAATCGGTACTTTTGGTACGATTTAATTTTCCGACAGCATTCTGCTCAGACAATCTGCATGTTGGTTGTCCTTCCCAGCCCTATGGATGATCTGGTAATTGAAGGGCTGTAAAGCCAACGCCCACCTCATCAATCTCGGGTTATTCCCGGAGTTATTCTTTAAAAATACTAACGGATTGTGGTCCGTTTCAATAGTGAAGCGTTGTCCGTCCAAGTAATGCCGCATCCTTTTAATTGCGTAAATAATGCCTGCGCATTCTTTTTCGGTAGTGCAAAATTTCTTTTCTGTGTCGGTAAACTTCCGGCTTAAATATAATATCGGGTGATCAACTTTATCTGGCCCTTTTTGTGCCATGATTACCCCGATTCCTTGGTTGGAAACGTCAGTTTGGAGGATAAATTCCTTTGAGAAGTCTGGGGCGTACAACACCGGCTTCTCAGTGAGTTTCGTTCTCAGCTCTCGGAAAGCTGAGTCGCATTCCGTGGACCACTCTACCTCCTCCCTTCTATTCTTTCCTTTTAATGCCCTCGTTAATGGCTCGGCTATTATGGCATAATTTTGGATATACCGGGCGTAATATCCACTCAAACCTAAAAATTGTCTGATCTGTGTTTTATTCCTGGGTGTGGGGAAATCAACTACCGCTTGGATTTTCGCCTCAGTCGGAGTTCTACATCCACTCCCTACCATATGTCCCAAATATTTGACACTGCTCTGTGCGAACTTGCATTTGGCAGGTTTAATTGTTAATTTCGCATACGTGATTTTCTTAAGAACCACATCGAGGTGTTTGATGTGTTCCTCCCAAGTTTGCGAAAATATAGCTACATCGTCTAAGTAGGGTACACAAAATTCATCTAAACCTTGTAAGAGTTGAGCCATGAATTTTGAGAAGCAATATGGCGCGTTTACTAGTCCGAACGGAAGAACTAGTGGTCTATATGACCCGAATGGAGTCACGAAAGCGGCCAATCTTTGTGCCTTAAGACTCAAGGGTATCTGCCAATATCCCTTGGTCACCGTTATATATTTTGCGGCTGCCACTTGTTCGATTCGCTCGTCCATATTAGGCAGTGGATAATATTCCGTCCTAATGATGGAATTTAATCGACGATAATCGACACAAGGGCGAGGGTCACGTCCTGGACTCTCTACTAAAATCATGGGGGAAGTGTAATCGGACTCCCCGATCTCAATGATTTTTAAATCCAACATCCTCTTAATTTCTGACTTGAGGATTTCCGTTTGTCTAGGAGAGGTGCGGTAGGGTTTCGATCTAATGGGTTTGTCACTAATTAAATCGATATCATGTTCGATAAGATTCGTCCTACCGGGATCATTTGAAAATAATTGCCTATGGGATTTTAACAATTTCCCAAGTTCATTGATTTGATCCTGCGTGCATCGCTCTTCCAATTTACTGTTTTTCACTACCTCTCCGAAATCAAAAATATTCGGATCTGCGATAGGATACTGAATATCCAAATCAGATTCTACGGTGTCGTGAGAGAATACTTCGCTCATCAAAACATTTACGCTTTCCATCCGCTGGTGGTATGGCTTTAATAAGTTAATGTGGTACACTCGTACCTTCTCTACCTTCCCTGGCATCTTAACAACGTAATTGGTCTCCGAAAGCTGTTTCTCTATAGTTCCCGGACCAACCCATTTTACGGCGAATTTTGTTTGTTGGCAAGATGACAATACTAAGACGCGATCGCCTACTTTAAACTCGCGCTTCACCGATCCTTTGTCGTAGTACGACTTCCTTTTAACTTTTGCGTCCGTTTCGGTTGCGGTGGCTACCTGTTGACACCGTCGCAATCGATTTATCAACTGGAATACGTACTCCGTGACAATGTCTTCACATGGGGGACTTTGGCACCATTTGTCAAATAAAATGGATTCGGGCATTCTCAAATTCTTCCCGTAAATTAGCTCTGCGGGGCTAAAACCGGTTGACGCATGGGTTACGTTCCGCAAAGCCAAGAGAGCCGATGGAAGTACGTCCTCCCAATTTTCTTTTAGCTCCAGGCACATCGCTTTCAAAAGTCTCTTTAGGGTCCGGTGGAACCGTTCCACCGGGTTCGTTTGTGGATGATAGATCGAACTACGCACCACCTTAATCCCAACCCTCTCAAAGAAGGTAGTTGTGAGGTTGCTAGTGAAATACGTAGCATTGTCCAGTTGTAGTTCTTTGGGGAAACCTATTCTACCAAAGATAGCAAGCAAGGCATCAGTGACGGTTTCTGAGTTCACTGCTGATAAAGGAATAGCTTCCGGGTATTTGGAAGCAAGGCAAATAGCCGTCAGGAGATATTTGTTCCCTTTCGGTGATATTGGCAAGGGACCCACAATGTCTATATTCATCTTCGCGAACACTTCGGTGATCACGGGCACTAACTTAAGGGGCGCTCTCTTTTGTTCCGAGGATTTCCTGACTTTCTGACAAGCATCGCACGATTTCACATATTCCTCGATCTCCTTAATACACTGGGGCCAGAAATAATAGCGCAACAGCTTATCTTTAGTTTTCGTATTGCCCATGTGGGATCCGAACCCATCATGACAAAGGCTTAAAATTTTATTTTTATATATAGCGGGTATTAATAGCTGCCTCCGCTCTTCAGGGCCGCGGTGGCCCGGTTGGAAGAGCAACGGACTAGCAACCGAAGGGTTGCGAGTTCGAATCCAGCCAAACACCGTCGTGTACAAAGGGGGCTGGTGCACGTTAAATCTGTCGTGGCCTCAAATGTCCTCACGTTGGCGTGGTGTGGAAGTTTGGAGTGGGGTGCCAGCTCAGGTGTTGCCTCGTCATCTGACCGTGGTTCAAAATTACGTGGTGTTGTCCTCGGATCTTTCCCTTTGGGATTGATCCCGGACCGTCACCAATAGCCCATTGTGTTGCTCCAGTGTGACGTTAATTGAAATTCCCCCCCCCCCGCCTCCGCTCTTCGCCTCGATGATCCTTAGACTGCCTAAAGAGTAGCTCTTTTTCAATCACGAACTCACTCGTTTTATTTTGCCTGACCTTATCCCAAATAGATTTGAGTTCGGGACAATTCTGCTGTTCCTTGGCAAAAGTTTCAGCGTGAATGCCTACTAATTCGATTTCCGAATTTTCCTGTAAGGGTGGTAACTCTATCCCCAAATTTTCGTCCTCTAGTTCATTTTCAGGTTCCGTTACCTCAAGTGGATCTATTTCTGTCTGGTTTTCCTCAACTACAGTCTGTTCAGGGCTCAGACGTTTGGTTTGACTCCTAGTCATAATCGCGTTTACCAGTTCTGGTTTTACTCTTTGCGATTCAATTAATTCCTGGGTGGAATTTCCTAAGAGGTAATGTCGCATTTCGACGGATTTACCTACTATTGCTGCCTTAGTCCTAATTACGCCGAGTTCTGGACTTTCGATTTTAATTCTTGCCAAAGGTAGGCACTTGAAGTGGTTGTCCAGAGGTTGCTTAACCCAAATGTGCTCGCCTGTAAAATCCTCAGGTTTCACCAAGTCTAGGGGTCCCAGGTCAATGGTTGTTCCTGAATCACGCAACAATACCATGTCAACATCATTTATTTTGGCCTTGCTTAAATAAGGCTCAAATGAGGGAGCAAAATTTGCGCTCGTAGCAAGATTATTTAAGGGTTCCGCTACTTTCTTTAACTCGGGGCATTGAGGGCGTATATGACCAGGTAAGTTACAATTAAAACAAACGGGGCCACTACGTTTCTCAAATTCCCTTGTCCGCCATTCTGTGTTGGTTCCCTTACTTCCCGATCTCCAGTCCTTTCCGTGATTTTTCTTCCCCCCGAATTTCTTTCCCTGATTCGGCTTTTCAATAGGTTTTGGGCGGTCGAGAGCCCTTTTCTCCGGTAGTTTGGAGAACACCTGTTTCTTGACTCGACGGGTTGACTCGTACGCGTCTAGCTTCTCAGCCAATGCGCTCGGTTCGGTCAACTCGCCCCATTGATCAATAAAGTGGTCCTTTATGTCGGCCGGTACCCTTCTTTTCATTTGATCAGCGATCATCAGATTCTTAAGATAATCAAAATCCTCAACTTGGATTCCACTAAGCCACCCTTCTAGATAGCTTCTTAGTTCGAAGATCATGTCCTTCCATAAAGAGCCATTTTGTCTCTGATGCGTTTGAAATTTGCATCTAAAGGATTCTGCGCTAAGCTTGAATCTAGCGAGAAGTACGGACTTTACATGATCATAATCATCACTCAATTCCTCGGGTTCACGAATAATAATCTCCGCGATTTCAATCGGCAACAGACTAAGCAGCTGTGAGACCAATTCGTCATACTCGATTTTTAATTTTCTACTCTGGCGTTCAAAAAGCGTTAAGAACAAGGCCATATCTATTTTGTCAGCATCAAACTTTTGCATGACTGATTTAATGTTTTTAGACGGTTTCCCGCTATCATGGCTAGACGAACTTAAACTATTTACTTCTCCCGATTGTTGTAATCTTAGCTTCTCTAGTTCGAAAGCCCTTTCCGCAGCTAATTTTTCCTCTTCCTTAGCTAATTTTTCCTCTTCCTTAGCCAATTTCCTCTCTTCTCTAGCCTCGGCCAATTTCCTCTCTTCTATGATATTAACTATCATATCTTTAGCGCTTTCCTCGCTAAAATCATTGCATCCCTGTATTTTCCTTGCTAGATCGATGATTCGATCGTCGGAACCAAACTCAACATTAAACTCGTATGCTAATTTCTGCAAGTCTACCTTTTTCTGCTTAGTTAAAAACGCCATGGTTCTACACTAAATTTTCCCAGTGACACAATTACAAAATTCAATCACCAAATATTCTGAACTTCAATTTTCAAATAACAATACACACATAAAATAATAATACACAATGCAGTCAATTTCCTAAGCCTTAACTATTTTCCAGACTCATGCAATATTAAAATATTTTTACTTAAAATAATACACAATAATAATCTCTACTACAAGTTCACTAAATTTCATTCAACTTGACTAGGTAGTTCACAATTGCGTAGATACTTCACAATCTAAGTTAATTTAACTATGTGCTAAAGGTACAAGATCATCCACAGCCCTGGAACTTATTCGAGCAATTGCTAAACTGACAATTTCCAAATCTTCACTACAAATTTACTGCAATTATTAAATCCTAACGTTTCCGCGAATTTGCATACACTAGTAATCAGAATTTCTTTAGAATGGATTCCACAATTAAATCAATTTAAAAATTTAAACACTCTTCACACAACAGTTTTTTTTCTCAACAATTTAAAACAATAATCTATTAAATTGCCTCTAAAGAAATGCCAAGCTTACCTTGTCTGACGACTGGCTCTGCTTTTTCGACAGGTCTCTGCTCTGCCTCTGTTGGGATGTCAGACGGGCGTTCGTTTTTTTTCTTTCACTGGCACACTAGCACTTTTTTCCAATACTGGACAGGATGTCCTTCACGTTGTAGCAGTTCTGGATGGTTCTGCTTTTTCTCACTTCACAACTCTTCTTGAGTTTGCCTCTGGACTGGATGTCCTCACGTAATAAATCCTGGGTGGGCTTACTACGCAAAAGGTGTGGTTGCCAATTTTTTATTTAATGGCTAACAATCCCACCCGCTGCCACCAATAATTTAAGTAGACTGTAGTGATTCTCTGGGTAGCGTGGTAGATTCAAATCTACAGAGAACAGTCTGGCTTAAATAACAAACGATAATTTTATTTAAAACAATTTCTTGACTATATTAGAATCTATTTACACGACACTATCACGAATTTCTATGCCTCTGCTAACTGGATGCGACAGGGTGTCGAAATCTCAGGACGTACGAAAGTCTCTGAGTTGGAGAAAGGTATCTCAACAGTCTCTAGATGAAACTCTACTCGTCGGGTGACGATTTCACAAGATCAGCACTGGATCTCACTGGACGACGGGACAAGGCAGGTTCACTGCCGGACGAGAAGTCGGTACCGAGCTCTCCGCAGGTCGTCGGTTCGGCACAATCAGGGATCGGCTCCACTGGGGTCGTCGGGTCAGTACAAGACAGCACGGCTCCGCTGGGGTCGTCGGATCGGCACAAGACAGGCACGGCTCCGCTGGGGTCGTCGGATCGGCACAAGACAGGCACGGCTCCGCTGGGGTCGCTGGTTCAAGTCTCGAACGAGAAATAAGCAGGAACTCGAGATAGGCAGCCTACGCCAGGCTACAAGAACGCGTCCTCTCAGGGTGAGAGAACCGTCTTCCAAATTATTAAGAGCTCCTTAATGGGGTTGACCGCTCAAAGGGTCACTGAGCTAAGACGCTAGCTCGGGAAACAAACAAGACTCGAGATGGGCAGCCTACGCCGGCTACAAGAACGCGTCCTCTCAGGTTGAGAGAACCGTCTTCAAAAAAATATTTTCTCCCTAAGGAGTGACCGCTCAAAGGGTCGCTGAGTTAAGCTGATCGATCGAGATCACAAGCAAGAACTGACGATTCGACTCCCTGCTTTTCCTTTTGAAACCTCCCAGCCTTTGTTCGCTGGTGGTTCTCGATTCGTTCGTTCCTGATTGGTTCTTACTTTTAATTGGTTCGTTTTTACTTTGCTCATTTTTGAGGTTGCTGATTCGGTAGAGACTCTCTGACGTAAAATGGGATCAGCTACTTAGCGCAGGTGGCTTGATTACCTAGCAGGTGGACTTAATCACCTGGCAGGTGCACTCCTAAACACCTGGGCTCTGTTCGGACCAAATCCCCTTTTGTCCTCTTCGATCCAAGTCCCGACCGTCTGGCGCCAGAGAGATGGAAATGTATTGTCCGGCTCTTTTACGACCTGTCGGCGAGTTTGCCTTTGGGAGGGATAATTGAGGGGTCCATCAATGAATCCTCACAATATATATAGTAGCTACTAGTTTTAAACAATTCCCTTTTCATCAGTGGTAAAATCTTGCAAAGGCTCAAAACATTCCTGTTTTCTTTCTCTGACAAAATCTACTGCCACTGGTTCGTGCAAAATATTTATTTTGGTGTTTTTCCCTTCATGTAAATTTGTCTTTGAAATAAAAAAATGAGAATTAGCAAGTTTCGATCAGGAAAGTTTTTGAACACCTAACAATCAAAATTAAGCCAAAGTTCTTGTTAGAAAGAAATACGTAAGAGGGCGCTAGTGTGGCGTTGACCTTGAATGTATATTCTACGCATTTAAGTGGAAGTTAATCTGTTACGAAGTTCTTGATGAAAAAGAACGTGTAAGGGTTGCAACCCTAATAATGCTGTTTGTCTTGTTATGTTCTGCAAGATGTCTTACTATTATTTTAATAAACTAGTTATTTTATCTAAGACTTGTGTTACGGAAATTAACCACTGAACCACCCAGATACGCCAAATTGGTGCATCGGCCGGGAGTCCAAATGCTACGAGTTTAAATGTTTAATATGCTACAATAGATCCTATACTTGGATTCGGTCATACCTAGAATGAAAAGGTAAGCATTAATTTACTTTCGTTTCATTGTTAATTGTTATTTGTACAGTTTTGGGTGTATTATTGAATTTGTATAATCGGAAATGGAAAAGTTAGACAGGTTAAAACAGAAACGTGCCACCGAAAGAACTTTGTCTATGAAATGAATTAATAAAATATATGAAAGTTTAGTCAACAGATGGAACGTTAATTGATGATTTAGGAGAATATTTTGATGTTCTAGCTGAAAGAAAAAATAACTTGAAAACATTTTATAACGGAAATTCAAAATTTAATTGAGTTAGATGATATTGATGAAGTTGTAATTAACAGCCAAGAATATTAGGAAAAATGTATAAGGCTTCCAGAAAATGAATAAATTCTTAAGAGACGCTGAATTTGCATCTAACCGAATTCCAGAACAATCCCCGATCGTTGAATATCGCAATGTTCATGTTCCGAATTCAAAATCAGTTAAGTTACCCAAACTCAACTCGTGTTAGAAAGGTATTCTGGAGATCCAAAACGTTTAATAGAATTCTGGAATAGTTTTGAAAATACTATTGAACAAAATGAAAGTCTTTCACAGGTAGAAAAATTTGTATATTTGAAAACATGGTTAACTGGCTAAGCCTTTAGTATTGTATCTGGATTTGAACTAACTATTGAAAATTATGATAATTGTATAAAGTCTGAAAGACAGATATGGTAGGAAAGATATTATAATTAATTCTTTCATGAATAAGATCTTAAATTTAGAGGGTGTTAAGAATTCTGCAAATATAAAGGCACTTAGAAAGCTTTATGAGAATTAGAAATTGCAATTCGAAATTTGGAAGCAATGCAAGTTGCATCTGGTTCGTAAGGACATTTGCTTATTCCAATTTTGTTAAAGTTAATTCCAGAGGATATGGTATTAGAATTTAATAGGGGCAAAAAGTCAAAAAACGAAGTTGAAGTATCAGAATTAATTGAATTTATTAAAACTGAAATTGAATGTAGGGAGGCGTCCAGTTTTGTTTCGAATGCTAAGTTTTCCGCCTCCACGTTTCGATCAGTCTAAACTGGAAAGTAGAAGATTCTCAAAAAATACACTCACGACTGCTGTTTTTAATACTGGTTAATCGAAATTGCATCTTCTGCGAAAGGTCACATGATTCTTTTAAGTGTGATAAAAATGTTTACGACAAATTATCTAAATTGCGAAATGAATTTAGGTGTTGGATTTGTTTTAAAAGGTATCACTTAAGTAGAAATTGTCGGAATAAAAATGCTTGTAGATGTGGATGGAACCACCATGAATCGGTTCGTACTAATAATTCTAATCAAAGCAAGTTCGGGTAGAAATTGCGAACAGTACTCGTCAGAAAATGTGATAGTCGCCCAGATTTCGGATTCGAATAACGAAAGGCAAACTCAGAATCCCGATTCAGTTACTTCAGTTTCTCAATGCCATAATAACATTTCAGAATCAAACAATGTGCTATTGCAAACTTGCACAGTTCTGGCTTGTTCTGATCGTAAAACGAAATTAACCAGAATTATTCTTGATCAGAGTAGTCATAGATTTTTTATTAATGAGACTGGCAAATCATTTAAAATTAAAATCCATTAGGAGTAAAAAGCTTTCTGTTTTTCATTTGGCATGGTAAAGGCATTAGAAAAGTATATCCAGTAGTTGAAATTGAGTTACGAAATAAGAATCAAAAAGTCAAAATGATTGGAGTGCCTTGTTACAGAAACTATTTCTGCGGCACCTATTGGTAAGCCTTCGTTTCATTCTCAAAAAGCGATGACGCAATTCGGGTTAGAAATTGCTGATATTGCGCTAAACGGCGATTTATTAGATGTAGAAATATTAATTGGCGCGGATAGGTTTTGGGATGTCATAAGAAAGGATACAGATAAATAATAAACTATTCGCAATTAATTCTCGTTTCGGATGGTTAATAGCTGGCATAGAATGAATCCGGTTTTACCAAATATAACCGTAGTGGGAAACGCGGTACTTGACGTTAGTGATTTAAGAGCATTTTGGGACCTTGAATCAATTGGAATAAATTCTGAATGCAACAAACATTCTGATAAAGATATTGATATCCGACGCCTTGAGAGTAATTTACAATTCAAGAACTGCAGATACGAGTCCATGTTATTGTGGAATTCTAGTTCGAAGAATTAGCAAACAATTTTGACGTAGCAAAACGGCGTTTAGAAGCGCTAAGAAATAAATTACATAAAAATTCGGAGACTTTTGAGTAATACAAAGAAATAATTGCTGAACAGGAAAAGGAGAGTATTGTAGAAGAATGTACAAATGATATTGGATATTCGGGATATTATGCCACATAGAGCGGTAATACGGTCTATCGAGACGACGAGGGTTCGAATTGTTTTCGACGCGTCATCAAAAACTGAAGGTACAAAATCTTTAAATGGATTGTTTTGAAGTTGGTCTAAAACTTAAACCCAAATGTGTTAGATGTATTGTTAAAGTTTCGTAAGTTTCAGATAACTTTAAGTGGTGACATTGAGAAAGCGTTTCTGATAGGAATTTCGGAAAATGATGGGGATTTAAGGTTTCTTTGGTTCGGAAATGTGAAACTCAAAATTATGCGCATGACACGCGTACCATTCGGTGTTGCCACGAGTCCTTTTACAGGCCGCAACTATTAAATATCATATAAGGAAGTACAAAACTAGTCACCGCGATACATGAAATGTTAGATTCATCTTTGTACGTAGATGATTTGTTTTACGGTGCTGTCAAAATAGAAGATGCATATCGATTATCCTCAGGCGCGGTAAACATTTTAAAGGAAGCGGGTATGAATACGAGAAAATTAAAATCTAATTCCGACGAATTAAATTTATTATGTATAAAAGACAATATAATAGAGAATAATGATTTGGCTTGCGAATCAAAATTCCTGCGTATGATTTGGAATCCAACAGAGGACATAATTAAGTTAAATTTTGCTTCTCTGAAAGAATCCTTGAAAAACTTTAAAGAGGAGACAAAGAAGTTTTAAAATCTATTGGTAGAATATATGATCCCATTGGATTTCTGCAACCTTTTGTAGTTAGAGTTAAGATGTTATTACAGAGTATCTGGATACAGGGATTAAATTGGGATGGTCCTCTGATATCCAAAGAATTTGGAAAACATGGTGTTCAGAATTACCAGATTTGGAAAATCTTTCCATTGAACGCAAATACTTCTCTGATTATGAGAAGTCAGATGTAAATGTTCATATATTTTCTGACGCGACCCTTAAGGCATATGGAGCAGTCGCTTATTTTAGATACCTTAACCTCTAATAGCGAAGTCGAAACTAATTTTGTAATGGCTAAAGGTAGAATAGCTCCTCTAAAGAAATTGTCTCTTCCGAGATTGGAGTTGATGGGAGCTATAGTAGGAGCACGTTTGGCTAAATATTTGGCTGATTTATTTCCCGAACTATGTGAACAAATTTATCTTTGGAGCGATTCACAAATAGCCATATCTTGGATTAAGGGATCCGCAAGAGATTGGAAACCTTTTTTGTTTGCAACAGGGTTTCTGAAATGCAATCCCTTGGTGCCCCTGAACAGTGGCGACATTGTAACGGAAAGGACAATCCCGCGGACTTGATTACAAGAGGGGAATCTGCTTCTAAAATTGCAACAAGTTCCTTATGGTGGCACTAGTTGGCTAACTCAACATGAACAAATTTGCTCTGAAAGCTCTGAAAAAGGAAAATGATGAAACTAGAAGCAGAGAGGAAATTAAAATCTTTTAGTGCATTTCAGATTTCCATCAACGATAAAAGTTTTCTGGATTCAAAGGCGTTGTTCGACTTGAACGATTATGGTAAATTAAGTAAAGTGTATCGTGTGACATCATGAATCCAGCGATTTATTCACAATTCCAAACCCAACGCGACAAGAGTGTCGGGACCTCTAACCGCTTTGGAAATTTCAGAAGCTGAAAAGTACTGGATAAAGGTCTCAACAAAACTACTATAGGAAGGAAGTGTCCGACCTTACAAAAGGTAAGACTATTGATAAATCGTCTGATGTTGTACTCTTTGAATCCTGAAATCGACAGCAATGGCCTTTCGTGTTTAAAGGGTCGAATCCAGTTTTCTGCCGTTGATGACAAGTTGAAACACCCATGGTTGCTGCCATCTAAAGATAGATTCTCTGAGTTGCTAATTAGGGACATTCATGGAAAAAGTGCTTCATTCTGGAATCGGTGCAACTCTAGTGCAAATTCGAGAAAAATTCTGTGTCATCAAGGGGAGGCAGTGCGTAAAAAATGTTTTGCGCAATTGTGTTACTTGTAAAAGATACAACTCGCGTCCTGGATCTCAGGATGTGGCGCCTCTTCCTCCCGAGCGAATTTTAGAATCGCCTCCATTTGCAGTGACTGGACTTGATTATGCTGTCGGGATAAAAGTAGCGTGGAGACCCGAGCTTAGTCGTCTGAACTTACACCTTGGACCGATCGCCCAACGGAATTGCCTTATATTTCCGTTTCCACGGAAATATTTAAAAATATTTATCCATTATGTTGAACCCAGAGTGGAGAAAGAAAATCAACTGCCAATTTTAAGACATCCACATTTATTTTAACATTAATATAATATATGTGTGTATTTACAAGGGATAGGAGACAAAGTTTAGCAGTCTAGCTCATCGCATCACACATTGCGATCTCCCCGTTCAAGCGAGTTTTCCCTTCCCTCTCTCCAAAAAGAAAACAAAAAATCGCTTGCGAGCAGTCGTGATGTCTCTCCCCCGTGCATTTGTCAACAAAATCCTTTTCGACGGGGGAAGATGGCACCTCCCCTTTCCAGTCATGAATTCTTCAACCAGGCTCTTGGCCTCCATTGGGGCGATACCGTTTGCACATCCTCACATATGCTGAACCTTTTTCTTCAAAGAAAGTGCCAATAAACACTCTTCTGTTATTCAAGTGTGCAGTTACTTGAGCTTTGCATCTTGAACTGGTTCCTTCTATGACCACAGAATCCTTTTTGTTAGCATATCGCAGGTTCATTTCTAGATGAGGATTGTGTAGTACAATTTAAATCTGACAATGCAAAATCTTTTAAAAGAGCAGATATTGAATTAAAAAAATTGTGGAAATGTATTTCACATCCTGCTGTAAAAGATATGTTTGCATCTTTTGGTATTAAATGGAAATATATTGTTGGAAAAGGACCATGGGTGGGGAGGATTCTGGGAGAGAATGGTAAGAACGATAAAAACAAGTTTGAGAAAAATTGTTGATCGTTCATCACTTTATCTTAACGAACTTGAAACTATTTTTGTAGAAATAGAAGCTATGATCAATTCAAGACCAATTACTTATTTGTATGATGATCCCTCAGAACCTTCCCCACTCCTGCTCATTTTTTAATTGGTAAACGCATACTATCTCTTCCAGCCACCAGGGTATCCGCAGATCTGTCAAGATCTAGAAATTCTGCAGTTAAAAGATAAATATCACCAACATGTTTTAAATCACTTTTGGTAGCGATGGAGAAAAAATTATTTGTTAACCTTAAGATCTGCTAATATATGTCCTCCAATTAAGAATTCTGTTCAATTTAAAATATTGATGAAAAATATTGTTTTGATTCACACACACATGATGATCGTTACCCAAGAAACATCTGGTTAATGGGTAAAATAGAACAGAATCCCTGGAAGAGATTGAAAAAGGGTATTATTAAACGACCAATACAGCTTCTTTATAATTTAGAAATTAATAATTGAATTTGTTATTGTTCTATTGCTTGATAAAACGTTATTGGTACTTGTGAATTTATTGTGTTACATTTACGTTGCTTAAGTATTTCTGTTTATGTCTAATACAGAACTTTCTTTTGTATATTTGATTTAAAATGTGCATTCCGAGTTTGGTTTATTTATAGATATAAATTGAAATCAATGATTTAAATTAATGGAATGCAATTTTTTGATGTTTTTATACTTGTTTGTTTGTGTTTTTATATTAATGATTTAGTTAGTTGATAGTTCAGGTGGGGAGTGTTAGAACTGCGTAAGAGGGCGCTGGTGTGGCGCTGGCCTTGAATATATATTCTACGCATTTAAGTGGAAGTTAATCTGTTACGAAGTTCTTGATGAGAAAGAACGTGTAAGGGCTGCAGCCCTAATAATACTGTTTGTCTTGTTATGTTCTGCAAGATATGAATTTAATAAACTAGTTATTTTATCTAAGACTTGTGTTACGGAAATTTACCACTGAACACCACCCAAATACGCCAAATACCTTGCCAAATATGATTACCACTGAACACCACCCAAATACGCCAAATACCTTGCCAAATATGATTACCCTGAACACGCCCTAATTCCCCGCCTAGGGCGCTGCATTTTCGCTCTCATTTGACGCACTACGTTACTCATGCATTAAGTATTCATTTTTTAACAAACACGTAGTATGTTTTCTAATGCATACTAAAATCAAATATCAGTTTTTAAAATTTTTCAATTTTTAATAGATACGGGGTGGTTGAAAGAGTAACGGATTAGCAACCGGAGGGTTGCGAGTTCGAAATTCAATCCAACCAAAAGACCGTCTTGTACGTGGAGGCTGGTGCATGCGAAATTATTGGGGCCTCAAATGTCCTCACGTTGGCGTGGTATGCAATGCGGAGAGTGGGGTCCCAGCCTAGGTGTTGACCTCGTCATTTGACCGTGATTCAAAATTACGTGGTGGATCCTCGGTACCTCGGATCTTTCTCTTCGGGTTTGATCCCGGACCTTCGCCAATAGCTCGTTGTGTTACTCTAGTCCCACATTAATTCAACTCTACCTACTTTAAATTATATATTTTAGTTATTTCCATTGAGTAAACTTTAAAAAAAATTGACCGTGCGCCTATCAGGATCAGTGCGACTAACGGAGGGTGAAATGTTGAGACAAGTGTAGATTGATTCGAATGTTTAGTATTTTAGATTTTTCGAAATAATCTATGCTAAACATTAGAATGAATCAAACTTAAAAATAAAAATCACTAGGCTAATTTAATAATTCTTAAGAATGTATTGAAATTCGAAAATACTAGATTTTGCGAGGTTACCTGAGGAAAGCAATCGAAATAAATATTTTAATCAAATTTACCATTCTCTTACGAACCTTAATCTTCCAAATGGTTTTGACGAGATATCTTGTCCATCAAGACCTGACCAATTTTTCTAATGACGAGATATTTCGTCATCAAGATAATGCCGAATTTTTTATGACGAGATCAAGATCTAGTTTTCTTATGACGAGATAGTATCTCCTCTATCAAGGTGTGGTCAGTTTTGCTTATTACGAGATGTGTCGCACCAGAACGGTTCAAATGTTAATCAACCGTTTTAGTTAAGATTTGATTCACATTCCGTACGTTAAAGGGAATTGCAGAAATTCCTAAGTTCAGAAATGGGAGGTAAAAGTATCGTAATTTTGACGTTTCAAATAAATCGATTGTATTATTTACTCTCCAGATGTTACTAATTTTAATATTGGAACACCGTATCTCTGAGGGCCGCGGTAGTCCGGTTGGAAGAGTAGCGGATTAGCAACCGGAGGATTGCGAGTTCGAATCCAACCAAAGACAGTGTACAAAGGGGCTGGTGCGCGTCAAATCTGTCGTGGCTTTAAGTGTCCTCATGTTGGCGTGGTGTGGAAGTTAGAGTGGGGTGCCAGCTCAGGTCTGACCTCGTCATCTGAACGTGGTTCAAAATTACGCGGTGTTCTCGGGATTGATCCCGGACCGTCGCCAATACCCGTTGTTTTGCTGCAGTGCGACGTTAATTAAATATCTACCTACACGTATCTCTGAATGCATTGAAAGTGAAACATTAAGACTTACTACGTCGTATTAGAAGTAAAATACGCTGAATTTTCATGCAAGATTAAGAGTAGAGTAATTTAAGCATTCTTTTGTCTTTTAAATTTTTGTAAAAAGTAATTTTAACTATTAATTTATGCTTCTACCAAAATAGATAACATGTATCTGAACACATCGGTCATAATGGAAGAAGTCCCAGTCAGCAAGAGGACCTGGCTCTTGAGCCATAAAACCACCAACCATCCGAGTTCAATCTCTTGCAAGGAATGAACTGGTTGCCAGGAGTCCAATACCTCGCGCAATGGCATAGCCACTCCTTTGGAAGCCTCATTACAAATGTGTTGGTTTTTCTTACTTTTCATTTATTCTCTACAAATAAAGAACTGCATTAAATACTTTTTAATTTATCAATTAGGATACGCCCTCAGGAGCACGTCTCCTTTAGGTAGAGCGGGCTTCACGAATCCTAGTGATCTTTTCCCCATAGGGTTTACTGTCTTTAGTAAAAGGTTAAGGTAAAAAGAAGGTGGACATTTTATACCCATATCAAGAAATAATATAAAATCCGAATCTTCCGGACATAAGGCTATTTTGCTGTTCATCATATTTTAATTACGTGCCCTGCTTATAATCGTAATTTTTTTTAAGTACACTTTTAAACTTATATACAAGATTTGATTGGGTAAAATCCCCATCCAAACCTTTTTGTATTTTTACGTTTAATTGGTTTTTTACATCTCATCTAATTTTTTTTTACAAATTCAAAATGACTCATCAATCTATTTGGTCAAATTCTTTTCAATCTTTTAAATTTCCAACCAATTCTATGCATATGTAAATTAAATCATCAGTTCTGCAATCAATGGTCTTGTTTTTATCATCGAACTATTTATGAATTTTTATTCTCATCTCTACATATTCTGTTTTAACTCAGCTTTTTCTTGGGATGGATTAAAAAAATTTTACTTTTATTGGGTTATGTGCTGTCTTGTGTTTGGCACAGTTTGTCTGCTTTTGGACCTTGTGCCATAAAACCCTAACATCCAATCCGGACATAAGCCTCATTTCAATCGTATAATTAATTGTATCGAACTCGAGAACAATTTTTGAATCCAAGAATGTTAGAGTATAAAAAATGTTCAAATAAAAATCTAGTCCCATCATAGCAGTTCTCCATGACTACATATTTTAGCATTAAAATGCTTATGACCATTTCAAATTACGTGAAGATTTTATTCATTCCTAACTCAAAAGCGACACGAATCTAAATCCAGTGTTCGGTTGAAAGAGTTAAACATTTTAATATCTAAATCACGGAACAAATTTTAAACTTATAAATAATATAAGAGGAAAATTTTTAAATTAAGTTTGAAAATTTGCCTACCAATCTGTCTGGTGGACAGATTGCTGGTTTCTAGATCGAAAGGTTCGTAGTTCGAATCCGGGATAAGGCATGTATGTTTGCTAGAGTTGAATGTGTGGCCTCTAAACGGGTTGTGCCTTGAATGTATGGTATGTATTTTGATAAATTTGTGACTTGCTGGAGAGGAAATAAGGGGCAGAATCAAATGAAAACACTGCATTCTAGATTATTTAATTAGATTTGAAAAAAATTATGTACAGGTATTTAGAGAAAATCGAAAGGTAATCTCGGATTATTTGAAAAAGTGCATCGTTCCTTTTCCTCTCAAATCAGAGTCCGATTTCTTTCTAGTTCCAGCTGAAGGTCAGGGGCCGTCGTGACTCTGGGTATGCCCACTGTGCTAGCAACCTTCGAGTTGTAGGCGGAGCAGATTCGATTCCTGTCAGGTGCATTACTCCCTAGGATATTTCTATCTTCTGTCAGTAAAAACTCATTGTGTCTATTACTTCATATGGTATGTCTTGTGTCTGGAGCAGCATGGCCAAATATGGCCCTTGCGCCATAAACCCCCCAAAACAACCAGCTGAAGGTCATGAGGTGACGGAAGGGATCTCCTGATTGGTGCAGCGTTGCTAAGCGATACGTTCGCGTTGCTGGGACTCCGCACCCTTTGAAATGTATGTGAGGGGCACCTTAACCCCCGGGATGCACCAAGTTAACGCCAAGTGGTTCACTATTCCGTAGTAAAATGATGACTGAAAGCACTTCTAACAAGTTGAAATTGACAGTATTGCTAAAAAAAATGTTTGAAAATCTTAAATGTATTGTCATACGAGGTCTGATCTGATATTTTATTGCTTCAACCCTGTCTAATTACCCCTCATGTATCAGAAACTAATCGTAGAGCAACAAAAACAAACTTGCATCGACCAGCTGCATCACGGAGTCGAGACTTTGCAAATGCAACCTTTGAACCTGCAACTTTTTAGAGCGGCAGTACTTCAGTCACTGCTAGGATACAAGTCGTCATAGTTGTACTTGTACGCTCGATGCGTTCGTCACATTCATGTTTCCTGCTAAAATGAATGTCACAAAACTCAGAATGTTCCAATTTTATCCTGATTACATAAAAGTAGTGATCGTAGATGGATTTTAAGACTTGATTTTCCTTGAAACAATTATTCATTTCACAATTATTCATCCAAATCAACCAATCCTGGCCCAGTCATCTACACTGCTGGCCACCGTAAATGCAACACCCTGAAGGAAGCATGCAAATAATATGAAATTTACAACATGCATTAGCGGAGGTGAGATATGCAAATGATTAGAATTTCAGCGCAGACGCACATCACGCGCGCCTGTGGCGCCACTTCAAAGCGCTATTTAAGGCTTGGAGATTTCGACGATTTCAAGTACGGCAATTGTGTTTTTCTTGTGGTTTTTTCAAAAAAAACGATCAATTATGCCTCGTAGAAAACAGCGATCATCTTTTGATCAAGTATCCGAGTTCGACAGAGGAAGGATAGTGGCCTACCGAGATTGTGGATTATCTTTCAGGGAAATCGGTAGTCGTGTTGGACGAAACCAAACAACTGTAATGCGGATATGTGATCGTTGGATGCAGGAGGGTACGACGGACCGACGTGTTCGATCGCATCCACCTCAGTGCACCACTTCACGTGATGACAGGCATATTGTGCGTATGGCAGTGACGGATCGCTCAGCCACATCACGAACCATAGCACAGCACATTCAGTCTGTACCGCATCATCCAGTGTCTGCGCGTATACCATTCGACGCCGTTTACAGCAGAGTGGTCTGTCCGCAAGACGTCCATTGCTTCGTCTACCCTTGACGCAGAACCACAGACGTTTCCGCCGCCAATGGTGCGATGAAAGAAGGATGTGGACGGCAGAATGGAATGAAATTGTCTTTACTGACGAGTCACGCTTCTGTTTGCAACACCACGATGGTCGGATTCGAGTCTGGAGACACCGTGGAGAGAGGATGCTGAACAGCTGCGTTATGTACCGCCACACTGGTCCTGCACCGGGTATTATGGTATGGGGCGGTATTGGATATCACTCTCGCACTCCTCTAGTACGCATTGCCGGTACTTTAAACAGCCAGCGCTACATCTCCGAGGTGTTGGAGCCAGTTGTCCTTCCTTACCTTCAGGGCTTGCCCACAGCCATATTTCAACAGGATAATGCGCGACCACACGTGGCACGCATTGTCCAAGGGTTCTTCGTCAATCGCCAGATTGAATTGCTTCCCTGGCCAGCTCGCTCTCCGGATCTTTCGCCGATAGAAAACATGTGGTCCATGGTTGCTCAACGATTGACCCAGAATACATCCCCAGCTGCCACACCAGATCAACTTTGGCAACGTGTGGAAGCTGCTTGGTCTGCTGTACCCCAAGAACACATCCAAAGTCTCTTTGAATCAATGCCGAGGCGTGTGGCAGCGGTGATCTCCAACAATGGCGGCTACTCTGGCTACTGATTTTGGCAGGAACCACACTTCACAGAAGTCTATAAATTTAATCATTTGATACTTGGTCAACATGTTATCTACAAAATAAATTTTGTTGTGATATCTCTTGTCTTTCTTGGTGTTGCAATTTGGGTGGCCAGCAGTGTAATTAGCAAGGGTCTTCGCCGCCTAAACAGACACGGTAATTACCTGAAGCTCTTGATAAATGTTTTTCACCAAGGCGGTTCTTGTGCCATAAACCTACTCAATTCAATCGACCACTAGGTGTAGTTCAAAAGTTCCGCTGCTTGGGACAAACGCTCAACAAGGAATGTCAGATTTTTACCTATAGCGTACGTATGAGCTGGCTCAAGTTCGTTTCCTCCCTGGATGTATTTCTTGTGTCAGTAAAACTTTCTTTGAAAGTGTGTCCATTACTTGAGGTTGTCTTGTATTTGGTGCAGAATGGCCAAATATAATCATTGCGCCATAAAACCCAATCAACCAACGTATCGCTTACGATGAGTTTTTCATGAAATCTGAACTCACGAGTGGCGACTGGAAGATCTTGTACCGCAAATTTTCGGCATGTCATTCAAGAATTCTTTGGCTTCACATACATGTTCGACGAGACCTAATTCCCAGATACGCTCCATGAGGTTTTTGACCAATTGCCAGACTGAAGATGTCGCACAAAAAGCAGGATTTCAGAACACAAAAGAAAGACTTGCAAAGGAGCACCTCGTGGAGATTCAAAGTTATGGAAAAACTTCCATAAGTAGAAACACAGAAGTGGGACGACTGAAGGAATTGCCTATTTTGAAGGGGACTTAGAACTAGATATGCTAAGTACTTTTAAATTTCTGACTTTTTTCAGACCTTGTATTACAAGGGGAGAACTAACCTTTTATGCAATTTTAATTCACTAAGCTAATCATTCGTAAATATAACAATATCATGTGTCCATTTCAACTCCTCCAAAGTTTAAAATCACTTGTTGTCCTCGAATTTTCCCTTCTGGATTGAACTCGAACCGTCGCCAATAGCCCGTTCTGTTGCTCCAGTTTGTTGATTAAAAATGCCAAATACCGAATTCAGTTTAGCTTTTTAGGGTTGAGACTAAAATTCATTCGAAATTATTTTACTCAAGTTCGTTATTTTACTCCTAGAGAAGTGATAAATGAGTCAATTTTACAGTATCGCTCATAAAAACCTCAAGTCTATCTTCTCAGTTTGGAAATAGAATCTCAGAAATTGATGGCTATATTTTCCCAATTGGTTTTCCACGATTTGTTGAAATTGAATAGAATTCTTTGTTAAAAATGGAATTTCCATTTTGAGTTGTCACTTCTCATGAAAGTATTTGTTAAATATGAATGAAAAATTCGGTTGAACTCGTTTTGTTTGTCAAAGTAGTATTCATAATTTTGTTTTTCTACCATAGACGATTGGAACATGTCTGGTTCCTGCCAGACCGGGATGCCGTTGAAGTTCTAGTCAGACAAAAGATCAGTCGCTTCTACGGTTTCCAGTGTACACACCTCCAACATTCCAGTTTCATATGGAGACTTAACCATTGCCGGATCCGCTCGATGGTGTTACGCTCCGGATAAGGTGAAGGTTTCTTTGAAATGGGATGGGCATTTCCGGGCAATCTGAAAACCCGAAGATGGGTATGCGACAACAAAACTACTAGAAAAGTTGTCGCCTAAAGATCCGGAAGTTGGTAAGAGTAGTGCCTCACAAAGGCAAGTTCATTTAAGGCTTGGGAATAAAAGAACATACACAAATGTTCCATCTTCCTCTCCAAAAAACTGAATTTAGTCTTACCGGGCATCATGACATGTCCGGTAAGACTAAAATTTTATCTCCATAAGGGCTTTCGATGAACTGTCCAGATTCGATTTAATTCTTCACTTGAACTCTGGTATTGAAAGAACGAGGGACATCTAGTGTGGTTTCGAAATTGAAGACACCCTCTTTCCAGATGTAAGTCAAGATTTCTGCAAAATAACTTGTAACACGAATAAAAATGCGAATTGAACCAATTCTAGTGTTATTTTATTTTTAGTGTTCACCCATACCTGGTCCACGCCAGTCAGCATCAACATGCTCGTGGACTTGGTCTATTGTACTGCGCACATGTTGCCAACCCTACCGGACTTTTTTGTTCTACAAGTTTGGTTCACAGCACAAGTCTGCAAAAAATATTCCACTTTAGTTGGGGCCAAGCTGCTTTTGGTTAAAGATGGTTCTTCACTGACCACGATCAGTTAGAGGTGGGAAGTTCCGAAAATATTCTAAAGTGTAAGGTTGCCAATATTACATGTGATCACCAAAAAGAAAAAGTTTTTTGATGATCAACTCTAGTTAGCACCTTAAACACTTTCCTCCTCTACTGACAAAGGTTGCTAAGTACAGATGATCATCAAAAAGCACTTGCTCTTTTTGGTGATCACGCGCAATATTGGCAACCTTACACTTCAGAATATTTTCGGAACTTTCCCACCTCTAACTGATCGTGGTCAGTGAAGAACCATCTTTAACCAAAAGCAGCTTGGCCCCAGCCAAAAAGTGGAATATTTTTTTTTACAGACTTGTGCTGTCAACCAAAGATAACTAGTAGAACAAAAATCCAGTAGGGTTGCCAACATGTGCGCAGTAGAATAGACCAAGTCCACGCGCATGTCAATACATTCGGGCGTGGACCAACATCAGACTTATACAAATAACTACGAAAGAGAATGAACACCAATTTAAAACCAATAATTTATTAAAATAAAATCTTGGTTACACTTCCAATTCGAGTAGGCAATTCTAAACATTTAATTTGATTGTACAGCACCTTCCTTCATATGCAAGTTTTTCTGAACTTTACTACTCATCTCTTAATTCCACAATCTTGCTCTTGGTAACACTTCCAGTCTTGTTAGCATCCGAATCCTGTAGAAGTTGGTCGTCCATTTGTAGAGAATGCATTGAGCGAGATCTTCACCAGGTGACTCCCGCCATTCAATCCAGTCCAATTAACTTTTCAGACCTGTAAATAGGAAACTTGCAATGTGCATCATTTAAAACGTTTTATATGCCGCAATACAATTTAGTCACAGGGAACTCGACAAATTTTATTCAAATATCGAGATTTTTTTTGTTTGAATCAAAACTAACATATTTAGTTAATTTTTTAGAGTTCTACTTCAAGCACAGTACATTTTGAGCTAAAATTAAATTCATTTTTAAAACTTGCAATTTTTAATTCGAAAATAAACTAGATTAAAAGTATTCAAAAAATACCCGAAATTGTAAAATATTAAATACTTGATTAAGTTTAAAACTTAATTTTAAAATAAACCCTCTCCCGCAATGTGACACAATAGTGGCAATAGATGATTTTGGACTATTGGAGTTAGAAACTGACAATTGATTGACTGTAAAATGGTCAAAATTTACGTATAGGAATATCGGGAAAGAAAATTTTAAAGACAATTCTCAAAACTGAATATATGGTCAAATTTTAAACTTTATTAAGATAATGATCCGAGACATCTTAGATTGTTCATATTTGTGGGTTAGACCTTATACTAAATCCCAAACTACTTCAAAGTCCAGACCAATTCTATTGTTAATATTTGGTTTATTTGGAATATAGAATTGACATTTAAAATTTCCTATGAAAAAATTAACTTTGAGGATAATTACTTGAAAAATAAGTTGATTGAGGTTCTGGTTTTGTTCAAGAACCAGATCTAGTCAAGCAATTTTTTTTTCTTCAAGTAAATGTACAAGTGCATACACACAAGAAAGTTTTACTCATACAAGAAATACTTGCAGAATGGGAAAATAGAACCAAGACTGAAGATTCTTTGAAATCAAATCCGAACAGGTCATAAAAGAAATTTAAGTCCAAAATGATAAAATTATCTTTTAAAAAATGATTTAATCCAAGCAGGGAGCACTCAGGATTTCATTCTGGGAGGAACTATCCAAATACCGTAAGCTGTTAGGATTGATTAAAATTATTAACAATAAGGTAAGTTCTTATCTAATTAATAATCTATTAACCTTCATTTACTTATTCAAAAAATTATTAATTGTAATTAATTTTTGATAATAAACATTCATTTTTTGCAGCTTACCTTTGCAATGTATTCATTTTGAATTTAATTTTTAGTGCGAAATGTAGATTATGATTTTATACAAAAAAATATTCAAAAAGCAAAACCATCCAAAACTAGCATCTACCATATTTTCAAGAATATTGTGAACAAAATACGATTTTATTTATCAATGTGATTGATTTTCGGGTTTGGCCAAGGTGCATGAAAGAAAATGTATTTTCTAAAAGCAGTTCTGCACAATTCAACCCATCTCTTTATGGCTTTCAGGTCGGGTGTATTGAATAGATTAACAAAAACAAAACTACTTCATTTCGGTGGAGCTTAAACACGTTGTGATGCAATCATTCGCAATAGTAAAATTCAGGATATTGGCTCTGACTTTCCAGTTTAAGGCAGTTATTTAAAAAACAATATATTAAAAAGATAAGTTTTTCTTTTTTGCTATTCCAAAATTGATTTTTTCGCATGTATCAAATTTGTTTTTGTAAATTCTCATGCTGTACATTCACAAACTGCGCATTCTACAATCAAAATAATAAATTTTGACTTCATTCCTTTTTGTACACCAGGTCCATAATATTGCCTTCGTACATCTAGCAGTCACTGGGCAAAAAAGTTTAAGCGACAAGTTTTTCTTGTATCAAATCGGAACCAGTGCATCCGTATTGAAAACAGTATTCTAAATGCATTTAAAGTCAAAATATATCAGTGTCTTTGTGAATTCCAAGTCATTTTAGATCTTTTAAGACACGAAAGTAGTTTTGGGTTTTTGTTCATCAAACCCCAAAGTTAGGCATTTTAGGTGTTACAAAGGGGTTGCATATTTTATTCAGGAGTTACCAAATCAAAAATATGTTCACATATTTGAAACAATGATTAAAACTAAATGGATAAAACCTAAGAATCCAGCGTCTACTAATGAGACAGTTGGAATAATCCCTCTTTTCGAATAGGGTGGGAATCCTGAGGTCCTAATGTGATCTCATGATGTAAAGTAATTTTGTGATGATAAATTTAAGGTATAAGCCCAGCATAGATGAACCCATGAATTAAAAATGAATGTTTGCTTTTTCCGATTAGGGAGCTTAACCCATGAATTCAAAAGTGAAATATTTGTTTATTTCGGGTCTAGATTGCTTAAGGGCCCCGTGATTGTGACCATAAATTAAAAAGGATATATTTGCTTTATCGGATCTAAGGACGAAAGACCCCAGGACATATTTGCTTCGGGGTGGGGCTTAAGCTCTCAAAGCCCCATTCCCTTGTATAAAGTCTATGGATACGAGTGCAACACTACTTTTCTGACCTTAATTTTCATCAACACTAGATGTACAAAAATAGGATGTGAAAAAAATTACTTTAAGAAAAATAATGCATATTTTTCATGATATTAACTAAAGTCGGTTGCGCATAAATATTTGTTTAACTCACTGTAGATCCATTTGAATTTCCAATGCCCATAATACTGTCAATTAGGGGTGTAATGTAGCAGGCCCCTCGCTGCTCACCCTGGATATCGTTATCTACAATTGTATTGCTATCAACTATCGGATAACAAGTGGTCTACCAAACGACCGGCATTTGCCAACATATTCTCATCTCATTTAGTCTGCGTTTCTATTGTTTAACGCGAGGAATGAAATTACTGCAATTTGGACTCGAAAACAGTAATATAACTTGTATTCGCTATTTATTACTCTTTCGTTGTCAAAGTAAAAATGATCACGTATGTACCTTGGGATAGTGAATCCTATTTGAGTTCCGAAACGACATTCTACAGAATGAGTAGAAAGTGTTTCTTTGCCACCACAAAGATTTGAGAGAAGTCAATCACTACAACACATTAAACTATTGAAAACAAGATCCAGAATAGAGTGTGCTTTGCCTTAATTTAGAATTTTTTTTAATATTAGTATGAACCAAGACCAGTTCTGAAATAAAAGTCCAATACGTTTCTTTAAAAATGTAGGGAGTAACTAGATTATTTCGTTGCAGGATTTTCCTATTCGAGAGAAATCTTGTATAAATAAATCAGATTTACGTAAGGAATAAAATAGATCTGTAAATTTAAATCTTGAACAAAGTATGCAACGATCTTTTGTAAAACATCTAAATAATATTTTATTATTAAAATTGTGCAGTTTTAAATGTCCAGTAAATTGTAAAAAACAGAATTGTCGTGCACGTTGAAATATTAAAAACGCAAAGATTGTATCCGAGCATTCTCAAAGTTGTTCGCAAGACACTGAATGCAAAGGATTCAATCACTTCAAGCGGGATCCAATTTAGAGATCAGACAATTTTAGATGACGCAATTAAAACTGGAAATTTCGGGATAAAATCAATTCCTATAACTTTCATTGAAAGACTAAATTAATCATTTTCGATTAGTCAAGTTTTAAAAACGTAAATATGCCTTTGTGATCAAAGAATTGTTTCGATATAAATATGGCATAAAGCAAAAAATGATGCAACTTACTGTTGTCATTAGTTTAAAACGGTTAATAATTTATAGCGCTTTACAAAGAGGTTCACTTGGAAGTTTTAGAAAGTGGTCAAGTTTTAGAAGATTCCAAACTGATTCTAACAAAAAAAACAGCATTTGCACACTATTCATCTAACACATTTTACACTATTGATCAAGCAAGAACCTGAAACAGATCTAGAGTTTAAATTTTTAAGGTAGGTATTTTGATTGACGTCGCACTAGAGCAACACAACGGGCTTTTGGTGATGGCCCGAGATCAAATCCAAAGGGAAAGATCCCAGGACCACGTCATTTTGAATCATGGTCAGATGACGAAGCCACAACAGAGCTGGCACCCCACTCTCCAAACTACCACGCCAACGTGACCTAGATCCACTGAAAACGAGAGTAAAGTTGTCGGTATAACGTTATCAAATAAATTGCGAGACCGACTGGTTTGTTTAAGTTTTTTGGTGCAAGGTACAATAGACCAACTGGATAGATACAATAGAGACTTTTCCCTCCAGTGATTAATTTTCTAACATCGAAAGAGGGAAATCGTACTCTTTAATCGGAAACACATTTTGGAAACTCCTTTGACCGTTACATTTCAACGAAATTCTGGATATCCGTTTTCAACTTTTACGAATTCTTAAACGGCATTTCTTCCTATAAAGCTGATTAATAATGTGATACCTGTGTTTCAGTTTACAAAAATTAAAACTTTTGTGCATTAAAACATTACCTAGAAAATTTATAAATAATCACTTTACGATTAGTCACTTGTGAGTAATATTTAATTGAATGACCACTTATTCTATTCTTAAAATTATATACATTGCACCTTCTAGAGAAAAGTGACAAAACTTGAAAGTGACGACATTTGAGGCCACGACAGATTTAACAGCTCCCGCGTACACGACGGTCTTTGGTTGGATCGAGTTTTAAACTCGCAACCCTCCAGTTGCTTAAACCGCTACTCTTCCAACCGGGCTACCGCTGCCCCACTTTTTCTAGGTGCCACATAAATGTAACATACTTTGGTTACATAAAGAACTTGATTGCAAACTCTTCAAAACTTGTCAAATTAACAAGTATAAGAAATCAGTTTACATTAAGTCCTACTCGGAAGGTACATAGGAGACTTAATATGCTTCATCACTCGGGGGTTCTTGCAACCGGGCTCTAGGAATTATCCTGTGTACGTCTATCTGCCCGAGCTTTCCTGAAAACAAACATCTCATAAAATAAATCTTTCACGAATAGTCATTCAATAATTACGAACATTGTTTTACGGTAGACCGATCCGCTTATTAAACATTTCCATAAACGATGTCCCCTAAAACAAACACCAGCACTGCTAGCATGCAGGTCTCTATATTGTGTCTTAATATGCATTATCTACGCATGTTGTCTTGAGTGTGCCATTATCGATAGTGGCTGTAGTTTTATACGATTTTCCCATTTGAATATTTTGAAAAACTGATGAAGTTGGCATTAACAGTGTCATCAGAAAAACCCTTCACCGTTTTTTCGTCGAAAAGGGAAGTTCAGTGCCAACAAGCTGGAAGAAAAAGAGAACGAAATGCGGTAATGACTTGTACCGAAGACGGACAATGAGAATTCGTTCCGGAACGCTCAGGTGATTAAGCCCACCTACGCTAAGTAGTTAATCCCATTTACGGAGTCAGACAGCCGGCGCCAGATCCACGGCGAATCAAAGCCGGCGGGTAGAGCGCCCCGAAGTTTCTTAAAGGGTCGAATCTGGAGTTCTTGCTGGTGTTCTCGTCCGAGAGGCTTGGCTCAACGACCCTTTGAGTGGTCAAACTCCTTAGGAAGTTAATCTATTTTTGGGAGACGGGTTCTCTCACCCCGAGAGTACGCGTTCTTGTAGCCTAGCGTAGGCTGCCCATCTTGAGTTCTTGCTTGGTCTCATCCGAGAGGCTCGACCCTGCGAGTGTTCTAACTCCTTAGCCAGTAAATAGCTTGGAGTTGCTTTCTCATCCCGAGAATAATCGAAGGAACGTACTGGAGTTCCAGAAAGGTACCGTTCCCGTCTTGTGCTGACCCGACGACCCCAGCGGAGCCGTTCCCGGATTGTGCCGAACCGACCACCTGCGAAGAATCCGGTGCCGATCTTGTAATCGTCACCCGACGCATAGAATCTCACCCCGAGATAATTGAGAGACCTTTCTCCCACTGAGACTTTCGTACGTACCTGAGATTTCGACAACCTGTCGCATCCAGTTAGCAGAGGCATAGAAACTCGTGAAAGTGCCGTGTAAATAGATTCTAATATAGTCAGGAAATTGTGCAAAATAAATTAATGTTCGTTATTTAAGCTCACACTGTTCTCTAGATTTGAATCTATCACGCTACCCAGAGAAGATGTTACACTTGAGTGTGCCATTATCGATAGTGGCTAGTTTTATACGATCTTCCCATTTGAATATTTTGAAAAACTGATGAAGTTGGCATTAACAGTGTCATAAGAAAAACCCCTCACCGTTTTTTCGTCGAAAATGGAAGTTCAGTGCCAACAAGATGGAAGAAAAAGAACGAAATGCGGTAAAACTGCCCCAGGAGATTCGTCCATCCAATGAACCGTCGACTATTTGTGTATTGATGACACTAACATGCTCATTAGCAGTAAGGAACAATTTTAAAATTACTTTTCTTAATCTGGTTTTGACAAAAAACCTCATTAATACAAATAAACGGTTAATAAATATGCCTTTGTATTAATGCTTTTAAAACCACCGTTAATGCCAACCTGTAAATATGAGCTTTATGTGTTATGGTTACCAAGGTTTAAGCCTCACCCCCTTTCGGAAACCGTACCCTACACTAGGATTTAATCGATCAAAAATGCAGCAACATTAAATCGATTCAAATTACTAAGCAAATTTTAATGCAACGTTAGTTTGGACTCGAGAATCGCAATTCTTATTTATTATTTGTAATCTTTCTCGCAATTATTGGAATTATAATTTGAAACGCTGGAATTCAGACACTAAAATTTCTAGTTTAGTATTGTACTTACAATTACGAATAACTGAAATTCTTATTCAGGGCAATTATCAATATTCTGATAAATAATTTGAGAAAAGCAAGGTAGGTAATATTTGAATTAATGTCGCATTGGAGCAACACAACGGGCGACGGTTTGGGATCAAACCCAAAAAGAGATCCGAGGACAACACGTACTTTGAACCACGGTAATATGACGAGGTCACCTGAGCTGGCACCCCACTCTCCAAACTTCCACGACAGATTTAACGTGCATCAGTCCCCTTTGTACACGACTGTCTTTGGTTGGATTCAAACTCGCAATCCTCCGGTTGCTAATCCGTTACTCTTCCAACCGGGCTAGAAAAGTAACAAGGAAAAATTGCAATTTTTGCAGTATATATCTGTATCCTTATTCGATAAAATATATTTTCTGAAATTTCAGTTTTCTAAAATTTTGAAGTAGCTTTTAAAATGTGATCTATTTTTTAAATAAAAAAGATTAACATACTAGTTTATTTAAAAATCAATTTTCCTTTTGGATATCAAAATTTTGTTCGTTTGGCTTGAATTTTACATATATGCTAGGTTTAATATATATCAGGTAAAAACGGAATCATAGCATTTGGAAAGTTTTCAATTAGGGTATTCTGAATCACGAGACCAATAAACCAGAATTATGTCCCTGTGGTGCAGATTCACCTAATATAACAAGTACTTATTTTAGTGTCCTGTGTTGAAATTAGTTTGTACAACAGGGATCAAAAATTCGTATGATATTGGAACCTAAGTGCTAAGTATGTGTTACGAGTATAAGTTTTTTTTCAACTCGTTTCCATGACAGCTCGGTATTAAGATGAATACAGAAGGATACCTACTTCTAAATGCTTTCAAACTTGTCAAATCTGTTAGACAGGATAGTTTAATGAAAAACTATCCTTTAGGAAAAATAAACTATCAGCGTAGAAGGTTCCTCAAGAGATGTTGAAGTTGACTTGCACAAGAGAGATGCTCCAGCAACTGACTGCACTAACTAGTTCAATCCACCAAAATCAGGAGCGCTGCGTGTTTGTAAATTCCTCGCCAAATGATGCCAGCGACCTCGCCAAATGTACCAAATCAACGCCAAACAATTTGCAAATTCACCTTTTTTACCTGATTTTCAGTTGCCCCTCGCTCGATCTTTCCCTTTGGGATTGATCCCGGACCGTCACCAATAGCCCGTCGTGTTGCTCCAGTGTGACGGTAATTACAATACCATACCATACCTACATTCGAAAGCCCCCTGACGTTGCTTTTATTTCAGAAGAGTAAAACAGATTCAGACACCCACAAACAGCCAAATCACCAGAAATATATCGGCCGCAGTAATCGAGGAGTAACGGAACAGCGAATCCAACCAAAAAGACCGTCGTGTACAAAAGGGGGCTGGTGCACGTTAAATCTGTCGTGGCCTCAAATGTCCTCACGTTGGCGTGGAAGTTTGGAGAGTGGAGTGCCAGCTCAGGTGTTGCCTCGTCATCTAACCGTGATTCAAAATGAAGTGGTGGTGTCCTCGGATCTTTCCCTTCGGGTTTGAGGGACCGTCGTGGCTCAGTGGGTATGTCCAAAGCGCTAGCAACCTTCGAGTTGTAGGCGGAGCAGGTTCGATTCATGACAGGTACATCCCTCCCTGGCTGTATTTCTCTCTTCTGTGACAGTAAAACTTTCATCGTGTGTGTTTGTGTATTACTCGATGTATGTCTTGTGTCAGGCGCAGCATGTCCAAATATGGCCCTTGCGCCATAAAATCCCGAGCAACCAACCCTTCGGGTTTGATCCCGGACTGTCGCCAATAGCCCGTTGCATTGCTCCAGTGCGACGACCTACCTACCTATCTAAATTGATGTACGAAAAAATTTGACTACCGATTGCAAAAGACTTGGGCGATTGGCGAACAGGGTAACTTTCGAGCACTACTCAGCCATCGCAACACCTTAGATCGTAAATAGGTAAGTAGTTAGTTAACGTCGCACTGGAGTACCACAGCGGGCTATTGACGACTGTCCGGGATCAATTCCGAAGGGAAAGATCCGAGGACAACGCCTCGTAATTTTGAGTCATGGTCAGATGACAAGAACAACACACCTGAGCTGGCAAACCACTCTCCAAGCTTCCACTCCACTCCAACGTGAGGATATTTGAGGCCACGACAGATTTAACTTACACCAGCCCCCTCTGTACATGACGGTCTTTTGCCGGCCCTAGTTTCGAAGTCGCAACCCTCCGGTTGTTAATCCGTTGCTCTTCCAACTGGGCTACCGTGGCCTAGATAAGAAATATTTATTACGTGAACTTACATTTAATGTAAGTTCACGATATATAAATCATTAAAAGGAAGATAGGTATTTAATTATAACGTCGCACTGGTCATTCGAACCGTCTCCAATAGCCCGTTGTGTTGCTCCAGTGTGACGTTAATTAAAATACCTGCCTACCTAGTGAGGGAAACGACAAACACACAATCGACCAACGAAATACTCACGGTAATATAATTATACCCACTCTGTTTCTCCTCTGACTCTCCAACAACGAAATCCACGATGTTTGGATTTCGTTGTTTTGCTCAATGCTCTCTTAATCACTCTTAACTCCCCTATATATAAGGGCCGCGGTGGCCCGGTTGGAAGAGTAACGGACTTGCAAGCCAAACACCGTCGTGTACAAAGGGGGCTGGTGCACGTTAAATCTGTCGTGGCCTTAAATGTCCTCACGTTGGCGTGGTGTGGAAGTTTGGAGAGTGGGGTGCCAGCTCAGGTGTTGCCTCGTCATCTGACCGTGGTTCAAAATTACGTGGTGTTGTCCTCGGATCTTTCCCTTTGGGATTGATCCCGGACCGTCACCAATAGCCCGTTGTGTTGCTCCAGTGTGACGTTAATTGAAATACCCCCCCATATATAACTTTAAAGCATAGAACTGATTTCCATGTATCTACTTTTTATACGGCCCTCGAATTGCTCTAAATATCCTAATATGGCCCTCCAACTAAATAAGTTTTGAGGACCGTGAGTTAGAGATGCAAATAGCTCCGAATAGGGTAACTTTAATTACGATTGCACTACATTTTCTTTCGAGCTCAAAATCGCTAATTTTAATCAACAGAGCCTATACTAAATGTTTTTTAGAAAAATTCAAATTCCCCTTCTATTCCTATTCAAATTTAAATCCGAAATCTCAGTTGGAAAAAATTAAATATTTTTTATTAGCACAGGGGCCGTACTGTTGTTCTGTTACAATACGAAAAAGCGGTCTTGCAAGGTAACAACTTTCGAATAACAATGCAATTTTAAACAAATTATAGTCTGTTAACTCAATTTGGTTGTTCGATACAACTGAGGAAAATATTAATTTTGGCCATTAGTAATAATTTTTCTTTGGTGTAGCAAACTTAAAGTATATTACACTGCGATTTCTTAATTCTTGACCCATTGGACCGATTGTCTTGATTCTAGAGCGAGGATGTTTCGAAAATTGAAGGACAAATGGTACATGCATTTTAAAGTTTAATAAAATTTTTGAACTGCTCCAATCGTAATTACACTTTTCCATCCTTAACTTATCTTTGACTTACTTCCAACACTATCTGTTTTTAAAATAGCGTCATCAGGTATACCATTAGAAATTATAATGAATTTTCCTGCTTGCTTGAATCTGTAATTATGTCTGTCTATATTTTAGGGCCATCCTGTTAAGCTGTTGTAGAATGAGCTAGTAGCGATATACCATTAATTTGGGTGGACTCTACTTTTTGTAAATAAACGCCGTCTCTATCATTCGTTTTTCTAAATTATCTGCCGGAAAGAGTGCACATTTTCACTCAAAATGCGATTCCAACGACTACACTTGGGCAAGACAAGCAGAAATGGGAAAAAATTTAGTTATTAAATTACAAATTAGCAGGATAGATAGTTACCACAAAGACAGATAAAGATAAACTCATCAATGTTTTTACTTCTAATTGCAAAAAAGAGGTATTTTGAAGAATGGAATCCTAATCACTATTGATTAACAATCAACTTTGTAGTATTAAAAACTATTAAGGTATTACTAACCATTTCGATGTTGCTACACGGTTTGAACTTGCTTTGTTTTGCTGCAGAAGGATATGATCCACTGACAAAAGTGCGAGAAGTCCTGCCGGACTCAAAAAGATCGCGCCACCACCTGCTCGTGGCACATGGCTTGGGCCGATACTGTGGGCCCCGCCTCCTGGATGGCCGTGGGAGGACATACTCCTATTTGGAGGGTCCTCTTCCCACTCTGATGGAAATGTGCGACTCCTTGTCGCTCATCAGATGGTAAGTGGGACTCTCATGCTTTACTTCGATAGAGGAACTTGTAGTTTTGTCATTTCCAATGCAAATTGGGGGGGGGGATAAATCTATGAAGGATCGATCTTTCTAATAAAATCTAAGAAGGAATCGATTCTTTTTCAGTATGGAAGAGGAATCGGATTGAACCAGGAGTGTGCGTCTGGCGTCAAGGGGAAACGTAATCATCAGGGAGGGTGGTGGTAACGAAACAGATCTGGAAAGCGCATGATGGTACGGATCTTCTGGCTCCTTTTAATTTACAGTTAGCCCTTTAGTAATAGCTCTTTATTGTAAAGTTGCTTTAAAATGAATAAGTGCACTTTTTATCTTGTGTTGATTTAAAAACCTCTTCATTCCAGAAGTTGAGCTGCATCGTAAGATCCCGATGGAAAGTTCCAGATTGCATTTTTGAAGATATTTAAAGAGGCATTATTTTTGGTTTATTGGTCGTCCAGACCAATCATATCAAAAACTTCAAATTGATTGTATCTTTTAGTTTAAAAATCAACTCAATGTGTGAATTCTTGTATTTATCGTTTCTATACACATTTTGACATCAGATATTATAAGTTTATATGAATGTTGGTATCAAGTGGTACATACTCCTGCAATGTTGAAGACTTGCTTTAGTTTTAGAATAACGAATTTGACTCACAATTTCATAGAAGGAATCGGTGGTACTTGTATGAAGTAATTAATTACCCTTTATACTACCATAGTCTGTAAACTTTAAAATGGTTGAAAGGAGTGAAATAACTTTGGATAGTAAAATGCACACCTTGGAAACCTGTTGTGGGAGAGAAAAATTTGGAAAAGAAATGTGAAGAATTCGTCATTGTGTACGATAGCGGATCGATAGCACAAAGAAGGTAAAGGTATAAATTTCATTTAAAACAATTTTAGATAGAATAGAAATACGGAAAAGAACGAGTATTACACATAAAAGAAAATGTTATATTCAACTAGAAAAAGTTTAAAATTTTGTTTCTCAGATATTGTAGCGTCATGGTTCCCTTCGAAATTTCCTCGTCTGTGAATTCGCCTTCGATGAGGGAAGAGGCTGGCACGTTTATGACCTATAGGGGGTAAAGGAATGTCTGGTAGCCCCTCGTTTTTTGAAATTGTCAAGCGTCGTTAGCGAGGTAAGGGAGGAGAGGTGAGACTGAGTTCTGGCCCCTCAACAAGAGAACCGTTGGATTTTTGGACGTGAACAGACTCAGAGCTGGTCTGCTCCGATGAAACCGCGAGACTGAAATCATTTTGTTTTTTTTACTCACTTAGCCTCGAAATTGCCTATGCAAATAATGTTAAAGATCTAATTAAATGTGCTGTATGTCTTAAATCTGTTTTTAATTGACTAAAATCCACTCGCCACTTAAATTTATCTCACGACGTTACGATACCACCCAATTCCGACTTCCTGAATTTACAAGATATTTACAGGTAAAACTCCCTTTCCATTTCGATATAAATTGATTAAACAAAGCTATTTTTCTCGAAACTTAAGGTTTAGTAAACATTAAAACAGAAGCACAAATGCAATATCGAAAAGATAGTTTCAATTACAGTACATTTAAAACGATTCTTCGTGAATTCCAGCCTTAGTTAATAGATATTTGATCTTGTAAGACCGACTATACATTCCAGTACAAAGAAGTTTTCTCGTTTCCTGTTACCAGGGCCCCACATTTGCATGCTGGGCCCCAGTAATCGGTTATGTGATGGGCCCCACAGAAAATAAAAAAAATTATTCCAAATACTCAAGTGTTTTTCCCGCACATGTGTGTACATTTCTATTTTCTTTCGGACATGCACAACTTTTCAAAAAAGCAATGAAAATATATATTTTCACTTTGTAAACTACCCATGCAGTCTTTTCTTGCTTTCATCCCAATTGCTTGTTTCCCAATCCATCTTTCTTCCTTTCACAACATTTTTCACTCGACGTTGTCTTGCGCTTGGCCCAGCTTGGCCAAATATTGCCCTTGAGCCATAAAACCACAAACCAACTTCTTTGTAAGTTTAAAAAACAGACTGCGTTATAGAAACCAAAACAGTTTCACATTTCCTGGCACCCCATAGGTATTGGGGACCGGTACCATGACCCCCCCATGCGAGGGCTCTCCTAGGAACTGTGGTACCCCTTCCGAAGAAGGGGTTGGAGAAACTCAGGAGTTTTGCGTGTATTTATACACAGAAACTTCAGCGTTGTTTTTCCTGAAGTGTGAAGTTCCTGATATGAATCAATATCTTGGAAGAGTGAATGAATTAACTTCGCAAAATTTTCCTCAACGCACATGGCAAAAAGCCAAGACGCCGCAATTGCGCTTTTTTCTCTATCGCGTCCAGATCTTTCTCGAGATTACATGTAGACTTCTCGGCTATTGCGTCACATCACTTATCAGTCGCGGTCTGGGGCAACATTTTCCGCAGTCCAAACTGGGGGTGATTGGCTGCTTCTGTTGTGGGAACCGTGTGCGAGCCTTTTTTTCATTGGTGGAATCTAGGTTTCGTGAGGAAAGTTTGCACACGGCACTAGAAAAAGGCGTGTGCAAAGTTGCACCCGCCACCCACATCTTTGCGAAATGTACCCCAGGGGGGAGGATAAAAGGAAGTGGGAGGGGTGAAAGAAAATAATTTGGTATCGGAGTTCATCTTGTACGTGCCCTTGAGATTGTGCCAGTGTTTTGGTCTTCATCTTTCTCCTGCTCTTTCAAGAATTCAACGTGAGTTGGTAAGTTGACAATTTTATTGACTACTTTTTTTTTACCATTTTCGGCTTTTTGCTTGGTTTTGAACATCTCTCAAAGTTCACCAAGATGCTAACATTTTAAATTTGATTTATTTTTAACGAAGTAAATTTTTGATATTTTTTACAATTTCATTACCATTGGTGCAAGTTCAATTTTTTTTCAAAAGTCTAGACAACGTGATGTTACTTTCGTTTTAAATTTGCACTGCCGTTTGACTCATTTAGACATTTTTCCTTTTATATGAATAAAGATTCCTATGATGTTTCAAATTTATTTAAATGTGAGCTAAATTTGTTTATAGTTTTTGATTCCTAATTTCCATTGATATGTATTAATTTACTTCTCGAATCTATTGAACACTTTGGTTGAACTTTGTGTTGCCCGCTTCATTCTGATTTTTTCATTAACATTTTGATGTTTCTCATGTGATAATTTTTTATATCATCCTTTAATTAAAAAAATATTGATGACATTTTAGGTTTGTATGATTGGGATATTGATTTTGAGTTGAAATCTGGTAACTTGAAAGTACACCCTCCGATTGCTAGTCCGTTCTCTTCCAACCAGGCTACCCGCGGCCCCGAAAATTCATCGGGAGACAAGTAAAGAGGAGCGATATAGCCAATTTCGCGATCTATTGAGCCACGATATTTTATTTCTAAAATAAAATACTTGTTCTGCCCTACTGTCATGAACTTGTAAATAGCGTTTCTCCTCTCTAAGTGTTCTCGCCTACTTTTTCCCGTCAAAATCAACTTAATAAAGCAACACGTCAGACAACATTTTAAAAATAAACGTTTTCCTCTTTTGGGTGTAAGTTGCTCCAACTTACCATGACTGACGACGAAATTCCCCAGGCTCTATTCGAAATTCAACAAATCGCTTTTTCGCAGATGGTGTTTGTATGCATCGTTCCCTTCACAAAACTCAGTCGAGGAGTGTCAAATGAACTTCAAACTCGATCTTATCAGAAAAGTGGTGTGTTTTATCACTTCAATCCACTTACTCCATGCGCTACGCCTTCGTGATAAGACGGACAAATAGATAAAACTTGAGAGTTTTGTCGTTCTTGTGTGTATATGTTACCGGCAATGTATAGAATGCCTGGCGTTTTGGGGCAAAGTATGAAATATCTTAATTATTTTAATGTTACATATACTTTCCCTAGGCATTGAATGTAATACCTAGGCATTCTATAGAATAACAAATGCTATTTAGGCAAAGTATTAAAAGAGAGTCATGAAAAGGCTTCTATTGAAAAGACATGAAAAGAAAGAAATACAAAATAAAGTATAGGACTTTTTTATTGAGGGACATTATACCTTGTTCTTTCATTTTCATACAGCACAGTATGGGCTAGAGTCTCTACTGAACAAATTCTAAGTAGCGCATTTCGTCACTTCCGAACAAAGTGTGAAATGGGGAATTCTCCGTCTGAGGCGAGCGTCTTCCTAGGCATTCCATACAATGGCCTTCCTAGGCATTCCATACAATGGCCTTCCTAGGCATTGCCTAGGCATTCCATACAATGGCTGCTTTGGATACTTTGCCGGTAACATATATATTCTCTTTGATAATAGAACAGGAAAACCTGATGAAGTCTATATTTTTTATTTAAACATAATTGACATTCAATTAACAAGTTCCGGGAGGGATGTCGAATCCGAGACCGTGGCGATTTATCGCCAAACATGGTAACCTTGTTGTTTTGATCAAGCTTTATGGCAACCCTATGCAAAAGGTGTTTCGCGTAGGAAAGTCAGCGTTTTTTTTAACGAACATACTGGCTTAGGACGCCATCTTGATTTGGCAACAAAAATTGCTTGACGACAAACATGTCTCGGATACTACATCTTTACCCAAGTTCCAAGAGCAATTTTTCATACTGACATGCTTGTGAAACAGCTATTGATTAATTGTCAAATTCTATTTGGTTGCCACGTAGAAAAAGGACACCAATAAAGATAAATGCATAAATATAATTATGAAACTAAGAAAATTAAAAGATTTTTTTTGTAGAGCATAAGAGGCTTTTTTGTAGTTAAATGTAGATGGCGCTACTATTTTTGCGATGGAACGCACTTTTTGCACGTAATCTGGAGGGGGTTATTAAATTAACGTCGCACTGGAACAACACTGGCTATTGGCGACGGTCCGGGATCAATCCCAAAGGGAAAGATCCGAGGACAACATCATTTTGAACCACGGTCAAAAGACGAGTTAACAACTGAGTTGGTATCCACTCCAAATTTCCACACCATGCCATTTGAGATCACGACAGATTTAACGTGCACTAGCCTCCACGTACACGACGGTCTTTGGTTGAATCGAGTTTCAAACTCGCAACCCTCAGGCTGCTAATCCGCTACTCTTCCGACCGGGCTACCGCGGCCTGCATGTACTCTGGAAATGACTACATTTTGGCTGGTAGGTAGGTATTTTAATTAATGGCGCACTGCAGCAACACAACGGGCTATTGGCGACGGTCCAGAATCAAAGCCGAATGGAAAGATCCCAGGACAAGACTACGTAATTTTGAACCACGGTCAGATGACGAGGTCACACTGAGCTGTAAATTTTTACACCACACCAACGTGAGGACATTTGAGGCCACGACAGATTTAACGTGCGGCAGCCCCTTTGTACTCGATGGTCTTTGGTTGGATTCGAACTCGCAACCCTCAAATGTAGCCAAAATGTACCGTACCGGAGTACGGAACATTTTGGCTACATTTTAGGTTTCTTCGTTATGTACTGTATCAGAGCATTAGTTACGGAAGTAAAATTTTCCGGTCGTTTGTGTGCACTTAAAATCCGTCTCATCAAATTTATATTTTTAAATGAATAATTATCGACGGAAAATATTTTCCTTGTATTTTACTCAACATTCATCTAGGTCTTAACTCCTATCTGATCTTTGAGTGGAAATATTTCCCTTTTTGCTGTGATAAAAGCAGAGCACGATAGCTATTTGTCCCCAAGGTCAATTCGATTGGGAATTGCACAAAGAGTTGTTGATAATTGATTATTGTATTCGTCTTCGCGTGGCATTCAATTAGAAACACGAAACTGAAACGGTTTTTATTCATTCAATTATTCCAGTGAGTTTTGTCCATGTCTGTTTTTACTTCAAAACTATTCGTAAACAAATATTCAGTGCCTTTTCAATAATGTAAATTTTACATTAATTAACAAACCGTTAAAACAAAGGTAAGAGAGACAGATTAAACGTGTAAAACACGATTAATGTTGTCCTTTGAACCATTTTGATTGTTCGGAAATAAATGTTTCTGAAATTTTTCTATAATTTCGCGCATCAACTGACAATTTCAAGGTTTGTTTTCGAAATCAGTAGGCTGGGAAGGATCATCGACCTTCTAATGAAATTGGCATAACGTGCTATTTATTCTGACCGCCCGGTTTGAAAATCTGTCACTTGGTTGAGGGTTGGCATGCAATCTAAATGTGGATAAATTATTGATTGGTTGAAGTGATCATCCAGGTGATTAAAAACACAAGTCTGCGCTTCGATAGCCAATAGGACCAAGTCGATTCGTAAGCCCAAGTGATTGACCCTTCTGAGGTCTTCCGACAGCGACTACACCCACATGCTCTGCCTAATTCATTTGAAGGTCGATGGAAAAGATAAGATGACGTGCATGTACAGTTCACTGTATAAATGACATCGCGCAAAGAATGTAATTTTAATTTATATTGTTTCAATTTACAAACACGATTTTAAAAAGCCCAAATTTTATTCGTCCTCACATCTCCTTTAGGTGTGTACGGGCTTCACGAACCCGAGGTAGTCTAGTGATCTTTTCCTTTCCCATGGGGTTTACTGTCTTTAGTAAACACGGGCGTCGCGCTTCCGGTAATCTTTTTTGCTTTCATCTCACTACTCTATTCCCAATCCCTTTTTTTCCCTTTCGAAACATTTTTTTTACTTGACTATGGTCTTTCTTGTGTTTGGCGCAACTTGGACAAATATGGCCTTTGTGCCATAAAGCCAACCAATCCAATCTTATTCGGCGTTATAGTCCAAAGTTTCCCCAAAGATGGCGCTACCGACTCCATGTAGCCACGAAAGGGATCTTGGAGGCAATGTTGAATCTATGGGAAGTGGGGGCCTTGAGTAGTGGGCAATAAGATTTCTAAAAGAGTTGTCGCCTAAAAACGTTTTAATTAAACACTTGACCACATAGGCACACTTTCTTTAGTATGTGTCTCATTCTTTTAACTACAAAGAGGAATCAACGGGAAATAGTTGACTGGACATTGAGAACGTTGACGAAAATTGAGATTGATATAGACAAATTTGCAGTACACCACACACATGCTCATCCTACTCAATAATAATTATTGTTAATTTTAATGATTTGTTTTATAATAATTACCAATAGCAGCGTACAATCTGGTATGTTTAGATGCGATTTATTTTCGTTTTTTCATTTTAATTAATAGGATAACTTGTAGCAAAACACCAGTGTTTTTCCCTTCTCCCCAATCGTAGGAATTGTTTATCAGTTGTTTCCAAGGACGCATGTTCGTGCTCCCTTCTGAGCATGTGTCCCGTTTGAAAGTGCTAGCGTCCGTTTTCTGTTCCGTTTAAAAGCGAGAGCATCGAAAATGTTTAGGAGAGGGCAATCGTTCTAATGTCCGTTTGGAGATGTGTACCGTTTTCGTTTCTTGTCTGTAACTAAATGTTGTGTCTCGTCCTGAGATTTGATTTTTTATATAGCTGGCTTGATAGTTGCTATAAGCTTTATAATTGCAGTTTTTATTTCCAAACTAGCTTTTCGAAATACAGACACAGCTAAATAAATGTTTTGGTTGAAATTCTAAAATTACACGCACAGATACATTTGCAATTTATTATTAGTTAACAGTTTTCAGAGGGGACGCGAAATATATTGCCTTTGAAATAGGGGCGTCGAGCCAAAAAGTTTGGGAAACTATGTTCCTTTAAAATACACTGCTGGTCACCGTAAATGCAACACCCTGAAGGAAGCATGCAAATAATATGAAATTTATAACATGCATTAGCGGAGGTGAGATATGCAAATGATTAGAATTTCAGCGCAGACGCACATCACGCGCGCCTGTGGCGCCACTTCAAAGCGCTATTTAAGGCTTGGAGATTTCGACGATTTCAAGTACGGCAATTGTGTTTTTCTTGTGGTTTTTTCAAAAAAACGATAAATTATGCCTCGTAGAAAACAGCGATCATCTTTTGATCAAGTATCCGAGTTCGACAGAGGAAGGATAGTGGCCTATCGAGATTGTGGATTATCTTTCAGGGAAATCGGTAGTCGTGTTGGACGAAACCAAACAACTGTAATGCGGATATGTGATCGTTGGATGCAGGAGGGTACGACGGACCGACGTGTTCGATCGCATCCACCTCAGTGCACCACTTCACGTGATGACAGGCATATTGTGCGTATGGCAGTGACGGATCGCTCAGCCACATCACGAACCATAGCACAGCACATTCAGTCTGTACCGCATCATCCAGTGTCTGCGCATACCATTCGACGCCGTTTACAGCAGAGTGGTCTGTCCGCAAGACGTCCATTGCTTCGTCTACCCTTGACGCAGAACCACAGACGTTTCCGCCGCCAATGGTGCGATGAAAGAAGGATGTGGACGGCAGAATGGAATGAAATTGTCTTTACTGACGAGTCACGCTTCTGTCTGCAACACCACGATGGTCGGATTCGAGTCTGGAGACACCGTGGAGAGAGGATGCTGAACAGCTGCGTTATGCACCGCCACACTGGTCCTGCACCGGGTATTATGGTATGGGGCGGTATTGGATATCACTCTCGCACTCCTCTAGTACGCATTGCCGGTACTTTAAAAAGCCAGCTCTACATCTCCGAGGTGTTGGAGCCAGTTGTCCTTCCTTACCTTCAGGGCTTGCCCACAGCCATATTTCAACAGGATAATGCGCGACCACACGTGGCACGCATTGTCCAAGGGTTCTTCGTCAATCGCCAGATTGAATTGCTTCCCTGGCCAGCTCGCTCTCCGGATCTTTCGCCGATAGAAAACATGTGGTCCATGGTTGCTCAACGATTGACCCAGAATACATCCCCAGCTGCCACACCAGATCAACTTTGGCAACGTGTGGAAGCTGCTTGGTCTGCTGTACCCCAAGAACACATCCAAAGTCTCTTTGAATCAATGCCGAGGCATGTGGCAGCGGTGATCTCCAACAATGGCGGCTACTCTGGCTACTGATTTTGGCAGGAACCACACTTCACAGAAGTCTATAAATTTAATCATTTGATACTTGGTCAACATGTTATCTACAAAATAAATTTTGTTGTGATATCTCTTGTCTTTCTTGGTGTTGCAATTTGGGTGGCCAGCAGTGTATATAATACGTGTGAAAATTTGTAAACTTAAAAGTAATCTATTAATTACCATGAGTTTGTCATAATTACAACTTACACTAAGTAAAGTCTCTTATTAAGACCATATACGTATACTCATTTGATGCAGAAAACAAAATTGAAAGTATTCGTGAGTTTTTTCAAATTGTGATTCATCCCTGTTTCGATTAAGTGCAATATTATGTACTCAAGCTTATTATAAGGAAAAGACATATTTTAGAAGACAACAAAATTTCAAAACCGTGGAAACAATGGTTGCTGGAATATATGCGAGTATCTGAACAATTTTCAGATTCCCATACTTAACTTTCTTTTATATTTTCCAGAAAATGGAATCACAAACCCAGATGAAAGAAACAACCACATGCGTATGTGGTAGCAACTGCCAATGTTGTGACAGCAAAGACTGCAAGTCCAGTTCTGCCTGCGTCTGTGGAGACAAATGCCAATGCTGCGACAGAAAAACGTGTAAGACAACTGCCTGCGTCTGTGGAGACAAATGCCAATGCTGCGACAGAAAAACGTGTAAGACAACTGCCTGCGTCTGTGGAGACAAATGCCAATGCTGCGACAGAAAAACGTGTAAGACAACTGCCTGTGTCTGTGGAGACAAATGCCAATGCTGCTACAGAAAAACGTGTAAGACATCTGCCTGTGTCTGTGGAGACAAATGCCAATGCTGCGATAGCAAATCTAAATCTGCCTGCGTCTGTGGAGACACATGCCAATGCTGCGAGAGCAAAGCCTGTAAGACAACTGTCTGCGGAGACAAATGCCAATGCTGTGATAGCAAATCTTGCAAATCATCTGCCTGCGTCTGTGGAGACAAATGTCAATGCTGCGACAGCAAAACCTGTAACACAACTGCCTGTGTCTGCGGAGACAAATGCCAATGCTGTGATAGCAAATCATCTGCCTGCGTCTGTGGAGATAAATGCCAATGCTGTGACAGCAAAACCTGTAAGACAACTGCCTGCGTCTGTGGAGATAAATGCCAATGCTGCGACAGCAAAACCTGTAAGACAACTACCTGTGTCTGTGGAGACAAATGTCAATGCTGCGATAGCATAGACTGTAAGACAACTGTCTGCGTCTGTGGAGACAAATGCCAATGCTGCGACAGCAAAGCCTGCAAGACAACTGTCTGCGTCTGTGGAGACAAATGCCAATGCTGCGACAGAAAAATCTGTAAGACAACTACCTGTGTCTGTGGAGACAAATGCCAATGCTGTGACAGCATAGACTGTAAGACAACTGTCTGCGTCTGTGGAGACAAATGCCAATGCTGCGACAGCAAAACCTGTAAGACAACTGTCTGCGTCTGTGGAGACAAATGCCAATGCTGCGATAGCAAATCTAAATCTGCCTGTGTCTGTGGAGACAAATGCCAATGCTGCGATAGCAAATCCAAATCTGCCTGTGTCTGTGGAGACAAATGCCAATGCTGCGACAGAAAAGCCTGTAAGACAACTGTCTGCGTCTGTGGAGACAAATGCCAATGCTGCGACAGCAAAGCCTGCAAGACAACTGTCTGCGTCTGTGGAGACAAATGCCAATGCTGTGACAGCAAAACCTGTAAGACAACTGTCTGTGTCTGTGGAGACAAATGTCAATGCTGCGATAGCAAATCTAAATCTGCCTGTGTCTGTGGAGACAAATGCCAATGCTGTGACAGCATAGACTGTAAGACAACTGTCTGCGTCTGTGGAGACAAATGCCAATGCTGCGATAGCAAATCTAAATCTGCCTGTGTCTGTGGAGACAAATGCCAATGCTGTGACAGCATAGACTGTAAGACAACTGTCTGCGTCTGTGGAGACAAATGCCAATGCTGCGACAGCAAAGCCTGTAAGACAACTGTCTGCGTCTGTGGAGACAAATGCCAATGCTGCGACAGAAAAACCTGTAAGACAACTGCCTGCATCTGTGGAGATAAATGCCAATGCTGTGACAGCAAAGCCTGCAAGTCCAGTTCAGCCTGCGTCTGTGGAGACAGTTGCAAATGCTGCGACAGCAAAGCTTGTTAGGCAAGTCCTACCTGCAGCTATGGAGAAAATCGCAAATGCTGTGACAGCAGTACATGCAAATCAATTTAATGAACTTTAAATGTTGCAATACTTTAGGATACAAAATAACCTCTCGATGCGCTTGTTGAAAGGAAGTACTTTTTGCAATTTTTCATCCTTTCATTTTCTAAGGGACAATCCTAAACGGTTGGACACTTACGCAAAGCAGTTTTTGAGAATGTCGTATGAAGTTGATTTCGCGCGAGTTACTAGTCTTTGAATGTCAATATTAAGTAATTTATTTTTAAAAATAAATTTTAGTGCATATGGGCCGGACTAACGATTAAGTTTACCCTTTGCACTTGTATTTAAAGTGTATAAGACCAGATAGATGTAAAACGAGATAAAAATATATAACGAGTATCGAAGATGTTAATTTTTATGAATATGCCTGAAGTGATAACATTGTGTATGTATTGATCATTAATTTTCATTATATCTTTATCCACTATGTTCTACTCTAACAATTGTAGTGATTACACTACAAGTAATACCCTGTAACACATGTTTTCGAGATGCTATAAATTGTTTTAATCACCATTTTTGTATTTATGTTGTTGATTTGAGTTTTATGGCGCAAGGGCCATTTGTATTTATGATCATTTTTTTGTTGATTCACAATTATGCAGCTTAATGTAAATTTTGTAAAACGATTTACTATAGATTATTAAAATTGAAATGATATGGAATTAATTGAAACGATATGGAAAAATCTCAAACTACACACATTTGATCCCTCGTATCATTTAATTCTAAAATCTTTTTACTCATGGTCTACTTTTTTCAAGTAAGTAGGAAAAAAATTTTGTTTTTAATTCCCTGATTTAAATTACGATTTAATTCGGCTATAATAAATTTGTACCACCTTTATAATACATTCCTCATTTCAGGAAACTACTCTAGGAAAGTGAAAATACTTTAATAGCCCAGTTGGAAGAACAACGGATTAGCAACCAGAGGGCTACGAGTACGAAACGGTCCAGCTAGACGCGTGTACAAAGGGGTCTGGTGCATATTAAATCTTTCGTGGCCTCCTTAATTCAGTCACAGGGCCACATCCAAAATTTCTGTTAATTTTCCCTTTAAAGTTGTCAGACATAAGGTGCAGAACTGATTTTACAAATTTTATTCATTCACAATATGTTATTAATAAACGTTAATATAATATATATAAACGTTTTTTTTTATTCTCCAAAAGAATGTCATTTTTTGACTTGTATTGTTATTGCCACCCAACAAAGAAATATAATACTAAGGGGAAGGTTTTATCGTGGTATATTTTTCTCTGATAATACGTTATGTTCTATCGATAAAAAAATTAAATCTTCCTCTCGCAATTTTTAAAAGATCTTAAAATTTGTCTGTCGGAAATTCAGAACCAAAGAAATCCCCTCATTCTTGTAGTAATGGTTTGAAAAGTACTCGATTTCAAATTTAATCTCATATTGCTTTTAACGAACTAGACGTTGTTAGAAAGTGTCTTATCGGGAAGGGAGATAGAGATGAATACAAACTGATTCTTTTACGCACACAAAGCATCAGACTTTCAACACATTTGATAACTGACCGATATCTTGTGATAAGAACACAGATATGTCTCTGCTACTTAAAGAAAATTCTATATTCATCTCTATCCTCACAGAGGTGTATTCTAGATTGACAAATTTTGAAAGGGTTTTCACAGCGAAAAATAAATATTAATGCAAATATAAATTATACTTATTTAAGAAAGGAACCGAAATTACAAATTTAGGTAGGTAGTTGCATTAATAACGGAGCAACAAACGGGCTATTGCCTACGGTCCGGAATCCATCCCGAGGGAAAAGATCGAGGACAACACATCGCCATTTTGAACCACGGTCAGATGACGAGGTCACACCTGAGCTGGCACTTCAGTCTTCAAACTTCCACACGACGGTTTTTGATTGGATCGAGTTTCGGACTCGCAATCCTCCTGTCGTTAATCTGCCTCTTCCAACAGGGCTACCGCGGCCCCACTTAATTTAGGTTTCATCCAATAAAAGAAGCAAACCCAGCACATTAAGTTTATGTATGTAGTAAACAGCTACTTAGGGGCAGTGGTTGAAATGGAAGAAAGAGGCAAATGGTTTTTTATTTTTGAAGGGAGGTGAAGATTCTCCATTTTCTTAGTTTGTACACTCCACATTAGAATCAATCGTAGTTTTCGAAAAATAGAAAAAAATTTGCATTAAAAAAATAAATATATGCAACTTCGTTGCTATGCAAAAATGCTAACAAAAGCTGTTTATAAATTGCTTAATGAACAGGACTTTGGGGAAGTGTTTACTGTCAGATTCCTATTCCAATTTGCCAACAATTCTACTGATATTTTGCAAGCCTTGCAAATTATTAAATCCAATTCCATGACTAAAGCATTCTTAGAAAAAGGGCACTTTTGACCCTGACCATGTGTACTGTCTTGAATGTAGATATTAATCCCATTATAGGAAGTTAATTAACTGGGGGAGCATCACAACGGGCTATTGCGACGGTCCGGGATCAATCCCGAAGGTCAATCCAAGGACAACGCCTCGTAATTTTGAATCACGGTCAGATGGTGAGAACACCTGTACTGGTACCCCACTATCCAAACCTCCAAGATTCCCATTACAATACAGAATAGCACAAGCGGCTTAACCGTCCTAGTGGCTGTCTCAACGAGGTATCTCGTCATTAGCAAAACTGACCAAATATTGATGGACGATATCTCGTCATTTAGAAAAAACTGACAAGATCTTGTCATAAAAACCTCTTGATGATATCTCACCATAAGCAAAATTGGTCAAAATTTGGTGGACGAGATATCTCGTCTTGGAGGACTAAGCGCACTGTAGTTAAGGGTAGGCTATTGTAGGGCACTTAGATATCCGCGTTTACCTATTACAGGACGTTCAATACAAAAAGAATTATAGACATCTGTATACACATAAAAATTGCATTTATGCATTGACTATTTTCGTCGCATTTCAAGTCATCAATTCCTATTCGGGTAATTTCAATGCAAAATCATTAGTTTTTGCGTTATGTCTACGTATCTAGTATGCAAGTGTTCGATCCGAATGAAACAGCATGTGTGTGTGTGCATGAAGAGAAAGAAATTATCACAATATCAAATCCTATTAATTGTAGAATTACATCAAAATCATATTAGTGCCAGAAATAGATAAGTTAAGACCCCCTGGCGGCGATATACGGCGTGGTATGGAGTCAATAAAAACCTCGTGCTATCCTGTATAAAACCCAACCTTTTCTGCAGCTGGTTGCTCCAGTTTCCTTTTATTCCGCGGAAGGTTCATTAGACAGACCAGCATATCTGGGGATTACATAAGGGCTCGAACGCAAAGGAGGAACTCCTGGAGGAGGCGACACATTGGCGTGGAAGTTTGGAGTGGGGTGCCAGTTCAGGCGTTAACTCATCACCACTAGCGTCTGGGGGTGTAAAATGAAAAGAAAAAATAGCTCCACGCTTTGGCGATTGAAGTTGGCAAGGTAGCCGTTGGCGAGAAGTTATTGCTTAGGAGCTTTTACTGTAGAAAATTTATCAACCAATCACAAATGGCTGACGATTTGCAGACATGACGCGCAGGAGCTATTCAAAATAAGGTGCTGGGCTCGGATCTTTCCATGCTAGAGTAGAGTGGTACAGCCTATAAAATCATAGTGGGAAAAGAATTTTTAATGCTAAAACTGGAGACAACCTTTATTGTCAACGAAGAAAGAATTACCATTTTGAACCATTTGACTACATATCCTTCCCAGTAAGCACATTTCATGTGAAATCTGTATTTTTTAATTAACGTCAAATCGGAAACTGTTGTCTATGATAAACGAACGCTCATCTTTTAATGGGTAGGTAGGTTTCACATTCTGATTATTTCTAATGATAAAGGAAATTTACCTGAATCAATAGAGTTGCTGGAAGTTTCGCCGATGATCTCCAAATTTGTTTAATTTGGAGTGGGGTGCCAGCTCAGGTGTGACCTCGTTGGTAGATACGTATTTTAATTAACGTCGCAAATGGCTATTGGCGACGATCCGGAATCAAACCCGAAGGGAAAGATCCAAGGATAACACCATGTAATTTTGAATTATGGTCAGATGACGAGAAATTATACTTAGATAGCATTCACCTTACAAATTGTCCGATTTCAAGTAAACCGAAAGCAACTAATCATTTTCAATTGATATTGCTTCTCGATCGTTCATAATCTTAATACCCGACACCTTAATGAGCAACTCTTTCCAAACCCTAGAGAAGGTAGGTTGGTAGTTGAATTTACGTCACTATAAAGCAAAACGGGCTATTGGCGCAGGTCCGAGATCAATCCTAAGGGAAAGATCAAGGTCAGATGACGAGAACCAACACCCAAGCTGGAATCCCTCTCCCAACCACGCCAACGTGAGGATATTTTGAGGCTACGAGATTTAACGTGCACCAGCCCCCGTGTACGCGACTCTTGTTATACCTAGTCTCGAATTCGCAATTGCTAATCCGTTGCTCTTCCAACCAGGCTACCGCGGCCCCCAAGATTGGACTGGACTTGAGCACAAGGTCCAAAAGCAGACAAGCTATGCAAAAGTAAACTATTGGGAAGCAACGCAAAGGCTGAAAACGAGATCGAGTTGAGTAATCTTGTAAATTCAGATTTGTACTCTTGGAAAGTTTGCAATGATTATGAAGAGTACAGGGGCAATTATAACAAACAGTTAATGGAGTTGAGCATAATTGAATTTTTAAAAATTAATTCAATCCCATTGACCTTCTATGAAACAGCTTTGCTTTTTCTCCAGATCACTCGGTTCAAAAATCAATCACAAGGTAGGTAGTTGTCAACTCGTCGCACAGTGGATTCGAACTCGCAACCCTCCAGTTGCTAATCCGTTACTCTTCCAACCAGGCTACTGTAGCACCTTCAGAACAAGTCTAAGAAAATGTGGAATATTTAACTTTTTCATGAAAGTTCTGGATGTGAAATATTGTATTCCCAAAACTGCGTTGTCACAAGACCCTTAGGGGACCTCGAACCACTGATCTAGATGCCTTGATCTCTACTTTTGAGCAACAAAAACAATTTGTTTCTTCATTTTGTTTACCCAATTCATTTTAGAACTGTAAACCATATAAATGAAAGTTTCAGAACTTTTTGTGCTTCCTCTCTTAAAGGTTGTCTTACTGCATGTCTTGAAATAAAAGTTAGTCTCCGATTGAATTGTTTCCACAGAAAAATCCTGTTTTCCCAATTCATTTTATTAAACCAGGGTTTACCAAACTTCCTTAACCATCGACCCATTCAAGAGTTTAGACTTTTTTATCAACACCCTCTATTTTGCCATTATGTAATTATATTAGGACAAGCAAAGACGCTTTTGTGAGTTTTTAGATTGTTTATTTTAGTTACAATTTATTGTATGTACAATATAGTATATATTATTATAGTGGATCAACGTCAAAGGGATACGTTTTTGACGTCCTTAATATTACATATTGGATAGAAGGGATAAATAATGTATAAAATTTAATTTAGATAACAAAATCTTCCTGATATATGTGAAAATAAGACTTTTATTAACTTAGTATACAGTTCACTAACATCATCAATGTGAAGGGTGTGCTTTGTGACTCCTGACAAGATTAGCAATGCTTGATTGACAACCGTAACTCTTTTCATGACCTTGCTCTATCTTACAGGTCCTATTCATGCCACTGTTCCCACAGTTCACTCTTAATTGTGTTGTCATTCAGGATGGAGTCAACAGAATTAAACGTCACCCGTACAATGATGTCTTCTATTTTTCTATTGGTCAATATCGAGCACTGCACTAAACAAACATGAATGTGCTTTTGCAATAAATGAAAAAGGCAATTACGAAACACATTTTATTAAAGTCTAACAAGGACAAAAAAATTCACAATGCAATGCAGAGCATCATAGCATGTTTAGAAGAGTTTAGATTGAGCAAGTTTTTGACAAGTGTTAAAGAATTCGATAGGCTAATAATATAAATTCAGACTTTAAATATTTCTGCTTTAGTGATAGCACAAGAAATCGTCCAACAGAATACTTCATCAAACATCTTTAGAATAAAAGAACAGGTGTCCACACAGAACACTACGGCCGATTACAGGTAGTGCTAGTAATGTTTGAAGAGATGGTTTATTTGGTTTTAAAAAGAAAAATATATAAAATAAATATTTATTTTTTAAACTTAAATCTCATCTTAAGCAGATCCATTTGTCAAATGTTATAAAACAAACTATCCGAACACTAAAAAATTTATGATACAGTACAATTACACGATACACACGGCTTCACTTCTAAAAAGGAGTTTTGCTGACGAGTAACTACTTCTTTTTCTGGTCACGGTCCTGTAAAAAAAGAAAGGGGAACAACATTGAAAAAAGTCAAGATTACTAAAAATATCCATCTCAAAGCAGATGGAATAAACATCTGGTAGACCAACTTAAGTTACAACAAAGAGGTTTGAATTTTAAGATCAGATACCTACTCCAATTGATTTCAACTTTGAAAGCATTTGAAAAAAATATATAATTTTTAATTATGTCCAGAAATCTTTTCAGCACTAGATTGACTGCCTTCACTCTAATTTTTAAACAGATCATAAAACAATCAAAGCATCTGAATTCCGTTAACTTTGTTTATTTAAAATATATATTAACAGATAAATTAAAAACGTATGCATGTATTAAAAACACATGCACACATTTCAAATAATTGAAGCGTTCAGTTGATAACATGTTACGTAACACTAATTTTGCAGGATTAAAAAAAGCTCAATATTCCTAATGTCAATATCACATGCGTAGCTTCACCTTTTGCCCTTTCCATGGTCATGAAATATACATCTTAAATGTAAAGAAACTCCAAATGTGATCTTTAGCAATTCTGAAATGGACCCCGTAAGCAACTACTAGCCCAGCAGTAGTGTGTTTCTACAAATACCAGTATTTCACACGAGATTTCATGATACTAGATACCGACGCACAATGCCATCGAGTGATTTCCTAAGGAATTAGCTGCAGGAAGCAATGTCCAATTCCAAACAGATCATTATTTCATTCAAATCTCAAAAATTTTGGAATTTCTACATACTGATTTTGGGCTGAATGCTTCAATTGATTTAACAAAGACTGCATAAATAAAAAGCAATGTTTAAATCTTACCTTTTTCTCCTGATATGATAAAAGAAAAAAATAAAATGAATGAACTTTAAGCAGCAAAAAGTTACAACTATTATCACATTCAAAACAAATCTAAGTTGTAACAATGTTCACTTGTATCAATATATTTTTGTGGTTTAACAAACAAAAGCTAACTGAAATCAATATTCAGAAATGTGCTAGAACACAACTTACTAATATGAAAGCTAAAAAATATATCAACATACAAAAAACATTAAATCAATAGCTTCCTTTCTAAACTTTACAACCAATCCTTTGAATTCTAGTCTTTTAAAGTTAATAAAACTCTCAGAAACATTATAATTGCATTTTTAACACAACCAAAAATTTCAAATCACGAGACAACAGTTTTACTAATTAAAAAATGTTTCAGTTTACATCTTTCGAGACAAATTGATATTTAGGCTAATTGTTACAATACAGGGAATGGTAAACTTGGCATAAAATACACATACCTTTTCAGCAAGAATGATCATGATATATCTGAACACTTGAATGAGATCAACAAACAACATGATGGAATGCCTATGGTTAAAAAAGGAGTTTTAAAACATGAAAAGTAAAAATCACTATATGAAATTCAAAAAAATGTGATATCAAGTTTGAATGACGTAAAACATAAAAATCACCAAGTACGGAGGGTTGCCGAAAAGAAGCAGTAGACAGGGTGATGTAAAATATTGAAGAAAGAACGCATCCAGGACAGGAACAAAAAGTTAAAATATGAACAATGGTTAGAGGTTGACTACAAGCATGGCAAAAGGGATTGTTATTCTGTGGGGCAAGGGCCAAGACACAAGTCGCACCAGTCAAGACAAAATATAATAAAAATAACAATAAAATCTGTAGTAAATGTTAAATATTTAATGAGTCGATCAATAACATGTATCAGATGTACAATTAAAGAATGCTAATCAATTATCTGAAAATGAAACTAAAAACAAATTGATCAACACCATATAAGTAAAAGATTGTTTTGTTAAAAGATTGGAGCACAATATTTACAAGATGTTAGCATGGTTCGAAATTAATTGTTCATAGCATTTGACCCCTAAAAATTTTGTTTTCGTGATCTCACTCCATTCATAATTTTTGATGCCTAATTAGTCCACTTTTTTCACTTGAACGATTTAAATTCCAATCAATTAACTGCTCATACTTCTTTCAAACAATCTGCTTTCACTTTTAAATAGATGCACCACCCTATATGCTGTAACCCTTGTATTTTGTTTACTGCAATCAAAACTGAACTTTTTTTTGAGAAAATGACTCAGAAAAATTGCCTTTAAAAAGAAATAGATCCAAAAATGCAAATGTAGTCACAACAGGCCCAATTATGTGCTTATTCACAAAAACATAAATTTGCAATTGCAGCCTAAAGGAATATTTTGGCATGCGAGGAAAAATGTTTAGGTCCATCGAAGCTCAACTTTCTAATTTAGCACTTTTACCTTTCATAGCTTTTACTATATCAGTATAAAAGGGATATATAGTACAAGTGCTAAATGACCAACAGCACTTATAAAAGCTTAGAGGTTTGAAAGCGGATTTCGAGCCTTCCGAGTTTAAAATAGTTGTTTTTACAACACACTAAAATCAATTCTGAAACACAACTTACCAAATGTAATCTCTATCACCGTTGCGGTACTTCTCCATTATCAATTGTGTATCGTACAAGATGAATGCACACATGACAATCAAACCCAAGTAAATATGAGCCTACAAAGAATAAAAAATAAGTTATTCCATTATCATTTATGTACTATTACTGTCAACCTCCAATAAAAATATGGAACATTTTTACAACAAAAGAAATGAAATATGAATAAATAAGCATCAAATTAGCTTCAATAACACCAAATTGGGCATTATTCAAAAAATTATTGGAAAGCTATTAAAAAAATATAAAGCAACTGTGCTCTACTGTTATACTTGGCAGCAGGTAGAACTTGGTGAAACTGTTTTGGCGATAGTTTACACAAAATAGCACCAAATATACACAATAATGTGCAATTAAACTTTTTCCTTGAGTGTTTTTAGAGGAGATTTTTTAAATATTGAAGATCTTTACAATCTAGCACACAACCACTGATTCAGATGTTATTCTTTCAAAGTCGGGATCGAAACTTCGAAATTGGCATTATTTGAAATTGTTTCACCCTAAAGAAAGATCTAGAAAACATTCTTTTCTATCTGGAAAATCCAGAAAAAATTGGCAGGATGTTCCATGGATTACCTCATCAAGTAGGGATGAAATATTAGTTTATTTTGCATGTTGATAGTTTATAGTTAGGAATATATTACTGGTCAATCAGGAAACGTGTTAATAAATTTATTGATATTTTGTAAAAATACGAATTTGAATCAATTACAGAAAATTTCTTATCTTAACAGTTATATTTACTAACACAAGATCATTCTCATTTCTTTAGACTGCAAATTACCACATGCATAAGATTATCATTTTCATAAGTATTTATTCTTTTTCTTTCAATCACTCACTTTTCACCAGTTTCAAAAGATACATTAAATCAAATTTTCATCTCTACATTACTCTTTTAAGTCCAATCATTATCTCCATCAAACTCTGCAAACGGGCTGAAAATTTGAACACTGAACAATAAACATTTCAAATAACCCAGAAAGGTAATTAAGTTTAATTTTGACAAACATATTAATAACAAAAATAATGCATTTTATTAAACTTTTCTGGCCTATTTTTTAGATATACAACTTGATAACAATTGTCAATTCTGGGAAAAATACAAATGTAGATACATACCTTGAACAAAATATAAGAACCCAAGAAGAGATTTAAAATTCCTGCAATCATCAGCACTGACAAAAGAGACATTAAAGTTCCTGCAAAAGAAATAAAATGTCATTATCTTGATTTCAGAGTAGTGAATGCAAATAAAACATTTATGACAGAAATAATACATACCACCGAGATAAATGTATTGTCGTTGGTTGCTTAAGATTGAAGCCAAAGTGAAGCATGTGAAAACTAGACATGTCGATAACAATGCAGTTGGAATGATTGCAGGATTGATAGAAATGACTACATCCAAAAGAGGTCCAAGTCCAACACCTAAATTATAATTTACAAAGATTCAATCAGTTACTAATATAAATGAGAAAAAATGCTTTTGATTTCAGATTCAAATGGTCAATAAATTTGTAATACAAAAAATTTTGTTAATGAAATTTAAGGACAGTTCATACCTGTTACATCTTTTTTTAGAATATTTTAAGTTGTTTCTAGTCAAATACGCAATTTCTATATAATCCCTGTATCAAAGCGTAAACTCGTCATTCTTCATTTAAAAATCTGTTATAAACTGCAGAATAAGCAAATCAGAAAGTCAAACACAAACTGTGAATCTTATAGCGAAATACAGTTCCCAGACTGGTCGATCGTGTCAGTAATAAAACCATTGATTTTCAGTTACTATGTGCAGAATTTCATCAATGATTGTATTTAAATGTAGTTACTGTGAAACTGAGGCTTAAAGACAGGGTACTCGAGATATAGTGTACTCATCAAGAAAATAAGTCTTTGTGAGTTACGTTTACATCACAAAAGATTCAGAGATTTATCATCGAAATAAATGCACAATATATAATTTCACCATAATCATTAAGCAAAAAACACAATGGACGTCAACCTTCAATTTGATACTTCAGGAATTCATGTGACTTTCAGGAATATTTGCACTAATGATGCATTACTAAACTTTTTTTTTATAAATATGACATAATAAACAAGAGACTAGTACAAGTTACCAGATTCAAGGAAGTTACCATAAATATTAAATATTCCTTGAAGTTTATGTACGATGCATGACATTTTAATCAAAGGTAAACAATAACATATATATACTTTTTCTTGACTGCATAAATTCTCTTTCCCCCAAGTACTATTCTCAAAACATACTTCAATTGTTATCAAATAGCATTTCAATATTCTTCCACAACTATTTGTCAATAAAGGTTTGGAGAGAACAGGTCTCTTAAGTAAATACGATCAGCAACATCAATAACATTTCTATTTCAATACACTTTTGAAAAGAAATACAATTGATTACAGCCAGAAATATATTTCGATAATAGAGAAAGTGAACAATTGAATAAACTGGCTATTTAACTGCATTCAAGACATTTTTAATTTTTAGAAATAAAAATAAATGATGCAAGGTACATTGGCTCTTGTAATGAAATGCAATAACTGGAAATATACTCATTTGGGGCCACAAAAATTATGAAAATTTTCAGCATTTATTTTCATTTGCTGCTTTACTTTTTTAAAAACTTGAAGGTTACAGTAGTTAATATTACAGCTTTGGACCGATTTCAATTTTTTGTCACCAAGCCAAAAAAATGGCATGAAAAGAAATGCCAACTAGCCAATTGGTAAAGTAAGCATGTGCAGGTAGGTCACTAACTTAGAGATCATACTTTTATCATAAAGTAAGACTTTCAGTAATAATTTCGAGATTAGTTATAAAAGGTGAAAATCTACGTAACAATAATTACAGAAAATCTGTGGTTTATCATGTCTTTTATGACATTGGACGAAATACAATAAGTCTTAGTTAACATAAATGTTCCCTATTTAAATAGTATTCTAGTTTCTGTAAAAGCAAATTCCAGAAGCATTTTTAAGTTTTTCAGGAGTTTGAAATTGTCACAATTCAACTGTGAAACCTCATTTATTGCAATGAACATATAGTAGAAGACTGGCAAAAAAGGTCAATAATAACTTGCATATAAACCTTAAATATGTAAACTTCAACTTAACAAACCATTGAATAAACAAAAATGGAGGAATCTAAACAATAAGATTGGACGGGTTTTATGATGCAAGGGCCATATTTGGCCAAGCTATACCAAACACAAAATAGACGTCTAGTAAATGGCCATACACACACAAGGCAGATTTACTGACACAGAAGAAAGAAATACAACAGGGAAGGAATGTACCTGATAGGAATCAAACCTACATTGCCTACAAGTTGCTAGTGCAGTAAGGCATACCAACTCCACTACAATAGAACTCACCTTTTAGTAAGTCCCAAAAAATATGCCAGCAGAAAAATAGCTGATTTCTGAATTCATTGAAAATAAATTCAGAATGAAGTTCTTGTAATCTTATTATATAAACCCATAACAAAATATGATCGAAAAAGAAAATAGTAATGTAATCTGATTTTTCAGAAGGGACATTAAAATTTATAGGTCTTCTGAACTATTTCAAAACTACAAGGGTTTAAACATTTTGGAAAACTAACTCGTTTTCCAGAAGAATTTTTAAGTTTTCAAGGAGATATCTGGCATATCCGCCAGACATAACAGCATGAAAAGCAAATCAATCGAAAGTAGCACATGAAAATATGCATAACACATCTTGCTTCTTAGAAAATCATTAAATAAACAAAGGTAGGAAATAAAACATCAAGGCGAAAATAGATTTTTACTAATCTCTTTTATGCCCCCAAAGTGACAAAATTGGAATGTAGTTTACATTTGATACTATTCCACTGGAATATAATCATATGCACTCATTTGTGCTAGAAAACTTTAGAAATCTTTCATGTGCAACATAATTTAAAACCATAAAACAAGCTTTTGTAAATGGAAGCTTTTTCTTCGAGGTTTCAAATATTCTGCACATTTTGCAAAAAAATCCTGCTTATTTTTAGAATTCCTTTCTCCAGATTTAGTTTTGCAATTAATTCCACCACACAATTTATAGTATTTTACATTCTGAACACATTACAAGTTTGTCAGATTAAATTGCACCTTTAAAACAGCAATTTGTCAGGGAAAACTGCTAATATTTAGAATGACCTTGTGGTTTTAGCATTTTTTAGGTTAATCATGAAAAAGACATTTAACAAAGTAAAAATAATCTAAACATTTGTGTTCATGAATACAAATTAAAAAATCACTTACCAGAAAAGAACCCAAAGCCCAATAAATAGCCCAATCTCAATTTGCCATTTTTACCATCATCAGGTGTGTTCATCAAGGTTATCATGAGTCCCAATGATCCAAGTGCACTTAGTAATCCACCCTATAACACATTTCAAACAAGAAGTTGAACAAGAAAATGATGCTGTAGTACACCAATAAATTGAGCAAGAAACATTACATTTCATTTTAAATTATATGCAACTCAAACTCGAGCAGTATTCCTACAGTAACAGAAAATTTAGGGGCATTTCAAGAATCTTTTTCTTTCTAAGGCACTTGTTTGATGATGGATCATTGATTTTTGAATACAGGTGGAATAAAATATGCAGTTGTTGTTAAAACTGGCTTTTTAAAATGTAACTATTTTTCAGAAATGCCCACATATTAAGAAAGCAAAACAATCTGCTCCATAAAAATGTTGCAAGTGACCCTGTTCCAAGAGAAATAGATGTGAAACATCCTATGGGTAGACTTACACTACAGGAGGCACATTCATCTACAAATACAAAAGCTTTAGATGCTCAGCCGATGACGAGCTTGTTAGTTTGGAGGCTGATGTTTGAGGGGCTTATAATACCAAAAAATTAAAATAATATCTTCAACTCATTAACAGAAGAGAATAGGGGAAAATATCTGCCATTGTTTAAGAATCTGTATTATCTCAAGAATTTAAATCTAATTTGTTACACCCAAATCTAACACCAAAATTGAAATTACGAGTGAAAAATATTTGGCTCTTTACTTACAATTAACAAGAATGTAGCCATTAATTTTAGCACAACGGAAATATTGTCTAACTAGAGTACAAATCTGCAATTGAAGGCATATAGAAATTTGTGTTAAGATAAAAAATATACAAAGATTTAAATACATACAGACAGAATTCCAGTGAAGAGGTGTACAAACACACCAGCAGCAGCTGTTAGGGTAGATAAAGCTACACATGAGTAAACATTTTTCATATGAGTTTGAAGTGGAGGCTCCCTAAAAATAAAATTGATATATATACATAAATTAGATAAAAAATAATTTTATTCAATCATTACACTAGGTTTTCCATCAATTGGAATATTGTAAAAATCTGTTTCGCTAATGGTAACTAATCAAGGATAATATTGCATGTACCATCTCTATTCGTATTTATTAAGAGTAATGAACATTTGTAATGAGACCTAAGCCAAACTGGTAGTCAATCAAAAAATGACTAAGATTAAAAAAAAAGCATGACAAAACTGATCTATGACTATTTTAGCGTCCATCACAACCAAAATAATAGCCTCCGATAAGTTAATGACTCAGGCAAAAAAGTTTAAGATATCCTCGACCTTTTAACTGGTCGGGTGGGATGTCGAATCCGAGACCGGGGCGATTTATCGCCAAACATGGTAACCTCAGCGTTTTGATCCAGCTTTATGGCAACCCTATGCAAAAGGCGTTTCGCGTAGGAAAGTCAACGTTTTTTTTAACGAACATACTGGCTTAGGACACCATCTTGATTTGGCAACAAAAATTGCTTCGCGGCAAACATGTCTCGGATTCTACATCTTTACCAACTGGTCAATTCACTTGACCATCATTCAATTTACTTGCAAAACACAAAATGAAACTGACTTTTCTGGAGATTTTGATCAGGGTTGGATTTTTTGGCGTTTATATGGCACAAGTCATATTTGGCCAAGCTGCCCCAAACACGAGACAATGTTAAGTAAAAACTGACGTGAAAGGGCAAAAATGAGTTATTGGGAAACATTGAGATGAAAGCAGAAAAAGATTGCCTGGAGAGTGACCCCCAATGTTTACTATAGATAGTAAACCCCAAGGAAAAAAAATTATCACTAAAGTATTTCGGGTCACCTTCCACTCCGGGTGTGAGGGTTTGTACACACCTAATGGATATGCCCTTGAGGGTTTTGATCACCAGGAGGGCCAAGCTTTTCTAAGCGTTTTTCAGTTTGGCCGAGTCTACATCCCATTTCAAATCATGGCATCTACTGAAATAAAAGGTAACAGCTTCCTAAGCAAGTTTTTTGAGCCATAAAAAATTTTCTCAGATGGACAATCTCTCCAATGAGAGCTTGATTTTTTACAAAGTACCTTAGACAGAGGATTCAGTTCAATCCAGCACAATGACCAGGACTTTCATAAATTCACTCGATGACACCCAATAGTGGTTCAACTAAAAATGACATCCTATCAATTGTTTTTACGGTACTTCCCTTTTAAAGAAGAGCGAGAAAGGGAAATTGCTGCATTTCCGCCTTGGCGAGAATCAAATGGTTACTGATCTGAACTTGTGCTGGTACGTTTCCGCCTTGGCAAGACACAAACAGTTATCGATCTGCACATTTCTTCAGTTCTTTTAAAATATAAGTTCTTCTCTGTTAAATATTTAATTTGCTTACTATTTTTAATCTGCCTTCGACAGAAAGATGCTAGCTTTCTAAAGAAAAATGTATTTTATCCTCTGAAAGAATATATGCTTGTGGGGATCAGTAAGACGGCGGAACAAAAAGCACAGGGGTATGGCTCGCCATCACCTGGAGCCTTGTCTAACAGAATTCATGTTCAGACATCGCGTCGGCAGTGATAATGTGTTTGATGCATTATTAGAAGTAACTGTTGAACTGTAGCCACCAGAAAGTGTCTCACTAATGAATATATTAAATTACTTCTGTATGTATTAAATAAATTGCGTACTGTAGATATTGAAGAAATTACTTGTGTGAATTGGCAAGGTGGAAACGTGTCAATTCTCCTTTCTTGCCACAGCCATTATAAAAGGGAAATACCGTTTTTCCTTTCAATACAAACTTAGTTACAACATTCGATTTGTGATATGCCCAAAATATGAAAAATCAACAAATATGCCCTCTCATCATTGTTGGATTATTTCTCATCAGTTTGATTTTAAAGTAAAAGTGGTTCAATATCTGGGATCCCTTCTTGAGTTAAAAAAGCACACATTAGAAAATCCTCAAATAGTTATACCTTATTTGATACTAGTGTTTTTTACACAGGCTTAGAAGGACTCACTTTAAAAAGCATGAGATGTGTGGCAATACCCTTCAAAATTTAATATTAAACCGCCAAGTTTTTCCTTGTCTATTGTAGTAATGATGATTGTATGACTTACCAAAAGGAAAATGAAATGACCTTGAATTGTAACAAAGAAAATTAACGAGTTAAAATTGTACTGATTGCACACTTCAATGAAACTGAATATATGAAAATAAATCTCACGTTTTTACACCAGTCTATTTCATACAGCAGACTTAAATACCTAATAAGAAATATATGTCTAAAATGACACATAAAATTGAAGTGGGACATACTTTAATGAAAAATTAATGTTAATACATGTATCTGTTGTAACGCAAGCACAAAGAATCTTTCAGATCCAAGACATTACGTTGAAATATGCTACTGATGTAAATTGCTTTCAAATCCAAAAAATAGGTTAATTCTACTTTTTTTAATTGGTTATCAATAACCTTTAGAAACAAGGGTAGCAAACATTTTTTTACATTTACTAACAGGCATCAACTTTAAATTTACAATAGGTTTGGTATAACTTGTTACTTTTGCTACATGAGGGCTAATGGACCAAAATAGGTCTGAGAAACGAAACTTAATTTTGATAATTAAATCTTTTTAATTCCAGAAGTATGCAAATAAATATGAGTATAACTCAAAAACTGAATTCTTAAAAGTAAAAACAGAAAATAAAATTTAAAAAACCCAGTTCAACATTGTCGTTTTTCTGCATTCTTAGCATCATGCAACTTACAATGTTTTTCGCAAATTCACACAAATGTGACGGCATGATCTCTAATTACCTTCCAAAACACATCTCAAATTAACTTTTGAGAAGTTAATGATAATAGTTAATAAATTGGTATTTGCTAAAAGTTTTGCAAAGAAATTTAACTGGTAGATCTTTTTAATGAAATCGCATTTGTAATAAATTGACGAGTAAAAATTGAGTATTAGCAAAGGAAACACGTTAGTCTGTTTTAGGAACCAAATACAATTGTAGAAAGGTTGGTTAGTCCAATCAAAATTGTAAAATGGTAAGTTTTCCTTGAAAAATAACTTGCGGAAGGGAAAGTTCCCGTTTTAATACCAATACTGAAATAAACAGTACAATGTATTGATTCACCCACGCTTATACAGAAAAATAAAGATAAACAATTCCAAAATGTGGAAATAGGAACAAAACAATGAAACAATCTGCTTCCATCGTCATAACGTCAATTTGGATAAAAATTTTCTAGGAAAATTAATTAAGAGAAAGTTTCGATTAGAATACCAATACCGAAGTAAACAGTGTAATTAAGGTATTGCTTCCTACTTATCTAGGAAATTAAAGCTAAACAATTCCAAAATGTGGCAGTGGCAATGAAACGAAACTTATTTCCATTATCATTGCGTCAGTTTAGATAAACATTTTCTGAGAATTTAATCTACTAGTAATTTCAATTTAAAAACAAAACATGAAGCCTTAAATATTGAAAACATCGGCCATTTTGACATACTTACATTTGACGATTTAGGGTCTTAAAAAATGTAGACAAACCCATTTTATATGTGTAATAATATCCAATAAAACAATTTCTACGTCCGATAGAATTTGGTTGCACTCTGTCGAATAAGGATAACTAATCTAGTAAATTCTATGTTACGAAAACAGGAAGTACGTATGAAATACTCTCTCGAATGTGTGATACCACACGTACTTATCATATGACGTGAGGTGACAAATCGAGTTGCCAGATGTGTAAAATAAACTTTAAAATGGTTATTTATGCTTATTAATTTCAGCTCTGCAGGAATGGTATTGGTATTTTCAATTAACGTCACACTGGAGCAACACAATGGGCTATTGGTGACGGTCCGGGATCAATCCCAATGGGAAAGATCCGAGGACAACACCACGTAATTTTGAACCACGGTCAGATGACGAGGCAACACCTGAGCTGGCACCCCACTCTCCAAACTTCCACACCACGCCAACGTGAGGACATTTGAGGTCACGACAGATTTAACGTGCACCAGCCCCCTTTGTACACGACGGTGTTTGGCTGGATTCGAACTCGCAACCCTTCGGTTGCTAGTCCGTTACTCTTCCAACCGCTCCACCGCGGCCCCGCTCTGCAGGAATGATTTTGACTCAAGTAGATCTTTGAAATCAAGAACCCAATAAAGAATCTCATCTGTGCTCTTATAAAAAAGGATTTTAAGTGTTTTCAAATGCACCACCAAAAGACAAAATTACTTCCGGTAAGGAATTACTTCCGTTATACTGAAGACGTACAAAATGAACTTTCTCCCACAGAAACACTCGTCGTCTGACCGTGGTTCAAAATTACGTAGTATTGTCCTTGGATCTTTCCATTCGGGTTTGACCACGGACCGTCACCATTAGCTCGGTGTCTTGCTCCAGTGTAACCTTTATTAAATACATAACCTTCACAGAAGCACTAGCGTCTTCTGTATTTAGCTTTACAGGTAAGTATGGTAGGTATTTTAATTAACGCCGCACTGGAGCAACACAACAGGCTATTGGCGACAGTTCTTGATCAATCCCCCTTATACACATTTGCAAAAGTTTCTAGTTCCTCTATTATTTGGTCACTTTCAAGATCGTAAAACCCACACAAGTCTTTCACTGATGAAGAATCAGGCAAGCATTTATATCCCTGCTTTTCTTTTTCTCTTGCAATTTTCAAAATTCCTTCATGTGAAAGCACTGCCATTTGTGAGATTATAGAAAGAGAATTGTCAGATAATCTGTCATTGAGTTGTTTAATAAGTGAATCTAGTACTTGAAAATAAACTTCCTCTTTGATCCTCTTAAGAGGATCATCTATTCTTTTATCCATAAACCTCTTACGTTTTCTGCTTCTGCGGTGGGGTTGCGAAATATTCACATCAGCAAAGGCAGGAATTGAATCATTCACTTTATTCCACTCCGACTCACTTCGCATTTTTATAAGTTTAGCTTTGGTTTCAGCAACAATTTTTGACACTGCTATAATCAATTATTTTTTATTGTAGAACAATTGTGATTGGTCACAACACTTTGAAAATAGTTGATTCAACATGTATTGAGCAAATGTTTTCAAAATCGGTCATTTGTTTTCACAGGCCAGTTGCTAGTGCTTGAGTCATTAGCAGCTTTTTTGTCAATGGACAAACTATGCAACGTCTTCTTTATTGTGTCATAGCAGGTGACAACTGTTTGCATTGCATCATTTCTGCTTGACATCTTGTAGTTGGCACTTTTTCAGTCTCTTTATTTTGGTTGGAACATTGTCCAAGTTTGTAGTAAAAAGATCATGCCTTGCATGACCTGACATGAAGACAATCCCTCTAAAAGAAAAAATAGATTTTTTCATTTGGGGCATATGTCCATAGATTTTTCCACAATTAAAGCAAATCTGTGCGAAGAACACCATATATAGAGCGCTTTGGAACATTCTATCTGGATTACCACTTTTACACCATTGAATTTTCCTCTCATATTACCAGCCCCATCCATACTTTGACCAACAATTCCACTTGGATCAAGACCAAGTAAATTCAGGCATTTCATTATTTCTTTAAAAAGATTTTGGCCTGTGGTATATCCACTACTGAAAACCTTAGTGAGCCGTTCTTCAGGTTTGACATTTTCCTTTGGGGCACCTTGTGGGTCAGTATGCTCAATATAACGAACCACTAACGTTGAACATTCTTTTTTACTGTCTTGAGTAGTCTAGAATAATAAAATAAATGTTAGTCGTTTTTATACTATCTATGATTTTTGAAGCAACGATGTCACTCATTTTGTTAATTACATCATAAACGTTTCGAGAATACAAGAAATTAGACCCCAACTTTCCTTTTTTAGTTCTAGCTTTATCAATTTTTTCAAGGCATACCCTAGCATCAGGACTATATTTACTCAATAGCCTGAAAAGACCCATGTGTTTTCAGTCCATCACAATCGAGAGGTGCTGTCTGTTGTCATCGATATTTAAGTTAAGAAGTGCTTGGATTTCGTAAAAAGGATGTAGCGGAATAACTGATCTGATTGTTCAGCTAAAGGTGAATCAATCCACTTTTGACAGATCCATTGGATTCTTGCAATTTGCGCTGATAAGTGGGTTTTAGATTTTCCATGGAGCACAATATCCAGGCCCCCCTATGCTCTGTCCATCCTCTATAGCCAGTTGTTCCCCATATTGACTGTTCGCGTAGGAGAAAACAGTACATGGCAAGCAAAATACGGCATCTTTTTCTTGGCTATATACCAGCCATTTTCTTTGGTAAAATTCATTCTTCCATGATGGTTTGAATTTTCTTCCACCTGTTGAAGGAAAAGTGACAAGACTTTCCAAATATAGTGCTTTATTTCCTCAGCTGATAGTTTGATGTTGGTATATCATCAGGAGAATCTTCAATTGTTAGTTTCCTCTTGTTGAATGGAAACTGAAGATCTTTCAGCAGATGGATTGCTACATGATTCTACCTCTCCGTGTCCTAATTCAATTTCAACAGCTTTTCCTGGCTTTCATTTTCATCAAGGTTTTCAAAATCTACGCCTTGGGTCATACTTGATGAAGAGGGTTGTATTTCTAAATCTTCAATGACGTTGTCAGGAATCGAACAGCACTGAACTAAAATTCCTTTCCTTCTCCGAGACTACACAAAACGTACAAGGCTAGACCGCAACCTGCATTCAACTGGCGACTTTATCTTGTCTATGGGACTACTAGCGATCCACATGACGTAACGACGACGGACAGAAAACCTTCAAGGTGACAGATGTTTATGAATGGGCAGGGTATCAGCACTGCCCACTAAGCGTTGCTCAATAAAAAATTATGGAATAACTTCCTATAGTGAAATTGTTGTCATAGCAGGAAACAGTAGTCTTTTAAACAAATTCAGAGATAGTCTACTTACGAAAACATAAATATAACAATAAAAATTTCCACCCTGAAAATTAAAAAAAAAAATCCCCCCCCCAATTCTGATGGCTCAACTTGCGCCATGATCCCCTGCTCTAAAGTAATTTAATCATGTTGCTCAAACGCCAAAAATCAAATTAGTTCTTAATCGGAAGAATTTTTTTTGCTTCTCAGGTGTGGGATAGGCCTTGCTTGTTATCACAATCTCCGAGGTTTAAAAGTACAAAAAGGATAAATTAATTGTGAAGTTTTCTCGAAAGTTTGTATTGTACATTAGCCAATCCTATTTTAATCGGCTTCCTGCAATTGCACATCATTCCAGGAACAGCCGTTAAAAAATATTGAATGATTTTAATACGTTTTAATTTTTAAAATAATGCATTTATTTTTAAAGAACATATCACAATTTACAAAGGGGAAAACAAACCCTTTATCATTTCGTTTAAAATCTTAAAAAGCTAAATTGTATCTTTGTTAAAAATAAGTTTCCCAATGTTTTTAAGCGACGTTAATTTTCATTACCCAACATTTTAAACAGAATTTTGACACATAAAATTTTCTACTGTTTGGGTTTTTGTGTTCCAAGTAGCAGATCAGGGCCATGGTAGCCCAGTTGGAAGAGCAACGGAGGGTTTAGGTATAGTATTTTTATATGTAAAAGTTCAACTATTAGTAACTCAAAAATTTAGTCAACTATTGTGAGAAATAAATCACCACAAAGCACAAAATATAAGCTATTTATTGGTAGACAAGTTCTAATTTTCAAATTCATAAAAAAATTTGCTATTGTAACATTCAATTTGCATTCATTGTTTAGTTAATACATCAAAGTGAATAAATCAGAAAATTTAAACAATCAAAGCCATTTGGTTTCACTCAGTTTATGTGGCTACAAGGAGAGAAACTTGTTTTGAAATATTAAAGTAACTACATATTACAACATGCAGTACTTGGAACAGAATTTTTACTTTAACCCAAAACGAAAAGAAAACCGAATACTAGGACTTGTTATTTACAATGTACAATGGAATGAGTACTTTAGGCATTGGAGACAATGAAATGTGCTCCTAACTAGACTAGTATTATATAGCTACAGTAGCTTTTACAGTATCATTAGGCAAATTATACAAAGTTTGGGGGAAATATACAAAATTTTTTATGTACTGTATAAATGGTCATAAATATTTTTAGCACACATAAGTAATTATACAGTATTTACAATTTTGAGTTGTATTTGTTTGAAATGTTATTGAAAAAATACACACATAAACACACCAAGCAAATACATTATTTTAAATGAGCTCATAGAACAAAACAAACTACACATTCACTTTAGTCTACAAGAGAGCAGAATTGCTCAAGCAGCGTAATTTAGATACAGTTGCTACGGGTACCTATTGTAGGTGAAGAAAAGGCACTCAGTCATATTTTACCCCCATAGAAACTATAAATACACATGCTGTGAATACTGTATGTAGAATGTTACTTATCTGAATAGAGGCTAACCTTGTAAGGAAAATTATACAAAATCAGGTCACACATTTGTTCAAAATTTAGAGCATTCTAAATAGGTTGCATTAAAATATTTCACCTCCTAGTGTACTTTATAACTAATGGTGTTTTATTAGCTTGGGGTAGCTATAGTGAAAATCTAATTATTGAATTTGTTAAAAAAACAAGATTGCAAGTTAATTTTTTATTGAAAAGAACCTATATGCACTTTTAAATGTAAAATTTTTCTCATTTCGATAAATCTACTTTGATCCAACTTTTAATTCAGGAAATCATATTCTACCATAAGTTTCAATTTTATAACTTAAACATAAGAATTTTAAATTAATGTTCCGAACCAAAAAATAAATGTGAAAGTAGATTTAAATAAAAAGGGTGAAGATTTTTCATATTGCCAAACAGACAATCTATTAAAACAAAAAATATTTGTAAACATACAAATGACAAATATTTCAGCACTTAAATTGATCTAGGACTTTACGTTTAAATTATTACGTAAATAAAAAATGGTAGTCGATATTATTGAGAATTCAAAGTGCAAGATAAAAATGCAAGTAACAAATAAATATTCGCATTGCCCACACTATTCTGATTTTATTCATAGCATGGAGTTTTACAGCACAAGGTCCAATGACGAACGAACCATTTATTCATAGGAAGTTAGATATATTGGACGATTTTGTTATGCAGTTAAAATAAAATGTAATGCCTATTCCATAGATAGTTTCCAAACTTAAGTGAATGAATTAAGTTTTTACTTTATAAATATAATCTCATTAAAACAAACTTACAAATTAAATCGTAACAAAGTATACCAATAAGAGCGTTTGATTACTAAGTAACATTAACCAAAAAAATTAATTACTTGAAATCTCTTGATTTCTTTTCAACAAGCCACTTATTAAAGTAGCTGCAAATCAGATTTATTTCAGAGAATGCAAGAACAAGGAAACACATTCACACAGCTAATACTGATACACATTTTTTACACAGTAATGAAACATTCTAGGTTTGAGTGAATTGTACACAAAAGTGATACATAAACAAAAACATGAGTACAAGAATCAAAAATAAACTCCCACCTAAAAGGGGAATAACTCAAGTATAACAATCCTGGAGCAAACTATGTGTTTTAAACTTTCACTTATAATTCACAAGTTATGAATTATAGTACAAGAAAAATTACATATAGCATAAGCAACCATTTTAAGCACCATGTTTCGAAATCTCATGGGAGGTACCTACACATACTTTGTTAATACAGGAATAAAAGTGAAGAACAAACACTTTGAAAGCACCAGTATCAAATCTTGGTAGAACAAACAGAAAGTTTCCCAAAGGGATATTGTTAGTATTCTATAATTGCTGGATTTCAAACAAAAAAGATCAATTAAAAATACAACACATAAAAATGATATTAAATATGAAATACATATTATTCAAATTACACATGCAGTTTTTTTATCTGGCTGTTATTTAGATTATCCTGGGACTATAAAGGAAAACAGAGGTTTAGTAAGTACATAAATAATTTTAATATTAAAATAAGGTTTACCATCAATATAGTTATTAAGTGGACTTTTTAAATTTACAGGTTGGTCCTTTGTAAAATTCAGGTACAGAGCAGTGTCGTATTATGCATTTCGGCTGAGTAAAAAGAAAGATTAGAATAACAGATTTTCCTACAGCTTTCCAGCATTGTGCGCTTGTATGAACATTAACCTAAGCTATATTGCTAGAAATTTAATATTTAAAACTACACTTTTTAAACAAATATAGCAACAGTTTAAGTCTGTACAACTTTATGCTGAGAAATATTTCATACTTAAGGTTCGATATTGGTTCATTTACAAACAATTAAGCTGATACAAACCAGGCTCAGGATTAATAAACTGGATTTGACAAAAAAATGTGGTATGGATACTATCCAGCTAGCAATAGAAGATACTTCAGTCTATGTAAGCAAGACTTGAATAAAAGGTGTCACAGATAATAAAAGTTTAATACCCTTACATGTTACCTGCTAGCTTAAAAAATCAAGCACTGATCGATATATGTACAGGAAAATTTTCTCCAGCAATTTTTGTTTGACTATTGTGAAGTCTCTAGAGAATGAATACAAATCTTCTAAATATTTTACAATACAGGAAGAAATTTATTATAACTATTTGTTGTTATAGAAATGCGTTTGAGACATTTATTGACTGTCAAGCTTACAAACATGGAAAAGTTGCTACAAAAGCTAACATTACTAATTCAGTGAGTGCAGTTTGGTTTTTGGTCAGTATATATGTAGTCATGGATGACAAAATTAACATAAAGTGCTATTTCCTGTGGGGACTGTGGTTTTTTTAACTGCTTATAACAGTTTTTAGATAATTAATTTCCATACATACCTTTAAAAATTTTATATAACGATCACTTTACTTCAACTGCTTATTTGTAGCAAAATACACTGCAGTCCCAGATTACGACAACAAAACTCGGAGATTAAAATAACATTACGTTGGAAGAAAATATATTCTTGCACACTAACAGGCATTTCCATGTGAAAGCAGTGTCATGTTCTACAGCTGAGGTTGAAGTAGCACATTAATTCCATTCATGACATTTTTAAATGACTCACAATTTTTATTCAAAGACTGCTTTCCCCTAATCATAGATGGCTGTAGTAACTAACAAGTGAATTTACTAATAGTTTTCCATTATATATATTTTTCAATAAAAAGTACTAGTATCATAGAAAATTAGTGATAATTGACTACACATAGATATAAGATGGAACTACACATGTACATTCAGAAAAGATAATACACTGAATGTCCCAATTATTATGACCACCAGGTTTTTTTTGTAAGATAAGCTATCTTTCAGATGCTTTCTCAAGGGAGATGGCTGAATTGGAACAAAAAGAGAAAGCCAATGAGTCTTCATGAAATAAACAAAGAACCCAATCTGAATGATTTTACTGAATGAGTACTGAATGATCAGGCACTCAGTTGTGAGTTATTAAAATTATTTTATTTGTAAAAAGACAACTGTTAATAAAATGCATAGAATGGACAATTAGACCAAAAAAGAATACAAAAACTGGTCACCCAATTGCTACCAGATCCAAAATAAACAAAAAGTTGTAAACTTCAGATAACTATGATCTGAATAAAGGAAAGACCCAGTCAGATGATCTTGAAATAGTTTCTTGTACATTTATAAGCCATTACTCTGCAGTTAAAGGAACATGCCAAATTTGATTAGGAAGACAAGATTTGGATAGTAAGTGCTGATAAACAGATATATTGTGGCAATAATGAATAAACCATGTTTTTAATTGCACCAAAAAAATGGAAGGGCTGATACATAGAAAGCAACACAAAAACACTTACCCTTATGTGAAGCAATATCTAACTGCACAAACGTATTTAAACATCCTTGCTCATCCAGTTATATTTTATCCTGATAAAGATGATATTTCACAGTAATGGATATACAAGTGCACGCAATCATGGCTTCAGATGGTCTTCTTTATCACTGAATCTCAATGAGATTGAGCATTTATGGAACACGAAACAGATTGATTTGTCTTCAACAGCTTGAAGCTATAATTCAGACTAACATGCACCAAGAAATGTCCTAAATTATAAAGGAGGGGATACCAACATGGTTTTAAGAAGTATTAAGAACTGGCCCAACGTTTTGAACAGGTGGACATAATAATTAAGTCAATAAATGTATACAGTAGGTGATCATATCATTAGAGCCACCTTTATAAATTAAAACAATTTTACATTTCAACTATTTATTGTTAAATAAATACAGGTTACATTGAATTCTTTTTATTTTTTTATGACACACTTTGTCAAGAAATTTTAAATAAATAATTGTCGCACAGCTGTCATCCTTTTTGCCCCTAACTCAGAAAAACCTTTAGTGCAATATGGCTCTAATAATTTGACTACCCACTCTAGTGATACATGAGTAACATTCTAAACAGAGTGCATTGCAAAATAATTTCATGTTAACATGACCTTAAAACAGTGCTTTGAACTAGTGTCAATTTTTGTTTGAAACAAATCTAGAAAACGATTTGATCACGAATCAGTATGGTCAGTTTTCAAGCTCGATTGTAGAATGGAAGCTCACATGATGCTAGAATCAAGTACGATTTTGACGATTCTCTTATTATTGATGCAAGCTGTAATTTGAATTTTTAAGCACACAAAACCAATCATGGAGTAGGATCAATAAACTAAATGTTAGCCATGAAAATTTAAAAGTACTTTTTGTGAATAACGCATTACTTAAAAATTGGCACAAAGTATTTCAGAAAAAAATCTTGTACAAATTATAAATTCCTTGAAATGTTTTTAAATTAACACCCAACATTTTATAACGGAAAATTTTTCATACAGACATTTCTCAAACCATTTCACTAGATATAAAAAAAATTGCAGAAAATCAATTTTCCCTTTGCTGCTGATATCTAGAGCTTTTTTAAATTTTACTGTTAACTTTTAATTAATACAAAAAAGATGATTCAAAAAGTCTTAATTTTCAATGAAGGTCCATCAATTTTTGAAGTGATTTTTTAAATATCTAATAAGAATCTCTAACTGAACTAGTATATTGAATCCCAGTTAGTAATTTTATAGCAACTTTTAAAAAGTGCTTTGGATTCAACAGATTTATGAATGAGAAAAATTGCCATCCATAGAGAAATTCTTCTAAAAACACTACTGAGTCTAAAATCATATGTATTAGAACACAAGTTGATATATATTAACTACCTATTTACTGTATTTCTTTTTTGGGAATCAGAATTACCCCAAAAGAAAAATAAATATATTGCTACACTGATAGAAAAAGTTCAAAAGAAAATTTCATCATTAATCAAGAGTTATTAAGTTTAACTAATTATAAATTAAACAGTAGACACAATACATTAGAGGATTTTGAATAAATAAAAGTATTACTTTTGCTTTGAATATTATTTTGTAGCTTTTCTGAACAAAAATGTGAGGTAAACAAAACAACGGAAATACAAAGATTGGAAGAACAGAAAAATAAAACACAGGAATATTCATCACGATAAAAAGAAGGAAATCAGCACAAGCTAAAAATAACTATCATACATATTTTCCCTTTTCTTTTATACTATTGGCCAAGTAATAAAACAATAGTTTACTCCTATCTTGCAAACACTCAGTAACAGTAGATGGATTTTATAAAAATGAATGCATGAATTTTAAATAAGTACACTTAAAATGTAATGTTAATCAACATTTTATTGGAGGTAGAACTCTTTATGCTTCTGATAGATATGATGAAATAAATCTATCATGCACATTCCAATCAGAGCCTACAGAAAGCTTTAGCTCATGTTTTGGTTATAGAAACCTTTAGATTGAAACCTCAAGTTAAACTCGTGAAACAAATGCTAATGTCTATTTATTAAAAATATATTATAAAACTTTTATGGACTAAGCTATCGATTAAATTCAATATCCACATTGATAATTAATGTGCTTATAAATTATTAAATTTTGGTATTTCATAGTTTAATACATTTTTGTATTTATATTTTAGTTCACCAGGATTTACATAAAGCTATAATGCTGTTCGAAAGATAACAATAATCTTTAACAAAATGCTTCTAATTAAGATCATGATGAATAATCTCGTGATCTTTAGAAGTTTTTAAAATGTTATAAAAAATTATAAAACAAACCGAGAAGAAACAATCCATTTGAATTTTCAACTCTACGTGATTTAATTGTTTCATTTGATTAAATGGTTGTTAAAGGCAATGGTTTCTCAGAAAATGCAATATTAATATGCAAATGGATCTAAGCAATTTCATGATCAAAAACACATTACAAAACGAACCTGCCAATAACTTTAATTATTTTTTAATCACAAATCTACAATTTATATGTACAATATAATCAAATTGCAAGTAACTGCTGCTTTAAACATGTAAATAATCTAATATTTTATTCATTAAATTTAAAACAAAATGTTCCAATAGAATTTTTTTTTTAAACACTCAAAAATACACATTAAAAAATCAAGAAACAAAGTTAAGTATAAAGGAAAATGTGTTGTTTAACACAATGACTAGCATGATGAAAACCATTCGAGACTGAACAATCAGTTTCCCAAGTAATGAATGGATTAATACATGGTTTAATACTATAATGAAGAAAAATAATATAGACAGTAATTTACATTTCACAACAATCACATAATGCAGAACAAATTAACAATCGAGAGGATTTCTCATACCATAACTTTGATAAACGGAGGAAGGAATTTAATTTTATTAATTTATTCCAGCCATGTTCTTTTGTTCTAGGTAAAAATCTCAGTATTTAAAAACCACCAGTGTTTGCATAGGTAGATAAAGCTTACACTAGTAGAACATAAGACTTGCAATGTAGTCCACTTGAATTGTTTCGTGTATGTGGCATACACAAAAGATATAATTCTTTTTCAGTTTGTGCGAAGGGCAGCCAAACATAGCGGAAGACTAACTTCATGAACACTATACAAAGGCCTTTCTTAAGGGAACAGTGATATTTATGGATTCTAAAGTCAGTCTTTTAGTACATGCACAAAGCTAGATGGGAAAACACCTCGCCTCTCTGGTTGCCCCTCTATCATGCCCTCCATCCAGTCGTCGTCGTCCGTCACTTCGCTGATTATGTTGATCACTTCCCCTTCCTTGAAAGACAGCTCGTCCTCTCGGTCCGCATCACAGTCGTATAAGGCACGGCAGCGTCTCAGTTTCAGCGTGTCGTGTCTCTGCAAAAACAAATCGACATGAGGCACATTTACCATTTACGGAACCTTCCCAGGTTGGTTGGGTTTTTATGGTGGATAGTCGATTAATGTCCAACTGGAGCAACACAACGAGCTATTGGCAATGCTACGGGATCAATCCCTAAGGGAAAGATCCAAGGGCAACTATTTGCTATTTTGAACCATGGTCAGATGACGAGAACAATGCCTGAGCTGACACCCAGCTCTACAAACTTCTACACTGCACCATCAAGTGGACAAATTTGAGGCCACAACAGATTTAACATGTACTAGCCCCATGTACATGGTGTTTGGCTGGACCGAGCTTAGAGTAAACCCTTATTATATCTTCTCAGGTTGATTGGATTTTTATGGGGGGTAGTTAATTAAAGTCGCACTGGAGCAACACAACTGGCTATTAGCGACGGTCTGGGATCCATCCCGAAGGGAAAGATCCAAGAACACCTCATAATTTTGAGCCATGATCAGATGACGAGGTCAAAACCTGAGCAGGCACTCCACTCTCAAATTTCCACTGTTCTAACGTGAGGACATTTAACACCATGGCAGATTTAACATATACCAGCCCCCATTTATCACTATGGTCTTTGGTTGGATTCGAGCTCGCAACCCTCCGGTTGCTAATCCGTTACTCTTCTAACCGGGCTAATGCACCCCACCTTTTTAGGACTGAATAGTGTTAATATTATCTACACTTCAAAATCACCAGAGAATAACTTAAAAGTTAAAATACTTTCTATTATATACATCACATTTTATAACACAACAAAGCAATACCAAATGCAGATTTCAAATATTTACAGATACTCACTTTTCTAGGTGGAGGTACAGGTGTTTGACTTTGACTGCTGTTTGAGTCACATGATTGAGGTAAACTATCAGAAGATTGGCCATTACTTAAGGTTTCTACTGTTTCATTTAAGGTAACTATATTTGAAAAGGAAGAAAATAAAATTAATTTCCAGATAGTAAATGTGATATAATAGATGTAATTATGAAAACATTCGACTTATTTTGTTTACTTAAAAACAAACCATTTGTTTACAAAAATAATCTTAATATATTACCAGGTGGTGTAGGAGGAGGTGGACACTTTGGCCTTTGCAAAGAGCCAGTGTTTGACACCAATGGTTTCTCTACACTGATAATGAGAAACAGTTTTATTAGACATTGTACATTTCAATTGAAAATTATACATCTATATGAAAATAATTTATAATATAAATGTACTGAATATGAAACAGTTTTATAACAAACAAAATCATGACATTGAAAAATATATGAATGTAATCAACAGAATACAAAATAAAAAAAGTTTGCCACTTTCTGAAATAATTAGAGAATACCCATAATTTTTATTTCTCGATTTGCTTACAATCGCTGAATCTAGTATCATACTCATGTCACGACAGCACACTTAATTTTGGTTTAATTTGTCATGCTAATCATTTTTTGTTGCACAAGGGCACTGGATTTCACAAAAATGCTGTGAAAAAGTATTTTTGAAATAACTTGAGTAAATCATTTTCTGAAGCAAATACTGAAAAATGGTTCAGCTGCTATTACTTAGTGTCTTTAACCCAGAGCTCTCATTGAAAAATAAAAGTACCTTGTGAATTAAGAAATATATTCGATAAGACAAATCCTTTTTTATTTCTCTTTGGAAACATGAATTATTATATAATATTCCAATAAAAACTATTGTAATGATATAAAGTTTTATTGATTTGGGATGATTATGAATTTGGGTCGTAATACATTGTAAGTCGATGAATTATTGGTATTTGTATAAATTTAGCACAAATGCTGTTTATTTAAACACAAGTCTCATTGTTTTAGTCAGTCAAATCAGGAAGTACCCTTTGTAATATAATGTGCAAAAATAATACAAACTGAGAACACAACACTTGGATATCTTTAGAAAAAGATATAGAAGAATAAAAAGAAAATTATTTTTGAAAGAATGGTGATACTTTATATTTGCCAGCCCTTGAATGAGAATAGCAAGAAAATTAAAATAACATGAGTGAAATTGTCACTTTCCTGCTGTATATTATTTGAAGTTGATTCGGTGATCTACTTTATTGTTTACATAACTTTGCAAACAATCTTTACTTGTTAGTTTAACATTAGTTTTAAATTTTAGTTAATTGGTATTTCAGCAATTTGTAAAGGAACATTTTTTAAACAAAAAGATTATTTTGAGAAAAAAATGAAAAATTATAGAAATTCAGAACATTTTAGAAATCCAGAGGTATTAATAAAATAAACTGAGTATTACAAATGAGATTTTTCATCAATTATTTTGCGAAGAAAACAAACGTGCAGCATTGTGCTTTAAGATAGGTAAATTACAGTTTAATAATCATGCCTTATCATCACGTCTCCTTGATTTCACACTGCATTACCCTGATTTTATGATTTCCTTGAAATAGCGAATAAAAACGATGGTCTCATGATATGCTGTATTGGAATCAACTGTACATATTTAAATACAATGTTTAGACTTAAAATATACTGATAAACATATATGAAACAAAAATTTGCACAACATTAACAGTCATGAATTAACAATCTTTCCATTCAATTTTTATTTCCGAGGAAAGTTTAAAAATTACCTTTTGAGCACAGGAAATTCGCAAGTTTTTGGCAGCACTTGTTTGGCACCTGGTGCTAAAAAATGAAATTCAAATTGCAATATTTATTCTTAATATATGATTAAACAGTATAAACACTAAATGCATACATGCCAATATTAACCATACCCTTAGCCGGGCACCACAGGAGTAACTATGATTCAGGCACTTATATGGTAAGGCAAAATAAACTGAAATGCCTTAATGACAAGAAATAAAAATTTCCGAATCAAGTTTCATCAAAACCCGTGTTTGGTCAGTCAAAAATGGAATAATTCTGTAACAAATCAGATACACAAAGTGCTATCCCATGATCTAACTATTTCTCTAACATGAAACCAGGGTTCCCATTCTTCTAGCAAAATTTTTCATTTCTTAAGAGTATATTTCACACAAATCATAATAGATTAAACTGAGAGTATAGGCGAAAAAATTTTCACAAGTGGTATATTTGGGTCTTAAGGACCTAGTTTTAAAAACATCAATTCTTAGCTAACTAATAATTATATAGGGCTGCCACAACCAAAGCACTTGTGAAATAGTAGCACAAATTTTAAAAAATTGTCACAAAAAGGTCTCTTAAACCTTATTTTAGTAGCTGATTCAAAGATTTCGCAAAGAAATTTAAATTTTAAAATTAAAAACTATATACATGTCTTAATAAGGGTTTCATGACAGTCTAGCAATCAGATTCCTCTTTTTCTTGCATGCTTGTAAGGGCTTGGCACCTCAATTTCGAAATTGTCATCCCTTAGAAAATTTTCTACCCAAAGAAAAATCCTAAAAATATTTTATATATCCCCTTTAATATTTTTGTTCCCCATCTGTAATTAGTTAAAACAAAAAGGGTCGACTAAATTTTCGTTGACCTTAGGTGTATTTAAAAAAAAGTCACTAAAATTTTGTAATTCATAGCTTTAAGACGATTTTGACTTAAATGATACCCCTAGTTGCCAAGGTTGAAAAATAGCAGTAAAAAGTCCTTTTTAAGAGATGCCTGTGACAGCCTTGTCAGTGTTCCCAAACTGTGCCATCCTAGGGACTCCTCTGCGGTTGCTCCAAGGAAATTAGATGAAATAAAGGATAAGAAACAAAAGAAAACTGGAAATTACATACGGAACGGAAATTGGTCAAGTTGAAAGTCACGCCTACTCTAGCAGACGCTTGGTCATTCTGCTGCACTAGCAGTAAAATTATTGTAGCATGAAACATTTATGTTATTAAACGTCTATGCATTATTTTATGCTGTCTTGAATTAGGCCTACTGTTGCACTACAGTGCACTTTAGTAAAATTAAATAGGAATTGTCTTCTATGATGAATAAAAATTTTGAATAACAAGTAATGAAAGAATGTATTTGAATAGGATGTCATGATTAAATTGGAGGAACTGGGTTTATTGTATGGTTGCAATGTCCTAATTGTTGCATTCACCAATATAAAATCTGTTGTAATGCAAATGGTTTGATTGATTGAACTTTGGAAGAACTTTTAAGTACAGACAAGTTTTGACACTACCATGTGTATGGGTGGTAGTTGAGAATAAATTGAGATATTATAATAAATTTCAATGTTTTTAAAATATAATTTCATTGCATTGATATTGTGCAATTGTTTAAACATCTCTTTACTATCTATCTCCTCTTCCTGTAACACTACTCCCAAACACCATTAACTTGTAAAACGTCGACTAGGTCTAAGGGGCTCTGCCATAGAAATGGATTCTAAACAGGGCTAAGCATGTCAAAAAGGTTGGGAACCTCTGGTCTATACCGTCAATTTTTGATGACTCTTAACCTTGGATGAGCATCCTTGATCTTAGGTTTTGTAAGCTTTGTTCTTGTAAGAACTAAGGCATTTTAAAGGCCCTCAAAGCCTAATATGAAAAATATGGCCTTTTTAATAATGCCAATAAACAAACCCAAAAAAACGTAAAATCATAACACCAACTATGAACAGGTGATACGTAAAACCATTATGGTATGGATTGAAATATATACTGCAGTTACGGACATTTGCAACTGTTTCAGTTCAAATTGTTTTTAACCTCAGGCTTTTAAAAAGGTAACTGATTTTTGGTAAAAAGATAGCATATGTAAGTATACATTAAGCATTTACAACATTGTACATCCTTTGTGCAAGTCAGAAGGTGCAGATGAAATGAGAAGTGTATGTTACCAGCAAGGTAGGCAATGTATAGAATGCCTGGAGTTTTTGGGCAAAGTATGAAATGATTAATATTTCACACATTTCCTAGGCTCTATGCAATGCCAAAAGACAAACCGGAAAAGTATAAAATACTCCCACTAATGACATTTCTAATGTCAGGTGGGGTGGTAGTGACTTTTGACGCTCGCCTCAGACACAATTTCCCCATTTGCATTTCAGTCTGTGTTCGTAAGTGACGAAATATGCTACTTTGAATTTGTTCAACTAAGACTAGCCCATACTGTGCTGTATGAAAATGGAAGAGCAAGGTGTAGTGTCCAAGAAGGAATCATGGCCTGTTGACATGCACTGGAGATTCTACGATGAACTGTCTAAAGTGCAAGCCAATGCCCCCAAAAACAGTGTTTTACTAACCAAAACTACTTACCAGAAATTAGTGAGTGATGTGAAAAAGGCCAAGATGACTACTAAGAAGGAAACATGGGACTATCTTTTAATACTTTGCCTAAATAGCATTTGTCATTCTATATAATTCCTATGTATTACAATGCCTAGGGAAAGTATATATTATACTAAAATCATTCAGATATTTCTACTTTGCCCCCAAACGCCAAGCATTCTATATATTGCATAGGCATTCCATACAATGGCTGCTTTGCCTGTAGTATATATAAGTTAAAAGGTATTTTAAAATTTATTTTAAACCAATTTATTAGTATTTAAGGTCCATCGAAAGGACAAAATATGTTAAAAAAGATAACATTTTCAAGTACGTCTTATTGAACACTGAAATAAAACATGCCATTTAAGTGTAGTCACTTATCCCACAACAAACTTGTGAACATGACTGATGAGGTTACTGATTTGTGCTATCTTGATTCAGCCTAGTTTTAGGGTATCAGGCAAAATTAATTTACAATTAAAGTAGCTTTGACACTGGTGATTTAACTCTTTGATTCACATTACTCAAAATGTGAGCTCCACACAGCAAAATAGAAAATCTGCTTTGTTTGAATTTGCAGTAATTTATACTCAACAAAAGCTTAGAAAAAGTAGGAAACTCTCACTGATATAACTTAAATATTCAATTTACAAAGCTTTTTAAAATGCTGAACACATGATGAACAATATTCTCAAAATTAAATGGGTGGAGAAAAGCTATGGTTTATGAAGTATGAGGGAATTTTCTTTAATCCAAATTGAAGCAGCTTAGACAAATTTGTACAATTATCTGTAAGCATATCTCTTAATTAGATACTATCACACCCACAACCATATTTAGATATTTCATCTTTCACTTTAGCAAATTCTGATGCACGCTTGTGAAATAGAATTTTTAGAGTGCAATATATACTAAATGTAAAAATAATTTAAAAGGAAAAGTTTAGATGCGTAATTTTTAAAAATATTAGCTAAATATATAGTAATAGTCTAATGTAATTTTTTTTAGACAAGTGAATTATGGTAAGTTGGTTATCTTTTCAAATTTCAAGAGCACTTTCATTATTTTAAGGGCATTTTAGGCTGTTTTAAAGGGCATTCTTTATAATTTCGAAAAAAGTTAATGAAATTTGAGGTCATCACAATCCAGGCTATGGGTTGGTTGAATAGGGTTTTTATGGCACAAGGGCCATATTTTGGCCTTTCAGGCTATGGGAATTGTTATCTTATATGCAAACATTCTGAAGAGGGGTAAACACAAAATTTCAAATTGGGGGGAAAAAAACCTAGGTAGAATTAAAAGTGTTTTCCAAGAAAAGATGAAATTAAACAATGATTAAATAAAATATTCAAAATAAATTACAAACGAAGACTGGAAGAATCTAGAAAGCAGAGAAAATAATAGAAAACACAAAAAAGTGAGGTACACTGACAATTACTAAACCATTTAGATCATAGAACACTTGTGTTGATACAAAAATTGGATTCCTTCTTAAGGTAATCAAATCCAGAAAAATAAGTGAAAGCTTTTTTTGTTCTATAATTGTAACAAAAATGCAAGATATTTAAATTTAAAGAAAGATTAAAACACAAATTAAATAACATTTTCATTTGTTTATAGATTATTTCATTTTTGTCAACACTCCAATGAGTAGTTTTTATATCAAAGGGTAATTAATATAAAGTATTAGAAAGAATATGAAGAATTGATAAAAAATAAAAGTTTTTTTATTGTTTCAAATCAGTATTCATTGTATGCCTCATAAAAAGCGAGACATTATTTATGAATAATTAGTGAAAGGGGAAAATTTATTGACACCCCAAGAAAACTTCAACTGCTTTTTAATGCTGACAATTTTTCCTAACAAATTTAATCAACAATTGTGTGTCATGATATGTAGCACATATTCCAAGTTCACATCAATCAATACAGAAATTGTTGGACAAGGTCATCCCGATCAAGTTAGAGGAGATACCCCAATTTAAATACTACATTGATTTTTGTGTCAGTTTAACAGAAAATATTAAATATTTTAACTGGCTATTGCTAAGTTAAAAAAATATTTTTTTAAGTTGGAGAAAAGCTGCTAGAACTTTATTTAACTACTCTCTTTGTGGACTTGTTATATTTAGTTAATGAATACGTTAAAAATTTGTAGTCAGAGATTATGAAAATCATAATATGGATATCCAAATTCATACTAAAATAAATATGAATTGAAAACCAGATATATTGTCTACATATCGTAAAGAATATTACGATACAAATTTCTTTCTTAACGTTATTTGTGGTTACTTATATTGAGAATTAAACTAAAATCTTCACATGGAATAATTTAGTACCGAGAACACAGTAAGAAATACGAGTTTGATAGAAATACAATAAAAATGAGCCAGACGCATGTAGCAAAACTTCTTAAAACTATAAGGAAAAAGATTTTCAGCCACCATAAATTAAAACGACTGAGACAAAACGCAAGTGCTGTTAGTGAAAGGCAAGCTGAGAGGATGCATAAGGAAAAGCAGCAGAGCAAAAGAAAAGAGGGAACCGAAAGGTGCAGTTAAGGCTGTAACTTGTCCTACCAAGGGTAATAGCAGCTGACTGGAACTTGTGACTATTGCCATTGAAGCTGAAGTCTATGGACGAGCTGGAACTGTAGATTGATTGCGAGCTGCAGGACACGAGGTCTGTGGAATGATTTCTCCTATGAATGATCCCCGATGGGGATTGGGTAAGTCCTGGGTCAGAAGGAGTTCGGGAATGGCAAGGTGTGGCAGGACTGTTATGGGAAGGTGGAGGGGGAGCTGCTCGTTTCTTCATGCTCCCGTGGGAGCTCAAACCAGGGACTGTGGGAATTAATCAAGAAGTTAGGTTCAAAAGCAAAAGGTGCAGGGATTGGAGAAGATTTGAAGTATCAATTGCTCAAGACACAGCCCAAGCTGTCTTTAAAATGCTGCATATGAAAGTGACGCACACTCCATCAACAGTTGGCCTACACTACAAGGGGTCCGTCCCTACTCTTCGGACCTAAGAATTAGAGTCTTCTTAGGCTATTTTTTTGCATTTTAAGGCAACATTTCACATAGATCACAACAAATTAGCCTATCAAGGTCAAGAAACATGACTGCTTTGTTTGGGTTTCACGGACCCAGTTTTAAAATCATTTAATTTTTAAAATCATTAATTTAAATATCAATTTTTGATGACACATGACCTTGGAAGAGTATCACTGATCTTGGTTTCTTGATGACAGGTGAACCCGTAGTTTTTACCAGAACATACAATGTTCTGGTAAAAACTACGGGTTTTTTAATTTAGGACTTTTAGAGAATATCAAGGCCATTAAAATTAAAATAGAAATCAGGCATTTTTAAGGCCCGTGGGAACCGCTGTTGCCTAGTGTTGCTATGCACCTCATACACAGCATGTAACTATCGTCAACTCACAAAGACTAAACTTGGAGATGGCGTAATTTTGACTAGCACGAGGGACAATTTTTTTCAGATATCGTCCATTTTGAAATCTGAATGCCAAATCATGATTTCTTATTTAGTGTCAGTCATTCTCACCACACAATTTGCAGGTTTTGAAATGAGCAATTCATACATCAAAAAGCAGCTAGCTAAAAGGGAAAAAATTATGTTAATTACACTGTCAAGTTTTTTAAAAATGGAATCTTATGCTTAAAAAGACAAACATAATAAAGTACAGAATATTCTTAAAAGCTTTAGCAGGAAACACTAAAAGGAAAGCAAAAAATAAAAGCATTTTTTTTCTTTTAAACAGCATTTGATGAATTCTTTGAACATTGAAATTTTTTACTTGTAAATTAATCAAAGAAAATTTTATATCCTTGGAGAATTATATCTCAGAAAAATGGGGAAAAAAGAGCTAAAATTTGCATTTGAACAGATGCTATAATTGTATTCCACCATGAGATATATAACTCCACATTATTAAATAATTATAAAGTATACATTTAATAAAATGCTCACAAATCAAATTTAAAAACGATTTCACGAATGTGTTATTAGTAGAATAGTATACTTATTAAAGAAAATTAAAATATAGAAGTAAATATTTAAGTCAACACATAAAATAGTAGAGAAAGAGGTATTCATGTGGTTTAAATTTGTACAAGACATTTTAAATTCTTTGGGTAAAATTTGTTCTATGCATTTGATCAATATGAAAATTGTATTAACTTTTAAAGATAGAAAAATAAATAACAGGCGACTCAAAAAATAAATAAACAAGCAGTAGAACAAAATAGGATTAAGAGGATATCAGACACAACCTATAACTTTTTTAAAATTAAACAATCTAGATTTAATTTTTTGTTTTCATAAAGTAAATCTTGCCTGATGTTTAGCTGAACTAATAGTTGGGTCATTCCATGTGAAATGAGCAAAAATCAGGAAAAACCTGTGACTGTATGGTGACTGATTTTCATGAAATTTGGGACTGGTTTAGTTTATACATGAATAACAATATCCAAAATATTTGGGCTCAACATGAAAGGGCAATTTGAAATTTGTAGCAACTTGGCAAAATTTCTATTTTTGTCGATCTCTAAGATTTAAGCAGCTATTAAATTATATTCTGACTTCTTCCAAGGGACCTTTTTCTGAAGAACATAACTATGTAAAACTTTTAAATTTTAGTATTGAATACATATTACAGATAACTTATTGAAATATAGGGTCGCAAACAGGCCACTTGTAGTGCTGAAAAATCTAAATTTGTGTGATCTTGAACTTTCAATAATTAACAAAATAGATTTCTGAAATCTAATATTTTGTAGTTACTCATTACTACATACAACCCATTTAAAAACTGATTTTCATTAAAACCAGTGACATGTCAGCCACAGTCAATTTGCATGGTAGGTAGGTATTTTAATTAATGCCACACTGGAACACAATGGGCTATTGGTGACGGTACTGGATCAAACCCAAAGGGAAAGATCCAAGGACAACACCATGCCATTTTGAATCACGGTCAGATGACGAGGCAACACCTGAGCTGGCACCCCACTTACCAAACTTCCACACCACGTCAAAGTAAGGACATTTGAGGCCACAGATTTAATGTGCACCAGCCGCCTTGTACACGATGGTCTTTGGTTGGATTCGAACTTGCAACCCTCTGATTGCTAATCCGTTACTCTTCCAACCGGGCAACCGCAGCCCACCAATTTGCATGGAATGACCCAGTTGGTTTTAAAATGTTTTCTGGCCTTTAGCTTCAAAGACAATAGTTTCAAATTTTAATGTGACCAAACTGTTTTTACAATTTAAAAGGCAACTGTGGATGCTAATGAACCCTAAAAATACTGTGGGAAAAACCTAAATGAAATGGAATAAAAAGAAAACTTACTAAATGGCTTTTTATTCTGTGGAGGAGGTGGTGGAGGCATTGTGCGTGGGGTCACAAGTGGACTTTGCTTTATAGTTTCACTTATAGAACTGGACCTACTTGTTGGAGATTCATTGCCCACAACGCTGGACGGTCGAGAACGGTTGAGATGTTCAGGAGTAACTTGACCACCCTGCATGATGGTGGAATCAAGAGATGAATCGGGGAAAAGTGTCATTTACAGATTTAGTCTATTCAGGCAATCATTGAAAATGAAGCTAGGCACTCTTAGCTACTTGTTATCTTAAGCATTTGAGATCATACAGAAACAGATTTGAAATTATACCACCACATTGCGAAGAGTATTCAATCATTCATCCAAAGAAAAACAAAAATCATCCCACATTAAAAATGATGATTCATATGTGGAAAGCTATTTGAGTGACCAGTGCCTTGGCATTCTATTGGTGAATCTTTTAAAAGAAACTGGTTGACAGCATTCAAAGATGGAAATCACATTGTACAACTTGGGAAACCTTCAGTGATCTAAGGTAGGTAGTTAATTAACGTCATCCTGGAGCAACACAACAGGCTATTGGCGACAGTGAGGGATCGATCCCAGACAACAATTCATTATTTTGAACCATGGTTCAGATTACGAGGTCAACACCTGTGTGTGTGAGCTGACACCCCACTCTACAAATTTCCACACCGTGCCAACGTGAGGACATTTGAGGCCAAGACAAATTTAATGTGGCCAGCCCCCACATACACAACAGTCTTTGGTTGGACTGAGTTTCGAACTCAAAACCCTCTAGTTGCAAATCCCTTCCAACTGGGCTACCACAGCCCCTTAAGTAATATAAGGAAAGTCACTTCATCAGCATTAGCTTTTGTAGCCAAAGGAAATCTTGCACCCACTTTTAAACATTTATGTTGGTTTGGGACTATTTCTGCTGATCAGGGCATTACTTGATTGTAATGCAAATATGAGCTCAGAGAACTATACGAAAGTTCTAAATTATTACAATGTGATAGTACTTTGAAAGAAATCAAGCAGTACCTAGCCTTGTGACACATTTTCAGTCCTTTACATGCCACATTAGTTCAGTTTTGATTCAAAGGACAAAAGGCACATGTTATACTGGCCAGTTCAGTATGAATATTGTTTCTAACAATTGACAGTATTGTCAAATCCACATTCAACTCAAGCTAATATGTATTACAGTAATGGGTACTGTGAGATGGACATCAGGTGTATAGGTGACTCCATATGAAGACTAGTGCAATGAATAACTAGATCAAAATATAAAGTAACTTTAATCAAAATTCAATAAACATAAAATGCTGGCAAGTCTACCAGCACTTGGCCTCAAACAATCACCAAATAAATTAGGCGATTGCGGTCGTTTTTAGATCAGAGTGGACGGTGAGATGTCCGTACAATCCACGTAAATAGTGCACTGCCATATATGTATAGAAATAAATCATTTAAGGCAAGATTGCATCCCTATCTGTGTTCATCAGTAATATCTAGTGCACCGCGACCATCTGTTATAGGTATAATGAAAAAAAAATTGCTCAGTAGCACATTAAAGATTTTAATCGAAAATTATGAAAATGAGTTTTTATTGATCATTGCATTCAAAAGAAAAAATAATACCTTATCATCACCATCCTCATCACTGAAATCAGTTGAGCCATCTTCTTGTGACAGACCCCAATCCATATTTACATTCTCAAATAAAGTTTTCTTGTTTTGAATAGCATGTTCTAACTATAAAATATAGAAGTTGAATATATATCTTATATAGAAATTATTTCCACTTTAAAAAATTTTTCCATGCAATTAAATTAGAACTTTATCTAGAATTTTTCAAGCAATAGATTTTACAAATTAATTATGACAAAGTTAGTAAAAATAATACTTACTAGCTCAGCACAGGTATGAAAGTCGTTTTCTTTGGCAATATCTAGAGGCGTTTTACCTTCTCTGTTCTCAATCTGAGGATTAGCACCACTGCGTAGAAGTAATTTCATACACTCCGCTAGATTTCTTTGAGAGCATATATGAAGTGCTGTACTCCCATCTTTGGTTTGTTTATCAAGACTTGAGCTGAAATACAGAAAAATATTCTGAAGGCAGTTCAATGGATTCAGCCAATGAATTTTTAATAGAGAAATTATTTCAGAAAATAGAAACGCAATTTCTGCCAAGAAATTCATGGATTAGTTGACTTTCAGAATGTATTCAATTTTTAGACATGCAGGCTCCTTATATAGATGTACATTCTTTTCAAATTCTAACACTACTGTCACTCAAAAATGACTCATGAGTACTTATTGCCCCTTCAGATTTATAATTCATTTATTTTTATTAGAGGTATTCTTCAAGGCATATCTGAAGTAAGGCTTTCCCTTTAAAATATTTTACAAAATGTAAGTATCACATGTTACCACGCAGTCAATTGTGATATTTACACATATTTAGCAGGCTGTTACAAATCATGTTGCACCTTACATTTTTAACATCTGTAAATGTTTGTTTCTCTTATATCATATAGAAACTTTTGCTTACTTGAAAATGCACAAGAGGATTTAGTGAGGAAATTATAGAATAAAAAGTGTAGATTTTATAATTATTTGTAAGTCCAACACCTTGGGTTTGACTTATCTAATTAAATATGATTCAATATATTAAGCACACTGAAATTAGAATTCAGCAATATTTTAAAAGCAGTCTGTTAGAATGTAATTCATAACAAGATGTTTAAAATAAATTATAACAAAAAATTATTCACAGAAAACATTTATAAGAGTAAACAATTTAAGAATAAAACATGTAGCAAGGCTCAAAAGTTTCTGGCCTGAACATGTTAGAACAAGAATTGACACCTCTAACTCTGTCAGCCCCCATCTTTAGTTTAACAGCAGTTAAAATTTTGTAGCCCTAGCATCAGTAGGACTCCAACTAGCATCAGATAAAAAAGTGCTGTTTCCCATCTTTCAACACAAGTATCACGCAGTCATTAATCTTTCAAATTTAATGTTTTCGTTTACAAAATTGAAGTTGCATCTAAAGTGGGAAAAAATCAACAAGTGAGGAAATTGTTTAAGAGGAAAAAATTCAGATTTTTCAGTACAGAAAAGTTAATTAGTTCCTCTAAAAAAGTATAATAGTGATAATATTGAAAAATAAAAATTCTTGGTAGGTAGGCAGTTGAATTAACATAGCACTGGAGCAACACAACGGGAATTGGCAATGGCCTCGTAATTTTGAGCCTGTCAGATAACGAGATCAACACCTGATGGGTACCCCACTCTCTAACCTTCCACACCATGTCAACGTGAGGACATGGCCGATACATGCCACACGCAGTCTTCGATTGGATCAAGCTTCGAACTTCCAACCCTCCAGTTGCTACTCTTACAACTGGGCCCCTGAAAATTGTTGAACTCTATTACCTTTAATACCCATAGGTCATAAACTTTTGGTTGAGGTGTTTTATGCAAGGTCTAATCATGGACATGCTGCAGTAAACTTTTGGACGTTACTAAGTAAAACAACTTTCCTTTGCAGACAATAGAAAATAGTGAAACAAATACCTGTTTTGAACTAGGAAATCTACAATGTGTAAAGAGGTACCATCCTCTTGAGAAACAGCAACATGTAAACTTGTCTGACCTATTGCCTGCAGAAATAAAATGGTGAGTCATTTACATACAAACATTCACAGGAAACAATTTTAGTGACTAAAAGGTAGTCAGACATGTTCTTAAAAACATTCCATCTGCAAAAGCAAAATTTCATCTGTATTTTATCAAATCAAATTACATGAAGGTGCCTTACTAATAGATATGAATAAAAACATAACAATTGACTACTTACACTATTGGGGAGAATACAAGTTAAGTCCACACCTTCCACAAATGCTTGAAGTAAAGGATAGACATTTTTTGAGGTGACAGCATTTTCTAAGTCATTTATCAAATCATTGTCATCTGAACATGTTCTGATTGCAAACTTTCTATCAACATATTTACTTCTGATAAATTCATAACGTTCTTCCCTATAAAACAAAAAACATTATAAATAACAAATAAAATAAATATGATGCAACATAATATATGAACATTTTCTAAAATTATAAAATAGTTATAAAGGATTTGATTTTAATATAAAGCATTTCTAAAATGACTTATTAATTTGCATTACGATGTACAAAAACTTATTACTGCTTTTATGAGAGTGTATAACCTGATTTCTGAAGACATTTTATACTTTAATATGCATATTACATGGGAAGTACAAAAACTGATTTCAGACACGGGATGGCATCCCAGCCTAATCAACCAAGCAAATTTGAACTTTCTCATCAGTCAAAAACAGTGTCAATTCTTACAAGTCTTTGATAAATGTTAGGAGAATTTAATGAAAATAAATATTAGCCAAGATAAACAGAATTTCACAAATTTTAATGATCATTGGTGATAATTTTTATTACTATTCTGAGAAATTTTGCAACTTTGCATTTTGGTGCATTTCATTCAATATCAGTTACCAAGTCAAAGATCAACAAGATTTTTTCCTTATATTTTAGTAAATAACAATAAAAGCCTACATTGAACTTTGTGGTGTAGGTTTCCTGGCCTGGCTTAGAGTAGCTTCCACAACATCATTAAAACCAGCATTGCTCATCACTCTGGCAAGCTGCAGAAAATAAGAATGTCTTATCCCAAAACATGTTCTAAAAGTACTGTTCTAACTTTATAAAAAATACTGAATCAAAAGGAATATTCCATTTAGAATGCCATGCTTTTAAAGATGTTAATTTAAATGATACGATACTAAATAAAATTACAATATAACTAAACTACAATCATATATATAGAATTTTTTATGCTAAACATTCAAAATTATTAATTCAATAATTGATAAAAATATTGCAAAATTTCAAAATACATACTAAAAGTTGTGACGTTCCAATGTTGTCCAATGTCAGAGATTGAATCCGTGATATGTGCACACCAAGATCTCTATGAATGCCAGAACACTCAATACACATCAAGATTCCAAAATTTGTTGACAGCCATGTAGGATCTTAATAGATAACAAACGGTTAAAATGAAAATGTTGAGCTAAATTATTTATTACTATATAATTACAGTAACCTCTTATTACATGGCTCATATTTACTCATACCCTGATGAGTTTGCAAACAGAGGAAATCTCAATGTTTGTCTAGAATTGGTAGTTCAAAGGTCAATCAGTTATCATTGTTCATTCCTGTGGGGCCCTTCAGCCAGTGATATTTCAAGGGGCATCTAAGAATAACGTCACGTTAGGGGGTTGTGGTCCTTCATCGGACAAACCTCGAAAAGTGGGAAGGAAAATATTAAACGATCCAGCACACACAAAATAGTCTACTATTCATATATTAGTTTTACGTAATTTTTAAATGAAAATAACAAAAAATTTATACTTTTTAATTAACTTAATATTGTAATTACTTTTAATACTATATATGCAAAAGTAAAATATTTATTTACTATCATGCCCGAAATCGTGAAAATTCCTGTAAAAGCAGATAAGCTTTCAAATTTATTTTTTGTTTTCTAGAGAAATGAATTAATTCAAATCAAAAGAATTTCTTAAAAAATCTCAAGTAATAACTGACTAATTAAATTTTGGTTTTATCTTACTTAATATACTATAAATACTTAATATCAGCAAACTTTTGAGGTAAAATTCATTGCCATATGCTCTAAATTTACTAAATGTGTGCTCTGTAACTCATTACATGAATTCCAAGTTAGCAAAATGATTGCGTCAAGATATTCTAAACAAAATATTAGCTGTTAATACTCAATAATACGTTTTCTAAATATGCACATTTGTGTGCACCTAGGATAATTAAGTAATTATATCAATTAATTTTAATTACATATTTTTATTGAACCCTTGTAATTTGAATGTCTCGAAAAATAGCCCATAAATTTTGCTCTTTTTGGTATCTCGGCTGGTTTCATTTCTGATATATAGATCAGTTTTGCTTGCTGATCGTCTTTTATACTCTTAATATTACAGCAACCCCTCAATGTATCATGCTTATAGGGGAGCATGATATATCAAGGGGAGCAATGGCCGAAAAAATGTACTTAGCAAAGTATGAAAGAACAAGTAAAATCAGTCTCCTATTTTAATGGTTCATTTAAATAACTAATTTACACTTTGAATAGTGTAGTTTTTCTGACACTCCGGAAATCATGGAATTTTTGATTAATGAAGGAAAAAGGAATCTTTTCAGGGAAAAATCAGAACAATGAAAAACACAAAAAGTGGAAATTCATAAATCACTGTATTCCTACAAAACCATCACAAATTTATACAGTTCAATATTAGAAGCAATATTTGTTTAAAAAGTACCTTTAGTGGAATTACAATCACAACAGCGGTCATTCCCAGGTAATCTTTGTACTTGTCTAATTATTCCTTGTTGTAATTCCATTAAGCTTTGATTTAATTTAGTTGACCCTGTCTGTCCGGAATCATCAAATGCTTTTCTGAGAGCCCCTTCTTTACAATTGACCAACACAGACATCCATCTGTTAAAATATGAATTGTGAAAAAAAAATGAGTGTTAACAATGTTCTATCTGAAAAATGTACAGTTCAAATGAATGAATTTATTTATAAAAAGCATGAGAATGATAATTGCTTGAAGTAATGTATCATCGGCTTAGAGCAGAATCTCATTAACTGACATTTTTTTCGCAGGCAGTAACTATTCACTTTAATCTGCCTGAAAGAAATATAACAATCAAATGCTGATAATTTATTTTTTACTTAAAAACTAAGTCAAGTCTTTAAAGAGATGTACAGATTTTTTTCTTCAGTTAATGTGTTTCTGCTCAAAGCCGACTATGACCTTTAAATGGAAAGCTTACTTTAAAATGAGATTTTTATGGTCCATTGCAATTTTATTCATGGTGGGTTCTTTTCAGGGTTTTATACGCAATAGTCATATTTGGCCAAGTGCGATTTCCTTCATGATTTACTTCACTGATAAGAAATCACTTATTTATAATTTCTAAGGCATAGTAGTTACTTTTCAGTTGCTCTCTTGAAGCTACTAAGTATGATGGATAAAAAAAAGCAAGTAAAAGGAGAAAGTAAGGATAAAAGTAAAAATTAACTTACACTTCCATTTCATTCTCATCTTCAGCTTGAAAATGATACGTTCTGTTATCTAAAAACAAATAAGAGATAGTGGTTAGTCAAATACTAAAAGCTTCAAAAAATGAGTATTAAAAAAACAAGATGAAAAATCAGAAGTTATTTCGGTGGAACAAAACATCCCCATCATCAGGATAAGAGTAAATAAGAGGATAACTCAAGTCTATGTTATCTTTGAATGTTTCATACGTTTTTAAATAAGCCCTTCCAGGCTATGTGCAGGGAAAGTGCTGGAACAATTCAAGTGTTAGATAGGTAAAAATAAATGTTTAACACAATAGATATTGGAAATTGAACCACTATCACTTGTTTAAAATCAAGCTTATGGGAAAATTCAGAACAGTATTGAGCAATGATATGATTACACACGTGTTCTTTCAAAAGTCATCCTGTTTCAGATTTCTATCAACCACTTCAAATTCGATTTTGGGTTATTTTGTACCCATAAAAAGTTTCATGATTTCATATCACATAAGCCAGTCTAATTCAAACGTTTTTATTTCATAATACATGCAGACTTTATGTAAGGAATGTAAAAACTATCACAATCTGGAGGAAGAACATAAAAACCTGGTAATGAACAAATAAAGATGAAGGTAATATACAGCCATATTACTAGTCATAAAAAGGGGCATAAGTAAAATATCAAAAAAGAAACTGAATAGAATATGGTCAACTTATTTTAAATATTTTATGGCCCATGAAAAATGTTGTAATGTGAAAGAATTCTTACATGATATGAGATCAAAACATTTTTTTTCTTCTTGCACAACCTGAAAAAGGAAAAATGTTTATAAAATGTTTCCTAGGATCTTTTCAAAACTGCTAAAATGGATTTTACTACATTACATAATGAAATTTTACAATTTAAAAAATGGGCTAAAGGTTTGGACAAACAAAAAGCAAAACACAAAATGCAAGAACTAATTTCTTGCACAAAGACAGTTTTATAATTTGCCCATTAGATACATATTAACACAAAATCAGACAACGAAAACCGTTATTACAAAGTAAATTAAGTATATAAAATACCTTTACTTGACTTGTGAGAAGATTTAATTTGGTAGGTGGTTTAGTTTCCTAAAACAAATACATAAATGTCATTTTTACACAAAAAAGTTATTAAAAGACAAGTGTACTCTTTACATAAGATATTATTCTCAACAAATATATAGTACAATACAATATCCAAATTAAAGAAATAATTCAGGTACATACATCTGAATGAGAAATGTACAAAAAACCATCTCTGATTTCACAGCGACGCTTCTGCCATACTTTTCGCACTTTTCCGTCTGACTTTTTCAGGAGGTTACCAATTTTAGTATAACCGAAGTTCTCATTCCCTGATGGTTGGTGAGGAGTGTAGCCAGAGGGGTAAAGAACTAAACTCTATAAAAAATTGTACTTTTCATAAGCATACCACACACTACAATCCTTTTCAAGCAAAACTAAATAATTTTACCTTAGGTGTTAGAATTAATTTGCTTCCATAAATAAAACTTTTTTGTGCAAAAATTGCCTCTATTCAAATTTAATGAAGCATTTTAGGCATGAAATTTATTTCAACATAAATATATATTAAAATAATATCTATGTATATAATCCCTTGTAAACAATACTTCAGACAGCGTTTCAATTTAGTTATTGAAATCGAAAATTATTTAGTTTATTAAAGCATTCTTCTCCAACAGTTATTTTTTTATCTGAATGAAAATAAATTAAATCATCCATTATTTCATAATAACAATTTATATTTAATACATTACCAAATCTGGATCCTTAAAAGTATTGTTGGAAGAGCATTGGGAGCATATTATAAGGTATAATTATCAAATACTCAACCATTTTAGGAAAAAAATCATTACAAAAAATCAGACACTGGTAATATTTCATTAATGCTCTATATATCTTTCACTAATCATCTAATTTCAATGTCATTGGAGTACAATGATTTATAAAATTTTTAATGGATGAACTTAACAAGGGAAAACATCTCAAAAATTGGATCAAAGCCCCTCCCCCACTATTTAATGAAAAATTAACAATTGTTTTATCTGATAACAAAACATTAACTTACCTCTCGAGAATCAAGAGAAGGAGAATTACGTAGAGTGTTTCGTAGATCAACAAGTTTCTTCCTTTCTTCATCCTGCTTTTGCCTGATTTTCTGTAATTTGGTTGCTAATTCTTTTATATAACCACTAAAATGTTCTATTGTTTTCAGACCATCTTGGAAATAACTGAAAGTCAATTACATTTTTAAAAAATTACCAAAACATTTAATGTTTTCTTTTAATGCTTTTGCAATTTCTGTTGGTTAGTTTAACTACAAATGTCATACATTTATGATGGTTCAAATAATTATCTTAAAAACCTAAATCCAAAATCACTTAACTAGTAAAAAAATATTTTGGGTACAAATTTAAAAACGAGTCAACAAGAAATGTAATAAGAATAGGCACATAAGCATGTTTGCAAATATAACTTGAAAAAGATGTGAATATCCATATTTGCTTTGTAATACTTCAGTTTCTATTTACTTTTAGTAAATTTTTTCTGCTTTTCACCAGTGCTGCTCTTTATTATCAATTGATTGACAAGGTTGAGTTTTTAGAGTGCAATTTTGGCGATGCTGCTCCACAAGACAGACAAATTCAAGTAATGGACAAAGTTTTGCTGTTACCGAAGAGAGAAATACACCCAGGGAGGAATCAAACCCACCTACAATTTGCAGGTTGCTAGTGCAATGGATAAACCCACTGAGCCATGGCAGTCCCTGATTGACTTAAGGCATAACTTGCATTAAGTAAAGGAAAAATTTGCGGTAATATCATCCAATTTAATTACCTGATTAAATCATTAAACAATATTTTATTATGAAGCAAAGAAAGACATGTTATGATCTTTCTGTTTGAATATTTATTTATACCGATAATTGTGCAATTCTCTAAAATACTTTTATAAAAAAAATTAAGTTGACTGAATAAACATTCACGGTGAGAATGTAGAATCGAATATTAACGTACTTGTTTTGAGCATGATAATATTCCACTAAATGTTGAAGTAATTCAGCACCTTTTTTAGTCTTGATTTCATTAACTTTTATAAGGTACTAGAAAAAGAAAAAGATAAGATGAAAAGTGCACACACAAGACAATAGATAAGTATCAATAAAGATTTTTTAAGATTCATTAATTAAAAAGAAATAAAATGTATAATTTGCAAATTAAAATAAAATACACATACTTCACACATTTGTAATTGAAAGATTTTTCTTTCTTTTTCCATTTCCTCAGCAATCTGCAAGATAAATATTTGTATTAACTTAATAAGAAATATTGTTTTTAAAATAGTGTTTTATATTAAACAAATTTAGAATGCAAAAGTAATTCAACATTATTTAAAAAACAGAAACAAGATTTTAAAAACAAATAAATACACTTTAACCTACTAAGGAGACAAATAATTAACTGAATATAATTTCATTTTTCTAAGTCATGTCAGAGTATTCTCTCATCCGAGTTAAAAAAGTTACAATAAAATAGCAAGTTCAAAGTATCTTCAACATCACGATTGAAGTCTTGGTAATAAATGGTACAAAGACAATGTAACATTGAACTTTTTTCTAATACAATAAAGAAATCAGATTTTTCAATAAAATGAACTCACCTCAGCTGGTGATATTTCTGTTCGGATGAGGCCAGCTTCTTTAGCTTGCTGTTTTTTCTCTTTTTCAATTTTTGTTCTAAAATAAGACAATTTTAAATTCAATAAATCTATTGTCATTTTCAAAACTATTTTATGTCAGGTAACCAAGACAGTTTGCCGTTTTAATCAAGAGATAACTGATACGCAAAGTGCATCAAACAATACTTCCTTCAGAAAAGTAGTTACCATTGGTTTTTACCATTTTCCAATGATCTAACTCTTCCTATTCCCTTTTTATAAAGGTTTTCCTCTTTGGTATCAAAAAAGTGCTTCAACTTGTTGGAATCGCTGATTTCATAAATGGTCTATTGCTGAGAAAAGATGATAGTCCGAAAGTCAGCTATCTGGAGAATGAGGGATGGAGTAAAAGTTCTCAGCCGAGTTGAAAATAAATTGGTACAGAATTGATGTTAAAACTTTTTTGTGCTTTTGGATCACTTTTTATGCTGTCAAGGAAATATTTCTAGAAAAAACACCATTTTAGCTTAGCAGAAAATAACTAAAAAATTAACGAAAATAATTTTTAAAATAGAAAAAAACTGCAACTGATTATCCCTTTCAAAGTTTTTTTTTTACTATTTTAAACTCGTCCCAATCAAAATCTCTTAACTTCTAAAAATTTATTGAAATTATATGTATTAAAAAAATTCAAAAGGATGAATGAAATCAAGACTTTATAACAGAAATGAAAAGAACATTCCAAAATATTCAAGAAAGAAAAAGGGCAGGAAACGAAAATTTTAACTTTGTGAGGTTGTAATAATCCGAAAAGGTGGGGTTAAGCCTGCCATGCTACAAAAAGCATGCCAAAAACTGCCCCAAAAGAGTTGCCACGAAAAAGTCTTTATATCAAAGCTGTATCAAATAATTCCCTTAGTGACTTTTGCTATGTATGATCTGGTTTTGTCCTGGCTGAAGACAACTCCCTTTCTGTTAACCAATGCTAAGTGCTTCTGGGTCAATGCAATTGAAACCTGTTGCAACACTGCTGAGTATACTTCAAGTGTAATACGTTAAATTATCTTGCAAGTTCTTGACACACACAAGTTTGACTTGATACAGTCCTTAAGTACTTGATACAGTCCTTAAGTACTTGATACAGTCCTGAGTCTCATCAAGACCTGATGGTCTGTGGAGCATCTCAAAATTATCATATCAAGATGCAAATTTCTGGAACCACTTTCGAACACAGCGTTTGTTCACCGCATAGTTTGCACTGCACTTTCAAGTAGCCAATGAAGCCTAATTTGAATTCATAAAGTAAACAAGCTCAAATAATTGACAGTCATACTCAGATCACTTTTTTAAATTTCTACTGATTAATTTCTGTAAGTGGTAAACACAGGTAAATTCTGTTAAAATACTTTCTTGGGTTACCTGATATCTAATATCAAGGATTTATCAGAATTCGTGTCATCTTTCCTTTTATATCCTTTGGATATACAGAAAATATTTCTTACTAGTAGACCTGCACTCAGATTCTGCCCTAAACTTTTTTAAGCTGCTTATATGTATCAGTGATAAAGTGTCATCACTCACATTTTGTATCTTATTTCATTCCACTTCTAATGAATATAGCAATCATATTCATTTAAATGGACCTCATAAATCATCCAAAACTGAGTAACAGCGCATTACGTTTACTTTTACTAGGTTTAGTTCTTTTTCAATAAAATGCATGGCGAAAAGCATACCTTAGTCATGAGATTACCAGTTCGATTCTGAATATCTACTTCCATTTCATGCCATTCCAATGTTCAATGGCAATTAGGCATTTTTAAGCAAAACCTATTTTCACTCCTATTTTCTTTTCTAAACTGATTTCAATCTTCCCAATTTCTCATTGCTTTCTGTCATCAGAGGTAAGTAGTTATTTAACATCGCACTGGAGCAATGCAACTGGCTATTGGTGACAGTCCAGGATCAATCCCGAAGGGAAAGATCCAAGGACAATGGCTCATAATTTTGAAGTTCTGTCATCAGTGATGAAGTTCATTAAAATGAGCTTTTCCCTCTAGTTTTAGTAATATTATGCAGCTCCATAGCTCAAATAAAGTATATTTAAATTACGTAGCAATATGAAGAATGAATCTCAGTTGATTTTACATTGTTTGTATCATTGTTGTCATTCACACCAATATACAAACCTCATTGAGACAAACTAGCTTAATACAAATTACTGATAATAAGAACTAAATTCCAATCCCCATCAAGATGTATATTCAAATAATGTTAAATCATTCATTTAATAAGAATTAGAATTACACTAATCGCCAGTTAAGACAAACAAATTTTCGAAACTTAAGGGCAAAAGGATTATTTTTTCAATCATATTATCCATTAATTGACTCAAAAACTTTATTTATTTGCGGAAGAGAGTGAAGAATAAATGCAGATCCTGAAGCCGAAGGAATAAGCCTGCTGAAAGAAGCTACTGCTGGCTTGGAAATTGTTCACTACTTTTTGTTAGGCATTGAAAATTCATCAGCTCAATTAAACAGCATTGAGAGCATCAAAGATTTTCTTACAGAATGTCATGAAAAAAAAACCCACAAAAATCGATAACAAAACTACATATTTCAAGACCAAAATTGATAAAATCAGAAAATATCTGTAATCAAGAATTGTCTGTAATTAAGAATAATTATCTGTATAATCTTTGTCACAAAGAATACCATTTATCTGTGAACCAAGAATTGTAAAGTAAGTTAATGCGTTTATATTTTATTTTATTGTTGAAATAATGCTTTTTTCTGAATTCAGGTAATACAAATTTACTTTATGGTTCTGTGAAATTCGTCATAACAAGGTTTGACCGTTATGCTGATTTCTGTGCCACATACAAAACTGAAATATATACAGAATAGTACAAAGAAAATCCATACTACTAAAATTTTTAAAAACAATTTTATAAAATAGCATATTTCATAGCTCATGGAAATGTCTTTAAGAGCATCAGCTCATTTTTCTTATGATCAACACCTTGTTTTAGTTAGCAATGTCTTACTTAATGCTTACATTTTTGTTTCATAGTCCTTCCATGCTTTGTCAAATGGCCTCTTCAAATCCTAAAATATAAAGAATATGTATTACATATTAAAATAAATTACACAGTAGTTCATAAAAAATCACTCAATGAAGTTTATAAAAAAAGATTTTTAGGAAGATGTAGAATGGACGCGCAGTTGTAAAATTTGGAATATGCATCATTTCATAAAGATGTAAATTCTACAAAGCCGATTTACGATTTGTTATCAAAAGATGACAATCAAAATATAATCACTGTATGGCACTGGTATAGCAGATTAGGTAGGTATTTTAATTAATGTCACACTGGAGCAACATAACGGGCTATTGGTGACGGTCCGGGATCAATCCCAAAGGGAAAGATCCAAGAACACCACATTATTTTGAACAATGGTCATATGACGGGGCAACAATTGAGCTGGTACCCTATTCTCCAAACTTCCACACCACATCAACATAAGGACATTTGAGGCCATGACAGATTTAACGTGCACCAGCCCCCTTTGTACAAGACGGCGTTTGGTTGGATTCGAACTTGCAACCCTCTGGTTGCTAATCCGTTACTCTTCCAATCAGGCCATCACGGCTCTATAGCAGATTAGATAAAAAATACTATAAGCATATCTATAAAACTACAGGATTGATTGACCGGAAATTTTTGCAGCATGTCAAGCAAAACATTCTTTTGTTTGACAAGCCAGAACATTACATTTTTATACTTTTATAGTAAAAAATTCAGTTCACTTGAGAACTAAATCAATGATTTTGGATTTGACCAGACACACAATCACCATCTCTTAAAACATATTTTTAAAAATGTTCTGGTTTTCGTCAAACGATAGCTACATGTGTATGAAGTAAGCTGCAATTCTTTTTTTAAGATCACTTGTAGTTGAGAAATAATGCCAACCAGTGACCATGGAGTTTCAAGTGGAGTCATGGTCGAGTTAGCAAGTGCGATTCTTCATAAAAATGATATTTAAGAATTTTTTGAATACCTGAAATGATAAATGTACAAAGAATGGAACACTATTTGATTGTATACCTTCATCAGTAAAAAAAAGCAGTAATTTTAGCAACCCCCTTAAAACTACAACTAATATAATATTCTGATAATATGAAAAAAATTTTATCACTAGTTAAAGACTTATTTGGGAATACTGACTTACTTTTAATATGAAGATTGATTTATAAGACATAAAACTAACTGAATACATTATAGTATATAAAACAAAAATATCTGATATGCATTAAAGTATTCAGTAGAAACTATAATTTAAGTTTTAGATAAATACTTACCCCTTTGACACCTTTCAAGTCACCTTTTAACAAACTGTCTAACGGAAACATTATAATATTGTTTAGGTTTTGCATCTAAAAAGAAAAACATAGAAATTAGATACTTATGGCAATTGGGTGCTGTATTTTACAAGTGTACAAATTGGGTGCTGGATTTTACAAGATTAAAATTACAAAATTCAACATTTTTGGAACCAGCTGAAGAATACTATAATTTAATCAACTTACTAATGTTTTCATAAGTGCAGATAATTCTTTAGTTACAATAGAAAACTTTATGAAGGCAGCACCTAAAAGTAAAAAATTATGTATGATTAAGAGTAAACCAATAAAAAACATCCCTTAAAATTTTTTGAAATCTTAATTCTTGCAAACAGGACTAACGTTTTGGATTTTCATTCTGATCAACTTTTAACTACACAAGGCCTAATTCAGTGCTGTGCTGTCACCAATCTAATTAGACCATTAAAGAGGACTTAATTCAAAGACAAATTAAGATTAAAACTAAATGGAACACAAAAATTAAGTAAATTAAGACCCAAAGTTTGAGCTGCTTCTCTATTTTGAGAGAAAAAACATAGCACTTTTTTAATGTTGGATTGTTGTGTGAAAGAAAGTTAAAATATTTTCCTTCTTCAATGATGCAATTGACATATTGAAAAACTTATACTTAATAAATTTTAAAGAGTAATTAGATCATATTTAAGGTGAAGAACACTAAACAGCTACAGTATTTTCACTTTGCTTGCATTTCAGCTATTGTTAAATGGGAAGGTTCATGTGCACTAAGTTTTCTTCTCTCCAAATCAATTATATTGCCACACGTTGAACTATGCAGATGATAAATAACTGAAAGAATACAGAACAAGTTCCAGGTTGAAAAATGCCATTGGACTTAAGATGCCAGACGATATTTTTCAAGCTTCTTCCTTTAAATTTAAATGTTTTATTTTTGAAATGGCATCAAGAGCTTTTTAGAAGCTTGTAATTTATCCTAAAACATCAAATGATGTATACTATTTTACATAACATTGATCATTATTTAATGAATCATTAATATTCTACTTCTGTAACACCTAGTTATGCTTCTCCTTTCTCCAAATAAACCTTTTTAGTTTTACTCTTTTGAACTTTCAATTACTTACTTCTACACATCGATATACTAAAGGGAGTAAATGTGATTAATTTTAATCCTAAACAAAAATTATCAATTACCAAACACAGAAAGAAAACATTCTAAGACGAACTCCTGCGAGAACAATGCATAGAACTATTATTTAAGTAAAATATTTTAATAATGAAATTTTTACCTATATCAGGTTCTTGGTCCTTTGTCATGGCATTGGCTCCTAGCCTATCTAATGCCTTGGACAAATATACTTCATTATCCACATGAACTAAGTAAAATAGGAAATTGTAACTATTAATATCCCACAATCAAAATACTAGCATAAATAATATGCAACATGAGTAATAAAGTACTGTTATTGATTGATGTGATGCAAGTAGCTAAAATTTAATAAGTAATGTGACAACACTTAGTACCACACATACAAATTATTCTCCTCTCAATTTACATTTTTTATACATTGAGAACAGCATACCACTTGGTGAAAGAACCTAAAACTACAATCTCATTGTCTGCTGAACAGTATGATAAATATAAGACGTAGTGAAGTGATGATAAAAAATTCCCATTTATAACAGGAAGGATTTTAGACAATTTGAAATGTTACTGAGAATCACAACACATAAAAATAAAAGTTTGTTTTATAGAACTCAGATTTTTGCTTTTATTTGAAAACTTAAAGCAATTTGTTTTGAATGTCAATGAATACTATGTACTTAGTTTTCTGCAATTCATATTAACTGTAGATCTTTATATATCACAAAATGCACATTTTTAGATAACAAGCACATGCAGATTTTAATGTGCAAAATTTACACTGGTCCTTGAGTAAAATGTGAAAATGTCAAAACATGTGCTGAATAGTAAATGGAATCAATTCGAATTTTGTTTTGCAATCAAGTTGGCCCATATTATGCAATAAAGCTTAGAATGTTTAGATAAAATTTTCTAGTCATTTTTTTTTTATTAGACTATTCATTCTTTGCTAAATATGACCAAATATTATAAATGTAGGTAATATTCATGGTAAAGATCAATTTGAGGCATTGATAAAGGAACTTGATTTTTTAATAATTTACTTTTCCAAATGTAAAATAAGCTAGTTTAATAAATACCTAATTAAAAATATCAGAATTATGTGAAGATCAATATTTTTTCCTTCATTCAAAGAAGGTAAATAAAAGTTTTTGCGAATGAATTGAGACACAATTAAAAATGGATTTGGATTCCATGGGTAATTACCATTGCCACTGTTAAAAATAGCTTTAACAGCTTTTTTCATCTTTGTCAGGCCATCACGATCAAAATCAAGAGTCTAAGGAAGGAAAGGAAGATTAACAAATATGAAAATTCATGACAGAAATAAATACAAAAACAAATATATATGTAGAAATAATTATGGGAGGACTTGTAGCATAAGAATTTAATATTTTCAGATCTTGTGACAGTTAATTAGCCAAAATCAAATTAAAGACACTAGAAATTGAGTTAGAAAAAGAAGTTTCACAATCAATTTCATACCTCTAAAATAAAGACATCAATAATTTAATAGTTAAATATTGATGCTAAATAAAAATGTAATTATTGAAAAATGATAATTATTGATTAGCACTTAAAAGCTGACTCATCTTGCACAGCCCCTATTCGATTTTTTAATATAGAAATACTTGTCATTAAATTTTACTGATGAAATTGCAAAATTTTAGATCAAGCAATATTTCGTAAAGCAAATACCTAAACGACTTTAATCACGGTTTCAAATTAGAAATCATTAAATTGTATTTTGGTGAGTTTTCAGATCCAGGATCATTTTCGACATCTAACTTTTCTAGATTTTAGATAGCTTTTGTTTGATTGGTGTAAATTCCAATTGATCAACCGTTTATCCTCTTCCAATTTAACAATCTTACTTTTCAAAAGGTGCATAAAGTTTTAATAAACCCTTGTAAATGCATTGTTTATATATCCATAAAACAAGATAAAATTCAAAATTGCAATCAGTAGAACATTTTGGCTACTGATGGGAAAAGCTTTAATGCCATTGATGCCTGACTTTCAGCTAATTTTTAACACTCAACCTAATGAATAAGATAATCTATTGAATCTGAAATAAGAAAACGAAAATCAATCTTCTCAATTTCACAAAAACATGAAGTGCTACAACTGATATTTTACATTAGATGATTTACATTTACATGTACTGCAGTCTAGTGACAAATTTTGACAATTTTCACAGGAACTTTTGATTTTCATAAATTAATTTATAACACTTTTACAAAAAAACATTTATATCCAACCTGACAAAATTTGGACTATCTTTTGCTTTGTGAACAGAAGAGGAATAGGAGCTGCAGATTTTAGATACAAATTAAATAAACAAAATATAATGAAAAACGTAATTGAAAGCTAAAAGTGTGGATGAGAATTGCAAGAATTAGACAGTTAAACTCATCAAAAATAATATTTTGAGCACAAAAGCACAATTTAAATGTTAGTCTGTTTCAAAGGATTAAACACACTTTGAATCAATTCAGAGATTAATGTTTGACCTTTATCACGCCTCACAATATTAAAGAATAATAAATTAAGGTTTAAATTCCACTCTTTCTACGTATTAAGAAACGCGAATACCACAGAAAAAAAGATTACAGCAACAAACATTTTTCTTAAAAGTGAGAATGGAATATTTACATTTCGATCCTTTAATAATTAACTGAAATTATCGTTATATGCAGCTAGTTATTTATATATGGAAAAATAGGCGTGGTAAGAAAGATTGTTTGGTAAGTGCAAAATATATTTGCTCATGCAGAAGCAGCTAAGTTTGTCTGCAAATATGTGGGACTTAAGACGATAAACAATAAGCAGTTGCACAACAAACAAAAATAACAGAATCCAAACACAGCAAAACACTGAATTGTTTTCATGTAAAACCAGTAAAAAGGAAACTAAAATGAATCAAAACGGCAACGATAAGGAAAGTGTTGTAGTGAATTAGTTTGTGTTTGAAAAAGAATCAAAGTTGTTTTTAAAGAGCGTATTTTTGCCATACCTCCTCCAGAGAACTAACAGTTTGGCGACACAAGGGTATTTTAGAAACGAAGGAAGATGTTGTAGGAGAATTATAGTCTTCTCTTGTTTCAGCAACAAATTCTGCGACACTCATTAATCCAGGCATGGTGAAAAGCAGATTTGTTTACAATCAAATAAATAAAATAGACAGCGACAGGAAACGATACACCCTACACACTATTCATATTCGCATCGATCAACATTTCTTTTTCCGAGTTATGCGGTTACGGTTAAAAGGCAAATAGGTGTTTAAGGTTTTTCACCTTCGATCGAGGAGGTCGGAGGTGTCGATCTGAAAAATATTGCACAATACACTCAAGAACATGAAATTAACATATAAATACATAAATAAAAGTACTTTTCGCGCTTCTGAAAGAATCTTCAATCACTTGAGCTTTCTGTTATTTTCTTACGAACGAATCGAAGAATATGAATTTAAAATCTAATACAGTAGTTTCCACGTGATTCCTAAAGTAACATAAAAACCATAGAAAAAAATCAGGAAGGTAGTTGAATTTACATAGCACTACAGAAACACAACGGTCTGTTGGAGACGGTCTGGGATCAATCGCGAAGGGAAGGATCAAGGACAACGCCTTGTCATTTTGAATCACGGTCAGATGACGAGGTCAACACCTGAGCTGGTACCCCACTCTCCAAACTTCCATACCATGCCAATGTGAGAATATTTGAGGCCACGACAGATGCACCGGCATCCACGTCCACGTCTTTGGTTGGATAGTTTCGAACCCGCGGCCCAATAAAAAATTATTATAAGAATGGTAGGGAGATAGTCGAATTAACGCCACTCAGGAGCAACACAACAGGGAGGGGGGGGGGTATTTCAATTAACGTCACACTGGAGCTACACAATGGGCTATTGGTGACGGTCCGGGATCAATCCCAAAGGGAAAGATCCGAGGACAACACCACGTAATTTTGAACCACGGTCAGATGACGAGGCAACACCTGAGCTGGCACCCCACTCTCCAAACTTCCACACCACGCCAACGTGAGGACATTTGAGGCCACGACAGATTTAACGTGCACCAGCCCCCTTTGTACACGACGGTGTTTGGCTGGATTCGAACTCGCAACCCTTCGGTTGCAAGTCCGTTACTCTTCCAACCGGGCCACCGCGGCCCCACAACAGGGAGGACAAACGACGATCCGGGATCAATATCGGAGGAATAGACCATAGGACAACACCTCGTCATTTTGAACCACGATAAGGTGATGAGGTCAACACCTGAGCTGGCACCCCACTGTCCAAACTTCCACACCACGCCAACGTAAGGACTATGCCAAAGTGAGGCCACATGTTTAACGTGCGCAAGTCTTTGGTTGGATCGAGTTTCGAACTCGTAATCCTCCGTTTGCTAATCAGCTACTCTACCAACTGGGCTATTGCGGACCTTATGAACACATCAAATTTTCAGTCCCCCACAACTTAAAAAGCTTTCAATCAATTTATCTTCCGGAGAGAATGAATTTTTATTCTTGTCCACAGTACCGCTATTTTTCCTAAATGTGCAAAAATTGAAAACAGAAACGTTTTATTTATCTATAAAGGTTTTGAATAGAATATATCCTTTTCCTATATAGTTTAGCAGATTGAATTTTTGACTCATAAAATTTTATTCAAAGAAAATGTTTTAACTTTCGTAAATTTGAAATTACAGTTCACATATTTTCGTATACCATCTTCTGATATCTAATTATAAAGTTGACTTTTACATGAAACAAGTCACCTTTTCGTGCATGACTAGCTTGACAGATTGTTATAAATATTTTCTACCACATCAGTGGCAGATGGAAAAGCATTAATTTAAATTGGATATTTATTTGAGAAATAACTTACTACTGTAATCTTTAAACAATTTACTTACGTTTGTCAAAATGCAACAAATTTGTATCAAAAACACTGAAAAGATTTTAATATTTATAAAAAGTTAAACAAAACTCATGAAGCATTTTTTTAATTTAGAAGTCTTTGGGCAGTTTCCTAATTTTTTTTTCAAAACTCGCTTGTTTCGAAAAAAATTTTATTTCAAAATTTCTTGTGAGAATTTTTTATTCTGATTTGAAGGCACTTCAATTTCAGTTTTACAAAGTGCGTTAAGCATTTAACTTTGTCATGAAACATACAATAAAATTAGATTACATTTCAATATTTTCAGATGATGGGTAATTTTTATCTGACACAGTACTAAAAGATAAAGATTAAACCTTCACAATACTGTATTGTATTGTGAAGGTTTAATCTTCCTTCTGGGTCTAGAATGAAATATTTTTCATTCTTTTGTAATTTAACACTGCAGTAAACATCAGAGAAGCTGACATGTGGGGCTAACTGCAGTTAACCAATAAGCAGTTCAGTAAGTATGCATAACTGGGTAATGATGTATGACAAGTTATAATCTTTTTATTCAACTCATTTAAATATACATTTTTTAAAGTCAAACATAGATTCAAATCAAAATTCAAGATGAATTTGAAATGTTTAAAGTTGTTAGAATCAACCATCTGAGCATTACAAGATTTCAAGGACCGAATATTTTCACCCTACAAAACATTTTTTGGTTACATAGCATGGTTATACTAGTTAGGAGAAAACAAAGCTAGAAAGGATTTTATTGGTCAGGAGGGCCAACACGCAGAGAAAAACTGCTGGACGTATTTTGGAAAAATAAATATCTGACATTCAGAGGGGTGAAATCCAAAAATCTAAAGTTTACTTGTTTTATCTATCCATAGTTCCAAAAAAAAACCCAATTGAATGATAAAATTATGCTTATAAGATAACAATGTATAGAATAAAAATTAAAATCCAAAGGAAGACATAGTTCAAATAAAACATTTGCCACAGCTTGGCAGGATCTGGCCCTTGCGCCATAAAAACCAACCAAACTGAACCAATCAATTATTTTCGCTAATGTAAAAATAGAATCAAAATCTAGTTCCCTCAATGCTTTCCATAGTTCTGTAGTCAACCTTAGAAACCATAAAACTTGGACATTCATACTGACAGGTAGGAAATGTTTGATTTCTAAGTATAATTATAGTTTGTGTTTTGTTTAGAAGATAGGAGTAAAAATACACACAATACACTCAAAAAATAATTTATTTTTAATCTAAAATTTCTCTGTTATATGTCGATACAATACGTTTTTCAACTATTTCTGTTCTGAATTGATTCCATACATGTTCTTCTTTTCCAAACTTAGTGTTTTTCAGCCATTGTTCATATAGTTTGCAAAATTCTTTATATTTTTTCAAAAAACCGTCTCTCTTGTATATATCATGGACACTTTTACCATGCTCCTAAAAATGAAAAAATATATTACTTTTTTATATAAACAAAATGGCTAATACTTTATGAATGGATAATACAGTTAAGGATAATACAGAATGGATAGTACAGTTCCTTACAGTTAAAATTGACATAATAAAATATTCAGTTTTATATCTACTTAGTGTACTATTTTATTTAGAGGGGAATTTATTAAATTGTACATAACTTAATAAGTGTTAACACAATACTCTAGTGTTTAGTTTATAATAAAATTTTACTTGAAGATTCCCCATACACACAATACTGCATATTTGATTTTTTTTATTAATGGGTTTTCATTCATTCTTTGATGAGTTTCTAACTACACAATAAAAACAAAACACATGATGAAATGATGGTGAGGTGCATTAACGTTCCTTTGTGTAACTTACTACTCTTTAAACTTTAGCTTTCAAATCCCCTGTGCATATATTAGATAAAATTCAGAAGCGTGAATAGGTATTTAATTAACGTCATACTGGAACACAGCGGGCTATTGCCGAAGTCCGGGATCAAACCCGAAGGGAAAGATCCAAGGACAACATTAAGTAATTTTGAATCAGTCAGATGACGAGGCAACACCTGAGTTTTCACCTCACTCTCCCAACTTCCATAATTCAGAAGGGAAACAAATATGTATATCAATTATACACAAGTAAAATTCTGAATGATTTCAATTACCCTTTTTTCACAAGTTTAATTCTTCAACCCCAGAAATAAATAATAGAACATGATATATAAATCTATGTGAGCAAGTCTCTGAATAATTAACTGATATTACAAACTTACGATTCCACAGAACTAAACTATTTAATGTGTTTATATTAAATAAATAAAATATTATAATTGATTGTAAATGTGGGAAATGATGACAAGCTAAACTTTAAAGAAAATTGAAAATGCTATCAATCGCATATACCTTTTGGTTGAGGTACAATAACTTCGCACTTCATAGTACATGTTCATATTTCATTGGTTTAAACAATTGAAAAATGAAGAGAAAGATTAAAATGTCTATTGATTCATTGATAAATTAAAATTTGTTAATAAAATCAATAGAAAAAAAGGACTGATTGTCATTGAAAAATGCTTACCATATCAATGATATTTTTTCTTGCATTGTCCAAAACTTTTTCTATTCTTTTGAGTATCGTTTCATCGGGACTGAGCTTCAAATCATCCATAAGCATCAACACATCATACAGGTACACAAAATCAACAATAGTACATGCAGAATGAATCAAAGAACCAACTATCTCAATATTTGGGCAACAACCTAGTTTCTAAAAGGACAAAAGATTCAATTACCTAAAAATATGTAGATAAAAACTGGTACAGCTAGGAAAAACACATTTCTCTCATTCTTTTCAATTGTTAAATAGAATTTAAAAAAAAAATACATACTTTCAAATTAAGTTTTATTTTCCAGAATGTCACTGATAGCTCATTGAAATATTAATTTAAAAAGCAATTTTAGTGAATAAACTCTTGCAAATTCTGAGATCTTATAGAAATTATCTTCTCTCAAGCAATTCAACCGGTCGAAACAGTTACAGATGGTAGTGAAAAGACAATATCCACTCCATGTAAAATACAAGAGAAAACCAACCAAATAGCCCAACCTCAATACCTTAAGAATAAAATACCCACATAGATTAAAACTTAACTCACGCATTTCTAATTCAGTAACACCTCAACATATGCTTCAAGACAAGAAAAAAGCATGATATAGTAGAGGGCGAGGAAAACTTGCTTATTACAGAAATAAAGCCAAACTGTACATTAAATTACATATTTTTAAAATTATGTAAAAGTACTAAGGCTTTAAAACCCAAATTCCATGTTTAAACCTTTTAAAACAATATGAAATGTGGTAGAATATTTTTTAAAACAGGAAGTCCTTCTCCATTTACACTATTCCCAAGACACTCAAATCTTTATTTCGCTGATTCAGTTTAGAAAGCTACTTGATGCACAAGTTTTTTCGAACTAGTAATTTCTAAAGAAACAGATTGGGATTACATTGGTTCACAAATCAAAATTTCATCGAGAGAAGTAAGATACATAATGAGGGGGCGCTCTATGTGTTAAATTTATTTTCTGTTAATTGTATACATCATGAAATAATGAAGGTAGGTAGGTATTTTAATTAATGTCGCACTGGAGCTATACAATGGGTTATTGGCGACGGTCCGGGATCAAATATGAAGGGAAAGATCCAAGGACACCACCACGTAATTTTGAACCATGGTCAGATGACTAAATCACACCTGAACTGGCACCCCACTCTCCAAACTTCCACACCACACTAACATTTGAAGGACACTTGAAGCCATGACAGATTTAACATGCACCAGCCCCAGAATATAATATGGTCCTCCATGAAATAATGAAACAAAACATTACTTGTATAAAGGGAACAATTGAAGGCGGTGTTTTAATAGTGGTACTTCAAGACATCGGCATTGAAAATTAAATAAAAGGAAAATTCAGGTAGGTAGGTATTTTAATAAACATGCGAGGACATTTGAGGCCATGACAGATTTAACATGCACCAGCCCTTGCATACACAATGGTCTTTCATGAAATAATGAAACAAAACATTACTTGTATGCAAGGAACAATTGGAGGCAGTGTCTTAATAGTGATACAACTTCAAGATACCAGGTTTCAAAGTTAAAAAAGGAAATTCAGGTATGAATTTGATGAAGTATTTGAAAGTAATGGACCTTACTTAGTTGGCAGGGATTAATATTTTAACCTCTGTTTGAATAAATGAAACTGCAATGTGATTCAGAAAATATGGTTAACAATGTTGTCGAAAACGGAGATGATGGCTTCATATGAGGGATGTATTCATGGAAAGAGATCAAACTCTTCCCAAAGTATTTTTTAGTTAGAAGCACATTGAAGCTATTTGAATCAGCATAAATCGAAGCTTCACAAGCTGCAAACACACAAGTGAAATGCAGGCAGACAGATGTGTAGACCCAACATAATGCTTATTTAACATTACAGCAATTCGATTGGAATCTAGAATTGGGGAGAAAAGACATGAAAATATGGAATAAAAATCCAATTTGAACCTACTACATAAATTTTTTTCTGGGATTTTGATGAATATTTAGTAAGAAAATTTTATTCAGTTTGTAAAACAATTGTCATTTGATGACTATTTGGGCTGTTGAGATAATACTTTATAACAGAAAAAAACTATTTATGTAAAATTGAGGTAAAGCAAAACAAAAACATTGATTGTTCTTTAAGATCTAAGTTAAAAAGTAAATTAATACCTACTTCCATATCACTAATGAAAATCTCAAACTGACTGTGATTACGACATCCTAATGCAAGAACTCCAAATGTTAGTATGTCGGGTGAAAGACTCCACTTGTTCATCAGTAATAACACTTCCTTAAAAATACAATACACAATTAATGCATGATCTACGGTACAAAGAAATATTTTATGATTAATGAAATTACTTTTTGGTTAACCTAATATTTAACCCTCCTAATGGTTTCACAAGATATTTTGTCCATCAAGATCTGATCAATTTTGCTAAAGATGAGATATATCATCAGGATACTGCCGATCTTTTGATGATGACGAGATCAAGATCTGGCCAGCTTTCTTCTAATGACAGGACTTTTTCAAGACTTTAATTCAGTTGGTTCGATGGTTTTGGGTTTTAAGGTGCAAGAGCCATATTTATCCAAGCTGCACCAAACGCAAAACAATGGGGGATAAAAAATAAGCAAGCAAAAAGGTAGGTACGGGTAAAACAAAAGAGAGGACAGGCCACTCGGGTACTTTGAGGTAGTGGTTCCAATATAAACCTAAAGATGTGCCACTGAGGGCACTTTAATTCATTAAAATGTAATTTTCAATGTGAAGGCTCAAATCAGAATTTGGTGACTAAATTATTGATGAATATTGGTTTCACTGGTTTCCATAAATTAAGCAAAAAACACAAAAACCTTACCCAAAGATTGATTTGCACAAAATAAGGATGTGACAAAAAATAATACTGCATTAGAATATAATATGCAGATTAGTGGCCAACATCACGACATCAGTATGAAAAACCTTTTAAAATGTGCCGTGATTTTGCACACATGCATGTCAGCTGGAGAGCTAAAGGACATCTGTACTCTTCACAAACAAGTCCAGATAGTTTGCAGAGTGATTCCAGATGTGTTTTCATCTGGAGAATCGGGAACTAGCTATCTTCCAAGTAACATCAGTGAAAGATATCGTTATGATGAAGGCAGTGTATGTGCTTGGGGCGTCATGTCTGTAGGTGAGCACACAGATTTCTGTCGCTAAGTGGTAATCTTAATGCACAAAGTATAGAGACAATACCATCGATAAAATTGTACTTCCTTAAGCAAGTGCAATAAGTGATTTCTTTATTTCGCAAGAAGATAACGATTGCCACACAAGCTCAGCATGTCGAACAGTACCTTCATGATGAGACCATTGTAGAATGGCCAACTAAGTCTCCAGACCTCAATTCAAATGAGCATATTTGGGATGCTCTAGGGAGATATGTTACTTGCTAAACTTGACCCTCAAACCAGTGAAGGAACAATGATCATTGCTGCATATGAGTTAATCGACACCATCATTACAAGTATGGAGCATCGCTCCATATAAGCTTGAGGTGACCACACTACACATTGAGAAGCTGTTTATACATTCAACTCAGGTATCCTATTTTTGAACAAACTCCTGTATCAGCGAATTTTCCAATAAAAATAAATTGTGTTACTATTTTTAGATTAATTTATAGCTTATTAGCTGAATTACCCGGCATTGCTAGGGTTGAATTATTTATAATTCATCGCAACATTACTCAATATTATTCCTTTGGAGATTTCTAATTGTTTTTAGCGCCCCTACAGACCCCAGGACAAATTAAGTGGGGTCAATAAATAGCCTATGTGTCCCGCAGAATTCTACACGATGAATGTCCCCAAGTGTGAATGGGTCTGACATTGATTGTTTAAATAAGCAATGTTATACCTATGAGGATTTCGAATTGTCTTTAGCCCCCTGTACCATATCAACAATAAAAAAAGACCACTTTCTATAAAAATAATCCTATATTATCATAGAAATTTACATTCCCATAATAAAGCTACAGTTTAAGAATTTACAGACGGGATACATAAACGATATGATACTGAGCGATTTTCAATGCAACTGCACCCATCTGCAATTGCACCATACTCTAAGATTCTAAAAAACCTCCAAGATCATCTTGAGAGGCGACTCCTGTAGATGTTTACTCTGATGTCATCTGCACAGACAGACCAGGAGAGTGCCCCCTAGCAAGTTCACTGTCCAAGATGACTGGCTGTTATGCCCCTTTGCACACCCAAGACTAATAGAATGGGGGTTAATATATAACCTACGTTACCCGCAGGGTTCCAAAGAATAAGTGTACCAAATTTGGTGTAGATTGGTCAAACAGTGTAGATCTGTATAGAGAAAATAGATGCCAACTCTGCTTTATAGGTAGATTATTTAATCCATGTTCACACTCAATTTCATAAAATTAAACCAATTAGGTTTTTAATTATCATGACTTTTATTATTTTCCCTTAATTTATGGAATCAGTGTACATCAAAATTCAAAGCATGTTCAGTAATGAAGGACTCTTAAGTTGACAATTGGCATAGATACACTTGGATTTATTGTGAATACTAAGGCTTAATAAGCATGTTTGGAAAGTTTTGTCAGCAAATTTGTATTAAAGAGCAGATTTAGTTCAAACATGACAATAATCCAAAATGTGCTTTGAATATGAGGTCTGGTTGGTATATAAAAGATCAAAAATACTTAAAATCTTACCTTAGTTTAAATATTCGTACCTTATCATAACCTTTATGAAGAAATTTGAAGAAATTAACAAATTTTCTCAAAACGGTGAAAATAATCAATTCATTGAAAATAATCAAGCAGAGTCGAATGAAATTAGTTGCAGTTTGATCAAATATCTGGTGATAACAATGATTTTTAGACTTTAAGCAGTCTAACGTGCACGACAAAATACAAAGAAATTAGATAATGATTTTTAAATTCTGATTAATATTTGTAGTCTTTACAGAAGGTGGCTGAATAGTTTCGTGTGCTGCATTTCATTGGTCATATTACATTTTAGACCTCTTTAGTAAAATTTTTTATAATTGTTCGGTTATCTGGATGGAAAACTAAAATAGGAAGAAAGATTTTATGTGGTTCAATTTTAAATTGTAATTTTAACCTCATCTATACATAACACATGAAAATAGTTGATTGAATATATAAGATGGCTGAATACTTATATACTGGTACACTGTAGTATAGACCCACTTTTTATATACTAGCATGCATTGTACGGCAATTGTTTTTGGTGCATCAAAACACAAAATGGCACCCATTTTGAAGTTCGATAATCTTTTTGTACTGCTTCTAAAAGCTATAAAATCAATATTGGTAAAAAAACAAATTGACTATCAATTGGCAGGTATCGATATTGCAACAAAATAATGTAAATAAGAAAACATTTTATTTTATATTTGTGATATCTCATAAGTGCTTGTAAGTAGTTTAAAAAATTAGAAAATTGATTAAAATGCAATGAGTAAAAATTAAAATATACTTTAGCTGCTAGATTGTCAAATCTGAAATTTCTTCTTTTGATGAGGATGTTGAAAAAGCCAACATCTGGTTTAACTTTGTATGCATCAAGCAAATGCATCAATTGTTCTTCAGCTTCTGTAGTTGGTGGCAGGCACTCCAATAACAGTGTGAATGTCTTTATATTAGGTTTCACTTTCTTTTGTCTCATATTTGCTATAAAACCATCAGCCCCACCAAGAAGCATTAATCTAAAACATCAAGCACAAGAGAGGAACATTTAATAAATACAAAATTAGCAATATTTATAGCATATTTTAACATGAATAAAGATTAAGTGGAGGCTAACCAAATAGAAACTCTCATTCCAAAAAGACAGAACATGAAAATATAGCTTGACATTCAGAAGTATTAGGTTGGTTGGCTGTTTTGAGTTTTTATGATGCAAGAACCATATTAGGTCAAGCGGTACCAAACACAAGACAACGTTCAGTAAAAAATATTGTGAAAGGGGAAAAAAGGGGGATTGGGAACAGAGTAGTGGGATGAAAGCAGATAAAGATAGTTTAGGTATTCAGCGAGCATGACTCCACGTTTACTAAAGACAGCAAACCCCATGGTTTTTAAGGTGCAAGAACCATATTTGGACAAGCTGCACCAAACATAAAATAATGTCAAGTAATTGTGAAAAGAAAAGGATGGAGGAGAAAGCAGAGAAAGATCGATTGGGAATCCTGGGAGTCGTGACCTCATGTTTACCAGAGGCAGTAGGTAGGTATTTAATTAAAATCGCATTGGAGCAACACAACAGGCTATTGGTGAAGGTCCTGGATCAAACCTGAAGGGAAAGAACCACGGTCAGGTGATGAGGTCACACCTGAGCTGGCACTCCATTATCCAAACTTCCACACCATGCCAACATGAGGGCATTTGAGTCCATGACAGATTTAACATGTACCATCCTCCCTTGTACATGATGGTCTTTGGTTGGATTCGAACTTGCAACCCTCTGGTTGCTAATCTGCTACTCTTCCAAACGGGCTACCGCAGCCCTTTACCAGAGGCAGTAAAACCCATGGGAGAAGAATAGATCACTAGGGTATCTTGAATTCATGAAGCCTGTACACATCTAAAAATATGCCCTAGAGAGGAAGAAATATTAGGTGATCCTCTAATAGGTATAATATTCTTTCCCAGATACAGGGTTTTTTCAGCTGGGACACAGTTGTGGCAATATATGGAAAGGTACCATCAGTCAACCAAAAGGTACTTCATGAAGATAGGTTGTCCTGACATATATACTACAGTAATGTAAGTTAATTTTTGTAGCGGGGACTGAGTTTCTGCACGAATTCAGAAATGGCTTAATTTTTATAGATGCTACCATTAGTTGGCTGATTGCCTGCTGAGTAACTGTATTAAGATCTGAGAGACCTGTATTAAGATTACGGGTGTAGCTGTTTGACCATTCTGTGTTGCTGTTAGCAACCGAGCGTGACTGTAGGCTGGCAGTTTTGAAATGAGGCTAAGTGGCAACAAAGAGCGAAGATGTGAAAAGAATAAGAGCAGTTTCTGTTACCACAGAGAGTAGTCTATCCAAACATCACACAATAACTGTCAATCCAAATTGATCAAATGGAGACACTGTCTAACATATCAGTATGTTGTAATAAAACACTTTATATACATCATCTTAGTTTTCAGATTATGCTTGTACTCCAAATAAATTACCAAGAATTCATAGTCAATATATTTTTCTTTTCTCAGCACATGAGGACTAGCTTAATGACACTCCAGAAAGAATGTGTAAAACTCGGATAAAAACAGCAGCTGATTTTCATTAAGTGAGCTATTGGTTATTAGGCAAGTAATTTATTTGGGACCTTGAAGAATCAAATAAATGGCAAAGGCTGTTTCCTTTGCTTTAAATGCAACATACCATTTTAATGAAAAAAGATAGTGATGAAAAGAACAGATTTTAAACAGTATTTCAATTAAATCTGAAATTTTGCACAGATCACATCAGGTATATTGATTGAGCTTTATGCCCAATGACGTTTTTATCTTTTACAAGTATATAAAGTATTAGGTTTTAAGAAACTAAAATGCGAAAACATGATAGGAGTTATTGAAAAGAAACGGTTGGCAATTGGAAGTATTAAATGTTTTTTTCTCACTTCAATACTAATGAGATTTTTCATAACTTTCTGCATATTTACTGATAAATCTGCATAGTTGGAGTAATTGTCAGGTCAGAACAGTGTTCTATTTCAATTATATCCAACTGAGTTAATTATATCCAACAGACTGAGAAGAATTGTGCCTTTGGGGATAAAACTGGACTTGTTGGCTGCTGAAAATTATATTTGAGGTAGTATCATTTTTGTTTCAGTAAAAGGATCTTCTCAAAGTGACTGCATGAAAATATTATAAGAAAGATATTCATGGAGGATATTGCACATAATATCCTACACAGGACTGCCACAGTCAAAGCACTTGCAAAAAAATATCACAAATTCTTAAAAATAGTAGCAAAACTAGTCTTCTCTTAAAGCTTATTTTAGTAGCTGTCCCCAGCAGCTACATCTTTGGCACAGGATCTTCAGAAAACACTGTGTGGAGAAGTAGGAAAAGGCATTTGGCACTTAATTAATAGTTCACAATTTTAACACAATACCAAATGTTCTGTCATGCAAATGTCCCATTGAAGCAATCAGAATGTTTATATTTACCAAACATTTTTGATACCATAGGGTTAGGTTAGGTAGTTAATTAACATTGCACTGGAGCAACACAATGGGCTATTGGCGACGGTCTGGGATCAATTCCAATGGGAAAGATCTGAGGACACCTCACAATTTTGAACATGGTCAGATGATGAGGTCAACGTCCAAGCTACCACCCCACTCTCCAAACTCCCACACCACCCCAAAATTAGGACATGAGGCCACGACAGATTTAAGGTGCACCAGGCCCAAAGTACACGGCAGTCTTTGACTGGACCAGGTTTTGAACTTGCAGCCCTCTGGTTGCTAATCCATTGCTCTTCCAACTGGGCTACTGAGGCCCTTGATATCATAGTAGAGCAGCAGATCAGTCATAAAACCGTTTCCCTCAATGAAGCAAAAGGAATGAATTCATGACTGAAACATGAATTTATGCTATTGGTTGGAAAATGAGGGTCTTAATTTTTCTTGACCTACACTGAATTTTCAAAAACATTTGCTAAACTTTTCAAAATAGGAGCTTTCGAGCTTACGATTTTGCTGTAAAAGATACCCATAGTCACCAAGGTTGTTGAAAAATAAAAGCAAAAAGTTGCCTTTTAGCTCCCTGTGGCAGCCCTGCCTACATGAATATCTTTTTTACAATTGTTGCCAGTATACAAGTTGCATAACACTCCTCAGTTGGATGAGATGGAGTTTCCTGTAAAGAGGGTATATTGTTTCGTGGTAGTACATACTTCCTATTTTACTGTGGAAGTGACATTACTTAGCTCGTTTTTCAAATGCAATTCCAGCATCTCCTATATGGAATAAATTTATAATTTATTTAGCTTTTCTTAACTAAAAATACAGTTAACAAATATGTTGCTCCATGATGTTTGGATCTAATTGTTCCCCATGATTGATTTAGAGTCGGCAGATATCAATGTCAAATATCAGTCAAATGGCTATAAATCGAATTGAACACTGAAAATATCTTATAAAGAAATAATGTTTTATGGTAAAATGCTTAAAAATTGTTTGGGCATATTTGGGCATTTAAAAAAAGGGTGTTTTCTCCTTTAATTCTGACAACTCTGAATGCTATCAAAATATATGAAAATCTGAAATTTCTTAATTCTGTTTTTAGTTACCTGTCACTGGCAGTTTTGACTTCTAAAACTCCTAAAACTTCATCTCCTTGAAGAGGTCTTGCATTGAGAATGCTAGGCACACCACTTTGTTTATTGTTCATAACAGAGTTTTCAAACTTCTTTGCTTGCAAACTTTTGGGTGCATTTTCATTGCTTTTGAAATCAGCTTCTTCAATCATGCTCACTTCTTCTGATTGATCAGTGCAAGGTTCCTCTGAATTCACCTTAAAATCTGCAGTTTCACAATTTGGAAGCTGCAATATTTTCTTTTCTGGTATAGCCTGTTTAGTTTTGAATCCATAAGGTCTTTTAGAGAAACTGCTCCAGTGCTGAAGTAGGAGACAGGATACCTCTTCGGGTCCAACATCGCACTCTCGAGCGGCTCTCAGAAGCAGATTGAAAGAGAAGACGTTAGGGAAACAATTTCTTTCTTCCATTTTACGCAATACCTAAATTGTTAATATAGAAGTTAAATATTGAAAAATATGTCTAATGTACACTAATAACTAGGGCTTGAATTTGTATGACAAGTCATGTTTTGAGCATTTGTTTTATCATTCATCATTTTTGGCCTATTTTTAATAGTATTGAAAACAAACATTTGCATGCACATTTTGCAAATTTCTCATCTAAGGGCACAGAAAAAGAAAATTGTAATAGTTATAAAACTCCTTGAATCATGATTTACTGAAAATAAAACTGACATTCGAATGATATGTAATGAGAAAAGAATTTTCAAGAGTAAAAACTGATGACAACAAAAAAGAAGACTAAAAATGAAAGCAAATATTTAATTGTGGATGTTTAGAATACTAATTTAATGTTTTATAAAACGTTAAAGGAAGAAATTAATGACCCAAGGAAACTTTTGAAAAGATACATGAAGTGTACAAAATTTGTTTCAATCGGCATGATAAAACTAAATTTTTTTAATGTATTTTAGGTATTCAGAAAGTATGCATTAGGTAGGCAGAAAAGGGTGAGGTGTTCTTTTTGCTGGTATACACAAGGTTCTCCCTATACTTTACTCTATAAACCTTGGACTTCGACATTCATAAGAAAACAATTTTCAAATTAACCATCAATTTAACTCTCAATCGAAATTGCAGTGAGTGTAATCAGTATAAAACATTTAAGATCATAACTAAATTAAAATAATGGTTTTAAAGAGCTTTCATTAACCAGATTCCAAACTAAGATAGGTGAACAATAAAAATATCCACAACTGCAAGTTCTGCGAAAGTCTACAATCAGGAGTGGTATTATACTTGTTCAAATGCTGGATGAACATCTTTTTTCATTTTTATTAACCTGGTAGCTCTCATCAAAAATTTAATGTGTAACTAAACTAAATTTCACCCTAAACCATTACAAAGGATTTAATGCTATCGTTAATCTGGAGTAGATAACAAAGAATGAAAATTCTTTAATTAGAATTAGATTGTAATAAGCACAACACTGAGACAGCAAGTGTTTCCAAATTGCACTAATTTTTAAGAAATTATTTTACAGAACACATAAGAAAAGTCATTTCATTAGTTAAAACGATGAGAAAAGAATATTTTAAAGCATTCAACAACAGTTATATTCTTAAACGGAATTCTTTTAGCGTGTTTAAATCTAAACACAACAAAATTCTTACTTTTTGTGTTCTTAGTTTAGGGAATATAGCCAGCAACTAAGGGTGAATTCTAATTACAAATTCAGAAATTTCAAACTTAATTCAAAACAGAAAAAATGCAAACTGGTCACATAATAAAATTTGCCAATAAAATCAATTTTTAATAAAGATTAATAATTTTTTAAATGGTATTTGGCGAAGGAGATACAATTTTATACAAACTTTTTGAAATGAAGACATAGTAAAATTTGTAAAATTGAACAGAATGAGATGGACAGGTCATCTTTTGAGAATGGATCCAGAGAGAACGCCATTGAAAGTTTTTAATGCAGTCCCTTTTTGTGAGATAAAGAGGTAGGCAAAAAAAGAGATGGAGGAACTGTCTGGATTTGGACTTTAGTGCCATGAAAGTCAAGAACTGGAGATCCATGGCTGGAGAAAGGGTAGTCTGGGGAAAATTTCTGAAGGCCAAGGCCCACAAAGGGCCATCATGCCAATTATGATGATAAAAATAAATTTTTAATAAAGATTAATAAATCAAAAATGGATGTTTGTTTATTCTCATCAATTTCAACCACTCAAATTAAGAAAACTTGCCAATTTCACAAAAATGCATTTCTATTAAAATGGTACTAGATGCAGTTCAGCACTGCCAGAATTAAAAGAGTTATTTTAAAATTAAGTTCTAAATTTTAAGTTACAATGAAGCTCAAATTTTATGAAAAATCATAATAATGAATTCGTACCTCTATTGCATGAGTGAAACCAGCCTCTTTGTTACTTACACAGCTCATAAGTAAAAAACTGTAAGTGGAAACATCAATTTTTACTTGAGCGTTTGCCATTTCATCCACAACCTGGAATAGAACACATGAAGAATCAGTCAATTATGATTACAATTAAACATTATGTTTACCACTACTGCATATGTTGTGTATCAATTATGTTTGAAATGACACCTAAAATAGAATTTTAACTCAGATAAGTTCCTTAACATTCTAGATCAACTCCCCCTTTCTCCTCTTTTCATCTACTAGTCTTTGTCTCCACCACTATAGCCACCTGGAAGACCATATGGTGTAACACATTTTGTCACTCATTTTTACCTTTGAACTTAATCCACATCGCTAACCTAGACTTCAAGCAACCTCACTTACTTGAGATGTTGTTTTGTCTTCTCTTTCTGATTTAAAGATGCATGTGTGTCTTCATAGACAAACTGACTATTTGCCAATGAACTTTCTTCATATTCCCTAGTTCAATAATCATCCTCTAAATCCGAACCCCAAGTGGACTAATTTTTAACTACATTCTTCCATGAGAGCCTTAGAATAAGGAGCTCAGAGCTGTTTCAAACACCCAACACTCAACTCCATTCAATTTTTAGAAACTGTCTACTGAAAGGTTTAAAACTTTTTTCCAGGAATTTCCTAAATCTCTACTTGTGAACTCGCATGTCAACATTACACTCAGCACAAATGCATAACTCAGAAGAGTGCTTAAACCATTCCTGCCACGACTATGGCTTTGATTTTGTTATTAAGGGTTGTTTTGGCGTTTTATGGCAAAGGACCAAACACAAGACAATGTCAAACAAAACATGTCACGAAAAGGAAAAAGAGATTGGGGAATAGAGTAGTGGTTATGAAAGCAGAAAAGATCGCTTGGGTATCCCAGGAGCTCAAAATCCCGTAGGAAAAGAAAATATCACTAGGTTACCTCGGGTTCGTGAAACCTATACACACCTAAAGGAGATGTGCACTTGAGGGCTTGTTATTATGACATATATACGTATATTTAAAATTAAGAACACTAACAATTCAAAATTCATTTTAAGCTTGTAGGACAACCCTATTTATTTAACAAATTTTTTATCAGTATTTTTACAGGCTTGTTCAGATATCAGCAGTTTTATAAGTCAAGGAATACTACGAAAACGTTTGGAGTAGAAATTTCAAAGTAACTACCTGAAAAGCTGTTTGAATGTCACCACACTTTCCAAATGCCTTAATCATTGCATGGTATGTGATCTGATTGATTTGCCAGTTCTTCAATTTTATTTTTTCTTTCAGGAGACGTGCTTTCCTCAAACCGAACTCCGGGAATGGAGTCTCCCCACAGGCATTAAACAGGCCTGTCAATGTGGCACATGAAGGATGGAGACCTCGATCTGTCAACTAGAAAAAGTAAGTTTATCTAGTTAAACGTACTTTTTATGCAAACAAATTATTATTACTGAATGGCAACAATAAACTGAAACACACACAAATTAATAACTCATAACATAATATAAAAGTTACCATTCATCTGCTTTATTGTAGTGGTACAGCTTCATTGGTAATGATGGAAGTTTGTTCAATTTTCAACTGTTACACTTTCTACTCATAACAGATACCCTCAAACACCTATTACTATAAGATCATAGCTAAGAACTTAGGTAAAATACTAGTTAGTGGTGTGATTTCACTTTTTAGCCATCAAGCTAATGCTAATGGTCAGTAGAGATAGACAAACTGGATTTACAATAAGTCTTAATGTTAATTTGAGACAACAGTTATTAAATGATACAGCTTTGCTAAAAGTAACTAACTCTAATAATGAAGAAATTTAACAGTAACAAACTGTTAGAAACTGATGTTTAAGGTTAAAACCAAGATCGTAATTGCTTCAACATTTGGAATTTGAATTTTCATTCTTGCAAAATTTTGAATAAATTGTAATATTTCTTAATTAGTGCAATAAGTTATTTTAAGTTACTTTCAACTTAATACTTTTGATAATAGTTGCTAACCATTATTAATTTATGATACCACTATTATTTTAACTTTTAATGAAATGATAATCTATAACTAAAAGTTAGCATTGCCAACACAAAGCCAAATTGGCGAATTTTGCTGATGACACAGTATACCAGGATTTAACCAACTTATACTCATTGAAAAGAACTAAAATCATAACCAGATTATTTTCTGTACTATTTTAGAAAGTACATTGTGAATTATACAGCAAAATACATTGATGTGAAGGTTTCATAGACCAAGAATACTAGATGAGGATTAAGAATTCATTAGTTAGACCAAATACCAAGTATTATCCCCATAAAATACAAATATGGTGGTGAACCTTAAGGGGGATGTCTGATTCTATCCTATCAGTTTAAAAAATTATAACCCTCAAATTGACAGATTATGATATATAATTATTCAAGATTTGTTGTAAATTAGAATAAGCTTAATAATGTGAAAGTTATTTATGAAATGTTAGTCATTAAAGAAGTGTACCTCTTTAATATTGTTCTTATGAAACATTTTATATTAGTAAGTAATTACAATTACTTTAGCTTTTGACCTCAATGAGAAAATAAATAAGAGATGAAAAATTAAAGCCTTTGTAGAGAGAGAGTCCCTATTCAATTTTTACAAAATATTAAATAAAATTATTAAATAATAATTGAACATTGAATTACAAAATATTTATGAATATATCAATAGTAGTTGTACACAATATTTAAAACATTAAAAGCTTATCTTTCTACCCCAACTTATGCCCCTAAATTCAGTTATGTCTCAGTATCAAGTTTCAAAATTTAAGCAAATATTTCAGAACAAGATCACAAATAAACTTTCCCTCCAATCATTGTGTCAAATTATCTATACTTCCCCGTGTCCTTGTTTGTCAGTCTAAAATAAAGAAATTGTTGTCATACTGTAAGCTAACAAGCTCCAATCATATAATATACATTAACTTATACTTCACCCCCACAGTGGAAAATTTATAAGAATTTCACTGGGAACAAAATATTACTATCAAGTTCTAGCCTCTTGTTTCTGAACATTTTTGTTCAATCCTCTGAGGGTCATGCACACATTATTTCACCATGCAGCCTGTAGTTTCCCTGACTATTAACCAATTTTGGAATTCTTGACCAATAGAATCCTTTCTTAGATTCCTTCAAGCAATAGATGTGGCAATTTAGTCATGTGTTGCAGGGTGTGATCAACACTACACTACTCAGAAATCTTGTGATGCTAAGTAGCTCAATACAAATGGCTGGGGTGGAAAATATTTTACATAGGAATATATAACTTTATAGAACATTTCTTAAAATTTATTAAAAATATTTTTAAGGCCATGAATGTAAACTTGTGTCCTACTTTGTGAACTTGATCCCCAATATTAGACCATGAAAAAAATCAAAACAAGATATTTTAAATAAAAAGAGGAATAAAGAACTATTTACAAATCCATTAATATTACCTGTCTCAAAAGTTTAAAAGCCATTTCTGTGAAACCAAATCTCCCACAAGCTCCAATCATATAAGTGAAATGGACATGATGAGGGTTGACAAAATTTCTTTTCATATCAATAAACAATTCCAAAGCATTTTTCAACTGTTGAAAATAAGTAACAAACAGAAAATTTTAGTTACAAGCAAGGTATGTCGATTTAAATCACAATTTTTATTGTAAAAAACAGGATTTAAATCAAACTTACAATAATCTTTTTCTTAATTAAAGCTTCACAATAATACCATAAATGAAATAATCTGGGATACGATGATTGTTATTCTATACAAATAAGTTGTTTCTGTTAAAAATATCTATCACAATATTATTATTGTTAATTATGTATTGTACCTTAGACGAATCTGGCAACGTGATTTCTTTTTTTACATGCATTCTTTTTTTAAGTTGCAATGGCAATATCTTATACGAATAGAAGTTCTTTTCAGAATAGCGTGAGAGTGTTCGTCTTTCAAATGCATCATTGTACCACTTTTTAACCTCCTAAATACATATTCACAACCAAATGTTGTATGTATTTATTTGTAAATTTATCATCTAACATGTTATCAGCACGTTACAAGACTCTAAAATGGACTTTTGAAAGAAGATCGAAGATTGGCCATGTTCTATGAAGCCACAGTACATTGACGAAACCAAAGTAAACTGCTTACTAGTGCCTGAAGTAAGGCATTTTCTCATTGAAGCCGAAGTAAATTGCTTTCTAATATCTTGAAGTAAAGCATATCTTCGTTGAAGAAGTCGAAGTAAGCTGTCGGCGAGTATCTTTGAAGTAGAGCATTTTCTTGAAGCCAAAATGGTTACTGCTTACAAATTACCGAAGCTGGACGAAGATAATTATCATTCCTGGTCGATAGGAGCTGTCCTGGTTCAGAAGTGATGCTGGGACACCGTCGAACCCGGTTACGGGACGGATATGACCAAGAATGAAAGAAGGAACAATGAAGCACTAACACTCATGTTCCTCATTGTTGAGGACACATTCCTTGACGATATTGGTGAGTATATAAGAGCCAGAGATGCATGGAATTCCCTGAAGGAGATGCACATGAAGTTCGGGTTGCTTCATGTATTACAAATGAAGGACTGTTTCAACATTTCAATGAAGCTGAATGGGACAATGAAATCAAACTTGGGCAGATTGATGGAAATCCACCAAAAATTAGCCAGTGGAGGATATGCTTTTACTGACAGGGAGGTTGCTTTGGTTATACTGATTGGATTACCAAAATCCTGTGAAACTCATCAATCTGGAAAAGGATGAAGCAACTCTGAGCACAGCCATTGTAAAATCGAGGCTGCTAGTTGAAGAAAAGAAAATATCCAGAAATGAATATATTGGAAGTGAAACACATGAAGAGCAAGCCCTCCATACAGAAAAGGATACCGGGAAAGTTCACGAAGTGGTTACCAAACAAGCAAGATGTCGATTCAACTCAGAGGAGAATCAAATGCTTGTTGCGGTGAGTGGGGCATATCTCCAGAAACTGAAGAAGCAAGACAGAAAAGCCAAAGCAGGGCAGAAACTGCCATTAACCTGAAGAACTTGGCTCTATGTGTGGATAATGAGAAAATTGAGAGATCAACCATATGGATCCTAAATAGTGGTGCCACAGAGCACATGACATCTGAGAGATAAAAATACTCAAATTTTAGACATCATGCCTCCACGGTTGAAGTTGCCAATACGGAAAGAATCAAAGTAACTGGAATAGGTGACATTACACTCTCTCCACATTCAGATATATAAGAGCCAAGAAATATTACCCCCCCTTGCTAAGATGTTATACGTCCCAAATTTGGGAAGAAACCTTCTTTCAATAGGAAGAATTGAAGAACAAGGATTCAAGGTTGAGTTTGCTGACAGCGAGGCAAAAGTGACAGAAAGGAATGGGGGCACTATCCTCACAGCTAAGAGAAAAGGAAGACTACATTTTTGAAGAAATTTAACCTGTCGCATATATTGCAAGAACTGCAAATGATGAAAACACTGCTACACATTGGAGGAAATTAGAGGGAAATGAAACAAGAAAAGCAGATGAGGAAGAAATGAAAAGAGAGCTAGAAAGAGATTGTTAGAACAGATGCATCATGCTCAAGAGCATAAAAAACTAATGAAGGCTGAAGAACAGAAACATATGACGGAAGAGCTTCGAAGGTCAGCTCTTGAGGAACAGAAGCATCTAGAGGAAGAACAACTTAAAGCTACAGTGGAACAAAATTGCATATTTAAAGAGTGTTTAAAGGCAGCTGAAGAACAGAAACATTTATTGGAAGAGTATCAAGAAAAATTGAGGAAGTGCAGAGGCACATCTTAGAGAAGCAGACGAAAGCTGAGAAGGAATTAGAGGTCTGAAAAGAGATAATTTTAATTGAAGAAGAAATCCGTTTACCTCAGTCAATTGAAAATGTAGCTTAGAAGTTCTATAGCTTAAAAGTGGGAGAGCACAGCTTTTAGGAATAGATCATGATATTGGAATGCAGCCAGTCTCTTTGAAGAGAAGACTGTTACACAAAAAGCAACTGTTGTGACAGTTTCAGTTGAAGATGGTGAAGAGGTATTAGTCAAAAGTAAGGAATCTAAAATTAGACAGAATAAAAAGAAAAGAACCTCTAATTTGCAAGAGAATAAAGTAACCTCTAAGCACACAGAAGAGAAACTAGAGTAGATATAGATGCTGAATATGTATAAAAAGTTATTGATATGTCTGATCTTATATATTTTATGAAAATCTTTGTAAGATTCAAACTGACTGATGTTGATAAGAAAAAAGAAGCAGCTTCCAATGTGTTAGAATGTGCAGCAAAGGAAAGTATTAATCCTTTGGCATTTAGAAAAGGCCATTGGATTTAGATGAACAATTGAAGAAAAGCCTAAGTTGTCCAAGAAAACACTTTGTGACCTGAACTATGGAATGACTTAGTGGGAACACTAAAAGGAATTTGTAACAATAAGTTTCTTGTGATTTCTTTGTTGTTAGAATCTGCTCATGTGGAAATGTGATAAGCATGTTAAAAATACCCATCATAATGTTATTATTGTTAATTATGTATTGTACCTTGGAAGAATCGAGCAACATTTCTTTTTTACATGTGTTCTTTTTTAAGTTGTGATGGCAATATCTTATACGAATAGAAGTTCTTTTCAGAACAAAGGCACGAGAGTGTGTTCGTCTTTCAAATGCACGATTGTACAATTTTTTAACCCCTTCAATACTTATTCAAAACCAAATATTGTTGTGTATTTATTTGTAAATTTATCATCTAACAGTTTCCACTTAGTAACATCCCAAGTTATTGGATTTCCTACCTTGAAAACATTCTAGAGATGATGCTAACTTGGAAAAACGGAGGGTGTTGAATTAACGTCACACTGGAGCAGCAATGCAATGGGCAAAGGTCCGGGATCGATCCCAAAAGAAAACATCCAAGGAAATCACCTCATAATTTTGAACCATGGTCAGATGACAAGGGCAACACCTGAGCTGGCACCCCACTCTACACTTCCCCAGCAAACCAATGTGAGGACATTTGAGGCCACAACAGATTCAATTTGCACCAGTCCCTGCATACACAGAGGGTCTTTAGTGGAGAAAAATGATAGGACGGGTTCTACGTAAAATATCGCCTGTTTCATACATACAAATATGGTTTGAAACTATAGTCTGTTTCGTTGATCATTACTAATGTTATCGGGATACAGTTTTGATTCAGATTTTTTTGTGGCAACAATTTTGGAGTACTTTTTGTCACCAAAGAATTTCTTAGAAAAAACACCATTTTAGGCTTAGTGGAAAATAATTAAAATATTAACAAAAAGAATTTTTAAAATAGGAAAAAATCTACACAACTGATTATTCTTACTACTAGATAAGTATCTACTTTAATAAATCTACTTTTTCTGAAATATTGAAAAAGAAGTTTGTCCATGTTAAATAACTTAATAGCTTTAAGTCTAATGGAGCCAGGCTATTTCATATGAATGTTTTAGGTCACATTAATTCTAGCAAACTAGAGTTATTTGGGCATAGTAAAATATAAAAAAAGATGATTTAAAAATTAATCAAAGATATTCAAATAATCTTGAGGTTTCTAGTAGAGCGGAATTGCCTTTGCCTGCCACAACTTTCTACAGAAAGCACACCAAAAGCACTGCCACAAGTCTTTATATCAAAGCTGTACCCTTATCAGTATATTTGTAATCACATGTTGGGGGCATCTCAACCATAAAAATATTGAAGCCTGAGGTATTTGAAAAAATTCCATAAAATTTTAAGGAGTTTCAAGGACTCAGTACCTGTGTTGGGATGGCAATAACTAACAAATATTTCTCTTTCCTCACTCAAAACAAGTGTCACTCACTTATCTGATTAACAGCACAAACTGAGCTTCATACATGTAGGAACAGTCCATACATGCAATAAAGTGTTATTGATTAATTTTGACATACTCTTCCCATGAAGTTTGGATACAGTTGCCCTTTTAAGAGGGAATTGCTACTTCTGATAAAGAAATTATCACTGTTTAACGTTTTCAGTTTGTTACAAACAATCACTGGATGCCTCTCACTTTCTATACATACCTTTCTAGATTTCATAAACCTTCCTTATTTAAATCAATGCAAAAGCGAATATTCATCTAGTTTAATGCCTGCAATTGCGAAAATTCAAGTGGAAGCAGAAAAATGTTTTGGTTTCCTCTTTGAATAAACATTATCCCAGATATTTCCTTTGAAATGGGGAGACTCAAAATTTTAGTGTCTGTGTAGAAGATGGCCTCTCATAAAGCCATCTGACCTACAGCTACTTCTGTATTCGTAGGAAGAACATTTTCATCCTACAATTTTTACACTTAAAACTTAGAAGCAAGTTAGGTAACGAAAAGTAGGAAAATTAATTATTCAAATTTTATCTTCACTTATTTGAATATTTGGTCTATTTAGAATTTTCAGTACCAGATCTATAAGATCTATATCATAAAGCAGAATTCAAATGAAAGCAACAAGATCCAAGGCTAATTTTAATTGCTTTAATCTTTCAAAATATGTTCTGTTATACCAGGGACTCCTCACTTAACAAGCGAGTTACTTTCCTAGGACCAGGTCTCTAAGCAAATTGGTTGATAACTGAATTTGCTTAATGACCTAGTCTTTAAGCAAATTTGGTTAAATGTATTCATTCATTCTGAATAAAGAAAAGGTTAGTTTAGTTTTAATAAGAAGTTTGTTTCATAGGACTACCCAGAACTTTTGGCACAGTTGAGTAATCATAACAGGAACAACGGGTGTGGGGTAAGCACCGATCAAGAACAGAACATGCAATGAGAACATTGTAACACTTGAGTATTTGCAGGTGTCTGCAGCCACTATGGGTGAAATCCTTCATTTGATTAGATTGCACCCGGAGTCGGCTGTGAGCTGGTCGTTCCAACATGAGTTGTTAAATGATGAGTGCCTGTATTTCCTATAATCCCTCATATATTAATATTTAACATAAATCAATTCTATCTAGAAACTATATTGTAACTTACATTTCTCATGCCTAACAAGTTTAAACTTATAAAAGCAACAAAATAATTCAAAGTATGACTTAAATTTTTTAAAATAAGTGATTGAGATAAGAGAATGAGATTAAATGACTTAAGCTAAATAAATTCGATTGAAAAATCATGCTTTTTCACATCTTGACAAGTATATACAAATTGAATAAATGAAAAGTTAACATTGAAGTAGAAAGCCACTGGTAACAGTAACTCATCCAAACAGTTCCATACCTTTTTATCAGCCACAAACTGTTTCATTCGTTGAAGGTATTCATCTGGGGATCTAAACTTTTTGCTAATATTTCTTACCATGACACTATTGTCATCTTGATCATTGTCAACTTTTGAATCTGTATTGAAATCAGGATACCAAATTGGTTTTGTGGGTGATAAATTACCAAATACATCGGCTTCTTTAGATTCAGATCTCAATCTCTTTTTCACTTTCACTATTTTCACATCCCTTCGTTTCAGTTTCGCCTTGGATTTTTCAAGGGAACGTTTCAAGGACCCGAAATTATCAGCATTTGCTACATTTACCGGGTTTTTATTAGTCGTAGTTGCAGAAATCTCCGATTGAACGGGGGATGCTAGAGTCGCACACAGGCGAATTAGGTCGTAATCAGTTCTTTGTTTTCTAATACTTATTTTATCATTTTCCGCCAATAACCGAAAATGACTGCTGAAACGTCGATAGCTGTGTATCGCACGAAAAGAAAACATACCGAAAACTGCGTTTTCAAGTCTTTATCACTAGTTATAATGCTTTAGGCAAGAAATTCTTAGAGTAAACTACAACATTCTATCAGCCGGAGATCGGTATAACTCAGAATACTTCCTTTCCAGCATCAAGAATGCAAAATACTGCCGACATGAACAGAAACAAACTTCAACTGAAAGGAAAATTTGATACTTTTACAACGTGTATAAAAATGAGCTAAAAATGAAACATTTAAAACCAACACGTTTGTTTTGTTTACAACTTTTATTACATCTTTGCATTCAATTCAGTTCACTTCAAATGAGAGGTGTTTTTTTCCCTGTACAGGTAGAGTGTTAACGTCAAACTAGGGCATATCATAGAGGCGATATAAAAGTGGACTGGACGGGGTATTTCAATTAACGTCACACTGGAGCAGCACAACGGGCTATTGGTGACGGTCCGGGATCAATCCCAAAGGGAAAGATCCGAGGACAATACCACATAATTTTGAACCACGGTCAGATGACGAGGCAACACCTGAGCTGGCACTCCACTCTCCAAACTTCCACACCACGCCAACGTGAGGACATTTGAGGCCACGACAGATTTAACGTGCACCAGCCCCTTTTGTACACGACGGTGTTTGGCTGGATTCGAATTCACAACCTTTCGGTTGCAAGTCCGTTACTCTTTCAACCTGGCCACCGCGGCCCCAGGACTGGACTGGACACAAAAGAATTAGCTCATCTCCTCATCGAAAGAGGTGGTTCAAAATTACGTGGTGTTGTCCTCGGATCTTTCCCTTTGGGATTGATCCCGGACCGTCACCAATAGCCCATTGTGTTGCTCCAGTGTGACGTTAATTGAAATACCCAACCCCCCTCATCGAAAGAGAAGATTCAGAACATGAAGTTACATAAAATGATAAAAACATTGGTTGGAAGGGATGAAGATGGAAACTTTACGTTGGATGTCGAGTGGGCGGGCGGACAACCGCAGCACCGCTGATACTCTTGCATGAAGCAAGTTATGATTAAAGACAGTTTAGGGGGAAACAGGAAAGAGTTTAGGAAGAAGAAAAGCTTTAAATTTAACAGATAGACCTGTGGGATAATTAGGGGTCCAGTTGAGTCCTTAGCCCAAGCTTATTGGTGTCGTAACGAGGTCATAAGTTTGACTTGCAAATGTTAAGTTGGTTGGGTGGAATTAATGGAATTGAAATCGTAGACATCAGGATCCAAACGAAAAACTCCACATCGGCGTTTAGGCCTTTGCTGAAAGGTTTCAAACTGTTGGTGCAGTATGGCTCTAGGCCTTTTCTGCGAGCTTGCAACAGTTGGGTCATAGGGTGGAAGTGACCTGAGTGCTTCGTTTGGAACCTGAGGTTGTTTTTGGAAGAACTTGGTCGAAAGTTGCTGCAGAAATTCAGCAATGGATTTAATTTTGAAGTCCGAATGGATGACTTCATTCCGAACATAATAGGGAACATTCGCGATCGTACGTAATATACGATTTTGGAAAATCTGTAGTTTTTTAATGTTGTTAGCACAAGTAGATCCCCAGACTTGAGAACCGTATGTGATGGTAGGCCGAATGATGGCTTTGTAGAGAAGAATTTTGTTTTCAAGAGAGAGCCTACTCTTGCGAGCTAAGAGCTGATATAATTAGATTCGGGCGATAGCACCGTTGCGCAGGGGGCGATTAATGTGCTCCGTCCATAATAATTTTGGATCGAGGACAAGTCCTAAATATTTGTACCTGCGAATCCAGTAAACAGGTGTGCCAAAAAGTGAAATGGGGGGAATATTCAAATATTCTGGGTTTAAAAAGTAGAGTGAGCAGTGCGTAATTGTCCTAAAATAAATTTGCGTTTACAAAAGCATAAGCAATTATGTATCCATAATATAAATGAAAGCTTTCAGTGGTGACCCAGACGTGATTTGAGCACACAACTTTATCGGTTTTCACTATTTTTATTTTATGCATCAGTAAAATATTTATTGAGGCAGTCATTTCTTAACTTGTGCATTTATTTTTCAATTTATTCCAATTCGTATTAACCTCATTAAGTTTAAAAAAGGAGGTTAGAATTATTTTCTGCTATTAAATCTTTATGATAATTTTCACACTTAATACAGTTGTTAAAGAAAACTATATAATATATTGAATTAAAGGAGGTCAGGTTTCGGACAACTATCTTACACAAAATTTTAATCAGTGACGATATACTTGTGAGCATCCCCTAACCCTTTCGACATTTTCTCTTATTATACAGTTGCAAAAGGTAACAATCAAACCAGCACTACAGGACTGATCTCGACTGCGGATCTGGTAACCTACGGAGAATTGTATCTGGATTGCAGGCTGGTTAAGCCGATTTGGAGGACCGGGCCTGATAAAGAAATATTTGGAGGATTGTATCTGGATTGCGGGCTAAGTAAAGTTGTCCTGAGGGTCGTATCTGGACAGCGGGCTGGTTAAACATATCCAGTATCTGGTCTGCTGTCCTAATAAATATTTGATGGACTATATGGACTGTGGGCCAGGTAAACCTGTCCGGTGACCGTATCTGAACTGCGGTCCTGATAAAAATTTGGAGGGCCATATCTGGTCAGCGAGCCGAGTAAACATATCCGACGGGACTTTTTCGGCTTGAGGGCCGGTTAAACCTGTCCAGAGGGCCGTATGTGAACTCGGGGCATGCAATCAGTCTATTCACTACAACGTATTTACCTTACACGTACGGATTTGTGTTGCATACGTGCTAGTTAAATTTGATCCGAATGCGAACTTAAGCTAATTATAAAACAGCTCAAATTGCTAAAATCATTAAAAAGTTACACAAATTCGATAAATATTCAGAAATATGCACATTCGCATCGCCTAACAATGTTAAAACGTAACTCAAATTCAAGAAATATTCAGTATTATACACATTCGCATCGCTAACTTTTTATAAATAAATGTTAAGTCGCCAAGAGAAGCGATAAAAAATCAAATCAATCATCCAAGCTGAATTTTCGCGTAGCAGTCACGTGACTACTAGCGACATGTTGCTCCCACTTTTTGAAGCTCTTCTCATTACGATGCTCAGTCTACTTATATTTCACGTCTATGGGGCACATACGGTTTATTGATGACGGTCCGTGGTCCAACCCTATGGGAAAGATCCAAGGACAACGCCTCGTAATTTAGAATCACAGTCAGATGAAGAGAACACCTGAGCTGGCACCCACTCTCCAAATTCCACACCACGCAAATGTGAGGACATTTGAGGCCACGACAGATTTAACGTGCATATGCTCAGCGTGCACGACGGACCGAGTTTTGAACTCACAACCTTCCGGGTGCTATGTCGCTAATTCGTTGCTCTTCCAACTGGGGTACCACGGCCCTTTTTTCCTGTACAACTACATATAGAGGTAAGAGTCAGACATGAATCCCGAAAGGAAGGATTCAAGGACAATGCCTCGTAATTTTGAACCATGGTCAGAAGACGAGAACGAACACCTGAGCTGGCACCCCACTCTCCAAACTTCCACACCACGCCAACGTGAGTCATTTAAGGCCACGACAGATTTAACATGCACCAGCCCCATGAACACGACGGTTTTTGGCTGGACCGAGTTCCGAACTTGCAACCCTCCGATTGCTAATTAATCGCTCGTTGTGTTGCTCCCCAGTGCGACGTTAATTAAAATACCTTCCTAGCTACCGATTTCTAGTCTGTTAACCTTCCAACTAGGCTGCCGCGGCACCTACAAAAACGGTAGGTAGGTATTAATGTAGTACTCGAGCAATATAACGTGCTATTCCCTACAAAAAGGTAGGTATTTAATTAACGTAGCTGTGGAGCAACATAATCTAATCGGATTGAAAGAAACAAAACATTAAATGTTCATTATTTTTAGCAAGCAAAAATCAAGATAGATTTTATTCATAAAAATAGTTGACTGCAGCATATCAAAATAATTTTCTTTTATAGTTCAACTGAAGCACGTCTTATTTTGAATTCCTCCCTGGGTGTATTTCTCTGTCAGTAAAAACTTTCATTGTGTGTGCGTCTATTACTTGATATTGCCTGGCGCAGCATGGCCCTTATGCCATAAAACCCCATAAACGAACCAACCTTACTTTGAAATAATCTTGTAGTTGTAAAGTCACCTTTCTTTTTATACCAACAAAGTTTCTCGGTATTTTTTTGCCAAGTTCTAATTTTAAGTTATAACATGAAAAATATTTATATTATGATTTATGCATATGAAGCTATTATCTCGAATGCAAAGCATTTGTTTGGGATACTCCTTGTTCTCAAAATAATTCCTTAGCCCATTTTTTGCTAATTATACGGTATAACTTTATTCACATTGAAATAATACAATCTTCTGAAGTTATTTTTATTTTCAAGAAACATACTTTTATTTGCAAGACAAACTTTTATTTACCAATAGATAAATGCATATTTTTATTTACTCAAAAGTATCTAAATTTTTAAGCGATTTCATTGTTTGAGAAGTTTTTAAGTATAATATTCACATAATTACTAATGAACAGGTGGGTATTGTGTTCAATATTTGTCTTAACCCTAAAACCAATCAATATTCTCTGGTTTAAAAGTTCTACTCTTCACTATTTTTCTTGATAATTTCAACAAGAGTTTTTGTTTCAGCATATCTAATGATTTTTTGTCTAAATATGTTTTGTATACCTAAACATTTTTTGTATGGAAAAAATGTAGTAAAATTTGTTTTTGCCCAATTTCTTTCTAGTAAACCTTTTTGTAAATTCTTAATAAAAGTAACACATTTGCAAATGCAACAAAAGTTTTATTCTTATGGGTGTATGTAGAAAGAATAATTTATTAGATAGGCAATTTAATGTTTAAAATCGAAATATCCTGCTTACAATTAGTTTATTATGTAACCTTGCAGAATGATGCAAATTAATAAAAGCTGCATGCCAGAATTTTTTTCGACAGTGCATGAGTAGCAAAATTCCTTTCTTAATCCCTACATCTAAAGGGTCCCAATACAAAAATGTTTCGTGGGTCCTAGGAGTTGGCACCCTTTGTCATTTATAATTCTACTCAATTACAATAACTATACAAATCAAATTAAAAATACAAAGGTCAAGTAACATTATTTTCATGTACTTTAGGAAAATACAATTTTCTTTAGATAGTTGAATTTACATTGCACTGGACACTGCAATACAACGGGGTATTGGTGATGGTCTGGGATCAGTTCCGAAATTTTCTTTAGACATTTGTATCAAATGTCTTTACAAATTATTTTGTAGAAATAACGTAGACTCATGAAAATTGTACCCTTAAGCATTATAGTCCTAAATGTTACTTTGGGAGAAATTTCATGTTAGTAAATTAGTCCTAGTGTTGTACCAGACTTAATTCAGTAGATCCTTGAAATAAAGCAAATAGTATATAAAATTAAATTCACTTAGCATTTAAGTTGTATTTGTTTCTAAAAGTTTTAAGAGTAAAAATGAAATTGCACTTTGAAGTGTCATTTTAACCATCAATTTTGCATATGTAGGACTCAGAATTTAAGACCTTATAAGTCTAATTGCAACCTATACTACCGCTGTACCAAAAAATTATTTAAAGTTAGAAGAAAAGCATTTTGATATTTTCCCTTTCAAATTGTTTTTTCAATTTTTAAATTCTAAGTATTAATCAGTTAAAACTTCCATTCTCTAATGCTTTCAATTAATATTTTATATGCCTAAACAGAATTGTTTTCAAGACTTCTATTCATCAGACTCAATGAAGGGGACATTTTTTTAAAAAATAAACTTACCTTAAACATGATACAAAGTTTGCAAAATTATGTGATTAATTATTTGCTTTCCACTGATTTGGAATACAAAATAACATGGTTGACTTTTTGCAAGATGTAAGGATTGGCAGCCTATACAACAGTATGCTTGTTTGGTATCTGTTTTATATGAACAATCAAGAAAATATTAACTAGCTGGGCATAAAATTTAAGAAATAAAAAAAGCATTCAATTAGTTTTGGGTTAAAAAGTACTCACTTTTCTAAATAAAATTGTATGCTAAAAACAACTAACAATATTACTTAAGCTTTATCTTGATTGATTAAATATAACAATGATTCAAGTAATGTCAAAATAATAAACAACTTTTATAAAATCTCCAATTGCCTACTCTGCAGATTAAATTAAAATTTCAACTGCAAGAACTAAGATGTGACAAATAAAGCTGATGGCTTAACATTGTGTCACAAAAATTCACATGGTTTTAATTGATCACTTTTTGCCATGATCAATTTTCTCCACATTTCCTCACACTATTTGCAAAACATTATATTTTCTTTACTCCATTGTTCTAAAATTATTGTATACTTTGAATTTTTTCTTGAGATCTTGGAACGAGTTAAAGCAACCCAAGTTGAGATATATCTATCTTATATTCCATTAGCACATTTGCATTGTTAATCTGAACCATGATAGACCCAAAACAGCCACTTTTTTATTCTAATATCAACATGGCAGGTTTGATTTTAGAACTACTTTTTACATTTCTTCACAACACTAATATAATTTTTCAGAGTTAAGAAATATTTGTGCTATGAAATGAAAATGGTAGATCTAATAAAAAACTTCCAAATGTAATCTTTTCAACTGCACTTTCTAAGTTATAATTCTGCAATTCTAAGTTGATAAATTCGAAGATTTCTTTTAGTCCCTTGAACTTCTCATTAAATCAATGTTAAAAAATCGTGGATAATTCGAAAACTTTAAGTACATGTAAAGTTAAGTAAGTACTGTGACGAATTAATCCAAACTTTTTTGGACATTAAAAAAAAAAACTTTTTTTTCAGACAAAACATAGGTTGACAATGGAAGCGCGAAACAGAATGCTTAATTTCATATTAAATTTTATCCGAATTGCTACGAAGACGTCTCAACTAGACGGAGTCCGTGAGCTAACCGTTTTTTTATCCTCTTCACATGCGCAAGCGCAGTAGTGAGGGACTCTTAACAGGAATCTTCCAGTCTGCAGCCCGCCATCCTAGACTCTTGGGCACTAAAATGTCACAGTACTGTAGCTTACGTAATGTAAATCTTATTTTGTTTACATACATATAATGTTTAAGTCTTTCATACCACGATCTTTCTGAATAAATATTTACTTATTGACAGAATAATCTTTTCAAGCATTCAGTGGACCTAAAATTAAAGTTAAAAGATGGAACTTTTTTAATTCGAATTTTTTAGTGGTCCCTTCAGCTTCGAATTATCCAAGTTGCACTGTATATTGTTAACAAAGAACAATGTAAAAATGAAATATTCTTTACATTTTTATGTTACAGAAGAGTATAGTATTTCTTTGATCATTTTTAAAAAATACAACTTTAAAGCATAATTAGTTTATTTGGTGTCTGCACACTTAACATTTTTTTAAATAGTAACTCGGAACGATATTTTTGATTTGAGCAGACATGGTTGATTTTAACAAAAATGGATCCATTACCACAGCTAAGTTCTGTTACATAGTAATAATATTCATTTCTGTAAAGTTCAAGTATAGAAGACAAATTTGCAATTAGTTCAGTGGAAAATATTATCAATTATAAAAAATTTACAAATTGATCATTCTTGAGAATTAAATCAACATAACTATTCTCTAATTTGCTTTACACATTTTAAAATTAACAGAAGCCTTGTTTACACAATAAATACTAGTCAAAAACATCATCAGTTATAAAATACAAATAATATCACAATAAGTGAATAAAAGATATTACAAATATGGTTCCTTTGATAAGAATGCACAGACCAAGATACCATCTACAATAAGTTGAATTAATCCAACTTTGCATTTAATGAAAGAATAAGTTTTTACATCTCCCAAAGTGAAATTACATAAATATGCAAATAACAAGTACACTGTACAAGTTGTTCATATATACACAAAAAGAGATTCAACAAAAGAGTAGAAGTTCTAATAGCGCCTCCTACCCCCCCGGCCTCTGCCTCCTCGTCTCCCTCCTGCTTCTGCATCTTCCGCCATTTTCTTTCGTTTCCAAGCTCTGTACCTCTCCGCCATATCATACAGTTCATTGGGAACATGCTGGTTGGCCTCTTCAAGAATCTTTATGAAGCTGTCTGCATGCATCCAGTCTTGACGCGTGAAGATGGAAATTGCTGTTCCAGTTCGTCCAGCTCTTCCCGTTCGGCCTACACGATGTACGTATTCCTCAATATTGTGAGGAAAATACATATTGAACACATGTGTTATGTCTTTGACATCAAGGCCTCTAGATGCGACATCAGTCGCAACTAGGATTTTTACCAGTCCAGTTTTTATGTCATCCAGTGCTTGCTCTCGATCACACTGCTCTCTGTCTCCGTGAATGGACTGACATTCAATGCCTCTCAATAACATATCACTTGAGATGTCATCTGCAACACTTTTACGTTCCACGAATACAATAACCTTGTCATCGGGACCCATGTTGGCTAGAAATTCATACATGATATCTCTCCGATCTTCGTCATTTGCAAAAATGATTTCCTGCGTGACAGAGTGAACAGCAGCCAAATCGAGAGCACCGACATTCACCTTGAATGGGTTGGTCATATAGCGAGCAGCCATTTCTTGAATCTCACTCGTCCACGTTGCACTCGTCATGATCGTTTGACGATCTGGCCGAATGTCCAGGACAATCTTGCGTATTTGGGGTTCAAAACCCAAATCCAGCATGCGGTCTGCTTCGTCGAGTACAAGATAAGTCACGCCTGTAACATCTACGATGTTGTTCATGACTAAATCATTCAAACGACCTGGGGTTGCTATAATAATATCGACCCCCCTAGTAACTACATTAATCTGATTCTTCCTGCTTCCACCTCCATAAACACACACACTTTTAATATTGCGATATGTGTACTTTTTGGCCTCAGCTTCTATTTGCTGAGCAAGTTCACGTGTTGGAGCCATAATAATGCAGCTGGGTCCAGTGCGTTTTTCTCTGGGAGTGATTTGTCCAACGATGTGAATGAGAGCAGGGAACAAGAAGGCTATAGTTTTCCCTGTTCCAGTTTGCGCAATACCAATCAAGTCATGGCCGCTGAGAATAATAGGCCAGGCTTGACTCTGAATGGGAGATGGTGAAGAGAAGCCTTGTTTCTTAAGCTCCAACAGGAGCTCTGGGTAGTGCTGAAAGGCTTGGGCAAAAGTAGACACTGGATTAGGGATAGGCCTATCATCAGAGGTCACTTTCGTAACTGATATATTGTTATTTGAAGCCCTGAAATCATCCACCGTTCCCTTCGACATGGCAGACACCACAGGATCTTCTTTGTAGAAATCCTTCTGTATGACAGGCAGAGATGCTAGTTTTTTTGCTCTGGCTTCTTCACTCTGTTGATTCAAGAGATCCCAGTCAATGAAAGTAGTTTCCCCATCAGCTACAGGTCCATCACTACCAAACGAAGTATAAGATGAGCCATTTTGGTACTGGGAATTTCTGGTGGACATCCTATTGAAATCCGAGGTCAATTCTTCAATCATACTCGCCGCCTTTTCGCGAGCTTCAGACGAACCTGTCAGACGAATTGAGGTGCACCCGTCCACCTCACTGTCCTTCATAATTTTAATGTGAGCGCCACTCCCTTCTTGCAATTCTTGTATTTTCGCACCCCCACGACCAATGACTCTACCAACGTAATTGGAACTTATCTGTATCTCTGAAGACTCTTCATTAGATCTCCAATTTCTATTGCCGGTATCACGTGTTCGGCCGCGACTCGAAAATTGACGATCAGTGAATTGTTGACTCCATGAATTGTTAGAGGACTGGCTTGTATTATTCGAATCCCAGGAGTTGTAGCTTGCTTTTGCACCACCATCACCTCGGCGAGCTGGAGCAACATAAAAAGATTGTTGCTCACGATGAGTTGCTACAGGTGGGGTATAATTTTCATCATCCCAGCATTCTTCCATGGTTCACCAAAGCAAATTCGACGAATGCGATCCTTTCAGATTAAAGATTCCAATGAAATCTTTACTTGCCTTATGTATTTGCGAGAGAACTTTTATGACTGATCGGGACACCGGATAACAATTTCAATTTCCAACAAAAACACAAAGGATTGTCTGTTGCCAATTACGAGCAGCTAAATTTGAGGATAAAAATTTTCGTTTTCCTCCGATTGTAAAATCCCGAGCCTTTAGGTAAGTAGGTATTTTAATTAACATCATAATGGAGCAACATACGGGCTATTGGTGATGGTTCGGGATCAATCCCATAGGTTAAGTCCGAGGACAACACGTAATTTTGAGCCTCGGTCAGATGACGAGGCAACACCTGAGCTGGCACCCCAATCTCCAAACTTCCACACCACGCCAACGTGAGGATATGTGAGGCCATGACGGATTTAACGTGCACCAGTTCCCTTTGTACACGAAAGTCTTTAGCTGAATTCGAACTCGCAACCCTCCGATTGCTAGTCCGTTACTCTTCCAACAGGCCCGAGCCTTTAGATCACGTTGGCGTGTTGTGTTTGGAGAGTGGGGTGCCAGCTCAGGTGTTCTCGTCATCTGACTGATTCAAAATTACAAGGTATTCTCGAATCTTTCCCTTCGAGGATTGATCCTGGATCGTCGCCAATAGCCCGTTCTATTGCTACATTGTGATGTTAATTAACTACCTTCCCGAGCCTTTAGAATCTACTATCAGACGCAAGCTACTCGATGATAACCAATGGTGTATTGCGTTAGAGTGACGTCACTACCCACCTTATATTTGTGCAATTCATAATTTTGTTCCCTGAGTGTATTTGCGTTTGCATATTTACAGCACGTTACGTTTTCTCCTACTCATCAAAGCTCCACATTTTCTACGTAGGCAGATTTTAAAAATTGTCCACAATGAAAGAGGGTGTTCTTTTCCTTTTTCTGTGTTTTCAGTTTCTTTTCGCAGATGACATTGTTGACAAGAGAATCGCAAGAGCAAGAGTAGAGGTAGTTAGATTTTGTATGAAAATAATTTTTTACTTTCAGGTTTTGTGTGTAATTTTATTCGAATCGACCTCGTAACTATTTTTTCCACCAAATTCCATTGATGTTTTTGTGAAAGTTCTTAACGTGATCGTCATCCGGCGTTGTATTTGAGAGAATCTTTGTACTTGCATCAGTACAAGTCTGAATTGGAGAAAGTCTGATTTAATACGAGTTAAAATCACAACTATCAGCTTCAATTAATGTCGGAGCTGTTATTTTTTTCGTGTCTCCAACTTAACCACTTGGTCTCCATTCAAATTTATGACTGAGTTAACATTCAACGTCGATATTAAGAATTAATATACTTGTTTTCCCCAATTACGATTGTTGTAGTTGACTTGTGTTTTATTCTTCTCTGACAAATCAAAATAAGAATGATTATTTTTCGGTACAAGTAATGTGGTTGAAAATTTTTGCTTGAATAAATGTTTGTTTACTAGGGTGACCCAGGCAGTATCTGACCAGTCGTCCACTTCCTCATTAAAACAAGGAAACTAGTTTATTTCACAATAAATTAAATTCATTATCTGATAGCCAATGGGCTACTGGAATAAATTGTTCAAATCTAGAGTTCACTAATTTGTCTTTTTCTTGATAAAAAATAAAAACAAGTCAGATGGCAAATCAGTTGGATCTATGAAATTACAATACAATGGCCTTGTTATAAGGAATGAATTTTGCTAAAAAGTACTAAATTTTACTTAAAAAATGTTTATTCTACCTATATTTCAAATTTAGTAGCGATTACTAAAATAGCACACAAATGTTTCAATTTGTATTTAGTTGAAAAAATAAGAGTCAATTACTGGATGTATGGTGGCCAATTACTATTCTGAACTTTGAGTTAAAAAATTCTTAAACCCAATATCAAGTATTAAAAATTGTTCTGACTCATTTTAATGATGTTGACAAGATACTATGTATCAAAATCTTAAGTGCAATTGCAAATTAGCTCTTGGGAAATTTTTTCCAAAATGAGCATTAACTGGTCAATTACTGACTGGTTCACCCTAATATGAAAAAGTTCAAAAAAAATTATGTGCTAAAATTCTCTTTTTAGAGCTGCGGAGGATGACGTTTGAATCGCCTGCCAGAAGTGAAACGGTTTATCTTCCGTGACATTCCTTTATTGTATCCTTTTTACAAAATGAATGTTGATTTAAAACCATGTTTATTTTTTATGTATCAAGGACCTGAATCTGTTGATGTATGAGAAGTGAATTCTCCGAAGACTTGGCTACCTTTAAATATGTCACTCTAATATCGTATTTTTTTTTTATCAAAGCCAGATATCTAAAACTTCAATTCAGATAAAAATCTATCATTTTGAGAGAAAGTAGTAAAAGTATCTTTTAAACTACATGTGAATGATCAATCGTTAACTGAAAGTTACTATATTTTATAAGTAGTCTCATTCTAATTACCAGGCAAACCAATTGATTTGTAATTTTTCACTTGGAATTGAGGTTTGGTACAAACTAAAATAATTTATTTGTAGTGGTTTCACATTCAGTTCAAATTCAATACATAATTGCATTGTATCAGGATGAAATTTGCTGCATAGCTGAAAACCTGTTGGTTTGCTATACATCCATATTTCGTTACACAATCCCTTTACTTACAATTAGTCATAATACAGAATTCAAGCAAATAAGTTCAGCACATCCAGAATTGATATATTTGAACAAAGCTGATGAGGAGATTGAAGTAAGTAAATAAAACACTTTTGAATATAACTTTTAATCTGTTCATTTATTTGCTATTCTATTTGGGTTGACTAACAATAAATCTAAAATAAATTGTAAGTCATGTTGGAGATTATTTTCTGCATATGATGTTCCTTTCTTAACATTTCAATGAAGAAATTTTTAAGACTCGAAAAATGCAAGCTAACAAGGATATTTTTAATAAGTTAAATGGAATATAGTTATCACTGCCATAAGATAAGGTTTAAAAATTCAGTTGGGAACTAAAATATTTTCTAGGCATGTCTGTTCACAGGAAAAGCATTAATCCTAGTTTATTAGAATTTACAAACTATTTTTTCTTAACATGCAAAATAAAATCTCTGATCAATCGGATAAACTTTAATATTTACCTATACATGGAAATTTTTTTAATAATTTTAAACTGGGCGAGTCACTACGTTAAATTATAACTTTTAAAATTAGTCCTAGAAAAATGTTCTTTACAGCAATACTTTTATTTTTCTAGAGAATATCCTTGAGTGAAAAGAACCAGTTAGAGTGCAGGCAGTTATTATTAGACAAAGGGTTTTACATGAAAAAGACAGAAGAGGAAGAAGTTCCGGAAAAGTTCAAAAATTCTCCATATGACTCCCCACATCAAGAACTGTAATCAATTTTAATTTCATGAATTTGAACCATTTAAAAAAAATTGAAACTTGAGTTCCCTTCAAAAGTAATAAGTATGTATTGATACATAATTTAGATTTTTGGTACTGAAAACAAATGATTTGTAATGCAATTACCCCACAGAATTCATAGGAATGTATAACTTTTTAAAGTTTTCTTTCACGATAAATAAAACCAGGGGTGAAAACAACTAGGTCGATTGAGTAAAAACTATTATTTTTAACACTTTGTACTTAATTGAAACTCAATTTTCATGCTTAAATTTGAATGATTGTATAGTTTTTATTGTGTTTTGAAATCATTGGAATTTGAATGAAGATGCAGATTTAAAAGAACGGATCTGCATTTGATGTATAACTATTATCAGTGATGGAAATGGCACAATATTGAAACTTTACATTCCACAATAAATAATTTTTAATATGAATGTTTTTCTTTTGTAAACAAACACAGCATATTACTTCAGATATACAAGTTCCAGTACTTTTCACTATAAATAATTCTATGCAAATTTCCAGCATTATTCAGTTTGGAACTCAACCACTTCTACCCAAATTGACTTAACAATTCAGTAAATAGTGCAACTTATCTCCACCATGAAAGTACTTTTTGGTTGACTGACATAGCAGTCTTTTGCCCACCCAGCCACAATTCTTATTCAATTGTTTACTTCAGTATCATGCTTGCCAAATCTAACATTACCATCGATGTAAAATAAGATTTCTGAAGTTTTAAGAAAAGTGTAGAGCCTGAATAAGTTTTGAATTGGTTACATATATCAAACGTGAAATTATGGAAAAGTTGCTTAATTTCTCCTTTAAACTTTATCAAAATTCAATAAAACAGACTTTCCTAGCAGGCTTACTCTTTTTATACACATAGTGAAATGCATCAAGTTCTGAGATAATGGGTCGGTTGGGGTTTTATGGTGCAAGGGCCATATTTGGCCATGCTGACACAATACAATATCAAGTAACTGACAGACATTGAAAGCTTTACTGACACAAGAGAGGAATGCACCTACAACTTGAAGGTTGCTAGAACAGTGGGCATACCCACTGAGCCACAACGGCCCGAGATAATGGGAAAAATTCAAGTAATGCAGGGTTACAATCTTGCGTTTAAATTGTCCAAAGTAATGGTTCTGCATGTTATGTTTAAATTAATGTTATCTTGGACAAATCAGGAAAATAAAATTCAGATCTTTTAGAAAATTGAAATTTTTATTGCAAAAATGTTGATTGCATAATTTCAAGTTAGAAAGAAAGTCTAAATGTCTGGACCAGATACAGAATAGGAGGCAGGTAAAAAGATGAACATTGCACTCATACAAGTACTCACTTCATAGTATAAAATAAAAAGGTATTTCTATGTTATATTGATTCTAGTTTTACACTGAATTTTGTTCAGATGGACGAAAGGAGCGACTAAAAGCAAACTCCTTTCAGCAAACTTAAACCATGAATGAAAATAAAAACTGAATGTTAAGCAGAAATAATTTTTAGTATCTGTCTTGGCTATTTGATTACTAGGGCACTAAATCATCCTGATAAAAAAATTAATAGAAACAAGCCGAACAAAATGTCCAGTAAGTTTTTAAAATATATATAAAAAGCATAACTAAATTAAAGTATAAAGGTTAATGAACAAGAGTAGAATGTGTTGTAACTTCAGTTACTCTGTGACTGGGCGTTTACTTGAACAGGACAATTTATTTTTAGTTTCAATGTGGTTGATATATGTAATACCAAAACCTTTTTGTATTCAGCTTAAATCCTAAACTATTGTATTAATTTCATCTTTTGTTTCCAATTGCAATGTTTGCACCCTTATTTAAATATTGTTACCTCAGTGTTAATTGTACCATTACACCCTCAGTCCTGTAGATGTCATGAAAAGTGCTTTCTGGCTGTGATTATTGTCTTGCGAGATGAGCTGCCTGCAGTAGCGAGGATCCATAACAACTAATTTATCTTAAAGGTTAAAACGTAGCCTTGTGTTTAACCATAACATAAAGTCAAGATAGGCTTAATAAATTGTTTTTGAAAAATGCCTAGAAAACTAAATTGTCTCGTACTTTAAAAAAAGTTAATTGTGTTGATTCTAAATAAAAATATAATAAAAGCATAAAAATATAAAATGAAAAAGCAAGCACTGAGCTACACAATTTTTTACTATTCTGAGCCATTCTCATAATTGGCAGGATTGAAATATGTTGATTAGAATTCAAGAGAAAAATTGAATAAGGTATACTCAATTTTAATGTCAACGTAATAGAAAGTAAAATCTCAATCAACTGTAAAAAATGGTGTGAGCAGTAACTCAAGTTAAATATATAATTTACATACCTAATAAAATGCACCCTCTAGGTATAGAACAAAGCGTGAACTTCCACTACCAATGAATGCAATAAGTAAATCAATCACAAGTGTTTAATATCAGTCTGATTCATTAAAAATTTAAAAGAAAATTAGTGATCCATACTTTTTAGTAGTTTTAGTTTTCAAGTAGTTTTGCTAGTTGTAAAAAAGAATTTCGTTATTCCTAAAGTGAAGTTTTGCACTGAAACAAAACGATTATAATTTAAAGAATATACACTATCAGCCATGCCATTCAATCTAAAACTTAATTTTAAAATTGTTTTTCTTCTAAACTTGTACTTTTTAATTTTTAGGGTGTTTGGTTATACCCTATCACAATAAGAAACACCAAAGTAACAATTTAAAAGTACTCACATTCAAATTTCTGTCTAAATTCCTCATTTCATTTGAAAAGTAAAATTGATGGTTAAATTCTGCCAGTATCATAATCTATTAACTTCAACTCAAATAGAATTAAAGGTTATTTTAAACTAGGTCTTACAAACTTTAAAAATGTAAAAAAAGTAAATTTTTACAGCAATTTTAAGAAAATGCAAGTTTTATATTGGCGACTAATGCATTTGTGCATCTTAAGTGCCAGATTTTGAAGTTTACAGTAGCAACTATTAAATCCTAAATTCAACTTTTTTATTGAGATTCCATCAGATTTATTATTTTATTCAAATGTTCCAGAGATTTGTATGCTTATCAGTGCACACCAATACTATAAAATGAGCTTAATATTAAAACATAGAAAAAAATAATTTTATTAGTTTGATTTAAACATAGCAATGATTATTGGAACAAAGAATTTTCCAATAAATTAATGAAACTGAAAAGCATTATTTTAATTCAGGATAATCATCTGGCAGCAGCAGATGTACTCGGCATATTGGACAATCACTTTTCTTACTCAGCCATTCCTGAATACACTGAAATGAAAGAAAAGGAAAACATTTGCACTATTTCCACCTAAATTCTCAAAACAGGTTAAAGCAGTTTTCAAAAATCGCAATAGCCTGTGAAAGAATTACTGAACTGGTTATTTAACATAAATGGAAAAAATTACGGCACCCTTATTAACAAACATAACAAATAATTAATTTTTTTAAAAAAAATTACAGAAATGAAAATTAATCATGTGGCCTTATTGCTCAAACCCCTTTGTTTGAATTCTTTTTATTCTATTTTACACCAAAATTATAATACTTGAAATCAAACAATATTAAGATAGTAATTATGGTTATTCAGCATTTTATACCAGCATAGTAGCAAATTTAATTATTTTAAAATCAACACTTAAATTTCGTAAATAAAAAGACAGCTTCTCCTTTTTGTAACTTGAGGGTACTAACCCATAATTAGAATATATCTTTCCTGCAGATGCAGAAACAGCTGTTTTATTACATTAGTTATGACTATAACCATCTGCTAGACAAATACAAGAATCCAAATGAGATTTTTCAGTCTGAGAAAATCATAAAAGATGTGCTTCCTCTTCCTTGAAATCTCATAACCTGCAATAAAGAGCAACCTGCTGAACAAATATTTCTTTTTGGCGAAGCTTTTTCTAAGTATCTGCATAAACAAGATTATTAAATAAGCTAAGAGACACCAAGTGCTGGTTTGCAACACAGCAAAATTTACATTCAAACTCGCATAATCAGAAAAGCAAATCCTTTTTTTTTTTTGCCAAAGTAATGGCAGGAGTGTCAAAATTGGCAAAGAAAACTTGTTTCATGGATAACCCCAAACTGACAAATACATCTGTTCTTTACACAGGTTTGTGAGTGACACTTGTTTGATTAATGAAAAACTTGTTTGTTTCCATTGTTATCTCAATGAATACTGTTCCCTGTAGTGAGTGTCCACAAAGGAAAACAGATGGTTTTCAATTGAAAAAAGTGTCATTTTTGGAGTGTATGAGCACTTTTTATTTGAATATAAAATGTCTCCTATATAAAAGGTAATATTTCAGTTTTATTATTAAACTTTAAAAAAGTAAATGTAAAATTTTTAATTCCAATCAATGATTAAAAAACATCAGAATACATATCCTGGTGATAAATACACTAGTACAGGGTGAGTCAAAAAGATGTTACCATTTATAGGGGCAAGATAATATCATAGAAATTTTATTCTGTTTCAAAGTAAATATGGTGACGACACATGAGGGGATTTGTGAACCATGATGTGGGTTGCGGTTCCTTTTTTTGTCGTGACGTGGATGGTGCGGTTCAACCATTTTTCTTCCCTCTTAGTAAGAAGCGAGCCCCTTGAAACAAGCTGTGGACTATGGTGAAAAGTCTGCATTGAGAACCAAGGAGAGCAATGTTCAATGAGTAAATTTTATTTGCAATTAATCCTATAACTATAACATTTGTGCTGAATAAATAAAAAATACGAATTCTATGTGATAACATTTTGACTCCCCTATACCCTAAAATAATTTTAGATGTACAACTAACTACAGGTGTTCAGAGATAATATTAAGAGAATTTAACGTCGCATTGGAGCAACACTACGGGCTATTGATGACAGTCCGGAATCAAACACAAAGGGAAAGATTCGAGGACAACACCATGTAATTTTGAACCACGATCAGGTGACGAGGTCACACCTGAGCTGGCACCCCACTCTCCAAACTTCCACACCATGCCAACTTGAGGACATGACAGAATTAACATGCACCAGCCCCCTTGTACAGGACGGTCTATGGTTGAATTCGAAATCGCAACCCTCCGGTTGCTAATCCGTTAATCTTCCAACAAGGCTACTGTGGCCCGATAATATTAAGAAAAAAAATGCATGTTCAAACTCACTTTGAAGTGAAAGCAGTGGCCACAATCTACTCTATAGGGATTTCTGGACATGTCTTCATAACAAATTATGCAGCCATCCTCAATATTATTTCCTGACCATTGCTTGGAAGAATCGCCATCACTTTTCCCCCAAGGACACTTTTTTTCAATGGTTTTTTCTGCAGATAGTTTTTTTGTATTAGTTTCATCTGAAACTAAGCTTTTATTCACTAGCACAGTCGGAGTTGGCCGGCTTCTATTCCCAACATTAAGTGTCTGAAAAGATAAATTATACTTTTATTTTAGCAGTACTAGCCACATGTATTAAAATATTATATAATGAAACCAATTGAGGATAACTGAAAATTTAGGTATTTCAAGATTTCGTGTGTTCTGTTAATATTTCGATATAAATCTACTTTTTATTTGATCATGCCTTTCCTGAGCTATACCATCACAAAAATATTTGTTTTATTCAGTATACCTATAATTTATTATATTTTACATTCACATTTCCAACACAATTGAGAGAAATACATTGTAATCAGTTTTTATCCTCCCAAATATGGACAAAATATGCATTACCAATGAAGTGATATGCCAGAATTAGAGACAATACCAGCAGTGAGCTTAAAAATATTCCCTCAAAAAAGACTGGCATGTATGTAGTAAGGGTTGCAAGTTTTTGGCTGAACACGAGTTGGCAGGTCTAACTCCAACCATCAAACTATGTTTTGTTGCACTGCTGTTAAAATTTTGTGGCTCTAGCATGAATAGCACTCCAACTAGTGTCACAGATAGAAACGCAGTTACCTAATATTTTAGAATGTTTAAGTATCACTGTCATTAAATTTCAAATTTTGTTTTCAAAATAGTACGTATGATCTGTGTGGGGAAACACGCAAGTGACTAAGAAGTCATTTTTGCAGTTTTCAAGGTCAGTTGGTTTTGGGTTTTATGCAGCAAGTACCATTTGGCCAAGCCACGCTAAACACAAGACAACAAGGAGGGAGGAAAAAACAGCAGATGGGTAAAACAGAAGGGAGGGCAGATCACTCGGGGTTGTGATGCCCGTACATACCTAAAGAGAGATAATCCTGAGGGCAATCATTTAAGGATAAAAATTCAGATCTTTTAGTACAGAAAAATTAGCCATTCTTAAACACGTATTAAAATAAAGGGTGATTATATTGAAAAATAAAACTTATTTGAATCTATCACATCTTTAATACCCTTGGGCTGGAAATGCTTGAACCTTACTGTGGCATAATTAGGGCCATTGATTTGCAATAGAATCACAATTCCTACAGTTTAAAATTCCTTATAAGGTATAATTTTCTTTATTTCTAATTTTTTGAAAAATAAACGAATACGCATCTTACCGGGCTCACTTTGCTTTTAGTAATGAGTAAACTGACTTCACTAATTATAGAGTCCATAGATAATCCAGACAGTTTACCCTTTCTGTGTTCCCTGATTTCTTTGACAAAATCCATCAATTGTGGCCTGAAAAAAAGGTAACCTATATTTTGATAACTGGCTTTTGAAAGGCATAAACTTATCCTATATCCATTTGAATAAAAATACATTCGCCAGATTCTGCATACAAAATGATACAATTTAGAAACAATTTTATTAGTGTAACAGCAAATACTTACTGTGTATATTCTGGAAACTTAAGATGTAATTTATGTAAAAGCTTTTCATAACTGTTTTTAGGTTCATGATATAAGCTTTCCTGGAAGAAACACAAACATTTAATTATAAGTTTTCCTGGAAACAGTAAATTAGAAAAAAATGCCTAGCTTATATCTTTATAAGAAAATTTCATTCGAAATTAGACTTAGTTTCTGGGATGTTTAAGAAAAGCAACTGAAATTCAGGTTGGTTGGTTTGGAGATTTATGGTGATTTGGCCAGATTGTGCCAAACACAAGACGTCAAGTAAAAAATGTAGTGAATGGAAAAAAAGCATTGGGAAGAATAGTGGGTTGAAGGTAGAGAAAGATCGCTTGGGTTATCCTGTGAGCATGACTCCCGTGTTTAATAAAGACAGTAAATCCCCTATAGGAGAAGAAAAGATCACTAAGTATCTCAGGTCCGTGATACCCGTACACACCTAAAACTGAAATTCAGAATCTTTATGTTTTGGTGATTGTAAAAGAGGTATGAGTAAATATTTTAAAATATTTAGCTTATTGCTCAGTACATATAGAAAGTACCAAAATTGCTATTAACAAAATAATTTTTAAAAAATTGTACATTATACAAGAGCAAATAATTCTTGAAATATTTTAATATATTATAAATAGATATATCTTTTAATTTATAGAAATGTAAAACTTTAGATATCTTGAAATCAAAAATATGATTTAGTATTCATTGGTTCAAATAATTTGTTAGTTTTGACCAAGAAATACAACCTTCCAGGATATGCATTAACCTTTACACTACGGCTCTTTTATTCCGTTATCTGAATATGGGACGACTGTTGTCCCGGCTGTAGTCAAAAGGTTAAGGTAAGTTAATATTTTCTTGAATCACCTTTTGAGAGCTATCCTTTAACCATTATTCAATTTGATTTCCCTTTCACACATTTTGAATTTCATGTGACAGTACAAGTAGTATCAATACTTATTTTGCAAAAAGTATAAGAGCAGACATTTTTGAAGGTAAAAAAATGACATGATCAGAAAATAGCTTGTTAAAGGAAAAGAAACTTTCTTGATTTGTCTTTGAAAGTAGGCCAGCACTATAGTGAAATTTAATTAAAGAACAGCATTTTGTGAAATGAAGTTGGCAGATTAGTTATAAACATAACATGTTCCAAAATCTTAAATTTTTAATTATAAAAGAACATAATTAAATAAGTTTGCCTGGGAAACAGCAGTTGATGGAACAGTTTTCTTTGTTTCACTCTTTTTGATATTGTACTAAAAAGAATACAAAAGGTTAGCATAATTGCTTAGTTAATCAAATTTACAAAGTATATGTATAAAGCACAAACACTTACATCTAATTCTAAAGAGGCAAGACTTTTTCCAGATTTTCTTGCTGAAAAATCAAAGCAAAAATCATAAAAAGCTTGATTCTTACATGAATTTGACAGTGAAGGCCATTAATATAAATCTTATTTATTAAAATAGCTAAAATTCATTTATTCAATACCGAAATTATGTATTCACAAGGCCTTAAGATTCAACACATGCAAAATAGCTTTAAGAGTGTATAGATTCTTCACAAAATTGAAGTTTCGGTAATCACACTGGTAAAACATGCAATCTTGTCTGAAAGCAGTTAAGTGAAATGCCTATTTAACCTTAAGGCAACTTTGATTGAAATAAAGAACCAAAAGGAAAGAAGATTGGGCCCTCCCTGAAATTATTTCTTTAATATGTGCATGCTTTGTACAGAGTACCTGTGGTCATATCAAATGAAACTTTTTGGTAGGTAGTTAATTAACGTCGCACTGGAGCAACACAACAGGTTATTGGTGACGTTCCGGGATCAATCCCGAAGGGAAAGAACCAAGGACAACGCCTTGTAATTTTGAACCACGGTCAGATGGTGAGAAAAACACTTGAGCCCACTCTCCAAACTTCCACACCACGCCAACGCGAGGACATTTGAGGTCACAACAGATTGAACATGCACCAGTCCCATTGTATACGATGGTCCTTGGTTGGACTGAGTTTCAAAATTGAAACCCTCTGGTTGTTAATCTGTTGCTCTTCCAACTGGGCTACTGCTGCCCATGAAACTTTTTGATCATTCCTTATGCAAAAAAAAAAGAAAATACTTGCCATTTAAATTAGAATTAAGTATTCAAATTCTTGAAAACATTGCATCTTTTGCATTTAGGGATTTAAATGACACACATAAAAAAGAACCTGATACTTAAAATTAAAGGTATAGCAAAATCCTGCATTTTTAATCCAGAATACGACTTACCATCAGCGGAGGCAGCAACTGATGCAATAGATTCTTTGGAAGCTGCACCTAACAGTGACTTAGAACCTTTCTCTTCAGTTTGGGCTTGCATTTGTTTTAAATCAACAACTTGAGGTTTCAGAACTGGAGAATCGCAAGCTGCAAATAAATTTTGCACACTGGGGGCCAGTTTAAGCGCTGGTGTGTCGCCTTCCTTTCTAACAGGGTTTTGGGGCGGAACTCTCATTAGAGGATGCGGCTGACGCATCTGTGGGTTCACAGCTTCAGGCAACTTAGGTGGTGGGTGTGACAAAGTATTACGACCTACTGTGTTATATGCTGCACTGAGCAACTGAATTTGGGATGTCCAACATGGAGACTGAGCATTGAGTGCCTGCATATAAAAAATATCATTACTATAATTATGAGACCCGAACACAGCATCTTGTGTGCACCATTGATTGCATGACACTCATATTTGATACCTATTTAAATCCACTTATAATGAATATAAGAATTAATATGCCCATTTTGTATGTCTCTAAATGAAATAAAATTACTCAAAAATTCAAGCAACATTTGATACTTATTGTATTTCAAATAACTGCAGGGCAAAAAGTGTACTCCAAGTAAAAAGTGTAAGTGTAAAAGTCAATTAACTTCTAAATGTTCACTTCAGTTGCACCTCATTCACTTGTTCAAAAGCAATGGTATTTTTCGACATCTGCATATTTTTGCATTTGCTTTTCTGTGATGATTTGTGTCTTCCAGATTTCTCAAGGCCTTTTGTAAACAGACTGCTGAAGAGTTCCATTAGAGCATCGAGCTCTTCCGTGTAGTTTTAGCGACATGATGCAGCTCCAAAGCTCAAATCAAACATATCTAAACGAAGCGCCAAAATTTGCAAATGAATTCTGTAGTGGTTGAATTTAAATTGTATACATCCATAAAGCTGATTACTGTGCCACATGCTATTGAAATACAGGGTGGTCATAAAATAATCACTTGTTATGTAAAAGTGAGTTCAAAGATTAAAAATTGAGGGCAAAAGAATGGGAATGTTGAAATTGCTAAAACATTTATACATACAGGGTGGGTGGCCATAAAATAATCTTCCACTTTGGAATCATCTGTAGCTAAATCGAATAAACAGAGTAGAGCTAAATTTGGTATTGAGATTTTTGAAGACATTGGGAGACATATTTCGAAAAAAATATGTAGTACCCAAAGTCACCGATAGGAGAGAATTTGGTGCTGTTGAAGAAAAAAACAGTCAAACATTTGCATTAAAGGCAGATAAAATGGATTATGTAAAGTTTGTGTACCTGACATCAGAGTCACAAATTCCCCCTAAAATGGGAAAGTTCAGGTAGTTATTCGAACATAGGTGCTGTACAGAATGGTGAATGTGTGGCTATGCTCCTCCAGAAAATTATAGAGTCCAAACATTGTCATTGCTGCAAATGGGGAAGGGCAATATTTTCCAGCATTCCTCGATAATTCTCTCCGATAATGGTACAGGTTACTAGACCTGTAGAAGTGATATGCTCAAAAGGTATGGTCCTAGAATAAAATCGGCCTTGAAGCCACAATTTTATAAAGTTACTGCAAAGTTATTTTTGTAGAGTGCAGTGGGATTTGTTGGAACACTTGGGGATATTCAGGTGCCCAAATTCTGCAGTTATGAGTGTTGAGTGAGCAGATAAAAATAAGCCTCGTCTCCCACAATATTCTCCAAGGCCAGTAATTGTTGATCTACATTCGAGCAAGAAATGTTAGCATGAAGGTCAAGCCTGTAACATAATTTGTGATTGTTAGTGCCTGCACATGACTGATCATATACGGATAGGAGAGAAGCATTTTCATAAGATTTTCCAGACTGCCATAAGCCATATCAAATTAGTGAGCTATTCCACAAGCGCTTGGATCAGTATGGGTCCCTGTTTCATCAAACACTGCAGTTGCAACTACTTCTTTTATTGTTTCTCCTTGCACTGCTTTCCGTCCTCTGCCAGTCTTAACTCTGCTGGTCATCCTGTTCCTTCAAACTTCTTAATCATAGCTTTCAATGCAACATCTGACACAGGACCGGTATGCAGGAGGCCTTCTAAATTCCCAAAGAGTTGCTCTGGCATAGCACTGTTTAAGGTAAGATAGCTTAATGTGTAACGCATGTTGTGGCAAGGTAGGTTGGTTTGGTTGATTTGGGTTTTATGGCGCAAGATCCAAAAGAGGATAAGCTGCGTCAAACACAAGATATTAAAATTAGGAGATGTAGTCACCACTTTCAAGTCACAAATCCACCATATGGAAATGTAATGAATAAAACCAATTGAAATACATAAAAATTAATTAAGAATATAAAACCTCAGCCTGTAAAATCGTATATATATATATATATATATATTTTTAGAGAGAACTAAGATGGGGTATCCCCATCTCAGTTCTATAAAACTTGATGAAATTAAATTTAAAATCTTAGATATGTGGTAAAAATCCAGAACCATGAAGAAATCTAAAAAGCAATGGATGGGGAGGTTGACCCAAAAGGTCTGATAAAAGTGGTAATGAAGTTTTAAAAAATTGTCTATAAAGATGTCTAAGAAATGTACAAGAAGTTAAAATATGACAAATGGAGAGCGGATCTTGGCAATGCTGGCACGATGGAGTGGTTTCCCCGACCAATAAAAATCTATGAGTGATTCGTGTGTGGCAAGGTAGGATGCATATAGAGGACAACTAGTCAGTCATTCAGTTGGTTTTGGGATTTCATGGCACAAGGACAATATTAGGGCCATGCTGTGCCAGACACAAGACATACAATATCAAGTAATAGACACACACATAATGAAAGTTTTACTGACACAAAGAGAGAAATACACCAGGGAGGAATCGAACCTGTGTCATCTACAACTCAAAGCGTCAGTCATTCGAATAACTGCCTGAACTTTCCTATTCCGTTTTTAGGTGGAATTAGTGGTGCTGTTGTCACGAATGCAGTTGAAACTTTGCATAATCTATTTCATTTCCATTTAATGAAAATGTTCCAACTGTTTTCTACTCAAGCAGTGTCAAATTAACCCCTATCAGACTTTTGGTACTAAAATTATTTTTCAGACCATATCTTCTAAATACCAAATTTGGTTCTATACCATTTATTTGATTTAGCTACAGATGCCTCGAAAGAGTGATAAGTATTTTATGGACACCCTGTATGTATATAAATGTTCTAGTAACTTCAACATTCCCATTCTTTTGCATGCAATTTTCGACCTTAAAGTTCACATATTGTACATTACACTTACATCGTACGGGAGTAGCAAGTACAGCTATCTGTCCCCTTAGCAAAATGGATGAAATGACTGCAGATCACCTCAGGGACTGCCCTAATACTGTACCCAACCATACCAATATGCAAATTATACTGCATGTAATGTTTTTAATCATATTGAATCACTTCAGGACCTCTATTGGGATGCTCGTCGACTTGTGGCAGGAGGATAAATAAAAAAATACAATTACAAATTGAAAATTAAATCAAACTATACTGCTCTGTTGTATTCAATGGGTATCGAGATGAGATAAAAAAAAATTTAAAAAAGATTGCATTTAATATCTAATTTCTTTTAATTGTTTTCTGATTTGACAGAAATATCAAAACAAATGCTTGCATAAAATATTGTGTTTATTTATCTCTTGAAAATTTAAAATGCAGAGTGGTGAAGAAGTTTAAAATGAAGGAAGAAAAGAAGCGCAAGAGGAAAGACAATAGTGCCAGCAAGTCTGAGCCAGTAACTGAAGAAATAGCTTGTATTTGTGACAACCAGTCAGAAGTGGAAGTTAATGGAGTCTCAAAGGAACCTATAAATTATGCAATGCCTGAAGCAAGTGAAGTTATACCTTCATTCTCTCTGCTGTTAAGTTTATTTTTTATTCAAATTAAAGCTAATTTTATGAAAGAGTTCATACACATAAGACTTATCTGCTTCCAGAATTGGAAAAATCTCAATGTGGTGAGCGATTTCAGAACTCAAATGATGTAAATGAGCCATAAGGCAGTGGGAAAAAGATACTCCCAAAAAGTTTTATAGATGGCCTACATAAACAGCTTAGCGATGGGACAAGTGTATACAGTTAAACAGAAATTATACTGAAATATTACAATGTAAACAGATGAAAATTAATGAAATAAAATAATTCATAACACAATTCCCAGAATGAAAGCAATATTTCTCATATCAGTTTGATTGCTTGTGTATGAGTTAACAGTAGCTAATCGGTCTAGTGGCCATGTTGCAGGATTCTATATCGAAAAGTTCCTGGTTGATATCTGTGGCAAGGCAGATACTTGTCCATCTGGAATGAATATGGCCTCTCTATAAATAGGTTGTGTTTAAGATTGGGTGGTATGTATGCCTTAAGGAGCAGATGATGTGACTCAGAATTCTACTAACAATTAAATTAGAGGTATTTAGCTGTTTTGCAGAGAAATGACACCATAGAAATCAGCTTTTGTGAATTCTGAAGTCTATAGAGTAAAAGATGACAAGAATTTCTAACCTGCCCTCAACATAACAAACTGAGATTTATTATTATGTGAATGCATAAATTTTATAGATGAACCATGTCTCGTTTATAAGTAGTATTTAGTTTCACAGAATTTAAAAATCACAATGGCTTAAATTACTGGAAAAGTTAGATAATTCATACTTTATACGGCTGATACACAACACATTTGCTGTTCAAAAATCATAACAAAAACACTCTGAAAAACTAACTTACTGTATTAGTCCAGCTGGGTATTTCAGGTAAATCTGTTGTATCAAGTGGCTGTATCATTTTTAGAGAAATTCCATTATTCACTTGATTTATTTGTTCATCTATCAGGACCTAGTAAAAAATATTTTAATGATAATTATTACTTAATGCAAAAATTCTAAAGTTTCATTTTTGAATAAAAGAATTTTGAAAAATAGATACACATCTTAACTCCCAAATAGTTCCAAGCCTAGATAAGACATCAATACTAGCCACTCAAACTTTGATCAAAAGTGCCACTTAGCATCCCAAGAGAAATATTCTCCTTTCTGAAACACCAAACTTCAAGAATAAAGATGCAAGAGAGACGAAGAGCTAGCAAAACGGGGCAGCGAGAGGATTGCATGGCCCTCAGAAAAAGACAGGCTATTCTTAAGAGGTCTGTTGAATCCAAGTGAACTACTTATAGGTAAGTATTTAATTACCGCCGCAACACAACGGGCTATTGGCGATGGTCCAAGGACAATGCCTCGAGAACACCTGAGCTGGCACCCCATTTTCCAAACTTCCACACCATGTCAACATGAGGACATTTGAGACCACAACAGATTTAACACACCAGCCCCATGTACACGACAGTCTTGGGTTGGATTCAAGCTCACAACCCTCCGGTTGTAACCGAGATACTCTGGGGAGACCTGGCTACATATTGAACCACATGACCAATTGGATAAGGTTGGAGCAGTTTTCAACCTATATATATAAATCTCCTTAACCTCTACAAGATTCTACCTCTATCCCTTTAAGTCACCAAGAGGCTTATATTCTCATCTCTATACAGACTAATACTTTTAATCTACAAAGTCTACAGGAAAGAGCTGGAATGTTTTATTGAGGAATAAAGCTCGTATTCCAGGTTCCTTGCCCAGAGCTATAGGAGTGACTTGCTTTCATCTTACCGGACATGATTACCTACAGACACTAACACCATATTGTAGTAAGATAAGATATTTGTCCCCTTTGCGAACTGGACGAAATAACTGCCCTAAAGGTCCTGACAATAGAATAGTAAATACTGTTGATAGTGTTTTAAAGCCATATTTTTTTACTTCAAAACTTTATTGTCTGTTAGTTGATTGGTGGCCGAAAGGCTGGAGACAGGCGCAGAATAAAAAATTTGGAAAATATTGGTAAGATTGTAAAGCAGATTAAGAATTCAATATATCAAAACACAAACCAGAAAATGGAAGTGTTACACTTTTTGCAAGCTTTAGACTTGGCAATAAAAAGCAATATTCACTGACTGAATTGATCCAAATGTAAAAAGCTTACCATAATCTCAAAAATAAGTTTCCTGCCACATTAAAAAAACTCCATTTTAACCTTTTATGGTTTGGCAACGTTTAATACGATACAGATATCACCTAAAAGCAGCATAAAAGTTAATACTTGGCTTCAAAAAGTTATTTTCATTTTATTAAAAATAACCCTTTTAAAATAATTAGGAATCTTCCATCCCAATAGAAAGTGCATTACTATGTGCAGCAACTACATTGTTAACATGCCCATCAGTTAACTAATTCTATTACTGTGTTTTGAGGAAATCCTGGGAAAAGTTATAAATTCATTTTTACTTTTTAAAATGTTAAACTTTTTAAAAAAATTAAAATCAAATAACAAGTCAAGTTTAGAGTTTGCTCTGAACCATTAATATTATACACAAAAACTGCACACATTTTGGATTATTTATGTATTCATTTCTTAAATAAAAGTAATGATGCAGGGGCAAAGTATTGAATGTTATTTCACTATAAATAGAAGTGGCTTGTGATAAAGAGATTTTAATACATAGAATTGATTTTTGTATACTTATATTTATAATATAATAAATATCTTCCTAAACTAAGTCTAAAGATGTAGGCTTTGAAGCTATTTACCAAAATTTACAAATAGCCATAAAAGTAAGTGCCAAACTACTAATTAAATGCTTTGAAGTTAAAATAACAATAGTGCCTGCTTTAATTCCAAAATTAATCGTATTGTTTACAATTTTGTAATAATTTATCCTTTTTCAGCCTTTCCTGGCATATTTATATTGATAGTATTTGGAAAATATTTAAAATGATACATATAGTTCAATTAATTAAAAACATACACTTTCAATTTAATTATGAGCCTTTAAAGTGAAGGATAATTTAAATATTTTAATTTTATTCTTTTGTTAACTTGTGCAACTTAGGGCGAACTAAAATGTTTATTAGCATCTATTAATTGTTATGTATTGTTTTCATTAGATTTAATCTTTCAATAAACTTTTCCAGAATCAAATGTATTAAATACCAAATACTTTTCATACATAAAATTATTTTTTAAAAATGAAATCCACTCAATTAGGTGTCAAAAAGTACAGTAAAAGTATCTAAATGGATATTAAATATGAAATAGAAAAAGATAAAAGCTACATTCTGAAACTAAATATTAAAATTCTCAAGTTAAAAATTTTTAAACGTGTATCGACAGCTTACATTATGATGGAATAAATTTTGAAAGAAAAAATATGATAATCATATGCAAAATTACCAGCAGACATAGGTTTTACATAGATTTTTAAAGGTTAATTTGAAGAGAACAAAATACCCCTAAATACAAAAAATGAAGTGAGTTGTAAAAGTTTCAGATTCTATAGTTCAATCACAAAAGCAGTGTTTGTGAGAAGTTCATGGCGATTCCTTTAACTGTTTAGAAAAAAGAATTGAAAATTTCTATTACTTTTCAAAAATAATTTCTTTTTCAAATACTATTAAGAAACTTGAATATCATTTGGTTTTGAAGGAGTCTATGAATCTTACTGTTCATGCTGTATTAATACACTATCAGCATAAATAAAAGATCACAAATACACATAACTTATGTTTACACTACTGTTTTGAATAAAATCTTAGATTTTAGAGAAATAAAATTTCTTACCGTGAAATTTTTACGTATGTCATGAAGCTTTACGATATATTCTTTAATTTGAGCTAATATCACCTTTAAGTTCTTGATTAAATCAGGATGCACGCTGCCAGATACTCTTAAAAGATATGAAATGTAGCATTTTAAAGAATAATTATCAAACCTAGTAAGCAAAAATTAGTTCTTAAATCTATTTCCAGACTATTCATTAATACATTTACTGCCGTGTTTAGTAATACACAAAATTTTTGGAAGTTTAGTAGCAATAAAAACTGTTCAGCACTAATATTTTTTACTTAATATTTACAATAGATTTCTTGATTTAATGATAAATAGTCATTGATAATACTTAAAATTTTACCTACAAGGAAATATTTTTAATCAGTACCATAACTATATTCTATGTGTAGAATAAGGTTTTATTTTAGGGATCCTCTTAAATTTTAGAGGCAAAAATAATAGAAATGCAACATAACAGTAATTTATAAATGAAAATGATTGATTTAATTATATTTTCTTAGTTTTCATTCAAGAAAATTTAATCATTAGATTGTGATGAATAGCTTTCGCAGTATATATTCAATCAAACTTGGATAATTGTTTGTCAAAGAAAACTTATACAAAGCAATAGAAAGAGGAAGATTGAGAAATATTGTGAAATAAGTAATGCTGTTCAGTGAATTTGCATTCAGTATACAGTTATGACAACACAATAAAGAAATTTTCACTAGAACCCCAAGGGAAAATCAATTATTTTGAAAAACTTTTAGTGCACATCACACAATGCAATTAAATTATGCAATAAAAGTCATATGTAATAAAAGTACCGAAGCATATCATATATTGAGGCAGCATTTATAAAATCAAAATTGTAATACTGAAAAAGTAAATGGAAAGGGGTAACTTGCGACACAGGAGTCATTTAGATATGCTATATTTATACATGGAAACAAACGTTTAATGACTATTTAGATAATACTGAAAGGCAAGCTTTTTTAGATTGTAAGAGAAATTTTTACATAACTTTGAATACCATGAGTTCGTCTGCTGTTATAGCAACTGGTGAGTTGCAGGTGGTGCATGTTCAATTCCTCCCTGGGTGTATTTCTCTCTTCTGCATCAGCAAAATTCTCTTTGCATGCATTGTGTTCATTTACTTGATATTATATCTTGTGTTTGGTGCAGCTTGGCCAAATAAGGCCCTAGCAGCATAAAACCCAAAACAACAAAATTTGATTACCAATATTCATATACTGTACACCTTTTCTATCAGAAGGGTTTGAAGCATTTCAATGCCTAAGTTTGGTTTGAAGTCTGAGTTTTCTTTACAATGGTGTTTGATCTCTGTTAGAAAAATAGCAGGTAATCTGTAAAGTAAAATTAACAATCATTACTTCCGAAAAGAAACCAACTCACGATGTTATTCCGTCTTGTAATTGTTTCATTCTCAGAGCAGCTTCAGCAGCCTTGCTGTCAATTCTTCTCAAGTAATCAGTTTTTTTCAAGCAGAGTAACAAATGCTTAAAAAAATAACAACTTTTGTAACATTTCTATATGAAAGTAAAAAATATTTTTTTGTGCTTATAGCTTAAAAAATTTATATGGCAGATATTTACATATGGCGGAATGAATAACAGATTAAGTTATAACACTTACTTCAGCATACTTAGCCCTTTCTAAAACTTGAAGGTTTTCCATTTCAAGAGTTTTAATATTATTTTTCAGTTTGTCAAATTGAAGATCAAGAGATTGCCTAAAATAAGTAAGAAATTTTGTAACTAGTGGATACTATAAATTTGAATATCCTTAAATTTTATCATCTAAAATTTGAAACAGAAATGACAAATGAAAACCAAAAATCCTTCAACTAAATTAGATGAAATCACCAAATATTTAAAATGGTGAAAATTATTTTAAAATCAATTTTTACACAATAGATAGTAAAATTTTACATTATTAAAATACAATACATATTCAGAGACAGTAAACATTTTAATAATTCATTTTTATTGTGCAAATTGTGTTAAATACATGTGTCAGAAATTATTTATGAGGACAAACTTACTTCATCAATTGCTTCTCATTTTGCAAATCAACCACAGTTCCTTCCATCTCTTTTAGCTTAGTTTTCATACTATTAAAACATAAGCAATTGTAACTTGGGTTCAGTAAACAACATCAGATATTTAGGTATTATTTGAAGAAAGAAACATAGGTCACATAAGTTAATATATTTTATCAAAATTGGGATATTTGCATATTAAAATCCAGTATGATGTAATAATTAATGCTTTAAACATAATAATTAAATATCATTATTATTCCAGTAAAAGAACTTCGCCACACAAAAAAGCATTTAACCCAGCACCCATTTCATAAGTGATGCTGAATCCAAGTGCTTGGCAGTATCTGAAAGACATGGGAGCTGTTGAAGAAGGTATAGAGCTGTCTAATTTTCTACACGTTGATGAAGACATTGTGATTGCTGAATATCCTACTGAGCATGAGATTGCAAAGTGTTAGAAAATGTAATGAAGACACAGTGAGTGATGAAGATGATAATGAAAAGGTTATTAAAAAATCTTCATAAGAAATGCTAACAGCATTTGATACAATACGAAGGGGATTAGTTTCAAGAAAATGTTGCAGATGAAGTGTTTCAATCTTTACAAAAGCGTAGAAATTTTTATGAAAATTGTGTTCTTTATAATAAACCCATACAAAGCAGGATTAGACTTTGTTTACAGTTTAGGATATGTGTGTTAAAGTCAATAAAGTGGATAGGTAAGTTTCAGTCTTTGTTTTTTCTCGTTTTTATAACTTAATTTGCAAATTTCTATTTTCAAATTTTCTTTATAATGAAGTTTTTAAGTGGAATGATGAGACTTCATTAAATAGAGACTCGACCGCATTTCCTAATCACGCAATTTTTGTTTTGAAATAGTTCTGTCCTAGATTTTTATGTTTTGTTTTTCCGTGACATTTTGTAAAGAAAATCTTTGGTGAGGTCAACGCTGTATAATTGAGCAGATGAATTTTCACTGCCTGACAGAAAGTGAACAATTTCAGTAGCTTCTTTAAAAGGCAAGCTTATTCCTTTGTCTTTTTCGGAATCTTCATTCTCTTCCGCAAATAAATCTTCTACAATTTCGGAGTCACTTAATGTTTCCGATAATACGATTGAAAAGAATCAGTTTGTCGAGTTACGAAAATTTGTTCGTATTAAGCAATGATGAGGTTCGACTGTGTGTGTATATAACATTTTAATTCATATACCTTGGTTTTAGAAGACAAGGTTGAGGAGACCTCATCCAAACATTTTTAACATGATTGTTTAACTTTTTACATAAATGGTTTCATCGAATAGATTTCATTTGACATACTGTATTTTTACTATCCTCTCACTTGATCATATTATATTCATTTAAAGAGTTACATATGTTGAGCTTTTATAATTGAACCTTTTATGCAACGAACATTTTAGACTTGAAATGATGCATTGAAGGCTAGTTTTTATTTTATTGAATGACGTTTTTGAAGAATCGTATTTTTATTTAATAGCTTGAGTTTGGCACAATAAATCCCAAGAGAATTCAGTGCCATTGAAACATCCAATCCATGCATATCAGACAAATGCATGAAACTCTCAGAAGTTTAAAGCAAAAGAAATCTGCGTAGTATTTTTAAGATGAAATGTTTTCTACTTTCTGAACTGAAAAATAAATGAAAGCATCAACATCAAAACCAAGTATAATTAAAGTTGATTACACATCAACATAATATATATATATATATATAATTAAGGTTGATTAAACACATTGTTCGCGCATGCGCAGTGTGAGTGCGCAACCTGCAAATGATCAGTGTGTGTAATAAGTTTGGAGGGAAAATACTGTTTTCCAATGGCAGTCTTCCCAAGTGTATTATTCAGTGTGAAATAATAAATATACAGTCCGCTTTATACTTGTGTATTAGTTATAACCCCACCACACATCAACATCAAAACTAAGTATATCATTAAAGTTGATTAAACACATCAACATCAAAACCAAGTACAATTAAAGTGGATTAACCCTCCATCAGTCACATTGGTCCTGACAGGTGCAGTGACATTTTTCAATGTTACACAATGAAAAGAATAGCTGAATAAATTTAATTTTTTAATTTAATAAATTGAAAGAATATATTTTTACTTATTTGCTTGTATGCACTAATTTTATTAACATTTTCTTAAATGGTTTTTAATAGTTAATGCATGTGAAACTAGGAAAAAGTCGAACACCTCAGATGTACCGCCAATCTCATTTGTTAAACAAAGACCCGCAACTAATGGAATTAAACGTTTTTCAAGCTAGCAAACTTGATTTTCAAAAATAAAAACTGGCAAAAAAAGTAATCATAAATTATTTAATAAAATATCACCTTTCATTGTTTGATAATATTTCTTCGTTTTTTTTCAACTTCTCCAAAAAATATGCATTCTCTTCTTCTAACATGTGCTCTTTTCTTTGAAATTCTGATTTTTGATCCTAAATCATATATAAATATAAGAATAAATTAATATTTCCACTTTCCAAATGATCTTGACAATTCTTTTTTAAAAATCACAATGAACTATTTTATTTATGCAAATAGAGTAATCAAGCTGCCTTAAATTTGAAAAACCTCATTTGAAAAGTTCCACAATTTTGAAGAAACTAAATATAAAAGTAACATAACCAATCACTGGCAGTTTATATACTGATAAACTGAACCAGTCAATGAAAAATTATTTAAGATACTATACAAAAAGGATAAGATATAATCAACAAGCTTTGGAATATTGCTTTTTATATGACCACACTTTAACTTAATATTAAAATAGTGTGGTTTTGTTGAGATCGCAGATGACCTTGGAGAAGTTCATTTCTACAACGGCAGTGAGGAGAAAAGGGTTGCCATACACAAAATCACGTATGGTGTTCGCTCTAGGTGATTATTCATTTTGCTAACTCTTAATTACTGCTATTTTTTCCAGCACCAACTGATAAACTATGGTAGGTATTTTTAAGTAATGTCACACTGGAGCAATACAACCGGCTATTGGTGACCGTCCGGGATCAATCCCAAAGGGAAAGATCCAAGAACACCACCACGTAATTTTGAACCAGTCAGATGACGAGGCAACACCTAAGCTGGCACCCCACTCTCCAAACTTCCACACCATACCAACGTGAGAACATTTGAGGCCACGGCAGATTTAACGTGCACCAGCCCCCTTTGTAGAAGATGGTCTTTGGTTGGATTTGAACCTGATAAACTATAAGTCAGAGAAAAAGACATCAACTGTGGGAAGGCATCGTTTACGTTTAAATTTCCTCCTAATTTAACGAAGAGTTATTGAAAACCACAAAACTCAAACAACTAGCTGGACTATATATCTGTACTTTAGTAGGAAAATGGTCAATGCCCATTTTACAAGTTTTTGGTAACAACTTATTTAATAATTTTTACTTTAAAAACAACATATAAAAAATGCTTTCTAATGTTCTGATACTTTCATAATGTATTAACAGGAGGACTTCTGTTCTTTTTTATACTATTACTTTTATTACCTTGAAGTGACTTGAGAACAGCTCAAAATCAGGAAATTTGGACATTGTTTTTTCTACTAAGGTACAGATATAATTTCTTTATTTAATAAACAAACATATACACACATACAGGGAAAAAACTGTTAAAATGGAGAAAGGAATTGTTTAAGGTTCTTTGAAAAATGTTATGGTAATTTTTCTTAAGAGGTGGAATTTTTTTCAATTTTTAAAATCACCAGAGAAAGTAATATAATTCTATTTGAAGGTGTATAACTCTTTGAATATGAGACATAATTAATATGTTCGAACCTGAATAGAATGCACACTGCTTTGAGAAGATAAGCGGACATATTTGCAAGAAAACATTGTGCTTGATTAAATGTACTGAATGACTACAGTGAGGGAGTATAATAGAAATACACCTAATTCTGTTTTTACATGATAGAATGAATTCAGTTATTAACCGCTGTGTTTGTGTTTTGGTTAGGCTGTTATATAATTCTCTGTAAGAAGCTCTCAACAACTTCAGTTCACGTTGAAACTTCCCAGGGCGTTCCTCATTAGGGTCATGCTTGACAAAATGATTACCCAATTTTTTTGGCCAGTTCCAGACCTTTTCTTAAATCTGCATTTAGAACAGGATCATTTTCTTCATTATCACTACGTTCTGTGGGATTAGGAGTCTCAAGGACAACCTCTAATATTTCATCTTCACTTAAGGCTTTATCGACTAATAATTCATCAATATCTTCAAACGACAGATCATCGAATCCTTCTCCACCAATTGTGTGTGCCACTGTAATGATGTTGGGAAACTCAGTCGTATTAGGGATGATGGGATCTTTGCTTTTTACACATTGTGGCCAAACCGTTTCCAACATGCATTCAAAGTTGCTGGTTTTAATTCAGTTAATGCTAATCCAACTTGATTGATACAATCCATAATTGAGAATTTCTTCCACACATCAATGACTGTTAGTGTTTCATCATTCAGTTTGTCCAAAACGTGTTGGAATGTTCGTTTTACGTAGTATGTTTTAAATGTCGCAATTATACCTTGGTCTAGCGGTTGTATCAAAGATGTAGTATTAGGTGGCAAGAAATAAAATTTGTACGTTTGGGTGTTCCAAGACAGGATGGCCGGGTGCATTGTCAAGAATCAGAAGAACTTTAAATTCTAGACCTTTCACATTCATGTAATGTCTGACTTCTGGGACGAAACATTTGTTAAACCATTCTGTAAAGATAGCAGTGGTCACCCAGGCCTTCTTGTTTGCCATCCAGTGAACAGGCAGTTTATTGATATCTACATCTTTCATTGAACGTGGGTTAAGGGCTCGATTTACCAGCAGTGGTTCAACATATGATCTCCTGAAGCATTGGAGCAAAATAATATCTTCTATCCATATTACCAGAGCCTTTTCCATCTTTTCCTTGACAATATCTCTTGTATATGATGATGAATTAACACTTACTTTTGTTCCAGAACATACCGACTTATTAATTGCAGCTTCATTTTCCTTAATTGTTCTTATGGTAGCTTCATGTACACCAAAATGCTTTCCTACAGACATAGCACCTTGTCCAGTTGTAAGACGATCTAAAATTTGAATTTTGAGTTCCAAAGAAATCGCTTTCCTTTTCGTTTTGGTAATGGGTGAATAATGTGACATTATATAAGGGCTACCAAAAAATATCTCAAATTAAAATTAATAAATAAAGGTATGAAAAATTTGTAAACTTATAGTTTATTGACTTTTGGCAAAATTTATAAATTTATCTGCGCACAAATTTCACTATAGATTCTTTCACTTTGAAATAGAGCTACATACTAAATGTCTTCCGGAGATACAATGCACGAATACGGTAGAACCAAATTCAATAATAAAAACCTTATGTAATGTATCTAGAGGAAAGCACGCATTTCAAAACACACACACTAGCTGTTATACATATAAAAAATAGAAATGATCTACTACGCCACAAATAAAATTTTGTAAAATTTTATTTGTGGCGGAATTGTAGAATTTAGGCAAAAAATATTGTTAGAAATTGGATTGGACAGCTCATGTTAAATCAAAATGACTCGCGTAAAAAGAGAATGAAATATTTATTTTGAATTCGTGCTAAATCAAATTCGTGTAAAAAAGGTTCGTGCAAAAACAGAATTAGGTGTATAGAGAAAAATATACTTTTCTAATATTAAAAAATATTTACTGATCAATAGTTCTTACACCAAATGGAAGATGCAGGAAATTGTTCTTTTATGTAAGATAAATAACTATTTTTCGGAAACCAGTATATTTTGCTCCAATCACAAGAATGGAATATTTCTTATGTGTCAGGGCATAAAGGGTTAAGTTAAAATAGCTACTTCTCAGAATCTTAATATTTTTCTTTCTCACAAATATTTAGGAAGAAAAAGAAGCATGCCACGATACAAATAATTGTAATTTAGATGTAGATTTATTCAGTTTTGATTTTAATCATATTACTTTTTTAAATTATAATGCACATGACTCCTTTGGACCCATCTAAAGTCAGACTTAACCCTCTTTTTGCCCTAAAGATTTAAAGATACTAATATTTTTCAAGAATCAATAAATTTCAGTTTATGCTCCTGAAAATATCAAAATCCTGAATCTAGAACAATTTTAAGACAAAGCCAATTACATGAATGGAAGCATTTGAAAAATGAAGGAAAGACAAACAAGTCAAATATATATTTTACAAAATAACTCATTTACATTGATTCACATCTTGTATTCTAGTAATAGCAAAAAATGACAAATATTATGTCATCACAATATCACTGAATATGAAACAATAAAAAACTCACATCTAAAGTTAACTTCAAATCTGCCAATTCCTTTTTCACATTTTCAAATTCTTTTTCGTCAATTTGGTTTTTTGCAGCAGAGCTCAGTGCTGAATTATGTTCTTCTTCCATCAACTGAATTCTTTTCAAAAGATCCTTTTTGTCCCCAGTTAGTAAACGTGTGATTTCCTTCACTCTTTGAAGCTCTTCATCACTTTTCATAGTACCACAGGACACTTTTTCTACCTATTAAAGTATCCAAAATAAAAGGGTATATCCACATATTGCCCTTACATTTTACTATAAAGTTAATGATTTTTGTTCATTTAAAATACCATTTCCATGTTAAACTCAAAAGTCTTTCATGTTTAGGCCATGTATGCATATATAATGTTCAATCTCAATACTATAAAACAAACATTTATGGATTTTATAAGGAGCAACAAACTCAAATCCCTTCAACTTTGAAGACAAGAGGTGTACAAATGTCTATCTAATGATTTTTATACACAATTATTGATAATGGAAGTGAAAACTTTTAAGTTTTTCTAAATTTACTGAACATTTCTTTTATATTTTAGTCCAGGATCTGATTGATTATTTTAATGGAATACTTAAAAAATAAATTATAGAAAACTTACCTCATTATTTTCTGTTTGAATGCAAGCACTAATTTTCTTTGGCATCATCACAATAGAATATGGCTTCATGCATTCCTCAATATAAGGACGGTACTCAGTCATTTCTTCGTTATAATATATATCTACATAGGCAGTGAATTTTTCAAGTAAGGCTGCTACCTTTTCTTGAGGACTAGAATTTCTAGGAATACCACTGGAATAGGAACTACCATTGGATATCAAGTCCCCCGCATAGCTTCTTGCTTCAGAATTCTCTTGATACTGAGAGGTTTCGAAAGTTATCGAAGTCATTTCGCTCTTCGTGGAACCGTTTTCCACATCAACAGCAAGACGCTGCCTGAGTTTCGAAATCGCCGAAATCAATACAGGTGAGTTGCGATTGACATTTTCGGCCGCAGCATCGGACGATGTGCTCTCAATGGAAGCATGAGATGAACTTGGGGGCAAGTACTCTTTAGCATCAGGATTAAGGTAAGAGCTGTTAAACGCATCATTGTCTTCAGCATCTCCCTCCAAACTGTAAGCAGTATAACTAGGCAATGCATTCAATTTACAGATTTCCAGAGATTCTGAGGACTGCTTTTCATACGCAGCAACAACATCCGCTACTACACAAACATATGTTTCACCTACCAAAGCAAAATCCATATGCTGTTTCAAAAATCCCCCAACTCCATCGCAATCAGCAATGACTTTATTTGCGATGGGAGGAAAATCTTTCAACTCGTCCATGAGGATAGGATCGTCGATGTGAAGTGGCCCATGTTTTTGTAATAGATCTTTCAAGTATCTGAAATCACAGAAAAATATTAATACACCAAGGCTTTTGTTAAAGCTCAAATGTTCATTTAAGGCAAAATATTTCAAAGATTGGATGAAAGGATCAATAAAAGGTCTTACGAATAAACTTCCTTCTTCACACTTTCAATCACATCGACATCCATGGGTGGGTCAAAGAACGGAATACCTACACTCGAATCTTTCCTTTCAGCCGATAATTGTGGGACATAATTAGGAGCAACTGATGGCAGCAGGGGTTTACTACCCTTTATTTCAAAAGGGTTTTGATTGCAAGGGTCAACTTCAAAAGGTATAAGATGAGCATTTTCAACCCTGTAGATATGAAGAAGTTTAAACAAGATTTGTAGTCTATTACTATAATAACATCCTTACCACCACGCCAAAGGCACCAATCTTCAAAATTGACGTTTCTACAAAAACACTTTCAAAGTTTTGATGCTTCGGGAAAAATTGAGTTACGATTCAAAGATTGTTTTCTCATGAAAATCGGCATTTCCACTAAGAATCGAGATGATCCTTGGCTTTGTTATAGTATAAAACATGAAATGGTGACTTGGAAAATGCAGTTAGGTGAAATCGCCAGCATGCAGATTGGCGCCTTTAGGGTGGTAGTATCAACATAATTTCATTCAATTAAGATGACTTTGAAGAGGGAGTACAGCTGGGTTCCCTCTTCACGCAAAAGAAAAATTGAGTCCATTTTTCAAAGTTGTTTCTCATTTTTAAAAGGTTACATTTAACATCGATTATTAGTTTCACTCATGAGTGCACAAGTGAAGAAACTTTCACAGGTGCTAAGGCTTGGGTCACATAAACCGAATTTCAAAAGCAATTTTTCTTTAGCCCTTGATTTTTTCTGATATGACATTGGACAAGTAACATTGATCTGTTTCTGAATGTTTTTTATATTAGTTTCACTCATGAGTGCACAGGTGAAGAAACTTTTTTCATAAGTGCTAATGCTTGGTTCACGTAAATCGAATTTCAAAAGCAATTTTTCTTTAGCTTCGATTTTTTTCGAAGCTAAAGATTATTCTAGGAGGATTAGCTTCGATTTTTTTCGACACAACACTGGACAAGTAACATTTATCTTTGTTTTCGAATGCAGGTGAATAAAATATGCAGTGTTCTCATAAGACTAAAATTATTTTAGGACTTCCAGCAAATATTGAGGTTTAAGAGTCCTTAAGAACTAAAACAAAAATCAGGCCTGTGGGAACCTGTAGTAGGTAGGCACCATGAATATTTAATAAAAAATAAAAATGCAATTTTTATTTTCCTATTTGCATATGATTCACATAAGACCTGAATACATAAACAATTAATTAACTATACCATTAACGGGATTCATACTTAATTTCGAGTTTTCCAGAGAAATTCTGACAAAAAAGGAAGAAATACATCAGAAAATTTTGAAACAGATTTCAAATAATTAACAAAAAATATTTTTATTCCACACCTATGCCGTCTTTCCTAACATGAGGTGCCTTGTAGTCGAATGCAGAAGACCTCCAAATAAAACTCACTCTTAAAACTGAACTGACCCTAATCTCTAGATGTTTTATCATCTTTAAATTCGGCAGGTTAAAGTATCAATTAATCTAATGAGCTTTAAATGAGTATTTAGTGTAATCATGTATGTTAAAACTTAGAAATTGGTAACACCAATCTAAATGTGTTTCTCTACAAGATAGGCTCTTTTCTCTTGGAAGAATTTCAAGTGATATTTTTCTTTCTAAAGTTGTTTGGCATAATACAAAAGAATGGAAGTGGTTGCCTTTTTAAAAACTTTACTCATTCACTTGACTTAAGATTAAAGGTTTTTAAAAATATCTTTAAATATTCAGAATAAATATAAAACAGACTTTTAATTGTGGCTGTTTGAAGGGATTTAAATATAATTTAATATCACAAGTATAATACTTTTAGATAAGTCGTGTTTCGAAATTTTTTTTAACTTGCAATTAAACATCAAAAACGGTATTGAAACTCCAAAATTGTACATCATTACAGAGTAAAATATCTTTACAATGAGTTATAATAAAAAACTTGAAGACAAATTTGGAGCCATAATGTATTATGACATTGCACTTATATAAAAACGATTGCATCAAACTGGATAAAAGCACTAAATAAAATATCAAAACACAAGTCAAATATTAGATAGATATTTTCAAAATGATATCTAACCTTTTGTTCCAGGATCCTTCTATAATGTTTTGGTTATTTACTCGCAGTGCACTAAGTCTCTGGGCATAGTCATTACTAAAAAGAAAGGATTTACAATAATAGTTAACAGTTTATTAAAACTATGCTTTTAACAGTGGATTTGATTTAATCTTCTGAAGTATAAAATAACTTCTCTCATACAGGGTGATTTAGAAATCATAGGACAAACTTCAATAGGTGTTAGAGCAAACTAAAATACTCATTTTTTGTATAGCAATGTATGGATGCAATGCCACACTTAGGAGCAAACACAAGAAAAGAAACAAAATGTTTATTTAATCATTATTTTGCAATTACTTATTTATGATGATTTTTTACTATTACAGCTCAAAGGTGCCACCACCAACATTAATACAAATTTGTGAAACCTGTCTTTCACCTGCCAGGTTCCATCAAAGATATGATGTTCAAGAGTGCCAAACCAAACAGTGCACTCTAGCGGTGAAAAAGTTCGCCAATCCATGCAACGACACTGCCAAGCTTGTATTAATGTTAGTGGTCGAACCTCTGAACAGTTATTGTAAGAAATCAGTGTAAATAAGTAATAGTAGAATAATGATGTCAATAAACATTTTATTTCATTTCCTGCACAATTCTTGTATGTCCACTCATACATTACTGTACAAAAAATGATTCCTTTAGCATGTTTGAACACCCCTTGATGTTTGTCCCATGAGATTCGAATCATCCTGTATATACATAGAGCCAAAAATTATGCCTTAGGGTCAAGTATTGTAAATTCAGTGCTAAAATTATTTTTTATAAGATTAGCTTGAAATTTCTGGAACTTGTGTGATTCTCAACTGAAATTCTTTTAGTTCTTGATTTTGTATTGAATTAGCTAAAATGAAAGCATATATTACATGTATGCATCTCCAAGGTTTGTATTCCAAATTTAAAACAAAATTACAAAAGTTCCTCCAGAAGAAGTCAAAATTTCATCTTATTGATTAAGTAATCAATTATAAACTATAAATATAAGATCAATCAATGAAGTTTTGCTGCAATAGATGTTTTTTTAATTTCATTTGGTATGTATTTTTAATTAATGTCGCACTGGAGCAACACAATGGGCTATTGGTGATGGTCTGGGGTCATCCCTGAAAGGAAAGAACGAGAACACCAGTAATTTTGAACCACGGTCAGATGACGAGGTCACACCTGAGCTGGGCCCCACTCCAAACTTCCACACCAAGCCAACGTGAGGACATTTGGGGCCATGGCAGATTTAACATACACCAAGCCCCCTTTGTACATGACAGTCTTTGATTGAATTCGAACTCGCAACCCTCCGATTGCTAGTCCGTTACTCTTCCAACTGGGATACAGTGGCCCTTAATTACATTTGTAATCAATTAAAGAAGATTAAAACCACCTATTTTTACACAATATCCCTCACATTGATATCATTATGTAAACATTTAAAAAATAAAGACACATCTATAATTACTTTAATAAAAAAACGAAAATTAGACACCTTATGATTGAACTAGAAAAGTACAGAATATAATCACCCATATGTTTGGTTATGCTGTAAGAACTCATCAATGGTGAAGGTGTTACTTTTTACTTTTTTATGCTCTTTAGATTTTGCAGAAACTTTTGAGGGCTGTTCCTAGAAAGAAACAATTTTTACAGTAATTTAGCCATTTTCCATTATGCAACAACGTGAATGTCACAATATTTTTCATTTCAGATCTTAAAGTACTCTTTCTGACATTTGTGTTTCCTTTAACCCCTGTGAAACATTACAAAATTGTATAGTAGTGTAGTATTCTTATTCTTGACCCCAGAACATGCTTAATGACTAAATAACCAGTTTGATTAATTGAGAGAATCTCACGAGATTCTATAGAACTGGTTAGGTAGGTATTTTGAATTAACATCACACTGGAGTAACACAACGGGCTTTTGGCAACAGTCCTGGATCAATCCCAAAAGGAAAGGTCTGAAGACACCATATAATTTTGTACCATGGTCAGATGACGAGGTCACACCTGAGCTGCAACCCACTCTACAAACTTCCACACCACGACAGATTTAACATATGCGACGGTCTTTGGTTGGATCGAATTTAGAACTCGCAACCCTCCGGCTGCTAATCTGCCAACTAGACTACTCAACCCTCAAGAGTGGTTCGAAGTCATGCAGGTTGTAGAATAGATATGTGAGTGAACCCCGAGGGTTAAAAACAACGGTTTCAGGTACAATCCCAATATATTGCATCATGTATCCCATTTTATAGAATATGCTCACAAAACAATGTCTGAAGATCGTGTTTGCAACCAATAGCATCATGGTTTCATTTCCAAAGGTGGGCTCTTCGTAATTTCATTTTTAGATATCACAATACAAACCAAAAGGTAGGTATTTTTAATTAATGTTGCACTGGAGCAACACAAAGGGCTATTGGCGACGGTCCAGGATCAAATCCGAAAGGAAAGAAGCGAGAACACCATATAATTTTGAACAAAAAAAACAACCTAGAATGACTGTCCTCAAGTAGTCACAGGAAAGATAAAAAAACTTATATTTGATTAACATTTGGGTCATTCCATATAAAATGAGTCAAAATTATGAAAAAAGCTGTGGCTGTATGGTGATGGATTTTCATGAAATTTGGCACTGGGGCTTAACTTATGCATAAAATAAGGATATCCAAAATATTTTGGTTTAAAATGAAATATTTTGGAAGTTTCAGGCATTTTAAGGACTTGCAACTTTGAAGAGCAGTTAGGAAGTTGAATTAATGTTGCATGTTTTTGAAGCTGATTCTCAAGAATTATTAAGCAAAAATATTTTATACCTTTGTAATCTGTGAAAAACTTTCTTTTTAACTATTTGGAAACAACAAATTTTAACATCATATTAAATCCAAAAATTAGTTGCAAAAAAATGAAAAATTATCAATTTTGACAGAATTAAAACATTTCTAAGGGCCAAAGAAATTTAAAGGCATCACTGAAATTCTTGCCAGTGTTAGGTATAATAAAATTATTGCAAAAGTTTCAAAGTGGTCTTTTATTTCCTTCATCTTTGAAATAGCAGAAAATTAGAAACTGACGACATTTTACTCTAAATAAGCATACAAAATCAAATGAAGGAAAGCTCTAACGAAAATGATATTTTAGAGAAAAACAGTTTAATACATCTATTACTTGTATGGATTACCTTGAGTCCTAAAGCAACAACAAAAGCTGTAAAACTCAAAAACACGATAGCTGCCCTTCACGAAAATTGGTGACTGAAATTTTCGTCGCCAAACGACCATTTGGATAAGCCTACAACGAGTTACCATATTCCAAAAGTATCGCCATTACTGCTGATGATTATTATCGCCATTACTGCAGATGGTTATTATCACCAATCAAAGCATTTGCTTCCCATTCTACACGTTTCCAAAGGCAACAGTGAAATAAAACACAATGAAGCCCCAAATCAATTTTTACACAATGAAATGCCAAATAATTTTTAACAAAAGGAAAATTATAAAAGCAGATCATCAAATTGACTACTAGGATTTGTGAGGGATGTACAAATGGGGATACAACGATAATTATGTGTTCCCACAATAGCTGCTGACATTTCATTAAACCTTTGTTGACTCATTTCAAATAACATCCATTGAAGGCACCCCCATAAAAGAACTCAATATTTATCTGTTAAGCAATGAAATCTTCATTTCTGTCAGTCACAAGTGCATTAACAATTTCATTGGGGTCACTTGCAAGGCAATAGCAAATTTACTTTTGATACTCTATTACAAATAGACTGTTATTGAGTTTCTCGTACACTGCTTCTCTGATGCTTCCATTTCAAAAAAGACAAATTTTTTCAAACTTTCTACCCAATTTCAAATATGGCAATTCTCTGTAGACTCAGGAAGTTCTTTTAAGCAAAGGTTGTTTTTACATAAAGGATCTTGCCACAGCTCCTTAAAAAGGCAAAATTTCTCCCACCATCAACATTTGAAAGATCAGGGATTTAAATTCTTTTCTCACTCTCAAAATTAGATATTGAACTTAGTACATGTATAATAATTTTTATATAATATATCATATATTTGTCAATATTTACAAAATGTATTTAATATTCATAAGTAATAGTATTTAACATTTACATTTCCTAATGATTTTAACAAATAAAAAAAAACATCATTAGCAAAATGAACTCCCATCAACTCAATGCATTTCACTGGAACACTTCTTGGATTAAGCAAAGAAAAAGGATTAAAAATAATTTTAAAGGTAAGCAAAGATAATTTTATGTGAAATTTTGCAAGTGCACCATAACTTCATTCTTATATCACATTTTAATACTATCGAAGCTTATAACTATAATCTGCGATAAAAAAAAGGAGAATTTCCATCTAGTTAACTGTTCCTGGGACAAAAATAAGCAAAAGGCAATAATAAAAATTTCAGGATACATAATAGACATCTTCATCTATAATCTTGCTGATCAAAAAAGTTTTAACGTTTTCCTTCAGTTACACATGGTGTTACAAAATCGCATTTTTCCATAATTTTACTTTTTAAATGCTTTCTTTTTCTTTACTAAGGAAAATTGAATTAGGATTGAATAGAAATTCAATCACTAAATTACTCCACGCTATTTGTTATAAAAGCTCTTAATTAAGAATAATGTTTAATATTGTCTTTCCATTTCTAGAAATGCCAGAGCAATTTGTAGCAAATTGGTAAAATCTATTTTCATCAATCTGATTCAACAGCAATGGCTACTTAAGTATATTCTGACTTTTTCTGGAGAGTTCAATATAAAAATTTTAAATTTGTGTCAATTACTTATTGAAATATAGGGTCGCAAACAGGCTTTTTTGTGTTAAAAATATCTACATTTGTGTGACCTTGAACTTTTAAATGTTAATAAATAACAAAATATGCATTTCTGAAACCTCATACTTCGCAGTAACATATTTTAGTCTGTACTTGTAAATACAGATTGTATCAAAATATGTAACCAATTTACAAAATTGTGAGTTTTGGTCAGCAGTAAAGCAAAATTGTCGATTTAGTTGAACTCAAAACCTTTTTAAAAACAAAATTTCTATATTAAATGCCCCTTTTTTACTATCCTTTGGTAAAAAGTTATGCATTCTGATGACAGAGTACCAAAATTTATTTGTTCAGTTCCTTAAAATATGTATCAGCATAAAAGAAAAATAAATTAAATAAAGACCAGAAGCTTATTTTTCAGATTTTGAATACCAAGTCTTCAAATAAAGCATTCATTACAAGTAAAAAAATCATAAATGACTTAAAACTGTAAAAAACTTAAGAAACACCAATAATTATATCTCTAAAAATCTTTTTAAGATTCTTTTCATTAAAATTCTACAATATTATGGATCACATCACAAATGGAAATCTAGCTTGAAAAATTGATGACTTGACAAAAAATTAATAGCATAATTTTGTGGTTTTAATTAAGTTTTTCTTCAAAGATAAACCTGTAATTATATTTATTCATTATGCAATTGGCATAATGACCAAAAAAGTTACACTGCAAGAGTACAATAGATTAATTTATGTTATAATTTGTTAAAAGTAGCAACGAATAATGGAGGATGACTTATTTCAAGTCATAAATATTGCCAATTCTTGCCAATAATTAAAATTTTTTTCTTGGAACAAAACATTGCAAAGGAACCAAATTTACATAAAATTTAGATACAATAAACACTTTGTACTTGTATATGGTATCCATAACGTTACCAATCTAGGAGTAAGGATTAGTTTAGCAGTTTAGAATAAAATAACAAAAAATAAGGGGAAATTGAAGTTAACCAAAAAATAATTACTCACATTTACAAATTTTTCTTTTTTCAACATAATATAAGGTTCAGCACTAGCTAAAAGGGAAAAAATTACATAAGCAAAAAAAGTAATACATAAATCTTTATTGTGAAAGAAATTAAAATTTATACAAATCAACATAACTCATGAACTGTAAAGTGATGATCAGGTACAACAAATGCAACTTTAGTCCTATAAGAATAAGATCCAGAGATGCCAACCTCTGATTGGATATTTCATGAATTCCAAAAGATATTTTCAGGAATGTGCTTTCAATGCTCCTTTTTTAAAACGACACTTTAATCAATACTAAGGATACAAATATAAACAATACAGTTATATTCTTGGTTTTGTTGCTTCTTGTCTACATTAACCCCAAATTAGAGAATTCTTTTTATATCATAATTCAACCTTCTTTTATTATAAAATTTAAATTGACTTCCATTATATTTTTAAACCATATATGAGTGTTAAACATCAGCATAATTTCTAGTTAAATAACATACAACTATATATTTCCATTTAAGCCTCTGCAATAGCCACATCTTTAGACATTAAATTGTACAAATATTTGCAATAACAGAAAATTTCCTAGACTGTCTGTCCAAAGGTATAGAATTTAATTTTTTTCAAAATTTAAAAGTAATAAAAATAAAGAGAAATTGTGCATATTTTAATACATTGGCAATTCTAATGATGTATAGTAACTCAAAATATAAATTTCCCGAACGATTCAAAAAGATTGTAAATCTATCTGGTGAGATTTTCTGTATTTCAATTTTCACTCTAACTCTAATCAAAGACGGAAATTCATTTTCATTCCAGAAAATCCATAACCAATTGGTATCTGCATAATGCAATCAGTTCATATGACAATTTAACAGGAATCAGAGCTGGATATATATTGCTGACTTACAAGTGAAACACATTAAGTCATGAAATAAAGTTGTGATAAAACGAAGGGGGGAAAATTCTACTCACTAAGTATTTCTAAAGAACACTAACCTCCCCAGAAAAAATGAAATGGTCTAGAAAAGCTAAAAACTCATAGCTTGAAACTTTTGACTTAATGTTTCACTTGTAAGCTGATGATATATTCCAACTGAAAATTGAGAGAAAGTGGAAGAGGTAGTAAAAATGAAAAAACATAAGCAAACTAAAAATGGACACAGGTGTTTTGGTCTGACATTAAGCATGATACAGCCAAAAATACTTCCTTATTTTAATGTTAGAACATCTGTTGGTGTCATTTCAACACCAGAGCACATTTATTGCAACTTTATAAAAGTATTTATTGATTATGCATTAGAACCTAATTCGGTCCCTTTTAAAAATTAAGAATGGCTACCAGATTGGTAAGTTGGTTTTTAAGGTGCAAGGGCCATATCTGTTCCAGGAAAAGGGAATTATCATTTTATTCAGAATAGACTGTTTTCATAATTATGATTGTTAGTATTTTTCATGACATTTCAAGTATCAGGTAAGATCTCAAATTTTAACAAGACTCAAAAATTCAGCTGAGGATTCAATAGAAAATATTTCTCTATTGTCTCGAAATAACAAATTGAAGACAATGATTTGCAGAATTAGAATCAATTGTATTAATTTTGCAAGTTAATACATGTTCACAATAGAGAATAATTTGTACTGTTCAAATAACACTAAGCATTAAAATTATATCACTATATCTTTACAGAAAATTGGACAAAAAATCTTTCTGAAAATTAGGCTGTATATGAAGACAAACTACATGTGTTTAACTCAGAAAATTTAGATACTTAAATGGACATAGTTCTCCTAAATATTTGGTAATTGTGTTCTCAAGTTGGCCATGCATGAAATATAATGGGGTTTAATTTGAATAAAAAAATTACCTGACAGCATAGAGGATGAAGGTACATCTTCACTTGCTTCAGGCATTGCATCATTTTTAGGTTCCTCTGAAATGCTATTAACTTCCACTTCTGGCTGGTTGTCACAAATACAAGCTGTTTCTTCAGTTACTGGCTCAGACTTGCTGGCACTGTCTTTCCTCTTGCGCTTCTTTTCTTCCTTCATTTCAAGCTTCTTCACCACTCTGCATTTTAAATTTCCAAGAAAGATAAATAAACACAATATTTTATGTAAGCATTTGCTTTGACATTTATGTCAATTCAAAAACAAATTAAAAGAAATTAGGTATTAAATGCAATATTATTGAGATAAATCATTCAACTAAAATTTTATCCCGACTCAATACCCATTGAATATGACAGAGCAGGATACTTGATTTAACGTCGATTTATCATACTTGTGAATGCATACAGGGTGATTCAAAACTCAACATACAAACTTTTAGGAGAGGTTGAAAACACAAAAACAAAACAGAATCGCATAGGAATGTATGACCGGAAACCCCAACCTGATCAGCTGGAGGATAAACGAAGATGCAGAAATGACAAGCCAATAATGGGTGGAAAAACTTTATTTAGCGATACTTTACACTAGGACAGTACGTGTACACGTTAAGTTTCACAAAAAGTGCTCAAATTTCTTACCATCCACAGTTATGCACGTTTCACAACAGCGAAGCATTGATTGTCGGACCCTCTCAAAAATACCCTGCATTTCGCGGATGTTTGCAGCTGCGACGAGGTCGGTGTCAGAGTCAAAGGTGGTATCATAGACCATGGCTTTTAGGGTCTCCCACAAGAAATCCAGGCTAGATAAATCGGGCGATCATGGTGGCCATAGGACGGGTCCACCACGCCCAATCCATCGAGGCGCAAATGTTCTGTTCAAGTAATCACATACGGCATGGAAAAAATGAGCTGGAGCCCCATTGCACGCCTAACAAACACAGGAACAATGCCGAGTAATTCTGGCAGTACCTCCTCCAGAAAAATGCGATATTTCCGGCCTTCCAGTCGGGATGGTAAGAGGTATGGCCCAATTAAGTAATCACCAATAATACCTGCCTACACATTCACGGAGAACCGTTGTTGGGCAGCATGTGGGCCCATACTTCGCGGGTTGTTGTGACTCTACACATGAACATTGTGTTGATTAAAGATCCCTTCACGAGAGAAATTGGCTTCATCCGTGAACAGAATGAAAGTTGGAAACGCCGGGTTCACGTTCCATTTGTCCAAGTACCAGCGCGCAAATTCCACATGTGAAGGATAATCCTCAGGCTGCAATGACTGGGCCCGTTGCAAATGATATGGGTAAATGCTCCCTGTGTAATGTGGGCCACACACTGGATTGAGATGCTGCAATATCACGGGCAATGGTTTGTGTGCTTGTACCAGGAACTTCTTCCACCCGACGCAATGTCTCCTCTTCGAAGGCAGGTATGCATGTTTTTCTTGGCCACACTGTATCGTGCCTGCTGCTGCAGAATGTCCCGTATTCACACAGGTTACGGTGCGAATTCTCAAACATTTGGTGATGCTGTACACATCTATTTGGCATACAACCATTTCAGCGTTCGTAAATTGTTGCATGCTCTCCGTACTCAATTGGAACTTCAAATGACTAGAACTGCATTCCAACTACAGCACTAGCGAACAGTGCCCTCCAGCGGATAACAGCACCCTAAAGTGTGCAATTTTGAGTACTTGCTGTGAAACTTAACGTGTACATGTACTGTCCTAGTGTAAAGTATTGCTAAATAAAGAGTTTTTCCACCCATTATTGGCTTGTCTCTCATTTCTGCATCTTCGTTTATCCTCCAGCGCTGATCAGGTCGGGGTTTCCGGTCATACATTCCTATGTGATTCTGTTTTGGTTTTCTACCTCCCCTAAAAGTTTGTATTTTGAATCACCTTGTATATTTATTTATCCTATGGCCATCAGTCAACGAGCATCCCAATAGAGGTCCTGAAGTGATTCAATATGGCTAAAAACAATATTCACAGTATAGTTTGCATATTGGTATGGTTGGTTACAGTATTAGGGCAGTCCCTGAGGTGGTCTCCAGCCATTTCAACCAGTTTGCAAAGAGGTCAGATGGCTGTTCTTGCTACTCCAAAACGATGTAAGTGTCTTTGTAGGTTGTCAAGTCTGGTGAGAAGTTGAAAGCAAATGACTTCTACAGCTCTGGGCAAGGAAACTAGGATATAAGCTTTTACTTGTAAATCTGATTTTATACAATATGCAAGTTTTTTGGTTTAACAGATTCCCTAATGTATACCTAGAGTATAAGACGGTGTAGATTTCAATAGTATTTAACTTTTAAGATATTTACAAAGGCTTAATACTTCTCCCAGAGTCCCCTAGTGTATGTAACTCTAAACCTCAATAAGTCATGGATTGTGGTAATGAGGGATGCTTCCAAAGCTTAACATCTTCTTTCCCTAGAAGGAAAATCGATAGGTAGTTGAATTTACATTGCACTAGAACACAACAGGCTATTGGCAATGGTCCATCATCAATCCTGAGGGGAAAGATCCAAGGACAAAAAAGAACTCATCATTTTGAACCATGGTCAGATAAGGTCAACACTTGAGCTGGCACCCTACTCTCCAAACTAGCACACCAAGCCAATGTGAGGATATTTGAGGTCATGACAGATTTAACACGAACCTGCCTCCACATACATGAATTTGCAACCCTCCAGTTGCTAATATGCAACTCTCTAAAAATTAGGGTACTGCTGCCCCAGAAGAAAATACTGGCTCTGAAAATTTCAATGTCTTTCATAGATTCACAATTAGCACTTAAAAAACTCATAAAATCGCCAAATCGGAATTGAGTACAATTGTAGGGAAAATCTGTCAGAACCTGAAAGCATTAGTCAGATTGCAATTCCCAGAACATTGGAATCATCCCCTGCATGTGAACATTTAATAAATATCGGTACTAAAGAGTGTCGAAACTGAATTGAAAAAAAGAAAAAGAAATACTTTTTGACAGTGCTTATTTGTACACTGCTGCCAAGGTGCTTGAATGACGACCCTTTGAACTATACACACTCGCTAACCATTGGAAAGATTTAATTGGTAGTGACTGTTGAATAGCTGTGATGTTGCAGGTGTTGAATAGTTGTGATGTTGCCTTACACATTTAAATTTTCATGATAGGCTTCAAATTTGTTTCTTTCAGACAGAATTTTGTTGTAATTAGTAAACAAAAAGAAGTGCTACAAAGCAATGATTTAAATTGACAGAACAGTTTCTACTTAAATTAAAAAGATAAATTATTTGGAGAAGACAGCTAACTTTATTATGAAATTTAAAGATCAAAACCGATTGTTAGAAAAGTGTATCACAAAATTGATTAAACAGATGTTTAATGAAAGATACTATATTTAAGAATTTATAAAAACAGAAGCATACTTACTTTGCTCGTTTTTGTTTGGCTAATTTTTTTGTATCAGCAAGTGAAAACTAGATGAGAAAAGTAATATGTCAATAAGTATTTCTACACTACGTGAGATAAAAATAAATTGATTTATTTCCTTATGTAAAAAATAAATTATTTGTTATTTTTCAAATGGTTACATCTAAAATCTAAAGAAAAGATTCATGACAGATGTAATTTATTCAGTGATTCAATGTTATAGGGTTTTCCTGTCTATGAATTGCATAATTTATGTATTAAAGTTTGTGCAAGGCAACCAAAGAGTAATTAAAATAATTAAGTCACGAATTGGAAAATCAACGTATTATAGTTAACAATAGTTCCAATAAACTTACCATTTTCTCAACATTTCCTTCCTTGCAAATGTTTTGGATCTTGCAAATAACACCTTCACAATCAGGAGTGAAGCACGTTTGTTCAAGAAAAGCCTAATGTTTGAAAGGGAATGGTGAAGTTTGACAGGGATAAAAGTTAAGTGCCAAAATAACAAACATTTTAAAACTAATTGTAGAATACCACAATGAATACACAAAAAAGAAATGGATAAAATTAAAATGAATACTTGACAATTTTGAATGTAATTAGGCAAAACACCTCTACCTGTCAATTTCAAATTTATGTAACTCATAAGCTTAGGGGAAATAAATTGCATTAAAAATTTATATCCATTCCTTTAGGTTAAAATCTAGACACATTTATTTACCTCAGATGTAGTCATTTCTTTTCAAATCAGATGATACTCATGAAATTATCTGTTTTAAGTATATTTGAAGCATTAAGCGTTTTATTGATATTTTAGCAAACTGAAAATCCAAAAAATTAGCGTTGTGGTCGAAATGACTTTATTTGACAATTACGTTTTCATTTGGAATGTTCTACATGGAATATTCCAGATGGAATCTGGAATATTCCATGTAGAACATTCTGGAATGTATTCCATGTAGAACATCTGGAATATTCCATTCTCGATCAGAGGTTCCCAACCCTTTTGACTCACGGATCCCTTTTAAGAAACAATTTCTATGGTGAAGCCTTTAGGCCTACCCTATGTTTTACAAGTTAATGGTGTTTAGGAGTAGTATTACAGGGAGGAAGAGGGGATAGACAGTAGAGATATTTATACAATTGTGCAATGTCAATGCAATTATATTTAAAAAACTTTAAAATTTATTATATCTCAATTTATTCTCCACTACAGTTGGAGCTCTTTAATCCGGCATTCTTCGGTTCGGTACTGTTGACCTTGACCCCCAGGTAGCGCCACTGTGCTGCCCATGTTTTTAGCTCGCTCAGTGTTTATTGCGACTGTCAGTTTTCATTTCAGTAGTGTTTCCTGTTTTCTAGCAGGTTAAATATCACATTCGCACAATATTACAACTATACATAGTGTACTGTAAAATGTTTTTGAAGCCCAGCACGAGTTCTTCAAGTGCTAATAAAACTAATATGCGTAAACATGACTCTCCCTATACAGCGAAAACTAGAGATACTTAATTGTCTTGAAAAAGGTGAAAACAGAAACGTCATAATGCGTGATTTCAATATTGGTTCTTCAAAAATTTATGATATAAAAAAAAGTACTTAAGAAGTTTGCTGCTCAAGGTGTAACAGCAAAAAATACGGAATCAAGACACACTAAAGAAACCTAAACTTGAAATTCTTGATACTGTCTTGTACGATTGGTTTAGTGCGAAAAGATCAAAGGGAAAACTTGTGACTGGGCCTATGATTATCGAAAAGCAAAACAGTTTCATGATCTGAATATAGAAAGTGCTTGTGTTTTCCGATGGTTGGCTTCAGAAATTTAAAATTCGACATGGTATCCAGAGGCTGGAGAGCAGATTAGCCGATGAAAACGCCGCTGAAGAATATAAGAATACTCTTAGCAGCCTCATTGTACAGTGGGATTTAACCCGTTGTCAAGTTTACAATGCCGATGAAACTGACCTTTTATGAGGTTGTTTGCCAACATCTACTCTGGCAGATGGGAATGAAAAATGTGCTAAGGGATTCAAGAATAATAAAGACAGATTGACTGTTTTATTGTGTGCAAATGCTTCTGGCAACCATCAGCTGACACCTGTGGTGATTGGTAAATATAAAAACCTAGAGCCTTAAGCTTGCCTGTGCATTATGATGTGCAGAGCAATGCATGGATGACAGCAGATTTGTTTAAGGACCAGTTTTTCCATCATTTTGTACCACAAGTATAGGAAAAATTTAAGAAACGTGGAATGCCAGAAGATAGCAGAGCGCTTTTGTTGTTAGACAACTGTACTGATCATCCTCCTGCTTCTGATTTGGTTTACGGCAATATTTTTGCAGATTACCTAACACCAAATGTCACTCCCTAGATTTAGCCGATGGATCAAGATGTGTTTCAAAATTTTAAGTGTTTTTATTGATCTTTTGTGCAAGGCCTTTTGGACTATGATGTAAGACTTCCAAAAACAGTTTAATGTCAAAGATGCAATTTTCGCAATTGCCTTAGCATAGAATCAGGTGAAAGAAGTGACTCTACAGTGGTGCTGGCACAAACTTTGGCCTAATGATGAAGATGCAGATCAAGATCCAAAGTTACCAGTAATGATCAAAATATGGTGCTAGATTTGGTAGGAGCTGTGCCAAACAACCCTTTCACAGATGTACCCCGAGAGGAAGTTATAGACTGGAATGAAATCGACAAAAGTGTGCCAGTGGTCGAAGAACTGAGTGACAGATTATACAAAGTGTTGTGAACCCACAAGAAGCCTAGGTCAAGAGGTGGAATTGGATGAAGAAGGAGCCATGGCAGATGAAGCTAATCTCGTGGAAACAGGCTTCTGATGCATTAAACACATTTATAAAATTTGCTGAATCCAACAAAAGCTATAACTCTGCAGAACTCATAAATTTGTGTATAATCCATAATGATATTTTGAAGATATCTGAATCATGGATGCAACACGATATATATATCAAAGACTTTTTAAACAGTAACACTCATGTGTATTTTTTCTTGCCATAGAGCAGCTTATTACAACTTGTTTACCATTGTACTGTATTAATTTTTCTTTGGTATTCCCGTTAAAACTATATTGACGCTCGATAATCCGAACATGCTGGATTAAAGAGCACCTACTGTACCACCAACACACATGATAGGGTCAAAACTTGTCCTTCCAAAGTTCAATAAGTCAAACCATTTGCATTGCAACAGATTTCGTATTGGTGAGAGCAACAATTAGGTCCATGCTATAAACCTAGTTCCTCCAATTGAAATACATATTCGTTCATTTCTTGTCATTGGAAATTTTTATTATTCCCTGGGAAGGAGTTCCTATTTTACTAGCCCCTGGGAAGGCATGCAGAGCCTTAGGGCTCCATACAGCACAGGTTGGGAACCACTATTCTAGATGGATCACACAGGAATGTGTGAGACATACATATATGTACAAGTAGACAATAGACAAACATATATGAACAAGTAACACAGTTAAAATATTAATTAAAATACATTTAACAAATTAGAATACTAGGAGGCACATGCACAAGTAAACAAAATATAAATCAAAACAATTACCTTATCTGTACATTGCTTCACCGATCGTAGAATCTTCCAGCACTGCGGATGGTACTGAAGACAGCACTGTTCAGAGCATTGAATGAAGTAAAAGCCTTTAAAATCCGGATCTGTGAGATAGATAGATGCTCGAAGGGAGCACTTGTCAAAACGACACAATGCGTCGGGGGAAGGAGGATTTTCACACTCTTTTATCAAGTCATTAGCAATAACCTAAATGGCATATAAAACATTATTGAATACATGAAAAGCATATTTAGGCTTTATAGATACACAAACAGGCGAACACCTACGGAGGGGGTTTAAGCCCCACCCAGACCATGTAAAAAGCAAAATAAAAATCCTTATTTAATTCATTGATTGCTTCATTAGAAATCATGTGTCAAGTGTTTTGATATTTTCTTCTTACATCCAACTTATATTTATTCATTTGCTTTCAGTCAGTCAACAAAAGAGCAGTTTCTTATTTACTTTTCAAATAATTGAAAATTTTAATATTGTCCATTGAAATGTCAGCCCTTTTCCCTGCAACACAGTTTCTATTCATCTCGGAGTAGCCACTCTAAAACTGATCTCTCAGTAACACACTTCAAAACTAGTTTCCAGGTAACATACTATAAAACTCTTCATAGAACCAAACTTAGAAATTCAGCAATGTTTTGAATGTAGCTTATAAACAAATATAATTTGAGCTGTGACAGTTGCATACTGATCACCAATGCCTAGTTGTGTCCATAGCTTAATATGTATATCATGAGACAGCACATAGTAATAAATCTTAATACATTCTATATTACTAGATTGTAGAAATTTTCCCTGGATACATTAATAACCCAATAAACAAAATTTTAACAATATTTTTTTCCAAGAATGAAGTCCATAAACACATCTTTTTACATCCAAGAAACCATCAAATATTCACAGAAAGAGAAAATTTGATACAATAATGCATCATGTTTTGGAGGGAAATGTTGCTCTTATTAAATATTGGAATTTTCAAGTAGTATTTCCATTTCTTTATTTATACATTTCCTGTGAGATGCTCCTATGATAATTATGGCATTACAAAGGCTTGTTAAATTGTTATTTATTATGCCAAATCAAAACATTTCATAAGCTGTAGTATCAAAAATGCTTTTTATGGCAATTTAGTTAACTATTATATACTTTAAACTATGGATGTGATTGAACAGTTCTATATCTTTACAATTCTAAAAATTAAACAAGGAAATACCTTTAAATGTTCTGGTTTAGTTTCTTCTATAACTGTAGTTAGTCCAGGCCAGGTACAAACTTTAAAAGGAATTTCTTTTTGTATGATATCATTTACTGCTTTGAGGTAGCCAAGAGCCTCTTTAAAACTTTAAATAAAAAAACATGTCATGCAGTAAAAGTTAATACTTTATAAACAGTTCACATTTTGTGGGAATATATGTTTTGAAAAGGGAATATCAAACTCAAGATACAATGCAAATTAATGCTCTGAGGGCAATTTGATGAAAGCTAAAACATATTATCTGAGCATAGTCCAAATTCAAAAGCTGTGATTTATAAATATTTCATCACAAAGATAAATATCATTAATGGGACTAATTTTTCATCTGTGGAAAATTAATTATTAATCTAATTCTTAATTTTTTTTGCTTAATTTAATGCTTAATTAGTAAGACTTTTGGAATTTATGTTCGTTAAAATTAATGGTACATTCTTGCAATCTGATGTCAGGATATTACTATTCTTGTTATAGAAAATTAATTTACCAATTTAATTTATAATAAGCTAATCCAATTCCATAATGTGCAGCAGGAAACATAAATGCATTGTGTTCTTCTGTAACTTCTCTAAATATTCTTATAGCTTTCTGCAAATCCTACAAAGAAAAAAAAACTTTGATACAGCACTAATTCTGCACAAATAAGACAATTTTTAATAGATAAAATATTACTTACATCATAAGTTTTAGATTTACACAATGCGCACCCATAAGCATATTTGATGCACATAATATCACATTCCTCATAGCTATAAACCTGATAAAGAGGGGAAAAATACCTTTATATTATTTATAAACTATTTTAACATTAATAATAAAATTAAAATAAATGCATTTAATTGAACACACTGACTGCTAACCAATGAATTAACTTGTAGTTAGTGTTTTTTCAAGGATATCAACTGTGGGTTATCTTGTAAACTCGTAGTTGTGTTTCTGTATGCAAAATCTTTATACAAGTGCCAAATACGAAATATTTTGTAGTTTTTACCCGCAAAGATGAGTGTCTTAAAATAACCACAAAAAAGATCATGGCTTCAAGGAACAGAATACTTATTTACAAAAACATAATGCAAAATTAGTATTTTAATGAAAATAATGTTTTAGCATGTGTAGATGCTTATTTCTGACGTAATATAAAACTGTCTCCTATCTGGGCTTGTCTGCCACCCAAGTAGGTCATAGGTTCGAATCCCGGTTTAAAGCGTTTGGTGATTGTTCCAGTTATGAGTAGTGGTGGCTCACACATTGGGTGATCTTTGACAAGTAGTCATCAGTTCTCCCCTTGTATAGTGCCATAAGGTCAAAATGTTAGTGGTAGGGCATTATTTAAAATAAAAAAAAAAGCAAATTTTGACATTGGAGTCTGCATGAGACAAAAATAGCATGATTCACTCTGTTTGTTATGTGTAAAACTCTACATGGCTCATGTGATCTTTTTTCTGATGGTGGTATAAGCTGTGAATAATGAAAGTTCTCGTGCCCTGGTGCAAGTTTTGACATTTTATAGTTCATTAAACCTATGTCGGTGGTTAATTAACGTCGAACTGGAGCAACACAATGGGCTATTGAGGATAGTCCGGGATCAATCCCTAAGGGAGATCCAAGGACGCCTCGTAATTTTGAACCATGGTCAGATGACGAAGACAACACCTGAGCAGGCACCCCACTCTCCAAATTTCCACACCAAAGTGAGGCCATAGCGATTTAACACGCACCAGCCCCCTTTGTACACGACAGTTGGATCATAACTCTCAACCCTCCGGTTGCTAATCCGTTACTCTTATAACTGGGTTACCATGGCCCCAAACCTACAGTAAACTTAGTTGGTTTGTGAGATAAGTTTATTTAAAAACACTGGCAGTCAATCTGTGAAAAATATACAATCTCTTTTAAAAATAATCCTTGGTAACTCACATTTATTAAGCAAATATAAAATCCTGACTTAAATTAGCTTGTGCTTTACATCAAAATTTTATTTCATTGAACAATTGCCATTCATAGGTAAATGATATTAAAATTCTAATCATGAAATCATTTTTGTTCATCTTTTTCAAACACATGCAATGTTGTGGATCAAAAATTTTATACAATCATAAAGGAACAGGTGCCTTCTATTAATAAAGATAATTCACTTTTATAAACACGTGTTGTACTGACCTCTGGATATGTTTTTATTTCATTTAGAGCGTCATGATAACAAGGAATGGCCATGACAGCACATCCATCTAATAAAGTGCTAGATGCTTCTTTCAAGGAAGAACATAAGCTATCTCGTTTTTCTTGCTTTTCATCCTAGAAAAAGACAATAAAGGAGTATATATAATAAATTCTAAATTATGATTAACAATCTGAATGACAAAATTAATATTTTAAGAAATATATTAACTTGTTTTACTTTTCTGATAGCATAACATAATGCAATGTGAAATAACCATTTACTTTTTTACATATAGCTGAAATATCACTAATATACAGATGTATAAATAGTATAGGAGTTAAAAACATCTTTTCCATTACACTGTTAACAAAATTCAGAATTCAAACAGAATGCTTCTTCAATTTAAAAAAATTCTTGGCTTTTTAGGGTAATCAAAATTGATATTTTAACCAGGCAAAAAATAGTCATAATAAATAAGTTTTATTTTACAGAGTAAACAAGAGCTTGGATTAGAGATAAGATTCATTGAATAAGTTCAAATAAAATAAATACATCTTATACAGTTGATTAAATTAACAAGCCAGGAAAAGATCCAAGTGTTTTGTTAGAATATATTTAGTCAATTTCCCTATAAGCTTAAAATTATTTTTTTTAATAAGAAACAAGTTTCACAATTAAGTATAATGCAGGCTCGCCCCTTTCAGTGTTTCCTTTTTACCATGGAAATATCGAAGTAGTGAAATTTTTTTAATTTGATGTCATTAAACAATGGCAATATTTTGCACCTGTATCTGTTTCTCCTGTGGATAATCAAAGAGAATATTTCACAAAATTTTAAAACTTCAGTGAGTAATTTAAAAAAACTAAAGTTTTAAAATTTTATGAAATATTCTTTCATTAACCCCAGGAGAAGTAAATACATATTGCAATTTTTAATGACAACTAAAATATTTCCATGATAATTTCAAAGAGCAATACAATCTGCTACAGAAATTTCGAAATTTTAATAAAAATGTACTTGATATGTATGTAAACTGCTGAATAAAAATTTCACATTTCTAACTATGCATTTGTTTAAGTAGCCTTCTAAAAAACTCTTATTAATATCTGAGGTAAAGAATTTATAAATAAAATATTACCTTATAACAGGATTCTAGCTTTTGTGGTTTAGCAGCAGGATTTTCACTTTTGTTTTCAACATTTCTGCTCTTTTCATTTGCAACCTACATTTACATCAGTTATAATTCACAATTGAAAGAACTAGATGCCTTTAGAAAAGTAGTCAATTCAGATACATTTATGCAAGAAATAGATGAAAATTTAATGATTACATTTGATGTTTACAAATATATAAAAACATTTCATCATAGAAATATTAAAAACGTTTAATCATAGAAAAGTCAGGAATGTGTTGAAGATTATATACCAACCTCAGATTCACTCTCTTCAGAATCAGATGCATCCATTAAATCAGGGACATCCTAGGGATTTTTAGAGTGAGTCATTTTATTAAACTAAAAAAGTGAAGTTATCAACAAATAAAACTGAAATAAACATAATAAAAGGCAGTCATTCATTATCAAGCATCGAACATCACATTATTTGAATTATTTATTCGGATATATTTTTTCCAAGATACTCAATAAACAAAGAAATATATAATAGTAGATAATAAGAGGTATTACCTGCATTTCGTTTTCCGAATCGGTTGCTCCTATTAAATCAGGAAGATCCTATAGATATATTTATAAATTAAATTATTCTTTGAAAGAAATCGAAGTACTACAAAATTACAAATTAATCTAATAGGTTGGAAATGGAAATGTGGCAATAAATCAACAGGGTATGTGCAGCAACATGTGAATGGATTTTCCTAAACATATTCAAAAAGAGTACACTCAAACCTGTTTTTGTGCAGTGGATAGGGACCGCATAAAAGAAAACGCATAAAAAAAAATTTAAAAAAAAAATCGCACAAAACTTCACGAGTAGCTATAAAAAATATTTTTCGCAACACATTTAAAAAGTATTTTTTTATGCGGTGAATAGGGATGTCTCACATAGAAAATAACTCAAAACCTTACGAAATAACTAGGAATTGCTTTTTTAAACAAAATCAAGACACGAGGCTTGGCAGCTACTTGGAATCTCGCCAAACCTTTTGGAATCTGATTTAGAAATTGGCTGACGCAATATTTATGTAATGTGATGAAATATCAAAAATCGAAAAAACTAAACGGCCGATCAAACCTACTAATTTTTTTATTGATAACTTCGTCAATTATGTTCTAATTTGATTGAAATTTTCATATACCGCACACACAAAAAAAAATCGCACAAAAACAGGTTTGAGTGTATTTAAAAGGTAAATTGCAAACCAAGTTATCAATTCATTAATGTAACAAAAATTGATTTAACATAAGATGAAACATGAATGCATATGTAAAAACTATGAAATTAGTGCAGGATTTAGAATTCTGGTCAGAAATTCAATTTTGCAGAAATAAATCTTTTACAGAAAGAACTGTTGAACATTATTTACTTCTTAAGGGGAACAAAAAAATCAGATTCTTTCATGTGAATAAGTGATGTTCTCTTAGCTAGTAGATATGATAAATTTCGACAAGATGTATGCATCAGATGAAATTGACATGGTGTACACGTTTTAAGAATAAAAAACTTGCTTACTGTTAATATTCTATATTTAATCCTTAATACACATGCAAACAAATTACTGAATGTATTTTTTCTAATCTAAACAGTTGCAGTAAAATAGATTAGGTTAGTAAATGACCGACTGTTGCATTCATGTTACCAGTCTTCTAAAATGGGATTATGTCATTAGCATTGTCGATAAGGAACTTAATAGGGAATAAAAATGTCAGATCAATCAACTTCCAGCAGGATAAAGTATAGGAATGTTTGTGTATGAGAACAGTCTGATATCTTCAAAGCACCATGTACTAATTAGTATCTACGTGCAAGACATCTAACAGTTAGTGCATTGCTCATTCCTGCAAACCCACCTGTTAAATTGGAGTCTATAATTCAGGTCCACTTAGCTTGATCATACCTATTTATACTACAAAGTGGATTATTCTGCCCCAAAGAGCATGGTTCTTGAAACACTACAAATTTATCTCAGAATAAATGAATGCTGAATAAAATTTTGCATACAATTTGAAACTGAGGAATACTTATTTTACATTTAAATGATTAACCTTCCTGATGGTTTATCTTTGGGTCAAAGACTGCCCTCTAGTGGCTAGCCTGATGCAAAATTGACCAGATCTTGGACTCAACAGGGGTCATTTAACAAAGCTCGGTCTATGCAAAGCCAATTAATTGCCAAAAAATTAAAACCTCAATGCATTAAATTATCATTTTAAATACATAAATTTTGTTTTGGACAGGGTGGCATCACTTGCCTCAGGGGTCCTAAAAACTTTAGCTTTGCCTCTGATTTCCTTAAAGAATAAGATACATATAGAGCCGGAACTTCCTAAAGGTGAAGCTTGTTAACTTTTCTTTCACAAAAACCTACAGGTAAAACCAAAAGAAAAACTATCCTTGCAGCGACTTAGACGGAATTACCTGCTAATTTCAGTCTACTTTCATTTCAGTTGGCTGAAATGAAAGTAGACCAAATGGTTCAAAGTGTTGCTTGTTGAGGACTGTCGGGCAGAAATGTCAGTTTGCTTGTTTCATTAGAGATCATATAAAAACTAGAGTCCATACAAGCATAAAAGCTATTACTAATTAAAAAAAGCAATCTGGATTTAACACTTAAGTGATAATTACTAAAAGCATGTCAATCCCAATATCGAAGCTTTCTACTGCTGTGTTAATGTGCATGACGTATGTCAGGATGAATCCAAATCAGAGCAGCTCATTTATGCTCGTGTGGGTATTCTGTAAAGTCGACCTGAAGTATAGAATACAGAAACTGGGCTAACTTAGTGAAGAAACATGCCCTTTACAGATGTCTAGATTATGGACAAGCTCTTGAACCAATTAGTTACTTCCAGGTATTATGGTGCAAGGGCCATATTTGTCCAAGCTGCACCTAACTCAAGACAAACAACTCAATGAGGAAGGAAGGAAAGCTGAAGGCAAGGCAAAGATAAAAATTAAAGATCACTCAGGCACCTTGGGGTTGCGATGCCAGTACACACCAAAAGATGTACCCCTGAGGGCCTGATATGAAAAGAATGGGGATACCGATAACAATTTCAATACCATAAGGGTAAGGACTAATTTAGTGGTAGTATTATGGAATGGGTAGTTATGTGAAATGCATGCAAAGTTCTACATCTACAGATGTACAAGGGCAAGCTTATTTTTTGCTGTTATACTTATAATGACCCTCCCTTCTCATACAAACTGTTACAGGGCTTCTTAGGCCAAAGGCATAGGTTGCATTTACAATATATTACAAAATCATATCAAATTTTGTGAAATTGAACTGTTAAACAATCATACAATAGCACTGGTAACGGTTAACTTTTGAACAGTCACCTCGAGCCAATTACTTAGAAGCTAATTTACATGTTATGACATCTTACCACTTCTTCTTCAGAAGATGTAACAGTTTCCTTATCTCTAGATCTGAAAAACAGAACTAAAATATAACATGAGCTAGGTACTTAAAAGTTTAGTTGTGCCATTCAAACAAATTGTTGATACTAGGCTGGCACACACCAAAGACCACAAGCATACATAACAGCTTCTAGAGTTTTAATACATATTAGGCATTGGGGTTTTGGAAAGGTTACAGAAAGAGTATTTCTTAAGAGTTTCGTGAGCAGAGAATTAAAATTCTCAGATTGCCCAGGACTATCTACAATAGGATGTTTAATGGAAATTATAACAGCAGAATTAAAATTGAATTTCTAATATAATTTTATGCAATTTTTTTATCTTGAAGAAAATTCTTGCTTTAAAAAGTTTTAGTCTATTACAGGAAGCTGGTGACAATTGTATTGGCTATAATTTGGTAGCTCGGTCAATTAAATTATCTACTGATAGATTTTGATATTTTTAATTGAATAAAACAGGCTTACTTTTGGGAGTTTCAGAAAAGTTTTCAACTATTTGAGAAACCTTTAATAAGAATCCAGTAGTTTTCAAATTGAGGAAGAGCTTACTTTCTGACATTTTATAGTATTATCTTATTCAAAGATCCTAATTTAAACCTTCTGTATTAAAATAAACTAAAAAATTCTCCATTTAAGAAACGAAAAAATGTTTTTAAGTTGTAAAACAAAGAAATGCATTCCAAGATACTGATGAAGTAAGGTGAAATAAAAAAAAAAGGTGAAGATGAAAGAAAACCTTAATGTCTTAATAATACTTACATTTGGCACGCAATAGGAAAGGCACGTTCAATATCTAGACACAAACAAAAATAATGAATAAAATATACAATATAAAATTTCAATCAAGCTTAGATTGCTGAATCATGCAACTTTAAAAAAATTATCGAAACTGAGTAGATTTCCACTTAAATTACTGTTTTAAAATAATCATGAAAAATTATTTAAATGGTACAAAGATTTTAATGTAATAAAATGGAATTAAAATGTCAACCCAAAAAGGCATGTATCCACAATGTAGTTTTGGAATAAGATATATTGAAACATTAATATAATTTGCGACAAATGAATATTTTGTTCAAGACTTTCCAACCACAAGGGGGGTGGCACAAGTGTCGGTTCATGAATTCTAAAAGGCGGTAGTAATGGAAATTACTTCATGTATAGATGGAACAAATTGCCTTTTCATTGAAACCTTACTCCATCAGTTCGAGGTGGGTCTCACTACCAAGAAAAAGGCGGAATCTCTTGGAAGTAATTCCAAGTGAGACCATTTTGGTCAAAACAAGTCCCATGTAACACTGAACTCTTTAGTGTAGTATTGTTTTGAGGTTAAAATAGTCATGTTTTGAAAATTCCATTTTCCCTTTTTTTTGTAGATTGTCTTCGTGTACCTGTTGGAATACTTTAAACTCTTCCTTCAGAAACTTAGAACCAAACGGATTCCTTTAAATTTAGGTAGGTAGGTATTTTAATTAATGTCACACTGGAGCAACACAATGGGCTATTGATGATGGTCCAGGATCAATCCCAAAGGGAAAGAACCGAGGACAACACCACGTAATTTTGAACCACGGTCAGAGGGCGAGGCAACACCTGAGCTGGCACCTCACTCTACAAACTTCCACATCATACCAACGTGAGGCCGTGACATATTTAACGTGCACCAGCCCCCTTTGTGCACGACGATCTTCAATTAACAAAATTTATATTAATTGGCATAGATGCTTTGTAAAATTGTTCATACATTTTGCCAGAGTAGCCATTTAGGAAAATATAAATTATCTAATAGAGAATTATAAGAAAACTTATCCTGATGTTGATTATAGTCATATTACTTGAAAAATAGATTAAGAGAAATACTAACTTCTTTCTGAAATATCTCGCATTTTCTCCAAGGACTCATAAATTTTGGGGTTGGTGTGTTTGCGATCTTTAAATTTTTCCATAGCATACTCAGCAACCAAATAACTTTCATAATGAAGGTCATAGTGTAAAAGGGAATAAGATAATTTGTAATAAGACTGAAAAGGAAAACAAATCAGAGTAAGACATCTAGCTTGACATTAATAGTTTTAACATTAAGCTGTTTTCAATATCAAAGGAAATATCATATTGTATGAATTACTCGACTATAGAATTTGAGGAAAATTTAAAGTTCAATGACCAGTCAAAAATAAATACAATAAATGTATCTTTAAAAATTTTAGCTATCTTTTGTTTCCAGGAAGATAATTAATTGACATCAAACTGGAACAACACAATGGGCTATTGGCGACGGTCTGGGAGCGATCAATACCGAAGGAAAGATCCGGAAACAACACCATGTAATTTTGAACCATGTTCAGATAACCAGGTCAACACCGGAGTTGGCACCCCACTCTCCAAACTTCCACACCATGCCAACATATAGACATTTGAGGCCACAACAGATTTAATGTGCACCAGACCACATGTACACAACAGTTTTTGGTTGGGTATTTTTAATTAACATCACACTGGAGCAACACAACGGGCTATTGCTGACAGTCCTCTATCAACCCCCAAGATTCGAGAACACATAATTTTGAACCATGGTTAGACGACAAAGTCACCTGAGCTGGTACACCATTCTCAAAACTTCCACACCATGCCACAGTGAGGACATTTAAGGCCACAACAGATTTAACGTGCACAAGCTCCCTGGTACATGACGGTCTTTGGTTGGATTCGAACTACCAACCCTCCAGTTGCTAATCCGTTACTCTTCCAATTAGGCTACAGCAGCCTAGTTTTTGGTTGGATTGAATTTCAAACTGGCAACCTTCCAGTTGGTAATCCACTGTTCTTCCAACTAGGTAACCCCTTTTGTTTCCAAATACATGTTAGGATTATCATAAATCCAAATTAAAATTCACAAGTATGACTAGTGCCAAATGTGTTTTAGAGTACTCAAGAGTGGAATGAAAATACAAAATAAGATTGAGATTTGGTTTAAATTGTGAGCCATAATTTCAAATGACTTACTTATGTCTCAGACCCAGTTTTAAAGACAGATTTTTAGCTAACCTACTTTTATCAAGCCCTCGATTTTCAGTCTTGGACAAGTTCATTGATTTAGGTTTTTCAATGAGTGAAATAAAATGTACCGAGAACTAAGGTTTTAAAACAATTTCAAAGACTTTCCACAAAAAGGTTTTTAAATATCCTTAAAAACTAAAACGAATAATCAGGCCTTTTTAAGGCTTCTGTGGTAACACTATAACTTTTTAAATCTAACTTTCAATGCTTTGTAAATGTCTAAATTGGTAGGGAAATGGAATTGTTCAAAAGAAAATTTAACAATGCCACACTTAGAAATAATATATATTACAAAACATACCCCTCAAGTTTAGTTAGTTTTTAAAAGTTTATTAGATATCAACTGTATGAGTGCCTAGAGATTAGATGCAATTAACCAATATGATTATGTGTTAAAAACAAGATCACATGATATTAATAACTTACTTTGATGGACATAGGGTTCAGTACCAAAATTATGTAGTAATCTAATGCTGCACTGTCATATTGTTTTATTCTCAGATATGTTTGGGCGCGATTCTTGAGCAAGGGAATACAATATGGACTAAAAATAAGAGTGATTTTTAGTAAAAAGTTGACAAACAGAAAATATTTACTAAAGAATAATATATGTTCTAACTTACTTGTAGTTTATTGCGGATGTAAAGGCATTGATTGCTTCTTCGTATCTTTTTTCTTTATAAGAATCATTTCCGATAATTTTCCACTTTTCCCCTTCTCTCTGAGGAAAAGAGAAAGCAAAAAATGTCAGGCGCTGCAGAAAAGTTGATTCATGTTTTCTTGTATAGATTTCTCATTGAATAATCAACAAATTTATGCGGGATTGGATTTGGGGTTTAATGGTGCAAGGTCAAAAAATGGACAGGTTGCAAAAAAAATTATACAGGGCATGGTAAAAGTTAAGCATTGAATCACATTCCTGAGAAGAAATTAAAATTAAAAAATGAAATGGTATAGCTTTGATAAGACTTTTTGTGGCAACACTTTTGGTAGTGAGTTGTGTTGAGCAAAGGCAACACTGCTTTATGGATTATTTGAATATCTTTTATTACATTTTGTAAATTATATCTTTTCTTATTTTACCATACCTAAATAACTCTAGTTTACTAGAATTAATGTGATTTTTTATAATGTTCATATTATAGATCCTGGTTCCAATAGAGAGAGAGAGAGGAGAATTAAAACTAATAAACTATTTAACTCATACAAACTTCTATAACAATATTTAGAAAAAGATTTTTTCATTAAAGTAAATATTTATCTAGTAGTAGGATGAACCTTTTTCTATTAAAATTATTTTCGTTAATTTTTAAAATTATTTTATATTGAACCTAAAATGGTGTTTTTCTGAGAAATTCTTTCTTGGAGACATAAGAAGCATGTCACAAAAAGTCTTTATGTCAAAGTTGCACGGAAAAAATTAGGTCTTACCGAAACACCATGTAATTCTGTGTCTAGTCGATCGAAAGCTTGTCTCAATTTTAAGTTCATAGTCACATTTCTCACTAGAATGAAATTTAGAATTATTTGCAGATCATGCATATATTTTTCCATAAAAATTTTCATATATCTTTTAACTCTTTAATAGGATGCTTAAAGGCTCATACTTACCACAGAGTAAAGCAGTGACATATGAAACTTTTATGAGGTTTTTATCAAAGTCAGTAAAATTTTCCCTGAAAGTATAAAACTATTTTAAAACTCCATACTTTAAAAAAAGATTAAAGATACTTCAAAAGCGTTTAAATGTTTTATGATATCCGAAGCATATAAATGCTGGATTAATGAATTAGCAAGTTTCAATTACTTGTGGCTTAGGAAAATTTGAAGTTAACTCACTTTAAAACGGGATTAAAATAACTGATGTCACTCTCTTCCAATATTTTCTTGCTCAACAGTTGAATAATGCGTTGCTTCAATGGATCGTGAACTGGTTTTGATTTACTAGGTTGATAAAAGATGCCAGCACAACAAACCTAAGTAAAAATGAAACCTTTTACAGTGGACAGTTACCTCACAGTGGACATACCAACTGAGCCACGATGGCTCCTCAAGTATGTGCGAAAATTATGTGGGAAAGGTAAAAATTTAATTGCTTCCAACTTCCTAGACAGAAGCAAATATAATTTATGTATGTGGGTTGGTTGTTTCGGTGTTTTATGGTGCAAGGGCCATATTTGGCCATGCTGCGCTAGACATTAGACACACATGAAAGTTTTTGCTAACACAGAAGAGAGAAATATACCCAGGGAGGAATGCACCTGAAAGGAATCGAATCTGCGCCACCTACAACTCGAAGGTAGCTAGCACAGTGGACATACCCACTGAGCCACAATGGCTCCTCAAGTAAGTGGGACAAAAGAATTTGAAATTTTGTTGCCCTGATGTAATTAGTCTGTTATTTTGACTCTTCCCGAAATCTTCAAAAAATTAAATACCTTAATTTCCAATGAAAAATAAACAAAACCACTCGATCACTTGAAATAAATGATTTTTTGAGTTTTTCGTAATTTTAAATAAACAATCTTTAATGGTGAATTATCGTTCTGTTTTACTCTTCCAAGTTTATGGCTATTGGTCTAAAAAGTTTTGCTCGAGTAACACTTCAGGCCAGTGGTTCTCAAAATGTGGTCCGCGACAAGGTTTCAAGAGGTCCTGGAAAACATGCAGTATTTCACTAGCCAAAATAGATAAGCTTCCAAGAAAAAGTGAAATATTTCATTTTCTCAGATTCTATCATGTTCTAAAATCTGAATTTTGGAATATAAAACAATTTGTAGGACATTTCGGAATTGATTTAAAATAGACTCCAAGAGATGAGAATGACTTAATATTGAAATTATCGGACACATTAAACTAAACATTTCTGAGTTCAACTGCTAAAGAGTGGCTTTATTGTTCATATTAGGATTAAAGTACATATTTTGATGTTTACATGTTAATTCTGCAAATTAAGAGCCTTTTGGTTCATTCTAATGAATAAGTTTATATAATACTAAAAAAATCTCTATTTAATTTCACTGTTCCAGAATATTACATTATCATCACTAATCCTTAATGTAAAGTTTAAGTTTTTATAATCCATTTACCATAAATTTTTAATTATCAAGGTATATTAAATCACCAATCCCCAATGAAGATACTGAAAATATGAATTTAAAAAGCTGTAAATAAGCTTTTAACGCTAAAACAATTTTGTGCAAGAGTTGGTTATTAGTCTAATGACCTACAACTAATTCAGGATTATCAAATAATTACATTCAATATTTTTATAACATGCCCTATTGTACTATAAATACATAGAAACATACTTACCTTACTAAAGTAGCATAAGGTATAAACTACAACAGAATCTAAAACCATAATTGCCTCCTTAAAATCTCTGTTCCTATTATTCCTAATTAACAAAAATGATAACTTAATGATAATTATGTACAATATAAAAGTTCATATAAAATATTACAAAAAGAATTAAATGAATTTTATAATTTCCTCCTGACTTTTGAAATGTTTTTTGTTTTACAAAAAAATTAATTTAGAACTTATAAATGATGGACATCAAACTAACCAAATATTAGGTCATTAAGTATGAAATGTCCAATTTCGAACTGAATGTTTGATTTATTATATCTCAAGCAAGAAGCAGTATAATTAATCAAAGTATGCTCCTAAACTATTGATACACTTTAGCCATTTTAACGGTAGCTTGTTAATGCCGAAGAATCCTGGAGAGTGAGTGGTGATAAAATCGCGAAAGGCATTTTCTACAGCTTATTGGGAATTTAATATTTTTCCTTGCAAGAAGTGGTCAAATGACTGGAAGAAATGGTAATCAGTTGGTGCAAGGTCTGGGGAATACGGTGGGTGACAGATTTTCCAAATCCAGCTCCTGTAGTTTGAGCAACGTTATTCGTGCGACATGTGGTCAAGTATTGTCCTGCAAGAGGATTAGCCTGTCTCTATTCACCAATCTCGGCTGCTTAATCCCAAGCTCCCACATTATTTCATCTAATTGGTTACAGTAGACATCCAAAGTAATCAATTTACCAGCTCTCATAAAGCTGCAGTAGAAAACACCTGCGCTGGACCACCATTAGCTTTTTTGGTGAATATTCGGTTTCGGAGTGTGTTTTGGCACTTCATCTTTTCCAACCATTGTGCCGAACACTTGAGATTGTCGAAAAGAATCCATTTTTTATCACATGTAACAATACAGTGTAAAAATGGTTCACCTTTATGTCGTGACAACAAAGGAAGGCAAACTTCGAAACGATTTCTCTTCTGACGCTCGTTTAATTTATGCGGAACCCATCTATCCAGCTTCTTAACCTTACCAATTTGTTTCAAATGGTTTAATATTGTTAGAATAGTAACGTCAAACCTTGCTGTTAATTCACATGTAGTTTGAGATGTATCCGCTTCCACTGCAGCTTTCAGCTCATCATTATCCACCTTGCTCTCAGGTCGCCCATGTGGTTCATTTTGAAGACCAAAATCGCCAGATCGGAACTTCTCAAACTATCGACGCACTGTGCGTTCATTAGCCACATCCTTGCCAAACACTTCGTTGACATTTCAAGTTGTCTGCGCTGCATTAGTTCCACGACGGAACTCATATTCGAAAATAACGTGAATTTTTGACTTATCCATGGTTTACAAGATTTAATCTGCAAAAGGCAATTCGACAGATAATCACAAACCAAAACATATGTCTGAAAGGCTGATGACGTACCTCCACAATAAAAAAAATCCTAAAGAACTGTCAAAGTGAAATATCAGATATCAAACTTGGTACTTGAGGTAATTGGACATTTCATACTTAATGACCTAATACATATATAAAATACCAAAGACAAAAGAACAAAGTCATACAATTAATTGTACATTTAGTTAAATGTTACACAGATAATTTCGAATACAGTATAATATATAGCCACAGAAAATTATAAAATGGTAGAAATGATCAATCTTAAACAAAGGGATGGATAGATCTTAAAAAATTTTATTCCTAAGTGTAAGGACCAAAAATATGATACATCGAGGGCTTACTCAAGTAAACAAGTTAGTCATCTACTTACATCGATAGATTTCTGTGGCATTGACCTCAGAAAAACTACTCAGACAAAAATTGCTATTCCTATATAGTTAATTGGGCCTACATGGTTAAGTATTTATTCAGGTCAATCTGAAAGAACCGAATTCCACCAAGTAAGCAGCCACGATTTTCTTGGCTTTCAAGTGTGTAATTGGAACGAGATGCCATTTAATAGATAGAATGGAAAAACAGAACATAACAGATCGGTAAGGATCTAGAACAGTGGTTCTTAATCTGGGGGTGTGCACCCCTGGGGTACAAGAAAGCATTTCCAGGGGTTCGAGAGAAGCTTCAATGGACGAGTGATTTAATAAAAGACTATCTTATTGAAATATGAGCCAATGCACATATTCAAATGGAATTTGAAAAATTGGACTTGGAACAATTCTGGTGTACAGTTAGAACCTTATCCACAGCTGGCCAAAGTAGCATTGCAGACACTTTTACCATTTGCCGCCACTTACCTGTGTGAATTGGGATTTTCGTCACTTTTGCACATAAAAACAAAAGCCAGAAATTGCTTAAATTCAAGTGATGACTTAAGCATGACTTTCGAAAAAGGAGCCTCGCTTCAAGTATTATGAATAAACAACTTAGCCATTAAAAATTGAGATATTGTTTGTATGTATATGTATGTGTTTATTGTTCAATAAATAAATTATCTTGCAATAGAAGTAATTTCCTAAATAAAGAACAGAAACACATTTTTCAAGGGGGTGCGAGTACTTATTTTAAGATTCAAGGGGGTACTGCTCACTAAAACGGTTAAGAGCCACTGATCTAGAACTTAATCCCATTTCAAATTAGGGGTTGTTCGCTACACAACTGGGCACAAAGCAATTGTCAGTTGCCTCAATTGTAATAACACAAAAAAGCATGTTGAGAAAAAACTGCATTAATGTTGATAGTTCAACTCCAATATAGAAATTTTGAGCATATAATATGCTACAAGTTTCAGATTTAAAGACATAAATAAATTATAAAAATATACTAGGTTCATTTCAAATCAATGTAACCACAAAGGGATGAACTGCTTCAAATATATCAGGTGATGAAAAAAATCTTTAAAATAATAATATTCAATATGTTGCTAATCAAAATGCTAGTTCAGTTTGAGATATATAATCACCTGATGCTAGAGATGCCAACCTCAGACTTCATGTTTAGAAATGAAAAATGTGATTTTCAGAAATAATTATGTACTTCCAGGAGTGTTTAGAGTTATTAACCATTTTTTATAAATATGACATTTTAATCCAAACAAGGATGCATGGTAATTATGTGAACAATTATATATAATTATGTTCTTAGTTAAGCTGCATTATTGGCTACATTAGTTCTGCTTTAAAGAAGTCATATTTAACTCTTTTAGCTAATAAAATTACAAAATTATTCCACTATTAAGAGTTTTTCAACTAAGATTTTATTAGCACAGGTCTCTTAACAGACACAACAGAAACACTAGTTTCAATTTTAATGCATTTTTAAAAAGAAATTATTTCCATTATAGAGGAGCCTCTGCAAAAACTACATCCTCTTTACACCTAATATTAAGTACAAATATTTTTTATATATAGTATGGCTCAGGCAAATTGACTTCATAAATCCCATGTTTCCAATCAGTTCACTCATTAAATTAGTTGGTAGATTAAACATAACATGCTCCCACAATTGGCCTCGAACACAGTTTCTGGCTCCAAGTTTATCGTTCAGTACCAGAGGCAATAAGTGATTACGAGTTAGTGACCTATGATAGTTTTGCATGTGATCGCCCTTTTCCGCAAATTGAATCCCCCAAGGTCATCTGGCAGCTCACCACAGCTGCACTATACACACAGCGAAAAATTGCCCAGAATTATTTGACAGCAAAACTATGTCTTCCAAAAAAAAACCAGAAGATATTTCAAAATTCATAATGTTATTCAAAAAACCAAAGTTATAAAAATTAAGGCGAAATTCTGTTTATATTCATACATTGGCTCTTGTAAAGAAATACAGTAACTTCAAAAAACTTATTTGCAAAAAGGATGCATAGATTATAAAGAAATTTTTCCTGTTAAAATATTAGAAGTTCAGCATACATTTTCCATCTGAACACTGAAGTCAGTTCTAATCATCAGCTTTTGTGCAATTAAAAAATGTTTTTCTCAATCCCTCATTCATTAAGTTTTTGAACTTGAATTTTAGGCTTTGTGACACTATTTCCATTTTTTATTGTCAAATGGTAATAGCATATTGGAAAGCACAACATATTGTAATATAAGGATAAAACATGGATTGGAATCTTCCTATTCCTAATATAGCACCAAGTTGGCGATTAAAAAAATGGTAGATCACCAACATAGATTTTTGGCAACTATGCTATTTTTCTATCAAGTTTGTGTAACAATTTCATTACTTGCCATAATGCCATGATAAATGGTGAAAATTCATAATTACAGAAAGTCCATACTGTGAGAGTCATCTAACACTGACACTTCGAATAATAGGAACAGATATTTAATCAGATCATCTTTTCAGTTCCAGGTCTTTCTAAACCACAATGTATTACTGAGGAAAATTTTTCATTTCAATTTTACCATCTATTTATATGAACACATTCTACAAGAATACTGACTTAATAGAAGGAAATAGTACTGAATAAATAGAAATCAAAATCAGAAACAAGTCCATACCTGTCAAGGAAATATTTAGACTTTGCAAAAAGAGTCTTCATTTTTTCTGAACTGAAAGGCTTGTTGAATAAAAGAGGAGCAAATATTTGCAGTCGAATGTATAGCATGGCTTTTCTTTGTACTAAAAAATATTGAATTTTAATTACAAATAGAAATAAGACATTAAAAAAATTATTGAATGCAACTAAGTTCACAATATATCGAAACTATGAAATTTATGATAATTTTAGATATGCTATGAGGAACCATATCAATAACTCAAGTCTTGAACGGTGACCAAGCACACTTGATAAATGATGGAAAGTCTTATAATGCAATTGTAATGTACAATTTAAGAGAAAACATTTTTTATGACTAGTATAATTTCGGCTTTTCTGTCATTGTTTTATATCAATTTTAATTAGTTTTAGGTATCATTTCATACTTATAAACAACTCCCTAAATACAATTCTCACCACAGATAAGTCCCTTAACGTTCCCCTTTTCACCCACTAGTCCTTGTCTCGCCACTAGCCATGTGGTCAATATATCCTGCCACCCACTTTCACCTTCGGCTACCTCACTAACCTTGACTTCAGATGGAGCTGCTCAGTCGAAATGTTCGTCTCTTCTTTTCAGAGTGCAAGTGCAGGATGCCCGGGTTAGTTCGTAAGCACCGACTTTCTGCCAATGAACTTTCTTGACAGATTCAATGGCCAGAGAGTTAATTTGTAACTATTCATTCTATCACAAGCCCCTTTGAATAAGATGCTCAGAGCTGTCCCAACACTCAACTCCTCCACGCATAGTGATGGAACCACTTGTCTACTGAAGAAATAAATCAACTATTTTTATAGAATTTTCTGCCTCTCCATTTGTGAATCAACACTACACTCAGCACCAATGGATCATTCACCGATTGCCACACACCTCTCGCCACCACTGCAAGCTGGTTGATTTGGGTTTAATGGCACATGGTCCAAAAGTGGACAAGCTGCGCCAAACACATGGCAGAATGTAACCCAATAGAAGATAAATGACTTTATCTAAGGTTCATTTGTCCAACCAAGTAAAAGGTAGATTTAAAAAATGTAAAAAACTTGGAATATATTGAATATTAAAGTACTCAAATTCCACGATTAAAACGAAAATATGAGGTTATGGTAGCTATAGTTAAAAGTTTTGATGAAGTTGAATATATGAAAGATAAAAATATTAGATGGAATTTTAAAATTTTATGCTTCGCAAGAATTTGAAAATACTTGGGTGGGGAAATTTCCCTGATCAAATCTTGCAAATTTATAATTGTTTCATGAAAGAAATATAGGCGATGACGATTAAAAACTGGACAATCAATTAAAACATGTCGGATAGTAAAAGGGACTACACAAGTGCGACACACAGGTACAGGCTCTCTGAATAAAAGATGCCTGTGGGTAAAACGTGTCCTATTCTAAGATGAGTTTAAAAGTACATCAGTCATGACTGCAAGCCCTATGATCTCTGTTATTATGACGTATAAATACAATCTGCTTAGATATATTAAAATTGTAGGGAACACTCACGTTCATAACCCTCTGCATCATCTTTGATCTGAAAAAAAAATTTGGCATTACAACACATGTTTACCCAATATAGATATTTAGAAAGAAATTCATAGGGAAAGACCTGAAGCATTATTTACGCTTCAAGTCATCAAAAATACATTTCAAATACAGTGATTGATCTAAAATAAAAATATATGCTTATTTTCAACAAAGTGCTTTACAACACAATGTATTTCAATATTTTCCCATCAATTTCATAAACTTAAAAAAAAATATTTGAAGAAATATGAATTCCCATGCCATAGGATATTGTGTACCTTGCTAGTCTGGAACTGAGCTTTGAAAAATAAGATTTCTGCTTAGGGAAAAGAAGCTTTTGTGCATTGCCTTCAAGGAGATACATTCACTTTAAACCATTCTTTACAAAATAGTTTTTTTCCACTTGACCTTCATTGTAAAAAACCTCAGTGCCTTACAATAAGATTTTTACAATGAAGGTCAATTAAATTCTTTAACGCAAAGCTTTCTAACATTGAAAAGTGAAAACTGTTTCTTCATAAGTTTTAAACTTGTTTGCACAAATGCAAAATATGAACATTATAACTCGTAGTTAAAATTTTGTAATTAGTATGACTTCCAAATTAAATCGAAACAACCCTTGGAGTCGCATATTTTTATTGTTGGTTTATTTTTATATTTATATATAGTTTTTGTTACTTAAATAACGTTTTTTTATAATTTTTTTAGGTTCATGCTCACAAGGCATCAAATCAAGACCTATGTTTCTGGGACATGTGACTAACATCATGGATGTCTCAAATTGCAAAACGTTTAAGCTGCAATTCATTCCAAGGGTTTATGTTGTTGGAGTAACATGTATGAAATTTTTTTTTCTTGTCTAAGCTTGCAAAAAGGTGAGTTTTATTTGATTTAAGTTTCTTTTGCATTTATCATGTTGAAAAATATGCACTAGCAATGACGAAGAACAAAAATATCTTTAGCAAATATATGATAAATATAAAGATATGAGTGACAAGGATGTGGATGATTCCTTTAAAGGTGATAATTCTGAAAAATGCCCAGGCTGAATTCTGTAATTCGGTCCAGGTCACACAAAAGTGCCCTCATTTATATGGTAAATGTGAATGTATACAACTCACAGAACTTAAAATCCAATGTCATTGGAGTTTTTTTTAACAAATGAAACTTCTTGACCAAACACAGCATGACTCACATAGGGTTCAACGTGTCAGTGAAAGTATTTATAAGATGACTACCCAAAGAAAAAAAAATGACAACTGGGAAGAATCTGAGAATAAACTGGATGCACTAGAATTAATATATAAGGAAATAATTAGGCAGTATATCCCCTCGGCATCAATGACAAATGAAGTGTCAAAATGAAATTAACATAAAGAATGCAAGATCATTAAATGAGCAAAAGTACACAGGACTGCCACAAGCAAATCCTGTGAAATAGCATTAGCAGCATAAATTTTTAAAATAGTAACAAGTCTCCTCTTAAACTCTAATTGAGTTGCTCGGATAAAAAATGTATATGCAACAACCCAAAATATGCTAGTTAAGTATGAAACAGATGTGATTTTGCCAATAACTATAACTTTTAAAATTAAATAACTAAATATTTTCTGTATTAGGTTTTCATGACGATCTAGCAATCAGAGATTCCGATGTTTATCTTTCATGGCTGCTACAGCTTGGCAGCAAAACTTGGAAATGGGGAAAATTTTCTCCCTAAGAAAAATTCGGGAAACATTGTTTCCATCCACTATTTGTTAACAAAAGGGACTAAATTTTCGTTAACCTTTGGTTAATTTTCTAAAGTCACCTAAATTTTGAAAATAGGAGATTTGGGGACAATTGTGCTAAAAAAGATACCCCTAATCACCTAGATTGAAAAATAGTAGCAAAAGTCCATTATAGCAGCACTGAGTACACCACAATTCGAATAAGATGTATACATATAAACCTGTTACCTCTAATTCTTTCAGGTGATCCTTACAGAAGCCTGCTTTTAAGCATTCCTCATAACGTTCGTTGGTAGTAAGACCTCTCAACATGATGCCTAAAACAATTAGGCTTTGTTAGAACAACCTGAAAAACATTGAAGTGATCATAGTGTGAAATTGATTCTTTCTCTTCAAATTCCACTCTTAACTTGAGTAAATTACATAGGATGCACCAACTTCCTACCTTACTTGTTTTAATAAAGAACACAACGTTTTTACTCAAGCTCTTAGTGAAGTAAAAAAACATAGCTTAGTTTCAATAATTTTAATTGGATGCACACAAATATAGTTAATTTAAATTATCAACATTTCATAAAGAAATTTGATCAGATTTGGGAATTTTTATTGGGTTTTCAAATAAACCTAACAGCACTGAATATAATTTTACTAGTCATTTTTGAAGCAGAAAAGTTCAAATCATTTTCATTCTAGAGCTGTTGCAAAGGATTATTTCTACATTCATTTTTGATCCATATTTACGAATATCAAAATTCCAAGAGTTGAGTTGCATTCTTTGCACTGATGTATTTTGAAGTCAAAGAACACTGAAATCTTAATGAAGTTTAGTGACTGGCTCATATTAAGGATAATTTAGGAACATACTTTCATTAATGCATACATAGCAAAACTTTTAAGTTTAGCTGTTTTTATTTGTTTTCATAGCTGTTTAGCCAATTGAGGTAGGTAGATAATTAATGCACTATTGGCAATGGTCCTGAATCGATCCCCAAGAGAAATTTCAGAGGATATCACCACGTAATTTTGAACCAGCCAGATGACGAGAACACCCAAGCTGGCACCCCACTCTCCAAACTTCCACACCATGGCAACGTGAGGACATTTGAGACCACAACAGATTTAACATGCACCAGCTCATGTATACGACTCCGGTTTGGACCAAGTTTCAAACTCGCAACCCCTTCTGGTTGCTAATCCGTTAATCTTCCAACTGGGGTACTGCTGCCCTTTTAGGCATTTGAAAATGACAATTATGTTTTCCATTTGAATGAGACACTTTGGGTTCAGACACAATATTTCAATATTTTTGTAATAACAAATATGTAAAGCAAAACATAACATAAATGATACACGAGATCTAAGAGACTGCAATTCAACAAAAGGAAAAAATATTAAAATTCACTCAATTTCAGGAAGATAAAAAAATTATACTTTACCTAGTAATTTGAATGCACATGTTTAAATAATTAGTTACATAAAGTATTCTAAAATATTGATTTACAATGTTTGATACTTAAGTGGTATGCTTTGAATGCACACAAAAAAACACTGCCAGATAGGGTATGAAAAAAATCATTTTTTAAAAATTTAAATAGGATTTTTATGAATTTAATTCCTTTTACTAAATTTTAGTTAATACAAGTTTAAATTTGTTGGATATGAGACATAGATGCAAATTACGGTGTAGTCTCTAGATAGTTTTGATTTATTTAAACATTAATATTTTCATGTAAAAAACATTAATGTATTAAGAAATATAGCCTGGTAAATGTTTGAAAGATTAAAACATGACAGGAATTAGCAAAGAAAATCACATGATAGAGTAATTAGACCCCAAATGCCAAGATGAGCAATGTTTTTCCATCTGGTTCTCAAGCGGTTTAGATTACTTTGAGTTTAACTCATACAGTGATGGTAATTGCTACAAAGTATTTTGGAGCAAATCTTGGAGCAGGTAAATTAACATTTTGGAGCAGCCAGACTGTCTTTTGGAGCAGTGGAAGATATTTTAATAATGAAACTAATAAAATTCAGGTTTTTAAACATATGACTATGAATGATAAACAATAAACATAATTTTAAATACTTACTAAAATTGATGAAATAATGAATAAGAAAACATACATAAAAACTTACCAAGTGTTTTCCATTTCCATAAAGTTATGTGCAAGGTAAGAAATAACTATGACATTAACATGACTAATAAACATTTTATTAAACAAAAAATATTATTTTCTTTTCTTATATTTGTTACATCCCAATTGCGCCTTTCTGTTTTCTTCTAAGGCACATATCGTTTTGGACATTCTATCTTTACCTTCTTTAAAAAGAATCTGTCCGCATTCAACAGCACTCATATCTTTGTCTGCAATACCTTGTGAAATCTTGCTTTCAGCATGATTTAATAGTTTTTGAGAAAGTTCAAGTTCCTTTTGCAATTCAATTTGTTTCGACTTTAATTTTAAATCTTCCTCATTATGGCAAATATTTTCTACTTTTCTCTTTTTTTGTTCTGATGTTAACAGCAATCTGTCATGATACCGCCTCCAGGAATTTCGAACTGATTTAATCAAAGCCGTAGTAACTTGAAAGTTCTTTATGCTTTCTGTATTAGTAAAATGTGACTTAATTTGCCTTATACCATTTATACTGTATACAGTCAGATTACTCCTATTTTCCAACATGTGATTGTTCTCACTGAAGCCTCTTTCTACATCAGAGTTTCCATGAGCTAAACTTAAGAGACTTGACAAAAATAGGCAAAATCTCAAACTTAAACTTGCCAGATGATTCTCTTATATTAAATATATTCCTCCAATAATGGTCTATACGACTATATATTGAAACTTCTGGAAAATGAAAGCTATCAATGGTTTCACATTGATATTTGATCCATTCATCTGATAGAGCAGATCCTTCACTTGGCTTTACAATAAATGGAAAAGATGCTGCTAAAAACTTCAGAGAGCTTAAAGATTTTTCTTCAGTTCGCTTCATGGGATGAAGGTAAGAGAGATGTCTTAACAAATTATTTTCAAAAGGGAGTTTTTTAATTAGATAACTTGTGCATGTTTTATAAAACAAACGAGTACCTAAATTTATATCTTTCTTTTCTGCGTCAGAAAATTTAGATAATTCTTCCAGGGTGTCGAACCCAATTTCAACATTTTTCAACCAGTTTTTTCCATTTTCAATTTCAATAGACTTAAGTAAATATCCATCTACATTTTGAAATGCAGACATCTTCAGAAAACGTCCCATTACTTTTTTTACAAGAGAAGTTAATTCTTCATGCAAACGATGAATTAATGGCTTATCATTTTGGAAAGTTTTCAGGAATTGTCCAAACAGATCAGAAGCATTTTTCAAAAATATTGCTTTCACTAAAAGTAATTTATCATGGATAAAAGCCTCCTTTATTCTTCTTAACCTAATGCCTTCATTTCTACATTTAATTTCTTTCGAAAAAAATGTTTTAAGACATTCAAACTGTTCAATAAATCTTCCTAGTGAAATCTGCAGGGTAAGCCATCTATTGTCAACATGGCGCAAAAAAACATGGTTGGGCAAACCAAGTTCAATCTGTAAATTCAAAAGTTCTGATGATTGCATAGCAGACCTTTTAAAAAAATAATATATATCTATTATTAATTCCTCAATCTCTTTTCCAAATGCAGACAACCCCTTACCAAATGCATTGTGTACAATGTGTAGTGGACAAGTTGAAACATCCACTATTTGTGGATAATTTTGCTTCAGCATTCGATGAACACTTTTCATTACTGCTGGACCATCAGTATAAACACACAAAAGTTTTTGTGATGGCAGAGGACTCAGTGACTCACAAATATGTTTAAATGTTTTCAGCAGTACTTCTACCAATAAAAAAAGATTCTAAATGATTAGTTTGAACCTCTTGGTGTGAGTTTTACTAAAATAACGTATTAAAATATCTAACTGCTGAGTACATTTCTCAGGCACTGGTGTTTCATCTATCATAATGGTAAAAAAGCAATTTGAATTAATGATATCATCAACTAATTTATTTTTTAAATAAGGACCTATCCCATCAGATATAAAATAAGATATCTTGTTTCGACTATAGCTTAATTCTTTTGCAATTTGTGAGTCTGGAAACATACGGGGAAATAATTCATTAGCACTTTCACAAAAACTATATGGTATATCGTGTTTTGCAACAGTAATAGCAAACAAGGTTTCAGATGTAGTGACCAAATCAGCATGAGAACAAGCTGGAGGATATCCGTTTTCAAAAGTAAGGCGTAACTGGGAAGATGCCTTTAGTTTCCCACTTCCATCTCTTCTCTTAAGACAAATTTTTTTATGTTTGTCAGCACTTGCATGCCTTTTTACTGCCGATATGCCATGATGCTTGCAATTTATCACAATGTTGCAAAATGTGCAGATAGCTTCTTCTAGCTTTTTCCCAGGCAAACACCAAATAGATATAATATCTCCATTGCAATCTGTTTCTGACAGCACATTTGGGTTAAATTTGGTACTTCTCCCTGAAAAGTACAAATAAAAGTTATTAAATATTTATATAGTTCAAAAATTAAGTCAAAATTATTTATTTATTTGTCATCACACATTTTAAAACCTTTTATAAACAAAGGCAGATCCTTGGGAGGGGGGGAGAATTATGGAGAGAATCTATGCCAGAAAGTTTTTCAGTGGAGGGAGAGCAAACTTTAAAAAGTCTCAGAAGACAAATTACTTTACAAATAAAATATTTTCACAAATAAAAAATTAGATGTGGATTTTCAAGTGGGTGCATTTGACCCCCTTCATGGCCTTAGTCAATTTGTGTACCCCAGTATCCATGTACTACAATAATCTTAAATTTAACTGAAATCGCAGAATTTTCAATTTAAATAATTTAAATTGAAAATTATGACGATCTATTTAAACATTTTAAATGTTTAAGTAGATCATCACTGGCGCATTATTGTACATGAGGGGAGGGGAAGATTCGCGGGAAATTTTGTATGGGGGGGATAGCTTTAGTCTCATAAGACAATTTACACCACAAATACAAAATTTTCAAAAAAAAATTAGTTACATGTGGATATTCCAGTGGATATGAATCAGTATATATGAATATCCAGAGTATATGAATAATATACACTCACTTTTAAAAAGTAATGTTCAAACATAATATGCAACTATGGATGTAGAACACAACAATAAAGTGTTCTACTATTGATGTATGTAACCCTGATACCATCGAAATATATAGATTTCTTATTTGCACTATTTTGGAAATATTACTTTTCTTATTTCATACATTCAACCGTCATAAAACGAGGAGCAATAAAAAACAGAAATCTGCCAGATATGAAGAGTATTTTGAAAATTTATAATACTTCATTTAATCATTTCTTTTTAACATAAAAAGCTAAACTAACTACAAACATAAGAATATATAAAATATTTAATTAATGTAGCACAAGAACAAAAAATTCTAAAAAGAACTTCTCAAAACTCACCTTCAGACATCTTGAAAAATGCTCCAACGGAAACTGCTACTAGTATTAGAAAGAATAGCACACTTCACATCGGCGTTAAAACACGTGCAAAGTAATTCTTTATAGGCCAAGGTCAAACAGTCGCCAAACGAAGCAGTCTGTGTTCCGATTGCTATGTACTTTTCCCAAGCACCTGACCTCAGCAAAAAGTGCAGAGGCGAAAAGAGGAAGTTTTTATTTCGCTGATACTTCAGAAATTCGCCATTAGGCCATATTCAGGTATGATTAGCAGTCGCTAAGCAGCGACTGATAACGTGAAAATGACGTCAGTCTGAAATGTGAAAATGGTTACTGCTTACATTTATCAGTTGAATTTGAATTCTTACATAGCGGGGGGGAGACCTGGTAGCGGTAACCAATCATAGAACGCAATACATTGGAATTTCGTTAAAAGAAGCGCTCTTTCCTTCTGAAAAACCAAGCTTTTGCTTAGGGTTGCCATAATGCTGGATCAAAACTGCAAGGTTACCATGTTCGACATCTCCGACCTCAAGAGTGAATTTTATTATTACTCGAACGCGATTTGGAGCAGCTCTGGCGCAATCTTAGCAAAAACGGGAGTTTGGAGCAGTCTGGAGCAAGCAATACGCTATGGCGCATGCTGGCGCAATTGGAGCAGAATTACCATCACTGCTATTTTTCAAATTCTTTGAGCATTGACAACTATTTTATAAGTATATTTAAAGCACACAAAAAGGATTTATATATAAAACAAAAAATTAAGCTTTTCTCTATGAACAGCATAGAACAAGTGTAATAGCATCCACCACCAGATAATGCTAATTTAGTGGAATTTTGAGCTTGCAATAAAAAATTTATCAATTAATAAAAATTTACCAATAGCTTTCTGCTTCAACTCATAATCTTTTCTCAACATACTCACTCAATTATCAGATGAGTGAATTAACTTTTACATTCCAAATTTCAATTCCATAAACACTGAATAGTTATTCTAGCAGAGTAAAGAATTCTAAGGGATCAATGCATAAATTTTCACAATAAATTGAAATAAAAATTAACCAATACATTACACAAAACAAAACGAAGCTATTAAACTTGCAAATTATACAGGTTTATGTGCAAAATTGGAATGCTTTGTGATACTGAAGAAAATCTTTCCATTGTGTCTTTATATTTTTATGAACAGACTAAATAAATAACTAGAACATCATAAAAAAGAAAGCAAGTTACCACAATTTTAATAATTTGAGTGAATATATTTCGAGCATCTTCACTCAAAACATGGAGAAAGGTTTAAAATTGGCCATGTTCGATTTAGTCACATGGAAAACAAAACTCATGCTGATGAGCAGGCTTGTGAGTGACACCTATTGGTTAGTGGCCCAAAATGGAAATGCATACTTGTCTGGCAATTATGATCCCAATCAGCAAATACTGTTATTTAGTGTCTTCAAAGGGAGGATGATTTTCAATATAATTTTAGGGTGAACTCAGTACGAGCGAAGTTCTTAACTTATTTGAATAAAATAACATGCATCTTGTTCAGTATTTCATTCTCAATATTATTAAACATAGAAAGAAAAATGAAATTTAAAATTTTGATTTAAATCAATGATTTGTTTAATAAAAATCACTTGATTTAAATCGGCATACCCAGCTGCCAGGAAAGAATTATAACTTAAATTTAACCACATAGAAGTTATCTAATTCATTCTACCAACAAAACAACCAAATTAAGAAAAGTTTTACTGTGAATATTTAAAATGCAACAGAACCAAGTATTCAGGCACACAAAAGTATTTGGTCATAGTTTAATATTTGCAAAAATTTTTTATTTGAAATCATCTGTTAAAGTTACTATCCAAATGCGAAGTCAGCAATATTCATGCATTGTATTTGAAGAAACCACAAGTCTACTGGAAAAATGACATTTTCTTTGAAATTTTAAAGTACATTGACTTAAACATAGTAATAAAGATTGGATGAATAGGGTCTGGTGGGGTCAAGTCCATGCAAAAACTACCTCATTAATTATAAACCCTATTTGGTACTTTTGTATTAACCACTTAACGCATTTACCCGTGTTTGACACGGGCGTAAGCTACCGGCAAATTTGCACATGCCAGTGTCTCACACGGGTGCTCTTGTATCTCGTGTTATTTTATTTCTAATGCCCGTCTGAGATCCGTTCTAGTAAAAATAGATAGGCTAGATTAAACTTATACCATAGATGGCATAAACTTATTTATCATAGATGATTTACCACTTATTTATAGATGGATATTAAACTTATTTACCGTAGATGGCACCACTATGCACCATTTTTCTTGTGTAAACCAAGTGGTGCATTTTGATGATTAGCTATAAGTTTGTTTGGAATTCTTTGTTATAAAGCAGTTGTTTGGTGTGGAAAAGGTAATATATCCATTTTTATTACGTTAAATATCATAAAAGTAAACAGTTAACCATAAATTAATTTTTACTAAATGTTTTTGTAACTTGTTTAGAAAAAGTTATCTGATTAATGAGCGACTCTGACGATTTTGAATATGCTAATTTATCAGAAAGTTTCAGCGATGAAAGTGATGATCTCTTGAGTGATGGAAGTGAATCTGAAGTTAATATTTTATTATTATTAATATTTTGAAATTCAAAATAAACATGTAATCAAATCGTTTACACTTTGTTTGTATAATAATTTTTTTATAACTTTTACCCCACCCCCCGCAACTGAAATTGCAAAAAATAACTTACACTATACCTATATACACATTCATTTTCTGTCAAAAAAACTCGATCATTTTTTACCAGTTTTTCCGAAAAAAACTCGTGCTTTAAGTGGTTAACAGCATGCCATTGGATACGAAAGTACCAAAAAACACATTAAAGATGGATCGACCATTTTTTCCGACTGTTGGAAGGAGTATAAGATGGCAGAACTGGAACAATCTTTTTATATTCACTGCCAAGTGAACCACAAATACAATTTCATTGATTCTGAAATTGGCACGCGCACACAGAATATAGAATGCATCTGGGGAAGTGCAAAATGGCAATTAAAACACGTCATCACCTTATTATGGAGTTTATGTGGAGGAAAAAACAAGCCTCAAATGATAATGATGTTTCATGCCATCCTAAGGGCAATGGCTAAATATTTTCTGCCCAAAACAAAATTTGGTTGATATTCACCAATGGCATGCAGTTAATACGAAAGTACCCCCTATTTTGATGGAAAATAAAACTCACAATTATAAATTTAAGTTCTTTAAAAAGTTTTTCAATCGAAAATATTTTACTGGTAACATCTAGAAGATCCTGGTGGCCTCTTGTTTTGATCCAGTCATGTGGGTTGTAATTTATGTGGGAAACTTTCTATTTATGTATGCCGTTCTAAAATTATATTTTTTGTACTCCTGAGCTAGATAAAGGACTTGTTAACAGATTCCAATAAACAGGCAAGAAATTACATTATTTTTAATGCTACATGTTTTTAAATGAAGTGGGGTAAATTGGGTATAGGTTTAGCGGCAACTTTGAAGAAACTTGTTTTGGGGTGCTAAAGATAATTTTTAATCACCAAATGAATAGGTATATAAGTATTCCATAATATAAATGTATAATATCATGGCTACCCCAATTACAAGTCATGCCTTACAGCCCTTAGATGTTGAGGTTTCCATGCTACTGAAAATAACATGGAAAGGAATTTCAATATTATGGTACAGGGAAAAACAACTTGCAAAATGTTTTTAAGGTCACATTTCTATGTCCATTGAAACTGTTACATGAATCATTAAAATTGACCATGTTGTGAAATAATTTAAGGAAAGTGGTTAATGCCATAAATTGACAGGCTGTGGAACGAAGAATTTTAAGGATGGAAAGGCATTAATTTCCCAGAATGAAGTTCAATAAGAATTGTAAGCTTGTCACAAAATGAAGGGGGGGGGGGGGGAATCAAGCTTCACAGGAAATAATAACATAATTTTTAAGCAACTTACATACCAGATAGTTACTGTTTTCACTGTTAAAAAACTTGAAATTAGCCATATTAACAACCCAACCCTCTCAACTCCTGTCTACTAATCTTAGAAATGATGCTCAAAATTCATTGAGAAAAAGGATTCAGAAAACTAGGTGGAGTATTAACAGAGGGTCTAGCATCCTAAAGCACTTATTCCAAGAAACAAGATAGGTCTAGTAAAAAGAAAACAACTTGAGAACACCAGCTCAGGCTCTTACTGCAACTAAAGTTGCAGAACCAGAAGAAAATACTGAAGAACCATAGAGCAAAATTGACAGTAGCAATATTAAGCAAGGTTCTTGGATAATATGTAGGTTCAAAAAATCAGTTCAACAATTCGTTGAGCAAGTAACAGAAGTTGGAAAAGATTAATTCTTTCTTAAAAATCTAGAGTTAATTGATGGTATATTTTCTAGAAAAAGAGGATGTTGGCCTAATAGATATTGGAAGTATTTATTATACACACATTGCCACAACCTACATTTGATAATCATGGACGTTTTTATATGTAAACTATATTTTTCTCAAAATTCATGTTAACATGTTTTCACAAATTTTGAATAATTTGTTTTGTATTTTGTGCAGAATTTTTGATTATTATTTACAGTAAAATGAACACTCAAACATAGTTCAAGTACACCTTGAGCTACAGCATTAATAAATATTGTTAAGTATTATAAATTTAGCATTCAACAAAAATCGTTCTTTTAATACTTATCAATTATTATATTGTGGTAATAATTTTTTTCACCATGTAATATGATTTTATAACTTACTTCTATAAATTACTCACTTTACCCATACCATGGGGTAAAGTGGATATAAAAAATAGCCATTAACTAAAACTATACGTTTAAATAAGAAAAACATGCAGTATATTCTTGAATAATGCAATGTATATATATATATATATAATGCAAAGAAACACCATTTTAAAACTTGTCATTGCTAAATTCTACTTTGAAATTGAAAACACTGTTTTTTATACCCACTTACCCCACCAGACTCTATCAAAAAAAATGGAAAGAATACACCAAAATGTTTAAAATCTTACTTGTCTAAAGACTCATATCCTAACCAAAATACGTGTAAAAACATAATGAAATCCACTGAAAAAATATCTTCAAGTGAAGCAAGACTAAACTGATTTCAATTGGACCAAAACAATGCTATTTGGACAGAAGGCAGGACTTTATAGTGTCAATTTTACGCTTTTATGGAAAGTTAATTATTTTTGTGACTATTGATTTTGACTTAGTTTGTTACTCTAATCCTTTTTGCACCCAAAGGCTCATTAAACCAGGGCATATAGTGGCCAGTTCAGTGACTCGTTTGTTAGTCTTTGGTCGAGTATTTGTCTATTTATACTGATTTTACACATTACATCAGAGCATAAATATGAAACAAGACTTTTATAGCTTTATTTTTATACCGCTTAAGGATAGAAATTTCTAGGAACTGCAGAGTAGAAGGAATACTTTAGCGACCCATTATATTTACAAATCCTAAACGGCTAGGCATAAATTATAATTTGCATCGAACTATTATAAATGCAAAGCTCGGTCTTTTATTACTTAGTAAAAGAGTTCATACTTTATTATTCGTATCCAATCTGTTTAAATAAGAGAAAACCTTAGATACACACCTTTCCAACAAAGGAAATTACATTCATGTAATAATTGAGGTTTAAAATGTTATAATTTAGTTCTTCGCAATTGCATACAAATCATTAAAATCTTTTTTAGCAATCAAGTTTCATGAAACGAATAAAAAGGTGAACCTATACATTAAACAAGACTTGTCAAAATCTAAACCAAAACTTGAATTAGATATTTCCCTTTTAGAGTTTCAAAACATCACACGGTTTCGGTGAAAATACGTAGTAGCAGTTGTAGTAGACTTGAAATTAACGGCTAATCTAAAAAGTTTGCTCGTTCGTAAAAGCGAATAAATCGCACCGGTTGAACGAGTTATTCGAACATAGCGTTCCAAGAGTCACACAGATTTTCTAGTGCGAAAAACAAGCCGTTTCATGAGACACTGAAAATGAAAAAAAAATTGTTTGTAACGAATTGAGATTGTGCTAGATTTGACAGTTCAGATTCAGAAGATGGCGTCCGAAGTGAATGTCGCGATGCATGTGTTTCCAGGGGGAGCCATCTGGTCGAAATACGAGTTGCAGTATGACACTAGCGTGTCTTTTCGGAGATGGCTGTGAACTGGATCGCAGCCATCTCATGCTCGTGGACGATTCTATTTAGGGGGGGGTATTTCAATTAACGTCACACTGGAGCAACACAACGGGCTATTGGTGACGGTCCGGGATAAATCCCAAAGGGAAAGATCCGAGGACAACACCACGTAATTTTGAACCACGGTCAGATGACGAGGCAACACCTGAGCTGGCACCCCACTCTCCAAACTTCCACGCCAACGTGAGGACATTTGAGGCCACGACAGATTTAACGTGCACCAGCCCCCTTTGTACACGACGGTGTTTGGCTGGATTCGAACTCGCAAGCCTTCGGTTGCTAGTCCGTTACTCTTCCAACCCGGCCACCGCGGCCCTGATTCTATTTAGGTAGGCAGGTAGAGTGGTGAAAAACTAATCGATTCTTCTGTTCGATTCTTTCGTAACTTGTTTCAAGAACTCAGTCCTAGCTATCCACAAGTTGATTGTTTATTTACTTGTCTGGGAGTCTTCTAAATGTCTTTAAAATTGAGGAGGAATGGCAAAACGATGACTGGGTGTGCTTTTGTTTTGCATTTTGAATTCTTGTTTAGAATTTGAACTAAAAATGTGAACAGAACTAAAATTTGTCACTGTTTGGATACCGATGTTGGACTTGAACCAAAAAGGTTTTTTCAGGTTTTATACACAAACATGAGCAAATTATTTTGAGTGTTTTCTCATTTCCCCTGTCAAGGGTGTGTCCAAATTTACTGGCAACTAAACAAAGTCACTAAATCATATTGGGCAGAAAAAACAAGTAAGCCCTGAGTACAGACAACGTATGGTACAGCTGTAGTCTCTGCCGCGCGCGGTGGCAACGACTCTTGGCGCGGCTTTTGGCGTAGTTATAAGCGACTCATACCGGGTGATGGTAACCCATTTTTTTCTCGAATTTTCTCCTGGTTAGGGTTAACCTGTTTTTATGGCAACCTTGCCGGCGTCCAGTTCTGTCCAGCATTGGTTGTTCTTTTTAGTTTGGACACGGTGGAGAGCGGGTCTTTTTTTTTTCAGGATAGAAGTGGAGAGCGGGTCTTTTTTTTCTGGATATTGCATCAGGTTGTACTTTTTCGGTTTATTTTATTTTACTATTTCTAGAATTCCTTATTTAAGATGCCTTCTGTTTTTAGTATTGTAGATAAGTTTCAGGAGAATTTTGCTCGCAATTTAAAGTTTTCTTTTTCTGGTGGTAGGCTAACTTACGGGACTGAGGGAGTAGCTAATCGTTTTTTTCGTTACGAGTTGTGTCGAGATAAAGAGCTTTTTTAAAATTTTTTAAAGGAAACGGGATTAATTAAATCTAAAGTTTCATGTGATAAATGTAACGGGGATATGACTTTTTCAGTTAGGAATGCTGTTAGCGATGGTTACACATGGATTTGTCGAAATTGTCGGGATGATAAGCCTTGTAGTTATAAATCTATTAGACACGGGTCATGGTTCCGTAAGAGTAATTTGAAGATGGAGGAGATTTTTTTTTGACATATGAGATTTTAAGGGGTACAAAGACGGAAGATATAGGGGAGGCAGATCTTTGCAGATCGCATGGGAAAACACAAGGGTTCCTATAATGGTTTGCTTTGAAATTTCGTTCCATTTAAAAAGAAAACGAATGGGGTGCGACTGAGGGTTCAGTTCACGACTGGCAGCCCCGTTTAAACAGGAAACCCTCATTTACAGTGAAAACTGTTAAAATAACTTATATTCTACTTATGTTGATTTTTTGATTCATTTCATCCATATGTACAGTATAGATTCACTGTTGGAAATTCGAGAAAAAATGGGTTACCCTCACCGGCATGAGTCGCTTATAACTACGCTAAAAGTCCATATAATTATTCAATATTTGCAGTGTTTTTCTAGTCAAAATGTTGTTTAATTCAGATTTACATAATTCTTCCGTACGTATGCAGTATATATTCGATGTTGGAAGATTTCCTTGGCGACATAAAAAGTGCGCCAAACACGCCGCCAAAAAAAACGCGTTGCCACCGCGCGCGGCAGAGACTACAGCTGTACCAAACAAAATGAGGATAGAAACAGAAATGGATGTACACAATGCTTTCTTGCAGACTTGAGAAGTGTTCTTAAAAGTGCCTGATGGAATAAAAACAAGTTGAACTGAAACTTAATTGAGGGGTTGTTGAAAGCAATGAAATTAAGTTGGTGTACCTGTCAACAGCATATACCGGCAGCAAATTATCTCAGGTTCACACAAGTAAAAAACAAAAATTTTAATTTAGACAAAAAATAATCACAACAATAATAAATAAAAATAACCTTAAAACAAATCTCTTTGGTAGCAATGAATTTTAATGAAAATGCAATGAAGCGCTCAAGAAAAAGGAAACAAAAAAGGTTAATCGAATTTCCATCTCGAAGCCTACTCACATTCATTCATATCGCCTAAACCAAGCGAGAAAAGAATCGAATCAATCTGGAATCGAATGAATCAATCTGGAATCGAATGAATCAATCTGGAATCGAATCACTCTTCAGATGTACCCACTGTCTAGAGAAGGCGGGTGACACGTCTGTGTTAGCTGCTGACAGGAATTTCGTATTTTTCGATTTAGGAGGTTTTTTCGACTGCTTTGTGCCTTTAGTCTTTTCAATATTATTATTCCCCTAGTGAAGGTTTCACTAGGGCTTTGCTTTTGTTCCTACTACTTGGGTAAGTAGTTTTTTTTTTCCTATTATCGGCTGATCAAATTTTTGAGAGAACAGAGGTTTACCTCTCAATACTAGCTCCTGCGGGTCAGGTCTGTGCAAATCGTCAGCCTTTTGTGATTGGTTGAGAAATTTCCTTATCGTAACGACTAAAAATCCCCAAGCAATAATTTCTCGCCAACGGCTACCTTACCAACCTCGAATCGCGAACGCATATGGCTATTTTTTCTTTCATTTCACACCCGTAGAACGTGAATGGATGTGAGCTCTAGGGAGAAATTTCCTCGGAATGTCGGTAGCACTGTAAAGCTATGTACCTGTCCTGTTTCTGCATTGGAATCCGTTCCAAAAGTAAAATATTCGTTTCAATTTAAATTTAAGTATGTTGTTCTTGCCAACAGCGCTGCACAATAAAATGGAACATTTTGTTGAATCAGCTTTTTATTTAATAGCTATTCAATGAGATCGTCTCTTTGGTATGCAGCTAATTTATCCTCGAATGTGAATTTTGAAATGATTTTAACAATTTTTCTTCAAAATGCAATTCAGTAACTCTTGTCATTTGTATCACGTATCGTGTCCTGCTTTAAAATAACATTTCTAAATGTTCTTTTTTCTGAGCAATAAATATTGGTGCTATATTTGGATAATTTTTCTTTTTTCGCTTGCGAGAAGAGAGAAATGCTAATTTTAAATTCCGAGTGAAGGAATGTAACTGAAAACTAAATTTTGTTGAGTTAGCTTGTCATTTAGCAATACTCAATCTGGTTTACTTTTGGGTTGATTCCTTCCCTTAATGTTAGTCACGAACTAAAATGTTTATATGATGTGTGCGCGTGGTTAAAGTGATGCCTGGTGAAACAAACTAGCTGGATTGTAAGGCTTAGGCCTAAAGGAAATGGTTTTAACAAAGTATGTGTTGTCTTCCCTAAACACATTAAACTGCTCTTTACTCTTAAAAATATGTGTGTTTTTGAATTATGCATTGCTATGTTGTCACTTCCTATGCTCTATGTATTTCATCAGAATGTCGATATAGCACAGTAAATCTATCCACCTGTAATTTTTTGCATTGGAATCCGTTCCAAAAGTAAAGTAGTATTTGTTTCAACATGAATTTAAGCATGTTGTTTTTTGCAAACTGTGCTGCACAACTAAATGGAAGATTTTGTCGAGTCAGCTTTTTAATTTATGGCGATTCAATAAAATCGACTTTTTGGCATGCAGTTAATTATCCTCTAATGTAAGTTTTGAAATGATTTTAGCAATTTATATTTAATATGCAATTCAGTAACTCTTAACATTGGTATAACTTATTCTTCTGCATTAAAATGACATTTCTAAATGTTCTTTTTTGTGGGCAATAAATATTAGTGCTATAGTTGAATAATTCTTCCCTTTTTGTATGCGAGAAGAGAGTATTGCTATTTTTAAACTCCCGAAGAGGAATGTATAACTGAAAACTAAATTTTGTTGAGTTAGCTTGTCATTTATCAATAATCAATCTGGTTTACTTTTGGGTTTATTCCTTCCCTTAATGTTAGTTACGAACTAAAATAGTTTATATAATGTGTGTGCATGGTTTAAGTGAAGCCTGGTGAAACAAATTAGCTGGATTGTAAGGCTTGGGCCTAAAGGAATTGGTTTCCAGCGAACTAAGCTTCGTCTTCCCTAAACACATTAAAACTACACTTTACTCGAAAAAATGTGTTTTTTATTTATACATCATTCCCTTGCTATGTTTTCACTTCCTATGAGCCTTACTGAATTCTATTTTCTCATTTTATACCCACAATTTTCCCTATCTTTATGAGCATTCTAATTGAAAAATATTAAAGGCAAAATATATATACACTATAGGTCAATTGTCCTGATTATTCTCAGATTTGTACCAAAATATATTCAGAGATGTACCTAAAGAGAGGACAATGGTCAGTGGCACTGAGGACCCTTACTCACTTTTGGTGAAATACTTTTCATCTTATCCTTATTAAAGTTTCAGCTGCAAAGAGGTTATGAAAATTGAAAATAGTATATAAGTCTTTCTGTGTATTACATAATTACTATTTTTAACACCTAGCAGTCATTTTGATGAAGGATAAAGAAGCCAATTAAACTTGGTTTGCAAGCATGTTCTACACTATTGATTGATACAAAACTGGTACATTGGTAAAATAATTTAAAGAACTTGAATGTAAAAAAGTATTGAAATGTTTTTGTTACATGCACTTCTCCCAAAGACAGTTGCAAATGCTGAACTTTGTTGTGTCAGCTTGCCATTTTATAGCCACTCAAAAAAGTTAACCTTTTAGATTTTATTATGGATTCATTCTCTGTTATGTATTTCCTAGTTATGAAGTCAAACTTTGTGTATATAAAATGTATTTAGTGATTTGCTTAATGTAAAGTATGGTGGAAAAAAATCTAGATTGTAAGGCAAATGTTTGATGGAATTTTTTATGAAAGTACCGTTTTCTTTCCCTCAAGACATGTATTAAAATGTCCTTTATTTGGATATTTTGTATTTAACTTATTCAACATTCTCCCAGTTATAACTTTTTTCTTTCTGAATTTTCAATTACAAAATATTGATTTTTGCTTTCTTTGTAGTTTGTTTAACTGTTTAAATTTCAAAGGGATCGTAAAAGAATATTTGGGATGAGCATTAATTGTTTGAGTACTTATTTGTACTCGTGTGTTTGCACGCCCTCAGGGGCTCATCTCCTTGAGGTGTATACGGGCTTCAAGGACTCAAGGTACTTTAGTGATCTGTTCTCCTGTGGGATTTATATTTTTAGTAAACATTGGAGTCACTCACATATATATTTTTTACTGTGCTTTGTGTACTACATATATATATACACTATAGGTCAATTGTCCTGATTATTCTCAGATTTATACCAAAATATATTTCGAGATGTACCTAAAGAGAGGACAATGGTCAGCGGCGCTGAGGATCCTTACTCACTTTTGGTGAAGGCCTTAGAATTAAAATAAGATGTTCATAAGAAAGAGGACTAAAAACTAAGTTTTAATGAAACACAATAAAATGAATTTAATCCTATTTTGATTCATACGTCAGTTTTTCAATTCCTGTTGGAAGAAATTTTTATCATTGAATTTGAATGAACTACTTTAACATACACATGATCATCGCTTTCAATACAGAATTTGACTGAAGCATGTTCCGCTTTTCTTTTTTTAACATTTAATTCTATATTTTTTGTGCCTACGTATTTATAACAGTTGCTGAAAATGATATATTGTCTAAAGAATAGCTATCTAGAAATATTAATTTCGCGATTAATTAGCGACAGCTATTAATCGCGAAATTAATTAGGGTGGTAGTAATAATGTAAGACTTCTAATAAGCAAGTTGGTTTTCGTATGTCGGCTTTATACCTTCCACCCTTAAGTGCAATACAGTGAAGTATTGCTCTGTCATTTTCGTACTTAAAAGTGTGCCTATCTTAGTGTCTTTAGGAAGAGATATTGAAAAGTGCAACCAAACAGTCAGTCTCTATTTTAGGGATATAATTGGACCGTGATTCTAGTGCAAGTTCATTGATGTACCAAGATGTTTTGGGTCTACAATTGGAAAAGAAAACCATTATCAAAAAATTCACACTGTTTTGAGATTGGCGACGGTCCGGGAACAATCACGAAGGGAAAGATCCAAGGACAACACCGCGTAATTTTGAACCACGGTCAGATGACGAGTTAACACCTGAGATGGCACCCCACCCTCCAAACTTCCACATCACGCCAACATGAGGACATTTGAGGCCACGACAGATTTAACATGCACCAGCCCCTTTTGTACACGACGGTCTTTGGTTGGATTCGAACTCGCAAACCTCCGGTTGCTAATCCGTTACTCTTCCAACCGGGCTACTTAAATACATTGGAGAAATAAATAAAAGAAATTGCTCTTTTAAAACATTTATTGAAAACAAATTAATTTGAAACTCAATTTGTAATGTGTTTGATCCAAAATTGAAAAATGTTTTCCTAGTTCTATTATAATTGTTTTAATTTTGCGCTATAACTTCATCAAAGGAAAGTTCTCTTACTTAGTCGTTCATCTTAGTATAGAGTTTAAAAAATGCTATGCTTTTGATGCCAAACATCAGCAAACACGAAAATTTCCAAATTCGACTTACAAGTTGAAAAGAGCACTTTATGTACGACCCCCCCCCCCCCATCAAGACAAAAGGTGTTTGGGGACCCGACGTGGGGTCCCCCGATGATGTGTAAAATAAATCGTAAAAGGAGGTGGAAGAAATGGTTGGTGATTGTATCAATGATACTCGGCCCCCGGAGGGACATCTTTCACTCAACCTTCTCTTATCTACATAGCAGTGGACAACCCATTTAAGATGTCTGGTTTTTTATTCAGATTAATGAGTTTTTCTCAGTGGAGGGTCAAAGGAAAACACCTTTTTCTCGCGTCAATGGGTCCCGATCATTAGAGGGGGCAAAAAAAGACGACGCGACTGCTATAATCCTATGAAAGTAGTAATATCCAATTACAGTAAAATTTCCAAAGAAACATTTTCTATTTTGCTGGAAATATAAGACATGCTTATTAACAATATTTTTCCATAGTGAGATCTCTAAAATACATCCTAGCAAGCCTAGTGGGTGATCTTCCTCTCTGAAATATATCCAATAAAGGTGTTAAGACTGTCCAGTAGTTTCTTCTGTGGACTCCACACGCACACATGCATTGCCTTTTAGTAATATAGATTCTACTGTACATTATTGAATAATATATTATGTAGTTTAGGTATACTGTGTTATTATATTTCTTGCACATAAATCAAGCTGTACTTGTAAAAATCATGCGGCGAAGTATGATTGACACTGCTGATTAAGATCGGCCGTTCCTTCGCTTTTGGCGATTTTTTAAAACCAGGTGTTCCATATACTCGTCTTTACACACATGTTCACAATTCAACAAGCTTCTTGTTGAATAAATTCTTTGAAAATACACATCCATTGTGAATCCCCAGTAAGAAGGTACATAACATTTGCTACCATAATAATCCTTAGATTATATGTTATAATTATATATTCCTCTATTCTACCCAGTTCATCATTTAAGAAATCGACTTTTTAAAATTGTTTTGTTTTTTCAACTTTATTGCACATTTACAGTTATACAGTCGTTGGTGATAGATGACTTCAGTCCAATTTGTATTAATCGTAAGTTAGATAAAGTATAAAATTTAGTTTTAAACAATTTACATAGGACACTTTTAAAGAACGAAGTAAATTGAAAAACTAAGAGAATTATAGCTGTAATTTTGTTTTAACAATGCTTTGTATCCCGATATTTAAATAAACATTGTTCATAAATTAAATAAGGATATATTATAAGGAAAGGATATATTAAATTTCATATATAAAAGCCCCAATATCTTAAATTTACCTAATGTTCAGAATTTTATATAATTTTTCATAAGATTTTTATACTCTAAGAATATTTTTAAGACATTTATATTTACTTTAAATAAATTTAGCAGTGTTATGTGATTATTTATAGTGATAAAATTATCACATAGTTCACTATATTCTGTAACTGAAAAGTTCTATGAATAAGCAATTTTATAAATTTTGTATCTAAAATATTTCGTGAACTCAAAATCTTGCATAAAATAAGCCATCTATCTACAAACATGGGAATCCTAATTTACTACTTTTTGACTGAAAATTATTTAATTATATAAAATACATTTATGTTTTTTCTTTCAACTATATGTAATATATTCACGACAATTTATCTTTCTTTCTATAGACTGGTTGTAATTTATTACAATATTTTTGATTGTAACAAAATTAAGTTAGACACTTCACTTTTACACTTTAAAAATTTCAAAATTTCTCACATACCCTTATGTATTCTTTTAAATTTTATCGAAGCTTGTGTTTTGTTTTCTCAGGAGTTAATAAACTGATTAATGTAAAGTTTCCATAGTAGTGTGATGCAAGATAATTGGAATAACAAACCTTAAACATCCATGAATACATTAGACTTTATTTAATGATGGAAGAGGCAGTTAATTGAAATCGAAAATAATTTTCGCTTTTAATTACACGTGCACAGCACCGTCTCATTTATATTATTTGACTCTTTCTGAGACCATTTAGTAAATTTCAGTTTTAACTCTTCCTAGGAAAACTGTCGTCGTTGGGGCTTAATTCTCCTTTGAGTACTATGTTCCACCACAGGAGGAAGGTGTTTACTTTGCTCTAGCAAAGCTTCACATTTGCTTTTCAAAATTGTTACTGTTTGAACGATTTCTTTACAACAGTCATTGGTGTTGAATTTGTCCAGATAAGGCACAAATCCAAGATAGGCAGTACGTGCCTCTTGCTGATAATCTGTACCGTTTGTTTTCAACATTTAACCTATGGCATGTTTTTCCTTATCTTCACGCATACTTCCATCATTGATAATATTTGAATGTTCTTGTGAGGTTTGATTCATGCAAACAATATGCATATGCTTGCAAAAGTTGAATCTTATTGCTGAGTCAGGACAATTGCAGCAATACTGATGCAAACATTTTGAGCATTTCGTGCAAACTTCCTTAGAGGAATTAAAGTGTACAAAATATCTTTATATGTAACATTTATTAAAGTATCAAAGTTGTTTCATTATTTGAATGTATGAGCAACCACACATGTACGCCAGGGCGCCATTTTTACATCTATAAATATAGAATACTGGATATAAATATGATTTTTTAATGAAGCTAGTTCATACCGTTTCTTATCATCACAATTTATAGTGATTTTATCTTAAATCGGAAGTAGCCATTTCGTTTTTCTGGTACAATGATAGATTTACTCTCTCATATGCATCATGACATGTCTCTCACCAATTTTACGCATCTTTCGACCAGTTGTGTGACGAGGGCATCGAAGAAACTGAAAAGTTTGTGCAGCTGAGAAATTTATACACGACTGAAGTAGTCTTTAAGTAGTACCTTTTGAACCCCCTTACAAGAACATGTAGAAAATAGTACACCTTTACGTGACTCAATGTCATACAAGCCTTAACTTGTCTTAAAGACCTTTTGCTTTCAAATCATAGTTAGTATTACGTTTTACTTTAGGATATCTTAAAATAATTATTTGCTAATGAACTTATGTATCATTTGTAACACTTTCAGAGTAAACCATTGGCACGGAAGCTTTTCTCCATATTTTCAGCTGCTACTTCTAATGCCTCACAAATACTGGATTCTTTGTTTGAATGCTGGTATTTTAGTTCGTGTATAACAAACAAATGATACTGTAAAACGTCCTCGATTGTTAGTAAAATTGAAGGTAGAAATTTGTGCGTAGTTCCAAAAATAGGCATTTCTTTTGATGCTTTGTTAGTTTTGAAATAAATCATTATTATTTTACTAGTTCGCAAAACTAAAGTCCCTGCTAGCCACTTATGTCCAATTGTAGTACTCTCAGAATTAACTTGTAAAAGGTATTAGGACTTTTAGTACAGGGGTGGGGTTGGCGTTAGTTACTCAACTGTGCTTGTAGCTGCAACATTGATTCCAAGTCGGTAGATTGTAATAGTGCAAAAAGTTAGTCTACCTCAGAAGAACAGATTAAATTTGTTTTTCAAATTTAATATTTTGGTGAAGAGACTGAAGGCTCAAGTTTCAAATTCTGGCGTTTTGGCCTTTTCACATCACACTGTCTTCAATCGCTCCAGCCAAGCAGTTTTTCACACAAGCAATTTTAAAATGACCTAAAAGAATGCTTTTCGCTCGTAAAAAATCTCTGAATACTTTATAAAGTTCAATTCAGGTCAAACGTTAGGATCAAAGAACCTAATTTCCGTTTATTATCTCTGGGTGTATGTAAAACTGTTATTTGAATGTCTAAAAGTTATTCTGGAATGAATAAAAAATGTAAGGTAAGTTTGAAGAATTAAAAATGGATTTCATATGGTCAGTTCATAAAAGAAAGTGGGGACGTCATCCAATATCTCAAGTTTTAATGAGAGTTCCATATTTTGTTTTATGAAAACTGAGAAACCAGCTTAAAATCTAATAGATCGTAATAGTTTTCAAAGCAATAAAAGCAATTTAAAAGATACATCAGTTACTTAATAATTGATGTTCGCAAGACAAGTTAAAAATGCTGTCTCGTACACGACGCCTTAAATAATTTCGGATTGAATATATTGTTCTCCAGTTTATCGAATATAAAACTGGATTGAACTGCTTAATTTGAGCGTAAAGTACCAAATGCGTCAGAGATTATGCATCCTTTGGTAGAACTTTAATGTTAATATGATTCTTTCTCTTTTTCCAGCAGATCCAGAATCATGTCTATATTACAGATTTCCCATCCTTATTCATTTCTCTATATTACGAATAATTTACGAATAGCAAATGTTTTTAATTGTTTCTTCAGCGGCTTCATTCTTGGTTTAAAATGATCATCATGCCTTGTTCATTAAAATGTTTCTCTCAAGGTAATTTCATTTTCAGTATCCTGAATGAAAGATAACAAAACTACTCAAATTAGTATTCATTACTTCTACAATGTACCACGAGTTGAAAGTTCTTAACATTATTTATTTTTTCTTTCTAAAAGTACTTGAATTGGCCACTGGGAAGTATTTGAATTTTACTTCTTTATTTTAATTCCAATGTTTGAAAATCATTTGAACCATTCCTAGATGTTATCCAGACTTCCAAGATATCAGATAAGTCTCCTTACAAATCCTCTCCGATAGCCGTGAGAATGCTTTTACAACCCTTCTTTTCATCTTCAGAATTCAATACGTGGAATAGATACGTATTAAAATTCTGTCTTGCACCTGGGAACAAGCGGGCTCGTAACGAGAGAAAAACCTTAAGGTTTGAGCTCTGCAGGGTTTCTGTTTATACACGAGGGGGACATTTCCGTGCAACTGCGAGATCTTTAGCGAGGGAAGGATTCTTAAATATCCTGAAGCTATGCTATGGGAAATTATGGTGGGAATTCATAACCTGGATGATATTAAAGTTTTCTTCTCAGCAGTAAAAGAAGTAGTTTATGTGACAAATGTACAGAAGTTTCCATATAAGACAATCTCAAGAAATAATCAAAAATAAAATACGCTCTAATATCCCATGCCTAATATATTTACATGATTCTTATTGCGCTCGTATTTACAGTAATATCAGGTGCAAATGTATTATGCAAACTTAAGTTCATTAGAAAATTATTCATTAAGAAGAGCCCATGCAACATTCTGAGTTTCTATAGCTAAAATTATATCAACCCCAAAATATACAAAGGATTCTCACAATTTTAAGGCCCGTCCTTTATATTTTAAAGGTTATTATTTTTGTATGGTCCTCTTCGATTCGAACAGTTGGTACAAATCGACGCTTGAGAGAATGTGTTTTTCACATACAAGGAAAACCAGAAATCGCCAAAGGGGGTGTCCAAAGACGGCAACCTAAATAAAAGGACTCCTGTAAGAAACTTTCTGGGAATTCTCTACCCCCATATCAATAGGAAAGGATCCAATGAACGAAATATTCTTGGTGTGCTGATTCTCGCAGCTAAATCACATCAATCAGTGAGATGGATGGATAGTCAATCTGTTTTCCAGTAATCCAGATTCTTATTGTGTTGATCACTGTAATTTAAGTGACAGGTACAAAGTTGATATTCATTAGTAAAAATGTGCTCCTTAAAGGAAAATACGAACCAACAAGAAATAGTAAGGATTACTGCTCCAGAATTTCTCAGGGGAAGGAACTGAGAATGTGTGTGTGTGAAAATGTTACCTTACATGATTTTATACACAAATATTTTACTATTTTATTCGAAGAACGCATTACAAATAATTTCGAAGACACGAGCGTGGCTCTTTCAAAAAAGGAGCCACGCTTCATGAATTATTATGAATAAAACGTAGTCATTAAAAATTGAGATATTGTTTTGTATGTATATTGTAAATGTTTGTGTTTATTTTTCAATTCATGAATTATTTTGCAATAGAAGTAATTTCTTAAATAAAGAAATAAAAACACATTTTTCAAGGGGGTGCGAGAACTTGTTTTTAGATTCAAGGAGGGTGCCGATGACTAAAAAGGTTAAGAATCATTGCTCCAGTGCGACGTTAATTAACCACCTACTACCATTATATTCTGTAAATTTTTGTTTTAAGAACATGTTTGTCTGTTATGAGGAATAATTGCTGATTTTTCTAAATTATACTTCAGAACAATGCTGCAAGGATTTGTGCATTTATAGAAATTACCCATAAAAAAAACGTTTACACAATTGTTCCTTTTGATTTTAAAGAATTAACCTGTTTTAATGTTATTTGTACACACATTTTCAGTAGTAACTCTGATAAATAGAAAATAATTAACTATAGATTTTGTGTGTTAAAAATACAAATGAACTCAAAAGTTATCAGATATTAAGAAAAATTACTAAATGTTTTAACAGTTTTTAATAAACATACACTGAATATTGTAGTACCGCCAGAAATATTTCGAATGCAATGAAATTATCTTATATACGGTGTTTGAAAATGTTCAACAAATAACCACTATATTTGATGATATAGAAGGAATTACATTAATTTTAATTCAAAGTGATTGGTTATAACTATTTTAAAAGAAAAGGGTCATTATAAGTTATTAAATAATTCAAGTACAATAATTTATAATAAATTATAATTGAAAGAATTTATAATTCAATTTTAATTATTAATCCTATAACTTCTAAACCTTTCATTCTTGTTGTTCCCTACATCCCAAACAAGGCCCAATGACGTCATAGTCTAGATTTACGGCAAAAGTAAAAGTAACCTAACTCCTGTCAAAGCTCTATTTTCTTTAACCTTCTCTATTTGCTGAGAACTTATTTTGCTACATTTTCCTATTGTACCTTCTATGAAAACATCCTTAAGCTTACGCCTAATGGATGATCCACCACTGTGTTGGACCCTCTCGGAAATTTTAGTTTTTAAGAGGACTCGGCACCCCAAAAAACATCAACATCGATTTTTGTTTTTGTCCCAAATTACACTTGATACACTGAAGAATGTTTCTGCAAAGTTTTATGTCCCTGTGACAATTTTAAGATATTTTTTAATTTTATTGACTCAGAAATCTGAGGTTTTTCTCACTCTCACCGCTCGCTACTCACTAAAATGCTGTTACATACCAAAATTTATCAACGAAACCTTTTAGGGTCATGTTTTTTAAATGCCATGGTCCCATAGTGTGTGAAAAATAAATTAATGAGGTTATTTTTCCATATATTCTGGATGGATATCAAAGATTGGCATGAGATGATATTTTGAAAAAATGTCTTCAATGTGAAATCCACATAGGTAACGAGTCTCCTCATAATAGTTAGATCAAGTTTCCAAAAGACATATTTGTATTTCCAAGTATTTATGCTTTATTCTTTAAGTTTAGGCTTAGTTTTGGAATGCCCAAAACATTCAGAACAGCAAAGCACTTTAGGAAAGAACAATGAAAATATAAACCACAAGCACTTTAGGAAAGAACAATGAAAATGTAAACCACAGACTGTGAGCATTTTGGTTAGAAGAAAAGTGTTTTTACAAATCACATGACCTCGACATTTCGGAATGTCAAACAGATACTTAAATTGCTAGTAAAAGACAAATACTGGCCGATAAAAGGGTAAAATCATGATTTACAAAGGCAGAGTATTCTGAGAAATTTCTGCTCTTAATTATCAATTAGAATTTCGATTTTTGCTCATGATAGAAATTAATATTTTTGTCTGAAGTGATTTAAACATTAATTTTGAACATAGTAAATCATTGTTTAAAGATTTAAAATGATTTTTATTAGTTTACTGATGTGAATAATCATTCATTCTAATGAATGTTTGTACCAAAAATTCATTTTCTCCATATTTTGCGATGTACTAGCCACCTTTAACTTCGATTATATAAAAGTAAAATGTTTGTTGTTTCCTTAAAAAGATGATAGACAAACACACATGGGTTATAGTAATTCGAGAAAAATAATCCATTGTTTTATTACATTTTCAAACGTTTTGTACGAATATAAAATCTTTAAATTGATTTTTCTGTTTCGATTTTTCACGTGCTGCCATGATTAAAATGCTAAGGCTTTTTTAGTAACGCTTCAAATAACCTGAAAATTTTTAAGACGTATACAAGGATCAGAATAATGAAACTAAGAATGGGATTTTTAATAAAATGAACAGAAATTATTTATTAAAATTAAACTTTTGAAAAAGTTAAATTGTCATGTTTTTCGGGAATATTTTACCTCGAAACTTTAATTCAATAACTATTTGAGGTATCCAAAATCCCATCCTTAAAAGTCATGAGAACGGTTTTATGGGCATGTTTAAACCTTGCGCCATAAAACCCCAACATTCAATCCAATCCGAGTATGTTTAAAAAATATCAAACCAAAATACCGCACATTGAAAGAGTAGCATTTTAAAATGTGTTAAAAAATTCACGAAATTATTATTTTTTTAAAGTGGGAGATAATTAAAAAAAAAATTTCTTCTGGAAAACCTTTATTTAATTCAAGGAGATAAATTGTAACTTACAATATTAACAAATAACTCATATTTGAGAAATTAACTCTTTGGGTGCCAAGTCCCCTTAAAGCAAGAATTTCAAAAGCTAGTTTGCGCATTAGATATGTAATTGGTGCATTACTGGTAATTTTTCACAAATAGCTGGCCAATAAAAACTAAAATAAACTACCTAATGTAAAAAACAAAATCTTTTCATAATTGTGAAAAGATTTTCAACTAATTGAAATTTTAGGGTCTCTTAGGGATTGATAGAATCAGGCTCCGCTATTCTTAAGACAGGCCAGATATGAATTAAGAATTTGTGTTTTTTGCTCAATTCTCTAATCGTTTTTGTTCTGTGCTGTGAATATCTGATTTTTAACCACTTTTCCTAATAGGGATTACAAATTTTCAAGCTCCTGAAATTTTGTTGGTGGTCAGCAACATTGATTTCCTATTTTTGCTCTGTACCTCGTCTCATTATGGAGACGTTTTCTAGACATACAAATTTGACTCTAAATCCAAATTTTGAGGAATTTCTTTTGAATAGTTGAAGTTTAATATTTTTCTTTTGCATGATTTCATCCAATCAAAACTAAATTTCCAGCTAGGATGCAATATCATACAAGTCCCCAAATACATCCATTGAGATGAGAGTGGGTATATAGTGTTGAGGAAGAGATTCACTTTTAGGAATCCCATCATCTCGAAAAACATTCAATTTTTTAGACTGCAGTTTAAAAAATTAAGACTCCAATTAGTCTAGATAATTAATGAGACATCAAGGAGAGGAGTTCCAACACGAAATAAAAAGTTAATTGCCAAGTTTAATGGAGTGAGAAAGGAAAAGTCATTACATATGTATAGAATGTCTTTTACTTATAACCGAAATGGCAGTAAAACCTCAAAAATCCGGGACCAGAGCAGTTCCGGATTTCTGAAGCTACCCAAAAATTGCCTAAGAGACGTTACGTAAAGATACACGTAACAGGTCACCTTTACAAAAAAATTCCGAGTCTAGTCTTATAAATACAAATAAATAAAAGCGCTCTGTAAGAAACTAAATATTTATTAACATTTTACGAATTACAAAATATAATGCGATGACACAATCAAAATGTTCTTGACATAAATTTAAAACAGTTTAAGTAGTACATATTTAATGTAAAGTACGCGTTCGCTTTATGATTTACTAAATATCCGTTAATTTCAATTGCTTTAAGTGCTCTTATCAATTTGTCTTTCATCAGAAAAGTTGTTAAATTTCCTGCGTCGATATACAACTTTTTAAGTGAGAAAATTAATTGTTTACTGAATGCTATACATGAGTCTAATGAAACTCTTCCTATTTTCCTTCATTCCGATTGTTAGTTCCATCTGCTTCTCTTGATAAAAAATGCATGTGGTATCTGAATCTTTCAAATGATTTACGACTGGAACTTTCTCATCAGCTTTTAACCAATCCAAGATCGTATTCCTCGAATTTCGGATCAGTTTAAGATTTTACGTAGAGTTCTCCAATCAAAACTTTGTCCTGAAACAATAAACCCAGGACATTCAGTCATATACTCGTAATGATTAACTGTTCCTGAAAATATCTTAAAATGCTTATCCCAAAGCGAAGATAAATATAACTGAAATAGAATAGAACGAGACAGGAAAGTAAACAATTATAATTATATTAAACACATTATTCAGAAGGTACAACGTGGTGTATACATTGTCTTAATTTGCAGTACCGCAGTTTTAAAGTTTGATCTGGTGTGAAAAAATGGCAAGTTCTTAACACTCCAAACGGTTTACTCCAACACGCTGGAGATGAAAACTGCCCTATTTTGCTAATGACGAGGCTACGGAGAGATAACCTGCAGGTTTCACTGCGAGGCTTGTCGTTTGATCCCCGTTCGAAAAATATCAAAGGTGAGCCGCTAATGAGTTTCGCGAGTGCCTCTTTCCCAATGTGACCTGATTCACAGGTGATTTTCGTTTGATTGAGCAGGCATGGAAGTTTGAAAAGGCTTTTAAAAACAGCTTTGCTGGGCCCTCACGCTTCTGAGCATTTTTGCTTGTGGTTCTCATGTGTTGTAACAATAACCATTTCCCCTTAAAGTCTCAAAATAAGGCATACAAAGAACGTTGTATCTCAGATTTCCAAAAACCGCTCTACAGGAAAACTCAATTCAACCGATTGAACAGATCAGGGAGGATCTGTCAAGTGACTTTCTTGAAATAAAAATCAACAATTGTAAATTCACAATTGTTGATTGATAAAGAAAACCTCAAATGTTCCTAAGGGTTAAGGGTCTGCTGTTCACTACATGCCTGAGGTATCCAGGGGAGAGGAACTTCATGGCAGCTGGGGAAGGACCAAACGAGTTTGTGAATTACTGTCGCCTGTGCTTTAACTCCAAGGGGAATGACTATCCACACACGGGTATTTTGCCAGCTTTCAGATTCAGACCCAAAGAGTTTGGATTACCACAACTATGTACCCCTTCTGATAAACGAGATCGAATCACTGCAAATTTGATTATTCATACTATTTATCCCTTATGTTTGAGAGCTCTACCATAAAAATGATTCCAAGGGGACTGGCATGTTTGGTATAGATATTTGTTTTTTTAACAAATTTAGTTTCTCATTAAAAATATTTCCCTCCCATTTGGAGACCAAGAGTAATGGCCTCTAAGAGTTGGTGTCTGTTAGGGATAATAAGGTACAGCTGTAGTCTCTGCCGCGCGCGGTGGCAACGCGTTTTTTTTGGCGGCGTGTTTGGCGCACTTTTTATGTCGCCAAGGAAATCTTCCAACATCGAATATATACTGCATACGTACGGAAGAATTATGTAAATCTGAATTAAACAACATTTTGACTAGAAAAACACTGCAAATATTGAATAATTATATGGACTTTTAGCGTAGTTATAAGCGACTCATGCCGGTGAGGGTAACCCATTTTTTCTCGAATTTCCAACAGTGAATCTATACTGTACATATGGATGAAATGAATCAAAAAATCAACATAAGTAGAATATAAGTTATTTTAACAGTTTTCACTGTAAATGAGGGTTTCCTGTTTAAACGGGGCTGCCAGTCGTGAACTGAACCCTCAGTCGCACCCCATTCGTTTTCTTTTTAAATGGAACGAAATTTCAAAGCAAACCATTATAGGAACCCTTGTGTTTTCCCATGCGATCTGCAAAGATCTGCCTCCCCTATATCTTCCGTCTTTGTACCCCTTAAAATCTCATATGTCAAAAAAAAATCTCCATCTTCAAATTACTCTTACGGAACCATGACCCGTGTCTAATAGATTTATAACTACAAGGCTTATCATCCCGACAATTTCGACAAATCCATGTGTAACCATCGCTAACAGCATTCCTAACTGAAAAAGTCATATCCCCGTTACATTTATCACATGAAACTTTAGATGTAATTAATCCCGTTTCCTTTAAAAAATTTTAAAAAAGCTCTTTATCTCGACACAACTCGTAACGAAAAAAACGATTAGCTACTCCCTCAGTCCCGTAAGTTAGCCTACCACCAGAAAAAGAAAACTTTAAATTGCGAGCAAAATTCTCCTGAAACTTATCTACAATACTAAAAACAGAAGGCATCTTAAATAAGGAATTCTAGAAATAATAAAATAAAATAAACCGAAAAAGTACAACCTGATGCAATATCCAGAAAAAAAAGACCCGCTCTCCACTTCTATCCTGAAAAAAAAAAGACCCGCTCTCCACCGTGTCCAAACTAAAAAGAACAACCAATGCTGGACAGAACTGGACGCCGGCAAGGTTGCCATAAAAACAGGTTAACCCTAACCAGGAGAAAATTCGAGAAAAAAATGGGTTACCATCACCCGGTATGAGTCGCTTATAACTACGCCAAAAGCCGCGCCAAGAGTCGTTGCCACCGCGCGCGGCAGAGACTACAGCTGTACCCAACTCGTAACGAAAAAAACGATTAGCTACTCCCTCAGTCCCGTAAGTTAGCCTACCACCAGAAAAAGAAAACTTTAAATTGCGAGCAAAATTCTCCTGAAACTTATCTACAATACTAAAAACAGAAGGCATCTTAAATAAGGAATTCTAGAAATAATAAAATAAAATAAACCGAAAAAGTACAACCTGATGCAATATCCAGAAAAAAAAGACCCGCTCTCCACTTCTATCCTGAAAAAAAAAAGACCCGCTCTCCACCGTGTCCAAACTAAAAAGAACAACCAATGCTGGACAGAACTGGACGCCGGCAAGGTTGCCATAAAAACAGGTTAACCCTAACCAGGAGAAAATTCGAGAAAAAAATGGGTTACCATCACCCGGTATGAGTCGCTTATAACTACGCCAAAAGCCGCGCCAAGAGTCGTTGCCACCGCGCGCGGCAGAGACTACAGCTGTACCAAAAGCTCTTTATCTCGACACAACTCGTAACGAAAAAAACGATTAGCTACTCCCTCAGTCCCGTAAGTTAGCCTACCACCAGAAAAAGAAAACTTTAAATTGCGAGCAAAATTCTCCTGAAACTTATCTACAATACTAAAAACAGAAGGCATCTTAAATAAGGAATTCTAGAAATAATAAAATAAAATATACCGAAAAAGTACAACCTGATGCAATATCCAGAAAAAAAAGACCCGCTCTCCACTTCTATCCTGAAAAAAAAAGACCCGCTCTCCACCGTGTCCAAACTAAAAAGAACAACCAATGCTGGACAGAACTGGACGCCGGCAAGGTTGCCATAAAAACAGGTTAACCCTAACCAGGAGAAAATTCGAGAAAAAAATGGGTTACCATCACCCGGTATGAGTCGCTTATAACTACGCCAAAAGCCGCGCCAAGAGTCGTTGCCACCGCGCGCGGCAGAGACTACAGCTGTACCTCTTCAAATGTTTCTGTGTTTCCTTACTCATATTTATTCTTACAACATCCACTTTATTTTCATTGTAAAGAATACTCTGCACCATTTCCATAGATAACAAAATCGATTTCTACTTGTAGGGTCCCATTTCATTTCTAAATACTACTTGAAATAAGTTAATGATATCGGGACTTTTGCCAAACCATCTTGTCGAGTGTTTTGTGTTTTTAAAATGATGGTCTACTTCTATTTAAGATATACAGCTGTATTAGTTCCTTCAGCCCAGAACTTTTCCAGATCAGCGGCCCTGGGTATGATTCTTACTGCTTCTATAAGTTTTATTTTCAGGCTCCGCTCTTCCATTTTGCTCTGGTATATATGGAACAGTTGTTTGGTGACGCCTTGTTCAGAAAGTTTTATCACGTTTTTATTCTTGTACTGTTGTCACCATGCAACACTTAAATTTTTCTTCAAGTTTGTCTTTTGACCATTTTCAACTACCTCCAATTTATTTCCCACTTCAGATTTATTTTCTTCCTTTTGAAGTGGAAATTTCACATCAATCGATTGAATATATAAATCTGTGAGTTAGTTCACAAACTGTTAAGGCTTTACTTTTGCTGCTTTCCTCTGACACATGGCCTATACTAGATATTTTCTTCTCTTTAAATAGGATATTATTTTAGTTCAAGAATGATCTTATAGTATTAACATTTTGATGTGTCAGTCTCATGTCAATGAAACATCACCATTGATTTCTTGAGTTTAAGCAGCAGTTTACTATTAGAGGTAGCTCAAGACCTTAAAGTTTCATGTTTAGAAGTAGAATAACTTAAGTCTTACAATATCAATTTTCATAAAAAGAACTTGAAAATGTGTCTGCCAAATTCTGAGTTTTGCAGTCTTAATATGTACGCTGATGCTCCTCAACCACCTGGTTGAGTTGCTACATAAACAAACACTGATATTTTATTGATTTGAACAGTTTACTTGAAATTAAATCTCTTGAGCCAGCCTATTATCCAAGTGGTTAGTGGTCTGACCACTCGGTTGAACAGGCTCTGGGTTTGAATCCCAGTCTTTACATGAATATTCATAGTGGTTCAGAATCCACTTCAAATTGTTTCGTCCCAGTCTTATAATTAGCCCACAAATAGCTAAAAAAATTACCAGAGTAACAAATTAATCTTGATCCATATGTTCCTATTGGAGAAACCTTTAAATAAAATTATTGGGTTCTATTGGTTTGGAGAATATTAGATTTTTATGTGATCAATAAGATCAACTTTTATTGAGGATTCAATTATTTATTAGCTAGTCGGATATATTTTAAGATGTGTAATTGTCAAGAAATACTTTAAGACCTCCATGACAAAATTACAGGAGGGTCCTAAAATTACTTCCTATGTACACTACTAGTAACCACAAGTTTGGAAGAAAACAAAATTTGAGGCAAGTGGTTTCAAGATTAACACTCCAGATGTGTGTAGGGGCCATCGTGACCCGATGAGTATGCCCACTGCACTAGCAACCTTCAATTCCTCCCTATTTGTATTTCTCTCTTCTGTGTTAGTAAAAGTTTCATTGTGTGTTTATGTCCATTACTTGCTATTGTATGTCTTATGTCTTGCACAGCATAGCCAAATGTAGCCCTTGTTCCATAAAAACCCAATCAACCAGATGTGTGGTTAAAAATGGATCATATTTCACTGGATTTTTTGTTTTCACAGGATACAATTCAAATTTGATGTTTCAGAGTGACATGAATAAGAGAAACCATAGTATTTTATGTAAAAAGCAGAATTTGCTTTTTTCGCAGGTTACCTCTTCATATAAATTTTATGCTTTAAGAATCACTGGTATATTAAAAAAAGAACTATATATATTTTTACTTGTTTCACAAATTTAGTAAAACTGAATTTTAAGTGTTTATAAATTTTCCATACTGCTAATAGTTTCATTCATCTTTTTAAATTGGTTACATTCAGTATTACTTTTGCTCACACGTATGCTCTGATAACTGAGTTTATGGAATTGTAATTTCAAATTGGAGGAGAGAAGTGTCACAAGTAAAAGACAAGAAATGTGACCCAGTTTAAAATTTTTTCTCAATGAATGTATGTTGTGCATTATTAGCTTACATGGTAACAAATTTGTATTGTTTTGTTCATTTATTAAAATGTCATTTATATTTTTCAGCTATATTACATATCTCTGAATCAAAGTTTTCCAACTGAATATGAAAAGAAAAATAGTACAGGTTATGTCACAGAGTCATTCAATATATGACTACATGATGTTTGTTCTTGATGACTTTCATATGGCATTAGAGCTCAAAGCAGAGTATGCCAATTGAAATCAAGGTATTTTAAAAAATCATAGATTTAAATCACTAATTTTCTTAAGTTTATTAATATTGAAAATAAAATAACCCAGGACAATACAAATCAGCTTCTACCCAGCAACACCCCAGATTGGTCCTTTTTAAAACTGACAATTACTGGCCTCCCCACCTTGAGGACACTAAAGATAATTGTATTGATTGGGATGCACTGAGTTCCAACTTAGAGAAATTATTTGCTTCATTATAAATGTTTTGGAAAACTCTTTGTTTATATAAATCATTACCAATATTAGTATATTTGTAATATTATCTCATGTTGGCGGGAAAGCTGTGCAACAACTATCAAAATTTTACGACCCAAAGAGTTCCGTGTCTAAGCTATGAGTACTTAATTCTATTTCTGTGTATTGTTTCATAATTACTATTTTTAACACCTAGCACTTAATTTTGATGAATATGATAAAGAAGCTAATTTAACTGTTTGCAAGCATGCTCCTGCACTATTAATTACTACAGAACTGGTGAATCAAATAATAAATTAATGAACTAAAATGTTCAGTAGAGTTGAATGTAAGTAATTGAAATGATTATATTTTTGTTGCATGCACTTCTCCCAAAGGCAGTCGCAAATACTGAATTTTGTTATGTGAGCTTGTCATTTGATAGCTACTCAAAGTTTACTTTTTAGATTTTGTTGTGGATTTATTCCCTGTTAAGTATTTAAGTTATGAAGTAAAACTTTGTGTTTATAAAATGAATTTTGTGATTTGCTTTATATGAAGTATATGGTTGAAAAAGCTAGATTGTAAGGCATAGGCTTAATGGAATTTATGAAAATAACACTTTCTTTCCCTCCACATGTACTAAAATTGCTCTTTATTCAAATATGTTGTATTGAACTTGTACACCATTCTCCTAGTTATAAGTCTTTTGCTTTTCCTTGTATTTTGATTAATCGTTTCAATTTTAAAAAATCATGATAGAATATTTGGGAAAAGCATGAATTAAGTGTGTGATACTTAATTCTACTGTGTTTGCCCTGCACATATTTTTTGCTGTGCTTTGCTTAACAATTTAATTAAAGGATTGAATCTTGTAGTTTAAAAGTAAAGAAATATGAAATATACCTTTGGATATACTATACTAATTCTTTGTGTATTTATTTTAATTAAATAAAGATAGATTGAAAAAGCATGTAAATCTTTTGCCTATCATTTTAAAGAATAGTGTAGAAAAGCCAATTCACTCATTATGCAGCATGCTCGAACTATCAAGTGCTACAGAACTTGTGATGAATCAAAGAAGGAATAAGAGAACATTATTGTTCGTTAGATATCAATGAGTGTAAGTATTAAAATGATTATATTTTGTTACATACACACTTTTAAAAGACAGTTTTAAATGGTGAACTTTGTTGTGTCAGCTTGTCATTTGATAGCCACTCAATAAAGTTTACTTTTTAGATTTTATTCTGCATTCATTCCCTATTTTATAGTTATGAAGTCAAATTGTGTGCATGTTTATAAGATGTGTTTTGTAATTTGTTTAGCTAGTGAGCTAGATTATAAGCCATAGGCCTAATGGAACTTTCTTTGTAAAACTAATATTTTCTCTCCAACACATTAAAACTGCCCTTTGTTTGGTTATTGTGAATTAGCTTGTACGCCATTCTCCCAGTTTTAAATCTAGTCAGCTTATTTATAGGCTACTGAGATGGTTTCCTTTCTGAATTTTGAGTATTGAATTTTGTATTTTAATAACCGAGAACCATGTAAATAGTGAACTTTAGGAATTGCAAAAATTATGAGTATTGAATTTTACTTTGGTGTTCTTTTGTTATTTTTTATTACCACAGGGTAGGAATTTATATAAATAAGATTTTTATTATTTTAATTTGTTTCCCCTAAGGGTTTCACTGTCCGATCAGCTTATTATTTGCACTCAGTAAAATCTTCGAAAGAATTATTCATTAGACTCAACCTTTACAAATAAATTACCAGACGAACAATATGCCTTTAGGAAGGAACTCGACAACTAAACAACTTGTCAGAATCCTTAAATTCATTGGTCGAGCTCTTCATAATAAAGAAGCTTCTGCAATACTCATGCTGGAAGTGGCTAAAGCCTTTGACAGAGTATGGCACATTGGATTACTATTTAAACTTATCAAATTTAACATCTCATTTACCTTATACAATCATATTTACTAAATAGAAAGCTTCACATTAGACATGGAAGTACAATCTCAACTGAACGTAAAATTGAAACAGGTGTGCTGCAAGGCTCTGTTCTGGGCCCAATTCTTTACCTTTTCAATGTAGCCGATTTCCCCATAAATAGAGACGACTACAATAGTATGACAGCGTTTTACGCAGACAACATTAAAATTATGAAATTATGAACACCAACTCTGCTTATATTGATAAATAAATTGAAATGAAGAATTTACATCTAAATTCTTAGTTATTGATAACTTAATTACTGTATAAAAGTTCTCACTGCAAAGGATAATTTTATTTAAAAAGTGTATAGTAATTATTACCTCTCGTTCGAAGTTAAATCTAAAATTAATACATTTCGTCAAAATGCTCATGTCCAGTAATTTTTAAAGTTGTGTAAAAGTAAATTCGTTTTAGCAAACGTAATTTATTTGTAATTAAAGTTATATATTGAAGACATTTTTTGAATAGTAATAATCGATATTAAAGATTGTGAATAGTTTATTAATGAGAATTTATCTGCTACTAACCATATTTGATCAGCATTTTAATACATTTTTTTTTTGCATTTTTAAATACATAAATTTTCTTTCAGAGGAACGGCGTCATCATTTGTCCCAAAATTCTGTAGCTTCGCCACTGGTTACAAGCAAGTTTTTAAGCGTTTGCTAGTGATTCGGTTTCATTATTTATCGGTCTTGAATTTATTATATTGCTTTGGATTTATTTATTTCAAAATGTCTTCCACAGTTTCAAAAGACATTCAATGCACAAAATGTGATATAACTTTTACCGCCAAAAAAAATTTGTATCAACACATGAGAAAATTTCACCCAAGTGAAAAAGTTGATGTGGCTGGAAAGCAGATTTGCGCAATGTGTTCTGAAAATTTCAGAACAATTAGTGAATTGCACATTCATATACAAGAAAATCACAAAGACATACAGTTGGTCTTCAACCAAAAAGTCTTTTATTGTCAAAGTGATTTTGAAGCTTGGAAAATAAAAATGGAAGAAGAATCTCAGGCTTCCTTTGTAGCAACATGTGCCAGTAAAGAGTTGGCTGATGGCACAAAGGCGAGGTATTATGTTTGCCATCGAAGTGGAGTAGAAAAACCAATTCAGAAGAGGAAGCGCAACCAGAAATGTGGAGGCTCAATTAAGTCTGGCTGTTCTTGTCCTGCTAATTTAAAAGTTTACCACAAGCAAATTGAGGAAGCTGTTGAAATAGAGGTAACATATCAATCGACTCATATGGGTCATCAGATGGAGGTAGGTAAACTACCCTTACCCAAAGGTGAAAGGATTCGTCTAGCTGGCATGTTACGACAAGGTATTCCGATACCAAGAATCCTCTCAGATCTTCACAAAGAACATCCCCCTACAAAACGGATAGGGATCACCAACAGACAAGACTTGCCCAACATTTCACGGGATTTCAAAATTGATGAGGTGATTATGCATGCGAATGATGCTATATCTGTCCATTTAAAAGTCAAGAAATTACAAGAAGCCGATAACCCTGCTTTAATATACAAAAAGCTAGACGAATTTTTACCTGGGTACCCTAATGTCCAGAAAGATGAATTTCTTCTTGGAATCATGAATGATGCACAGTTAAAATTACTGGAGCTGTATGGAAACAAGTGCATCATGATTGATTCCACTCATGGAACCAACATGTATGGTTTCCAATTAACAACGATCATGATCAATGATGACAACCATGAGGGTTTCCCGGCAGCAATTTTATACTCAACTCGGACAGCTTGTGAGACATTTGTTCCTTTTTTTGCACAAATAAAAAGGAGGGCTCCCAATTTAAAACCAACTGTCTTCATGTCGGATGATGCTCCGGCATTCTACAATGCATGGAAGTTGGTTTTTGGGGAGGTTTCCAAATACTTAATATGACCCGCCCCCCGCACCAAGCTCTAAGCCGTTAGGCAAGCTGGGGGAGCGCGGGTCTCCAATACTTAATATGCAGTTGGCATATAAATCGCTCATGGTCAAGGAATTTGACCAAAATTAAAAATTCCGAGTTGAGGAAAGTTGTACAAAAACAACTTCAAGAAATACTCCATGAAGTGGACATTACAACTTTTAAAAGCCTCTGTGATAGGTATGTTGATAAATATATGGCCTCAGATGACCTCAAATCATTTGGGGAGTATTTCAATATAAATTACATGAACCGCACAGAGCAGTGGGCTTACTGTTACAGAATAGGAGCAGAAGTAAATACAAACATGAAATTGGAACGATGGCACCGGCAGATAAAATACGAAGAAGCCGGGGGGAAAATAATTAAAAGACTGGACAAGTCATTGTCCATCATCTTAAGTGCCATAAACAAAATGCTTTCAAGCCGATTAGTGTCTATGAAACGAGGGAAAATAACAAAAAGAATTTCAGACATACGAAATCGACACGAAAAGAGCAGGGAAATGTCTCAGGGAAATTATTCTGTCATAGAAATGATCCCTAAATAGTCATACATTGTAACAAAAAACGATTCCAGTCAGTTACTTCAAACATACGAGGTTACATATTACTTGAAGGAGTGTGATTGCAACATAAGATGCACAGACTGTAATATTTGCATCCACAAAGTTAAATGTACTTGCATAGACCATTCCATACGATTTCAAATATGTAAGCACATTCACTTTGTTTGCCAGACTCACCCCACCTCTGTCACAACCTCTAGCCCTCCTACATTTGATGACAATCTAATTATTAATGTTAGCGAAAAAGAAATTTTTCGTACACAGGAACAAGAAGCAATTGTCAATGAAATAAACAAAAATCATATTTCTGACATTGAGGGCAAAAAAAGCAATTGTTTCCAATTTTCAAACCATGTCGTTGAAAATAGATACAACAGAGCAATTGCGAATTTTAAAAGAAGGGTGTGACACCATTAAAGCACGTTTGTCTGCTCTGACTGAAAGCATACCGACATTGCCTTCAGTTCACAGCAAAATAGAAAAATCACCTTCTACGAAAAATATAGATGTACAGAAACGTTTCGACGAGCGTCGAAAATAAAAACAAAATTTTTTCATCACATGCTCCTTTCGCCTGCAAATTACGATATTTTCGTATTGTATATATTGTATGCATTCGTGTGTATGTATATTGTTGTAAAGTACTGGCTTTAAAAACTGCAAATTGTGAATTCAAAAAAATGTTATCAAAATTTTAAGGTTCTACATTTTTGGTTAAAACAGTTGATAGGCATTGACACATTTAAATCCAAATTCATGTTTAGTGTATATTCATTGCATTCATTCATTGTAAAAGAATCCCTCTATTGAAATTGTATTTGATGGAAATTGCTAGAATTGAAATCAAAAATATTACTTTAGATTTTGATTTTACAACTGATCTCTACTGTAGGCCAACTTGTACATTCTTACTAAGGTTCCGCATGGACTGAGGCTTAACATCTTATATAAAAAATTAGGACTTGTTGCATATGAACTTTCTATGATAGAATTTCGGATTTATATTTAAGTATTTTTGATACTTTGTCATGTACTATTAAGATTTTGTATATTCTGTTTGAACCTTTTTATTATAAGTGTTAAGAGTTTGGAACTTAAGCTTTATATAACCTAAAATCTTTTTCTTTGGGGAAGTGATGAGATTTATGCAAAGGGATTATGTGAACTGGTATAATCAGAATGTGCTGTGGTATGTATTAGTATATCATATAAGTTAAGTTCTAGGGATACATAGTGGTAACTAGGGATTTTAAATATTTTTTAACCTGCTCTTCTGCTCATCACTGTTCTCAAATATCTCAGGGCTAGTAAATTTATATACTAGCCCTGTTCCTCCTTCAGACTATGGTGCCAGCAGTTTTCATGATACAAACAGGACCCGAATTTTGTTGACATGTCATTTTTGTTAGGACTTTGTAGGCATGCACATATAAACAAGACCCTTCTGTTAGCTTTTCTATTAGTGGTTTTTCTATAGTTTTGATAGGAAGCATACAAAAGATCAAATAACTGAGTCTTCAAATTGTTAATCGATTCATTGATTTTTTATGGAGCTAGGGTCAGGTAAAGTATATGAGAATATATCCGTAAATTTGAAAAAAATCTTGTTACTTGAAACTTTTAAATTCTCCCTGGGTCCCCAGTGGCAGCTAATAACGTCCAAAGTTTGAACCATCTCAAGTACGATTTATCAAACTGATAATCTGTACCGAGGACAAAACAAATTCGCTAATCGAAACTAATAATTTTTTAGATATTAATGTAATTTAAAGGTCAATAAAATCCAGGACACAATAATAACTTGGAAGACTTCTAAATATACAATAGTTTTTGGCAATAGGGAGTTACCCCTTAAAATATTATAAAAAAACACTTAATACACAAGATTACCACTTGGAAAGTAAAATGTTTATTTGTTAGAAAAAAACAGGTTAATTATTATATAATCGATCTAAGAACATTAAAAATATAAGTAAAAAACACCACTTGCTTTTCAACACATTAGTTTTATGAAAGGATGCTTGTTTCCTAGATGTCTTTATAAAATTGTAATAAATGACTTAAATGAGATCACTATCCGATATATAGAGAGCATGACATCCAATCGAATCTCCATCTTTCAGTGAAATATGTCCAAACATTTGAAATTTTGGGTTCCATTTCTTTGTAAAATTAGGTTTTAAAATAAAGTTAAAGAATTACAAATCTTAAGAACAAGTACAGGAAACACCAACTAGAGAGAAGGCTAGACAGACAACAAAATCTTAATTAGTAATATTAAAAATTTTAATTTGTTCAAAACTAAAAATTCATCTCCATATCATTGCCCTCTAACAATTATAAAATTTCACAACTATTACAATAGTCTTCTCAAATTCGTCAAACATCGGGGCTTTGGTTCAGTTGAGAACAGAGCAAGAGCAGTGTGGGAACAGTTGAAGAACATATCAGGGTGGGAACAGTATGAGAGCAGGAAGCAGTTACAGAACAGTAAGTAGTCTTAGGAATAGAGAAAGGGTGTGTATCACAGAGCAAGGGAGAAAAATCAGGAAAAGAAGTGAGTCAAGAACTGCAGCATGAACAGCTGTTTCGAACTTAGCATAATTGAACAAAAGAAAATTCAAGAAAAGAAAAACTACTTTTTTTTTCAAAATTCCAATTTTTTCTGTAATACTAAAATCCAAGTAGAAAAAAATTCATGTTTCGTTTTACAAAAAGAGGTACATGTTTTTGTGAAAAGTAAGCACAGGCTGTTTCTTTTTGAAGAACAGGTGAAAAAAAAGTCAGGTTGTTCTTTCTCCCCATCCCTAGTGGCAATGAATACTTTGAAATGTAAACTCATGTTTTAAGAATTTTCCCTAATCAGCACGAATTGTGCATTTGTAATATTTATTTGTAAATACTATTTATTTGTGTGTAATAAATATTTTGTTTATGTTTTGTCAAAAAACTTTCATTGTGTCTATATACCTCTATGTAATGAAAATAGAAAATAAACAAACAGAGATAAATTTATGAAACAAATAAGTTGTAATATATTTATAAACAAATAGTTTAATTTTACCCTATTGGCCTTTAAATATACCAGCTGGAATTTTCTGTGTTCTCCAAATAATCTGTCCCTGTCTATATTCAATCCACAGAATGTAGGAATTTTGCATCCCATATAACATCCATTTTTGGTATATAACTGTGAGAAGAAAATATAACATTTCAACTTAAAACATTAATACATGAATAATACAAACTAAGCAAGTAAATTAAGAAACAGTGGTCAATTACTGGTCCAATCTGAATCCTTTTGAACTTTGTGGTAAAAGTTTTAAAAATCTATCAAATATTAAAAAGTTGCACTATAGTTCATTTAATCACCATCTTTACAAAATACACAGAACAAAAGATTTTGAAATTGCAATTTAGTACTGGGGAATTTTTTTTAAGAAAAATGAGCACTAACTGGTCAATTACTGGCTGGTTTAAATTAAATTATTAAAAAAATTGAACTATTCACCAAAATTAGAATTTATTTAAAAATACTTGTTTTTAGAATATGTTACATATTACAATCAAAGCATAATTATATTAAAAAAGTTTAAATTTTTTTGTCAAAAGGAAGCATAAGTTATATTACTATGAAACGTTTGCTTTCGTTCTATGCTGTTTCGTCTGTCTCAACCCTACATAGAGAATATACATCCCTTAATTTTAATTAAAAATATAATTAAAGTGAATGTTTTAAATAATGACTATCTGATTTTTGAAAACTTCTTGGAACTAAGGTGATAACACAAGCTCGACAATGTGTAAACACTTAAAATAATTTGCACATGCTTGTGTATAAAACCTGAAAAAACCTTCTTGGTTAAATTCCAACATTGGTATCCAAACAAAAATGTGACAAAATTTCAGTAAGATTTACATTTTTAGTTCAAATTCTAAACACGAATTCAAAATGCTAAACAAAAACACACCCAGTCATCTGTTTACCATTCCCCTCATGATGGAAAACAAATCACATTTCGAACAAGAAATCTGCTTTAAAATTATTGAAGACATTTTAATTAGAACAGACAAGTAAATAAACAATCATGACTATTTGATTTGGTATACTTAAAAGATGCTAGGAACTAAGGTGTATTAACACAAGCTCGAAAATTTATAAAGTAATATTTAAAACATTTATACACTCCCCTTTTAAGCAAATTCCATCCATTGTTTAAATTTCTAATACTTATATTTCCGAAGGAACACCTTTTCCTGGGGTATATGACTGCATGCATGCAAATCTTAACAAACCACTGATGTTCCAAATAATTCGGCCTGATCAATACTTCATTAAAAATGATACCGATAAAAATTAAAAGGTCAAATTCATAAGTATTATATATCATAACAAAGCAAAAATAGAAACGTTGACTTCTATAAATGACAGTTTAGAGGTAATGCTGCAGTAATTTTGGTAATTTTCAACTTTAAAAGTTCTTACCAGGGTCTTATTCACAGGAATCATTAAGTACATGAAAAACTTTACATAACAAAACAAACCTTTAAGAATAAAGTTTATTTTTGAGGTACAGCTGTAGTCTCTGCCGCGCGCGGTGGCAACGACTCTTGGCGCGGCTTTTGGCGTAGTTATAAGCGACTCATACCGGGTGATGGTAACCCATTTTTTTCTCGAATTTTCTCCTGGTTAGGGTTAACCTGTTTTTATGGCAACCTTGCCGGCGTCCAGTTCTGTCCAGCATTGGTTGTTCTTTTTAGTTTGGACACGGTGGAGAGCGGGTCTTTTTTTTTTCAGGATAGAAGTGGAGAGCGGGTCTTTTTTTTCTGGATATTGCATCAGGTTGTACTTTTTCGGTTTATTTTATTTTATTATTTCTAGAATTCCTTATTTAAGATGCCTTCTGTTTTTAGTATTGTAGATAAGTTTCAGGAGAATTTTGCTCGCAATTTAAAGTTTTCTTTTTCTGGTGGTAGGCTAACTTACGGGACTGAGGGAGTAGCTAATCGTTTTTTTCGTTACGAGTTGGGTACAGCTGTAGTCTCTGCCGCGCGCGGTGGCAACGACTCTTGGCGCGGCTTTTGGCGTAGTTATAAGCGACTCATACCGGGTGATGGTAACCCATTTTTTTCTCGAATTTTCTCCTGGTTAGGGTTAACCTGTTTTTATGGCAACCTTGCCGGCGTCCAGTTCTGTCCAGCATTGGTTGTTCTTTTTAGTTTGGACACGGTGGAGAGCGGGTCTTTTTTTTTTCAGGATAGAAGTGGAGAGCGGGTCTTTTTTTTCTGGATATTGCATCAGGTTGTACTTTTTCGGTTTATTTTATTTTATTATTTCTAGAATTCCTTATTTAAGATGCCTTCTGTTTTTAGTATTGTAGATAAGTTTCAGGAGAATTTTGCTCGCAATTTAAAGTTTTCTTTTTCTGGTGGTAGGCTAACTTACGGGACTGAGGGAGTAGCTAATCGTTTTTTTCGTTACGAGTTGTGTCGAGATAAAGAGCTTTTTTAAAATTTTTTAAAGGAAACGGGATTAATTACATCTAAAGTTTCATGTGATAAATGTAACGGGGATATGACTTTTTCAGTTAGGAATGCTGTTAGCGATGGTTACACATGGATTTGTCGAAATTGTCGGGATGATAAGCCTTGTAGTTATAAATCTATTAGACACGGGTCATGGTTCCGTAAGAGTAATTTGAAGATGGAGATTTTTTTTTGACATATGAGATTTTAAGGGGTACAAAGACGGAAGATATAGGGGAGGCAGATCTTTGCAGATCGCATGGGAAAACACAAGGGTTCCTATAATGGTTTGCTTTGAAATTTCGTTCCATTTAAAAAGAAAACGAATGGGGTGCGACTGAGGGTTCAGTTCACGACTGGCAGCCCCGTTTAAACAGGAAACCCTCATTTACAGTGAAAACTGTTAAAATAACTTATATTCTACTTATGTTGATTTTTTGATTCATTTCATCCATATGTACAGTATAGATTCACTGTTGGAAATTCGAGAAAAAATGGGTTACCCTCACCGGCATGAGTCGCTTATAACTACGCTAAAAGTCCATATAATTATTCAATATTTGCAGTGTTTTTCTAGTCAAAATGTTGTTTAATTCAGATTTACATAATTCTTCCGTACGTATGCAGTATATATTCGATGTTGGAAGATTTCCTTGGCGACATAAAAAGTGCGCCAAACACGCCGCCAAAAAAAACGCGTTGCCACCGCGCGCGGCAGAGACTACAGCTGTACCATATATACAATTTTAGTTTCTAATTAACATTAAGGGAAGGAAGAAACTCAAGAGTAAACCAGATTGAGTAGCTATAAATGGCAAGCTGACTGAACAAAATTTAGTTTTCAGTTATACATTCCTCCTTCCGGAGTCTAAATTAGCATTACTCTCTTATCGCACACAAAAAAGGGAAGAATTATTCAATTATAGCACCAATATTTATTGCATAGAAAAAAGAACATTTAGAAATGTCATTTTAATGCAGAATACCATGCGTGATACAAATGGCTTCCATTTTGTTGTGCAGCATAGTTGGCAAAACATCCTTAAATTTATATTGAAATAAATACCTCACTTTTAGAACGGATTCCAAAGCAAAACATGACAGGTGCATTGCTTTTCTGTGCTATACCGACATTCTGATGAAGGAACATGCTCGCAGCTTCATATTTCTCCCTAACGCTAACATACATTCAAGTTCTGGGGTGTAAAATGAAAGGAAAAAATAGCTCCACGCTTTGGCGATTGAAGTTGGCAAAGTAGCCGTTGGCGAGAAGTTATTGCTTAGGAGCTTTCTCAGCTTTTACTGTAGAAAATTTCTCAACCAATCACAAATGGCTGACGATTTGCACAGACCTGACCCGCAGGAGCTAGTCCTCTCAATGAGTGACGATCTTACTTCGTCCCCGGCGGGGACGAATCCTGCACCTGAACTTTTACAAGACATCGACCTAATTAACTATTGTAGTGATGAGGGGATCTATAACTTCACTTTCATCATTCGCCCAATCCAACCTTTACTAAATAAAAATCCATATATAATTAAAAAAGAAATATATAAACACTTCTCTGAACCCAAAAATATCATAGTATGCCGACGAACTCGAAACAACAACATTATCATCACAGTAGAAGGTAAAGTCGCGGCCCACGAAGCTTCCAAAATCAAAAATATCCTGAATACTATAGTTGATACCAAATTAACGAAGGACAATTTAATAACGCAATACGTAATAAATGGAATTGAAACAGAAATAACTTTAGAAGATGTAATTGAGGATCTAGAAGAACAAGGAATTAAAATCGCAAATATTATAAGATTCGAAAAATATGTCAACCAAATAAAAATCCCATTAAAAACTATAAAATTCGACACCCCTACCCCTCGGAAGAAAATTGGAGATAAAGTGCACATAGGGATGATGATGCACCAACTGAAACTTTACATAGAAAAACCAAGACAATGCAAAAACTGCTGGCTATTTGGACATGGCATGAAAGGTTGCAGATCCAACCAAAAATGCAAAATCTGCTCAGAAGACCATCCAGAAATCATGTGCCCAAATAAAGAAAAAAAATGTTGCAGAAACTGTAAAAAACCGCACACAGCAGATGATGAAAATTGTGAAAAGAAAAAAGAAGAGATAGAAATATTAAAATATAAACACGAAAACTTAATAACCTACATAGAAGCAAAAAATATACTCGCAACCTCATACGCCAAAGCGATTACTCAACCAAAAAAAGTAGATCAACACAGTGAAGAAAGAGAAATAATAAAAAATAGCGAAATAAAAGAAATAATACTTGAAACTTTAAAACCAATACTAACTATAATCGAACAAATTCAAAGAAATCAAACGTACATACTAACACTAATGATTGAAAATAATATAATACCAAAAGAAAATATAATTTATGAAACTCAAGAAAATATTACAAATGAAAATGAAATGATAGAGGAAGAAAATAACAAACAAACAACTCAAGATCAAGAAGTGGAATCACAAAAAGATAAACTACTAGAATGGCAAATAAAAAACCTAATACAAAATAGGAAAAATAGTGTAGATAAAAATAATACCACAATAATAAAACGTACGAGCGAAGAATCTAAAATCACTCATAACCAAAAAAAAAACTGACAAAAACTACACATCCACCATCTCCAATAGAACAATCTATCACATGTGGCAAAATGGAATACGAATAGGACTTCCCGCTGCCTGATCCTTAAATTTCTTTCTTTCTTTTTGTACCGTGTTTGGAATCAACCTCATTCAATGGAACTGCCAAGGCGCCAGAGCGCGTCAATTTGACCTAAATTACAATAAATATTTTAACCAGGCTGACATTTTAATTTTACAAGAAACCTTTTTAAAACCGAATAATCGTTTTACTCTTTTCAAAAAAAAAACATTTTTCGTTTTGATCGACCCTGTCCTTTCAGAGGAGGAGGATTATTAATAGCCATCAATAGTAACATCAGTGCTCAACTCATCAAAGAGGAAAAAAATCAAATTTTCGAATCCCAAGAAATAAAAATTTACTATAACAACACAGCCATTCACATCATCAATATCTATTGTCCTAAAGGAGTTAAAGAAGAAAGAATGCTCAACGACCTCAAATTAGATCCAAATAACCTTTATATTATAGCCGGAGACTTCAACGCAACACACTGTAATTGGGGCTTCAAGAATAACACCAGCGGAAGAAATTTAATAAAATGGATGAACAACCAAAACCTAATTATACTCAATCACCAAAGTGGAACTCATATCAGCAACAACGGAGTCATATCTGCTATTGATCTGATCTTAGTATCCAACAACTGTACCTCAATAACCTCTTGGCAGGTGCATCAAGATAATTTTGGAAGTGATCATTTCCCCATAAAATTTACCTATAAAACTCCGACTAACAATAAACGTAATTCTACTATACAGTTCAATTGGAACATATTCAGCAAATTTTTAAACGATAACCTTAATAACCTAAGTGATCCATGTTCTTTTAACGATACTTTTCAGAAGGCCATAGAGATTTCCCAATCTAAAAAAGAACTTCCGCCACCCAGGGCCCCTTGGTGGAATTCAAAATGTAGTCAACTAAGAGCCAAAAGAGACAACATCTGAATAAATCTAAAAAAAAATATAAGTACAACTGACTGGGATCAATATAAAAAATATAAAAAGAAGTTAAAAGAATTGATTCAGAAACTTAAAAAAGACTTTTGGTATACTACCTGCAAATCAGTCGCTAAAGACAAAAATATTTATAAAATCCTACAAAGACTAAAAGATCCAGCCAACCAACAAAAGAATGCTTACAATATCATTCATTTCAACAACGTAAAGATCCACTCCCCCGGAGAGCAAGCCAACCTCTTTAACAAGCACTACACCTCAGATGAATATCTTGACTTCCTTCCCCTGAGTTTTGTGGATAACAATAGCTATACGCTGAATAAGGAATTCACTTGGAATGAATTTTCCAGAGCTATTTCTCAAATTAGGAAATCAACCCCCGGAAAAGACAAAGTTACCATTACTATGATTAAAAAATCACCTGAAAATATCCAGAAGAGCATTTTTAAAATTCTTAATTACAGCTTTGACACCGGCTCTATCCCCATGTCTTGGACCCACTCGCTTATCATCCCTATCTTAAAGCCACATAAAAATCCTCTGGACATAACCTCATATAGGCCTATCTCTTTAACTTCCACATTTGCTAAAATTTTAGAGCGCATGATTCTTAATAGACTCATGGAAAACATCTACTATAACAGAAAATGCATTAATAAAAATAACCATGGATTTTTACATAACAGAAGCTGCATTACTCTCTTAACTCATATCCACAATGACATACTGATAGCTAGGAAAAGAAAAAATAATATCGTTTTGGCCTCCATAGATCTAAAGGGAGCTTACGACTCGGTTTGGAGAGATGGTCTCATGTACAAATTATTAAAAAAAGGAATCGCAGGAAAAATGGCTTTATGGATTTTTAATTTTATAAACCAAAGAACTTGCCAGGTGAAGTGGCGCAATACCATATCAGAATCAAAGCAGAGCTCTCGAGGACTACCTCAAGGATGTATTCTCAGCCCTTTTCTTTTTCTCATTTTCCTCGATGATTTATTCTTACATATCCCTTCACACGTCAAATGTTTAATATATGCGGATGACATTTTTATTTATAGTGAAAATCAAACTCTAACCGAATCCACAGAAGCAATTCAAACCACAATTAATATCATCAACAACTGGTGTAACCGCTGGAAATTAACAATCAGTTTGAACAAATGCAATATCATCAATTTTTCTCGAAAAAAAAAATTATCATAAATGCAACATAAAAATTAACAATACTCCTATCCCAGAAGTTAATAAAATCAAAATCCTGGGCCTCAACTTTGATAAAAATTTAACTTGGAATCATCATTTCAAATATCTACAGCCCAAAGCTGCACGTGCTTTAAACGCCTTTAAATTCATAGCTTCAAAGAGGTGGGGTGCAAATACCAAACACCTTAAACAAATAGGTAATTCTACTATCCGTAGCCAATTTGATTTCGGAGCTCCTATCTTAAATACAACTGCAGTTTCACATTACAAAAAAATCAATCCAATCTTCAACTCCATGCTAAGAATTGCTACTGCTACCTAAATATACTCCTATTGATATATTGTATGCTGAAACTCAAACTTCATCCTTACAACAAAGACATAAACTATTAAATATGAACTTTTATATAAAACATGTTTGCCTCAGAGAGTGGTCTCCGTTATATGACCTTATTTACAATCCCCCTTCTATCACTTTTACTCCATGGAAAAAAAAGAACAAACCTATCTCGGCAAATATGATAAATTATTTCGATGATCTCTGCATTACTAAAAGAGATATTATCCCTTGGTGTCCTCCTACTTCTGATTTTAACTATAAAATACACCTCCAGAATTTCTCATTTCAAGATAAGAGTCTGCCTGATGGTGCAATTCAAGCCTACTTTGAAGATTTCCTACAAACTTTTCCAAATCACATCATCATAGGAACGGATGGCTCAAAAACTAGTACAACCAGCTCATTTGGAATCGTAATCCCCAAACTATTTGTAGAAAAAAGCTACTCAGTGAATACCTTCAATTCAATTTTTACAATAGAAACTATGGCAATTTTTAAAGCAATCCAAGACTGGGTCCAAAAATACCAAAACGTCATCTTAATAAGCGATAGTTACAGTGTTTTATCCAGCTTGGAAAATATAAGTAAAAATTCAAGCTGTATCATTTTACAAATTCATAATATTTTAAGCAAAAAAAGCCAATATAATAACATCATGTTAGTGTGGACCCCTGGACATAAAGGAATAACCATAAACGAAAAGGCCGATCATGTAGCCCGAATGGCTGAACTTTTCAACGTTGCTGAAGGTGTCTCGGCTGAAGACCTTATAAAATACCACAAAACTGAATATAATAATGAGATCTATAATAAATGGAAAAGATACCATAGAAGTGATCACTTTCCTCATATTAACCCTAACACTTTATTTTATGAAAATATTATTTTAAATAGAAATTATGAGACCCTTTTTCAAAACTTTCGGGCAAATACCCTGATGGTGAATTCGATCAAAAATAAAATTAAACTTTCAGACACCCCAAATTGCCTCAGATGTCGCACTTATGAAGACTTAGATCATATCCTATAACAATGTCCAACTTTCTCCAAAGGCCGTAACAAGTTGCTAAGTACACTCTCCGCCTTAAAAATTCCACATTCTTTGAAAGAAATCTACTCCAATTTTTCGTTGACTATCTGTAATTCTATTTGCTTATTTTTAAGTTCTAATCCTCGTTTCTAATTCTTCATTCGAAATTATTCTATTTTTTCTCTAGAGGCACAAGGGAAAGCAGCCAAGCCTCAATAATCTGCTTTTTCCCGTGGAAAAGGCATCATCATCATCCCACTGTCTAAAATAGAATCGTCCATGAGCATGCGCAGAACTGATCCCGTTCACAGCCGTCTCTATAAAGACACGCTAGTCATGTAACCCCACTTATTTGGGGTTCCTTGCATCAACCGAAACGAAATTGGAGAGCATTTTCTCACCAAGCTTAAACGATATTATTTTTATTAATTCGGTTTCGGTTCGCACAATTCTACAGAATAGATTTTCAAATATCGGTAAGCAAACAAATGTTTATATTAATGGTATTGAATGTTAGTAGTATGGTAGTTAGATAGTGTATTGATTAGTAGTATTGATAGTTAGTAGTCAATGGTATTGAAATGTTAGGTTTTAAAGTGTTGAATAGCAAAATATTTATTCTCACCCACTTGTTTGGCATACTCTTTTTAATGATCACTGGCAGAATAACCCGGCTTTACGTGGGTTGAATTGCTTAACTATTACCGTTTTCGTTAATAAATTTTAATTCTACATCACATGTAACAAGTACCACACTTATATAGAACTTAAATTTTAGAAAGAAAAAGTCTAGTGTGCCAATGTTACCCAGAATGCATAAAATAGTTCAGAGTATACATATATACTTTGTATGTCAGTATGGTAGTTAGATAGTGTATTGATTAGTAGTATTGATAGTTAGTAGTCAATGGTATTGAAATGTTAGGTTTTAAAGTGTTGAATAGCAAAATATTTATTCTCACCCACTTGTTTGGCATACTCTTTTTAATGATCACTGGCAGAATAACCCGGCTTTACGTGGGTTGAATTGCTTAACTATTACCGTTTTCGTTAATAAATTTTAATTCTACATCACATGTAACAAGTACCACACTTATATAGAACTTAAATTTTAGAAAGAAAAAGTCTAGTGTGCCAATGTTACCCAGAATGCATAAAATAGTTCAGAGTATACATATATACTTTGTATGTCATTTAAAAGCATTATCCAAAATGATCATACAATAATTAAAAAGGTTTTTGAAGCTAACCATTACTTACCTTGATTACAGTTATTGAACGAAAAACATCAAATTGAAAATCCAGAGATATATCTTAGCAGATTTTTAAAAAGCTTCGAACGAAAAGTAATGAATATCTGTTTTTCGCTACAAAATGGATTTTTGGAATTTAATGGACACAAATTTGGTACAGCTGCAGTCTCTGCCGCGCGCGGTGGCAACGACTCTTGGCGTAGTTATATGCGACTCATGCCGGGTGATAGTAACCCATTTTTTTCTCGAATTTTCTCCTGGTTAGGGTTAACCTGTTTTTATGCCGGCGTCCAGTTCTGTCCAATTGGAACAGGAAACCCTCATTTACAGTGAAATCTGTTAAAATATTAAAATACCTTATATTATACTTATGTACATTTTTATCCATATGTACAGTATAGATTCACTGTTGGATATTCGAGAAAAAATGGGTTACCCTCACTTGCATGAGTCACTTATAACTACGCCAAAAGTCCATATATTTAATCAATATTTGCAGTGTTTTTCTAGTCAAAATGTTTAATTCAGATTTACATAATTCATCCGTACGTATGCAGTATATATTCAATGTTGGAAGATTTCCGTGGCGACGTAAAAAGTGTGCCAAACACGGTGCCAAAAAAAACGCGTTGCCACCGCGCGCGGCAGAGACTGCAGCTGTACCACTAAATGAATGTAAGTACTCACAACATGAAAATATATGCAACCATTTGGATGTAGTATGGGCACACACAGATGGACAGACATCAAATGCGCAAGAAGCTGATTTAGCATCAGAAGGGTCTGAAACGGATAGAAAAGGAAATGGGTCGAAAATATTCAATGTGCAAACGTTTCATTTTGATTTTTATGGATTTGCCAGTTTCTGTAACCAAGAACTATTGAATATTTTTTCCAAGTGTAAGAGCACAAAAGATCTTCAATTAGGGATTATAAATCAAATTTTTTCGAATTGAACTTTTTGATAGTATCTTTTTTTACCCAAGGTCTTAGAAAATATTTCCTCTATTAGTTTGTAGTTCCAAATCTGCAAGTGCATTCATAATATGATTTCTCAGAGGAAAACTTTTTCTGACTATAGATATCTGTTTATTTGGAAAAATAAAATGTCTGTTTTTAAAATTGTCCTTGTTTTTAAGTAGATAATTAAAATTTACTCTAATCTAAAAGAAATTACTAAAATTCACTCTAATCTAGAAGAAATAACTAATATTCACTCTAATCTAAAAGAAATTAGCAGCAGAACATTTCTTTTAAAAATTACCATATTTATTTGTTTTTACTAATTTGGGTACATTTTTATTTAAGGGAAATTTTTGTTTCCCAACATCAACACATGCTATCTGTTTCATAACTACGTTTTCCATTGCATTCTTTCATGTATTGTGATCCATATCAATTAAATGATAGTTATTTTTACTGTATTGAACTTTATTTTTGATACTTTTTACCTCTTTTAGTGCATTTATTCGTTTAAAAAAGTTGAAGGAATTAGATGGAGGCTTTACCAGAGGTATGTTTACATTATTCATAAGTCTTGTTACATTACTTATCATATATATATACACATCTAAGCTATATTAAAAACCAAGCAACAAAAAAATCTAAATGATTTATACGTAATTTTTTACTTGAGAATAAAATCTAGATTTCTGTTTAGAATATTAAAACTTCCTTTTTATCTCACCATTTGAAGTGCATTCTTGTATTTTCTCTGATTGTAAATATTTGTTGTTTTTCCAAACATTTATTTGATTTATGTTTTCAGGTCATTATTATAGCAGGTTCTAATGTTTCTGTATATGATACAGAAAATGGAAATATAATAGCATGTTATAAAGAAAGTAAAATTGCCCCTAAGACTCTGTCACTAGTTGCTGAAGATTACTTAATTGGAGCTCTTACAACTGAACCTAAGATAAGAGTGTGGACTGTTTCCAAATGGGTATGTCTTTTTTATGTATCACTCATAGTATTACCTGACTTCACTCGGGTTGAATTGGCTAACTACCTATAGATTGAAAAACGACCAGAATAATCTTTCATAGAAAAATGCCAAATCATTTTAAGTATAATTTTTTAACAACTTCATATTTTTACAATTTTGGGCACAAGTTGTATACATGCATATCTATCCATGTAATGCATTTTACATATATCGTACCCCTGCTAAAGCTACAAACTGACTCTAAGTTGGATTAGGAATTCCCTTTCGTTCTTTTCCTTTAAAATTGCTCAATTTGTAAAAATGACGAATCTACAGCAAATACTCTCGCACTCATAGTTTACCTACCAATATTATTTTGCCTGTGGCACTCTTGCACCAGGCATGCGACATCATCGAATTTTGTCATCATTAAGGGAATGATAATAAATTAATTTGATAAGGTAGTGTCAGGTGGGTATAAAAATCAATGTTTTCAATTTCAAAGTAGAATTTAGCAATGACAAGTTTTAAAAAAGTGGTGTTTCTTTGCATTATTCATACATATCTGTTTTTCCTTCCTATTTAAACCTATGTTTTGAGTTAAGTGGCTATTTTTATACCCACTTTACCCCATGATATGGGGTAAAGTGGTTAGCAGGTGGGGGAAATGCTTCAAATATCTATTATGCCCAACATCCTTCTTTTCTAGAAAATATACCATTAGATTTTTTAAGGAAGAATGAATCTTTCCCTACTTCTGTTGCTCAACGAATTGTTGGACTGATTTTTTGAACCTACATATTACCCCAAAACCTTGCTTAATATTGCTGCTGTCAGTTTAGTCCTATGGTTCTTCAGTATTTTCTTCTGGTTCTGTAACTATTTTCAGTAAGAGCCTGAGCTGATATTCTTAAGTTTTTTCTTTTTTGCTCTGCTAGACCTATCTTATGTTTCTTGAAATAAATGCTTGCTAGAGCCTTTGTTAATACCTCACCTATTTTTTTAAACTTTTCCCCTTTTTCTCCATGAATTCTGAGATCGACATAGGAGTTGAGAGGGTTGTTAATATCGCTAATTTCAGGTTTTTTAACAGTGAAAACAGTAACTTTATCGGTCATATATATAAGCTGCTTGAAAATTATGTTATTATTTCCTGTGAAGCTTGATTCCCCCCCCCCCCTTCATTTTGTGCAAGCTTACAACACATTAAATTTTATTCTTGGAAATTAATGTCTTTTCTATCCTTAAAATTTTGCATTCTACAGCCTATCAATTTACAGTATATAACTGCTTTCCTTAAATTCTTTCATAACATGTTTAATTTTAATGATTCACATAACCATTTCAATTGACATAGAAATGTGACCTCAAAAACATTTTGCAAGTCATTTTTCCCCTGTACCATAATATTGAAATTCTTTTCCATGTTATTTTCAGTGTTGTGGAAACCAACATCTAAAGGCTGTAAGGCATGACTTGTAATTGGGGTAGCCATATTATACCTATACATATATATTATGGAATATTTATGTACCTATTCACTTTTGCCAATTAAAAATGATCTTTAGCATAAAAGAACCCCCAAAAGAAGTTTCATCAATATTGCTGCTATACCCACTTTACCCCACTACATTTAAAAACATCTAGCATTAAAAATAATGTAATTTCTTGCCTGTTTATTTAAATATGTTAACAAATCCTTTATCTAGCTAAAGAGGACAAAAATATCTAATAGTTTTAGAAAGGCATACATAAATAGAAAGTTTCCCACATAAATTACAAGCCACACGACTGGATCCAAACAAACAAGATGCCACCAGGATCTTCTAGATGTTACCAGTAAAATGGCTTTGATTGAAAAACTTTTTAAAGAACTTAAATATATGAATGTGAGTTTTACTTTCCATCAAAACAGGGTTTATAATTAATGAGGTAGCTTTTGCATGGTCTACACACTTTACCCCACCAGACCCTATTCATTCATAACTAAGTTTTTTTCTCATGAATAAATTTTTTCTTTAAAATTCCATTTTGTGACCGTACAATAATAAAAGAACTTGTTTTAAAATTGAATGTCTTCAGTGCAGATAAAGCAAATGTAACGTATTACCATTTATTAAAAAAATGATAAATCAATTTGACGTTTTTTAAAGAAAATCATTGTTTTCACCAAACCCAAACCTTTGGCATATATATAATAAGTTGCTTAACTATTGCTTCAACCCGTAAAATAAGCCACCTTGATCTGATGTCACTATGACAAAAAATTTTTAGTATTTCAACTAATTCAGATTTTTTTAAACATTCTTTCAATAGCGGCAAACTTGCACTTAAAATTTGCTGTATTCTGACTTGCATGTCACTTTTTTTTATTGAATACTTTGTGATGTTGTGTGATGAATAGAATTTGCAATTTATTGAAAATATATATATATTTAATAAATTTGCAACAGAAAACAGCAAAATAAAACTAGTAAAGTTGTGTGAAGGAAAGAGTTCTGGAAATATTAATTTGTGGTTCTTTTTTGTCTTGTGATCTCGCATAGTTACCCCAACTTACAACCAAATATTGGACAAAATTTAAAATTACATGTACAAATGTTCATTCCAGGCATAGAAACAGAAAATGTCACTGCACTTGAATGTCAAACTTGTCAAAGAACACAAATTTCCGTTTCTTTTCCATTCGTTGTAAAATTTCGTCTGTCCCAAGTATTCAGAAAATATTTGTTTCACAAAGAAAAAATAGGCTCAAAATAAAGTTTCGGAGTTAATTCCTAAAAATAAATAAATTTTGGAAAAATAATTGCTTTTTCAGCAGTACTGGTAAAACAATCCAAGTAATTACAATGCTCAATATACATTCCAGCTTCTCCAAAACTACCAAATTATGGTTGATTTAAGTATAGTTATATGTTGGATAATTCTTGCACCGACGCAAAAACGCACATAAAATGAGAAGACAGACAGATCAATGCACACAAGTTCAGTCACTAAATAAATATAAGTAAAAAGCTCAAAGTGTTTGTTTTTCGCTTGCCAACAAAAATAAAACACCATGAAGGATATGCAAATAATTAGCATATTCTTGCTTAGCTATATATAGGAATGACATTGTATGAAAGCAGCATGGACGGATATGCAGAAAACACATCCAAAGCATTTCGCATTCCTCAAGTTGAGCGAAGCAGTGATTTTAATCATTTCACCCTTGGTACAACAATTCTTAATGCATTTGGTTGAAGACCATCAACATTCATATTTAAACAGCAAAACCTAGAATTTGGCAGGCACATCCCCTTTGTTATTCGATTTTGTGAAGATTTGTTATTCGAATGTTCCAGCTCCCATATAAAAATAAATTTCAATGAATGTTTTTATTTCCTTAATTTTTATGTGTCATGTAATGCTTTTTGATGCCCAAACATGAAACTTTCGGGATCTTGAACTATCTATAAATGTAATTTTTTTGTTTGAATTTCATTATTTAGTGTTAACTCAAAAGGAACCATTATGGAGAGTAAGAGTGGTAAAATTATTACAAGAATTTTTTGGATGTTTAAGAACAAAATGTTTTTCTAGGCCTTTTTAAGGAAGTAATGAGCATAATTCTCTTTTTAAAAGTAAATTTGTAAAGGAAATACTGTCACTCCTTATCTAACAATCAGGTTCAATTTCTATGACTAGGTCATTAAGCAGATTGGTTGGTATGTAAGCAGCTCAATCATTTTTTTAATTCTGAATAAAAAAAAGGTTTAAAGGAACTAGTTTCGATTAGTATTTAGGGACTTGCCAGAACTTTGGCGTTGCTGAGTAATCATAACATGAAATGATAGGGAAAGCAAGGCACAACGATAACCAACAACATGTACTGAAAACATTCTAGCAGGGTGTGTCGACTTAAATCAAAATTGTAACGACTCTGTATTAAATTTAATATTGAATGAAAATAAAATAACTGAACAAGATGCATGTTATTTTATTCAAATAAGTTAAGAACTTAGCTTGTAACAGTTCATTGCAAAAACTATACTGAAAATAGTCCTCCCTTTGAACACACCAAATAACAGTATTCGTTGATAGGGAGATCATAGTTATCAGACAAGTATGTATTTCCCACTTGAGCCATTGACCAGCAGGTGTCGATCACAAGCCTGTTCATCCGGGTGGATTTAGTTTTAAACACATTCTTTGATTGTAACTTGCATGTGGCTAATTTTGAATTGTCTTGGGATGGATAGAGATGCTCAAACTATATTCACTCAAGTTATTAAAATTGTGGCACCTTCTATTCTTTATTTTAAGATGTTCTAATTTATTTGGTATTGTCTCTTGAAAAAAAATCACCTAGTCACAACAAGAATATTTTTTTGCAATATCACAAATGCATTCCACTTTTGAATATTGATCTATTATTGGCAATTTTAATATTTGCATTTTGTTTTGTGTAATATGTTGGTTAATTTTGATTTTTATTTAAATTTTCTGCATTGGTCCCTAGGACTTCTTAGCACTACTAACATACTTTATTTATGGAATTGAAATTTGGAATGTGAAAGTTAATTTGCCCATCTGATAATTGAATGAGTATGTTGTCAAAATAGATTATGGATTATAAAGTGGAAAGCTATTAACAGGAAATACAAGCGCAGGGTAAACTATTATGGACATGTAATAGAAACATTCCAGCATCCAATTTGTTGAGTTGAACATCAGCTGCATTTGCTTGTGTCCACACCAGTAAATCTGCAGTACCAGGCTAAGTGTGAAATCCTCCGTTTGATTACATGTGTCCTGAACTAGCATTGGCATTGGCTTTGCCAGTGTGTGACAGGCTGAGCAAGATTTTCCATACTAGAGAGGTGGTCATAAGCCTGAACAGTTAAATAGGAAGTACCTACCTAGTCCACGTACAATTGTGCTTATGAGTGCCAGTTAACACAAATATATTCACCAGTGGATGTGCTCAGGGAGACACATCTCTTGGTATGTATGGTCTTCATGGAGGTGAGGTACCCTAGTGATCTTTTTTTGCTTGAGGTTTAATATAATAAACACAGGGTCGTGCTTCAGTGATCGTTTTTGCTTTCATTTTGTTACTCTACTCCCCAATCTCTTTTTACATTTTTGCTAGGATTTTTATTTGACATTATCCATCTTGTGTTTGGTGCAGCTTGGCCAAATGTGGCCCTTGTGCCTAAAACCAACCTTTAACTACAAACTTTGCCACTACCCTTATGTAATACATCATCTTAGTATAAATGTTTCAAATATTTCAATAAAATATATTAATTTCTTTCAAATTTATGCTTCTCTCATTTGTCTTATTGTAGTTAATATACCTTAAAACTGTTTGCCTCTGAGTCAACAGATGTGCAGGCACTACAAACAATTTACAAAATATATATCTGAGAAAAAATTTATATTGTCTTATTATTTCAATGTTACTAGAAATGTATTACATGGTTTTTGTAGTACATGGGCTTGCAGAGCTATTGTTTTATTTATTTATGTCTTAATTTTTTCCCATAGAAAAATCCAGAAATGGGTGTTTTTACTTGCCGTGGAATTGTAAATGCATTGGCTGTTTCCAACTGTGGTACATATTGTATTGCAGGAATCAAGGAAGAAATGCATATATGGCAGGTAATGATTTATTTAATTGCCTATAATTACATCAAAAGTTTCTTGCATGTTTAGAAATTGTGGCATTTAAGAACTACAATCTATACACTTTTGGCAAAATGACATTGTAATTTACATTGGTATTTGACAACTTGTTTGAACGAGAGTGGTTTTAAAACTCAAACTAGTTGATGTCACAGGTTATGTTAAAAAAAAGTTTAGAAACAGTACCAATATAACTCGGTTACCTATTTGAAATGTTTTAACACATAAGTATGTAGTGTATTTTAATTACAGTTTTATAAGTAGCCAGGGGCAACTTTTATTCAACCTATTAAGTTGCTGCATTCCTACCTAGGTCAAAATATTTCACACGTATGTAATAAATGAGCGCATCCTCTGCAGTCATTAGTAATTATTGAGGATGATTAATTTTGTGTTAAATCTCACAAGATAAAAATTCTTAAGGCACTGCACATTAAACAAATATTTCCTTGTAAACAAATCAAAACCTTAGTCCAGCAGTTTTCTTTATTTATTTACACATTTACAAAAGACAGAAATCGAAACATGAACACCAGATATCAGTTCTAATAAGCAATGTTTTGTTTCTTACAAAAAACCAACATTGCAAAAGTACAAAACTAATTCATACAAATTCAATGTTGCCAAACTCACAAAACAACATACTCCCACCTGAGTATGGGGACTTGCTAGCCCGGTTGGAAGAGTATCGGACTAGCAACCGGAGGGTTGCGAGTTCAAATCCAACCAAAGACAGTTGTGTACGAAGGGTCTGGTGCATGTTAAATCTGTCAGGGCCGCAAATGTCCTAATGTTAGCATGGTTTGGAGAATGAGGTTCCAGCTCGGGTGTTACCTCGTCATCTGACCAAGGTTCAAAATTACATGGTATTATTCTCTATCATTCCCTTCAGGGGTTGATCCCGAACCGTCACCAATAGCCCGTTGTGTTGCTCCAGTGCAACGTTAATTAAATTCGTACCGAGTTTAGCATGAGCAACATATCTACATGAAATGTTTACAATTCGACCACAACAAGTCATTTTTAGCTTTGGACTAGTGTGGTTAGTTTGGACTTTTGGATAAAGTGAATGTAATCACACCTTGCTGATAAACTTTTCTATCCAGTTTCATCATATTTCTCTCCAGATGAAACCTCAAGACGGTCGAGATGTTGAATGGGACATGTAAGCTCTCCCTTCACAGTTTGAACTTCATTATTCTTATAACTCCATCTTTTCCTGGAATAGTTTCTAAGACACAACCTAATGGCCAATCAAGTCTCTGTATTTTCACATCCAACTAACACAATGTTTCCAATGTTAACTGAATGAATATCACCTGAAAAATGCTTTAATACGAGTTGTCCTAACTACTCACTTCGGAATCTGATTCTGCAGTTCTTGAAAAAGACGAAGTCATCGATTTAAGCTCTTACTATCTACGAGGGGCTCTTGTGGCTCAATGGATATGTCCACTGCGCTAACAACCTTTAGGTTGTGGGCGGCACATGTTCGATTCCTGTCAGGTGTATTTCTCTCTTCTGTGTCAGTAAAACTTTCATTGTGTGTGTATATTGTATGCCTTGTGTCTGGCACAGCATGGCCAAATATAGCTCTTGCGCCATAAAACCCAAAACAACCAACTTACTATCTACGAAATCACAATCTGGGACACCAACTTCTTTAACCTCTTGTAAAAACATTGATGGGGTTATGGGTCATAAGTCATCTTGAGTATTAGTGAGATAGGAAAGTGGACAGTTATATAATAACCTCACAGTTGCACAAGATAATTAGCATCTCTTCAAAATCTAGGGTAAGTTTGCCTAGGACACTTCCAATGTTGATGAAGCGTCTAATTTCCTTTGATTGTGATTTTCATGATTTAAAGCAAGATTTGACTGCATAATCATTGAAGGCCTATTTCCACATAAAATGCATCTCATATTCGCCTGACATCTCTTTGAAAAGAATTACCATATTTTAAGTATGTGAATCTGCATTTTTCATCCCAGTATTTTTCATTGAGATTCATACTCTGCTTTAAAACAATCTGCTAAGATGTTTACCATCACAAAATGCACTGCTTTTAGTCGACTTTTATTTTGGGTTTCCCTGGACTGCACGATCTCTGATATGGTCTTAGTAAATCCTCTGGTAGATATGATTTCGCAAGTGAAAACAACATAGCAGCATACTTGTCATGTTACTCCAAGTGAATTGAGACCTAATAGATGTTATTGAAATCTCAAAGAACTGGGGCATTGTTTGTTACGATTTGTGACCTTGTGTAAAACTAACTACATTTCTCAAATATAAACTTTGACTAACATATCATCCTGACCAAAACGTAGTCAAACTTTCAATGATGTTCGGGTAATTTTCTTTAGTTGAAGAAAATGCCCAGAACTTGTCACTCATGCAAACCTTCAATATTAGCCTAAATGTGGTACTGGAATTTCTCACCTGGCATAATTTCTAAATCTTTATCAATCTTCCTAAATTGATTTCAATTTCTCCACTAAATTTCTTTAGTTCAATTTTTGGTAATTTGAAATTTCGGTCAGCAGAAACTCCATTTGACAATTTTTCGGGATCTGTATTAGATGTAATAGAGGCAAGCACTTGATTATGGCACTTGTGAAACTTATTCTAGTAATTAGCAGTTGCTTGTTCTCGCTCTAGATTATCTTTAGCATCAGAATCTATCATGATGTACTAGATAATTTTATTAGCTTCTAATTCTGTAGCAGTTTCAAATTAGCTTGTATATTGGCACAGTTGGAATTTTTCAGTGATTTCAATAAAAAAAATTATCATACAGCTTTATGAATGAGCATATTACAGCTTGACTTTTCCGTCGTTAATAACTACAATTATGAAAATGGAAATCCAGTATTTGCCTTTGAGCTTACACTTTTGGTCCTGTCACAGACTCTAATTGTTGAGGATGATTAATCTTGTGTTATATCTCACAAGACAAAAGTTCCAAAGGCTCAGGATATTAAACACAGTGCTTTTCATTGTAAACAAATCAAATCAATAATCCAATAAATTTTCTATATTAACACATAAAATGGAAATTGAAACATGAACAGTGAACATCAGTTCTAATAAACAATGCTTTGTTTCTTACAAAAAAAATGATGTCGCCAAAGTACAAAAACTAATTTGTTGAAATTCAATGTTGCCAAACTCACACAAAAATGCAACAGTAATTTTAATACTTAATCATGTTACTAATGCCAGATTTTTCCATAGAATTCAGTTTTTTGGTTTACGTTTGAATTTTTTTTATTTTGTAGAATGTTCAAGGGTGTTTGAAGATAAGAATGTTCCATGATAGCATACTATAATTTGATTCCCACAGTAATAACTAACCATCCATTTAGATTTTAAAAATACTTAAAATCAAATGAATAAATTGTGCTTGAAATCTAATTTTTGCAGTAATTTTTATCAAGCAATCAAAGCATCAAGATATCGTGTATTGCTTGATTTATTTAATTTTATTCAAAGCAATTTTTTCAACTAATTGAAAAGAAACCTATCTGGATATTCAAGTCCATGCTTGATTAAAATTAGCCTGCTGCAAATTTATCAATTTTCTTTTCTTTACATTTTAATACTTTAAATATTTTTAAATATAGTAATTGTTTCTTAATCTATGTAAATGAATATTGACTTGGTTTTTATTTAATTGTTTAATGAATGTTCTCTAATTGTAGTTCAGCTTAAAGAAAATATGCAAGGTGTTTTTGTTTCACTAAATTCAAATTATCCACCAAAACTTCTCTCTTCTGAATATCAGATGATTTGGTTTATTTTGCTTCATTATTTTTTTAATTTTCTCAATATTAGTTTAACTTCGTAATAGTAATATTGTTTTATGTCATAGGTCGTCAGTGGTGATCTTCTTAATATTGTTACTCGTCATTATCAAGATATTTCGTGCCTTCGATTTAGCAATGATGATTCCCACCTAATTTCTGGTGGTAAAGATGGTCATGTGATTGTATGGATTCTCTCTCAGTTAGTATATCTTTTGTTTTTCTATTAATATATTTTGTCCTTTTTATACAAAATCTATTTTATAAATTCCCTATTTGTTTTTATGTTTGTATTACTTCCATTTTTGTATCACTTTGGTAATTTTTCATGTATGCATCATGTTCTAAAATGTTTTTAATGTAACAAAAAACTATGTAATTTAATACTTATGTAAGTTATCACAAAATCACTTTCTCTTACTTTTATGTTTTTCTAAAGCATTAATATGCATATAAGAAATCTGGCAATATTTCTAAAATAACATTTTTTATATAGATATTTAGATAAATTTCCGTCTTCCAGTTTTCCTGCCATTTTAATAATCTTGTGTTGAAAACTGCATATATGTATTATCTATCAGGGTATGCCAATTTAAATCAAGATATTTTTATTAAAATTTAATTTTAATATTGAAAACGAAAGAGTCTGGTTAAAGAAAGAATAAAATTTCACACAAATAAATAAAAAAATTGCTTGAACACAAACATACTCCAAGAATCACCTTTATTTGATCTGGAAATTATTGGCTTCCTTACTTTTAGGAAACTAGAGATAAATAGTATTGATTAGTATGACAACTGACCAACAATATTTTTCTGGTCACTGAAAACTAGTGTCACTCATAAGTCTGTCAGTGAAGGCTGAATTTTATGCAAACTTCTTCCGCATAAAAAAGTTAGAAATACTTGAACTTATTCCTTTTTAAGAGGAAATTTGCTATTTCTGATAAAGGAGTCAGCCCTGTTCAACATTTGTGTTTAGTTCATTACGAACAAGTGAATGCCCCTCACTTCCTATCTTATTTAATAAAGCTTCCTGGAAGATAATCAACTTCGCTGATGATAGATAGAACCTTTTAATATTCAATAAAGCAAAATATTCAACTAGTGTCATGCCTGTAATTATGAAAATTCAGGTGAAAGCAGATAAATTTTTTTGGTTTTCTCTGAGAAAACTTTGTATCCCATGTTTCCTTTCAAATGGAGAAACATTTATATTCTAGCATTTGTGAAACAGACTAAAAATTCATCTTACCACCAGGCTACTTACTTTTTTGTGGAAATAATATTTGTAACTTGCACTGTTTACACTTAAATTGTTTAAACGAGGATAATAAAAAGTTTGGAACATTATTTATAAAATTATGTTTTATCTATTTTCTAATCTAGAAGTATGGATTTGCATTATAAATGGAATTGAAATTAAACAATAAAAGAAAAACAACAAGGCTTAAAATTAATTTTTAATTGTTTTAGCCTTTCAAAAATTTGGCCAGTATATTTCCAAAACTCATAAAAATCGAACAGCTATTATTTTTTCACTGAACCTTGAAATTGTTGAAGATTCAGATTGAATTGTTTGTTTTAATGTTAAATACTAAAGTAAGTTAGCATTCACTAAATGTGTACATTAATTTTATAGGGTAATAGCTGTGCATATTGAAAGAGGTCAAGTAAAACCACGTTATGTATGGAATCACCACTCGTCGGAAGTGACTGACATTTTTCCAGGTTCATTGGGCTGTGTGTGCCGTGTTGCTACTACTTCTTTAGATATGACTTGTAAAGTGAGTTTGCACTTTGAAGGACCTTACAAAATATCAAATTTTCAAATGGTGTATATAGATTAAATTTTATACATCAACCTTTCTGATACATAAGTTTGCTAGTTATGCATCAGAAAGGTTGATGTATAAAATGAATCGAATAAGAACAAAATGCAATTCCTAAAAGAACCATAATAAAAATAAAATTAGACACACAAATATCTTTTGCATAAGTTTGCTAGTTATGTAAAAGATATTTGTGTGTAACTTTATTTTTATTATGGTTCTTTTAGGGATTGCATTTTGTTCTTATTAGATTGCTAAGAATGTAGGTATTTAAGAATTATAGAGTTACCTTTCTTGTACAGATAGAAATATGATTATAGTTATGAAAGTTTTTAGATCATTTTACAGATTGCACTGGTGAACAAAATGAAACTTTTTTGGGCAATACCAGATCTTAATAGAACTTTTCACGCAGAATTGAAGTATGTGAGTGGTTTTTCTACACCCATCCAGGTTAAATGTTAAAGAAGTATGTTGATACGTGCACGACACAATTGAACATATCTAAAATGTGAGAATTGTTGGTTTCATTCTGTTTGGTATTGTAATATCCTTCTTTAGTGTCCAACAGTTATCAGCAAATATTCTTGCACTCCACTGACCCTGGTACCTCTTTTCCGTGGCAGAAATATCTTGGTGGAAACTCTTTCCATGTCCATGGAAACTCTTCATTGACAGTGCCAAGATTGTAAGGAAAGAAATCCATGTGGGAGTCCAAAAATGGATTTTGAGGTATTACAAATTATGCCCCATATTTGTATGATTAACAGTTCACTCACAGTACTTCAGAAGTTTTAAAAAAAATTAAAACACTTTTTAATGACCTCCGTGCTGATTTTTCAACTTGGCTAAACAGATCTTTGAATTTTCCATTTCGAATCAAGGTAAAGTGGAGGCAGAAAAACCATATCAGAGTTGACTAGTGAGGAAGGTACATAATTTTTCTCCCCAGCAAGTTAGTGTTTTGACCATTCCTTCGTGATATAATGATTTTTCTTGTCCCTCCTGTCCTATTTGCACAATTAAACAAAATTTAGTATTGTTGAGCTGCAAACTCATTGGCAGTACAACAACAAATCACAATACTTGTCATAGTCCACTTATCCCAATCTGTCAGATATTTCATACAGGTAGAACTGCAGGTATGAGGGACCTAGTTCTTATCTTAATCCTCCACCTTTACAGCCAGAATGTTGACTATTGGAGTCGAACATCGTTGCTGATCTTTAAATGTCAAATCCTTACATGCTATTTGGATAATTTGACATAATTACCTTATATTTCCGTGTATAAGCCGAGAATTTTTGGAACTTTTTCTAGAGCTAAAGTGGGGGGGTCGGCTTATATGCGGATCCGCTAATTTCGCAAAAAAACGAAGGTACTTTTCCGTTAGCCGTGCGCAAGCGATAAATCGCCAAATATAGCACACAAAATAATAATTGAATACCGTAATTATTTAGCACATAAAGATAACAATTGGAAAGGGAATATTTTTTGATACAGCTGTTGGATTCGGATCTCCGTCCGGCGGCAGCAACTTGGCGAAATTTTCGAATTCTTTACGAGCGATTAACGATTTTTATAGCAACTCCAACGGGTGTTGGGAAAGCAACCCCCTACTTTTTTACTTCGTGCCATCCGAATCCAACAGCTGTTCCAGCAGACAGCAAATGAATGGAAAAACTGTGCTGGAATCATAGGGATACAGTAGCTGAGATTCTTTCAAGGGTCATAATGAGCCCGCTCCCCCTTTTGAAACTTTGTTCCGCACATGTTTAAGGCTGCACGGCGAAGAAAAGTGGCACTGATAAAAAAAATTCCCAAGCCCCAGACGCTCCCCTTGACCATTGTTAAACTGATCATCTGTCAATCACCCAGTCAGAGGTCCGGCATCAGGTGCAGGACACTGGGGAAGATCATTAGTGGTCACCTTTGTAATAGCGTGGAAAGGGGGCGAATTAGATAACCTTGCAGTGAAACCTGCGGCTTAAAGCTCAGTACGCTCGTCATCACACATCTTTACTGCCAAGTTAAATCGGTTGGAGAGTTCAATCTCATTTAGACCCTACCTGAGTTTCTTTCAAGAGCCATAATGAATCCCCTCCCCCTTTTGAATCCTAATGTCCCGTACATCATCACCTGTCGATCACCCCATCAGATGTCGGATATCAGGAGCTGGACCAACTGGACACTGGGGGAAATCATTAGCTGGTTAAAACTATCATCGTTGGCGAGTGGCGTTTTACTTTACAGCGATTTGATTGGAAAATATTCCACCCGTTTTACCTTCTTGGCGACATTTACGCCCTCATGGCACTATGTTTGAACGTCACAAAAATTTTTTTTTTAATTTTTATTTCGGCTTATATACGGGTTTTGAATTTTGGGTAAATTTTTGAAAAAAAAAAACGCACCCTCGGCTTATACACGAATTGGCTCATATTCGGAAATATACTGTACTTACTATCTAACACAACATGCTTACACAGTTATTGTAAATCACCAGAAAACAGAATACAACTTTACTGAGTGCATATATGTGCAATACTCACATTGTCATAAAGCACATAACTGTATTATTCAACCATGCTGCGATGCAGTGGTGCATGAATCACCCAAACAAATGTCATTGTAGAAAAACTGTGATTGATAGAAAAATTCTGATTGCATGCTTGAACTCAGTGTAAAAAGTTATATATCAAGCCTGAAACTGCCCCAACTTGGGACCAATGTAAGTAGTATAATTTTCAGTTAAGAAATCAAGTATTCACATTTCAAAAACTATTTATTAACAATGATGAGATGAAATATATAACAGATGAAATATGGGGGGGGTATAAAATTGATAACCAACATGATCTGCCTACTACATGCGAAAATTCCGATGTTCTGCTGTTAGAATTAATTATTTTCCCACTCTGCTTTGAGTGCTTCCATTGTGACCAGAATGCTCGGAACTCCAACCAATCAGAACATAGTGATCAGAATGCATGGAATTCCAACCAATTGGATCGCTCTCGGAATGCGAATAGGATTGAGTATTCTAATAAGAATGGGGAAAGGCTTTCGCTTCTCTTGCCTCACATACATACATGCAAAAGTCGATAATTTACCCAAATTTTAATTCAATATTAAAGGTATATATATATTTAATAGTGGGTGAAATATCAACACAGGATAGAATGTAGTCTTGAGGGAATTTTTAAACAAATCTAGCTGCATTTCCCAAACTGTACACTTACCTATATCACTTGGGAAAAAAATATTGGTCCACTTAAAATATTAGAAAAATGAACAAAAATATTTTGGGTTTACTAAGATTGATTGCTGTGCCAATTGTACCTTATTCATCCTATGAAGGGTTTAATTTTCATGTGTGATAACTTATGGTCAGTAAGTGGATTCCCTATTTGAACTCTTGCAAATACTACTTTGAAACACATTAGGCCATCAAATTTTTGGTAAAAAATGTCTTATTTTCAAAGAATTTGTTACTAAAAATATTTTGTGATTCAAAAGCATATCAAATTGTTTGGTCAACAAAATCTGAGTGCTGGTAATAACTAAATTGTAAAGATATTGTTAAGCACTAAACCTATTGATCCAGTAAGTTAACTGAACAGGATTAAAGTTAATTGATGATTTGTATAATACAATTTTAAAGTGACAACATTTCAAATGGGTCATACACACTTGAATGTTGGACATGAATGTTTTTCTAACCTTATTCTACATGTTAGTTTAGGAAGAAGTATTTTCTCAGGTGGTTGAAAACCATAAAAACTGACAAAAATTCATGATTTAATGAATTTTTAATCAATATTAAAGTGTTTTAGTGATACAATAAATTTATTGTTTCTGTTACTTAATGGCATTATTTCTAACAGATATATGAAATTGATTCTGGGATACTGCTATCAACTGTATGTGTGGACGTACCTCTCACATCAGTTGTAATGGACACATTGGAGATCTATGTATTTCTTGGAGCTAATAATGGATGCATTTACAAAATAAATACATATGACAGTGTAAGTTCTTTAAAGAAAAATAAGTAGTTTGTAATACACAGATAAAACCTTGTAAAACTGGGTAGTCAAAAATTTTAAACTTCTAAAAATGAGCAATAATTAATCTTGAAAAAATTCTCAATAGCTATATCTATGGAGCAAACTTCCCATCATCAGTACAAAAATAAACTAGAGGGAAAAATCAATTTTTTAAATGTTACCTTATAATAGTGTTATCAGTGGGAGGAAAGTGCGAGTATCATTCACTAGTGTGTTAGGTAATGTAGACATAAGTAAGGTTTCTGATGGTTAATTCAAAATAGATCTTGCAGATTTGACAATTTTTGCTTGTTTGAAATCAAAGTGATGAAAAAATTCCCAACAGAGTTGAGGTGGCAGACTGTTAATTTCCCTATTTTTGACGTATGGCGAGTAAAGGAAACAATTCTGAGATAGCATATTTAAGCTCAGGTTTACTTATCATTGTTTACTTTTGTCCTGATGAATGTTTTGCTCCACCAAAATAGCTATTGACAATTTATTGTTTTTTGAAGTTTTTCAAATTTTTACTAATTATTTTTCACAAATGATTCCTGAAAAATATGATCCTATTTAGATTTCTTACACAAAAATAAATTATTATTTGTATTCTGTTTTGTTGAACTATTTGTTGTTTTAAATGTCTACGTCAAGATAATTTAACTTGACTTTCTGTAGGTCTTCCTACCTAACTAGAATAATTTTTATATATGGAATTAACCATGCATTTAACCTGTTTGTGTTTGAGAGAAAAAATTAATGTCTGAATTATGAGCTTAATATCAAAATAAACTACCACTTAAAGTCACTCAGAACAGCGAAAAATACAGAAGAAAACTTTTATATTTCATGGTTTGAAATTTAGATATTTCATACTTTCAAAACTTGTAGTTAGGCCTGGATTTTTTATGTACTAAAAATTTTAAATTATATTTTTTTCATCTTTTTTTAGGTTCTTATGGATTTCAAAAACACTGCTTTAAGTTATAAGTTTTTACAAAACTATCACTAGGTAATAAGACAAGTTCATAGCAATTTTTTACTTTGAAGACTTGTCTACTACTGCAAAGTTTATTAAAATATACAGTGTTATTTTAAACAACCATAGTGCCCATTGAAAAATAATTTTTTTACAAATTGAAGTTTTCTGTTGCATCTATAATTAACTTTCTTAAAGAAAGAAATAGCCACAGAAAGAAAAAAACACACATATTTTTCTTAACTGGAAATTAATGGAATTTATTTGAACTTACCATTTAACAATGCTAGATGAACTGACAATTACACCAAATAGCACTCTTCACAATAGATTTCAGGCAGGCATTTTCAGTGGTAACCATTATCCCAATGCGAAGCTTCTATCACAATTGCAATTTTGCTGAAAAAACTCAGGTTTTACCATGAAAAATTCAAAATTTTGCACTTTAGTGAGCTCTAATGACAAAGCAGATAAGAATTTGTTGTGTTAATTAGACAATTAGATTGAATATAGAAAATTAGGTATGACTCAAAAGTTCTTTTTTGCAAATATGGTTCATATTTTAGCTGTTTATTTTTATAGGACCAGTGCTTGATAAATACCAGTATAGTGTGGCTACTGGTAGAAGGCACTTGAGTCACTGGGTTTTAAATGAGTCTTAAAGTTATATTGAGGGACTGGTGGTAATGTAAACAAATCCCTTCCACAATTCTCATCTTTAGCATGGCTTCTTCTAAGTTTATCATTCGGTGCCTAAAGCGATAGCATTGATAACGATTGGCAGGGGGAAACATCCACAGCAATTGCCATTTTCACACACACACACATATGGTAACCTTCTAATACACTTTCATACCTATTCAGAAATTAACTTACTCAAGGTTGACTTCCTACTCCTGGAAGCTGCACGACAGAACAATTTTAATATCCGGAATAGATAAAAGACAGTTGGAATTCTCTATAGCAGAATGTTAAACATAGCATCAATATTTCTACAGCAATGTTCCTTGGAATTTGATGAACAATTACTTTACAATGTTTAAGCTAAACTTTATAGAAGCAAAATTTAATTTAAATATTCACAGCTAAAATAAATTCTCAGCGGTAAAGCAAAATTGCAATCTTTAGAAAGAACTAATTGAAGACCATAAGAAAATATACAACACGAGAATATGTCTAGGGGCAAAATTCATTTGAGAAATTTCGTTCCCTCTCCTCGAATTCTCCACTTTTCCATGCCAAACGTGATTCATTTGCTCCATTATTTAGTAGTCCTGCATTCTTGCCTGATCTAATTTGCAAAAAAATGACCAATCGTGCTTCTTACCAGGAAGCCTATAACTTGCTTGACACAACTATTCTCTCAGACAAAAAAGAATATCTCCCATGAAATCTACAATCAGTCATCCAAGATTAAGGACAATGAAAAATATGATACTTATAAATAGCCAGTTTTTCCTTAAATTCAAGTGATGAAGTCACATGACAGCCCCCTAAACTTCAAAATACCATTTTTACCTTGCACCCATTACAACTACGAAACAATATCTTTACCTTCCACAATGCATTCATTTTGCAAGAAATTGATAAAACCTTTTAGAGTTGTTAATTTGATCCAACATATACAGAAATAAACTGAAATTTATCAATACAATGCATATACCTTTAACCTTCCTGTTGGTGGTTGTGATGAGGCATCATTTGAAGAAACTGAAAATCTTGATCTCGTCATAAAAAATTTGGCAATATCTTGATGGCAAGATACTTCGTCATTAGCAAAATTTTTTAAACACCAACATCAATCACATTTTCAAGATTATTGTGAACAAAATACAGGGAGATTTCGGAATCAATTATAGTAACCCATCTTTTCTATTTTGTTTTCAGGTTGAATACTGTGTAACAATATGAGACTTAACAAACAAAACCTTTTCCATTTCACTGGGGCTTAGATCAAAGCCATGTTATGACATTCGAACAAGTGAAGCTGATGATATTGGCACCTACCTTCCTGTTTCCATCATTTATTGATAAACAAATTAAATTTTAAAAAGATTATTATAATCTTTTGCTCTCAAAACTGATTTTTTAAAAATTTTGCAGTATTTAAAAAAAACTGGCATGTGTTTTGTAGTTTTTAAATGTAGTGCTTTCATAGAAGCATGGTTTCTTCACACCACTTCATCTTTAATAAAATTATACTCGAATGCATTTGAAGTGGAAAATATCTACAAAACGATTTTTATGAGTTTCAAGTCATTTTAGGTACTAAAGCTATTTTAGGTTATAAACCCACATTAGGTATTTTTAGGTGCTATAAAATGTACATATTTTTTCAGAGCATCCCAAATTGTAAAATTATGTTAGTAAATTTAAAATTGAGTACATTGAATTAAAAAGGTAAAAACCTAAGAATCTGGGGACTAGTTATAACATCTTAATTTTTGTGTTTCAAGATATTTATTGGTACTAACAAAATTTACTTTTGCAGTTTCCAAGAGAATTTCATTTCACTGATCTGAAGAACATTCAGTTTAAAGCACATGAGTAAGTTATAAACTTTTTTTAAGACTCTTAGGGCAATAAATCTGTTGAGATTTAAAGATGTTACTAGCTCAATATGGATGGTACATGTAAACAGCATGATCCAACTTTTGGTACAATACCATAAAACCGAAAGGCCACAAGTCAACACTAGCAACTTAGAAAACTTGGGCTTTTGCAACTCACTCTTCAGGAAGTGGTGTTCTGAAAGTTTCCATAAAATGAACATGAACTTGTCTCTTAATTAATTGCTGAGATGAACCGCCTTGCCTGAAATAGAATGGATTCACCCATATATCTAGTAGGTGTTTCTATTCTTTTTGGGTTGTTCAACATCATCTTCCATATCCCATCCAATTGTAATATTTAATATCTATTGAAGTGAACTTGGTTCAAGTTAATCTATAAGTTGATAGTTGTAGTTGATTTTGGTCATTTGTAATAACTGATCTTTCTTCGAGGTTATTCTGTTTGTGAATTTCAAATGGTATTAATTTTTAAATTATAATAATTATTTTCAATTGATTGTTTTATTGTTTATCTTTCAATATTACAGGCAAAAAGTAATAAGTCTGTCAATATCTCTTGATGGAAAAAAACTCATGTCAGCATCTGATGATAAGAGTTGTAGATTGTGGAATATAGAATCAATGACATGCCTTATAAATTTGTCTATGGAAGGTAATTCCTTTTAGTTTTTATTATTTTATCAATTTCAATTAGCTACAAAAAGTCATCTTGTATTTAACACACATTACTTGTGGTAAGTGATACTTCAGGTTCGAAATTGTTTGCTTAAATTATATATTATACCACATACAATGTTATCAATGCTTGTGATAATTTTTCTTTTAGTAATATTGACGTACAGGCATTACTTGCCGAGCATCCAAGTTCTGTTCCTACGACTAGGTTGTTAAGCAAATTAGTCAATAAGCAAGGAGCTTAATTGTTTTTATTTGTTTGGAATAAACAAAAGGTCTAAAGGATTTATTTTGTTTTAGGGGACTTTCCATATCTCTGGCACTGCTAATACTAATAAATGACGTGCATGGTAAGCAAAGCTCACAGATCACAAACAGAACTTGTAATGAGAACATTTGATTTGTCGAATTCAATGCTGACTGCATTTACCAGTATTGGCACCATCTACAATTTTGCCAGTGTGAAAATGGCCTAAGAAAGGGGATTCCCATCACTGCAGATCTGGTCATAAGTTTGAATGGTCCTTAAGTGAGGTGTACCTATATTTTAAAACATGGTTTTAAATATTGTGTGAACTCTTATCCTGATAGTCACATTTTCTATCAAATTAAATTTGACTCAACTTGATTTTTTTTATTTGGTATTGAATAACGCGAGTGGATTAAAATGATTTCAGAAGACTAATTTCTTTTTTAATTACAAAACAATGTCACACAATCATGATCGTATATGAACTAATTAAGTTTGAAACAGTATGCATTACATTTGCTTCATACAGTCAAAGTTTGATTTCTACAATATTTGCAACTTCTATTGTTTCTGGATTTTTCTCAAACTGATTTTATTCTTTTTTCTGATATTCAATAACATTTAAATCCACAGCTGAAAAAAGTTAACAAATTTATTATTTTTATAGGTGGTATTACCAATGCTTTTCTTGCAATGAAACCTACTGCATTGCGCGGTGATGATGTTAAGCCCCAATTTGTTATTAGGCCTTTTAAAAGACAATTTGATGAATCTGGAGAAAAAGGAATAAGAAAATTCACAGAATCAAAACTGATATCGAAGCCTCAAACTCTTGTAAATATTTGAATAATTTGTTTTGTGAAATTTCTTGTGTTAAATAAATTACTTTATTACCATAACTTAAAAGTATTAAATATTTGTTATGTGCAGAAAACTGTAAATCGTTTAAAACAAGAAGTGCATAATTCCATTCAAATTCTAAGATTTCTAACATTCATATTAAAATGAAATTTAGATCACAGTAAAAACATTAACAAGTACATTTTAACACAATTTGATCAAAAATTTTTCTTAAATGCGATTTGTAAATATATTATATAAAAGTCATTGTATTGTTGTATAATTACGATATATAAATGGAGAATAAGAGTATTAACTAATTTATATCATTCTTGTACTGGAAGTTAATGGATCTTTTGTTTTGAATCATTTCTTTACAGGTTACTCTTGCTAATCCAGATAAGTTGTACAGTGAGCTTTTACGTGTATGTATTTCATTTATTTATTATTTGCTTTGCAGAGCAATCAAAATTAAGATATTCCTCAAAATGTTGGTTTGTATTTGGTAAATTATAATTAATATTGTGCTTTTGTACAATACAGTCGAGTCCCGATAATCCGAGTTGATCGGGACCGACACCAACTCGGATTATGTGGACTACATAATAAAATCGAAGTTCGTCTTTTAACATCTAACGAAACAGACACGTGTTTCCTTTTTCCGCTCATTCTCCTCACAAACTTATCGTCTCCTATGAGTTCTCGAACTAGAATGATACACTAGTCGGACACTGTCACCTTTCTACTGTCCAACCACCATGAGAAAAACCTTCAACAGGGTTGCCGTGAGTAGACGAGTCGAAGAGAGGAGGGAAGCTGGTATAAAATGGACTGCAATATTTGGCGAACTAAGCGCACTTCATTTGGCGAAGAATCTGTTTCGCCTGCGATGATACGATACCTAAATGAGACTTTTGCCGCACCGGTCACCGAATGAACTTGCCTTCATCCCAAAATGCAGTGGAATAACCCGTTTCCATAACGACCGCCACCACTCTGGTGACTGGGGTTTTTCTCGTGACGGTAGCACAGTACTCCGTTTTGGGGGTGTGACACCTCGGAAACAAAATGGACTAGCCCGAACCAGAATGGCAAGTGGAAAAGAAAAGCGAAAATTCCAAGAAAAACTGACCGACGGCTCAACAGGCCGGTGATAAATTTTAAGCGCACTTGCGAGAGGGAAAAATACATTATTTAAGCTACCTCGGATTAAGCAGAGCTCGGATTAGCGGGACTCTACTATATTTGTTTCCTTTTAGTGTAATTCAGTTTTCTTTGTATGTGTTATAATTTTGAAACATGTAAATCAAATATTCAACTGAGCTTTAGATGCTTTGTGAATTAATTTGTAATTAGATGACATAATCAGCTTTGGCTTATTAAAAAATTAAATCAATGATGTAGTATGAGACATTTATGTCTTTAAACTATTATATAGTGATTAAATACAAGATATGTGATTGATTTATTAATTTTATTCTAAGGGAAGTTCCTTTCAATAAAGCTATATATATATATTGTAGACATCTGGACAAATATGGACCAAACACCTGATTTGGGGTTACTATCAGTTTTGTAAAAAGTATGGGATTGTTGTATTTAATTTACTGCACAAAAGCAGTGATCCTTAATCCTGAGGTCATTTCTAACCAAATTTCATGGCTTTTGATCAAAAGTGAAGGTCAAATTATAGTATATATATAATTATCTTACATGGCGACAAAAAGGGGTCGAATTTCTAAATCTCCGATGGCAACAACAGATCATTTGCTCTTAGTGCGGATGTCCCATGATAGTGCTGTCGGATGATTTGAAATGTAATATCTTATTTTATATCTTAACTTATTTTTGTTACGTTTGCATTGAATTTCAGGTAAAAGCTTATCAGTTGTTAATTAGGAAAAATAATGAATTTAAGTCGTGTTATGGGATATTGTATACAAAATCAACAAAGACAAACTGAACGGACCCAAGAAACAGTTCAGGAATCCAGTTTAAGATCAATTAGAAACGAAGCCACTAATCACCGTCACGCAAAACGTGTGTGTATTCGAAACGATGTTGACAAACATAATTGTGGAACTATGTGTGAATAGTATGATTTTTGTGGGGCTCTTTATTGAAAAAAGCTAAATACTGCCAATAAGCATACCAAATGTTTCCATAATGGAAAGGTTCGGATACCAGCATTATCTAATGCACCAGAGCTATTAAAAGTATTGCTAACTGAAAATTCTCGATGCTAAAAATTATCGCCAGCGAATTCGTGAATACAACTTTGCATTAGCATTCGCTTCGATGGGAGCACAAATTAAGCCGCCATGTGGAGCTGGATCATATTGTTACCTTTTAAATGGTCAAGTGTACCACAGTTTCCCCCTCTATGCAAGTGACCAGCATAAAGGATACGGGCAGCTTTATATATTCGACTCCAGTGAGGCAACAGAAACGCTTGAGTAACAATCAAAATTACTTGCAACATGTATTTGAAAAACTTGGTTTTATGTTAAGAGAAATCAATCCCTTTGCTCAGTCTTATCTTCAGATGCACTGACTGGTACAAGAACACCCAACTACATCTGCAAAAATGGTAATTTTGGAAGATAAAAATTTGGATAGGCGGTGCTATAATGCTCCTACTTTGTGCACTGAAGTTGCAGCTATATTTGTTGGTGATAATGGAGAGCTCTCAGCCAACCGAGACATTTGTGTGTACCCAATCGATGATAAATGCCAAAGCATTTCACCACTAAATCAATGCTGTAATCCAATGACCTATCCCTTGCTATTTCCAAGGGGCGAGTGTAGTTGGAACATGTAGAAGAGGAGACCAGCAAAGCGCACCCGGGTCACTCAACTACAATATTATGCATACAGACTTTCCCAGTGTAATGGTTTCAATTTTTTTTGCATAGTAGTGGTAAACTTTTTCAGCAATATATTGTTGATGCGTATGTAAAACCTGAAGGCTCACGTTTACATTTTTTGCAACAAAATCAAAAATATTTGAGAATTGAACTTTATCATGGGCTTTTAAATGCTTTAGAATGTCGAACACATAATGAAAATATGCACAGGAAAACTTATACTGCCATCTTTCCAAGGGAGCCAATGTCATATGCTACAGAATTAACAAGATGAATGGTACACAAGTTTGGTAAGCCAGATCTCTTTGACATTTACTTGCAAATCCATCTTGGCCTGAAATTTTAAATTGCATAAGGGAGTACAACGTTCAGAAAATCGACCTGATATTGTTGTATGTGTGTTTAATATAAAATTAAAAGAACTTTAGAAGATATTTGCAAGCATGGAATATTTGGAATTGTTTTGGCCTATATTTATGTTATTGAGTTCCAAAAGTGAGGTTTGCCGCATGCCCACATTCTTTTAACATTAGATTCAGAAAGCAAAATTTGCTCAAAAGATCATATTGACAAGTTTGTGAGTGCAGAACTTCTAGATCCTAGCACTGATCTTAAACTCTTCCAAATTGTGACAAAATGTATGGTACGTGGCCCATGTGGTACTATAAATATATCTTCTCCATGCATGAAAGATGGACAGTGCTGCAAAAGTTTTCCCAAACAATTCAAGGATGATTCTGAGGAAAATGTTAATGGATACCCTATTTATAGCAGAAGAGCCACTGAACCTGTCCAAGTAGGGAAATATTCCATCTATAATAGATGGGTTGTCCCATATAATCCTTGGTTGCTTAAAAATTTAATGCACATATTAATGTTGAAGTTTGTGCTTCAGTTAAAAGTGTTAAATACTTATATAAATATGTATACAAAAGACATGATGATGCCTCGGTAAAAATACAAAAGAAGGTGCTCTTGATCATGATGAAATTTTTGTTGAAGGTAGGTATGTAAGTGCACACACACCTGAAGCCATGTGGCGTTTAAATTAATTCAGTTTGTCAGATAAATTCCACACTGTAGTGCTCTGAGCTGGGCATTTAGCAGAGCAACAGCCGATTGTGTACCAAGACGGTCAAGAAGTGCAAGCAATTGAATTAGCTGCTTTAAGAAAAACAACACTCGCATCATGGTTTGAACTGAACAAAAATGATCCTGAAGCTCACAGCATTTCTTACTCAGATATTCCACAATATTATGTGTTTGATAAGAGTACCACAAATTGGAAGCGGCGACAATACGGTGGACAAAAGTTATTGGGAGATTGCCAGTAGTTAGTATACAGGATACTGAGAGCGGTGATATTTGCTGATGCTACTATTGCTTAAGTCAGGAGCAGTCAGTTTTGACGGTAAATGGATTGAGATGTATTACATTTCAACGAGCATGTCAGGAGTATGGACTTCTTCGGGGTGAACAGCAGTGGCATGATGCTTTGAGTGAAGCCGCTCAATTTCAATGTCCAAGACAGTTGCACATGCTGTTCGCAATGATTTGTGGCTTTGGAAAAGTGGAGGATGTTCCTGATCTATGGGTGCAGCATCAAGTTGGACTTTGCACCATTATTCTGAAGAGACTGGACATCACTATGCACTTGCAGATATTGAGGAACTGCTTATATCCTACAATTTAAGTCTTCAAAAACTGCATCTACCAACTGTAGATTTGCCTGCAAGTGTTTTGAAAAAAGCGAACTTTGATGTTGTGGAGGAGCAGACTAAAGCTAACAGTTATACTGGAAAGTTAAATAGTGAGTATCGGAATGTTGTTGAAATCATATTAAGTGCAGTGTATAACAACTCTCCATATACACCCAAGAGTTATTTCTTAGATGGTCCTGCCAGAAATGGAAAAACTTTCGTTTATTCAACTTTGCTTCACACAATACATGGTAGAGGTGATTATGTTATTCCTGTTGCATCTACAGGTATTGCTGCAACTATTAATAGGGGAAAGAACAGCTCATTCTGTTTTGATTTAAATGCAACATCTACTTGCAATTTGAAGCCAAATACAAAAGCAGACATGTTGCTGAAAACCAAGTTAATTGTATGGGATGAAGCACCCATGACACATGTCCATGCTTTCTTAGCTGTTGACAGACTTTTACAAGATCTCAAAATGTGTAAAGAACCTTTTGTGGGCAAAGTCATGCTATTGGGTGGAGATTTTTGCCAAGTTCCTCCTCTTACTTTGAGAGGTTCAAGAACATTGACTGTTGCCAACTCCTTGAAGAAACACTCTTTGGTTGAAATTCCATAAGTTATATTTGACAAAAAATATGCATGCCCTTGAATCTGAAAGGAATTTTTGTGCTTGGTTGTTGTACATTGGAGAGAAAAAAAGGTGGCTCAACGATTAAGTTACCATTGCAATGCCCTATACAGCTATTGTACAGTGACAGATTTTTCCAGTGTGACCCCACAGGAGCTTAAGGGTTGAGCCAACCTTACTGTTACCAATGAGCGATCCATGGAAATCAACAGTAAAGTGCCGGGAAATGAAACTGTTTACAAAGCAGTTGATCAGTGAAGATCAATTGACATTTCCTGAAGAATATTTAAATTGTTTGACACCAACAGGTATACCTCCATATGAGTTAAAGTTGAAAACAGGTTGCATTATAATGCTGTTGAGAAATTTAGCTCCCTCTAAAGGATTATGCAATGGCACACGTCTAATTGTCACAAAATTGCAGCAAAACATTATTCAGGCAAAATCTATTGATGGTACAGAGACATTTCTCATTCCTCGAATCCCTTCGATTCCATCTCAGGCTATCATGCCTTTCGAATTTAAACGTATTCAATTTCCCATTCGTTTAGCCTTTTCTTGACAATTAATAAGTCGCAAGGCCAAACTTTTAAAAAGAGATGTGTGGTTCTCAATGAACCTGTTTTTAGTCATGGACAACTCTGTTGGTTTATCAAGAGTATAATCTTTTGAATCAGTTTCTGTAGTAGCTCCCAAATGTGAAATATTTAATTGTGTTTATGAAGTTTTCTGTGATTGATTGCCAGGTGTATTTTTTTTAAATATGCATATGCATGCTTTTAGACAATTCCTTTTTCTATGTTATCAATAATTCATGTCATGTCCAGATGCATTAGAGGTTGAAGATGTAGAAGTTTCCTGAAATTGGGGAGTTGGTCATCCATACTTATTGCATGATAATTTGTGTAAAAAATTATAAGCTGCTTTGCATGGTAATTTATTGAAATTTGCATATCTTAAGACTATTTTTCATGCTGCATATTTATATTGTGAAGAATCTGCTGCAAACAGAAAAACTACTCACCTACTAGACTAAAATGGTTCAGCACACTGAGCGAGCGAAAGGAACTGAGTCAGCAGTTCCTGGCAGTTGGCGAGCGAAAGCGGGCAGGAGCTCCCTAGTTAATATGAAATAAATGAAGTGGAAAGCCCATGAGTTTTGACGAATGCAAACCTTTTAGCTTCCAAATACTGGTTTCTTAGATGCAGTATTTTGACATTTTTATGGCTTTGTCCTTTTAAATAAATTGATTGGGTAATACCAAAATGATGTTACCACGTGAAGCTATGTAGTTGACTAATATTGTCATTCATCAGCACAAAACTCATTTTCTATCAAAACTACTTTAAAATTTTAGCATAGTAAAGAAAATAAATTCAGATATATAGCTTCTTTTATCATACCTTGTATTGTACGGAATTCTGTAACTATAGATGTGTATATATTAAAAATATTACGTGTGTATGACATGATTTCTTAAGCAATTGTTAATATTATTTTATAATTTTGTGACGGAACAATTTTTTTTACATAATTAAAATACACTTTGTTCTTGAATACTTATTATTAAGTTCACTTTTCCTGTCTTTTAGGGTCCTGCTATTGTAGGTAAAGACAGACTAAACAAACCAGAACAAAAGTATTGTGAGGATATATATCAAGAATCACTGCATGGTGGAACTGTTAATGAACTTAAAGCGATTAACAATCAGCTGTATTCATACCTTATTAATCATAGTTTAGACAATTTGCCTCATGATATGTCAGATTGATTCGAATGTCTCATGTCTATTCCAGTCATTCTTGAACCTTTCTTTATTGACATGTATATTGTATTTGTAAGGTAGACTAACATAGCTCTATTTTGTAAAAATGTTGCTGTAAAGTACTGTGTATGAATAAAAGGCTTTGGTTATAGTACTTAGGAAGTAAATATGAAAAATCAAGTGCAATTAGACATTCTATTGAAATTCTGTTATGCTATTGAGAAAACGTATTATTTTTAAATTTGATTATATCAAAATAGTATATACTTTGTGGCAAGAATCGACACTTTCTGTTGACAATTTATTTAACTCATTTGCACTAGTAGCTCGCAAACAATCTCACTGGAATAACCCTAGTCAACTAATTAAACAGTTTTCATAAAGTTACTGCTGAACTTGCTTTTTTCAATCACGAAGTAATATAAGTTCATTTCACTAAATAGAATATTTATAAGACATTAAAAATCATGAATGATGTATGATTGTAATCAGACATCAATATTGGGAATACCGAGGATTATTATCAATTTTGTCAATTAGTTTAGTTGCATGTAATTTACAAAAATTGTCACATTGATACAGAATCTTCTCAATATGACACATTTCTTATGGGACAAGAAAAAAATGCAATTGCAGGGTTAAGAAAAATTTACCTTTGAGAAATAAAAAGGTAAGGTACACATTGCATATTCAGCTGTGGTTGCTGGTTTTGTATACTGCCAAAAAACGCTTGCACTTTTATTTCTCCTACACCACTAAATAGTTCCATTTGAGTAATAAAAAGTAAGATGAAATTTAAAAAAAAATAATTATATTTAGAAGTAGCTCAAAACCCCAAGTTTCTTATATCATTGTAGAGCATTGCATGGCAATGTATATATAATTTTGTTTTAAAGAAATTTATGAGATCTGGGCAATGGGAATCAGAATTGGGTTCATTCCATGTTAATATTCCATTCAAATCACAAAGGCCTATCATCATTACCCTACCCTATCATTAACTTAATAATTTCGATTTAATCATTCCATGTTTTTGTGAGACAAACCAACCATTTGGACATTCACATTCGTGCTGCAGGATTAGTAATTGTTTATAACTGCTAAACAAATAGACACTACCTCACCATTGAAGGCTGAACAGGAATTTCCTAAAAAAGCATAGAAAGAAAATAGCTTTCAAAAGACTCCAGAACCCGTTCTATATGGCAGTCACATTGGAAACATCTGTAAAATTGTGAAACCATTCACCTTCTGGGTACCTGCTTCCGATACTTTCTAAGGTGAGGCATCTCAAAACATCCGATGCAGTATCTTTTTATAGTTACTTCAAAATCGGTTATTTCAAGTGGATTTCTAAGTTTCAGTAGCACATTATTGCAAAACTCGAGATCTTTTCTAACACGTTTAGAACTTTTTGAATAAATCTGATTTGGATTTATAGTTTTCTAGGTTTTTTTTTCATAATTACTCCAGCATGGACCTTTCATTCTCAATGACTTTTAGAAAGTCATTGAGAAGACTAGATAAAGTGAATTAGAGCATTCATCATCATAAATTCTTTAGTGCCTAGGGGCACATAAGGCCTTCAATCCAGATCGCCAAAGTTTCCTGTCCGACGCAGCAAGCTTCATACCAGCTTGCCCATCCAGTCTCACTTCTCTCTTGTTCCATCATATGTCGCCAGGTCAAACGGGGACATCCACGCTTTCTCTTTCCATCAGGGGTAGATTAGAGCATTCCCCTGTATAAATAGTTTGAAAAAGATAAGACATTCTCATCTACTAAAATTTAACTACAAATATTTTCATTTACAATTTTCGAAATCAAATTTAGTTTGGAGATTCAAATTTGGTTGAAGAACTCATTTTCTTTACTCATGAAAACCTAATTCGATTTGTTTATCTTTTGTTCCTATTTTCCTGTACTGTACAGCATCCACCTTAACATATGCATTACCTTTACACACAATAATCAAAAATAAACATAAAATATAACTGTCTAAACATTAATGTAAGAGGCAAGAAGTGTGGTAAAAGTTTGCAGAATTGGGCTTAAGGTTATTTAATTTGTGTTTTATCAATTTGTTACTCATACAATAGTAATATCTTATTTGCACAATTTTAGTTTCTTTTGCAAAATGAATTTTACAATAAATCATTAATACATAAAATACTTTCCACTCCACAATTTGCAAGGGCACTTTTTCAAGACACAAGGGCATGAAACAATATTATGATCTGTAATAAATATTAAGATATATACCTCAAGATAATTTAGTAGGTACTTTAGTCAAACTCGAGTATCATAGCTGAAAATATTGAAACCCATTTCATACTTCTTATAATATTAGGCCTTATCAAATAAGCAATAGCTACCCCAAATTTATAAATGACACACTTCAAGGGGGTGTAAAACTACTAACTGCAAGCAACATAAAGCATAAGTAATATATGTTATTCTTCACAAGACAGGGTCTAGACCAAGGATAAAAGTTGGTAAAACAGTTGAACTGTAACAAACATCCAAATGAATCACTCTACGTGAACTATGCAAATTGAAACAGAAATGCCCTAAACTCTGCATTAGTATCAGCAATCTCATTACTAATTTTAGAGCTGAGCCATGGCTTAAAATTAACAAGTACTGATTTATTATTGTTGTGGATACATTTATTTCTTTTCAAATAAAAAGCATCAAAATTCTAGAAACATTAAGATACAGAAATCCAAAATACGTTATAAAACAATGCACAGAAAAAATGTGATTAACTCACTTTTAAATATTGGTATTTTAACTCTGGATACTTGGTTAATACCTTCCAATCAGCAAAAAATTGATAAGAAGTAGATGGAGCTGGAGGCAATGTCTGCTCTATCTTAGAAATTATATCTTTGATATCATCAAAGATATTTTCACTTATAGTTGCAGCTGAAGAATTTTTGTGTTTTGTTACAGTTTCTTCACTTTCTTCAGTACTTGGAACATGATCGTTAATATGTTCTTCAACCTTTAGTGGAATACTAGGCACATGCTCGGCTTCTTCAAGTACTTCTTTCATATAAACCTGATCTGGTGAGGGTATTTGAAAATTTTGTAAATATTCCTATGTAGATAAAAGACTGATTTGAAATATACATCACATAAAAACATGAAACATTACATTGCTCAAATAAGTAGTAAAAACTGTAAAACATGTTTGCACACATATTGTTACAGCCAAAGAAATTTCAGTAAAACAAGTCACCAAAATTTAATCAATATAAATGGGATTTAACATTTACATCAAAATCTAGAACATTGACAATAGCAATATGAAACAGAATAATCATAACATGTTGAAAATTATATCAAGAAAAAATACCATACCAATACTTTCGAAGAGATGTCTGATTAATTTTTATATTTAAAACATAAATGGACTTTTAGAACTGAAAGTGAAATGTGTTGACAATTTTAACAGCGACAATGTCATGTTTCAGTTCTTTGGAAAACCAATTACAAAATGCATTTGTTAAATTGTATGCTAAAGTAAATAAATTTCTTCAAATAGTCCATTTAGAAATCTAAGTGCCAAAACGTAATCTTGTTAAATTTATCATAAAATGGAAGTAAAATTATACTGAGTTTTACAATTTTGCATTTGTATGTCTTGGATTATCTAGCTCAGTCAGTAATTCAGAACATTGGGCAGGTATTGCATACAAAGGGTTCTTTTCCTGTATACATAAACAATGCTACTCAATGAAAAACTTTCAGCTTCAGGAATCTATACTAAGCTTAGCTAACATTGTTTCTGAATTTCCATAGCCATGTCCCCCATTGAATACCATACAGTAAAGACTACAAATATGAAACCAAACATTCCCAACTTAATATATATTTTAATTAAGAATTTCAGACCTGATTGATTTTTTCAAGTTCTGTTAAAGCTTGCTTATTGTCAGGTTCAAGTTCTAGAACTTTCATGAAATCCTCTTTAGCTAAAGCTATTTTGTTTAGAGCTTTTCGAGCAGTATCACGTCTTAAATAGGCTTTTACATATGAGGAATCAAGTGAAAGGCAGAGATTACAGTCATTTTCAGCAGCTTGAAATCTAATTAAAAGAAAACAGTCAAATATATTTTCATTACAAACAGGTATAAAAATATTCAAGCACTGGATCCAATTAAATTAATTATTCTGATAATCTTTGCAATACGATATAAATAACTAGAACATCTTAAAAAAGGAAGCAAGTTACCACAATTTTAATAATTTGAGTGAATATATTTCGAGCATCTTCAGTCATCACCTGGTGAATGGTTTAAAATTGACTATGTGCGATTTATAGTCACATGGAATGTTTAAAACAAAACCAACACTGATGAGCAGGCTTGTGAGTGACACCTATTTGTCAATGGTGGAAATACTTGTCTGGTAATTATGATCCCAATCAGAAAATACTGTTATTTATGTATGTGAACTGTACGAGTGAAGTTCTTATACTTCTATTCTTCTTCCTATTTAAATAAAATAACATGCACTTGTTCAGTCATTTCATTTTCATAATTAAACATAACAGAAAGAAAATGAAATTTAAATCAATGGTATTTTTAATAAAAAGCACTTGATTTAAATCAGCATACCCTGATTTCGTTTATTGCTCAAAGATTCCAAAATTGTAGCACCTTCTTCCCTTAGAAATGCAATATTATGTAGTTTTAATACATGAAGGACATTTTGGTGTTGAAAAGAGTAAACACAGGACAAGAGAGATAATGTATTGGCCGAGCATGTCTAAAAGTACAGAATCCTATATCAAAATTTGAAGTATGTCAAAGTTTCAAAGGGCTAATGTTCAAGAACCTCTTCAATCACCTGCAATTCCACATAGGCTATTTGAAAAATTAGGTACTGATATTATGGAGTATAGTAATGTCATTTATTTAGTTATTATGCATTATGATTCAAAGTGGATTGAGATACAGATTAAATAGCAAAACTATAATTGAGATTAGATATTAAAAGTTTGCTTTTCTAGGTATGGTGTCCCTTCAATAGTTAGTGGCATTGTTCTATTCAATAGTTTTGAATTTAAGGCCTTTGCAAAAGAATAGGATTTTGAGTACAATTTTGTAAGTCCACATTATCCTAAAAGCAATGGTATGGCTGAAAAAGCAGTGGGTATTGCCAAAAATATACTTAGGACAGACAATAAAGAGTGGATTGTAGGATTAATGGAATATAGGAATACCCCAATCACAGGATTAAATTTATCCCCAGCACAACTATTTTTGGTTCTACGTTGAAAATAAAAATTCCTTTACATAATAAATTATTAAATTCAGAAGTATTTGAAGACTTGGAGAAGAGGTTTGTTTTTGACAGGAAAGGCAAAAACGTTATGATAGAAGTGCCACATCATTAAAATCATTTTACCCTGGAGATAGTATATTAGCATACAACTTTAATCAAGATTTGGGAACCAGCCCAGATAATCTCTACATGTCGAAATCCAAGGTCATGTTATTCAAAATAATTTGGTCAGATCCTATGTAAGAAACAGAGTTAACATTTAAGATCATCAGATTCCTTTTCAAATCAGAACAGAACCTGATATTGATATATCTGAACACCTTGTAGCTCAAACTACACTGCTGGCCACCCAAATTGCAACACCAAGAAAGACAAGAGATATCACAACAAAATTTATTTTGTAGATAACATGTTGACCAAGTATCAAATGATTAAATTTATAGACTTCTGTGAAGTGTGGTTCCTGCCAAAATCAGTAGCCAGAGTAGCCGCCATTGTTGGAGATCACCGCTGCCACACGCCTCGGCATTGATTCAAAGAGACTTTGGATGTGTTCTTGGGGTACAGCAGACCAAGCAGCTTCCACACGTTGCCAAAGTTGATCTGGTGTGGCAGCTGGGGATGTATTCTGGGTCAATCGTTGAGCAACCATGGACCACATGTTTTCTATCGGCGAAAGATCCGGAGAGCGAGCTGGCCAGGGAAGCAATTCAATCTGGCGATTGACGAAGAACCCTTGGACAATGCGTGCCACGTGTGGTCGCGCATTATCCTGTTCAAATATGGCTGTGGGCAAGCCCTGAAGGTAAGGAAGGACAACTGGCTCCAACACCTCGGAGATGTAGCACTGGCTGTTTAAAGTACCGGCAATGCGTACTAGAGGAGTGCGAGAGTGATATCCAATACCGCCCCATACCATAATACCCGGTGCAGGACCAGTGTGGCGGTGCATAACGCAGCTGTTCAGCATCCTCTCTCCACGGTGTCTCCAGACTCGAATCCGACCATCGTGGTGTTGCAGACAGAAGCGTGACTCGTCAGTAAAGACAATTTCATTCCATTCTGCCGGCCACATCCTTCTTTCATCGCACCATTGGCGGCGGAAACGTCTGTGGTTCTGCGTCAAGGGTAGACGAAGCAATGGACGTCTTGCGGACAGACCACTCTGCTGTAAACGGCGTCGAATGGTACGCGCAGACACTGGATGATGCGGTACAGACTGAATGTGCTGTGCTATGGTTCGTGATGTGGCTGAGCGATCCGTCACTGCCATACGCACAATATGCCTGTCATCACGTGAAGTGGTGCACTGAGGTGGATGCGATCGAACACGTCGGTCCGTCGTACCCTCCTGCATCCAACGATCACATATCCGCATTACAGTTGTTTGGTTTCGTCCAACACGACTACCGATTTCCCTGAAAGATAATCCACAATCTCGGTAGGCCACTATCCTTCCTCTGTCGAACTCGGATACTTGATCAAAAGATGATCGGTGTTTTCTACGAGGCATAATTGATCGTTTTTTTGAAAAAACCACAAGAAAAACACAATTGTCGTACTTGAAATCGTCGAAATCTCCAAGCCTTAAATAGCGCTTTGAAGTGGCGCCACAGGCGCGCGTGATGTGCGTCTGCGCTGAAATTCTAATCATTTGCATATCTCACCTCCGCTAATGCATGTTGTAAATTTCATATTATTTGCATGCTTCCTTCAGGGTGTTGCATTTACGGTGGCCAGCAGTGTACTAACATTAATGATAAAAGCTCTCCAACAATTACCCTACTAAATATATCCAGAAACAAACAAGATTCAGTCATCCCATACAAAATATCTGAATGATGTGTGTAATTAAAATCTTCAAAGGGATGTCACATGTATTGTAACTGCAACTGCATGTATTTATCATAACTGTAACTCTTTAGAAACTGCATCTATATATCTTTGATGGGTAGGAATAACAGAACGTCAGTTGTGATGGACACAATTTTCTTGGTACGAACAGGACAAGTAACTTAATTTTGTCACAGGACCACATCCAAAATTTCTCTTAATTTCCCCTTTAAAGTTGTCAGACATAAGTTGCAAGGGGAACTGATTTTATAAATTTTATTCATTTACAATAGGGAATATTAAATGGTTTTTTTGTTCTCCCAAAAAAATGTCATTTGTTGACATGAACTGTTATTCCCGCCCATCAAAGATATTATACTGTATCTATATATACCAGATTGGATGCACTGTACTAGCAGTCGTGTTTTATACTTTTGTAAGTATTGGATGAATGCAAGTTTTTAATTGTGATATCTTTATATCTTAAAACAAACTATTTTAGTCTTGAAATAATGTTGTTACTACAGATAACACATCCACATTTAACAGCACCAACATGTGTCACTGACCTATGCACAGTGTGAACAGTACCAATATGGTGACTTAGAAACCATACCATTTTTCCATCAAGTGAAATAATCTAATAATTTCATTATTTATCATAATGCCGTAATAAAAGATGCAAATCCATAATGTTTAGCATCTTATAGCACATACTTGTACTTTTATGATAGCGCATCTTATATCTTAAGCTGTTAATATCTAAGAGACCAAATAATCTACCTTGAATTTGAAGTCTTACATTTTCATGCACTTATTCAGGCCAAATGAAGCACCTTAAAAAATTACACTTGAAATGAGAGAACATTTCTAATCAGACAAAATGTGTAAGCATAAACAGAGGCAGTAAAATTTGGTTTTCACAATTCCATAACGAAATGTTTCACCTACATTTTTACCTGATTCACTAACTCCAAAGATTTTAGAATGAGTAGAAAAATATACTTTATAGCAGTTGGTAAGAACAGGACCCTTGCATACTTTATATCCTCATTAAGAAACATTTGTCGATATACAAACACAATTTAGCAGAAAAGAAATTTAGAACAATTAAAAGATGGCAATAAAGATTACAGGAAATACACAAAAATATATATGTTTAGAGTCAAATTGATCTTGGACATGTACTGAGTGAACTTAGGTTACCACCTAAGTTCACTCACTTTTGTCATTGGAAGGAAATAGTTTTAAATATTTTATATTTTAAACTATTTCTAACATAGTTTAAAATATTTTATTCATGTGGAAGTGGAAAAATAATACTAGAAGAAATTGAAAAGTACTTTAAGAAAATGAACATTTAGATGATCCAAACAATTTAGATATTTCCTCAATTATACATCTCACAAAATGTGACTTCTTTTACTTTAATGCGACAGTAATTACGTGAAATGAAAATAAATTCATTTTTGTGTTCAAATAGACTAAAAGTGTAAAGGTTAATGAAGAACACATTAACCTTTACAAATGGTTAATGTGTTCTTCATTAACCTTTGTAATGAAGAACACATTTAGTAAAAAAATGTTCTTCATTACAAAAAAATCATTCTTCATTGCAAAGTAAATTTATAAAATAGCTCATATAAGAACAGATCTTGCAAACTAATACTAATTATAAAATTTTAAAATATCAAAAATATCTTACTGTTCCTTTTTCAAAAATGCCATGGCACGGTTAGCTGCAAGTAAAGCATTCTCAGGATCTAGTTCCATACCAACAGTGTAGGAATTGATAGCAGAATCATAAGCTCCATTCTTAAAGAATTCATTACCCTAGTGAGAAAAAAATATTTTTCAAACAATTTAAAATACGTAAACTTCACATTTTGTTTCAAATCCTACACCAAACCTGGATCAATTTGCCATAAGTCTGCCTGACAGCAAAATACAGCCTTCAAACAGATATAAAATATGAACCTCTTTAAGCAGTATTATTTACTGTGATGTCAATAAGATCAGGTGAGCTATAAAGGTGGGTTTCTGTCATGGCTGAAAGTCCAAACAGAGGGCACATTGGAGAGTCTGATAAGCCAATTCAGTGGAGATGATTTTGCAGGTACTTATGTCTAGTGAGAATACTAAAATAAGGATTCCTCTGACTCTCCAGTGGCAACAGAGACCTCAGCAAAGAGTTCGTCCTTTTCTTTAGTTGTATCTTGTCTTTGTAAATATTAAGTTGAGAATGTTTAATTTTGATTTCTCAAAACCGGGCTGCCACAGCCAAAGCACTTTTAAAGTAGTAGCATAATTATTTAAAAATAGAAGCAAAGAAGTCTCTACTTAAACTCTATATTAATAGCAATTTCTATTGCTAGTATGCAAAATGAATTGGCTAAAACACAAAATGTGCAAATAAAATATGAAACAGACATTGAAGATCTTGCAGGAAATTTATATTTAAAAATAAAAAACTAAATACTTTCTTAATAAGGTTTTCATGATAATGTAGCAACCAGATCCAGATGTTTTCTTTCATGGTTGACACAGCTTGGCATCCTTAAGAAAATGTTCTCACGAATGAAAAATCTGAACAATATTTATTTCATTTGCTGTTAGTAGAAAAGGACAAAATTTTTGTTGACTTCTGATAAATTTTCTAGAAAGTCGCCAAATTTTAAAAATTATCTTTTGATATGATTTAAATAGGAGTATAAGTCACCTTTTACTCGACTGTGACAGCCCCGCAAAATTGAATTCTACCATAAGATTTTAATTTTCCCACAATAAAAGTTTTGCTCTGCTAAATTTTCAAGATGCTTAACTATTATTATGAAATTCTTAAAGGTCTTCAGAAAAATGAGCAACAAATGAGACTAGAAATCCAAATCACCTTCATTAAGATTAATCAGTAAACTATGATACTAAAGTAAATGTCATTATTCTGCTTGCTCTTGATAAAACTAGGAATGTGAAAATGTGTGTAGCCATATAAGGTGAAAAATACTTTTAATATCAAACAACAAAATTAATGTAATTAGTGAATGAATCTAGTAATGGTTGGTTTTATATCGTTTATATCTGATGTTGCCATTTGACAATAAATAAATAATGTCAATTTTGTAATTTGTATCACATACAATACTGGTATATATATGTAATTCAAAACAAAGAGAAAATTAGGAAGGAATTTAAATTTAACCAAGAACCAAGAAAATTTTGAAAAAATGAAGTGTTGGGGGACCAGGGCATCATCAGGGAGGAGCCTGACCCAGTCAACACAATATGGTGTTTTCTGCGTGTGGTGGCAGTTTGCCGAAGGAAGCATAAACCCCTCCAAACACCACAAATAGAAAGTGGTGTTTGGAGGGGTTTATGGTTAAACAAAAACAAAGGCAAAAGGTCAAACAGGCAGACAAGTCAGGGAAACCCAGAACATCCAAGGACACACACCAAAGACAAGGGTTTGTAACAACATGAAATTACATTCCTTTAACATTGATTATCACCTAAAAAAGCTAGTTTGTACTGAAGATAGTAAAATATTCTTAGGGTGATGTAACGTTTAGAGAAAGCCTAACAGCGAGCCTTTTCCTCAAAACAGCATCTTCTTATGAACCAAGGAAGTGGTTAAATATGTGTATGGAACTGGCAGATTGGTAGAAAGGAGTGTTAATTTAACTTTCGTTTAAGGAATCAAAAAATAAACTTGTAAGTGATATTGTTAAAAAAAAATTCAGAATCTGAGTTTAAGGTCCCATTTTGTCTCTCAATAAAAGTATCCAAGGCACAAAGCAAAAACAGGGGAGCTATGTGTACAAAGTTAAACAGCAACTAGATCCCACCATGATTTCAGGACCTCAATGTGATTAAACATTTGCAAGTTTGGAAAAGCAGTTGAAAACATGGTATTTAGAGCAAAGTTATTTTGAAAGGGGAATCATCTAAAATATCCATAGAAATGCTACAAACCCAGGTATAAATGCAATGCCCTTTCAGTTCAGGTGTTCTATGCAAGCACACAAACAGGTATACAACAAATTATGCTGAGTATAGGCTATTCAATTTTGTGGCATAGAATTTTGTCACTAGATATTTAAGATCTATATTTAAAGATAGTATAGAAAATATGGGATTATCAAATACATTTATAAATGTTTCATTTAACATCCCTTAAATGATGCATAAAATTAATTAAGAGTTCAAATTATTTATTTACTACACATATTTAGAACCTAAATAAATCCTTGCTCATGCATACATAATTTTGGGAGCCACTATATAAACATTATTTTGTGGTATCTTAGGAGTGTATAAAAATAGAGGATTCCAGACACATAAACACAACCTAATGTGAAATTTAAAAAAGCTAGTCATTCAGTAACATTAGCTGTTTGGTTTGTATCATGATTTTTTTAAAAGTAAACACTATGTAAATATTACCTTATCTTTTTTAATGATTGCTAGCTGTTTATTCCTCTGTATGTTAAATTCCTCTTCCTTGTCACTTTCAGAGGCACTTGATTCTTTCTTTCTTCATCTAATTTCTTTAATTCTGAATCCTAAAAAGGAAGAACATCTTGAAAAATGGCTCTACTACAATATATGGTAAACACAAATTTTAATTCACGTGTAAAAGTAATACTAATTCACCAACTGCCAAGATGGAAAATGATTATCATTTATAATAAAGTAAATGTGAACAAAGGGCAATAAGGCAATTTACCATTCCTTAAGTTGTGTGTATTAAATAAGAAAAGCAGTAAATAAATAAATAGCGAAGCTAACTTCCTTAGATGGCACATTCTTAATAATGAATACCACAAAAAATGTTTTTTCAACTTTGATTCAAAGAAAAATCATATAAAATTGTTAAGATGACTTTTTTATTAGAAAATGAAAATAGAGAAGTTTAGTTTAACAAAGCAGCATGAGGGTGTCCATTTCTTGTCATAATTGTCTATTTTGATAGGTCCACATTGATTGAACATATAACATGTCTAGGTTGGTTGGTTTGAGTTTTATGGTGCAAGGGCCATATTTGGCCATGACAAAATGAAAGTTTTACTGACACAGAAGAGAGAAATACACCCAGGGAGGAAAAACATGTCTAGGTACATGAAAACAAGATACTGCTCAAGAAAATGAAATGTATAAAAGAATTAGTGGCTAAAACTATTTAAATATGCATTCTTTTCAAATTGAGCATTCAGTGTTTAGAATATTTTCAATTTGTTTCTGACCTTTCCTCAAATTCCTGTCACAATTAATGTTAGAATGTTGCTGCTTTAGTTCTGTTTTGTCTTTAGAATATTTCATTTGAAACTTTTGGTGAAAAAAATGATCACATTCATCTCTTAAAAGATTATATAAAAGATCCAAAATAGCTAACCATGGTATACGATTCTTTCACAACTAGTCATGTTCTTTTATAACACTTTTTCATTTCATATCTAATTCATAGCAGATATACAAAAGGACAGCAGTGTTGTAACAATTATACTTAGAATAGAATGTATATACACATAAGTACAGTATTGTTTCTGAGGTGTAAAAAAGAGAACTGGTAAAATTCGCTAATTGGATTATATAAAAACAAGAACCAAAATTCAATTTTCAATGTAATTTATTTCAATACCTAGACCACCTACCAGTAATTGATCATTTTCCTTTATTTTTCATTGAAACAAGCAAACTAGTCTATTCAACAAATCAGACTGATATTTTTAGACATGAAACAACTAGAATAAATGGAAACCTCTGAAGTTCACTAATCTCTCTTCATAGATAAAAATAAAAACAAGTCATATGTCTAATCAGTGGGTTCTATGAAACTGTAGTAAAGTGGACTTGCTCTGAGGAGTGATGTGTTAAACAAATTCATCTCAATTCTGTTTCTTATTTAAAATTAAAGTTTGGCATAGAGGAGGTAAGAAGATACCTCTTATATTGATATACGTACTGCTTTTTCAAACCGAAAATAAATTTGAAGTCATAAACATTGATTGGATTGGTATTTGGGGTTTTATGGCGCAAGGTGTCATAAACATTGAATATTGTGGTTAATCCACTATGTGTATCAGCAATTGGGCAAATAGGTCAATTACTGCATTATTAGGATCTTTGATTTTAAATTTGAACTTGGGTATCTAATGACTACATGTTTGGAAATTGTTTTGGATAAATTAAATATAAAAATATGAATATGTTTCAAGTATTTAGCCAGGTGTTCAATTACTGGAGAGAGGTGATCAATTATTGGAATACAATATGTATATTGCCAACCATCTCAAGAATTCAAGATGATGAAGAGGGAAACATTTGATGAACATGAAATGCAAGATGATAACTGCCAAACAAAAGTGAAGGGGGAATACATTAGCAAGTAGATGATTAATGTAGAAGCAATAAAATTTGTAGTAAGGAAACAGTCTGTATAGTACCCCAATTTCCTCTAAACCTAGTTAGTCCTGCATTCTAAATCATGTGCTTTGGCCTAGTTAGTCTCCTCAAAAGAAAGGATCAAAAGTGAAAAGAAAGATTGCCCTTTACAGCTGTATCTGAAAGGCAGTTTGTATATTGGGAAAGTAAAGATAAAATGAGAAAAAGTAGAGGAAAAAAGAATCAAGGCAAGTTACCACAAACCAAAAGAGAAAATAATTTCAGACAATTTTGCAAACAGGAAATACTACTTCCCGACTTAGGTGGTTAAAGCTAAGAAAGGTTTTTGGATTTATGAAAAATGTAAAGGCAGCTGGCAAAATGAAAATAAATATGGAATAAAAAGCACACAGGTTAACCATGCATTCCAAAGAGACATGTTTTGTAATTTGGATTGCATGATTTAACAAGACTGATTTTGATTTTGTTTGCATTATGTGTTTTGGAGAAACTAGAAGATTAGTTAATTGATTTTAATTCTGACATAAAAATGACAAAGAATTCTTGAATATGATTGCAACATTTATTTACTTTTTTAACATAGCTTGTTACATATTTTAGCTTGTTTACTTGTTTAATATTAATGTTAATCATCATGCTTACTTATTTAATATTAGTCTGTTCTTATATTCCTAATAGTTTTTCATAACATGTCAAACTATTTTTAGTCTACGAGTCCAAAATCGGAACACGAAAACATCAGGGAAGGGATTTAGGTGCTGGGTCTCATTCACACCAAAGAAATTTGATTTGAAGTGTGTATTGTAACGTCTTGATTCACGGGTAGCTAGACTAGTTACCATTGAAAATATCCGATTCTGGACTAAATTGGTTTATTTTACAATTTGTACAAAGTCGGAAAATGAATGTAAAGTTCATTAATATTAATTCTAACGCACGGCTACGGGTGAGCCTATTCTCAACACAAAATTACTCGAGTGAGTACAGAGTTCCAAGGCAGGAAATCTCAGTCTTTCTGGACAGGATCACTACTAGGATGAGCAGTTACACGGATCTCTAGGGAGGGTTCTCCTTTGCGGCTACGGTCGAGCCTTTCTCACTAAAATACTCCGGCGAGTATAGGATCCCAAGGTGGGATAAATGCACAACAGTGAACGAATATTCACTTCAAGCTCCAAAAACGGTCTCTGCTGACCGCCTCTCCAAGCTCTCTGATCCTCTGTCTCCGTCTCTCCTCTCGTGATCTCTCTCTCTCTCTCTCTCTGATGATATCTCCAAAAACTCTATCTGTTGGGTGCTTATCGACTCCTCCTTTCCGTTTCTGGTCCGCCTTTTAGTCGGTGCTGGATTGGGTGTTGAAGATTTCTCACGTTCTTGATTGGCTGTCTCACGTTGGTCTTTCCCCTCAACTTTTACGACAGACTTCGGCGGACTTGAAAGGGTCCATCAAACCCTGTCGGAAACTCATCATCATTTATATCAATCTTCTTGGTCTCGAAATGTCGAAGAGAGCGACAGAAAGGCGCCTGCCCTTTGTTTTGAAACCACAGCGATTTCCGACCCCTGCTGGCTGGCTGTCGTTAAGAAATCATTAAGATGTTTTCGGGTGGTCGTTATGGAGTGTGGGCTTTTCCTCTCGACACCTGAGTCAACAAGACTTTTCATTTTCCCACGTTGTCGTGGTGATCGTTTCCCTAGCTGCCGTTACAGAATTCCTCCCCCCATAGAGAGATTTTGCGATGTGTTAGAGAGCAAAATCTAAAAGGAAGGGGTTAGATATACAGGTCTTGACAATACTTCAGAGGCAGCTATAACTAATGGTTTTAACCTTCCAACATTTTACAATCTTATTCAATTATATAATTTACAAGCACAAGCATCATTTGTATTTACATTTTACATAGATCACAATTTATACACTATTAAATATTTACAATCAAATTTTCATTTGAAGTGTCAGATGTTATTTATTCCACACGACTTAAGCAATCAGCGTGCTTATTGTCTTTCCCTGCTCTGTGGACTATTGTATAGTCAAATGGTTGCAACGCCAACGCCCATCTCATGAGTCTAGGGTTATTTCCTGCGTTCGTACGCAACCAAACTAAAGGGTTGTGGTCAGTTTCGATTGTAAACTTTTGACCATCTAGGTAATGTCGCAATTTCTTAATTGCATAAATGATAGCTGCACATTCCTTTTCTGTAGCACTAAACTTCTTCTCGCACTCGCTAAATTTCCGACTCAAGAACAAGATCGGATGTTCGTTATTGTGTGGCCCTCGTTGAGCCATAATGATCCCGATTCCTTTATCTGATGCATCGGTTTGCAGGATAAATTCCCTACTATAGTCCGGGGCATAAAGTACGGGTTTTTCGGTGAGTTTCCCTTTTAGTGTTTGGAATGCGTGCTCATGCTCTGGTGTCCATTCTATCGCTTCCTTTCTATGTTTTCCCTTTAAGGCGCGGGTTAAAGGCTCCGCGATGACAGCATAGTTTTTAATATATCGTGAATAAAATCCACATAAGCCTAGAAATTGGCGTATCTGTGTTTTCGTTTTGGGGGCCGGAAATTCCAATACTGCCTTTGTTTTGGCTTCGGCAGGGGATCTGAGACCTCCACCTACCTCGTGTCCCAAATATTTTACGCTGCTTTGCGCGAACCGACATTTCGATGGTTTGATCGTTAATTTGGCCTCCGCGATTCTATTTAGAACTAGGCCTAGGTGTTTTAGATGATCTTCCCACGTATTTGAAAAGATGGCTACATCATCTAAATATGGTACACTAAACTCGTCGCATCCTTGCAAGAGTTGTGACATGAATTTGGAAAAACAAAAAGGTGCATTTACCAGACCAAAAGGAAGGACTAGTGGTCGGTAAGTTCCAAAAGTAGTCACAAATGCGGCTAATCTCTGAGCCTTGGGGCTTAACGGAATCTGCCAATACCCTTTTGTTAAATCAATGACAGTGATGTACTTTGCTGCTGATACCTTCTCTATTCTTTCGTCGATATTCGGTAAGGGAAAATATTCGGTTCTAATTACAGAATTTAATTTGCGGTCTACACAAGGCCTTGGATCTTTGCCTTGAGCTTCCACTAATATCATTGGAGAAGTATAATCTGACTCTCCTATCTCTATCAGTTGGAGGTCCAACATCCTCTTGATTTCAGTTTTTAAAATTTCCGTTTGTCGGGGTGACGTCCTATAGGGTTTTGACCTCACTGGTTGATTACTGATCAATTCTAGGTCGTGTTCTACCAAATCTGTCCTACCTGGGTCATTTGAAAATATTTTCTTATGAGACAATAATAACGTCTCGAGTTGGGCGATTTGTTCAGGGCTGCATTTTCCAGCTAAATCACTATCCCTCACTATCTCCTCGAAATCATACAAATTGGGGTTTGACGACGGGTAATTTATCTCTAAATCCGAATCTGATGTTCCGACATTCTCTCCACTAATCAGTAAGTTCACTGCTTCCGCCCGCTTATTATAAGGTTTTAGAAGATTTACGTGATACACTTGAGATTTTTCGGTTTTACCAGGCATCTTAACTATGTAGTTAGTATCTGAGAGTTGACTCTCGATCACTCCAGGGCCTATCCAACTAACAGATAATTTGTTTGGTTTGGATGACGCTACGACTAACACCTTATCTCCCTTTTTAAAAATTTTACGAACGGCATCTTTATCGTACCAGGTTTTCCTTTTATGTTGCATGTCTGAAACTCGTTCATAGGCCAATTCCTGACAATGCTTCAACCTGTTAATTAATTCGAACACGTACTCGGTCACGACATTTTCTTCTTCCTCCGGTTCTACCCAATGTTCGAAAAGTAAGGTTTCGGGGGTTCGAAGATTCTTTCCGTGCACGAGTTCAGCGGGGCTAAAATTTGTGGACTCATGAGTCACCGTTCTTAATGCTAAGAGAGCTGCGGGTAGATTTTTCTCCCAATCTAATCCCGATTCCAAACACAAAACTTTCAATAATCTTTTTACGGATCTGTGCCACCTCTCTACTGGGTTACTTTGTGGGTGTCTTACAGAGCTGTGTGTAACCTTAATGCCAAATTTTTCAAAAAACGTGGTGGTCAAATTGCTCGTGAAACAAGTGCCTAAGTCACACTGTATTTCTCTGGGAAATCCCAATCTACTAAATATAATCATGAGGGACTCCACTATCGATTCTGAACTGATGTCGCGAACGGGTATCGCTTCAGGATATTTTGAGGCCATGCAGATAGCAGTTACTAGATATCTATTATCCTTACTTGAATAAGAAAGGGGTCCTACGGTATCTACATTAATTTTCGAGAAGATCTCTTTAATCACCGGCACTAATTTTAATGGGGCTTTCTTCTTTTCCCTTGGTTTTCCCACTCTCTGGCACGGGTCACATGTTCTGACGTATTCTTCAGCATCCTTAATGCAGTTCGGCCAAAAATAATATCTCAATAGTTTATCTTTGGTTTTTGTCGAGCCTAAATGTGCGGCTACTTCTTCGTGGCATAACCTTAGAATTTCATCCCTCATTCTTGCGGGAATGACTAATTGTTTCCTTTCCTCACCTCGGTGATCTGCGGTTATCCTAAACAACAAATTTTTATCCACCCTATATTCCTGAGTTCGCTTTTCTTCCATTTTTTTCCACAGCGTACTCAATTCAGAGCATTCCTTTTGTGCGTTGGAAAACTCCTCGGGGGTTACTTTCAAAATCGCAATTGTATGCTTTTCAGCAGGGGGTAGATGAATGGGAAGCTCGCGCTCCTGGCTATTCGATTGAAGAGGTGGTTTTTCGCTAACGCAGTTGGGGGTTTTGAGTTTCTCCAAACTCCCTGATCTTTTGTTTCCCCTGTTTTGACTACGCGTAACGACAGCATTAACTAAATGTGGGTTTTTCTTTGCCTCCTCGAGCAATTCTTGGGTCGAGTTTCCCAGGAGATAATGGTTCAATTCTACCGTTTTATCCACTACCGCTGCTTTAGTGATTATCTTGCCGAATTTTTCACTTTCTAAACTAATTGTTGCTATCGGTAAACATCGGAAATGATTTTCCAGAGCCTGTTTCAACCAAACTGTTTCTCCGGTGTAATCATCTGGTCTTACTAAGTGGTTGGGAGCTACGTCCAAACTGGTTCCACTATCTCTCAATATCACGGTATTTATCCCATTAACTTTAGCCTCACTCAGATAAGGGGCAAACGAAGGTGCGAAATTCTCCTCCATTTTTAAATGATTCACGCGTTCGTGATTCGGGTTTCTCCTTAATTCAGGGCATTGCGGTCTCAGATGATCCGTCGAATGGCATGCTTCCTCCGGGTATATTAGAAGAGCTTTACTTTTAAGAGCTTCTGAATAAGATTTGGGAGGAACTTTAGTGATATCTGTTGCCGTTTCTTGTCTATAGTTGTGTTAGATACAGGCTGTTTTTCTGCGAGGAAGGTTAATTTGATATGCTGTTGTATTTTTATTGTTTAATAGTGGAGTCAGCGGAAGAGTATTTTATTACTCTTCTGCTTGTTTGTGTCCCAACTGTAGGTTGATAGGCATCCTGCTGCGTTTCTGTGGCCTTTGTTGTTTTAAAAATTATGCTGGTTTGAACACCTTTCTCCACTGTAACTGGTTCTGATGGTATGGCATTATCTCCTACCTCAGGATATTTTGCTAAGAGACTCAATAAAAGCTTCGTTCCTTTGCTTCTGTGTTTATTAGACAGAATGAATGCTGAGTTGCGCTTGGAGTTGAGAATTTTCTCCAGGTTAATTATTAAGTCTCTGGTACTGAGGTTATTATAGTCCTCTGGATTTGATGTTGCAGAGGCAACATCTATATTATTCGAGGATTCGGACGTTGCCTTCCTGAGTCCAATGCAGGAAGCATCACTGTGATCTTCTGGACTCATGAGGTAGGAATATTAATTGGGTGGAAAAGAAAGTTAAAAAAAGGATAAAAAACATTAATAAAGAATTATTATTATTATTTTTAATTATTTAAAATCAATTATATTTTTTGAGGTCGTTTGTGTAGTTTCAAAGCAGTTTAACTGAGAAGGCAAAGTTAAAATTTGTGTAACATCTTCAAATAATATCTGGGGCTTTTCTTAGAGAAGATCAACAGCTTCTGTGGCCAGAAATGGTAACTCTATTATTATAATGACAATCACCTTCCAAAAATACCCCCTTTGGAAAGAGAGGAGAGTATAGGTTCTAAAGTATCATTCAATGTGAAATACAAAACAAATATTAATAAAAATCTCCATAAATCATGAAAACAAGATAGAGATAAAAGATGTGTATCTGGTAATTAATCAGTTTACACAACTCACTAAATTACGTTGTTTTAAAAATGGGAAGGGAAAGCTAAAGGATTTTCACGTACGCACGACAGAAAAATAAAACTTACGAAAAGTTAAACATTGTGGAATCTAACCTACAAATTTCAAAGAGTTAAAAAAAATACATAGCATAAATAATAAGAGAAGCAAGTTACACAAGTTAGTAAACCAAAATTCGGGGGGGGGAGGGATTGTATACAAGATAGTTATGACTAAGCACACAAAAGTGGCACTTATGAAAGTTCTAAGCAAAACAATAAAAGATAGTTTTAGGGATAAAAAATCAGAAATTGACAAATAGTTTTTAAAAGGATATTGGTGTAGGTTAAAGTGAAAATTGTCAAAGTATCTCATTTGAGAAAGTTCTTTTGTAATTAGTTGAGCAATCCGGCTTCTACAAGAAAGAAATAGTTGTCCACATTCGTAGATTTGTAAAACAAATGCGTTCATAGGAAGCCGCTGTTGGTGTCGGAGGAAACTTCTGTCTTTCTTCTTCCAGATGAGGTTTTGCTTACTGATGTCAGTTCAGTAGTTCTTTGCCAGGAATTTTATGAAAATCTTCCGAGTGGTCGTTAGGCTTCGGGAGAACGGGGTTGAGAGACCGTCCACGGGTGTGAAGATTTCTTTATCGGGGTGACGCCACGACTGGTTCGATGGGGGAACGACTAATTACCGTCGAATTGCTTCACTTTCTTACTTTTTTTAGTTTCTTTTATCCTCCGTGATTCTCGAATTTTTATCCAAATATCTCTAAATTTCGATCGAAAGCTCAGCTTATCCTTTTGTATCTAATGGTGTTTCAATGTTCATCTATAATACATACTTCCGCTTGCGAGAGTAATTTAATTAGAGTAATTTTTTTCCAGCAGGAGCTGGAGAACATACGTCTTCTTTCTCACTTGCCGACACCTGTCACTGGTTATGTAATGATAGAACGTTCTCCGACAGGAAACTTTAAATGGCTCAGAAAAGAAGTATCTTCATTCAATGTTCTCGAAAACAAAACAAACTCTGACGTAAGTTTTATCCTAGAAGTAGATTTGTCTTATCCTGCAGAGGTCCATGATCTTCATGATGACTTGCCTATGGCTCCCGAACACATGATTACTGATTACTCTATGCTTACTTCGTACCAGAAAAGGGTATTAAAACAATGTAATCTTAAATATGATTCAAAGTGTAGAAAATTAATACCAAACTTTCACAGAAAAAATAATTATATAGTTCATTATAGAAATCTTAAATTTTACTTAAAACATGGTCTACGCCTTAAAAAAATTCATAGAATACTTTGTTTTACTCAAACTCAATGGCTCAGAGACTACATTTGTTTTAATAATACCAAACGTCAGCAAGTAACTTCAGATAACGAAAAAAATTTCTTTAAAAGAATAGTGAACTCTTTTATGGAAAGACATTGATGAACCCAAGAAAACAAGTAAATGTAAAAACATTTCTAAATTCTAAAGAATGTAAAAATATTTAGCAAATCCCTTACTTGAACATTTTGAATCAGTCAATGAAGATTTTTTTATTTTTAAACTAAGAAAATCAATTTTACTGCTCAATAAACCAATATACATAGGGTATACTGTGCTAGAACTAGCAAAATTGCATATGTACAAGTGTTCTATAATTATTTTCAGAATACATATCAAAATAATTGTCATTTGCTTTATTTTAACACGGATTCATTGTACTTACAAATTTATACTAAAGATGTTTTTTATGAGGACATAAAAAAAAACAATTTTTCCCATATTATGGACACTGGCAATTTTTCAAAACATTTTTTATTCTCAGACGAAAATAAAGGGAAATTGGGGATGTTAAAATCTGAAACTCGGGATTTACCAATTAAAGAGTTTATTGGTCTAAGATTAAACTTTACAGCTATACATGTGATTCTTAAGAAAAGAGCCAAAGAAGTTAAGAACAGCTTACTGAAAAATGTTATTCACGAACTTATAAGTCTTATTCAATTCAACAATTTTACGATACGAACAACGTTCTATTCAAAGTAAAAAACATGTGTTGAAGACTGTTTTACAGAACAAAGTTTCTCTTTCATCTTTTTACGATAAAAAAGTTTTGTCCAAGGACGGAATTCATTCAAAATCTTTCGGACATTATTCCTTACAGTAGTTATGTATGAAACCTTGTATGAAAATGTAATTTTCGTAGTGTCGAATTTCGTATGTTATATTTGATAAGTTTTGTTTGACAGTTATTATTTTGTACATGTGATTGACAGTGATTTTTTAATTATTGAAATGTTATATTACCTATTCAAAGTTTCTAATCAGATTTTATTTGATGTTATTGATCTTATGTTTGTATGCATTTGTTTAATAAATATGTTATAATGTAACTTTGTCAATGAAACAGAACCATGTTGTTTGTGATTTTAAATTCATATACCATGCATTTTGTTTTTTCACGTTGATAATATTGTATCAAAGTTCCAACAATTGAGAATCCTATACTGAAGCTGAAAATATTAGTCTGTGAGCTGGAAGGTAACTTTTAAAAAGAGAAGACAAAATTGATAAATACAATATTTATTGAAACTACAAAACATTTTTCATGTTACAGTTTCAGGTGCAAAACAAGCTAGCAGGCATTGTTATTGCAATCATGCTTAGTAAAGAACATATACATTATTATTTCTAAAATTCATTGAGTACAAATTATTTTCTATTTCTTCATAGTATCTGAATTTTATTTAGATTGAGAGATCAAGTCATGTAGAAATCTTGGGTTCAGTGAAGGGATGTGTGTAACTCTTTCACAAGTTCATCGTTGTTTAAAACTTTGAAGTAGACTATTTTTATCTTGCATTAAAAAGAACTTGTCATGTCAAGAGGATGAGATGTTGCAAATTCCACACAAGAAAGAAGATTAATAAATAAGATGTTTGTGAAGGAACTCATTGCGGAACCAATATTACCATTCCGTTGGTAATATATGTCCGCTCCCATAATGTAATACACACCCATAATGTGATTCTACCTCCTGTTGATGTATTGTTTCAATTGTTTTTTGTTATTTAAAATAACGAAATACTTCAGCTTTAAGCTTGAATCTTTTATGAGCGGATTTTCGATAGCAGATTTTCTGCAGGGTGTTACGGAATTAAATAATTCCTCACAAATATTTTGGATGGTCTCACCTTCATAAACAATAAAAATGTAACCGTACCTCTCCATAATGAAAGTTAAAGTGAGGTTAATTTAAAAAGGTTGTTCGTTGTTATAGCCTACAATATTTCAAGAGAAAAGAGAAATAGTTCTAATGTTTAATAGAATAAATGTAGTTAGTTTATTTCCGTGCTGCCATCTAGAATTTAATGGAGAAATGTAAAATTTCTTTGAATTAATTCAAAGAAATATCAACGTGGTATTATGCAACCATTTTATTAAAAAAAATAAGTCTTGAGGTTCATGGCTGAATGCTATCCATGTACTTTAACCACTCAGCCACGAACATCTAGCGATATACCAAATCTTAAATCAATGAGTTGTAGCACGCTATTTCGTTCCTATTGTAAAGACTTCAGACTAAGATAGATGGCGCTCTTGCGCATGCCCAGAAGGACTTTGAGAAAGGAAAGAGTTAAGAACGAGTGTGGCGAGAGACGTGTGGGTTGTGTTTTTTGGAGAGTGATCGAGACTGAGATGTGTGGATTTTGATATATACTACCTTTTCTATTTATGTTGTGTGTCGTGTTTGTACTGTGTCTGTGAGTTCATTAAAATGGTTTAAACCAAAAAGGGAGTATTCCTTGTGATGGTAATTAAAATTTTGAGCAAGTCAGTACAGACGACGAAGAAATGGTGGCAGCCGTTTGGATACGATCCTGGTATTGCTGATATCTCCAGTGCAAATTATTGGGTGAGTACCAGATTTCATTAGCAACAGTGCCTTTTTAATTGTAATTTGTAAAGTTTTGCATGTTGAGTTTTGGTTCATTGAAGAATCGTTGTTTTGGTTTCATGCAGTTTTGGTTTTGTAAAAGGCAGTTGTAATATGCAAAAATGCTCTCTTATTTTAACTAGGCTGATATAGTTAAAATTTTGTTTGGTAAAAGGAGTGATAATTTTGAAAAAGTGTTCTTATTTTAACTAGGCTGATATAGTTAAAACTTTGTTTGGTGAAAGGTAGTTGTAACTTTGCAAGTGTTCTTATTTTAACTAGGCTGATATAGTTAAAATTTTGTTTGGTAAAATGGAGTGGTAATTTTGAAAAGTGTTCTTATTTTAACTAGGTTGATATAGTTAAAATTTTGTCTGATTTTGAAAGGCAAATTTATTCTGTTGATTTGCAAAACTATTCTTATTTTAGCTAGACTGATATAGTTAAAATTTTGTTTGATTGTAAAAAAAAAAAAATTAGGACACTCATGTGGTATATAAAAAAGAATTTTCTGTTCTGAATGGTTAGAATTAGAACTATTCAAATGGTCAGTTTGAGTTTTGTTTTCTGAGAAAAGAGAATTATTTTAAAATTTTAAATTGAGATAGCCTAGTTTGTTTTGTGTTCTTTTGTATGATGCTATCTGATGACAATTGAAGTGTTGTTAAAATTTGATTTGATTCTGTTGTATGATTCAAAATAGAATTAAAAATTTGGTGTAGAAGTATATAGTTTGAATTACAAGTATAATTCTTTTTGATGAGTGTTGTCAACAGCACCAAATGCCTAGAATTTTCAATATTTAGTGCGTCTTGGGTTATTTTGCTTTGGAAAATATTTTGTTATATTTCTGAATGAATCGGAAATTCATTTAAAAGAGTTTTGGAGTGTTTTGAAATTGTCATTTTCATTTGTTGCTCATTTAAATGACTAAGAAACCCCTTAGAATTGTTTATTTATTTTGCGGAATTTTGAATGTCTAACTTGTGTACTTAAGGAAATTTTTGTTAGTAATTTGAAATTGCTTTGTGTAACTAATTTGGCAAATGTGAGACCATTTTGTGTTCAGAAAAGAACTCGAAAAAAATAATAATCTGAAAGTGTGGATTTGAATTATTCACTTCCTGTGTTTGTTGACGAAAAAAAAAGAAAAGGAAAAGAATGATATTCTGTTTTATATTTTTGTGTGTGCATTTATGCTTCTGAGTGTGAATCAATTGTTCATAGAGAAAAGGGAATTCTTTTGAACTGAAAATACCTTTTCTTGATTAGACAGGAAAGTTGAGTTTATATTCTGAATTGTATTTTAATTGTAGTATTATTTTCAAAACAGCTGTTCTTTAGTTGAACTTTTCTTTAACTGTGTTTCTTCTCAATTTGAAAACATCTTTAAAAAAAAGATATTGTTTTAATGAATGAAAATTTTAATTTGTTTATGTGTTCGAAAATTATTTCTATTGATTTTTGGTTGTTCGGTAAGAAAGTTGTAACGTAGAATTAGCGAATTTAATTCTTTGATAAAGTCTTGTGAATTCTGTTGGAATTTAATACCTTAATAGAGGTTTTTGATAGTGTTTCCCCTGGCCCTTAATCATGGCATTTCTTGCAATTGGTAGAAAGCAGGACTTAATTGCTGTTGCGGAAGAAATTGGTGAGAAGGTACCAACTTCGTGCAAGGTTGCGGATATTAAACAAATAATTTTAAAAAGCCCAAATTTCGATCGGGAGGAGGTAACGATAATCATGGAACGAGTCATAAAAGATAGACTGGAAGAGGAAGAATTAGCTAGACAAGAAAAAATTCGTGAGGAAGAATTAGCTAGACAAAAAAAAATTCGTGAGGAAGAATTAGCTAGGCAAGAAGAAGAACGACAAGAGCGGGAAAGGGTCAGACAACATGAACTCGAAATTAAAAAACTAGAAATGGCTCAGAAGGAATTTCGCCGGTCTGAAGAGGAATCTGAAAATGGGGCGGATAGAAACAGAAAAATCCAACTTACCCAAATCACTCCCAAATTTGACGAAAAAGGGGATGAAATGGGATTGTATTTGATCAATTTCGAGAGGAAAGCAGAGATGGCTCGAGTGCCGAAGGAGGACTGGGTGGCTTATTTGCTGGCCGTTTTGCCAGCCGAGTTATCTAACATGCTTGCCCGAGAACCTCCTGAAGTGGCCAACAATTATGATGTCGTGAAAGATCTCATTCTGAAACGATACAAAATGAACGCTGAAAAATTGAAACAGTGTTTCTACAGACATCAGAAAACAGCAGAGAAAACATGGAGAAATTATGCTCATGAACTGTACAGCTACTTCACTGAATGGCTTGCTGAATTGGAAATTGAAACCTTTCAGCAACTAAAAGATTTAATCGTTGCCGAGCAATTGAAGTATCGTGTACCAGATCAAATCAAGGAGCATTTTCTTGACAAATGGATGAAGTTGAAGACACCTTTTGAATTGGCAGAAGTGATCGAGGAGTACGAAACCATCAGGCAGAGTTTCAGGAAGAAGGAATTTCCAAAGAAGTATGGCTATCAAGGTTCAAAGGGGCATTTTAGTGGAAGTAGACCCAAAGTACCATTCAAGGATGACAAGAACAAACATCCGGTCAAAACCGAACCCGCAAGCAACGAAAACCGTGGAAGAGAGTTTGAAAAGAGAAGACAGCTCCGATGCTATGAATGCGGTTCGTTATCACATCTGAGACCCCAATGCCCGAAGCTCAAGAGATCTGAAGTAGTAGCTGCCAATGAAGTCTTTGGAAGACACGTGCCTGAGTTGATGTCTCCTTATACTAGTGCTGGGACAGTAAATGGAGCCCAAATGTCTATCTTGAGAGATACTGGTGCCAGCATCGATCTTATTCCCAGAAAATTTATCAAACCACATATGTACACAGGTGAGCATGTGTGGCTCGCTTCTCCATTAGTAGACAGCCCGGTCTGCTTGCCCATTGCAGAAGTTGATTTGAACTGCGAATTGGGACATGTCCTTACGAAAGCTGCTGTAAGAGACAGTTTTCTGGATCAAGAGCATTACCTACTAAGTAACAAAACCGTTGCTCTGATCGAGAGTATGAAAAAAGATAAGGAGCTGGAGATCCAAGTTATTAATGCAGTTCAGACGAGAGCTCAGAAAAGTCTTTTGACAGCCGAAGTTGAAGAGTATCCAGTTGAGTCGAGTCCTGGAGAAGAGAATGACAGTACCGTGTTAACAGAGGAAGACGGAGAGGTATTGCCTATGGCGGAAGAAGCCTCACTTCCAGATCTGATTAAAGCCTCACGGAATGATTTTGTCGAAGAGCAGCGCAAGAGTAAAGAGTTGAAACCACTTTTCCTAGAAGCTGAGGAGTTAGCAAAGGAAACCAAGTATGCAATCGTTAATCAAATGCTGTTCTATCTGAAAAGTGACAAGGATGGTACGCAGAGAAAACTGCTGATTGTTCCAGAGAAGTTTCGGGACCAATTAAAGAAACTGTCTCATGAAGGAACAGCGGCTCACTTAGGAGTGACCAAGACTAAACATGCTCTTTTTAAAACTTTTTTTTGGCCGAATTGTTACAAAGATGTTGAAGAATTTGTCAGATCTTGTGACCAATGTCAGCGAGTCGGGAAACCTCGGGATAAGAAGAAGGCACCCATGAAGATCGTTCCTGTCATCTCGGAGATCTTCACAAAGATTAATGTGGATGCTTGTGGTCCTTTACCTACTACACCATCTGGAAACCGGTATCTCATCACTGCAATTTGCTTGTCTTCCAAATATCCCGATGCAGTTCCTGTCCCAAATCTTAGTTCTTCAACCGTGGTCGATAGTTTCCTGCAAATCTTTAGTCGGATGGGTTTCCCGAGGGAGCTGCAAAGCGATCAAGGAACGTCGTTTACAAGTGCACTCACAACGGAGTTCCTGGAGAAATTTGGAGTTAAAGTAGTGCGAAGTTCCGTACATCATCCCCAGAGCAATCCTGTGGAGAGACTACATAGAACTTTGAAGAGAATTCTTCGAGTCCTGTGTCTGGAGTCAGGACCTGATTGGGAGAAAATCTTGCCTCATGCCCTGTTTGCTCTACGAGTTGTTACTCATGACAGTACTGGATATACTCCAGCTGAGCTGGTTCATGGACAGAATTTGAGGACTCCCATGACTCTACTGTACGAGAACTTGACGGAAAGCGAGGAAGAGAAGACTAGCGTAGTATCATATGTCTTCAAGCTACTAAACCGCATGAAAAGGTGTCAAGAATTAGCCGTCCAAAACATGGAGAACGCCGAAGACAAACAAAAACTATGGTATGATCGCAAGGCTGTGAAGCGTAAATTTTGTGAAGGCGACCTTGTGCTGGTTGTCGCTACATCTAGGCCTAACAAAATGGCAGTTCATTGGATCGGCCCAGGGAAAGTCGTTAAACAGCTTTCCGAAACCAACTACATTGTGCAGTTTCCAGAAAAAGACAAATCCCATGTGTACCATGTGAACATGCTCAAGCCATATTTCCAGAGACCCGAAAATGTGAATTTAATCTGTCTAAAAGAGATTAGGAACTGTGACAACGAGGAGGACATTCCAAGTCTCGAGCAGAAGCCTGAAGTCTCGGAAATGACACAAATTTGGCAAGACATAGAACAAAATGGTCGCTTGTCAGAAGATCAGAAGGAGCAGCTGAGAGAGTTGCTATCAAAATACTCTAGCTCATTCTCAAACCAGCCGGGGTGTACTGATCTTACTGAACATGACATTGAGCTTGAATCTGAGAGGCCCATCTGTGCCAAACCTTACAAGATATCTCCACGCCAAACAGAAATTTTGAAGATGGAAGTGGAGAAGATGCTGTCGCTCAAAGTCATTGAGCCAGGAGAATCTGATTTTACTTCTCCTCTTATTCTGGTAGAAGTACCAGGAAAGGATGCAAGACCGTGCATCGACTATCGAAGACTCAACAAGGTCACTAGAACCCAGTACTTTCCTCTGCCAAACATTGAGCAGCTTGTTGAAAAAGTGTCAGCTGCCAAGTATATCACCGTTCTAGATTTGACCCGAGGTTATTGGCAAATACCTCTGAGTAAACGAGCCCAAAGATATTCAGCTTTTGTAACCAGTTTTGGGACATTTCGACCGTTGAGATTGCCATTCGGTTTGAAAAATGCCCCTTATGACTTTAGTCGTTTGATGGCCGAACTGTTGAAAGACTGTGGAGAATTTGCATGCCCTTACTTGGATGATGTAGCCATCTATTCCCTAAGTTGGGAAGATCATTTACAACATTTGAAAACCGTCTTAGAAAAGATGAATGCAGCTCATCTGCACATCAAGCCTTCTAAGTGCCAGTTTGCTCGTGCGTACGTAAAGTATCTTGGGCACTTGGTTGGTCAGGGCCAGAGAACACCTGGAGAATTGAAGATCCAAACTGTAAAGGACTTTCCGACCCCTGCGACTAAGACGCAGATCCGATCTTTCTTAGGACTTGCGGTGTATTATCGAAAATACATTCCTGACTTTTCAGTCCTCTCAGCACCAATTACAGATCTGCTGAAAGGAAAAAATCGTCGTGCTGCTGTCATATGGACTGATGCTTGTCGAGAGGCGTTTGACAAGTTAAAGAAACGGTTGTCGGAGAATCCGGTGTTGTACAGTCCAGATTTCTCGAGACAGTTTCTCGTCCAATGTGACGCGTCAAATCTTGGGATTGGCATCGTTTTGTCCCAAATTAATGACATTGGTGAGGAACATCCTGTCATGTACTTGAGTCGGAAGTTCTCAAATGCAGAACAAAAGTACAGTACCATCGAGAGAGAGTGCGCAGCTATCGTGTTCGCCATCCAAAAGCTGCGATGTTATTTGGATGGACACCAGAAGTTCATCATCCAGACGGACCATAATCCCCTTGTTTGGCTGGACAAAAATACGGGAACCAACCCTAGACTTTTACGTTGGGCTTTGATCCTGCAGCCATTCAATTATGAGGTTGTCCATAAGAGGGGGAAACAGCATCAAAATGCTGATTCATTAAGTCGCATCCCATAAACCTCATATCCTTTTATTTTATATTAGTAAGTTTATTGTTTATTTTGATATTTGTATTATGTGTGAAAATTTTAAATTTTTCTTATCATTAGTGTAAATTGTTTTCCTAAATTTTTAATAAGTATATAATTTTTTGTATAATATTTTTGAGTTCAAGGCACTGATTGCTATAATCTGGTACATGTGCAGTGTATTTTGTGTACTTGAACTCTTGAACTTTTCCAATGACTGCACCTATCTGGAGACTTTTTCAGGCAGTGGAGTCATCAAAACTTTTCCCTCATTCTTCGAGAAAAGTTTCCTCCTTGTGGGGAGGAGTTTATAAGTCTGTAAAGACTTCAGACTAAGATAGATGGCGCTCTTGCGCATGCCCAGAAGGACTTTGAGAAAGGAAAGAGTTAAGAACGAGTGTGGCGAGAGACGTGTGGGTTGTGTTTTTTGGAGAGTGATCGAGACTGAGATGTGTGGATTTTGATATATACTACCTTTTCTATTTATGTTGTGTGTCGTGTTTGTACTGTGTCTGTGAGTTCATTAAAATGGTTTAAACCAAAAAGGGAGTATTCCTTGTGATGGTAATTAAAATTTTGAGCAAGTCAGTACACTATGCTGTGGTACGACTAAAAATGTTTAATAAACAATGTACAAGTATTTTGCAGGTTCAATAGTTTGTTCAAATGTGCACTATGTGATTCTTTGATACATTGTGAAGAGGCTGACAATATTGATGATATGAGGGTTCTGAAGCAGTTCCAATTTTCAAATGTTGGTGAACGAAAGTTTGAACAATTCGCTCGTTTTCGCATACATTCGACATCAGCAATCTATTGATGGATAATCCTTGAGTGATGTGCCATAAAAAATAGAGACAAAACAATCCACATGAAATGGTTTTATGATGTTGCAGTGTCTGTTGGTTCCACTCAAGATGCATTGAATTTTGGATTTCGGAGGATTTGATATTACCAGTGGTGGTGTACCATACGAGCAAAAAATGTGCAATACCCCTTTTCATCAAAATACATAGCTTGCCAGTGTTGTCCCTTGCAATGTGATGGATCAGTATTCACGATGAAGGAACGGTAGTGCTTTCTTTTCAGAGGAAGCATATCACTTACAAATACACCTCCAAACGTAGTTCTGATCTTATGATCACTTTGACCCAATCTTGTTAACGTTGAGGTGTCCATGTTCTTAAAAATCTGTGAAGATGCTTCTGATTTTATCAATTTCTGAGAGCTTGTATTTCGATATATGCTATTAATGTGACCGTTTCGCTTAATCGCTTAGATTAAGACGAATTGATATATCACCACTCCGCATCACGTTTGCATATGGATCGCTAGCAGAATAGTCTTGAGTGAGACCGAAAACATAAAAACATAAATCATGCTTCTACTCGTTGAATGTTATGTGCGTGTTATGCTTCCCGAGATCTGTAAACAAACTTAAATAATTTCGAGCATACAGGTTTTTTATATAGCTGGGTGCATAAGCTGTGGTCGGGATCTGTACACCGTTCTCTGTCAGAGAGATATGACTTAGGTTGTGATTTTTAAAGCTAAAAGGATACTTTGTAAAATTACCATTGAATGTCGAATTCGTACCATGCCCAGAATCATCCGAGTTGGTAGTGCACCGTTGACTACATTTGGAATCGCAATGCTCTTTAGTCCTGAACTCAACGTAAACGTTTTCATTTCGATTCTTGTAAAAGGCAATTGGACAAGAGATTATTCAAGCACTTTCTCATGTCCGACCAGTATCGAACTTGAAACTTCACAACGTCTCACAAAGAGGCTAATATGTTCTATCTGAAGTCGATACTTGCCTTCCTTTGCCAATAGAGTGAATGCATGCTTCGCTTTTTCTAGCTTGATGCGCATTGACACGCCATTTATTAATAATCTGGATTGACTACCTAAATCCAAATGAAGCGATCAACACATATCGAAGAGCATACCGTTTTTAGTACGATTCCATCTTTGCTTCAATCCTTTATTCTCTCCTGTTGCAATATCTAAATTGTCATACTTCTCAGCGGTATCTTTATGAAACATTGCACCACTTAGTAAATTTTTTTGAGAGGATTCTGGATGAAACAAGACACTGAATAAAAGCTTTGTAGGAATAATTGTTCTCCGAGGAAATCTGTCTATCATTGAGAGAAACATGACATTCAGAAAACATGGTATTTAAGAGATAGTTGATGGGACCACATTTATCGGCATCGTTGAACATCTTTGCTTGAACATTGAGGAAAATATGTGCAAGATTAAAATAGGATTCGCCCAATCCTGATACAAGAAATTCGATTGTGTTACTGTCCGAAATAGAAGCTACAGGATGAATTTCTACGAATGATGATCGGTCGATTGCCAGTTGAATCGCTGGCGTTACAAACAGATCCAATTCGCTCTTTGTGCAATAACAGTTTTTCATTTTTTAGAGGTTTGAAAACACGTCTTTCGAACATAACTTTCGACGCTTCATCTGATTTTTCCTCATCTGTTTCTTTCTTTTAATACTTCCACCACCTCACAATTTGCGGAGTATATCATATTTGATTTCTCTCCTAGATTCACGAATCCTATCAGAGAGGATTTGCCGAAGGACTTTCCTCGTGAAATGTCTTGCATTACGTTCTCACCTGTAGTTGATAGACATTTCCCAGCTTTCATCATGAGTGGAAGAGCGAAACGACGCAAATTATTAAAAAATCCGTGCCCTTTCTGTATTGGAAAATTTGATGAGAAATAGTTTCCACTTCCTGATTGTTGCCTACCAATACTACCAATGCACTCCTTAGGGTCCAACCGCTGTCCATGTGTATGCATGATTGTAGATAGATATGATAATGTAGAACATTGAATGTTCTTTTATACTAATTTTTTCTAAATGATAACGCCAAGCTCGTTTTACCAGATATAAATTTTATGGGTGTGCCTTTACTCGTACGCAGTTCAATCTCAATGACATCAAAATGCTGCTTTTTTACGCGAGTGGAAAATGTTTCACAACTTGATGCCGACGTTCATTCGAAATCGGTATGATTTTTAAAATCGAAGCCAATGAGTCACCAACATGCGATGAAGATACAATATCAGTATATACGTATATCTCTGTCATGCCTGCAGTTAATTCTAAGTTATAATCAGAAATGTATGCTCCTTCTGTGAAAGTATTTCGTGTAAATCCTAGTAAATCCAAGAGTTTATTTCCAAACATCACTTTGATGTCATGTGGTACAATCAGTTTGACTTTGGAATGAGGTAGTACCTTGAATTGAATGGGTTTGAATTCACTAAAAAAGTCTGGCTTGTCGATACATACTACTGGATATTTTAAAATTATATGTTCTGCGCTCATGATGAAGCATTGGAAATAATTCATTGACAATAATCAAACTTCTCACCTTCAACTCCTTCTAATGGATTAGAATAATTGAATGTGATTTCTTTATTATCCCCACTAATAATGTAAGAAGAATCACCGATTTTTAGAGAGTTCATTACATCAGGACAGGAATTGCGTTCAAGAAGTATATCTACATACTCTTTATTTTACAACCATATTATTTTCACGTTGTAAGAACTGTACTAGATTGCTCCCTGTTGTATCAACGATATTTATTGATTTGCTCAAATACATTACCTTTCATTTCGTCTAGTAATATATTATAAGTGAGTTTTGGTACTGGTTTATTGGCAACAAGTATTATAAACTGGTTTCGAAAATTCTCCAAATTCGGAACGCGATAGTCAACAGTGTAAACTTGTGCTGTGCTTTTACTACGCGTTACAACATCAATTTTGGGATTTATTTTTAAAAAGCGCAAGAAATGTTCTGCATGTTGTGCAGTAATCTACATATCCCAACCTACTTTTAATTCTGCACGAAGTCGTGATTTTTTCTCGTTGACAAAGAGAATAAGAGGAGGATCTGTAAATGTCTTTATAATATTTGCATGGATTCCTTCCGCAAAGTCTGTATGATCTTAACTATAAAGGGGTATGTCATATTTAGGGTAAAGTTGTTACACCTTTTACTTCCACTGTTTTCTCTATAGAATATTCATCATTATAACCAGGATGAATGGTAAAGAATCTACCTGGCATGGTTGCTTCTGCTAAACAACATTCCCAGGTTCCACTTAGAGTGATTGGATGAGCTAATTTGGTTCGATAACGATCTGGAGTATTGTTCGGAAAGTAGTTCATACTAGCGTTTGAAGGTAAAATTAGGTGAATATCTTCTATGTTCTGATCCACATCCTGGCTTAATTCGCGAGTTGAATGAATTATTGAATCCTACCCACTTCACCAATAGTTGACGAGATGGACCTTTGCCTTTAGTGAGAATAATTTTCTCGACGGCCCAATAACCATCAGATGTTTTTAATACTTTTTGTAACTCTTCAGCATAAAAACAGCCATCAATCTCTTTCCCATTAAAATCCTGTAGAACGTAAGTATGAGGACTTGTCTGATATCTCTTGTATATTTTAAAAGTTTCTTCGGTCCATCCTTTTCTAAACACTCTATATGAGCCTTCGATATTCTCACATCACCCACAGTAAAACGATGTATGAATCCATACAATATCTATATGAGCCTTCGATATTCTCACATCACCCACAGTAAAACGATGTATGAATCCATACAATATCTATATGAGCCTTCGATATTCTCACATCACCCACAGTAAAACGATGTATGAATCCATACAATATCTATATGAGCCTTCGATATTCTCACATCACCCACAGTAAAACGATGTATGAATCCATACAATATCTATATGAGCCTTCGATATTCTCACATCACCCACAGTAAAACGATGTATGAATCCATTCAATATCTATATGAGCCTTCGATATTCTCACATCACCCACAGTAAAACGATGTATGAATCCATACAATATCTATATGAGCCTTCGATATTCTCACATCACCCACAGTAAAACGATGTATGAATCCATACAATATCTATATGAGCCTTCGATATTCTCACATCACCCACAGTAAAACGATGTATGAATCCATACAATATCTATATGAGCCTTCGATATTCTCACATCACCCACAGTAAAACGATGTATGAATCCATACAAGCGTTTATATATCGTTGGCTCATCATCAACGGTCACTTCAGCAGGTTTGAAACCATGACTGCGATGTACGGAGTGGTTGTAGGAATCAACCAGGTGATTGTAAAATATCATAATACTTATACGAGTTACGAAAAGTAAAGACACGATACATGCGTGAACAAAGTGTTCGATGCATACTTTCCAAAATAGCACATTTAGCTTCACTCTTGGTTGAATAGTGATGAATACCATGTTCCTTAAACAGATTGCGAACCTTTTTATTGTAGAACTCACTTCCTTTGTCAGTTTGTAGATTAGACGGTTTCGCTTCATTGAACACTTTTTGAAAAACCTGGACCATAGAAATTGTTTTTTTATTTTTGATAGGAATGGCTCTTAAAAATCGAGACATTACATCAATAATGCTTATATTTTAACCACGTTGTTCTATCTCCAAGTTCCTGAACGTCTATCAAATCACTTTGCCATAATTCATTCACACCGTAAGATATTGTTCGTCTCTGAAATTTATAGAGCCCAGGTTCGTGTAACGTATAGGCATCTTGTTGAAAGAGTCATTTTTATACATCATGCCTATTAACACCACTCGCTTTTACCAATCTCTTGACTCCTCCATAAGACGCTGGTTCTTTGGGATTGAAGTAGATTTTCCTCAATCGTTTCCATTTAATTTTCTCAGTTGTATCCTCGTGTGACTCTGAACGTGCTTTTACCATCAATGGGCTGGCCTCTGAAATAACTAACTGATCTCTCATTCTTTTATTACCTATCCACTGATGTGGTATGTTGTTTTCATAAATAGCCCTGAAAAATGTTGTAAAGTCTTTCGGCGGGGATTCAAGTTTTTGCTTGTTTCTCATCAGATAACTAAAAAGATCTATTGCATTGCTTCTATATTCTGGTTTTCCATTTACTTCTAATTCGTTACGCTCATTAAACGTATAGTTAATATTCTTTAATCTCTCCAATATAAGTAAAATAAATCTCTTTTTTGTTTTTGGAACCAAACGCATTTTGAACATCTAGTACTTCTGGAAGTTTGGATTCGAGATTTTCTGCACTCGCTAACAATTCAGGTGGAATTTCAAACGGTTTTGGTGGTGGAGGCTGCATGACTCTGGTATTTAGGTATCTACTGAGTGAGCAATTTAGCTCTCATATCATCAGGAATTTCATTCTGTTGCAACGAACTAATAATATTGTCTTCCAACCGAATTTCTGGTTTATTTAACTTAGTATTCGGATACCAACTCTGGTGTACTAATGCCATTTTCTTCGACATTTTTATATGCGTTTTCCTATAACTTTACCCGCAATTCCCCTAGCAAACTCAACACAACAGGAAGAATCAGAGTTAAAAATCCTCCTGTTTGTTTCGCTATCAGCTTTCTTTTTTGATTGATGGATATTTTTCTGTCGGCCATCTGACGAATCACTCTCTTATGAGGAGCAAGTTTTTTCACTTTAGAGATAGGTATATTTCCTGATAGCAAGTTCTGACAAATTTCACACAACGATTTGATTTGCTCATTCGAAACAGTTTTTAAATAGCCTTTCGTTGCTGTGGACTTGGGCTGGAGAGCAAATGAAGTAATGCGCGTGTCTTCTCTCTCTATAAATTTTTTAACGGTAAGAAAACCCAATTAATAGGTCCACGGTCTGGAAATATAGACTGTCGGAGACATTGTTCCTCTGGGGTTCTCGGGTGAACATCAACGAGCGAATAAGTGAAAGGTTTTGTGGTCGCTTTTTTATAAACATCCATGAAATATTTCCCTTTCCCTGGAAATGCTTGTCTAGAGAAACAGAGCTTGCGATAGATCCCGACTATTACGAAACATGATCAGATAGCGCGTATTTAAACTAATGTCTCGCATCACTCTCACTCGGGGAAACATATTTTGAGTGATCAAGTTCACGCTATAATTGTTATGGTATGAACCAACGGTAAACATGTGTGATACAGCACTCGTTAGGTCGTTCATCATGTCGTCGATTATGATCAAATTATATATCTCGCCTTCCTGTGGCAAACCACATAAAAATGTCGTTTTTCTCTTCGGTAAACCATGGTTGCCACTCTGAATAACACCACATTATTTTGCCCATCCTACATTCAAAAACCTATTCTGTTATTATTTTTCTCACGAGTTGTTTTTCCACTCTACGATGGTCCTGTTACCATGCAGGTCGAGGGATGTCTCAGTTTCAACATATTTGACATAACTGATGAAATTCGATTCAATCTCAGTTGTACCCCTACAATATTTGCTTTTAAACCTAACGATTCGTCTTTAAAAAATAACGTATGTCATACACATTCGAATGTCCTTTCCGGGAGACATGCAAAAACAAATTCTTTCTGTTGCCAAGTCTTCCAGAATAATAAAAACTCGAATTCGAACTATCAACTTCACCACCGTTGTCTCCAGGAATTGAAACGTTTATCACTAATGCGATTGAAACGATTCCTAGAACAAACATACACACGTTCTTCCAATCCATGGTTTCTGATACAACTCAACATTTCACTCTTATATATACCAATAAACATTACTGCCCACACTGAATCAACGACAAACAGTTGGCGTTGAGAGCATAAACTGTATACAGCTGACATAAATGTAATACTACTTATAGATACTACTGAATATTTCTTGAATTTGTGCTACTTTTTAATGTTTTTAGCTATTTAGTTGTTATATAATTTGCTGAAGTTCTCATTGGGATCAAGTTTGACTAGCACGTATTCAAAAAACCGTATGCGTAAGATAAATAGGTTGTAGTGAATAGACTGATCTCAGACCCGGAGTCCAGATCAGATAGGTCTTGCGGGCAGGTTTGAACCCGGTTTCTGATACATGGGCCCGGCCTGCATACCCGATACGGCCCTCAATAGTTATCACAAATTTAATGCTTTTAAAAAATAGTTTTTTTTCAGTTAAAAAAATTGCAGAAAATAAATGTTTCGCTCGATTGAGGAGCATGTTTTATGTGTGCATAAATTTTCACAAATGTATTTAATTCGTTCAAATAATCTACTTAGAAAAAAATCAATAGATGTCCCCTTTTTAGGAAGAAAACAAGTGAAGGATTTCATTTCGTTGTGGAATGTGTTTTTATCACTACCAAGCTTATTTATCGAGTTAAAGAACGATATAAACATTGAAATATTCACAAATATTGTTCGAAACAACTTAAAATTCAATATTATTTATCTCAAGATTAAAACGTGTAAGGAAGAAAGATGAATCTGGTTTAAAAGTGGAAAATAATTAAATTTTAATGTTAGGTTTATTTAAACATTAAGCAAAAGAACCAGGGTGTTAAGCAGATGTTTTTATAAAAGAAACTTTTCCAGCTGCTCGGATTGTTTGGAATTAGTACAATAGAAGTTTCTTCGTTCTCTAATTTTTTTATTTCTCAATTTGCTACATTGTAAGCTTCATTAACAAGAATAAAAATACGCCAAAACAGGTACAGTACTTCAATTTCCATTCAAGCACTGTTTTTTGTTTTTCACATAAGAGAACGGCAATTTGTTTTTCGTCATTTTAGTAGACAGTTATATGTTCAAGGGAAATTATTTGAAAGAAAAGCTCTTTTGTGTGTCAAATGTAATCTTATGATGAAAGATTTTACATACATTTTAAAACATGAACAAAAAGGTTCCCTAAAGCGGATAAATGTGGGCATTTATAACACCATTTATGAAATGTTTTAATCCTATTTTTAACAAATTGATTTTATTTAATTCATAATTCTTAAAAGTTTTAAAATTTATCTTGTATTTTAGTTATTATACTTATGTAATTCCACAAATCGGTGGATACAAAACAATTTTCTTTAGCAAGAAAAAACAATTTAAATGATGTACTTAGATTCATGTTTCCAATTCATAACATTTTTGTCGTGTAAGTCACGAAAGAATGTAATGCTCCAAGTTGGCACCAAAAAAATCATCGCCAAAACAGAGAATGATTTTACACAACTTTTTAAAGTTCGATTTATTATTTTTAATATTTTAAGCCCTTATAGATGTACAATTTACGATAGCAAACACACTCGAACATCAGTTATTTTATTTTAAACATTATTTTAGATATATATTGATTGCAAATCAATGAAACCTTTTTTATAGAACGGGAAATGTCAGCTGGTTATATTAAGAATTCCAAAGTTAGAACATCTATTTTTATCATTATCAAATACTGAAAAACACAAAAAACAAATGTAAAGTACACGTAAATCACTTACCTGTGAAATGTGATGTTTCCACCATTAATAAATTTGGAACTGCATCCATATGCACAGCACCGTAGAACCATGTTAGCTTTCACTTTCAACGCATTTACTATGGAAGAAGGAATGCGCAAACTATATGCGCGTCGTTGGAGAGAAGAATCTAAGGATCACGTGACTACTATTTTTGGTGACATGATCATTGGGACATAAAAAGGTTGCCATAGCTCACTCTACTTTTATATTTCCTCTATGGTTAAAACGCTGTCTCACGACTAAATAATATTGTGTAACAAGTGTACTACGAGCGCAGCGCCAGCTGCGGAGCTATAAATCCCCAGAACTATTGCCGAACTAAAAGTGAGAACGAAAACAGTTTTGGGCCGCGGTGGCCCGGTTGGAAGAGTAACGGACTTGCAACCGAAGGGTTGCGAGTTCGAATCCAGCCAAACACCGTCGTGTACAAAGGGGGCTGGTGCACGTTAAATCTGTCGTGGCCTCAAATGTCCTCACGTTGGCGTGGTGTGGAAGTTTGGAGAGTGGGGTGCCAGCTCAGGTGTTGCCTCGTCATCTGACCGTGGTTCAAAATTACGTGGTGTTGTCCTCGGATCTTTCCCTTTGGGATTGATCCCGGACCGTCACCAATAGCCCGTTGTGTTGCTCCAGTGTGACGTTAATTGAAAAAAAAAAAAAAACCAGTTTCACGCCAGCTGCGATCATGAATACAACCCTATCAGGTGCATTCCTCCCTGGGTGTATTTCTCTCATCTGTGTCAGTAAAACTTTCATTGTGTGTGTCTATTACTTGATGTTGTATGTCTTGTGTCTGGAGCAGTATGTCCAAATATGGCCCTTGCGCCAAAAGCTCCCCAACATGGGAACTTATCTTTTGCTTTGCAACCATTTCCCACAGCAATTTATACTCCTAATGATAGACTGAACTTAAGTCTTCGTTCAATAAATATACTGCACTATATCCATTATTTACAATCTTGTAGCTTCGAAAGTGCATCATTGATGAAAATACATTTTATTATTTCAAACTTTAAATACGAGTACTATTGAGATTTTAAAAAATCCGAATCCTCAGTGGTACATGTATTGCAAAATGTCTCTAAGCCACAGAACAGTTTGGCGAAATCTGCCCCTTGCGCCATAAAAACCTAACCCACCTTTAAGGCGTAGGTTCATGTTAGTATTTAAGCAGCTATCGTGCAGTGAAAAATTGTTGGAATCGGTCTCAAACCTCCAATTATAGTGCCGTGTGGGGCACATCAATATAGAAGAATATGTAAATCTTTGTATGTATATAAGTGAGGAGATTGGGGATCATGAGCTGATCAGACTTCTTGTATGTTTTTAAACCATAAGACTTGGTCACGTAATAAAATTTATTTTTAATGTATAAAACTCTGTCTTCAATCGATAAAACCCAACAAAAATGATTTACAGCGCAAAGTGCACCAACTGCTGTTATGACGTATCACATGTGTCGTTTTAACACTCAACAGGTACAGTCGGTCCCTTAAACCGCGAGCTGCAATCTCTAGCTGTGAGCATCTCTTAATTTACTTTATAAAATACTAATGAAAATGATGTAATAAAGTTTTTCAAATATAAATTGTAATTATGGTCGATTATAAATCTTAGATACCTTTCATATTAGTTGCGAGTCAAAATTGGTTCTAATTAAGTGTCAAGAACAAGATCTACCTAAGAAACCTAGATTATATTTTGTTTTTGTGATAAATATTTGTAAGAGTTGGATTATATTGGCATGTAACAAAAATACCCAAAACATATTTAATATTTCAATGAAATAAGATCAAGACACAGCGTGGGTGTAGGTAAGGTTTATTGCTTTCAATATTGTTACTGAGCTTTTAAATATAAATTGTTAATATCAGTTTAAGTTATAAAAGATGCTGTATTTATGATGTATCCAATCCTAGTTTTCCTGTATCCTCTTTTTAACCTTCTTTAAATCGTTCATTTGCTCAATGTCTGCAAATACGATAACGATGGCCCAATCGTGATTGAGCCCATGACTCACATCGCATGACTGCCGCTTGTCAGGTTTGTCCACCGTGTCTTCTGAACAAGCGGCAAGTCACGTGTGTGGTCTCGTCGACGCTTACTCCTCGGCGCTTGAGACGCTGGGGAGTGGGCAATACGCTTCCGTGAAACTGGAGTCCGATGAAGTGGACTCTTGAGAGCTCCCTCCTGTCTGGACTTGCTCCAACAGCCCTAGGTTGGGGCGAATCGGCTGAATTCCGTCTGTGTAGAGAATCCAATGCGCCACTGCCTCCATGTCGGAATTAGTCATCCTCTTCTGTAACGAGAAAAAAATGGTTCAGATTAGTTTTCGATGCATCATGCGTCATTTCACTTTCAAGAATGAACTAACACCAACCCCTCTTATTGAAGTGAAGAGACTTGACCAGAACAGGTGAGGGAAACGGAAACCACGAATTCTCACGATCTGTAACATGTACCAATGTAATGGTTAATGTAACCAGTTTCAAATGTTAACAGAGCACTTGTTGCAAAGTGACACGAAGCAGTGGAATCCACAATGCTCCGAGAGAATGCTCGCTAGCAGTCCAGGGATGATGTAGTGTGTGAAAAGGGAAAGTGAGCGCTTCAAGGCAACATACACTAGCAATTAAAAATCTGTACAGTATGAAAGAGCCTGCTTAGTTTCTTTGTGTTCGTTATTTGTGTCAAATTACAGGTGATCGGCATGAAGCCTGGGAATGTTCAAACCTGACACTTAAAGCATCTTTGGGGGTTTGGAATGAATGGTCTAACGCTGCAATTTAAGTATCCTGCTTTAATGGATATCCGCATGTCTGGTGCGTAGAATGTTAATATTACGTGTTTTGTGTTAATACTTTTGTCATCTCGTCTGATGGGATGTGTTTGGCTGAACAAACATGTTGAGATTTCAATTCTTCGATAAACTCTTGTTCAGATATATTAAAAAGATCAGATTCAAATATAACTCCACGACTAGAATTTAGAGTTTTGTGTGGAGTTACATTAACTTTTTAGTTCGCCAATTTGGTTTAATTTCATTGGTTGATATGCAGATAGTTTCTATGAAAAGTTCACCAGACCGCAATTTTATTGCTTTTGGTTCGCCAACAGCAAACTGAATATATTTTTGTACAGCAAATGGTGAAAAGGTTGCAAGTTTCCCTTCAGGGTTATTGATTATTAAAAATTTAGGTATTGAGCAAGTATTGTTGTTAGAGGGGTTTATGCCTCCTCTAAGGCACGAAAAAACTTTTGGATCCATAGATTAAATAATTAACTTCATGTTGAACCCATACCCACACCACGGAGTCCAGCAAGGGGAAGTGGTTGCTGGCTCTGGAACATTCCAGCCTCAGCACACACTTCAAGATACCACCATGATATAGTGCTACAGTATCGGGATGTGAATCCACCGGTTCACCCAGGGCATCCCTAGCTGCAGCACTAACCCAAAATACTTAAGACCAGTGAAGTCCTGCATGACAGAGGGGCTAAGCACTCTGACGTGATGAAACCCACAGAACTTAAGTGAGCCGATTGACCATTGGTCACCCGTCTGCTTTGAAGCATGGGCCAAAGAGACCGCATCAGGTACCCCAGGATTCCATTTTCTCCCGATACGGGACGCCGCACACGGCAAACATGCGGGTCAGAAAAAGTACCGGCATTTTATAAAGTAAAAAACATAACTCGTAGGTAGTGACGGGAATTGCTTTAAAAAATCAAATCAAATGCTGTCTATTGGGTCGGTGCGAATGAAATGTCCGTAAAATGACCATCACACTTCGATGGCGATAACTGAAAAATACAGTACCAGGCCAATTAGAAATAATCTCCCTCTGAATTGACACATTGTTGCCACTTGTCTGACAAGTCCATGATCCCGGAACGAAAAAAGTCTTGTGGCTGGATTGCGAAGAAGTCATCAACTGCACGGTGAACCTTCGTATCTTGGGTGAACCGTTTGCCAGACAGAAAGCGATTCAGGTGACGAAACAGATGAAAATCTGTAGGTGACAAGTCAGGGGAATAGGGGGATGAGGCATCGCTTCATAGCCCAACTCATGTAGTGTCAGCATCATCCATTGTGCGACATGAGGACGGGCGTTATCTTGCAAGAGAACGCCATGCAGGTTTACCAAAGCCGGTTGTTTCACCATCAATTTCCGGTGCATCTGTCGTAATTCGTCACAATATCATTCTGAAGTGATGGTTTGGCCACTTGGAAGGAAACTGATGAATTATTGCAGCTGTAGACCACCATACAAGAAGCATAACCTTCCTGGGATGTAAGGGTGGCTTGGGAAGGCGTCCAGGAGGCTGTGCTTTGCTCAACCTTTGTGCAGATCGTTTCCGATTGTCATAAAGGACCCATTTCTCGTCGCAGTTAACGATTCACTGCAGAAGAGGTTCTCTATCATTCCTGGAAAGGAGCGATGCAGACTTCCAAACGTCTCATCTTGTTGGCAATTGTCAATTCATGAGGCACCCAATAATCCATGTTTTTGACCTTACCCAGTGCATCCAGACGGCGAACAATTGTAGTGTGGTGGACACCTAGCTCGGCCGCTATCTCACGACATGTTTTCCGCGGTTCAGCTTCAACCACACTTAGCAGAACATCGTCAGAAACTGCAACTTCTCGGTGACAACGTGGTTCGTTTTTCAGGTCCATATCTCCACTTCGTAAACCATCGCCGAATGGTTCGTTCATTGGCTGTATTCTTCCCGAATGCTCTGTTAATGCTTCGAGCAGCAACTGCAGCAGAATGTCTCAGTTTCAATTCGTAAAGGAAGATGACTTTCAAATCTGAGTTTTGACATGTCGAATTTGGAAGCACCTTACGCCCAAACAAATTAAATCTGGAACTTGTACTTCACACGCGTGATAGCTATTTACAGGAGCTCTGTGACGTAAGATGCCGGAAGCTTGTACATAATTACTTTTAGCTGTATGAGTGTCATTCGTAAAGCTATTTATCATCGGACATTTCATTCGCACCGACCCAATACATTACATTTTTTGAATTATTTCAATTAGATTACATTTTTAATTTAATTACGTTGTGACCATAAAATTTACTAGGTATAAATTATAATTGCATTTCCTTTCAAGGAATTTATGTTGTATTTCGTTTGAAATAACTCGAATTTAAATTTAGAATTATTTCAATTATTTGAGTTATAACTTTTAAAAGCAGTGCAGAAATATTTCAAACCAGTTTTAACCCGGTATAAGATTTGATTTCTATTATTTGTACATAAGTTTTTCCACTGACATTCTTTCATAAAATGCGATATGCGAATTATGCGTTAAAGAAAGCCACTTTGTATTGATTTTTATCGTATACTTTTTTATGTAGAAATTATGCACAGAATGTTAAAAAGCATTTCAATACGGATATTGTTTAAAAATCCAAGTACGATGGACAGAATTTTTAGGTAGGTAATTAATTAACGTCGCACTAGAGCAACACAGCGGGCTATTGGCGACGGTCTGGGATCAAACCCGAAGGGAAAAATGCGAGGACAACATCACGACATTTTGAACTTCGGTCAGATGACGCGCCAACATCTGAGCTGGCAACCCTCTCCAAACTTCCCCACCCCACCAACGTTAGGAATTTGAGACCACGAGATTTAACTTGCATCAGCCTCCTTTGTATACGACGGTCTTTGGTTGGATTCGAAATCGTAACTCTCAGGCTGCTAATCCGTTACTCTTCCAACCCGGCTACCTCGGCCCGGAAAGATCCGAGAACCACGGTCAGATGAGCTGGCACCCCACTCTCAAAACTTCCACGCCAACGTGAGGGCATTTGCGGCCACGACAGATTTAACGTTCCGGTTACTAATCCGTTGCTCTTCCAACTTACCGCGGCCCTTTTCTGATAAGGAATGCCGGACGTACGGACGATGACCACAACGCGTAGACGTTACATAGAAGGCTCCTAGTTTATCCTTTTACTTTTTGGTGAAAATATACCTCAGGATCTGAATTTTTAGCAGAAATCGAAGGAGGAATACTTTCTGAAGAAGCAGATATAATCAGCTAAGTTATACCTTCTCTACTTCTAGAGATAATTGAGTTTTAATATATTCCCCCTTGGTTCTTCAATTCTAATTTGTTTGCAAGATACAAGTATATTTTTTATCATGCTTAAGATTCTTCTAAGTTGAATATTTCATAGTCCTGACAATACATTTCTTTTAAACTTAACCCCCTAAATAGCAGTTTTTAAGAAAGATTTATTTCCTATTGCCCCTCCTGTAAACGATATACAGATTCCCTAAATAGTTACTACATAAGAAGCCATTTTTATTTCAACCCCTCCGTCCTTTCGAAAGTAGCGTCCGTACGTCATTTCATCCACCTCTTTTTCTCCCTCGCAAGTAACACCCTTACTGGCCAATCAATGAGCTGAAAGATAAGAATCTCTTCCCCGAGTTCTTTCTCCCCTGTCGAGAAACTTAGCTGGGTTCACCTCTTAGTTAGATCTTTCCCTCTCACTAATATTTTTTTTAAGTCGTGTTACGTAGTATCTTGTTTATTTACCATACTGTACCCTTTTAGCACTACATATTGGTATAAACATATCGAATGTTGTGTATTCTTAATTTTGTACTGCTTATGGAATTATTGTGAAAAACCAAATTATTTAAAGGACTCAAACTTCTAAAAAATAGTGAATCAGTGTATTTTTATAATCCATCGTATACCTTTTAATATATCTTGGTTTTATAATTAATAATGTCATGGTGGAAAACAAATATTTAGTGGCATAATACTTAAAAAAATTATATATGGAATATTAGTGATTTAAAAGAAATGTGTTCATGTAGTGGAAACTTAACGCATTTTTATTCTTTTCCATTGCTTTTTTTTTTTAAATTAATATGATTTTGTTCAGATATAATTACAGCTTTAAATAAGTTTTTACATGTGCTCTATAAGCTGCTGTTAAAAACATCTTTCAAAATAATCTTTGCTTTAACTTTGGTTTGGGAAAGTTAATTTTTTTTAATTGTTGTAGGCGAAACAGGTGCAAGGAAAGTGATTCAGTCACTCCATGCCTATCTCTTAAGCATTTATTATGTTTTCTTCTGTTCTTAGAACCCCCTTTATCTTTGAAAAACCAGATTTTTGTCTTCAAGGAAATAAACATGGAATTTGTCAGTAACACCCTCTAGCCCTCCCTGACAGCAGTTAATTTTTCGTACAACCTGAGACGGAGCAACTCTATCAATTCCATGACGTCTTTGTTAAAGTCACAAAATGGAGAGTTTTCCTTTCATCAAGATACTCCTTCGGAAGATCTAGCAGAACTGGGACGCATCATTAACCCAATTACACCATCTAGGCACTACATCACAAAGTCATCAAGAAACGTATGCAACTCAATTTTACAAGAACTTGGAAGGGGACTTGCTTATGAGCAACCCACACCGCAAGAAAATGCCTCACAAATTTTGAAATCTTATGAGATTAAGAAATCAAAACCCAATACGAAGCAGAAACCCTCCACAATCCTCCTTTACCCAAAATCAAAAATTGAAGATTCTCAAGGCACAATAGAAAACATCGTGAAACAGCATATTAAGCCTTCAAAACAACAAATAAAAGTAAAAAAGACAAGACCATTACAAAATAATGGAATTGCTGTAGTTTGCAACGGAGAAGATGTTGAAAAACTGCTGGAATGTATAAACAGTAGTTGCGTTTTAAATAATTTAATCCAATCCAGAAAACCTGCAGTTAGAACACCAAGACTAAAAATATTTGTATTACCGAAAGAAACAGAAGATGAAGAGATAGTCGCATCTATTTGTACAGAAACGAAAGCATTACCAGAAGAGGTACAAATTAAATTCAAAATTAAAACCAATGAAGATAAAATTTATTGCATTGTATCGTTACCAGCCCCACAATTCAAGCACCTAAAATCAAGGAGAAAGATCAGCATTGGATGGTCAACATACTACAATGCTAAAGAACATTTTAATATCAAGGGGTGCTATAGGTGCCAAATGTATGGCCACACTCAAAACAATTGCCATACTCACAAAATATACTGTGCTCATTGTTCTGGTCCACATAAAACAGTTGGATGCAAAAGCCAATCTCTCAAATGCATCAACTGTTGGGAGCAAGTGGAAAAATATGGAGCCAATATAAACATGGCTCACTCTGCAGCAGATGTTATATGTCCATGCTATCAAGAAGTCAAAATATTCAAAAAGACAATCTCCTATTAAAATGTCACACGACACATCAACTCAATTCATAAGTACACAAATTCGTCCCACATTGACATTCGTTCAAATAAACCTAAGAAAAGCAAGAGCTCCAACAAGCCAACTCTTGTTTATGACAGAGAAATATGAACCAGATGTGATTCTGGTACAAGACCCATATGTAAAGGAAAATAAAATCATAAGAATACCCGGTTCGTGGATACACTGGATCTCGAAAAATAAAAAAGCAGGGATTATAATAACAAATAGAAATCTGCATCCAGCCATTATTGCAATTACCGATAACACGGTGGTGATTAAAATTGAAAAAAATTAACGGGCCTCTAATGGTTTTTCAGCTTACTCATCACCTCAAGACGACCGTAACGTAACTCCTCAAGAACTCAGCGAAAATGTTAGGAAATGAATAATTTTTAATTGGTGGTGATTTAAATGCTCAACTGGGGGTACGACCACCAAGAGGGTCAGAACTACTGGAATTCATACACGAACATAAACTACAGATCCTCAACGATTCCAAATCACCTCCAACTTTTAACAACAACATGAATGTGGGTTGGCCGGACATTACTTTGGTGTCTCACCCAGAACTAGCGAATCAGTACGGCTGGGAAGCACTGAGTGACCACATGTACGTCAGAACAGTTATCTCATCGGTAAGAAAATTATCGACGTACACCAGGTACAAAACAACCTTTGGAGACAAAAAATTCGCACTCAACTTCGAAAAGAATGCAGCCCGAATATATAGAGACATTGCCAAATGCTCAGAGCCAGAAACATTGGACAAAATAACTGAGGACTTGCAAAACTATCACCACAGCCTGCAATAAGGCATTCAGGAAAAGGAAATTATCCTACAATAATACCAAACCTGTTTGGTGGAACCAGGGACTACAGATCAGAAAGAGGGAAGTAAATGCTCTTAGAAGATCTCAAAAGGCACAGGGTGAAGAAAAAGCACGAGCTAGAGAAATTTATGCACAGAAAAGAACTCAACTCGTAAAAGATGTAAATAAAGCCAAAAAGGAAGCTTGGAGAAAATTCTGCACAGATGCTGGTTCTCCTTACGGTAACCAGTACAAGGCAGTTTTTCGGAAAGCAACAATACCAGACGAAATTTTCAAAATAGCAGTTGACGAAACGCAGGTTCTGTCAAAGAACTCGCGAGTAAAATTCTGGAATCACTTTACCCGTGTAACAACTGCTACAGTATAACGGTTGAAGATTTCACTAATACGCCAAGGGACCCAGACTTCTCCAAAGACGAGGTCAAGAGAACTGTCAATTATCTCCCGAAAGGCAAAGCACCTGGATAGGATGGTATAGATCAGGGATGGGCCAACTCCGGCCCGCCGGAAGGTTTTATGCGGCCCGCGGATAGAATTTTAATTTGCCGGTCCGACGGAAATTAAAAGAAAATATTATTTATGTAGGGTTTGTTTCGTGTGATTCCACAAAGAGAAACAGTCAGTGAAAATGACAATCACTGTTTATTTGGACGGACACAACACAACGAAGAGACATAAAATACAAAAACATTGAGAAAAAGAAAACACAGCGCAGCTTTACGTCTGCACACACGAACGTTCCCTCCAGGAAAAAGTCTCCCTTCCCGCGCAGCATCGCGTTACATCATAAGTATGATGTCATGGGAGTATCGTGCTGCCATCTGGAGTCCATTTACAACAATCCTACAGATTCGGCCATCCTGCTAGTCACTGGCCTCAGGGACATTCATAAGAAAAGAACATAAAATTACTATTTAGAATATAAAATAAGAACACTGTTACAACAAATAAAACTACTCCACTTAATTTTGATAACATTATTTCGCATCATTTAACAAAAGAAAACGAGTATAAAATTAATACAATATGAGAATACGTATAAATCATAAGTATAAAGCGTCACATTTTCGAAAAGTATTTCATCAGAGGTAGTGGTAAATTTGGGACCTGAATGTTCACCAACCCTCTCATCTGTCTTTGGGTTTCACATTCGTCACCCTGTATGGACCTAAAAACTTAAGTCACCAGAACCAAACTGCGTCCTCTGAATGGCCACTAAATCGCCAACTCAGGCGCTTTCTTTCTTTTCTTGTTGTAGGTTCTTCTATTTTCGGTTTGAATTTTTTGTTTTGCATCTTGTCTGTTACAATTTCTTTCATCTTGGAATTGTTCTATCATTTCTTCTACGAGGAGATCTCTGAGAATGATGTCTTCCTTGTTTCTTAGTTTCACCCCAGTTAAAAGTTCAAATGGTGTCCACTTCGTACTTCGACTCATTGTACCATTAAGAACTCTTTGTAATTTATCCACATATTTAAACCATTTTGTCGCGTCATCAAGTGTTAACTTGGTGAGGACTGGTATAAGAGTACGGTGGATCCTCTCAACTTGCCCGTTTCCACGAGGTACTCCTGTGGCGATTTGTAAGTGTTGAATTCCCTCGTCAGCGCAATAGTCGGCAAAAGCTTTTGATGTAAATGCTGAGCCTCTATCGGTTATGATCCTCAAGGGATTTCCAAAAGTTTGTTGTTGTAATCGAATTTTTTTCAATACATCCTCTGCAGAAACTGATTTGACTGGATATAACCAGGTAAATTTTGTAAAGGCGTCAACAATGGTCAGAATGTGTTGGTACTTTTTGTTTGTTGACGGCAATGGACCGATAAAATCAACGTGATAAGTACCTAAGGGTATATCTTCCTTTTCAATGGGATTCAGAAACCCCTCCTTTTTTCCACATTTCTTATTGGCCAAAATGCACGGTACACAGTTGATGATTACTTTTTGAGTTAATTTATTTAAGTTAGAAATGAAGAATTCTTGCTTTACCACATCTTCTGTTTTAGTTGCTGAAAATGGCCCTTTTCGTGAGCTAATTTAATTATTTCGGTTTGCATATCTCTGGGCACTACTATAAGTTCGCGACCATTTACAAATTTGTAGAGAATGTCATTTCGTACAAAATACTCCTGAGACTCGTTATTAGGCAGGAGTGTTTTAAGGGCACAAATATGTTCATCTGCCAACTGTGCATTCTTCAGTTGTGCAGTCAAAGTGTCATTTCCTACAATCATGACTGGATGTCTACTTAAGGCATCGACATGCTGCATTCTTTGGCCGGGTCTATGTACAATTTCATAGTCAAACTCCTCTAATAAAAGGGCCCATCTTGCAATTCGTGTAACAAGATCCTTTTTGTCCATTGTTTTCTGGAAGGCCGAGCAATCGGTTACAATTTTGAAATGGTTGCCCAACAGGTAAACACGGAATTTTTTTAAGGCTTCGACAATGGCTAGGACCTCCAGTTCATAACTGCTATACTTTTCTTCGGCTATGTTTGTTTTCTTTGACATGTAATGAACAGGGTGTAGTTTTCCATCTTCACAGTCTTGCAGGAGCATGGCACCATAGCCATGTTTGCTCGCATCTGTATGCAGTTCCGTTTTCCTTCCTTGTTTGAAAATACCTAATACTGGACCTTCTGTTAGTAAGTTCTTAAGTTTCTCAAATGCCTCCTTTTGTTCAGGACCAAAAGCAAATGAACTATTTTTTCTGAGCAAATCACTAAGCGGTTTAGCAATTGTAGAGTATCCTGAAATAAATTTCCTGAAGTAACCCGTTAGTCCTAAAAAGCTTTGTACATGCTTCATGTTTGTTGGGACAGGAAACTTCGTAACTGCCATAGTTTTCGTAGGTGATGGACGGATAGTGCCATTTTGAACTATGTGACCGAGAAACTCCACTTTCTTTTTCAGGAACTGGCACTTGGTCATTTTCAACTCGAGTCCATACTTGGATGCAACTTCAAATACAGTTTTTAACTTATCTAAACCTTCCTTTTCATTTTTCGATGGTATGATAATGTCGTCCATATAAATTATCACGAAACCTTTGTTCATAAGATCTCGGAAAATACTATAAACATATCTTTGAAAAACACTAGGGCTAATACTCAATCCGAAAGGGACTTTAGTGAATTCAAATTGTCCGTCTGGAACAACAAATGAAGTGTATTTTCGACTTTCTTCCTCAACATTAACATGGAAAAATCCGTTCTTCAAGTCTAAAGTAGTATACACTCTAGCATCTTCCAACTTGTCTAATACATCGTCTATCAAGGGAAGGGGAAATCTGTCTTTAACTAATTTTCTATTTAGCTTCCTATAGTCTATGCACAATCTGGTTGTGTTGTCTTTCTTTTTTACTAATACTATTGGACTAGCATAATCAGAATTACTAGTCCTAATTATTCCTTGTTCCAACCATTCTTGGATCTGTCTATCAACTTCTTGTTTCTCAGGAAAAGACAGACGACGAGCTCTTTGGTAAATCGGCACAGCATCATTTAGAATAATTCTCATGGAGACATCAGTTGTTTCTGTCTTTTCCGGTTTATACGATGACGTTATCTGTTTTAATTCCGCTTTTATTTGTACGTCATTAATGTGGCTAAGATCAATTTTATCTTCCTGGTTTACTTGGGTTATTTGCATGAGCCACATCTTTTCTTCATAGTTATTAAATTCAACACCACTGCTGGTAAAGTTTAATGAAGCTTGTCCCAAAATATCTGCTCCAATTACTGCTTGGTAACTCAACTGTGGTGCAGGTACTACATGCCATGTTAAAGAAAAATGATATCCATCTATTTTAACTTCATGCTCAAAGGATCCTTTCGTCCAAACCTGTGATCCTCCAATACCAGACAAAAGCAAGGGTGTGTTTGACAGCTTGGGAAGGTCGATTGTCTGTTTGTAAACATCTTCGCGCATGAGGCATACTGAACTACCTGTATCGACGAGTGCAACAACAGTCAAATTGTTCAAACAGATCTCTTTGGTGTGAACCTTTCCGTCTACCACATTGTTAGACGTTTGTGTAATATGGGCTTCTGATGTCCTTTCTTTCTCATCGGGTTTGTGCACTGAATGCAGACCACTGTCATTTCTCATAAATCGATGACTTGGTGTTTGTTTTGGATACCTCTGGTTCTCATTGTTATTCCATTTCTTGAAATGGAAATGCATTTGATTAGGAGGTGTTCGTGGTCGTCCACGTCCAAACTGTGCATTCCTCGGAAAGTTTTTCTCTTTTTGAAATTCGCTTGGTTGCTTCTTGTAATTTACTTGCACTTTTTCATACTCATCTAGTTTTTCAGTTAACTGGATTGGTGATATCATCTTTGCCCAATCATCTATGAAATGTTCTCGAACTTCCACTGGAACCTTTCTTTTTAATTGATCCACTATCATGAGATCTTTGAGTTTTTCAAAAGTTGTTACTTCTAAACTCATCAACCACTCGTCTAAATAATTCTTTATTTCGTAGTAGAAATCTCGCCATGTATTTTCAGGTTTCTTTTGATGCTTCACAAATAATTGTCTAAAGTTTTCTGGTCCTAACTTAAATCTCTTCAAGAGCAACGATTTTATGTATTCGTAATCAGTTGCTTGTTCATCCGATTCTCTTGCAATTAGGCCGACTATCTCTGATGGGAGTACGCTGACTAAGTGGGTTACCCAATACTCTGTCGGTATTTGCATTATTTTGACCTGGCGTTCAAACATAACCAGATATAAACTAATATCATTGTCTTTTGCATCAAACTTTGGTATTATTTTTTGAACGTCAAATTTTGGATTGTTTAATTTACCCATAACTTCATTATTACCGGTCGATAAATTTGAAGACATTTCGAATCGTTTCATCTCTAATTCGTCTTTTCTTCTTCTTTCTTCCATTTCATCCCGTCTTTTCCTTTCTTCTACTTCATCCCGTCTTTTCCTTTCTTCTACGTCATCCCGTCTTTTCCTTTCTTCCACTTCATCTTGTCTTTTCCTTTCTTCCACTTCATCTTGTCTTTTCCTCTCTTCTGCTGCCTTGTCTTCTTCTGCTTTTCGTGATTCTGCGATATTCTCTAACAAATTTTTCACGAAGACTTCATCATAATGTGAACTACTAGTTATGAGTTCTTTGAGTTCTATTACTTTCATTTCCTGCTTAACGGTTTCACCCATTTCATCTGCAAGCAGTTGCAAATCTACTTTCTTGTATTTTGCAAGGAAAGCCATTATGGTCAATCTTAAATCCAATGTCCCAACACAATCGTAATTTAAAAATTTCTCACAATTCTTAATATACCACTCAATTGTAAATTAATACATATATTAACACATTTTTGCTCCTAAGCGTTAATATGCATCTTAAAATTAATTAAATGAAATTAACAGGTATAACATGTAGCACATAACCTTTGACGCTAATATGGTATTTAAGTACAAGCATAAACAAACATCATTCAAATACGTTGTTATAGCATAATAAAATAAAATAAACGAAATACTAGGTAACAACACAATCACATCTAAGAAAAATATGCTTCAACTTTCAAATTATAAAAACAAAATAAACGTATCAAACTATTACGCCGTCTCTATCAAAGAATCACTAAGGGAAAAAAAATTACTGCAGGTGGTATTTCCAACAAAAAAAAGATCAAAATATCACTTATGTTAAAAAAAAGATTTTCCTTTTCGTCCACTGATTTTTTTTTCTTTTCTCTGTTCGTTTGAAAAACGGAAATGCAGAGAAGCCTTAGAAACAATTTTTTTGTGTGTGTTGCAGTACTTTCGATTTAAACTTTCATGAAATGAAATATTTGTACCAGTTTCTTTTTCGAAACTTAAAAGAACACACTTGAAGGAAATAATGTTACTCTTCAATAGTAGCACATAGAAATTAATACATAATAACAAAATAAGTTAAATATGTTGATAATAGTTTTTGCTTATCTGCGTTCTTGACGACGAGGGCAGGGAGCCTCCAATAAGCGACGAGGGTAGGATTCCTCCAACACAGGACAAGGGTAGGACGCCTTTAACACGGGCGAGGACAGGATTCCTCCACAGACACGAGGACAGGATTTCCTCTAACGGGCACGAGGACAGGATTCCTCCAACAGGCACGAGGACAGGACTCCTCCAACAGGCACGAGGACAGGACTCCTCCAACAGGCACAGGACTCCTCTAACAGGTACGAGGACAGGACTCCTCCAACAGGCACGAGGACAGGATTCCTCTAACAGGTACGAGGACAGGACTCCTCTAACAGGCACGAGGACAAGACTCCTCCAACAGGCACGAGGACAGGATTCCTCTAACGGGTACGAGGACAGGATTCCTCACGCACATCAGTCGAAAAACTGGAAGAGTTAATGTGTCATGGCGACACTCCGAAATATCCGATGGGTCTGGATGACACCGCAAAACAGAACCAGGGTGTGGTTCAAGCACTGTGCTTTCTGTTTCGGCTGTTCTCTTTATCCAAAGGCCGAGCCCCCATATTCTGTAGGGTTTGTTTCGTGTGATTCCACAAAGAGAAACAGTCAGTGAAAATGACAATCACTGTTTATTTGGACGGACACAACACAACGAAGAGACATAAAATACAAAAACATTGAGAAAAAGAAAACACAGCGCAGCTTTACGTCTGCACACACGAGAATGTTCCCTCCAGGAAAAAAAAAAGTCTCCCTTCCCGCGCAGGATCGCGTTACATCATAAGTATGATGTCATGGGAGTATCGTGCTGCCATCTGGAGTCCATTTACAACAATCCTACATTTATATATTATATATCCATCTCCTTTTCTACTTTGTTTAAATATTTTTTTTCTTCCTTTTTTTCAAAGGACTGATGATCTTTTTACTTTCTCTATTTTTGTTCTACAAAACATAAATCGACGGAAATAGCAAGCACAGACAGCTTTCAATCGGTAAAGTGTTAAAAGCGGAAGTTCTTTGTTAGTTATAGCTGTAGACTGGCGCCAACAAGCGTTATCTCTTTCTCGGGGAGCAGACATATGGGAATCCAATATAGGTGAATTAGACCTCACATGTGGCAGACTGCGCATTTTAAGCTCCAGCCAGCGGCTTTTTCTTTTGGCGCGAGTTTTAATATTATTGATTGCGTATGGAAAGATTGCGGACATATAGCATCATTGTGAATAGTGGTGAAAGTATAAAAAGTATAGCGTAGCTAGTGCTTGTTTGGGTTATTCGTAAAATATTTCAACCACAAAATGGCTACTAAAAAACGTAAAGTTGATTCAGAGTGCCGTGTTTTTAATGATGAATGGACCTGGAAATATTTTTTTACAGTTGTTAAAGATAAACCAGTGTGTCTCATCTGCAATGAAGCTGTATCAGTCTTCAAAGAATATAACATTTCCCGTCATTTCACATCTAAGCATAAGAATTCCAATTACGAAGCAATGTCCGAATATGAAAGAAAACAAAATGTAGAAAGTCTTTGTAAAAAATTATCAGGCCGACAAAATTTTTTCAAGAAGGTAAACACTATCCAAGAAGCAGCTACACATGCAAGTTACATTGTAGCATACAATATTGCTAAAAATAATAAAGCTCTCAGTGATGGGGAGTTCGTTAAACAATGCATGCTCCAAGTTTGTGATGTTTTATGTCCAGACAAGAAAAGTAATTTTGAGACTGTAAGCTTATCTCGAAAAACGGTGACTTCTAGAATCGAAGCCATCGATAAAAATTTGACATCACAATTAGAGTCAAAGATTGGCCAGTTTAAATTTTGCTCCATAGCTATGGATGAAAGCACTGATACAAATGATACTGCTCAATTAGTATTATTTATAAGAGGTGTTGATGAGAACTTTGAAATTACCGAGGAACTGGCGTGCATGCGTTCTTTAAAGGGAACTACAACGGGATGTGATATTTTTCGTGAATTTCAGGAAGGGCTTTTAACTTTGAAAGTGCCTATAACAAAAATATGTAATATTACGACCAATGGAGCACCAAATATGACAGGAAAAAAATCTGGATTTCTTGGACTCTTTAATCAAAACTATCCCGGGAACAATGTTGTTTTTCTACATTGTGTTATACATCAAGATGCTCTGTGTAAATCTGCATTGAATATGAAACCCGTGCTTGATGCAGTCGTGAAGCTTGTAAATACTATTCGATCTCGTGGGCTTACTCACAGGCAATTTCGAGATTTTCTTCAGTCCGTGCAATCTGAATACTCTGATGTACTGTATTACGCGATAGTAAAGTGGCTTAGTGCAGGATGTGTTTTCGAGCGAGTTTGGCAGCTGAAAGACGACATTGTGTCGTTCTTCAATGAGAAACAGTGTTCTGGGGAGTGCGAAATGTTAGAAGATACAGAATGGCTTTCGGACTTTGCATTTTTCACAGATCTTCTTTGTCATATGAGCAACTTGAATGTCAAGATGCAAGGGAAAAATCAATTTATCGACGATATCTGGGCCCATCTCAAAGATTTTAAACTAAAACTTAATCTGTTTGCTGGGCAGCTAGCTAAGAACGACTTGTCTCATTTCTCGAGGTTAAATTCAATACCCTCAGTAAATGAAGAGAAGCTTAAGAATTATGAAGATGGCTTGAAAAAACTGCATTTTGAGTTCGAACGCAGATTTCAAGATTTCAGTGCCATTCAAACAGAATTGGATATTTTTACCATGCCTTTCAACGTAAATTGTGAAGCAGTGAGGTCAGATTTGCAGCTTGAATTAATTGAGTTGCAATCTAACAATCATCTCAAGCAGCTGTTTCTAAATATGCCAAAGTTAGAGTTTTACAAATCATTATCGAAAGTAAGTTTCCCAAATTTAATATCTCACGCCCAGAAAATCAGTGCTATGTTTGCTTCATCTTATATATGTGAACAAGTGTTTTCAACTATGAACCTTAGAAAGAATTATTTCAGAAGTAGACTGATAGATAAGCATTTAGCCTCGTTCCTTAGAATCAGTACATCTCACTTCGAACCTCAATATAAGGAACTTTTAAAAATGAAATCGCAATTTCATTCATCTCATTAACATATTTAAATTGTAATACTTGTATATTGTTTTTAAAATTTTAGAAAAATTTATCTTGGCCCGCCAAACTTTTTTTTTTCGATTTTTGGCCCGCGACCGAAAAAGTTTGCCCATCCCTGGTATAGATAACAAATTTCCAGAACTTCTATTTGCTTTCTTCAATAAATGTCTAAATCTTGCGACCTTTCCTAAGCCCCTAAAAGTAGGAATTATCATTCTTTTCGACAAGGAAGGAAGAAAACACGATGAAATAAAATCATATCGACCAATTACTCTTCTTCCAACTCTGGGTAAAGCTTTGGAGAGATTGCTTGTACAAAGGTTGACTTATCATCAAGTTGAAAACAAAGAAAGACATGCACTCCAGTTTGGATTCAAGGACATCGGTTGACAATGCTATAGAAACCTTGCTAAACAAAATTAATGAAGAGAAAACTGCATGTCGCTGTTGTATCGGTTGATATTGAGGGGGCATTCGACAATCTTCACTATAATATCATCAAAAACAGATTAGCGAATTCTAAATGCCCTTCCAATATTAAAAATACTCTTGCTAAAGTACTTGAGGACAGAAAAGCCATGCTCATGACAAGCGAGGGTCCGGCAATCAAGGGAAAGGCTGTCCATAGGGATCGTGCAGCGGACCAGTGCTGTGGAATACCGTGGCCGATGAAGCATAAGCTCTACCATGGCCGGAAGGAGTCCTCATGCAAGCATTTGCTGACGACTTTGCCTTTATAATCGCGGCAAAATCAGAGCGCAAATTAGGTGAGCTAGCCACAAATGCATTGGACCTGTTAAAAACCTGGACAGATCAGCAAGGTCTGAACGTGTCCGAAGAAAAACTAAGTACCTCCTCCTTAGTAATCTTTCGAGAGGACCTTCCATCTACTGGAATAAAAAAAGAATAAAATGAATTAGTACTTTAAAGTACCTAGGACTTACATCAGACGAGAAGCTAAATTGGGAAGCTCATGTACAGACTTGAGGACAAAAAGTCATGTTCCAATTTCAAATGCTACAAAGAATAGCTGGAACGAGATGGGGAATAGGACAAAAATTTCGAAAGCTGCTGTACAAAACAGTGACAGAAAGAATGTTGAGTCATGGTGCAGTGGTCTGGCGTCATAACCCAACTCATCGAACTATAAGAAAGCTTAATGGGATACAACGAAAATTTCTGATCTCAATTACAGGCAGCTACAGAACAGCACCCACTTTGGCCCTTCAAACAATTGCGGGAATTCCACCACTACATCTTTCACTTCAAAAAGAAGCAGTGTGCGTCAAAATGAGAAAGAGAATTAGTACAAATCTTGGAAATGCAAATTATGACAAAGATGACTACGAGGAAAGGGCAATAGGTTGGTCTGTACATCCAGCTAAAACTCTTTCATATGACAGAATAAACCCAGCAGCGGTAGTACCTCACTCCGACATAAGCTACTTCACCGATGGCTCCAAAATGGAAAATAGAGTGGGAAGTGCTTTTTGTTCTATGCAAGAAGGGCGTATAACCCAGCAATGGTTCACGAGAATGCAGGACAATAACTCCGTTTTCCAGGCGGAACTGTATAGGATTTTAGCAGCCATAAAAGCGGCAGAAGCAGGAGCAGATAAAAATGTAAAGATCTGGTCAGACAGCCGAGCTGATCTCCTGGCACTTAGAAATCCAAAAACGCCGAGTCCACTGGCACGAAGAATAAGAACAACTTTTATTAAATAACAACAAGGAAATTTGTCTAGGCTGGATTAAAGCCCATGCGGGTCATGAAGGAAACGAAGAAGCAGATAGGTTAGCAAAAGAGGCAACCACAACGGAGTGCATTGATGAAGGGGTGAAATGGCCCAGAAGTCATTGCAGGAGGGAAGCCACTAGCTTGCTACTTGGTGCATGGCAGAAAGAATGGGATGAAGGAGAAACAGGTAGGATGGTACATGATGTGTTGCCAAGAGTGTCACTAAAATCGGCAAGTTGGACCAGGGAAGAGACACTCTTCTTCACAGGACATGGTCCGTTTCCATCCTATCTAACGAGGTTTAAAAAATCAATTCAGAAAATTGCTCCTGTGGTGAAATTGGCACACCTCTTCATTACATCACAGTCTGCCCCCTTACAGCGTCATGGCATATGAGGACGCCTGCCGACCACCTTCAAATCGCATGGCTCAAGAATATTGCTAATACCAAGGGCTCGAGGATCAAAATTATTAATATTGTGAGATCATCAGAACTTGATCATCCAAAGATATTGAAAAACCTACTTTATATATATATATATGTGGTGCCCAGACTGCCACTAGAGGGCACCTCCGCGCTGATGTCATCTCCGACCACTGCGCAGCCATTCCGCGCATTGGAGGAACGCAGTCAAAAGCGACACAGAAGGAAGACGACGAAGCTACAAGACGGACGTAGCGTTAGACTGTAATGTTGACGGGCGCCGAGCGCCGATGGAGTTTATGATGTCTGTGCTGTGCACTTAACTTTAATTGTCTAAACCAAATTCATTGTAAATATTCATAAACCTCATTAAATTTAGTTATTCTTTAAAACTTTCGTAATGTTGCCAATCGCCCACAAACCAGCACCCCCACATCTCAGAAGCGGGATAGACGCCTAGTAAGATTCCAGACAGTATTTTCGAAAGGATATTTAAAAAAAAAACCGAACTATGTTCTCCAGTCTCCAAGCTGCTCCTTGTTGCCAAGCATCTTAAAGGTACGTGAACATTCCATAATACAAAATGATATTAAAGAAGTCAGCGTTGCATTGAAAAATTGCAAGACAGACAAAATAAAAATTTTGCATAGATTCATTTTCGAAAATGACGGCAATCGATCGAATAGAAGACACGTTAAAAATTTTTCTGGCTTTAATTTCGGAACGGATAGTGAAGAATTTGATGAGAAATTAAAAAATAAAGAAGATAGCTTTTCTCTAAACGAATTGATTGCAATATCTGATTTGCTAAGCATTTCTTTCGAAGGCACGAAAACGGAACTAGGAAAAAGAATTCTATCTATGTTATGTAACCTTGAAAGCTTCGTCGAGAACGAACGCGCCGATGTGTCTGAATCCGAATCAGAAGACATACGCAAAACAAACGATTTTTCAATGCAGTGCAATGAATGTGATGTTGAAAGTGTTACTCATAACTCTCAGTGTGATTATATGCATAGTAGTAGAAATAAGATTGATGGTAATGATTTTTCTATGCAATGTGGTGAATATGATTTTAAAAGTAATACTCATGTTTCTCAGTGTGATGATGTATATACAAGTAGAAATAAGATTAATAGTAATTATGCTATTCTAAATGTCAGTATAAATTACTCTGATATCGAAAGTACCCTTACTAAGTTCAATGCAGAACCGCACGAAAATGTTTTTCATTGGATCGAACATTTCGAGAATATTTCTCAGTTGTTTTGTTTGTCAGATTTACAAAAATTTATTTTTGGCAAGAGATCGCTTAGTGGTAACGCTGCTTTGTTTGTTAGAACAGAACCAGAAATAAATTCATGGTCAAAATTGAAACAGGCCTTGATCGACGAATTCTCTTTTGAGATAAACTCTGCTAATTTACATGAACTTTTGAGTAAAAGGAAAATGAGGGATTCTGAATCCACTCAGGAATATTTTTTTAAGATGAAAGAATTGTGCAGTTGCGGAAAAATCGCTGACGCTGCTTTGATGCACTATGTGATTAAAGGAATAAATGACAAACAGGAAAACAAAACTATTCTGTACGGTTGTAAAAATGTGTTTGAGTTTAAGGAAAAACTGAAAGTGTATGAAATAATGAAAGCTGATTCTGCATATGGTAAAAGTGCTTTCGACAGAAAAAATTTCGATAGAAGGAATTTCGATAGGATTAATTATGATAATAAGAATTTTGATAGAATGAAAACCAAACATGATGATCACGGTAAAATTAACTCTTTTGATAGAACAAAAAATGAGTACAGTAATAGATTTAATTCTAAAAACGATACTGTAAACAGAGATAGAGTCAAGTTTGATAGAATGAAATGCAATGGTTCAGAAAATCGTAACAATAAGATTTGTTTTAATTGTGGATCAAAAGATCATATTTCTAGATTTTGTATTCATAAATATAAGGGACTTAAATGCTTTCGATGTGGCACGTTTGGTCACAAGGCTTCGGAATGCGGAATGAATTCGAAACCAGAAGTAGCCATGTTTGATGTTGGCGTAGAATCGAAAGTAAGGAAAATTGTAATGATTAATGGTTTAAGTGTTAATTCATTGATAGATACTGGAAGTCAAGCTACTTTGATTCGTAAATCTGTTGACAAATTAAATGTTAAGGAACTATGCCCGTCGAATTCTACTTTGACTGGTTTTGGAAACATGGCTACTTCTGGTTTCGAATTCATTCCGCATTCCGAAGCCTTGTGACCAAACGTGCCACATCGAAAGCATTTAAGTCCCTTATATTTATGAATACAAAATCTAGAAATATGATCTTTTGATCCACAATTAAAACAAATCTTATTGTTACGATTTTCTGAACCATTGCATTTCATTCTATCAAACTTGACTCTATCTCTGTTTACAGTATCGTTTTTAGAATTAAATCTATTACTGTACTCATTTTTTGTTCTATCAAAAGAGTTAATTTTACCGTGATCATCATGTTTGGTTTTCATTCTATCAAAATTCTTATTATCATAATTAATCCTATCGAAATTCCTTCTATCGAAATTTTTTCTGTCGAAAGCACTTTTACCATATGCAGAATCAGCTTTCATTATTTCATACACTTTCAGTTTTTCCTTAAACTCAAACACATTTTTACAACCGTACAGAATAGTTTTGTTTTCCTGTTTGTCATTTATTCCTTTAATCACATAGTGCATCAAAGCAGCGTCAGCGATTTTTCCGCAACTGCACAATTCTTTCATCTTAAAAAAATATTCCTGAGTGGATTCAGAATCCCTCATTTTCCTTTTACTCAAAAGTTCATGTAAATTAGCAGAGTTTATCTCAAAAGAGAATTCGTCGATCAAGGCCTGTTTCAATTTTGACCATGAATTTATTTCTGGTTCTGTTCTAACAAACAAAGCAGCGTTACCACTAAGCGATCTCTTGCCAAAAATAAATTTTTGTAAATCTGACAAACAAAACAACTGAGAAATATTCTCGAAATGTTCGATCCAATGAAAAACATTTTCGTGCGGTTCTGCATTGAACTTAGTAAGGGTACTTTCGATATCAGAGTAATTTATACTGACATTTAGAATAGCATAATTACTATTAATCTTATTTCTACTTGTATATACATCATCACACTGAGAAACATGAGTATTACTTTTAAAATCATATTCACCACATTGCATAGAAAAATCATTACCATCAATCTTATTTCTACTACTATGCATATAATCACACTGAGAGTTATGAGTAACACTTTCAACATCACATTCATTGCACTGCATTGAAAAATCGTTTGTTTTGCGTATGTCTTCTGATTCGGATTCAGACACATCGGCGCGTTCGTTCTCGACGAAGCTTTCAAGGTTACATAACATAGATAGAATTCTTTTTGCTAGTTCCGTTTTCGTGCCTTCGAAAGAAATGCTTAGCAAATCAGATATTGCAATCAATTCGTTTAGAGAAAAGCTATCTTCTTTATTTTTTAATTTCTCATCAAATTCTTCACTATCCGTTCCGAAATTAAAGCCAGAAAAATTTTTAACGTGTCTTCTATTCGATCGATTGCCGTCATTTTCGAAAATGAATCTATGCAAAATTTTTATTTTGTCTGTCTTGCAATTTTTCAATGCAACGCTGACTTCTTTAATATCATTCAATATCATTTTGTATTATGGAATGTTCACGTACCTTTAAGATGCTTGGCAACAAGGAGCAGCTTGGAGACTGGAGAACATAGTTCGGTTTTTTTTAAAATATCCTTTCGAAAATACTGTCTGGAATCTTACTAGGCGTCTATCCCGCTTCTGAGATGTGGGGGTGCTGGTTTGTGGGCGATTGGCAACATTACGAAAGTTTTAAAGAATAACTAAATTTAATGAGGTTTATGAATATTTACAATGAATTTGGTTTAGACAATTAAAGTTAAGTGCACAGCACAGACATCATAAACTCCATCGGCGCTCGTCGCCCGTCAACATTACAGTCTAACGCTACGTCCGTCTTGTAGCTTCGTCGTCTTCCTTCTGTGTCGCTTTTGACTGCGTTCCTCCAATGCGCGGAATGGCTGCGCAGTGGTCTGAGATGACATCAGCGCGGAGGTGCCCTCTAGTGGCAGTCTGGGCACCACATATATATATGTAACTTAGTATAATATAGATGTAATTACTGCATAGATGTAATAATGTATAAATGTAATGTGCTCTAAATTCGGGATAGACATGACTCGGTGGCATGCTCTATTTATCCCGTAATCACATTTATTTAAACTGGTACATTTATTTACTGTGTGTTTGTGTTAGTTAGATAAGGAATGCCTGGGTAAATCTGTAGGGCGGATTCGGATTAAATTTTATTTCGCTTCTTTCCTACTTAATGCGCTCAACTGTGAGAACCAAAATGGCAAAGGGCGTGACTTTCATAATTATTTTAAAAAACAACTATTGTTATTTGCGCTTTTACTTGGAACCATTCTTTTTGGGACTATTGACTAGCTTTAATTTTGTCAACGATGACCCCAAAGTTTATAGAATTATACTTCCATGAATTAACTATCAGGCAACAATATGATAAAAACTCTTTCTACAAATCCTACTTTCCATTTTTGAAGTCTACTGTAATATCCAAGTTCTCATTTAAGCATTTAAACTAAATTCGTGAAGTACTTCAATTATGAATGGTAAATATAATTGTTTTCAGATTGTAACATTCAAGAGTGTTGAAATCCCACGCATATTTTACTGTACTCTCGTAGTTTGTAAACGTATAAAATAAATTATTTCCATATGGCAAGTGTTGCGTAAACTAAAATAATTGCATTACATTCCTAGAATTGTACCTAAAAGCAAAACGATTGTACAAAATGTTTTGCTTTTGACAATACTAGCTGAATTTACCCGGCGTTCCTCGGGTTAATATGTAGCTTGCGTTACCCAATAAACGACACAATGCTGAGCGATTTTCAGCGCAACCGCACTCATCTGCGATTGCATCATGCTAATATTCTAAAAACCTCCAAGGGCATCTTGAGAGGCGACCCTGTAGATGTTAACTCTGACGTCATCTGCACAGTCAATCCGGGTATGTATAGAGAGCTCCCCTTGCAAATGCTCTGTCCAGGATAACGGGACGTTACGCCCCTCTGCACACCAGACAAATAGAACGGGGGTTAATATGAAGCCACGTTACCCGCAGGGTTCCAAAGAATGTGTTCCAAATTTGGTGAGGATTGATCAAACGGTGTAGATTTGTATAGAGGACAGATACCAATTCTTTTTTTTTTGCATAGATTGGTTTATCAATACTTTAAATCAAAATTAGGAATCGTGACTTCCCAATTTTCAGTTGAAAATATATAACATTACAACGATTTCCTTTAAATGTTTGGTACTTACGTATTAACCGCATGCCATTGGCGAATATCAGCCAAGTTTGTTTCGGGCGGAAAATATTTAGCAATTGCCCTTAGGGTCGGAAAAAATGGTCGATCCATCTTTAATGTGTTTTTTATTTCGTTCATTAATGTGGTAGCACTACGATCGGGGACCATAACAAGAAATGTTTAGCGACGAATTCCCCCAAATATCCATTGGGATGGGAATATTCTTCCAGCATTATTTCATAACGATCAAGCGTTACGTAAAAATTTACTTCGACGTTAAAATAGAACACGAGTATCCAATGCAACTACACACCTAACAATGAACTGTGGTTCTAAAAAAGTTTTGCAAACAATCAGAATCAATGAAATTGTATTTATGGTTCACTTGGCAGTGAATATAACCAGATTGTTCCAGTTCCAACAGATTTGGCGATTAATCGCTGGCATGCGGTTAATACTGTAAGTACCAAATTTAAACAAGAAAAATCTAATGCATATTGAACACTACAGAATCGTGAAAATGTTGGAAAATATCAGAATAAGAAAATAAAACGTGTTTTTTAGGCCTGTACTCGTACAGTGCGTTTATGGTGTTGTAATTCCTTCAAAAATTATCGTAATGAAAACATTCATTTCGCTCTCTCAAGTTTGCTATCAATTTTTGAAGCTAATCGATTGATTTCTCGATAGTTCCTTTGTGACTGAGATAATAGTCTCAAACTAAATTCAAGTTTCAATTTCATCGACTTCCTCCAGGCACGAATTCCTACACTTTCTTTCGTTGTTTTCACCTTCATGCATTTGCTGTAATATTATACGGTGTTTGGTATCACACCAAATGCTCGAGCATTCAGTAATTCAATAGAATCAAAGTAACAAATTTTGAGCTCACACTTTCAATGTGACAAATTTTTCAGGATAGCCAAATCTCTAAAGCGCGTTTCCTGGAAACTGATTTTACAGTTGATGCCCGTGGTGCAAACGATATCAAACCACCCATTTCCTAGCCCGATGCCTTACTACGAAAATCGCCAAATTGTCCAATACATTTTCTCACGAGTTTTATGCAATTTTAAAACGTTCTTTGGCAAACCTCAGCCAAAAATGTCCCCACGTTAATAATACCAATTTACCCCTTCCATAAAGGGTGGTAATTTTAGGAATTAAAGTATAAAGAATGATAAAGCTCAGGAATTCCTAAACCATTTCATTTATTATAAATTCCAAATATTTTTTCATGATAAATACATTTTGATGTCAAACGATCATTTACGACTTATATACTTATTAGCAGGATCAAGTGACCATTTACAAAAAATAACCTTTCAATAACACTAAGGTAATAAACGTTTAGGTTGATTGGGTTTTTAAGGCGCAAAGGCCATATTTGGCGCAGGTGCGGAAATACAACGTGAAGTAATGGATATGCAAACACACAATGGAAGTTTATAGAAGACACCCAGATTAAGTTACAGGAATCTAACCAAGGAAGTAAGTAACAGGAATCTAACCAAAAATAAAGTAAACAGTCAATATACTATACAAAATAATAAAAATTAAAAGTTGGTCAACTCGACAATTTATATTAATACGATGAAAACATATTTTAATATTAACGTGAACACTAAAGCTGCTTTTGAGTAATTGGCACAGCAACGCTTGGTTTTACGTCTGATATTTTTGACATTTAGTCAACTCTCAACTTGTATTTTAAACACGATTGGTTTGAGGGTTTTATGGAACGAGGCGCCAAACACAAGAAATACAACATCAAGTAATAGACACACAATGAAAGTTTTTACTGACACAAGAGAGAAATAGACCAAAGGAGGAATGCACCTGACAGGAATCAAACCTGCGCCTCCTACAACTCGAAGGTTACTAAAGCAGTGGACATACCCACTGGGCCACAACGACCCCGTGAGAAAGATCCGAAGACAACACGTCGTTTTGAACCACGGTCAGACGACGAGGTCACATCTGAGCTGATATCCCACTCTCCAACCTTTCACACCACGCCAAAGTGAAGTACATTGGAGGACACGACAGATTAAAGGTGCACCAACCCGCTTTGTACACGGCGGTCTTTGATTGGATTCGAACTCGCAACCCTCTGGTTGCATTTCCGTTACTCATCCAACTGGGCTACCGCGGAATACCTACCTATCTACCATTTGGAATTCCGTTAACTGTTGTTTGAGTTGGCAGTAAAGGTCTACTTCGATTTCTAAATATTGATGACATTTGGAACGTTATTGGGATAGGTAAGTTAGTTGAAATTGCTTATTATATATTTATACAAAACTTACTCCAACTTTGAATAATTGATTTTTTAACACACTAAGAGGATTCCGAACTTATAGAGGATCTGATATAGTAATACTATACCAGTCAAATCTAACATTTTTTAATGCGTCAAACTAAAACTCTAAACCCAGAATAACCATGATTAAATAAGCATCTTATTTTTGTATAAGGGTCGTATTTATTCATATTTATTTTGACACTATCTGAAGATTCAAATGACAACACCCACTTTTTATGCAGTCGGTAGATTTGTGATATTGAAGGTTTTGCAAAATAGGAATTTTTGTTAAGATTAGGCACAATTATCAGCCAAATACTCGAAAGACAATTCTGAGTCCGCTTCAATGTTTAAGATTGCAATCCAAAGTCATGCGTTGGAATGATTTACAAGCTAAATTTTCAGTGTTAACTATTTCCTAACCTCCCTTAATTATTTGATATTGTATGTTTGTGTCTGCGTAGCATGGCCAAATATGGCCCTTGCGCCGTAAAACCCCAACTAAACGAACCCTCAATTATTTTTTGTAATTTTTTCATTTAAAATTTCTCTCGCAATGAATCATTAATGTGTTTAAGAATGTCTATAGATTTATCTATAATTTTAAATTCTCCGACAACGCTATTTAATTCTTAAGTAAATTTTATTTCACATTCCATAACTTTTGATAGGAAATACAACGTTAATTTGATTTCGCCGTAGAATAAATTCTTTGTAAGTCTGTAAGTCTGTAAGTCTGCGGCTGTAGTGAGACGTTAATTAAAATACCTGTTACACTATTATAAAGGTTAGGTAGGGATTTTGATTAACTTGGCACTGGAGCAACACAACGGGCTATTGCAACGGTCCGGGATCAAACCCGAAGGGAAAGGTCCACGCAGTTTTGAACCACGGTCAGATGTCAAGGAAAACACCTGAGCTGGCACCCTACTCTTCAAACTTCCACACCCCGCCAACATGAGGACATTTCAGAACATGACAGATTTAACTAGCATCAGTCCCCGTGTAATCGACGGTCTTTCGCTGGACCGAATTTTGAACTCGCAATCCTCCGGTTGCTAATCCGCTACTCTTCCAACCGGGCTACCACGGCTCCCGAATCATTAGAACAAAAAATATTAACCAGGTTTTGATTTACTAGCAAATACTTCACATTCCCGTATGTGCCAGTAGAACTTTCCTTGTGTGTAGATGTCCATTACTCTTGATATTGTTTCTTATGTCTGGCGTAGCATGGCCATATAAGACCTTTGCGCCATAAAACCAACCAACATTGTAGAAATGCTATACGGATCATTCATCTATGGCTAACGTGTCATTTCAAATGCATTTTTATGATTTTGAAAGAATTGAATTGGTGAAGAATATCTTTTAAAACGATCGTCTGTAAAAGTATTTCATGGCTGGTTATACTTGTAGCTTTGAAGGGATTCGAAAAGAATGCTCTAGAACCGCCGGGAATCTTTCCCTTCGGGATTGATCTCGGACTGCCGCCTATAGCCCGTTGTGTTGCTCCAGTGCAACGTTAATTCAAATACCTACCTGCAAAACATTTAGTGGTTGTAAATAAAGATCAAAACGAGTCCAGAACTCAAAATTTTCAAAAAGTACTTCAATAATACATTGCACATACCCAGGTCGATCCAACCAGAGGATGTGATTAGCATATTTTGATTTTTTATCCAGTATTTTTATCCTCTGTCATTGTCTGTGTATGTCCATTACTTGACGTTGTTTTGTGTTTGGAGCAGCTTGGCTGAATATAGCCGCTTACGATATAAAACCCAAACAATCCAAATACTGTGAGACATTTCCCAATACCAGAAACGTTTATTCCCTACAACTAATGAACATAGGGAACACAATTAAAATTGAACGACAATTAAAATAAATTATAATCGACTAATAGCTCAAACGCTTGTGAGTAATTTCATGTGCTAAAGTTTCAGTGTCGGGGACTGAAAATTGAGTCATCTGCTATATTTAACTATGGCATGCACTTAAATTAGCGCATGCATAATGATATACTGGCGTCCTAAAATGTGCACAACCAGCTATTGGTGGTAATTGATTGTCAAAATTATATTCATGAAACGGTGGTTTCCTTATCTAAATATTTATAAACGTTTTTTAAGTTTTATTTTATTGACTTCTATCATCATTGAATGTTGATGCTTTGAATAAATACCCTAGAAATCTATTTTTCTGCAAATATACAAATTAGTCTTTATCCATATCAGACGATCTCTGAATTTTAAATACTTTTGAGGAGTCAATTTATTCAAACTCGACTATTATTTTCAATCTTATTTTTAACGATACAGCACCAGGTTCTTTTTGTATCGCAAATTTTAAAATTTTATTTTTCTCTAGATAAAGCAACAACCTAGCTATATTCAGCTTAAAATAAATGAAATATTTTACAGCTCTGATCAATTAAGTTTCTTTCATAAAAAACATCTCCGAATGCACAATTAAGAAAAGACCCCCGCTTATATCCTCAACCGAATGAAAACATTCCGCATTAATCTATTAATTTATGAATATTAATTCTGGAAATGCCTAGACAGATTACAAGATGAATATTAAATTTAAATGATTTCAAAGACGTTAATTATCGAAACATTGCCACGCCCTCATCATCGAAAGGAAGGGCCAATATATTTTATTTAAGCTTCTTTTTAGTATCAAAATTTAATTTCCGTATCTAGTGCCGTATCTTTGGAGCTTGATTACCGGGACATCGTATACATAGAGTGATTCGAAATTCCCTCACCACGTTTTAAAAGATGCGTCCAAATAAACACTTTTGTCAAAGAATGAATGTTCGCAACTGTTGCAAGAAGTTATCCTCCGTTTTGCAAGTCGATCTTTATCTCTGTCTTTCGCAACACGAAATCTGCAAGTGATGTAGCATTAGACGGATTCCGAGATGGATGACATGTATGTAGAACTCTTATTTGTTGGTCAAGGGATGACAGGAGACGTTCTTTGCTATTAAATATATTTAATTGCAATGGATAGGAGGAAAACTATTTATAGGGGTTCATCATTACATCATATGTTCCTCGTGCTTGGCCGTATGCCACCTTCTTCAGGGTCTCCTCGTTCGTCAGTCTGTCTTCTCATCCTGGCGCTTAATCACTTCCTGGATCACAGGAAATGGCAGGTATTCTTCTGATACCTTATACACACATACCCACATGCATCTAAGGTATGGGGCTGACGCAGGAAACCGAAATGCTATTTAAAGACTACCCAATAGTCGAATTTCTGTTATGAACCGTCGGGGCTCAGTGGATGTTGCCCACTGCGTTAGCAACCTGCGAATTGCAGGCGACGCAGGTTCGTTTCCTACTTGGGTGTATTTCTGACTTCTGTAAAACTTTTCTTGTGTGTTTTACTTGGCTATGTGTGGCATGTTTTTGGCGAAGCATGGTCAAATATGCGTCATAAAACCCAATCAACTGACCAACCTGTCAATTTCGCGTAGAATGTCTTCCATTTCTGGAGAACTCGCTTCTCGGCCGATTTGCATCATGCCGGCTGATATGGAATGTTCCGGTTTCCTAGAGCGGATGGTGCTGACGCCCAAATGTTTGACGATTCGGCACTCGCCTATTTGGAATACGAACAAAACTAAGTAATATTTCTCTTTAAAGGTAATTTTTTTTCAGAGTGACAAGATTATTTCGGAAGATATGAATGAAAGTCTGGAGAGCTAGCGTATATACTATATAACATTAAGTACTTTAAATTATCCACTCAATCCAGAAACGATTGGAACAAATGATTTGAAACTTAGTATTTGTGGTTGAATTTGGCTATAGATTCATTTGAAAATTGGCTTATAACAAGAGTGTAGTCATGGCAAATGTTGAATTTGGTGCGCAGTTTATTAAGACGACTTTGTAAATTTTAAGGACAATAATTTATAGATTATATTTCCCATCGAATAGAAGCTTTGAATTTACGATATTACAAACAATGCGTGAATGAATGGGGTGGTTCGATTATTTTTTAAGTTCATGCGATCTACTGGAACAGAAGTAAAGGCCACAATGTGTTACCAGGGGCTACAAAACTGTTTTCACCCTTCTCTGCTAAGAGTGAGTTTCTTAAAGCTGTTAGTAATCTTTCTTTGAAGTTCCTCGTGTAGCCACTTAGCCGCTGTGACCGAAGCACACAGCGTTGCCCGGAGAACACCACGTGGAGGTGGGCTACATTCGTTCCCCTGGGACTGTACCGACCACCCGCTTCCACCCACTACGGTACAGTCCCCGAGACCCTTTAGGGAATCATTCGTTCCGAAGTCTCATTCACTTCGTAAGTCGCTTAAAGAAAGCCGATAACCTGGCCCTTGCATTCCTCTTCGGCTGAATGGTAGTGCTGCTGCGGAATGAAAACATGTCTTAAGTCAATTATGCATAAAAAGATGTTGTAGATAGATTTATTTCTATTTCATATTTACTGTTTAAACTACTGATCAAACCTTTTCATTTTATTAAGTACTTTTTAATTTCTTTAAATTTTTAATTGTAACATTAAATAAAGTAGAAACAAGTTTGTAGTTAATTTATCTTTATTAAGTTTTATTGTTTTTATTTGGTCTTGCGTCTGATGCAGGTAGTTTTTGGATCCTGAACCATACCAATCAAACAAACGACCATTCCAAACTAAGTTCCTTGCCTAGGCACATTTAAATATATATTATAAAAGCGCAAGTAGCACATTTCAAAGCTTTCATGTAAAGTTAGAGCACGAATATCTGCTTAATATTCTCAAACTTGTACGATTTATTTCTGCAATTCAAGTATTGTCAAATTCATGCAAAGAAAAATTTCAATCTTCATATAACGAATAATTTTGATTGAAATAGATAATGAATATAAACAGCTAATTGTAGCAAACTCGAAACGATTGCAGCTTAGAAGATGGTGTTAATCGATGCATTTGAACCCCATCTATTTAAGAGAAGTTCCTTTTTTTTACGAAATGGTGTAAGGGGTTTATTTCAATTGTTTTACTTAAAAAGAAAGGATTACTACATGCCTTTTTCTAAAATATTCTTCCCTTCATCACTATTTTTAATGACAAATATCTTATGAATTTTTATAAAATATTTGTTTATTTGGTTGGGTTCAGAGACTTAAAACATTAAGAATGTTTTGCAAAAAACCAGGACCAAGTTTAAGAACCACTTGCACCGAACTACAATACTTGGAAGAGAGTTTTGTGACTGATTTTGCAGTTTGAATCACTTTTCATTCGTTAATTATTCACTTATGGTAGGTAGTTGAATTTACGTTGCAGTGAAGCAACACGTTCTTTGACCAACCCCAAAGAGAAAGATCCGAAGACATATTTTCGAAATTAGAAGTCATATTTGCAAACAATTAAAATGAAGTATAGCTAAATAATATTAACATTTAATTTCGTTTTATGTTTAATAAAAAGTACGCAATTTACCTTTCGCCGGCCATGATAGCTTTTTTGTAACTATCGGACCTTTTTAGTCTGGGCTTTTTATCGGTGCTCATAAATTTGCGATACATTTTTGATCGTCTGAAATAAAACATCTTTTAATTTTTCGTTGCTATTTAGAAATTGTACTGTCACAAAGCTTAAAATATTAAAGTGGGAAGATCATGTTAAATACTCGTATTGAAAGGAGCAACACAACGCTTGCGAGTTTGAATGATGTGTGAAGGGGTGCACGTTAAATCCTTCGTGGCCTCAAATGTCCTCACTTTGGCGTGGTGTGGAAGTTTGGAGAGTTGGGTGCGAGCTCAGGTGTGATCTCTTCGTCTCACCGTTAAAACTGCATGGTATTGTCCCCCGGATCTTTCCCTTCGGGTTTGATCCCAGACCATCACTAATAGCCCGTTGTGTTGCTCGAGTGCGACGTTAATTAAATACCTATGTAAAATATTGAAAGAAATTCTGTTCCTCCCACAAACATTATTTTGAGGGCAGATTTTATGCACATATAAGTCATTGCACTAACAAAATATCGATACCTAATGCTTCTAAGACCGTTTAGTTGATTTAATGTAAAACGTATGAATATAATTCTCGTTAGGAATGACAGAATTTGGGACTGAATAATTTTAAGATTTGTATTATTTTCGTTACTAAGATTTAGTACAATGAAGTTAAGATATTTTCTCATTTGTTTTTGCATTTAGTGAAAAGTGGGCAACTTACATTTGAGCTGTCCGCAATGCTCTTCGAACGTTCTCCATCAGGGCTCTTCGAGAGTTTTCCTCTCTGGCAGCAGCGCACTTGGGGCAGTTCAGAGGATCAACTACCTGTGAACATTTTATGGATTCAGGTAAATGTCTTCGAAAACTTCACATCTTAAGATTATGTCAAACATTTTGCTTTTAGATGAAGTATCTAGGTTGGTCCATAACTCTAATTTAGTAGTGAAATGACGCAGTTGAATAATGGGATGATGAAAGTACTTTTCACTTTTACAATATTCAAAATAATTTGTTGTAGAAATTTATGTCGAAGTGATTTATGTCGTTGAGGAGACAATGAATCTGATTTATTTCATCCCTAAAATGGTTATTTCATCCCATCATACGATGCAGGGCAACAGGGTAATAATTGTCATATGTTTAAAGGGCAATTTGCACATTTTAGAGGGTAGTTATACCATGTGCCTATCGTCCAATGGTGCTCTAATCCTAGGACGTCCCAAAAAATGCTTCATTGTAGCTGTTCTCGTTTGGAATTGTTTCCACAAACCCTTTGAATGAAAGAATTTGAGATTGATCCACATAGAGTGAATTTATAATCTCCATAATCGTCTGCCCGGCCTCGAGATCCCCAAATATCATGCCAGATTCGGGAATTTCCCAAACGCATCTCATCAATAGTGAAGAAAATTGAATTCAAATCACGAGTAGATGGGCCAAACGTTTTCTCCGATCTTCACAACTCTACGACAGACGCGTCATTTATATCGTAAGCCTTATTTCTATATCTGTAGTGGAGCCAAGGCAAAGTATTATACATTTTAGGGAAAAAGATTTTACGAAAATTATTAAAAAATTTTTCATATTTACCAAACATAAATTTTCTTCATCCTCCTGAGCCTTTGGCTGTTCATCTATATCGTGGAGTTCATTAGCTTGGCTAATAGGCTCGACGTATTCAGTCGGCACCTCTTTCTCTTGGCCTATTGGCTCTTCAAACTGGCTGGTGGTTTGCTTGCCTTGGGCAATTTCCTTTATATCTTTACCCATTGGCTCTTGAATTTTGCTTTCAGCTTCTCCATTTGTCCCATGCGCTGCTCCTTTAGGCCCGTTTGCGTTCGCTGGGCTCCTGTGCCTTTCAAATGGCAACCTGAATGAACGAGCTTTAATATGTTATCTTTATCATTTGTGTTTACATGGCGATCAGCCTGGTCGTCACATAATTTATTAGGCTGCTGCTGCTTATCTCCTAAACGAAATATTACTAGGTATTCAAATTAACGTCGCACTGAAGAAACACAACGGGCTGTTGGCGACGCTCCAGGTTCAAGCCCAAAGGGGGAAAATCCAAGGACAATACCTAATTTTTGTGCACAATCAAAGACGAGTTCATACCCGAGCTGGGACCCAAACTTCCACATTATGCCAACGTGCGGACATTTGAGACGAGAACAGATTTAACGTGCACCAGCCCCTTTTGTACATCCGGTTATTGGTTGGATGCGTACTCGCAACCCTCCGGTTGCTAATCCGCAGCTCTTCCGACCGGGCTACCACGGTCTTGTATTTAATAGAGGGATTGTACATAAACAACCGATTCTAAAAGGTATTCTTTTTCACATCTGGTTATATTTGATAAATCTACATCAAAGCCTACCAAGTATTAAATGCGGTTGGAGGTGCAGGTTTTGTTTGAACTAAGCTTCATTTTATTAATACATGATTTCAGCACTTAATGTATAATAATATGCATGATTTTTTAAACCCAAGTGAATTGGAAATATTCTTTATTAATTAGATCGTTTTTGAAAATTTTTTATTCCAATACATAACCTAAACTTATGTTTCTACACATGCATGGAATCCATATACTCACAAAAGGCTTCTAATAAAGTTGAAACCTCTATTTCTCATAATTCGGAAATTACTTCCAGAAAGATTACTTCCAGAAAGATTACTTCCAAATGATAAAACTGACGTATTTCGCTAAAGATCGCAATAAACTTTTTAAATCCTCACTTGAGAATCAAAAATCATAGTATGAAACAGAACCGGAAAATTGAACAGTAAAGTTGATGAGCATTGTTGTATCAGATTATGTAACAATTGCAATTTTTAGTAGTATCCTCATAGATTGTTGAAATTTACATTGTTAGATACTGTTAAAGTATCTTTTTCTAACTGTAACCGAAGTGGGGAGAAGGTATTTAGGGAGGTTGGAGTCTTCCTTTTAGAGATCCAGGGGGGTTGTACTGGCCTCCTCTCCGTCACGTTGTGCTATTGTTTTCGTTTCATGGAAATGCTGAATGTGCGTGTCCAGTATATTTTAATGTCCTTGTCTACTTAAAATATTACTTCTTTTAAGGAAGAATAAGTTAAATTACTTATTCTTCCTTAAAAAGCCTTCTTAATCCGATATCATTAAACAAAACAACGGACCCGAATGATCAGTTCATATAATTGTTTGAAGTAGGTGATATTTAAACTCCCAATTCTAATTGTGGCCGTCGTTGTTCAGTGGTATTCAAACTGCACTAGCAATCTGAGTAATAGGCGGGGTAGTTTCGATTTCTATAACCTCAATTCCTCCTTGTGTGTATTTCTCTCTTCTGTGTTAGTAAAACTGTCCTTGTGAACGTATGTTCATTACTTGATATTGTCCGTCTTGCCGCATGGCCAAATATGGCTCTTGCGCCATAAGACCCAGTTTACCCAATTCTAATGAGACAGTCCCTCTAGAGGTGTGAACTGGATTCAGGAACCCGATGTACCATAGTGATTTATTCTTTTGCCATGGGGTTTACTGCCTTCGGTAAACAGGGGGTCTGGTAAACAGATTTCCAAAAGATCACTCTCTTTCACCCCTCCATCCTTAATTTTCACTGGCCGCTGTAGCCCGAGTAATGGACTGGCGAGTACGACTGGTTATGAGTTCGAACCCAACCAAAGTCCGTGTAGAACTGGGGCTGGTGCACCTTAAATCTGTCGTGTCCTCAAATGTCCTCACGTTGGCATGGAGATTGGAGAGTGCCAGCTCTAGTGTTCTCAACAACTGTCCATGATTCAAAATAACGAGATGTTATCCTTGGATCTTTCTCATCGGGATTGATCCCGGACCGTCGCCAATAGCCATAGGTGTTGCTCCAGTGTGACTTTAATTAAATTCCTACCTACCTCTTCAGAATAGCTTGACATTGTCTGTCTTGTATTTGGTGCAACTTCACCTAATGCGGCTCTTGCGGTATTAAAGCCAACACCAAGCCACCATCTAATGAGACAAATGGAGATGGCTGTTTGGAAACTTAAAAATTCATCGGACAGGTATCGATATAGGTGACATAACGAGGCGGGATGGAACGAGTTACTGTATTTATAATCGGAATGTACAGCAAATTTGCAGAAGGAAAGAAATTATGCACCTATGAGTTGTGGTAAACATATCCCCACTATTACAATTAACTTCAACTTACTCTACAAAACAACGCTTTTTCACCATCTAGTACTTTTTGATAGACTGAAGTTGTATTGTCCTTCCTTCAAATAATCTGTTACCCGCAGGGTTCTAAAGAATAAGAGTACCTAAGTTGGTGTGGATTGGTCAAGCGGTGTAGATTGGTAGAGAGATCAGACTTCAACTCTGCTTTATATAGAGAGAAGCCAAATATGCATTCGGATGATCAGATTGCCATCAATCCCATACCCATCCATGTTAATATCATGGTCAATGTTGGGTTTGAATTTCAAGCAAGAAAATGCGTTGAGAGGGATGTATTTACTGAAATGGAGAGGTTGAAGTCATAGAAAGATGTGGTTGTGGGACATCTGGTGCCGCTTTTTCCAACTGAACTGGTTGGAAAGGCTCAAATGGAGTGTAGGGATTCTTGGAGTTTCGTTAAGTCTATCAGTTGGAGAGGAAATGTAAGTTTGAGAAGTTTTCAATAAGGAAGGTTCAGTGTAGTGGAAACATCGCTCGGGAGGAACACAACGGGCTATTGGTGACGGTCCGGAATCCACAAGATTCGAGTACAACATCTCGTCATTTTGAACCTGTCAGATGACGAGGTCACCATCTGAGCTGACACTCCACACCAAACTTCCACACCCCGTGAATGTTAGGACATTTGATGTCACGACATATTTAACGTGCACCTTCCCCCCTCGAACACGGCGGTCTTTTGGTTGAATCGAGATTCGATCTCGCAGCTCTCCTGTTTCTAGTCCGCTACTCTTCCAATCTGTGTGACCGCTACAGAGACCACTGTTGATCGTCTTTCAACGCTATGGCGTAGCCAGAGACGGGGGCACGACCACCCCGAAAGTGTGGAATTTCGATTTAAAAAAAAATCTCAAATTACACACAAATAAAATAACAATGCACAAAATTATTTTCATTTGATTTTAAAAATACAATTTTATTAAAATAAGTACGATATATTTATTGTAATATATGCTTTTATACTTCGTAGTGACTTGAGTATTGCTTATAAAATATGAATGTAATGACTTTATATTTTGATTTTGAGCGCATTGTTCCTGCGCGACACTGATAGTTAGTTCACTTTAAAAATGTGAAAAGTAATCTATTAAAATATAATACAGATAAATGTGGGACAGAATGACTATAATCGAGTAATTGATGAGATGAATTAAAGTTAAGAGGAATTTAATATATGCTGTAACGGCAGCTAGGGAAACGATCACCACGACAACGTGGGAAAATGGAAAATCTTGTTGACTCAGGTGTCGAGAGGAAAAGCCCACACTCCATAACGACCACCCGAAAACATCTTAATGATTTCTTAACGACAGCCAGCCAGCAGGGGTCGGAAATCGCTGTGGTTTCAAAACAAAGGGCAGGCGCCTTTCTGTCGCTCTCTTCGACATTTCGAGACCAAGAAGATTGATATAAATGATGATGAGTTTCCGACAGGGTTTGATGGACCCTTTCAAGTCCGCCGAAGTCTGTCGTAAAAGTTGAGGGGAAAGACCAACGTGAGACAGCCAATCAAGAACGTGAGAAATCTTCAACACCCAATCCAGTACCGACTAAAAGGCGGACCAGAAACGGAAAGGAGGAGTCGATAAGCACCCAACAGATAGAGTTTTTGGAGATATCATCAGAGAGAGAGAGAGATCACGAGAGGAGAGACGAGAGGAGAGACGGAGACAGAGGATCACAGAGGATCAGAGAGCTTGGAGAGGCGGTCAGCAGTAGATGGAAAAGGCGGGTTCTGGAACAGAGGTGCCGCGGTACCGGAAGTGACGTCACGTGGAGTTGAGTTGTTTTCTCCTGCTGCCGGAAGTGACGTCATAGACCGGAAGTTGAGTTTAGTTGTTTTCTATTGCTGCCGGAAGTGACGTCATAAACCGGAAGTTGAGTTTAGTTGTTTACTCCTGCTGCTAAAAATGACGTCATAGGCTATAGGTTGAGTTTAGTTGTTTTCTTTTTAGTTTTTTTGGGATCTGGCAACACGAATATATATCTTTCGCAGAATGGCAACGAATTTATCATGGGAAGTGCATGTTATGAGCAAATTGCGGTGCCGTGAGTGACGTCACAGTCTGGATTGAACAAATTGCGGTGCCTTGTGTGACGGCAGACTCGGTATACGAGAAAGGACTCGTTCTTACATGTTTGATCATGTTCTCAATGCTGCTATGACGTCACAGTCTGGCGTGTTCGGCAAATTGCGGTGCCTTGTGTGACGTCATGACTTAGTGATACCTTCGGTACCCGTGGGGCCATCTGGCGATCACTTTTAAAATGAAGAGACAATTTTTTAAATTTTATATAGAGAAAAATTATCTACTTTTTCAGGACTTGAACGCGTGACAAAAGATACTCGTCTCCGAGTATTTGATCAACTAAACCACTCGGCCACGAATATCTACCGATCTTAGCTATATAAATGTATTAGTCTTCCACAAAAAATAATCAGTCATGGAAGAGGTGAAGAAAGTATTCAACGACGTTGCTCATCCTGCTGGATTGGGAAATGTTCAAACCTTAAAGAAATTTTTTAAAGTCCCTGCTAAAGACATAAGATCTATGCTTCAAAAGGAACGTGCATATACTTTACATAAACCAATTAGAAAAGTATTTCCCCGTAACCGCGTTTACGTTTCAGGTGCACAAGTGCAGTATCAAGCAGATCTAGTTGACTTAAGAAGTCTTTCCAAATTCAACCAAGGATATTGCTATTTGTTAACTGTGATTGACGTATTTTCGAAATATGCATGGGCTATACCTTTGAAATATAAAACTGGTAAAAGTATAGTGGAAGCTTTTAAAATTATATTTGAGGAACGCAAACCTTTGAAATTGCAAAGCGATCGTGGTTCAGAATTTTTGAATACACGATTTCAGTCCTTTTTAAAATCTCAGGGAGTTCACTTCTTTTCTACATTTAATGAGACAAAAGCAAGCGTTGTTGAGCGTTACAATCGCACACTTAAAACCCGTATGTGGCGATATTTTACTCATGCTAACACTTTCAATTACATTAATGTTTTGAAAAAGTTGGTTCACAGCTACAACAATACCGTTCACTCGAGCATCGGTAGAAAACCATCTAGCGTAAATATTGATAATGAAAATGAAGTCCGTAAAAAACTTTATGGGGATGCACTTCAGATGCGTAAGAAACCTATTTTCAAATTTAAAGTGGGAGATATTGTAAGAGTTTCAAAGCAGAAAATAACGTTCGAAAAAGGATATGAAAGTAATTGGTTAGAAGAATTATTTGTAATACGCGAATTAGTGTCCAACCCTATACCCGTGTATAAAATTAAGGATTTGTTACATGAAGACATTCAAGGTACATTTTATGCTGAAGAATTGCAACAAGTAGCGAACAGTGAAAAATTTCCAGTGGATAAAGTTCTGAAGAAGAGGAAGAGGAAAAACGTGATAGAGTACTTCGTAAAGTTTAAGGGATATTCGAATAAATTTAATGATTGGATACCTTCCAGAAATTTGTTTTCCCTATAAAAGACGTGTGAGAGTAAGAAAGCAATCATTTGTATAAAGAAAAATGAGTTTCTACATAACTCTTCCTAGTGATGGAAGCATTGATGTTTTCACTGATAATGCTCTGTCTCATTACATAACGAGACTTCCGAAGAATTTTGAACTGTCTGGAGAATGGGAATGCGGCATAGTTGAATTGATCTATCCAAAAATGTGGAATAATGTTACTCACGGTAACAATAAATATGAGTATGATTTAGGTTCTGGTGGAAAAATGAACTACAGTATTCCATGCGGTTATTATGAAACACCGCAAGACATTATAAACGCTTTTGAAAAACGCATTCAAATACAAATGAATTACAATAAACATAATAAGAAAGTTAAACTTCAGTTGTTTAAAGGTTCAAAGTTGAAACTGAGTGATGGATTAGCGCAATGTTTGGGTTTTGAGCCCAATAATATAATTGGGGAAAATAATGTTTCTGAAACCTTGAGCATTGAGAGTCCTTTTGTGGCAGATCCTAATGTTGACTTACAATTGCTGTACGTGTATACAGATATAATTGAGTCTCAAGTGGTCGGTGGTGTCGTTGCTCCCCTATTACGCATCGTTACAGTTCGAGGTATAGACGGTCAGATGGTACATGAATTATTCGATAGACCTCATTATTATTCGATTTCTAGAAAAAATTTTCAGACCATCGAAATAGTTATAAAGACGCACACAGGACGATACGTGTCATTTGAACGTGGGAAAGTGATCGTGAAACTACATTTTCGTCTAAAGCATTTGTAAGTCATGTATCAACCATATCATTGCTGCACTCGTTCTTACGAGGAATACTATTCAAATCAAGCTGGAAATGGTTTATCTTTCTACAAGGGAGTTTCTTTACAAAGAGGTAGCGGTATTGGAGGTATTTTTAGAAGTATGTACCGAATGATTCTGCCGTTATTCAAATCTGGTGCAAAGGTTTTTGGAAAACAGGCCTTCAAGACTGGGGTGGATATTGCCAACGACTACGTACAAGGGAAAAATCTGAAGGCGTCAGCAAAAGAAAGAGCAAAAGAGGCAGCAAGTGTTCTATCTGATAAAGCAGCAACCAAAGTGAAATCGATGGTTGGTGGACATAAAAGGAAACGTCTTACTAAGAAACGCTTCATTCGAAAGAAATCTCGCAAGCAGAGCACGTCAGATATTTTCGACTATCCATAACATGGCTCTAATACGTAATGATTCCTATCCCTCAGTAAAGAGCGAGCTTGATTTGTTTTTAACTCCTCCGACACAAACATCAATAGAAAAAGGACAATGGTTGGAATACTACCCAATTGCAAATATACAAGATGAGTCACCCATAGAATTTAATATTTCGGGGAGCGGCGAGGAATACATTGATTTATCAGCCACACAGCTTTATTTAAAAGTACGCATTTTAAAGAACGGCGCCGACTTACCCGATACTGAACCTGTAGGCCCTATAAATTTGTTCTTGCATTCCCTGTTTTCTCAAGTAGATGTGAGTTTGAATGATCGTCTGATTTCATCGTCCAGTAATACGTATCCATACAGAGCTTACATCGAAACTTTGCTAAATTACGGTTCGGATTACAAGAAAAGTTTTCTCACCTCGGAAGGTTTTTATAAAGACACTGCCGATCATATTGGGGAAAATGATCCATCGAAAGGAAACGAAGGTTTAAAGAAAAGGACATCAATGACTGCCCAAAGCAAAGTTTTAGATATGATTGGAAACTTGCATTGCGATATATTCCACCAAGATAGACTTTTACTGAACTTGGTGGATTTGAAGATTAGACTGATACGAAACAAGCCGGAATTCTGTCTGATGGCTTTGCAGAAAGCAAATTACACCATCAGTATTGATCATGCTTCTATTTTTATAAGGAAACAAAAATTGTCCCCAGGTGTTCTAATAGGACATGCAAAGGCTCTTGAGAAATCAAACGCTAAATATCCCATTGATCGAATTTTATGTAAAATGTACGCCGTCTCAGGTGGAAGTTATAGTTTCCAGCAGGATAATGTTTTTCTCGGTGCTATGCCAAATAAACTAATTATCGCCACCATAGACAATGAAGCTTTCAATGGAAATTTTGAGAAGAACCCTTTGGAATTCAAACACTATGATTTAAACTTCATCGGTGTGTATGTGGATGGAAATCCAATCGCTTTCAAACCTATCACACCGGATTTTTCTAGCGATCAATATATAAGAGCATATAACAGTCTACTGTTAGGAAGTGGAAAATTGATATCAGACAAAGGAATATACATAAATAGGGATGAGTTTGCAAAAGGATATTCATTATATTCCTTCGACTTGACTCCGGATCTTTGCGATGGAAACCACCTTAATTTGATACAACAAGGAAATTTACGCATAGAATTGAAATTCGCATCTGCTCTACCAAAGACCATTTCAGTATTGGTATATGCCGAATTTCAAAGTGTTATTGAAATAACCAAGTCGCGCAATGTATTATGTGATTTTTCAATATGAATTCAATTCAAATAAATGAAATTCTGAAAAGAGATGCTTACACAAGACATTGTTTCATTGGCGTGTTTGCCTGTGATAATATTCCAATGCGATTGAATCATTATCCAGCAGCCATGGTTATTAACACAGATCCTGCTCACGAAGAAGGTACTCACTGGTTAGCAGTTTTTCTGAGATCGTCGAGAAATATAGAATTCTTTGACTCCTTTGGACGTTCCCCTCAAGTTTTTAACAATTACATCCGCTATTATTTTAAAAAATTTTCCAATGTGACGTACAACGATTTCCCGCTACAAAACTTCAGAACAGCTGTTTGTGGACAATACTGCATATATTACCTTAAACAGCGATGTAGAAATAATTCTTTTAAGCAAATTCTATCTAAGTTTGGACATGATTCAATGAATAATGATATTATTATGTATAATTATGTTAAAAGAAACCATAATTTATATGTGAAATTGTTTCAATAAAAAAAAATATTATAAATTAGATGAAATGACTTTTCTTTCTTCATTTGACACAATGAATCCTTTAGTGCTACGACATCCTTTTACTGCTCTAGTTTCAGGCCCGACTTCATGTGGAAAGTCATACTTTTTAAAAAAACTTCTCGAACACCGAACAGAGGTGATTCATGCAAATATCAACAAAGTTGTATGGTTTTACGGTATCTATCAGGATTTGTATGAAAAGATAACAAATGTGACCTTTGTGGAGGGATTCCCAGAGAATTTTAAAAATTATTTGGATGGAAATACACTCTTCATTATCGATGATCTAATGGTTGAATGCGGAAACGATAAACGTTTAACAAATTTGTATACTAAAGGCTCACATCATCTCAATCTATCAATCATCACAGTGACTCAAAATATTTTTCATAAAGGTAAAGAGTTCAGAGAAGTATCGCTAAACAGCCATTATATGTTTTTATTCAAGTCACGTAGAGATATCAATCAAATTACGCATCTTGGAAGACAATTGTATCCTCATAATACAAAATTTTTCATGGAAGCTTTTCAAGACGCAACAATGAGACCTTACAGTTATTTATTGATTGATTTAAAACCTGATACCGAGGAGTCCATGCGTTTGCGAACCAACATATTACCAGGAGAAACAACGTATGTTTATCAACCACGACATTAGTTGTATCAATTTAGTTTGAAGTATGCCACCGAATAAGAAAGACGTTCAAAAACTGCTGGCCATTAGTGCAAGCAAACCTGAATTGAGGAAATCCTTGATAAGGAAAGTTCCGAAATCAACTTTGAAATGCATCTGTGAATATTGTTTAAATCTTATAAAAGGCAATGTGTCTTTAAGACCAGCTCAAAAAGCTCGATTCCGTCAATACAAAACAACATTCAGAAAATTGGCTGATAAAAAAACACCGTTGTATGTGAAGCGCAAGCTTTTAGTACAAAAAGGAGGGTTTTTAAATTTGCTGATTCCAGCCGCATTGAGTGTTTTAACAAGTCTTATTGCTAAGTAATGGAGTTTGCGAAAAAATTTGTTCTGGTACCTCATGATCAACTTTCAAAACATGTACCTACCGAAGAAAACTTATCGAATCTGGACAAAGAAATGTCTGCAATACTGAAACGCATGCTTTCTGACGATGAAAAAGTGAAGCTTTACCATCAAGTTCTTCAAAAGCGTATTCATGTTGAAACACATAATCCCTCTATTAAGAAACCTGTTGAAGAAATATACACAACTACTCCTGGTCAGAAACAGAGAGAAAGACTTCCGGTTCATGAATCGTCCGAGGAAATCTCTATCAAAACGGAACCTTCAACTGAAATTCTTGATCAGCTGATATTAAATGCAGCGCCCAGAAATAAAAAGACTATGACTAGAAACATTTTATCATTTTTAAAACAGCACAAACACGTCATAAACTGGAATGAGAGAGGAGAAATCATTCATAAGGGAAAGCTGATTCCACACTCTAATGTGATCGACTTGATTCAATCGGTTGTAAATGATGCATCTAACAAAGAAGAAATAAATGGATTTTCTCAATTTTTGAATGCCATTCAAGAACTGAATATTCCGAAGGTTTTTGTTAATCCTAAGCGTAGAACAAGATCTAATATGAAAATTATGTCATGGATACCTTATTAATAAAAAAAAATGTTTTATTTATCTAACTACATTGACTTGTTTCTTTTTTTTTATTTTATAAAATTACATTAACTTAGACGAAGCTCATCTAGAGATCCTTTTGACATAATGCCATATGCTAATGTCTTGTTTAGTAAGTTAATCTTAAAAGTAATCTTTCACATTTGTATGGTAAATAGTTTTATCTACACTGGAAGGGACCCTCTCACTTCAAGATAATAAGTCTAGTCACTGATATGCATCTGCGACAATCCACGCATTGTTAACACCGCGCGACTTTCCTGCAAAACATGTTCTAACAACATTCCTCCATGCATTGTCAACACCATCGCGCGACTTTCCTGCAAAACATGTTCTAACAACATTCCTCCATGCATTGTTAACACCACGTGGCGTTCCAGCAAAAACATGTCTTCATTTCATTTCAAGTTTAGATAACGCATTGAGTAGTATTAGTGCTTCTTGGAATATTTTCATTGGTTGTCAACTATTTATTCCATGTTTAGTGGCAATAGAAATAAGTTTTAACCAGCAGATATAAAGACGTTTTAGGTGGATCATTGCATTTTACTTGCTTTTTTTCTCAGCCTTTGGTGAGCACCATTATCTGAGTTTGCTGAAACGTTTTAATTGAGATTACTGCTGAATATAACTTCGATATGATTTCTTGTGAAGTTTGTGGCGTTTCTTTCACGGTTAAGAAAAGTTTGTTGCGGCATAACAGAGTAAAGCATAGCGGAACATCCTCATTCTCATGTGATATTTGTGAGTCTGTGTTTAATCGCAAAGATATTCTACAACGTCATCGTAAGATTCATAACAAACCTGTTCCTGGGTCATCGAAAAAGCGATCTGAATCGAATATTGTGCAACCGAAAGAGAAGAGGCCTCGTTTGAGACGTGTCAACCTGCAACAAAGTGAACGTGCTTTTGACGGTGTGCTGGAGACATACCGAATAGAAAACTCTCTTGGGTTCTTGGACATTCAGAGATTCCTGAATTCGGTGGAAGTCGATGTGTGTGATCATCTGAATGACATTTTACCGCAACGTGAACTAAAAGTCAATTTTCGCTTGTTTTGCGGATATGAAAAAACTGTGGACGGTGGATATATTGACGAAGTTAAATACTTCAAAACAAAAACCGATGTAGTGCTTCGAACCACAGAATTGGCAAATTTTTATGCCAAAGCTGCTGACAAGTTGTGTCGAGAAGCATCGGAATTTGAGCAAAAAGAGTCTGGATGGCGGCTGATGGAAATTTTGTATTTGGAATTGCGAGTAAATAGTTACAATCCTTTAAAAGCCACATCCTATATTCCTTTGCCACCATTGATTCAGCAAAAACATGCGGTGATAAATGTTAAAAATGATGACAATAAGTGCTTCAAATGGGCCGTTTTGTCAGCCCTGCATCCCGTTGATGAAAATGCTCATAGACAATCACACTACGAATCGCATGCTGATTCGTTGAACTTTGATGGAATACTATTTCCGGTGAGTCTCTCTGATATTCCAAAATTTGAAAAGCGCAATAATATTTCTATAAATGTGTTTTCCTACAATGATCAATTTAAAATCTATCCTCTGTGTATAAGCAAAGTATGTAATTCCTCACACATCGACCTTCTATACTTGAAAACTGAAGGCACTGCCCATTACGCGTGGATTAAAGATCTTTCGCGTTTGGTGTCATCTCAAATTTCAAATCACAAAAATAGAAAGTACATTTGCCGTCGCTGCCTCAATGCTTTCGGGTCGTCAGAACTTTTGTCAAAGCATCAAGTGTTGTGCTCCGAGCATGATGTGGCGAAAGTAAAAATGCCCCTGAAAGGTGATTTTATTTCATTTAAAAACACAAAACATCAGCAAAAAATTCCTTTTATCATTGTTGCTGATTTTGAAGCGCTTACAGAAAAAATTGATGTGTGTGAGCCGAACCTAAGAGCCTCCTTCTCCATGCCATATCAAAAGCATAAGTGTATCTCCTTTTGTTACTATATTTTATATTCCCATGGACAATATAAGGCACCTGTTGTTTACCGAGGAGCTGCAGCGCCTAAAAAATTTATGGAGATGCTGGTGGAAGAAGCTAAAGAAATTGCTGAAATATACAAGGCTACAGTTCCAATGGAACGCCTCAACGAAGAGAAAAAATTGGAACATTTCACAAAAACTTTGTGTTATCTATGTAATTGTGAATTTTCAGTAACAAATTACAAAGTCTTCGATCACGACCACGTCACAGGGGCTTATAGAGGAGCAGCATGCAATAACTGCAATTTAAAGCATCAAATGCCGAATTTTATCCCGGTTTTTCTGCACAACTTGTCGGGATACGATTCGCATTTCATAGTTAAAGAACTTGGTCTAGACGAAAAGGAAATCCAGTTGATTGCTGAGAATGAGGAAAAATACATTTCGTTCAGCAAGCAAGTAGGAAAGATTCGATTGCGCTTCCTGGATTCCTACCGTTTCATGCCGAGTAGTTTAGAAACTTTGGTTTCCAATTTTCACAAAGAGGAATTCAAGCATATGAAAACCTTCTTTCCTTCTTCGAAAGTGGATATGCTGCTGCGGAAGGGTGTTTATCCTTATGATTACATGGACGACATGTGCAAATTCAATGAAACGTCTCTTCCCAGCCATGAAGTTTTTTACAGCTTTCTGAACGAATGTAACATCAGCGACGAGGAATACTTACATGCCCAACACGTCTGGAAAGAATTTCAACTAAAGGACTTGGGTGAATACACCGACCTGTACGTAAAAACAGATGTTTTGCTACTAGCCGATGTGCTAGAAGCCTTTAGGAGAAATTGTTTCCGGACGTATGGTTTGGATATGGCATGGTACTATACTGCCCCTGGACTTTCATTCGATGCTATGTTAAAGTTTACTGGAGTTCAAATTGAGCTTCTTCACGATTACGAACAATTGCTTTTTATTGAAAAAGGGATAAGAGGTGGTGTGTCCCAATGCAGTCACCGTTATGCCCGATCGAATAACAAATATATGTCCGAGTATGATGCTTGTGAGCCCGACTCATACCTGCTTTACTTAGATGCAAATAATCTGTATGGTTGGGCCATGAGCCAGCCACTTCCACTCAACACTTTCGAATGGGTGGATTATACACCCGATATATTAAAGACATCCGACGAAGACGAATTTGGCTTCATTTTAGAAGTCGATCTGGACTATCCTCATGAGCTGCATGAAAATCATAATGATTATCCATTAGCTCCTTCCAGTCAAGTTCCTCCCGGCTGCAAGGAAAAACGGCTTCTCCTCACATTAGAAGACAAGAAAAATTATATTGTTCATTACAGAAATTTGAAGTTTTATATTCAGAATGGACTAAAGCTCAGTAAAATACACAGAATTCTTCGTTTTAAACAAATGCCCTTTTTAAAGCCCTATATAGAACATAATACCAATCTAAGAACAGCGGCCTTAAATGCCTTCGAAAAGGATTTTTATAAATTGATGAACAACAGTGTTTTCGGAAAATGTATGGAGGATGTGAGGAGAAGAAAAGATATCCGCTTATGCTGCAGCACAAGACAAGCTGAAAAATTGATTGCGAAGCCGAATTTTGTTGATCGAACAATTTTTACTCCTCAATTGGCGGCAATTCACCTCCGAAAATCCGAGATAGTATTCAACAAAGCAATCACAATTGGAATGGCTATTTTAGATAATTCGAAAATACTTATGTATGACTTTTTTTACAACCACCTGAAAGCGAGGTATGGAAGAAACATTCGTCTGATGTATACCGACACAGACTCTTTAATTCTCAAAGTAGAAACACATGATGTGTATGAGGATATGAAAGATTCTCTTCATCTCTTCGACACATCAGATTATCCTCAAAACAATGTGTTTGGTTTGCCCCTACTCAACAAAAAGAAATTAGGGCTCATGAAAGATGAATGTGGAGGTCGTATTATGATCGAATTTGCAGCACTCCGCAGCAAAGTGTACTGCTACAGAGTGGAAGGAGGAGACCTTGTAAAAAAATTAAAAGGTGTGAGGAAACCGGCCTTGAAGAATCGAATAACCTTCGAGGATTATAAAAATTGTGTATTTGCTGGAAATGAGCGATACACAACGATGCAAAGCATTCGAAGTGTGGGACACGAGGTATTTACTTCAAAGATGAATAAACTTGCACTGTCCCCGGGTGATGAAAAAAGATTCGTCTCCGAGGACGGTATTTCAACATACGCTTGGGGGCATCATGAACTGCGAGAGGTAACCTCATTTTAATTAAATATTGTAAAGAATGTTATCAATTACTATTTAACTGATATGAAACTGCACGTAACTATTTCTGTATATTATCAATTTTGTAGTTAGTTACATATTTTTATTAAATGTTATATTTGTTTGTAGTGTTTCTAATATATTTGCTTAAAAAAAATGTTTTGATTAAATAAATATTCTAGTAATGCAGTAAAGCTAAAAAAAAATTTACAGGATTTATGTATTCTGAAAATTAGACTGAAAAAAAGCATTGAGATCTGAGTTCGTTTAAAACAATCTCGCATTAAACCATTCATTGTTGATTAATCTTAACTATAGGAACTCTCTTGTGGTTGATTTAAACAATTTTTTTTTGTTAAAAGTTTAATTAACAATTTAATAAAAAAAATGTAGCTTTGCTTTATTTCTTAAAATTAGATATTTTATGCAGAACTTTGAAAATGAAAATTTTTCTGAAAATTACTGTTGCTTATAACAGGAGGAATTTATGTAACTTTTTTCTTGAAAGTATATGGTGAAATAAAATTCGTTATTTTAAACACTTATGAATTTTTATTGTGTTTAATTTATAAAACCTGTCTTTTTTCTGAAATAGCTTCTATTATATTGCTTAAAATGTTTTGCTTAAAGACCTAGTAATGTAATTCTTATGTTAATATGTTCTAAAAATTAGACTTAAAGACATTTTCATTTTGAAGCATTTGATGTGATTATTGATGACTTTTCATAGAAATTTTCATGGGAAATAATTTTTAAGAATAAAAAAGAAATAGTGTTTCTAATATCTGAATTAATATTCTAATTTCTGAGTAAAACATTTTGCTTAAAAGAATTTCTATTTCTAGTAATTAAATTAAACTTAATTTTAGTTTATGTTCTTTAAATTAGATAATTAAAAAAAATGGTAAAAATTCTTTGAAACTTCTCACAGTAATTCATGATTGTTAAAGAATAATTTTAATAACACACCATTGAAAAACATCAACATTTATTAAAAGCACGTAAGATGTTACTCAGTTACATTTGTTAGAGAATATATTATACTTATTTTTACAGATCTTTTACATACATATTTCTGATATTATTGAAAACATCAGTTGTATTCAAGCATTCAAAAAAGTCACCCTCAAATATTATATAAAAAAAGTTTATAATTCCATGGTTTTCTTTCACAAAGTGTGGTTTTGTCCTCGGATCTTTCCCTCTGGGATTGATCCCGGACCGTCACCAATAGCCCGTTGTGTTGCTCCAGTGTGACGTTAATTAAAAATACCAAAATACCTTTCACAAAGTTAAAAGCAAAATCTTTCCAGTTTATAGAATATAAGGCTGGAGTAAAGAATTCGCAAAAGCGTTCATCAACACTCATGTTCATGCATGTATGTACAGATTGATCGATAATTTCATTTTTACAACTTAAACAGTCCAAAAGAAGAGTAATGTTAAGCGCTATAATATCCTTTAGGCACTTACACAATGAAGTTGTAACTTCTCTCCAACCCTCAGGGTTATCAGGATCACCATAGTAGAGTTTGTAAATCTCACTGGGAAAGTTCTTTTGCACTTCCATTTTCACATAATATGGTAGGGAATATTTCAAAAGCGATATTTTCAGTATATCCGATACATTCTCATAGTGTTCACACAGTTTAAAATACTGATCAGAATTCAGAAAAATAGAGTTGGGTAGGAATTGTAAGGAGTGGTCTCTTTTTTGAAATACTCTTTGTAAAACCAAGTCCATTTTTCCGTTATCACACACTTTCGAAAGACAGACTTCTTTCTGTAAAACTTTAACGTCAGAGTCAGCAGCATGTGCAAAAAAATTGCTTACCTTTCTCATCAGAATATCCCATGTTTTTGGATGTAGGGAGATACCTTCCTTTGTTGGTTGCAAGTCACCATTTCCATTCAAAGCAAATTTTCGCACATGCACTCGAGTAGAGCCGATGAAGTTGTTAATCAACATAAATGAATAGTTTCCAAGATGAAACATGGTGTCTGGAAGTGACTGCATCGTTAATTTAGAAACTTCAGATTGAACCACTTGATCATCAAAATGAACTCTTTTACACACTTTAGGTTGATTGCTGAAACGCTTCATATTTTTTCCCCTTAGCTTTTTTTTTTTTTTTTTTTTTTTTTTTCACGAAAAGGTTTTCAGTAAAGCAAGAGATAGAGTCACTGTTCACTAAAGGACCTCAGAGTTTAAAATGCGATGGTCAGATGAGAACGTCGTTTATTCCAAACAGAAAACCGGTTGACAACCAATGAAAAAACTGCAAGCAGGACTATTACAACTCACCGCAGTACTTATATTGGAAATGAAATGAAAACAGGCTTCTACACAGGAACTTGTATCAGGGGACATGATCTGACACGCAAAAAAAAAAAAAAAAATACCAAGGCACCGCAATTTGCTCATAACATGCACTTCCCATGATGACGTCATAGCAGCATTGAGAACATGATCAAACATGTAAGAACGAGTCCTTTCTCGTATACCGAGTCTGCCGTCACACAAGGCACCGCAATTTGTTCAATCCAGACTGTGCATAAATGAATAGTTTCCAAGATGAAACATGGTGTCTGGAAGTGACTGCATCGTTAATTTAGAAACTTCAGATTGAACCACTTGATCATCAAAATGAACTCTTTTACACACTTTAGGTTGATTGCTGAAACGCTTCATATTTTTTCCCCTTAGCTTTTAGGTTGAAAGTTTTTTTTTTTTTTCACGAAAAGGTTTTCAGTAAAGCAAGAGATAGAGTCACTGTTCACTAAAGGACCTCAGAGTTTAAAATGCGATGGTCAGATGAGAACGTCGTTTATTCCAAACAGAAAACCGGTTGACAACCAATGAAAAAACTGCAAGCAGGACTATTACAACTCACCGCAGTACTTATATTGGAAATGAAATGAAAACAGGCTTCTACACAGGAACTTGTATCAGGGGACATGATCTGACACGCAAAAAAAAAAAAAAAAAAATACCAAGGCACCGCAATTTGCTCATAACTGATGACGTCATAGCAGCATTGAGAACATGATCAAACATGTAAGAACGAGTCCTTTCTCGTATACCGAGTCTGCCGTCACACAAGGCACCGCAATTTGTTCAATCCAGACTGTGACGTCACTCACGGCACCGCAATTTGCTCATAACATGCACTTCCCATGATAAATTCGTTGCCATTCTGCGAAAGATATATATTCGTGTTGCCAGATCCCAAAAAAACTAAAAAGAAAACAACTAAACTCAACCTATAGCCTATGACGTCATTTTTAGCAGCAGGAGTAAACAACTAAACTCAACTTCCGGTTTATGACGTCATTTTTTAGCAGCAGGAGTAAACAACTAAACTCAACTTCCGGTTTATGACGTCACTTCCGGCAGCAATAGAAAACAACTAAACTCAACTTCCGGTTTACGACGTCACTTCCGGCAGCAATAGAAAACAACTCAACTCAACTTCCGGTCTATGACGTCACTTCCGGCAGCAGGAGAAAACAACTCAACTCCACGTGACGTCACTTCCGGTACCGCGGCACCGCTGTTCCAGAACCCGCCTTTTCCATCTACTGTCAGCAGAGACCGTTTTTGGAGCTTGAAGTGAATATCCGTTCACTGTTGTGCATTTATCCCACCTTGGGATCCTATACTCGCCGGAGTATTTTAGTGAGAAAGGGGGCCGCGGTGGCCCGGTTGGAAGAGTAACGGACTAGCAACCGAAGGGTTGCGAGTTCGAATCCAGCCAAAACACCGTCGTGTACAAAGGGGGCTGGTGCACGTTAAAATCTGTCGTGGCCCCAAACGTCCTCACGTTGGCGTGGTGTGGAAGTTTGGAGAGTGGGGTGCCAGCTCAGGTGTTGCCTCGTCATCTGACCGTGGTTCAAAATTACGTGGTGTTGTCCTCGGATCTTTCCCTCTGGGATTGATCCCGGACCGTCACCAATAGCCCGTTGTGTTGCTCCAGTGTGACGTTAATTAAAAATACCAAAATACCATTAGTGAGAAAGGCTCGACCGTAGCCGCAAAGGAGAACCCTCCTAGAGATCCGTGTAACTGTTCATCCTAGTAGTGATCCTGTCCAGAAAGACTGAGATTTCCTGCCTTGGAACTCTGTACTCATTCGAGTAATCTTGTGTTGAGAATAGGCTCACCCGTAGCCGTGCGTTAGACTTCCCCGAGCGAAATTGTGAGGCTCGCCAGCAGCCCTAAGCGCCTCGATAGAACTTTGGACCTTCCAAGGAACTAATATTAATGAACTTTACATTCATTTTCCGACTTTTTGTACAAATTGTAAAATAAACCAATTTAGTCCAGAATCGGATATTTTCAATGGTAACTAGTCTAGCTACCCGTGAATCAAGACGTTACAGACTAGTTAACTTTCTGGTGGCAGCGGAAGAGATCGACACCCAGTCGTGAAGAAGTAACAGAAGAGATCGACACCCAGTCGTGAAGAAGTAACGGAAGCGATCGACACCCAGTCGTAAAGCAGTAGCGGAAGCGATCGACACCCAGTCGTAAAGCAGTAGCGGAAGCGATCGACGCCCAGTCCTGAAGTAGCGGAATCGATTGACTTCGTTCGAGATCCAGTTCTGAAGGAGTATCGAACCGACCGACGCCCAGTCCTGAAGTAGCGGAACCGATTGACGCCCAGTCCTGAAGTAGCGGAATCGATTGACTTCGTTCGACATCCAGTTCTAAAGGAGTATCGAACCGACCGACATCCAGTCCCGGAGAAGTAGTGACTTCGTTCGACATCCAGTCCCGGAGAAAAGGACGCCTGGTCCGAAATACAGTTACGGAAGACGGAACAGCTGTAGTCTCTGCCGCGCGCGGTGGCAACGCGTTTTTTTTGGCGCCGTGTTTGGCGCACTTTTTATGTCGCCACGGAAATCTTCCAACATCGAATATATACTGCATACGTATGGATGAAATATGTAAATCTGAATGAAACAACATTTGAATAAAAAATCACTGCAAATATGGATGAAATGTATGGAATTTTGGCGTAGTTATAAGCGACTCGTGCCGGTGAGGGTAACCCATTTGTTCTCGGATTTCCAACAGTGAATCGATATCATTCTCCACATATGAATGAAATGAATAAAAAAAAATGTACATTAGTAGAATATAAGTTATTCTAATATTTTAACAGATTTCACACTGTAAATGAGAACTGGACGCCGGCAAGGTTGCCATAAAAATAGGTTAACCCTAACCAGGAGAAAATTCGAGAAAAAATGGGTTACCATCAGCCTGCATGAATCGCTTATAACTACGCCAAAACGCGTTGCCACCGCGCGCGGCAGAGACTACAGCTGTACCCGGAAGACGACGAGTCCCGAAAAAGAAATAGAAGACCAAGTTTTGTGTGGAAAGTGACCGACCAATAACCCTGATCTGAAGTAGATGAAAGTGACGAGATCCTGTGCAGCACGACAGCAGGTAAGGCTTGATTTTACTTTAGAGGCAAAAATTGTAGTAAATTAATGTGCTAGGAATTTAAATTGTCTTAATGAAATTATATTGTATGTGTAATTGAGTGGTTGCAACATTTAGCAAAGTGCTTGATTTGAAAAATTTAGAAAACTATTGTGTTATCAATTCAGGAAGAACTTTCCTTTGAAATTAGATTAAAAGTCATTTATTGAAATTAAGTACTGTTGTAATCTAAAAGTTATCGAAGTATTCTGTGTAGAGTTACGCTTAGTATATTTTGTGAAATTTGAGTTAAGATTGTTCTGAAATTTAAGGTACATTGTTTTATAGTGTTGCATTGTGTTTTAAGTATTGGTCACATATATTAGTATATTATTGTGTGTATAATTGTGTGTAAGGGACAGGAGAATTTTAAAATGGCATTTTTAGCAAGGCAACGTAAGGCAGATTTGCAGAAACTCGCTTATGAGTTAGGTATCGACCTAGGACCTAATGATAGGGTGTTAGATATAACCACAAAGATATCAGAGCATCCACAATACGACGAAGAATGGGTGAAGGCTCAGTTGCAGGTTATAGTAGAGGAACGGGAGATGAGACAGGCTAGAGAGGAACGGGAGATAGCCGAGAGAAATGTTAGAGAGGCGGAAGAGCGAATTCGAATGTTCGAGTTAGAAAAACTCAGAATTACGCAAGCTGCTGAAACAAATAGCTTAGGTTCGTCACAAACGGATAATTCTAGACCAACGAAAAACTTGAAATCCGTAATGCAGAAATTTGACCCAGAAAAAGGAGACATGGCCCTATTTCTCACCTTGTTTGAAAGACAGGCGAAAAAGATGGGAATAGATGAGGTTGATTGGGTGACTCACCTTCTTTACCTACTCCCGATGGATATTGCAGAAATTATCATGAGAGAGCCCCCTGAAAAATCAGAAGATTACGATCATGTTAAGAGTACCCTCCTAAATAGATTTAAATTAAATCCGGAAACATTCCGAACCAAATTTACACAGCATCAGAGACGATCAGGAGCGCCCTGGAAAGATCTAATATTTGAATTAAGGAGTTACTTAGAGGGATGGCTAGATGGAGTCGGAGTGGGAAGTTTTGAGGACCTCAAAAACCTAATGCTAACGGATCAAATAAAAAGGAGAGTTTCTCCTGAGATTAAGGAGCATTTCATAGATCAGTGGGCAGCCATAGTAGACCCCGAAGAATTAGTATTCAAATTGGACCAATATGAAGCCGCTAGACGCACTGTTAGGAGACCTCTCACAGCTAAGTTCCCAGAAAAACGTTTCCCAGATAAGCCAAAACCGGACAACAGACCTGCAGTAGTGAGGAAATTTGAGCCAGAAAAGAGCGAACGCTCGAATTGGAGGAACCCAAATCCTAATGAGCAAAAGTGGAGGAAGCGAGAATTTGAACAGCGAACAGCGCCGGCGTGTTACATATGCCATTCGACGGATCATCTGAGACCGCAATGCCCTGAATTAAGGAGAAACCCGAATCACGAACGCGTGAATCATTTAAAAATGGAGGAGAATTTCGCACCTTCGTTTGCCCCTTATCTGAGTGAGGCTAAAGTTAATGGGATAAATACCGTGATATTGAGAGATAGTGGAACCAGTTTGGACGTAGCTCCCAACCACTTAGTAAGACCAGATGATTACACCGGAGAAACAGTTTGGTTGAAACAGGCTCTGGAAAATCATTTCCGATGTTTACCGATAGCAACAATTAGTTTAGAAAGTGAAAAATTCGGCAAGATAATCACTAAAGCAGCGGTAGTGGATAAAACGGTAGAATTGAACCATTATCTCCTGGGAAACTCGACCCAAGAATTGCTCGAGGAGGCAAAGAAAAACCCACATTTAGTTAATGCTGTCGTTACGCGTAGTCAAAACAGGGGAAACAAAAGATCAGGGAGTTTGGAGAAACTCAAAACCCCCAACTGCGTTAGCGAAAAACCACCTCTTCAATCGAATAGCCAGGAGCGCGAGCTTCCCATTCATCTACCCCCTGCTGAAAAGCATACAATTGCGATTTTGAAAGTAACCCCCGAGGAGTTTTCCAACGCACAAAAGGAATGCTCTGAATTGAGTACGCTGTGGAAAAAAATGGAAGAAAAGCGAACTCAGGAATATAGGGTGGATAAAAATTTGTTGTTTAGGATAACCGCAGATCACCGAGGTGAGGAAAGGAAACAATTAGTCATTCCCGCAAGAATGAGGGATGAAATTCTAAGGTTATGCCACGAAGAAGTAGCCGCACATTTAGGCTCGACAAAAACCAAAGATAAACTATTGAGATATTATTTTTGGCCGAACTGCATTAAGGATGCTGAAGAATACGTCAGAACATGTGACCCGTGCCAGAGAGTGGGAAAACCAAGGGAAAAGAAGAAAGCCCCATTAAAATTAGTGCCGGTGATTAAAGAGATCTTCTCGAAAATTAATGTAGATACCGTAGGACCCCTTCCTTATTCAAGTAAGGATAATAGATATCTAGTAACTGCTATCTGCATGGCCTCAAAATATCCTGAAGCGATACCCGTTCGCGACATCAGTTCAGAATCGATAGTGGAGTCCCTCATGATTATATTTAGTAGATTGGGATTTCCCAGAGAAATACAGTGTGACTTAGGCACTTGTTTCACGAGCAATTTGACCACCACGTTTTTTGAAAAATTTGGCATTAAGGTTACACACAGCTCTGTAAGACACCCACAAAGTAACCCAGTAGAGAGGTGGCATAGTCCTGTGAAAAGATTATCGAAGGTTTTATGTTTGAAATCGGGATTAGATTGGGAGAAAAATCTACCTGCAGCTCCCTTAGCATTAAGAACGGTGACTCATGAGTCCACAAAATTAATCACGACTAAACTCGTACGCAGAAAGAATCTTCGAACCCCCGAAACCTTACTTGTCGAACATTGGGTAGAACCGGAGGAAGAAGAAAATGTCGTGACTGAGTGCATGTTAGAATTAAATGGTTTGAAGCGTTGTCCTGAATTGGACTATGAACGAGTTTCAGACATACGAAACGAAGGGAAAACCTGGTACGATAAAGATGCCGTACGCAGAACTTTTAGAAAGGAAGCGATAGAGCTGATACCGGAGTATAAGCACGAATTCCATAGGCTAAAAGTAGAAATCACCGAGAAACCCGTACTTTATCCCCCAGACTATAGCAGGGAATTTATCTTGCAAACAGATGCATCTGATAAAGAGATCGGGATTATCATAGCTCAATTAGGACTACACAAAAATGAACAGCCAATCTTGTTCTGGAGTCTAAAATTTTACTGTACAATAGTCCACAGAGCAGGGAAAGACAATAAGCACGCTGATTGCTTAAGTCGTAAATAACATTTGACACTTCCAATGAAAATTGATTGTAAATGTTTAATAGTGTATAAATTGTGATCTATGTAAAATGTAAATACAAATGATGCTTGTGTTTGTAATTTAAATAATTGAATAAGATTGTAAAATGTTGGAAGGTTAAAACCATTAGTTATAGCTGCCTCTGAAGTATGGTCAAGACCTCCTGTATGTCTAACCCCTTCCTTTTAGATTTTGCTCTCTAACACATCGCAAAATCTCTCTATGGGGGGAGGAATTCTGTAACGGCAGCTAGGGAAACGATCACCACGACAACGTGGGAAAATGGAAAATCTTGTTGACTCAGGTGTCGAGAGGAAAAGTCCACACTCCATAACGACCACCCGAAAACATCTTAATGATTTCTTAACGACAGCCAGCCAGCAGGGGTCGGAAATCGCTGTGGTTTCAAAACAAAGGGCAGGCGCCTTTCTGTCGCTCTCTTCGACATTTCGAGACCAAGAAGATTGATATAAATGATGATGAGTTTCCGACAGGGTTTGATGGACCCTTTCAAGTCCGCCGAAGTCTGTCGTAAAAGTTGAGGGGAAAGACCAACGTGAGACAGCCAATCAAGAACGTGAGAAATCTTCAACACCCAATCCAGTACCGACTAAAAGGCGGACCAGAAACGGAAAGGAGGAGTCGATAAGCACCCAACAGATAGAGTTTTTGGAGATATCATCAGAGAGAGAGAGAGAGAGAGAGAGATCACGAGAGGAGAGACGAGAGGAGAGACGGAGACAGAGGATCACAGAGGATCAGAGAGCTTGGAGAGGCGGTCAGCAGAGACCGTTGTTGGAGCTTGAAGTGAATATCCGTTCACTGTTGTGCATTTATCCCACCTTGGGATCCTATACTCGCCGGAGTATTTTAGTGAGAAAGGCTCGACCGTAGCCGCAAAGGAGAACCCTCCTAGAGATCCGTGTAACTGCTCATCCTAGTAGTGATCCTGTCCGGAAAGACTGAGATTTCCTGCCTTGGAACTCTGTACTCATTCGAGTAATTTTGTGTTGAGAATAGGCTCACCCGTAGCCGTGCGTTAGACTTCCCCGAGCGAAATTGTGAGGCTCGCCAGCAGCCCTAAGCGCCTCGATAGAACTTTGGACCTTCCAAGGAACTAATATTAATGAACTTTACATTCATTTTTGTACAAATTGTAAAATACACCAATTTAGTCGAGAATCGGATATTTTGAATGGTAACTAGTCTAGCTACCCGTGAATCAAGACGTTACAATGCTAAATGTATATACAAGAATGAGATGAATTGAGAGGGTTTGTGCCATCTTATGCCCTAACAGTTACATATTTGCAATCGTCTGCTGCAACGTCTTTTCTCCTTATACGCCACTTAGTATTTCTGTTCATTTCGGCGGCTGTTCAGGGAGCGACATGTGTGGGAGTTTCTGGCACGCATGGCGTCTTTACGTCCAGACATCTCCGTTTACTGGGTGACAGGGCAGGGATAGCCCGGTTGGAAGAATAACTGACTAGCAACCGGAGGGTTGAGTTCGAATGCAGCCAAAGACCGTCGTATACAAATTAGGCTGGTGCGCGTTAAATCTGCCGTGGCCTCAAATGCTTCACGTTGGCGTGTAATTTTGTAAGGGGGATGCCAGCTCAGGTGTTGATTTCGTCATCTACGTCGTTGAAAATGACGAGAATAGGTAGGTATTTAAATCGCATTGGAGAAACAATCGTAATTTTGAACCACGGAGAGGTGACGAGGTCAATACCTGAGTTGGCACCCCACTCTGCAAATTTCCACACCTCTCCACCGTGAAGACAATTGAGGCGTGGCAGATTTAACGTGAACCAGCCCCCCCCCCATTCAGGATGATCTTTGATTGGATCGAGTTTCGTATTCGCAACTCTCCATTTGGGAATCCACTACTCTCCTAATCGGGCTAACGCGTGGTACTGCCAAGTGGAGAGAACAAGGCTCTTGGGACTGTGTTCAGAAAGGCTGACAATAGTAATAGTTGGTAGGTTTTAAATGTCTAGTTACAAAATTGAGTCAAGGATTTAAAAGATGATTGCATAAAAAATGCATTTTTTAAACTGAAATAAGTGAAGATCTTACAAATTGCACAACGGTTTACAGAGATATAATGCCAAAAATATTATAGTGCATAGTAATGTAAGAATAACACTACTGAGCTGGAGCAAAAGAGAAAGCATTTATAATCCCATTATCAAAAGAAATTAGCCAGGAGCCTCAGAATAAAATAGAATTAATTGATCTGTTGAGAAACCCAGGCCTTGAAGCATTCGAGTTTCAACTACTTACAATTGTGATTGAATTATGAGGAGATGGATTACAAAATGATCATCTGATCCGTTGTGGAGGACCTTACCGTCCTGTAGGAGCCTTCCCTAATTGCAATTTAGGTCAAGTTACTTTGAACTGAGTATATGAACACGGGAATCATTTGAAACTTTCCTTTCTACCCCCGTTGGGATGAGGAGTAGTAAAGAATTCTCTCAGAAACTTGTCCTAATTGCATGTAATGGTAACTAACGTAGTGGTGTGCCAAAAAAAAAAAAACGACGGCACAGGCAAAATGCAATTAAACAGGATTTTAAACCAGAAATTTACAGAATGAATCGGATTTGTGTCGCTTGGTTGTGGGCGCTACTAAAGGGAAATAGAGACCGAAAAAAAGGGCATAAATGAACCACCACAACACAGTCCACGAAATTTTGGGCTCTGATTGGTCCGGCATAATTTCACGACCGAAACATCAAGCGTGTTTTGTCGCCAATCAGTATCGCCACATGAAATGCTGCAAATGTTACCTTTGGAGCAAAATGACCACGCGTGCATTTTAAAAATAACGGGTAACATAAAAGGTTCAGTTTGTTCCAAATGTGTTTCTTGAAGATTTAAAAGTTGGGGAGGGGGAAAGAAAAGGAAGTTAGTAGAGAGCAATCTCGTTTGCTTTTTTTAAAGTGGATTGGTGATGTTTCTTGTTCTATATGATGTTTGGAAACCAGCAAGGTTAAAAAAACGTAACTTGTCAACTGACCAGTGCGGTGTAGATACCTATTCAGTGTGAAACGAAATGTTTGCAAATTACTTTAAAATCTAATCACTGTTTTCTATTGTGTATGTAATTGAATTAGCCTATATGTAAAGTCAGTTAAAATAAGATTGAGTAAAAAACATATTATATATAAGATACTTTACGTGTTGTAGATACCTAGGTAGTGGTTTGTCGAAGTGTCACATAACTGAAAAAGTTTTTCGATAAATTTGAAACATGATTAAACCTTTATAGGTTCCAGAAAGATGTAAACAATGATTCAATGCAATTTGAAAATAAATTTGCATAAACCGACATTATGTTTAAACTTAGTTTCCACTTCATAATTATATTATCATATGCAGAAATATCGGCCCAGATGAAGCTGCTCACAGGAGGAAATGATCACCATGCTAGAATTCTTTAAGGAGATCACTAAGATCTTCAAAGGCATCTCAGGCCTTAAAGATATGATTAATCATCTTAAAAAAGACAACTTATCATCCATTGATAAAATATTCTATATTCTTGAAACCATCAGCACAAACGTTTCACTGACTGAATGTCAGTATAATGTCAGATGAAGATGCTTTGTGAGTACTTGGAACTTTATCACCGATGTAATGTCAAATGAAGCGCTGTAACAGTACTTCCAATGTAAGCTATGGACAGATGGTTACTTGGAGAAGAATTTATGATCTCCAATTTAGATAATTCCTGAACATGACGTTTTGATAAGAAAATCCGCCTTATTAGAGAGGGTTAAATGGGGAGTGTTACAGCTTGATGTGGAAGTTTGGAGAGTGGGGTATCAGCTCAGGTGGGGTACCACGATTCAAAATTACTAGGCGTTGTCCTCGGATCTTTCTCTTCCGAATTGATCCCGGACCGACGCCAAAATCCCATTGTATTGCTCCAGTGTGACGTTAACTACCTACCCTTCTCATCACAGCTACTCTTTCATTGATAGGTAGGTAGGAAAAAATTAACGTCACACTGGAGAAATATAACGGGCCATTGGCGAAGATCCGGGATCAAACCACAAGGTAAAGAACCGAGGACAACACCACGTAATTTTGAACCACGGTCAGATAACGAGGTCACACTTGAGCTGACACCCACTCTCCAAACTCCTACACTACACCAACGTGAGGACATTGGAGGCCACGGCAGATTTAACGTGTACCAGTCCCCTTTGTACACGAAGGTCTTTGGTTGGATCCGAACGCGCAATCCTCCGTTTGCTAATCCGTACTCTACCAACGGGGATACAGCGGCCCTACTCTTCCATTGGAAATAATTGTGTTATTGGAATCGTAAAGCTCAGACGGAGTTGAATATATCAAGAGAGAGTTCTGCTATCATCTGTGAGCCTCTCATGATTACACGAGTCAGCGAAATTCAACTTTGCCTCTTGTTTGCAATAAAGAAGCTGAGATATACAATGCACATGTTTACACTTTCCGCATGGTCGCTGTTAGGAATAACACGACAGCTGCGTTCGCCGAAAAATTAGCAGTTGTTCGTCAGTTATACACTACACACACACTCACACACAGATATAAAAGCGCCAATAAGAAGAAATCCATGTATTAGTAATCGAAATAAAATGAAAACTAAAATTAACTAATTAGGGTATAAAGATTCATGCACAGAAGTGGAAGACCTTGGCGCTATTGCAGCAACCCTTTTGATGTGACTCAAAGAGAACTATCCCATAAATACTCATTCTGTTGAAAAAATTAACATTTTTTCCTTGATGTTAATGGTTTGAGGCTTCTGATTGGATAATTTTCTCACAGTGGTTTTCACTCGTCACGGAGTATATGTGAACCTTGGGGAATTCGAATCTTTAGTATTGCCTCCATTTTTGTGTCTTTTGTAGAATTCTCATTCGTGGTGAAAAATCTATGGATTACTACAACGTGCAATTTGTTAATTTAGAAGATTAGAAAAACGGACGAGAAACTATGACATTTATGATAGTGTAAGCAATATTGCATTTTAGGAAGTAATTTTTTCACCTTAAAAACTTGGCCTGTAATCGCAGAAATCTACTTGATTTAGGACTGACAAGGATTGGAAATGGATGATTAAAAAAAATTGTTTGCCCTTTGAAAGGAATTGTGAAAATGTTGACTACTAGAAAATGAATTAAAAGTCGAGATGCAGCAGTTCCGTTGAGCTTATATTCCAAGGAATACATTACTAAAGGATTTGCAATGAAAAAGACTTTCAAGCGTCTACTAATGGTAAGTTGGAAAATATAAACATCGTAGCTATACGCATTCAATAATTTTATTAATTTTTAATAGCCAACTTCGATATTTGGAGGTTTGCTTTCAATATAATTTGCATTAACATTTTATAACTTGAATGATCATAACGGCGACAAAAGTGTTATTTTTTCGTCATATAATGGTGTAGACTTACCTTTTTTTACTTTGTTAAAGAATACTTATTACACTGAAAATAAAAAGGGAAGTAACTTTTGGAAGAGAAACCTGGAAAAGTATAAAAATAAATTAAAATATTCCGCTTCTAAAAAAGGACGCAAGCTTTTTTAGATTCTATCAGCTCCCACTAAATTCATGTAATTCCATTCTAATTCATGTTTAGGCCTTGTAACTACAATTTTTTTGTAGCTGTGTTTTAGTTTGGTTTGATATAAACTCTGGAAGTTTTCTCGATTATTCTAGATTCCCCTTACGAAAAATTTCTATGGAATGTGGTCTAGAATCCTACAGAATTAGGGCCCGTTTTTCTATAACCTCTATAAAGTAACCTCTATAGAATGTCTAGAAATCTATAGAATGTCTAGAAATCTATAGAATGTCTAAAACTCTATAGAATTCTATTGAGGCTCACACACGTCTATTTTTCACGATTACTTTTCTGTAGAACTTCTCCAGAATTCTATTCGAGATTTTTGCTCTATAGAATTTTATTCTGTAGAAACGAAATTTCGTTTCTCTAAAATTCTATGGAACTCTTAAAATATTTTCGTAAATGTTCTCTAAATTTATCTTGAGAAATTTAGAGAGAAATCTTACAACCGTATGAAGTGTATCTTTATCACTGGTATAAGGTGAACCAGCCAGTAATTGACCAGTTAATGCTGACTTTTCACTAAAAAAATAGCCCTAGAGCTAATTTGCAATTGTGCACTTTAACGATTTTGTACTTAGCGTCTTATAAAGTTGGTGATTAAAATGAGCTATAGTACAACTTTTAATATTTAATAGTTTTTAGAAATTTCATCTCAAAATTTCGAATCGTGATTCTGCCAGTGTAAAATAAGCATCAAAACAGAAAAATCCGAAATAAAAAAATTAATATCGCGCCATCCCTGGTTCCTTCTCATCACAGCATTCAGTAGTTACTCTTCCATTGGATATATGGGCCGCGGTAGACCAGTTTCCAACTGGGCTACGGATTAGAGCAACGGATTAGCAACCGAATAAGATTGTAATGGGGTATTCCGATTTTAATCAATTCAAAAACACAAATTAAAAAATATTTTTGCTTCATGCTAAATGTTTAATAACTGGAAATTTGTGTAATATTATGCATATTTTGCAACTTGGAAGTAGCAATGATTACAAATTTAAAACCTGTTCAAGTGGTTTTTGAAAGACCATTCTCTTTTTTCTCTACCAATCTCAAATTTTTAAAATTAGAACAAAAATATATGTGTAGCACTATTTTAGAGTGAGAAATGAGAATATTCTTAATGAATGTATTCCCTTTAATATAAATTTTGAGAATTTTAAAATTGTATAAATACTCTTATTTAAAAAGGGAATTTTATAATTTTATGAACATACATACCGGAATTTTTTCAGATGGGAGAAAGTGTTGATTGCAATGCTGTCAATTTCAAGTATTCAAATTTTTTAATCAATTACAAAATAGTATTCATTCCTAAAATACATCTTCCAAACATTTTGGTACTTTGATGCATATGTGGTACACCTGAACTCTGAAATTATAATGATTCAAAATTAAAATTTCTTCACGCTTTTTGTATATACTCTACTTTTCTACATCTCTCAAATTTGTCTTAATTTGCAATGAAATATAGAAATCTAGTACTATTATAGTATGAAATGAGAATGTACTAATGGGGATATGTATATACCATTAAAATTTTCTTATGTTTGTTAATTTTTGAAATGTAAATACCCTTTTTTTATATTACAATTGCATGGAGTGTTCTGATTGGAATGGGCAGGTAGATCTAAAGTTCTACTGATTGTAATGTGATCAATATCTATAACATCCAAATATTATGTTAGATATTGATCACATTATAATCAGAACTTTATAAAATAATTACTCAAAAATAATTACTTAATTTTTTTTCATTCCTAAAATATGTTTATTGACCAAATGTTTGTGGACCATTAAGTATATGTGGTACACTATGCACTTTACGAAATCACAATGATTCAAAATTTAAAACATGTTCAAACTGTTCGGAAACAATATACCACATTACCATGCTCTCCTAATTTGATATAAAATATGGTTGATTGGGTTTTATGACTTAAGGACTATATTTGGCCATGCTGGGCTAAACACAAGATAGAAAACATCAAGTAATAGTACATCAAGTACCATACACATGGTAAGAAAGTTTTCCTGACACAGAAAAAAGAAATACCTATAACTCCCAGGTTGCTAGTGCAGAGGACAAACCCACTGATCCACGATGACCTTACTTCAAAATATGAGTTATACTATTTTGTAAGAAATGAGAATGCACAAATGGAAGTGTATTCCATTTAATGTTTTCTAAGAAATTTGTTGAATTTCCAATTGTAAATACTTTTTGTTGAAAAATATGTATTAAAATCAGATGAACATGTACTGTTATGAAGTAGTGTATACATATGGGAATGGTGGAAGAGAAACATTTATTAAGTTGTATATTTTGTAATGTGGTCATTATCTTATATTTAAATTTCAGTAATTTCTAAATAAATAAGTAAAATTTTTTCAATTCTTAAAACATGTTCATCAAGCACAAAATTTGTGTAATATTATGCAAACGTGGTAAACCTCAACTCATAAAATTGAAATTAATTAAAATTCAGAATTTTTAAAAGATATTTGGAAGATAACAAAACCTTTCTCTATTCCATTCCCATATTTCTCTTAAATTATAATAAAATATGAGTAGTATTATTTTATATGTGAAATACGAATGTACAAATGGATGAGTATACCATTTAATATTGGCTAAGAAACTTGTTAAATTTTCAATTGTAAATACATTTCTATTGAAAAAGAAATGTATTTCAATTACATGAACATACACTATTATGAAGTAATTTGTTCTTTTGGGAATGGTTGAAGAGATAAATATATTAAGTTGTAATGTGGTCATTCTCTAATATTCAAAATTTATGCATTAAGAATTTAATTTCTAAGAATAATTTTCATTCTTAAAACATTTTTATTAAGCATAAACCTTTTAACCATTATGCATATGTTGAAATTTTGCACCTGAAATTTTGAAATTGCAATGATTAAAATTATTTTCAAAGGGATTTGGGAATGACCACACCTTTATACTATTCCCAAATGTATCTTAATCCACAATGAAATATGAGTAGTACTATTTCATGTGTGAATTAAGAATGTAGAAATGGATTTGAATATTTTTATTTGGTGTTTCATGGTTCCTAAGGAATTTACATTTAATGTGCATTAAGAATGCATTTAATGTTTATTAAGTTTTTAGAAATTTGTTATATTTCCAATTGTAAACACATTTCTATTGAAAAAGAAATGTATTACGATTACATGAACATACACTGTTATGAAGTAATGTGTTCATGTGAGAATGGTGGAAGAGACATTAAGTTATGCAGATTGTAATGTGACTATCTATGTTCCAATTTTAATAATAAAAAAATTTAAATTTTTAAATAATTTTCATTCCTGAAACATGTTCAAAAAGCATAAAATTTGTGTACCATTATGTGTACATAGCATGCCTGGACACTTGAAATTTCAATAATTCAAAATTAAATTTTTTTCAAAAGAATTTTAATGACCACTCCTCTACACCATCCACAAATTTCTTAATTTAGCATGAAATATCCGTAGTACTATTTTATGTGTGAAAAAATGTATCAACAGATTTATATCACGTTTGTTTCCTAATTTATTGTTCAATGTTTTATTTGTTATATTTCCAATTGTAAAATACATTTCTATTGAAAAAGAAATGTATTGCAATTCATGAACATGCACTGCTATGAAGCTGTGTGTTCATATTGGAATGATGGAGGAGAATGATATATATACAGGTTATAATGGTGGTTATTATCTATAATTAAAATTTATCAATACATATTTGAATTTAAAACATTATGTTTCATATCTTAAAAATGTTTATTCATCATAAAATTTATTCACCATTATGTGTACATAGTACACCTGACTTTTCAAATTGCAATGATTCCAAATTTAAAAAAATTTCAAAGGCATTGGAAATGACCACAACACCTCTGTACCATTCCCAAATTTCTCTAATTTGCAATGAAATATGAGTTCTATTTTATGTGAGATATACATATGTACCAATGGATTTCTATTCCATTTAATGTTTCTCCTAAGGAAATTGTTAAATTTCCAATTGTAAATACTTTTCAATTACATGAACATACACTGTTATGAAGAATATGTTCATATGGGAATGGTTCTAAAGGTACATTTTTTTATTTTTAAGTTGTACAGATTGAAATGTGGTTATTCTCTAATCAAAATTTATTCATTTAAAATTTAATTTCTTAGAATATTTTTCATTCTTAAAACATGTTCATTAAGCATAAACTTTTAAACCAGTATGCCTAAGCTGTATACATGGAATTTTGAAATTGCTGATTCAAAATTAAAATTCTTTTACAAAGGAATTTGGGGATGACCACACCTTTATACCATTCTGAAAAATTCTCATACCTTTCAGAAAAATGTGAGTTGTACCATTTTATATGTGAAATGAGAATGCAAATCGATGTGTTTTCTATTTAATGTTGGCAAAGAAAAATGTTATAATTCCATTTGTAAATACTTTTCTAGTAAAAAGGAAATGTATTACAATTACATAAACATATACTGATATGAAATAATGTTTCCCTATGGGAATGGTGGAAAAGAATGATATATTAAGTTGTGTAGGTTATAATTGTGGTCATTATCTACATTCAAATTTTAATGGTACAAAATTTAATATCAAAGAATTTTTGATCATTCTTTAAAATATGTTTATTAATTAAATTTTATGTACCATTAGTCATATGTGGTGCACCTGAACTCTAGAAATTATAATGAATCAAAATTAAAATTTTTTGTTCCAATTCATTTCGAATGACCACATCTCTACCATTCTCAAATTTCTCTTAACTTACAAATAAATATGAATAGTACCATTTCATGTGCAAAATGAGAATGTACAAATGGATTTGTATTCCATTTAATATTTCCAAAAAGAACGTATATTTCCAATTGTAAATATTTTCCTATTAAAAATATGTATTGCAATTACTTGAATATATACTGTTATGAAGTAATGTGTTCATATGAAAATGGTTGAAGAGACCTAAAATTGTACAGATTGTAATGTGGCCATTCTCTAATATTCAAAATTTATTAATATAAAACAATTTCTAATGAGTATTTTTCATTCTTAAAACATTCAATAAGCATAAACCTTTTAACCATTATGTATATGCTGAAATTACAATGATTAAAAGATTTTTCAAAGAGATTTAGAATGACCACACCTTTATACCATTCCCGAATTTTTCTTAATCCACAATGAAATATGAGTAGTAATATTTCATGTGTGAAATAAGAATATAGAAACCTATTCAGAAGTACTATTTTATGTCTGAAAAGATATTTAAAAATATAATTTATATTACACATTTTGTTTCCTAATTTATCGTTTAATGTTTTGTTTGTTGTATTTCCAATTGTAAATACCATTTCTATTGAAAAAGAAATGTATTGCAATTCATGATCATGCACTGTTTAGATTGTGTGTCTATATTGGAATGGTGTATGAGAATGATATATTAAGTTATACAGGTTGTAATGATGGTCATTAGCTATAATTAAAATTTATCAATACAAATTTGAATTACAAAAATTATGTTTCATTTCTTAAACATGTTTATTTATCCTAAAATTTATTCACCATTACGTGTACATAGTACACCTGACATTTCAAATTGCAATGATTCCAAATTTAAAAAAAAAATTCAAAGGCATTTGAAATGACCACAACAACTCTACCATACTCAAATTTCTCTTAATTTACTATGAAATATGAGTTCTATTTTATGTGTGAAATTCAAATGTACAAATGGATTTGTATTCCATTTAATTTTTCCCTAAATATTTTTCTATTAGAAAATTGTGTATTGCAATTATTTAAACATGCACCGTCATGATAAAATATATTCACATGGGAATGGTTGTTGAGATACATATATTAAATTGTGCAGATTTTAATGTGGTCATTCTACAATATTCAAATTCTTCATTCCAAATTTTTCATTTAAAATTTAATTTCTTGGAATATTTTTCATTCTTAAAACATGCTCATTAAACATAAACTTTTTAACCAGTATGCCTAAGCTGTACACATGGAATTTTGAAATTGCCATGATTCAAAAGTAAAAATTTTTTTATAAAGGGATTTGGGAATGACCACACCCCTTTATACCATTCTGAAAAATTATCTTACCTTTCAGAGAAATGTGAGTTGTACCATTTGATATGTGAAATGAGAATGTGCAAATCGATGTGTTTTCTATTTAATGTTGCGAAGAAAATTGTTATAATTCCATTTGTAAATTCTTTTCTATTTAAAAAGAAATGTGTAACAACTACATGAACATAGACTTTTTAATGTGTTCATTTGGGAATGGTGGAAGAGAATTATATAATAATGTATAATAATATATTATTATCTACATTCAAATTTTAATGGTACAAAATTTAATATCAAAGATATTTGTTTATTCCTTAAAATATGTTTATTAATTAAATTTTATGTACCATTAGTCATATGCGGTGCACCTGAACTCTAGAAGTTATAATGAATAAAAATTAAAACTTTTTGTTCCAATTGATTTGGTATGACCACATGTTTACACCATTCTCAATTTTCTCTTAACTTACAAAGACATGAGCAGTACCATTTTATGTGCAAATTGAGGATGTGCAATTGGATTTGTATTCCATTTAATATTTCCAAAAAGAACTTATATTTCCAATTGTAAATAATTTTCTATCAAAAATATGTATTACAATTACATGGACATATACTGTTATGTAGTAATGTGTTCATATGGAAATGGTTGAAGAGACATAAAATTGTACAGATTGTAATGAGGTTATTACCTATATTCAAAATTTAATCATTCAAAACTTAATTTTTAAAACTATTTTTCATTCTTAAAACAATCATTAAGCATAAACCTTTTAAAATTTGCAGCTGAAATTTTGAAATTGCAATGATTAAAAAAATTTTCCAAGGGATTTAGAATGACCACACCTTTATACCATTTCCAAATTTTTCTTGGGGCCGCGGTGGCCCGGTTGGAAGAGTAACGGACTTGCAACCGAAGGGTTGCGAGTTCGAATCCAGCCAAACACCGTCGTGTACAAAGGGGGCTGGTGCATGTTAAATCTGTTGTGGCCTCAAATGTCCTCACGTTTGCGTGGTGTGGAAGTTTGGAGAGTGGGGTGCCTGCTCAGGTGTTGCCTCGTCATCTGACCGTGGTTCAAAATTACGTGGTGTTGTCCTCGGATCTTTCCCTTTGGGATTGATCCTGGACCGCCACCAATAGCCCGTTGTGTTGCTTCAGTGTGACGTTAATTGAAATACCCCCAAATTTTTCTTAATACACAGTGAAATATGAGTACTATCTCATGTTTAAAATAAGAATGTAGAAATTGATTTGACATTCTTTTTTAATGTTTCCTAAGGTATTTGTGTATTTAATGTGCATTAAGAATGAATTTAACGTTTACTAAGTTTATTGAAATTTGTTATATTTCCAATTCTAACACATTTCTGTTGAAAAAGAAATGTGTTACGATTACATGAACATACACTTTTATGAAGTAGTGTGTTTATTTTAGAATTGTGGAAGAGACATTAAGTTATGGACGTTATATTACAGTGATTATATATATTCCAATTTTAATAATACAAAGATTATTTATTTAAATATTTTTCATTCCTGAAACATGTTTATAAAGCATAAAATTTGTGTACCATTATGTGTATAAATTATGCCTGTACTCTTGAAATCGCAATAATTCAAAATTCATTTTGTTTCATAAGAATTTTGATGACTACTCTTCTACACCATTCCCAATTTACCATGAAATATCAAAAGTACTATTTTATGTCTGAAAAGAAATTTAAAAATATATTTATATTACATTTAATGTTTCCTAATTTATCGTTTAATGTTTTGTTTGTTGTATTTCCAATTGTAAATACCATTTCTTCTGATAAAGAAATGTATTGCAATTCATGAACATGTACTGTTAAGAAGCTGTGTGTTCATATTGGAATGCTGAATGTGAATGATATATTAAGTTATACAGGTTGTAATGATGGTCATTAGCTATAATTAAAATTTATCAATACAAATTTGAATTACAAAATTTATGTTTCATTCCAGAAGCATGTTTATTTATCCCAAATTTATTCACCATTATGTGTACATAGTACACCTGATATTTCAAATTGCAATGATTCCAAATTTAAAAAAATTTCAAAGGCATTTGAAATGACCACAACACCTTTACCATACTCAAATTTCTCTTAATTTACTCTGAAATATGAGTTCTATTTTATGTGTGAAACACAAATGTACAAATGGATTTGTATTCCATTTAATTTTTCCTTAAATATTTTTCTATTAAAAAATTGTGTATTGCAATTACATAAACATGCACTGTCATGATAAAATATATTCGTATGGGAATGATTGTTGAGATACATATATTAAGTTGTACAGATTTTAATGTGGTCATTCTCCAATATTCAAATTTTTCATTCCAAATTTTTCATTTAAAATTTAATTCCTAAGAATACTTTTCATTCTTAAAACATGTTCATTAAGCACAAACTTTTTAACCATTATGCACATGCTGTACTCATGGAATTTTGAAATTGCCATGATTCAAATGTAAAAATTTTTATAAAGGGATTTGGGAATGACCACACCCCTTTATACCATTCTGAAAAATTATCTTACCTTTCAGAGAAATGTGAGTTGTACCATTTGATATGTGAAATGAGAATGTGCAAATCGATGTGTTTTCTATTTAATGCTGGCAAAGAAAATTGTTATAATTCCATTTGTAAATACTTTTCTATTTAAAAAGAAATGTATAACTACATGAACATACATTGTTTAATGTATTCATATGGGAATGGTGGAAGAAAATGATATATTAATATATGTAGATTGTAATGAGGTCATTATCTACATTCAAATTTTAATGGTACAAAATTTAATTTCAAAGATTTTTGATTATTCCTTAAAATATGTTTATTAATTAAATTTTATGTACCATTAGTCATATGTTGTGCACCTGAACTCTAGAAATTATAATGAATAAAAATTAAAATTTTTTGTTCCAATTGATTTCCAATGACCACATCTCTATACCATTCTCAAATTTCTCTTAACTTACAAATAAATATGAATAGTACCATTTCATGGGCAAAATGAGAATGTACAAATAGATTTGTATTCCATTTAATATTTACAAAAAAAACTGTTATATTTCCAATTGTAAATATTTTCATATTAAAAATATGTATTGCAATTACAGGAACATGTACTGTTATGAAGTAATGTGTTCATATGGAAATGGTTGAAGAGACATAAAATTATACACATTGTAATGTGGCCATTCTCTAATATTCAAAATTTATTGATTTAAAACAATTTCTGCTGGCTAATTCTAATGAATATTTATCTTTCTTAAAACAATCATTAAGCATAAACCTTTTAACCATTATGTATATGCTAAAATTTGCAGCTGAAATTTTGAAATTGCAAAGATTCATTTTTTTTCAAAGTGATTTAGAATGACCATATCTTTATACCATTTCCAAATTTTTCTTAATCCACAATGAAATGAGTAGTACTATTTATTTCATGTGTGAAATAAGAATGTAGAAATGGATTTGTACATTCTTATTTAATGTTTTCTAAGGAATTTGCATTTAATGGGCATTAAGAATAAATTTAATGTATATTAATTTTTAGAAATTTGTTATATTTCCAATTGTAAACACATTTCTATTGAAAAAAATGTATTGCAATTCATGAATATGCACTGTTCTGAAGCTGTGTACATATTGGAATGGTGGATGAGAATGATGTATTAAGAGTTATACAGGTTATAATTGTGGTCATTATCTATAATTAAAATTTATCAATACAAATTTGAATTAAAAAAATTATGTTTCATTTGTTAAACATGTTTATTTATCCTAAAATTTATCCATCGTTATGTGTACATAGTACACCTGACATTTCAAATTGCAATGATTCCAAATTTAAAAAAATTTCAAAGGCATTTGAAATGACCACAACACCTCTCTGTACCATACTCAAATTTCTCTTAATTTACTATGAAATATGAGTTCTATTTTATGTGTGAAATTCAAATGTACAATTGGATTTGTATTCCATTTAATTTTTCCCTAAATATTTTCTATTAAAAAATTGTGTATTGCAATTATTTAAACATGCAATGTCATGATAAAATATATTCATATGGGAATGGTTGTTGAGATACATATATTAAATTGTACAGATTTTAATGTGGTCATTCTCCAATATTCAAATTTTTCATTCCAAATTTTTGATTTAAAATTTAATTTCTAAGAATACTTTTCATTCTTAAAACATGTTCATTAAGCACAAACTTTTTAACCATTATGCACATGCTGTACACATGGAATTTTGAAATTGCCATGATTCAAAAGTAAAAAAAATTTTATAAAGGGATTTGGGAATGACCACACCCCTTTATACCATTCTGAAAAATTATCTTACCTTTCAGAGATATGTGAGTTGTACCATTTGATATGTGAAATGAGAATGTGCAAATCGATGTGTTTTCTATTTAATGCTGGCAAAGAAAATTGTTATAATTCCATTTGTAAATACTTCTCTATTTAAAAAGAAATGTGTAACAACTACATGAACATAGACTTTTTAATGTGTTCATATGGGAATGGTGGAAGAGAATTATATAATAATTTATGTAGATTGTAATGTGGTCATTATCTACATTCAAATTTTAATGGTACAAAATTTAATTTCAAAGAATTTTTGATCATTCTTTAAAATATGTTTATTAATTAAATTTTATGTACCATTAGTCATATGTGGTGCACCTGAACTCTAGAAATTATAATGAATAAAAATTAAAACTTTTTGTTCCAATTGATTTCGAATGACCACATCTCTACCATTCTCAAATTTCTTTTAACTTAGAAATAAATATGAATAGTACCATTTCATGTGCAAAATGAGAATGTACAAATGGATTTGTATTCCATTTAATATTTACAAAGAAAACTGTTATATTTCCAATTGTAAATATTTTTCTATTAAAAATATGTATTACAATTGCATGGACATATACTGTTATGAAGTAATGTGTTCATATGGAAATGGTCGAAGAGACATAAAATTGTACAGATTGTAATGGCGGTCATTACCTATATTCAAAATTTAATCATTCAAAACTTAATTTTTAAAACTATTTTTCATTCTTAAAACATGTTTATTAAGTATACATTTTGTGCACCATTATACCTGTGTGGCACGCCTTGAAATTAAAATGATTCAAAATTTAAATTATGTTCGAAAGGTAGAATGGTAAAGACCATTACCTCTGTACCATTGTCAAGTCTTTCTTCATTTGCAATAAAATATGCGTAGTTCTATTTACGAGTGAAACACGAATAAGAAAAGTGGATGCATATCCCATTTACTCTTTCATAAAATTTTTGTTAATTTTCGAAACGTAAATGCTTTTTTTATTAAAAAGTATTTTTATTGCAGACATTTACATGCATTGTGATAAAGTAGTGTGTTCAGATGGAAATGGTGGAAGATAGATATATTTGAAATTTCACAAATTGTTATGCTGTCGATATCTATTGTTGAAATTTTAATAAATTAAAAAATCTGTTTTTAGAGATGGTTTTTCATTTTCCAAATACGTTTATTACCCAGAAATATTGGGTATCATACGTAATGGTTACAATCTTTGAAATTGAAAAGATTCAAACATAAAATTCATGTAAACTTTGAAAAGCCATGTCTTCCATTTTCCAATTTTGCATAATTAAAAATGAAATGGTATCAATTTAGTACCCTTTGTCTGAAAATGAAGATTTACAGATATATGTGTATTCTAATGATTTGTTATTAACTGAATCCAATTATTTGGTATTCCACCGATATTAATTAGTGTTTCTTCAAATTGTAATGTGCAAAAAAGTATATGTAATTAAGATTTAAAAATCTTGAATACTTACTCCATTTCAAACGTTTTACAGTAAACTTACAGTAGAAGAGATAGATTGATATGGGAATTTTCATATCAATATAATTTCTTTACTGTATGTATTTTATGTACCTATCGGTGTACTATTAGTCATCATGTACACTTCAATTCTTCAAAAGTATTATGATGGAAAAGTTTTATTTCTTAAATTATCGCTACTACTGTACTTCCTTTCTTAAAATTATATTGAAAAGGATTAAGTGCAATGAAAATAATATTCACTGATATTTTCATGTAAAGATGGCTGTGTTTTCATCTACTCCCATCTTAGTCTACATTATTTGTATTCATTTTGTAAAGATTTTCATAGAAACCACATTTTCGTTGAAAAAATATTTCTTTTAACCTTTAAACGGAAATAAACAAGTGTGTACTGCTGGAAATGGATTAGAGGGCAACTTGTAGATGCACATATGGAAAGAGGCTTCAATTTTAAACCTATTTCGTAAGTTGTAATGTTTTACCATAAAAAGTGTTGTAATTGTTTTATTTTATAATTAAACAATTACAAGATGTTAGTCACATACGAAAGATGGTTATAAAATTTCATTTGACTGAAATGAGGGTATATGGCAGAATTTGTGTTCCAAAGAAATAGTTTTTAAAATTAAGTAAATATTAAGTGATTATTCATTGAAAACTTACAATAGTACCACAATTGTGATTTATCTTTTCTTTAGTGTTAGTTACAAATATGGAAAATGCTCTTATGAAACTGATTGTTCATGAATTGTTACGTGATAAAAGTTCTCGATATGGGTGTCGTCTGATTTTAGCTGCAAAATTCTAACAAATTTGAGTTTAATTTTTCAAAACGCCTCGGTAACTAACCGTCTGCCTTTCTCAAGTCTTGTGAAAACCCATTAAACTGTATATTCCGAATAACGTTACTTTTAAACTACATGAACACACACACACAACATGTGTTGATTCATTGATAGTTTCAAAATAAGTTTCTCATTACAAAAATTTACTTTTCATAAATTGAAATGCTGTGGCTTATTTTCTTCCGCCTAAAGAACACATTTAAGACAACACTCAAAAATCTAATTCGGAATCTTCACTAGACACATTTCTACCTAAATTGTAATCTATCGGTAATAGGGATCTTATGAGACGGGCCGTTCCTGAATGGTGTGCAGTCCTTCTAATGAAATAGACGAAGCGTGTTCACGCAGCTTTATTTTATTTCTTCCAGTCGCTCGGTTTGAAGATAGGTCACGTGATTGTGGGCAGAAGCATTAATCTTAAATGATTGATTGGTTAAAGTGATTTATCCACTCAAGTGATATCAGATAGCGATCGAAAACATTAATCTGCACTTCGATGGCTAAGTTGATTTGTGATTTACCCTTCAGAGATTCTTATGATAAAGATTCCTCCCACATGCTTCTTCTATTTCATTAGAAGGTAAATGTGTGCAGTAGCACATCGTCAGGAGAAATAGGGACCGCCGTAAGATTGCCTTGGTATGCCGTGCAAAAATATTCTTTAGATTTCCATAGAACTAGAGAAACGAAATTTCGTTTCTATAGAAAGAAATTCTATACAATTTCAGAGATTTCTATAGAGAAAATGAGCTGATTGTATAGAAATGTATTTCTATACATTTCTGTATTTCTATACAGAAGTTCTATAGAATGTAAAATCCTGATACAAGAAATGAACTTCTATAGAATTCTGAAGAAGTTTCTACAGACATTTTCCATAGAGGTCACTTTACAGAGATTATAGAAAAACGGGCCTTAATTCCATAATTTTTTTATAGAATTATATTTCTATTTTTGTAAGGGATGCCTTCAGCTTTAAACATAAATATCGATAATAACTTTCCTGTTCTGGATTTTGCACTTGTGCTAAATACATGAATTTACAGAAAAATATTTCTGTATTTTGACATAAAAATGGCCTATATGGAATTTGAAAGTTTTTGATAACATCTGTTGTGTAAATTATGTCAATTTGTCGACAATCAAAGTTGAGTAATTATAGTTGAAAGTACTGTTTCGGTACAGATTTGGTAATACGTATTCTTTTGTGGCAACGCTTTTGGCGCACTTATGTCGGCAAGGAAGAAATTCGTAGAAAAAGTTTTTCTTAACAGAAAATAATTAACGGAAACCGAAAAAATATCGTTTTCTTAACGGAAAATAATTAGCCTTATTATCTCGTACACTTCTACAAATCAAAGTGCAACAGTCTTAAAGTGATTTTTTTTGCAGCAAACTTCATCAGAACTTTTCCTTTATCGCACAAATAATCCAATTTAATTAATCCCGATTCCTTAACCACTTAAAGCACGAGTTTTTTAACGGAAAAACTGGTAAAAAATGATCGAGGTTTTTTTTACAGAAAATGAATGTATATATAGGTAAAGTGTAAGTTATTTTTTACAATTTCAGTTGCGGGTTGTGGGGTAAAAGTTATAAAAAAATTATTATACAAACAAAGTGTAAACGATTTGATTACATGTTTATTTTGAATTTCAAAATATTAATAATAAAATATTAACTTCAGATTCACTTCCATCACTCAAGAGATCATCACTTTCATCGCTGAAACTTTCTGATAAATTGGCATATTCAAAATCGTCACAGTCGCTCATTATCAGATAACTTTTTCTAAACAAGCTACAAAAACACTTAGTAAAAATTAATTTATGGTTAACTGTTTACTTTTATGATATTTAACGTAATAAAAATGGATATATTACCTTTTAGACACCTAACAACTGCTTTATAACAAAGAATTCCTAACAAACTTATAGCTAATCATCAAAATGCACCACTTGGTTTACACAAGAAAAATGGTGCATAGTTGTGCCATCTACGGTAAATAAGTTTAATATCCATCTATAAATAAGTGGTAAATCACCTATGATAAATAAGTTTATGCCATCTTTGGTATAAGTTTAATCTAGCCTATCAATTTTTACTAGAACGGAAGAGCGCCCGTGTGAGACACGGGCATGTGCAAATTTCCCGGTAATTTTCGCCCGTGTCAAACACGGGTAAATGCGTTAAGTGATTAAGGAAATCCAAAAAAACCCTGCTTAACCTGACATAAACAAATAAACGATTAGCCACTCTCTCCCATTTCCTAAAGTTGCTCTACCACCAGAAAAATTCTACAAATTTCGCGAAAGAAAGCCCTGAAACTTATCTACAACACTCAATACAGAAGGTATACTAAAATAAAAAAAATAACGATTTTCAAAAATAGAAAATAGCAAGAAACAATACAACCTGATGCGGCTGCAGTGGGCCGTGACAAAAATCAATCTGAATGTTTTAGTTCTTCAAATTTACTTAAAACACAAAAGTATTGGGAAAAAATTTAAAAGAACCAATGAAATAAAAGGATCAATTAACGGAAATAAAAAGAACATAGAATAATCGAAATGAAAATTTAAACTCCGTTTGGCCGAGGTTGCCATAAAAACTGGAATGTCCTCATAAAGATGGGTTGATTATACCTGCGATAAATCACTACAAAAAGTGCACCAAATGTGTTGCCACCAAAGCATGCGTAAATCAAGCTATAGCATTGTTTTTGAGTCTAATGCTCTTGTGCTTACTTCTCTTCTGGACGCATTGGAACGAGGAGCGATGGAAATCCGAGTTCGAAAGAGGACGACCAGAACGCGAAGAGAGCGCTCAAAGATGTCGGACATTCTTATTGGCAAGCAAGTGAGGTAAGCTTCTATACTTTGTGTCCATACAATATACTTCCAAAGACTTATGTCACTTTTCCTCTGAGAGTCACGATATTTCCGAGTTGTGTAGTATTGTTTTTCCCCACAACACAAATAATAACTAACTAGCCTCATCGGTTGGTTGAAAGAATACTAAGAATGATTCTTTTGATCAGAAGGTCAAAACTGGTTAGTAGTCATGCAGGTAGCAGAACGGATATATCCGTGCGAACGCCAGAGGGGTAAGTTCACTAATTGGTATTCACTGTTTCATAATTGATATATTGACGTCAAACGTTAAGAAGATTCTGATTGGTTGGTTTTATGGAGCAAGGGCTATATTTAGCCATGCTGCGCCAGACACAAGATATACAATGAAAGTTTTACTGTCACAGAAGAGAGAAATACACCCAGGGTGGAAGCACTTGACAGGAATCCGCCGCTACAAGGAAGATGAAGATTCTGGATGCTCATTAGAGGGCCGAAATTTTTTTAAATCGCATTTGCAATAGAGTGGAAAATTGCCTCTTACCTTTCTATAAATGCCTGTATTTTTAAAAAGTTTTTACTTAACGTCTTTAGCCCTCTATTGAGCGTTTAATAATGCCGAAATGGGCTAAAAATGGGAGAAAAGGCACTTTGTAAGACGATTTTTAGAATAGTATTATTTTAATTGGGAATGCCTAATTTTTATTTTAGAGAATTAAAAAAGCATGTACAACACTCTTTCTACTTTAACCATGTCCTTCGTAGCCACGGTAGCCCGGTTTGAAGAGTAATGGACTTGCAACCGAAGGTTTGCGAGTTCGAATCCGACCAAAGACCAACTATCGTGACCTCAAATGTCTTTCCGATGGCATGATGTGGAAGTTTGGAGAGTGGGGTGCCAGCTCAGGTGTGACCTCTTCATCTGACCGTGGTTCAAAGTTACCTTGTTGGTGTTGGATCTTTCAGTTCGGGTTTCATCACGGACCGTGGCCAATAGCCCCTTGTGTCACTCCAGTGCGACGTTAATAAAATACCTTCGTACCCACAAGCATTGAAATATATATATAGCAGACGTTAGTAACTGCATTGCTCGACCTTCAGAGATTTCCCGCACACGCCTCGCGTTCAACATATTATTAGGAATCACTATTGCAATTGGAAACCACTTGCGTAACTAACGCTAGACCCCACCTCTATATGCATGACCAAATATGGCCCTTGCGCCATAAAACCCCAATAGCAAACAACCCACCTCTACACAGTCCTAATGCCTTTTACAAGTTAATTCTGAGAGTAATACTATTGATGGCGAGTTTCAGCAGGTACTTTTGTTTTGCGAACTATTAGTAGTATTTGAGCACCACTTGCGGACACTCAGTGGTGCCCATATACTATATTTACTCCAATTTTGATGCCTTTTAGACAAATTTTAGACCATCAGATTTTTCAACCATTTTTGCCTCAAAATCACCCATTTTCACCATCCTCAAACCCTTCACAACTTTAGATCAAAAATGTGTTTGACCCTAAAAATGCTCTATTTTGTTTGAATTTTCGACCTTTTCCAGTCATTTTTTCGAAAAAAATTTTGAGCCTAAAATAAAAAAAATAAGCAATTAAGACCAAAAGATATTGAAAATAAGGCTATTTTCCTTGAAAAAACGTGAAAAAAGATAGCTCCGTTTGGGGGCTTATCTTCATGAAATCAACGAGACGTGAAGTCAAATCTTAAAATGCCTGTGTTTTAACAGGCATTTTAAGTTTCTTTGATAACTTTATGAAGTGAATATTTTTTTGAAGGATTAAAGTTTTGATCTAAATCATAAAATACTTAAACCTTTTTTCTAAGAAATTCATCAGCGTTATTTACTATTCTATACAAGTAATTAAAATATTCTGAAATTAATTCTTTAAGCCTACCATCATATGTATATTCTTTAGAACGATCAATTAAAACTTCACATTTATGAATGGTTTCATTAACGTATCCACTATCATAAGTTGCAAAATAAGATCTTAACTCTTCAAATAATTTTTACATTTAGTAAATATTTTTATAAATATGAAATTCAGAAACACTAATCCATTGAAAAAAATCTTTTTGAATTTCTAAAGGTTGAAATTAAAACAGGTTAAACATTGAAATCTAAATCCAAATTGATCAAGTTCTGTTATTTTAACTATAAAAGGATCTCTATTTGCAAATTGGTGTTACTACAATTGAAAGATGAACTTTGAATGTTTCATCAAAACTGACTTTCATTTTGTTAGTTGTACAGTTACCGGTTAATATCTTTGATTACCTCCCATTTATTAGCAAACATTTTTTTCCTTTCTCATACACTCTTGCTCTATACCACATTTTTATACGTCTATACACCTTATCAAATTCTTCATCTGAAAGTTTCAATTCCATCGTAACTATAATCAGTTATTTTTTTCTATATGTTTAATAACAAATTGAGAAGATATATCTTGATATTTAAAAACCTCATTCCAAACAACAACCTCATTCAATACTTCAGTTGTGCTTTCAGACATTTTGATATCTACAAATTAACTGCATGTTTAATTTACTAACGTTATCCATTATAAATTTATCACTTAGATTTTGGTATCTAGATAAATATCCCAATCCACAAGGCCATCATGTTCACATAAAAACCTTTCAGATAAATTCTGATAAGCTGAAATATGTTCCCAATCAACTCTATCTTTAAACTCTAAAATGAATGAATCAGATACTTCTTGTTTAGAGATTAATTTCCAATCATTTCCGTTTTTCAGAAATTTCTTTCTGGTCTACATCTGCCATCTTTATTATGTATTAAATTTTATAAAACCTTTTCAATATATAGAAAGGTATTAATTTGATTGAAATCTGTTCTATCTATATTATATGGGGTAATAAAAGTAGATATATCATAGATAGAATCATTGTGTTTACCATACTCAACTGTTATTGGGTTTCTATTTCCAATATCTCCGTTGAATATATATTCATCTTTAGATTTTAAGTAAAAAATTGGATCAAGATATAACATATCCACGAATTTAAAATACAGTAATTTTCATATACATATCTTTTGATAATTTCAAGTCAGAATCCAATAATTTGGAACTAAACAAATCAAATTTTACTTTAACCGCTTCTCCCCATGATAGGTGTGATGTGTCCTTTATAATTGAAAAAATGTATCTTCATATATGATTGGAGGTGGAACATAAAGTCCATCGTTATCTCTAGTTAAAAGATTATCGAGTTGTTATAATTTATTTTTGTTTTTTTATCCAGTTATTGTTTATGAACGGCATCATTTTTTTCTCGAGGTTTTGCAAGATGTTTCAATGGAATACCTTTCACATCGCAAATTCCTTACTTTAAAACTAGAGCATTATTTTCAAAATATTGCTTATTGATGACAATGAATAGGATCTTTTACATTTCCAATAATTTTTCCTTTAGCATCAAAATCTCCTTGTTTAGTATGAATGAGACTTACGTTTGATAATTCAACAAATTTAGATTTTAAATCCTTTTGAATTGAATCAACATAAGATTTAGTTACTGAATCATTTGGATCAAAAGGATTATTCAAATTCTTCATTCTCTCTTTTTCCATATCATAATTCCCATCATTTATTAATTTAAATCCAAGACCAGGAGGTCCTTCCTTTATTTCATCATCAGAAAGTGGATAATAGGCAGAAATTTATTTATAAAGAAATTAATCATCTTTTTTACTAAAAGTAATTGAATTTCTAAACAAATTCAAATAGCATTTATTTATTTCAAAATAAAATAGAATATATATTCTTTTTGAGTATTATTTCTCACTCTCCAATGAAAATGCAAAGGTCGTTTTCTACGGAAATAAAGTTTTTATGATGTGACAAATCGAAACAGATCATGGGATATAACTCACTATATATCTATATAATCTAACATACAACCCGTTTCTGTATTGATAGTATTTAAACCTGCTTTTGAAAGAGCAGTATATAAATTATAGTCATTTTTAGAAAAATCCATTTTGTAATAGCTATCAGGATATTCTTGACCGTTTCTCGTCACCCAACATTCCACCAATCTAAATGATCAAATATCAGATTATTTTTATTGTAATTATCTTCTCTCAATATATTGAGGAATAACATAGAGCTGAAACATCATCCGATTCTGCTGGTATTGGACAAGAACCATTCGACACTTTGTTGTATGTTGGATTTATCAATTCTATAATGATCCCAATATATTTTTATCCATGAATCTGATATTTTTAATTATTTAAATCTCACAGCTGCTGAATTTTTAAATTCAACATACGGTAGAAGCAGAGATAAATCTTTTTACCTCTACTCTAAAGCTAGGATTTTGATCTGTAATTAACATATTCATACTGTGATTTCTCTTAAATTCCATTCTCACATGAAAACCTGTAAACACCTTTCCATATTCATTAAAAATATCAAATATATATTTCAAAGGAATCCATATGTGTACTATTTGACCATTTTTTGTGAAATAATATCTTTTTCAAATCCTTTGTTCATTCATTTTTAAATTTAAAAAAATCTGTTATTTTAGTTGTTTCTATTAAAGTTCCTTCATATTTTAATTTCTTTGATTAGTAGTATCCGTTGTATCTGAATAAAAAAACATTTTAGCTTCCGAAGAGGCATAATCTTTAGTAAAATTAATGTCTTAAGACTTTTTTGATCTAAGATTGAACAATAATTTTCATTTGATTCAATTGTATTACTTCCAAATTTCAGTTTTTTAGTTTTAATTAAACCTCCTCCATTTACCAGAGTTATACGTTGGATTTTTATTATGTTTTTATATTATGTTTTCTTCTCCAATAGGATCTCCGTTATTTTTCACAATTTTCAATTTTTGATGAAGATAATCCCCGGAATATATGTTATCATTCTCACCTCGAATATCAAATTTATAAAAGACACCTTCAGAAAGATTAGAACCTTTATTTTCTCGTTCTCTCTATTTCTATGAATTCGAATTTTTCTATATCCTCATTATGATGATAATGGGTTTCTGACAAATAATAAAATTTCTCCATTTATTTAAGAAACTTTTTTAATACGGTTCCACTTTTCTTTTTGAATAAAATTTCGTTTAATTCATCACGAATAAATGTTTTAGCTTTATCTTCTCAAATTGATTTAGATTCTTTACCGATGTCTACAAGTAAATCCTTAAAAAAACCTCTTCCTTGTATTCTTTTACTTTTTCGATATAATCTACGTTTATTCATTTATTTATGAGAAAATTTAGATAGTAACAAATCGTAAGGATTTTTTTAGAATAGTTTTCATCTTCCTCGATAGCTGTGAAATCATTCTTTAGCTCCTTTATTTAAATCTATTAATTCACCCTTTTGATTAGTGATTTTCATTTTTATTCTACGAACAAGATTTGTTTCCACAGGAAAAATAAATTATCAAATTTTTCAGAATGTTCGCTACCAGAAATTTTTTTATTCGTAAAGGTATAAATGACATGTGAATGTAAATTATTGATGAATGTTCGATACACTATATCACAATGAATATAAATGATATTGTTTCTATGTGTTATAGCTGCTATATATTGCTCTTCGCTAAATATTTTAGGCTCTAAACCTAAAAGTTTATAACGTTCGCCATCTCTTAAATCTATTTGATAATTCTTTTTCAATTTTATAGAAAATCATCGTCTTTCATCAATAATACCAAATATAATAGGTGGATCGTTTTCAAATAGTTTAACTATATATATATTTAATTTTTTAATAATATAATTTCCATCAAGAATAGTTATAGTATTGATTTCTTTGTCCTTATTGATTAATTAAAAATATTTATATATTTCTCACTTATACTGTCCCAAGAAACTTCCATTGAAAACGATCGTAAAGCTATTTTTTTGAGCGAAGAGGAAAAAATTCAACTATAAATATCTCCGATTTTTCGTAACCATCCGATTTCAATTTAAAAGGTCTCATTTATTACTCACAAAATTTTCATTATAATCACTGGGTTCTTGAGTATATGAATACAAAACATCTACAACAGATATTTCTTTATTTCTGTTATGTATTTCATACAATAAAATCCGCATCTTAAAGAAATAGGTTTTTGTAAAAAAATAGAATATTAAATTTATATTCCCCAAAAGGGGCATAATATTCAACAAATTTATATTTGGATCATTATAATAACAAACCCAATGAGTTCCAGGACCTGTTGATATATCTAAATTAATGACTCCACATTCTGTTTTTTTTTCATCTTTTTAGGTAATAAATCTGATGTAAATACACCTAAATCCTTTTTCATTTTCGATATTTTTTTAATCATTTTATCACTTTTTCCTGATTTTGTTATTTCCTCTTTCCACGAGATTTTTTTTTACACCCGGTTCCTTTTAATATACTCCTCGAGTTCTACCAGGTCCTGATATTTTATTATATATTTTTTTAGTTCCCCAATTATCAGTAGCACTAGTAGCTCCAAGGCGCAAACTCGTTAAAATAGGAATTAAAAAAGGTAGAATACCTCCATTTTTCTCTAATAGAGTTTTACTTATAGTAATTATCTTTCCTTTTTCGATTTGATTTATTTGTGATTGAGTTAAATACATTTCAATAAGTAGGCTTTTTAGATGTATCAATTTGTAATGTTAATTCTTCATTTTTTCTTAGAGCTAATTTCAATTTATCTCTTTGTCCATGACTCAGATGAATTTTCTTTGGAATATAATTACTCATTTATTAAGAATGAAATTCACGAAGTCGATCTCATTTCTATGTTTACTTTCGGTTTCCTTCATTCGTTTATATTGATTACGTACTGCTTTTGCAGATTTAATTATTTCATCCAGTTCTTCATCTGTTTTATTAACTAATGCAGATGGTAAAGCAAAACCTTGTTTGATAAAGGACATCTAAATCTTTATTAAAATATACTTTCAATATACCTTCAGCTTCAAACATTTTTGCAGCATCTGAAGAATAATCTAATTCTCTGATTCTAGGACTCGTATTGTGGAATTAAAGACGTATTATATGCTAAATCCTTTATAGCTCTTATTTATTATTTTTTAGTTACATCTTATTTCTCCATTTCTTCTATGAGTGGCTTATGAAATACTTTTAAAGATTTTTGAATGCCTAATTTCTCTTCTAATTGTACTTCATTAAGCCTTCTCTTTTCTTTGTCTAATTTTACTCTACCTGTATTAAATAATGGATGAAGAATTAAAAATTCTTCATCATTATTTATTTGTAAAAAATAATTTGCTCCGACAAAAATGATTTTACTACTAGTAAAAACTAATCTGCTCCGAGCAAATAAATACATACTATATAAATGATAAAAATTAAAAAGATTACACCGAAACAGAAGAATTACCTGATCCTATCAACATTCTTTGTTACCTAAGCATCCTTTTAGATTAATAATAATAGGATCATCAGGTTGTAGAAAAACAAATTTACTAATAAATTTTATAAACGGTTTCTATGAGCCAAGTAATTTAAGATTAGATTTTGATGCATTATATTTATGTGCAAAAGATATAGAAAGAGATGATATTGTAAAATGTAAGAAACTAAATAAAAAAAAGGGATTATTAGAATTGTGTGATAAATATAAAAAGGAGTATTTTCTTCAGATTTAAATGAATTTATTACTGTTGATCTAGATGCCTTACATAAAAATTTAGTTGTTTTTGATGAATGTGTAAAAGAAAAAGACCAGAACATTATAGAGGATTTGTATATTAGAGGTAGAAAGAAAAATGCATCTAGTATTCATTTAACAGACTTATTCAACTCCCACAAATATTAGAAAAAATATGTAATTGCTACATACTTTTTAATCTTCAACCTAAAGAAATTCAGCAGATAATAAGAGAAATAGATGGAAATCTTAAAAAAAAAGAATTCGAAGAAAAGTATAAATTTTGCACGCAAGAACCAGTTTCTTTGTTATATTTAGTTTATCCAAAAATGAGATTGAAGAAATTTTGAGGTTAGTGCTTGCACCAATGGAAGAATATTTAGAAAAAAGAATTTATATTTACAGAAATAGTTTCAAGTGCTTTCACAAGATAATTATATTTTTATCAGTGAGTATGCTTATTTTAAGCCGGAACAGGCTTATCTGCTCTCGTTTTCATACCTCTAACTGCTTTGAGTCGTTGAGTCGTGCAGGAATCGTTGAAATAATAGATAAATCTTTATACATTTCGGAAAGAAAAGAAGAATACAGACAAGCTTATAAATTTTATAAAAAAATTGCTAAATTCCAAAACGTTATCGGATCAAGAAAGAGAAGACGAATTTATTCAAGCTTTAAAGAATTTTCCTGTATAAAAGTATGTAAAACAAACACAACTGAATGGATATAAAAATGTGCACTAAAGAATTCACCCTAAATAAATGGTTTGCAAGTGTAAAACGTTTGTTATTCAATCTTTATCTAAAATTGGGAAATTTAGAGGATGTAAAAATTGTAGTCAAGTTGGATCAGGTGTATTTCAATCTAAATTATTAACTGATTTAATCGAATTAATATCTGAATTAAGTACAGTTAAATACGGTACCGGTTTTATTAATACAGCTATTAACAATTTACCTTTTGAACTGCATTTACCAAGGCCCCCAATTTACGGGTCCGGGATCTCGGCTATTATGGGATAAAACATGATTAAATCCTGATTTAACTCATTAAGAATGATCTAAACCAATTAATAGGGTTGATGAAACAGCCTATAGACATGATGTTTGCTATTTAAAAAATAAAGATCAAAAACGAGAAATGAAGTATGTGATAAGAATATGATTCAAGAATTGGATGCTATTGAAAGTGCAACAGTTAGAGAAAGAATAGATAGAGCTGTCGTTAAAACTATTATCAAAGCTAAAAAGAAATTTGGAATAGGATGTCAAATATATTGCTTAAAATGTAAATTGCATACTGAAACTAATAATATTCGAGAAACTAAATCTAAAAATAATGAACCAATGATGAAAGGCATTTGTGGAAATTGTGGTAGTAAAAAGAGTTTTTTTAGGAAAAATAACCCCTCTCAAAAAGGTATATGATTCTGAAACTGGTTATTGCGGTATAAATGAGTTGAAAAGGAAAACAGGTTTGAGTCAAAAAGAAATTAGATTTTTTACATGAACAAGATGTGTATACTAGACATAAACCTATTATATCAGAAAATTTAAAAGAAGAGTTTATGTATCTCATCGATGATCAATGGCAAGCTGATTTGTTATTCATCAAACCGTTTAGTGAATATAATGATGGAACGAATTATCTATTAACAGTGATTGATATATTTAGTAAATATGCTTGGGCTATACCTATTAAAAGAAAACAGGGAGAAGTGAGTAAAGCTTTCAAAAAGATATTTAAAGAAAGAATTCCTGAAAAATTACAAACAGATAAAGGAACAGAGTTTATCAATAAACATACTCAACAACTATTTAAAGAAAATAATATACATTGTTTTACAACTGAAAACGTAGAATTAAAATGCTCTATCGTTGAACGATTCAATAGAACATTAAACATGAAAATCAGAAAATATTTAACAGCAAACAGCACATATAGCTATCTATGTATTATAAATTAGTTTAAAATTATAATAATTATAGATCTATAAAAATGACACCTGTACAGGCTAGTCAAGAAAAAAATGAATCTAATCTGTAAGAATTTATACAAAGAAAAAATAAGAAAACCAAAATTTAAAATTGGAGGTAGAGTGAGAATATCTAAATATAAAGAGACGTTTACTAGAGGATATGATCCAACCTTTACGGAAAAAATATTTATTGTATCCGAAGTATTGAAAACTGATCCTATTACTTATAGAATCAGACTTAAATGGTGAAGAAATAAAAGGAACTTATGAAAAAGAAATGTTAAAATATAATAAAAAAGATTATATAAAATTGAAAAATAAAGAAAGGAAATAAATTATTTGTAAAATGGTTAGGTTATCCAGATGAATTTAACAGTTGGATAGATATATAGGTCAGTCAAACCTTTAAAATGCCTATAATTTTGCTAGGGTTTACAGAGGGATAATTTTAAAACTTCCCAGGTGGATCACCCCTCCGTTTTATATTTATGGCGGCTCATATCCGAGTCGCCATATTTTTCATTTAAATAATCGATTGATTCTTTATTTCGTAACCAATTTTTAAATCTTCGTAGATGTTAATATGTTTAAATCTCTTATACATTCATCAATAGTATAACTATTCGAAAGTTTCAATCCATTGCAATGTATTTTTACATTTTCAATGATTTCTAACTATTAAATAAATTAATTGAATTAGGATCATAATCAATTTCAAAAATAACTTGTGAATCTGGATATTTTTCGTTTAATTTCTTTAAATATTGATTTTTAGATCTTTTTTGAGTTCTCATTGCATAATAAGGATATTCTTTATTTTTCTGAATGAGTACAAATACATTTTTTGCTTTACTTATGGTTTTAAGAGATATATCTTCCACTTTATATTTCCCATTTTCTTCTAATCTTTTGTTTTTTATTTATCGTTTTTCTCTTCTGTCTTTTGTAATTTCTTTTTCAATTCTTTTTTTTAATCATTTTTGTATTTTTCATTGAATTTATTTGTATAATAATTCGTTACAATATCATTAACTTTAACTGAAAATTCAGGAGAAATCCGGCATGCAATATTTGTAATTAAATACTTTGAAACATGATTTCCTCTAATCAGTTTATCGTTTTCACTAATTCCACCTTTTTTTTAATCATTTTTCTAGGATTCGATCCCTAGAGATTTTCCACCTCATTCAATTAATTCTTGTGATTCTTCGTTTTTTAAATCTTTTCCCACCTTCACATAACTTTGTAGCATTGATATATCCAGTGTCTTTATCTATAATCAATTTAAAATCTGCGAATAAGCCAAACCAATGATTATCTTTGATATGTTCATAACATGTCTTTTAAAGAACCCATTTACTTTATATTTATTAGTAAACCTTTTTATTTAATACTTTTACAAATGTGATCACGATTTAATCATCTACTACACTAATTTATAAAGTATATAAATGGACTCATATTTTTTCAAAGATATCGAAATTGTTGAGGCAATAGAATTTCCAGATTCACCTGATTCATCCGATGAGCAAATACCTGAAGACTAAGGTTTGTAATCAAATTAAAAATAAACAAGATGTTGATAAATATTTTAAACAGATATTATGGTAGGATTAGTTTTTAATATATTAAAAGAAAAACATAATTTTAATATAATAGGAAGCTGATACGTTTATAAAAGTTTTGGATTTTATGTATTTTGAAAAATCAATCAATTATGTATTTTATGAAAAAAATATGTGATTATCATAATATTCCGAATTATATTAAAGTTAAGAAAAAAAATGAAATATGAAAATATTTGGAATTATTTCTGTTTAAAGAAATAAATCATAATAAATGGAGCACAAAAAAATACGCACTTTGTAAAGATATTAAACCAAGTTGTGAATTTTATCATTGCAAGGTTAATAATCTACAAAGATATAGCAAAACTTGTAACAAAAAAGAAAATATGTAACGATGATCTATGAATGTGAAAAAATTTATGCAAAAACACATTTACAGACATTTAAAATGTAAGTAATTTTTCAAGCGTGTCTTGAAAAACTATAAAATTAGCTGGTAATAAATGGAGCATCAACTGAGAACCAAGACTGGCTTAGAAATGTTTTAAAACAATTGAAGATGAAACAACTAAAAGGTTGTAAAAAAGATTTAATCAGATTACTAAATTTATTAAAGAAACAGGTGAATATAAACCTGTTTTGGTAGAGATTTTACAATTAGATCTTGCAGATTACTTGAATAAAAAGAAGAAATTATTTATGAAATATCCTAAAAATGGTATATAATCAAGAAAATCTTTGATTCTTTCGGTTTAAAATTTAATAATAGAGAATTTATACCTAAAGAAGAAGAAAACAACAAATTTAGAGATATAAGTGGTCTATTCCATATGGTTTATATTCGTCATCTGACTGTGGTTCAAAATTACGTGGTGTTGTCCTCGGATCTTTCCCTTTGGGATTGATCCCGGACCGTCACCAATAGTTCGTTGTGTTGCTCCAGTGTGACGTTAATTGAAATACCCCCCATATGGTTTATATATGGATAGAAAGCAAAAACAGTTTATTTAATACCCTAAAAAAGAATAAAATAAAAAATACTAGATAAATATGACTTAAAATACAATAAACATACTAATGAATTTGAACCTAGAAAAGTAAATCCTGATCTTAAATTTTCCTTTGAACCTGATTATAAAATTCAGTGAAAAATATAATACGTATAAAAGAAGCTTTAGAATTGTAGAATTGAAAAAAATCAAACCAGAGCAATATCACATTTTACAGCATTCGTTTAGAAAAGCAATTGGAAAAATAAGAGGTAAAGTCAATGTCATTACTTACAATCCAAAGTTGGATAAACCCTTTCATCATCCTACGATGTCTACCAGTAATGCCTTTGAAAACTACATAGATGTGTCAACTCATCAAATAGAGTAAAGAATTAGAGTGAGAATTTCAATTTAGAGTGATTTAATAACCAGGAGGTAAACATTTGAAATTACTCAAAGATGATGTAGCGAGTAAAATGAGTATTTGTCAGATTGGAATTCAAAGAATTGGCAAAGGGATATTTTCCTCATTTATTCAACGCAGTTAGTAATCAAAACTACATTGAAAAATACCCTGAAAATACTATTATGGTTATGATACTATGACTCTAAAACAGAATCGTTTGATAAATGGTATGAAACTGATGAAACGTTTGATTTTCAAAAGGAATTTATAAAATACTGAAGATCTGATGATATTTTAAGAAGAGGATGTTTAGAATTGAGATTATTTTTAGAAATTGAAAACATAGACCCATTTCAATATGTTACCTTAGCCGGTGTATGCATAGGTATATTGCGATCAATTCGTAAAAAGAATGAAATTGCAATTGATGAAGAACCTCAAAAGGATCAATATAGTAAAAAATCCATTGTTTGGGTAGATTATCTGTCTAAAAAACACAATATAAATATACAACATGCATAAAATGGAAGAGAAAAGAAATAAAGTAGATGAATTTTAGGATAATACTGTGTTTCAGTTCCATGGCTGCCATGGGCACGGTTGTTCTAAATGTTATAGAGAATCTATAAATACGCAAAATCAAATATCTATGAAGGAATTATGAAAAAACTGAAAAGTAAATAAGATAAAAGACGCTGGATATGAACTCGTTGCAATATGGGAATGTGATTTTGATCATGATAAGGAAATTCAAAAATATATGAAAAAGAATGGAAAAGAGATTTCGTAGAACTTTTGAATCCTAGAGATATCTTTTATGGCGGAAGATGCGAACCAACCAAATTGAAATACGAAATGAAACCAACAGACAAAGGTAGATATATTGATGTATGTTCACTCTATCCAACGGTAAATTATGGATTACTATCCAATTGGTCATCCTTAAAAGATTTATAATCCTGAAAAATATGAGAAATGGTACGGATTAATCAAATGCAAAGTGTTACCACCTCGAAAACCATATAACCCAGTGCTGCCTTATAAAGGTGAAAAAATGTTATTTTCATTATGTAAGTCATGTTCTGAAATTGTCAAGTGTAAACATTTCAAATCCGTTGTAGATAAAAAGAAGTGCAAAGAGTTATGAAATCCGAAATAAAGAATGTAAACACACAGACAGTGAAAGATGTTTTACTGGTACATGGACTACAGATGAAATGAAATTAGCTATTAAAAAAGGATATAAGGCTTCAAATATATACGAGGTTTGGAATTTTGAACATAAAACAAATACACTGTTTAGAGATTACATCAAACTGTTTTCGAAAATAAAACTAGAAACAGATGATAAATGGTCTGAAAACTTTAAAGACGAAAAAGAATACAAGATGTGTGTCAAAGTGAAATTGGATATAAATTCAGGAGAAATTAAGAAAAATCCCGGAATGAGATTTATAGCCAAAATCTGTTTGAATTCGTTATGGAGTAAGTTTGGACAGAAAAAACAGAAGCAAACTAAATATGTCATGGAATTGGAAGACTTATAAAATCGTATTTGATGATACTATTAAGAATTTAAATATGATTTTCATGAATGATGATTGTGTAGAAATGAATTATACACTGCTGGCCACCCAAATTGCAACACCAAGAAAGACAAGAGATATCACAACAAAATTTATTTTGTAGATAACATGTTGACCAAGTATCAAATGATAAAATTTATAGACTTCTGTGAAGTGTGGTTCCTGCCAAAATCAGTAGCCAGAGTAGCCACCATTGTTGGAGATCACCGCTGCCACACGCCTCGGCATTGATTCAAAGAGACTTTGGATGTGTTCTTGGGGTACAGCAGACCAAGCAGCTTCCACACGTTGCCAAAGTTGATCTGGTGTGGCAGCTGGGGATGTATTCTGGGTCAATCGTTGAGCAACCATGGACCACATGTTTTCTATCGGCGAAAGATCCGGAGAGCGAGCTGGCCAGGGAAGCAATTCAATCTGGCGATTGACGAAGAACCCTTGGACAATGCGTGCCACGTGTGGTCGCGCATTATCCTGTTGAAATATGGCTGTGGGCAAGCCCTGAAGGTAAGGAAGGACAACTGGCTCCAACACCTCGGAGATGTAGCGCTGGCTGTTTAAAGTACCGGCAATGCGTGCGAGAGTGATATCCAATACCGCCCCATACCATAATACCCGGTGCAGGATCAGTGTGGCGGTGCATAACGCAGCTGTTCAGCATCCTCTCTCCACGGTGTCTCCAGACTCGAATCCGACCATCGTGGTGTTGCAGACAGAAGCGTGACTCGTCAGTAAAGACAATTTCATTCCATTCTGCCGTCCACATCCTTCTTTCATCGCACCATTGGCGGCGGAAACGTCTGTGGTTCTGCGTCAAGGGTAGACGAAGCAATGGACGTCTTGCGGACAGACCACTCTGCTGTAAACGGCGTCGAATGGTACGCGCAGACACTGGATGATGCGGTACAGACTGAATGTGCTGTGCTATGGTTCGTGATGTGGCTGAGCGATCCGTCACTGCCATAAGCACAATATGCCTGTCATCACGTGAAGTGGTGCACTGAGGTGGATGCGATCGAACACGTCGGTCCGTCGTACCCTTCTGCATCCAACGATCACATATCCGCATTACAGTTGTTTGGTTTCGTCCAACACGACTACCGATTTCCCTGAAAGATAATCCACAATCTCGGTAGGCCACTATCCTTCCTCTGTCGAACTCGGATACTTGGTCAAAAGATGATCGCTGTTTTCTACGAGGCATAATTGATCGTTTTTTTGAAAAAACCACAAGAAAAACACAATTGCCGTACTTGAAATCGTCGAAATTTCCAAGCCTTAAATAGTGCTTTGAAGTGGCGCCACAGGCGCGCGTGATGTGCGTCTGCGCTGAAATTCTAATCATTTGCATATCTCATCTCCGCTAATGCATGTTGTAAATTTCATATTATTTGCATGCTTCCTTCAGGGTGTTGCATTTACGGTGGCCAGCAGTGTACAATGAAAGATGAATATGTAAAAAAATAACTTTAATACAAACGCTTATATAGCAGCGTTTACCACTAGTTCTGCTAGAATAAGATTATATAAAACGCTAGATAAATTAGGAGATAAAGTAATGTATTATGAATACAGATAGTGTGTTGGTGTATATCGATGGTACAAAGTAGAAACAGGATGTATCTTAGGTGAATGGACAGATGAACTAGGGCAGTGGCCGGCAAACTCATTAGTCAAAAGAGCCAAAAATCAGCAGTACAACGATTACGATTTCTTTTCAAGAACCATGTGTTTAGGAGTCAGTTTAAACTATCTACTAACATTAAATAAAACCAGATGTAATAATAATCTTATTTATTGACATAAAATATTTTACATTAAAATAAAAATGACAAAACGCGCATTTAATGTAAACCTTGCATTTCCTTGGAAAGTTTGGATAAGTCAGGTTTGTATGTCGTTGTTTTTAATTTGAAGCAGGATTCCAGGTTCTCATCAATAAGACGATTTCTCAATTTACTTTTGATAAGGTTCATGTTTGAAAAAGATTGTTCGCATGAATATGTAGAGTGAAAGAACAGCAAATGCTAGTTTTTTTAACTGATCATAAGTCAGGAATACTATTCCAAGTGTTGAAAATTATCATATCTTCCTTCTCCAGGTCTTTCAAAGCAGACCACTTTTTCTGTGAACTAAGGTCACATTTATTTTTCTCCAATTTTTCCATATCAACATTAAGGCTTTGAGATTTGGAGCTCCATAATTCTTTGTTTTTTAACTCCAGGTAATTGCATTTCAAAAGCGCCAATATCAATATTAAAGAGAGAAAAATTCAATTCTGTTACGTCGTCACTGAGAGGTTTTTAACAAAGGCTAACGTTGCTATGCTATTTCTGAATTCCTGAAACCTCCGTAGAAAAGCTTCCCTCATATTTAAAATTGTTGTTTTGAAATAGTAAATGTCAATTACCGAGTTATTTTCTTGGCGATGTTTCAGCAGACTTGGAAAAGGAATTAATGTTTATCTTTCAAAATCTTAAGCAAAAAGGATAATTTGTTTTAGAATGAAATGACTTCTTCCAACATCGAAAAAATTGTGTTTCCTTTCCCCTGTAATTTACGATTAAAATTATTTAGATCAGATGTAACGTCTGCCATGAAATAAAATTTTTGGATCCACTGATCGTCCGTTAGTTCAGGATACCCCCTTCTCAAGGAGAAATGCTTTAATTTCAAATAATAAGGTAGCGAAACGTTTTAAAACGTTTCCTCTTGAAAGCCAACGTACCTTATTATGCAGCAGAAGATCTGCGTATTCATTCTCCATTTCAACTAAAAATTCTTTAAATTGGCGATGACAAAGCTTTAGCTACAATTGTGTTGACAATATTGATCACAAATTCCATAACACTGCAAATTTCTTCTGGAAATGTCTGCGCACAAAGCGCTTCTTGATGAATGATGCAATGGTAAGCAAGTATCTCATGATTAATTTTTTCAAAATAGAAACAAAACCTTTTCTCACTCCGAACATACTTTTTGCCCCATCTGTTGAAATTGAAACAATTTTATCGAGTGGAATATGATGTTTCTCCATGCATTCAATGACAGCATTTGCAATATCCTTGCCACGTTCTTGACCTTTCAGTGGCAATTATCCTAAAAGTTCTTCTTTAGGACCCGTAGACGAAATAAATCGAACAAAAAGTGAAACTTGCGCTGTGTCATTTATGTCACAAGGTTCGTCAACAGCTATTGATAAAGCTGAAACCAATTTAAAATCTTCGATTTGCTGATTGGTTATATTCGAAGACATTTTGACTGTTCTGTCTTTTACTGTTTTAGCAGATAGTGGCAACTCTTTAATTTTTTTAAAGAATTTCTGCCTTGTTCTTAAAATTCCGGAATAACTCTTCGGATGCATTTATAAAACAACTTTTAATGTATTCACCGTCTGTGTATGGTTTGCCTCTCTTAGCAATCTCTTGACTAACAATAAAGCTTGCAATATTAACATTGTTGGAAGATTGCACCCAATACAGAACTTGATTTTTCTCGACACTTCTTAAGTTCCTCAACTGCTTTCTTCCTCGCATCACCGGCGGGATATTTACTGCCAAATGACGCGTGTTTAGCTGTAAAGTGTCTCTCCAAATTTGATTTCTTGTTATACGCCAATTTTTCTTGACAAATAAGACAGGTCGGAAGGCCATTTGAAATTTGTATAAAAGCGAACGATTCGGTCCATTCAACTTTAAATTTACGGTTTCGTCTTCCGTTTTTCTCTTCTTTGTAGCCATGTCAAATAGATGGCACCTAAAAACAAGTTTCGTTTTATAACAATAAAAGCAGCAACACAAAGTTATAACAGCTTATTAAATTGATGCCAAAAATACCTGTGAGATCTGCAGCTGGTTGAACGATACAAGTAGCTTAATGCTCCAAGTAGGTACTCTCGTCGCCAGTCACAAGCTGTAACTGGCTCGCTCTCGCACAACTCGTGCGTTAGTCGCGTGTGCCTCCTCCGCGCCGCATACCCTGCGCTACGTCAACACGACCGACACCCCTCTCGCCCGCACGTGGTCGAAATCGATTCGCGACAGAGCCGCACTCAAGTGGCTAAAGAGCCGCATGCGGCTCGCGAGCCCCGGTTTGCCGACCACTGAACTAGGGAAAGTCAAATATGTAAAATTATGGATATCTCCTCTAGTAAAGACTATACGGTTACTTACTAAATGGTTTTAAATGAGTTATGAAAGTGAAACCAAATTAAATTTTGAAGAAAAAATGAAATTTATTACAGAAGAAACGAAACATAAATATAGAAATAAATCAAATTCAAAAAGATCGAAATATTACAGTGAATAAAAGATGCATGTTTGGATTTGGTGAAAGACGAATTTTTTTTGGATATTAATTTATAAAAATGTTTTAATAATAAATGGATGACAACTCTTATCGATATTCAAGGTTTCGTTCTCCCGAATCGTAAGATAGCAAGGGAGATAAGCTGGGTGCATTTAAATCAGCCTATCTGAAACGTTATCTGTGTTTACCTCAGACTGCGAGTTGGATGAACAAGAATTAAAAATAAAGTTCACGATTTAAGATTCTAAAGATATCCATATAATAAGGAACTCTGGATAAATAATGATGAATTAAAAACTTATATTAGAAATTTACATGATTTGTATGGTGGAACATTTGCATATAAAAGGGGAGTAATGGGAAAAGAAATACTTGAAGAGAAAGTCTTTTGACTTAAATTCTTTTGATTTACCTAAATGTGCTAAAATATTAGGGTCTGGTTGTACATTGAGATGCATTATAAAAACTGTCTTTTAAAAGATGAGAGAATAAATAGTCATGAATTTATTTAGAGATATTAGAGCTTTATACTCTAGAGATGGAGGTAATAAAATTTGAATTATCTCGTAAATGTGAAGATTTATTTGAACTTTATGAAAAATATGTAATTAATATTAAGAAATTACGTTCAAAATATTTTAATCAGGTGTATAAAATAATCAATAAAGAGAAAAATGCAGATGTGAAAACAGCAGGTTTAAGGAATTTTATACGACTTGAATAAAAACTTCTGTCTTTCAAAAAAGGAAATACAATAAATGGATACTTTGAAAAAGCTCAACTCCCTGGGTTCTCTTAAAATTACACCTTAAAAAATTACATGAACTTGTAATAGGTAAAGAATATCCTGTTACTGAGATCAAACAAATAAAAATGGTGAAAAAATAGTTGTAGACCCAATAGATGAGGAATGGAATGACTTTACTGTTTTTCTACCCGAACCTGTAATAAGAAAAAAAATTATCAGATAAAGACATGAAAAACCTAAATAAAATTCCAGATTTGAATTTTGTATACAAAGGAATTGAAGAGTGGGAAAGAGAGAGAGAGGAAATGAAGCAAATTTATTCGAATTTACTATTTAATTTTACTTAAAAAATGAAGATAGTTCCGTCTGGGGGCTATCTTTGTTTCACGTTTTTTCAAGGAAAAAAGCCTTATTTTCAATATCTTTTGGTCTCAATTGATGATTTTTTTATTTTAGGCCCAAAATTTTGTTCGTAAAAATGACTGGAGAATGTTGAAAATTTAAACAAAATAGAGCATTTTTAGAGTGAAATGAACAAACTTTTGGTCAAAAATTGAGAAAGGTTTGAGGATGGTGAAAATGGGCGATTTTGATGCAAAAATGGTTGATAAATCTGATGGTCTGATTTTTATCTAAAAGGCATCAAAATTGTCGTAGAGTAGTGTATGGGCACCACTTGAGTGTCCTCAAGTAGTGCCCATATATTATTACTATTAAAATAAAAATGAGTTATTCCAAAACTGACTACGTGTCATCAAAGGGAATGTCCTATTTTTGGCCTCCATGTAAACGTCTACGTTCAGTTTTAACAATAATCGAGGGCGTTTTAAAATATTATTTGCTTGTTAAACACGAACTAAAATACCTACATTCTGACAAATAGTCCAATATTCTGAGGCACTAGAAATTGCATTTAAAAATACAGAAAAATGTGAAATGATACGTTGTTTTTAAGATGTCCTAAAGTGAAGCGGTAATGGTAATTTATTAGGGACGCACTGGAGCAACAGCGGGCTATTGGCGGCGGTCCGGGATCAATCCCCAAGGGAAAGATGCAAGGACAACCCCACGTAATTTTGAACCAGGGTCAGATGAGGTCAACACCTGAGCTGGCACTCCACTCTCTAAACTTCCACACCACTCCAACGTGAGGATATTTGAGGCCACTGCGAATTTAACGTGCACCAGCCCCGTGTACACGACGGTCTTTGTCTGGATTGAGTTTCGAACTCGCAATCCTCCGATTACTCTTCCAATCGGGCTACCGCTGCCCTAGTAAAGTGGAGCATAATACTAAGTATGATTAGAAAGTAAAAGCTATTGAAGACCTTGTTTGACATTGCGTCATGCAAATGTGTCCTATTTTCTACATGTTCTTGTAGCTCAGGTGTTGCCTCGTCATCTGACCTTGGTTTAAAATTACGTGGTGTTTTAGGATCCTTCCCTTTGAGATTGATCCCGGACCGTCGCCAATAGCCCGTTGTGTTGCTCCAGTGCGACGTTGATTAAAATACCTACCTACATGTTCGTAAGATACCACTTAAAGAACAACGAGAACTGACCATAGAACATTAAGATAAATGGCAATAGGTTCAATAGATTTTGCTGAAACGAATAAAATTTTGCAAAGGAATGATGTTGGTTGTAAAAGGGAAGATCGAATCAAGATGATTTTAGCTTCAAAATGTGTACCCGACTGCCGAAGTAGTGAAAAAGAACAAGCTACCCCCCCCCCCCCCCGCATTACCGACGAGAGAACCTAACCTTTGACATCAAAAATATTAGAGCCTAAATATTCGAATTCAAATAAAGTAATCGTAAATAAAGTAGCAATAGCAAAATAACTTAAAATGAAGTTATAATTGTGGTAGAAGCGAGTTAAGATGTTTAAAACACTTGCATGGGTGTGTGATCAATATTGCGTTCCGGACAGTTCTTGCCAACGAATTGATTCTGAAGCACTTATTTCACCACTTAAATGGAACATCTGAAAGTCCTAAAAATATTCGTGAGCTATCGGGAAAGCAAGAACCAAATGCAAAACTTAATGCACAATTTGTGAAAACTTTTGCTAGCTATCCGAGGTCGTCTAACAGGATACTAGTTTAGATTAACAATATTTATACAAAATTCGCTTTCAAAGCTATATCGTCTGAACAATGCCCGAATTTAGCTAATTGCCAAACTGCAGAATTATCACAGGCTTGATGGCCGACAGTAGCTAATAACATCCTATGATGTTACAAGTCGTGAAAGAATTGTCATTGAACTTAAAAATTATTTCAGAATTTATTTTAGAAGTTTATGCATTGATATGATATATGATAAAGTGTCATTCTTCACGGGGTTTTGAATGTTTTTAAAACGATACATGCATTCTCGTTATTTATGTGTCGAACTAAAAGCTATTATGCACCCAGTCATACAAAATGCATACTTTCACCCCGATAATATGCTTCTCACAATAATTAGTGAGGAACGCCACCATATTCGTTAAGGGCCACTGAGAGAATGACTAAGGCAAAAAAAACATTTTTTTAAATTCCAAAATAAATTTCGTTAAACTGAGTAATTGGCAAGACTGATTTAGTAGCTCATCCCTATCTTAAACGCTATAAATGAACTCTAGTGTGGTAGAAATTTCTTAGCTACACAAACTTCGGTTTCTTCACGTTACCCTTGTCACATAGGTGGTAAAAAGACGCGTAAAATTGGTGATAAAGATAAATACCTGTCAGTGGACAAGGAGCCTGTGATGGCTTCATCCGAGCTTAGATCAAAACGGGACAAAATTGTTCCAAAAATGTGATTATAAAAAAAACAGCATAAACTAGCTTAATCATACATTATATTTTACATCCAGTACTCTATTAGTTGTAAAAATACCGTAATTCATATTTTTTTCAACCTTTATAAAATTTTTTCAAATTCTTTATAATATTGCGAAACCTGCAAAATTTCATATTTTTTTAATTTTCCCATCTGTGTCGTTAAAAAATGAATACTGTACCTGTACCAAAAATATTTTTATTACATTCTCCGAGTTGTGCATACGTCGATATTTAAGGGTTCTAAAACAATTTGTATATTTTTGAACTTGTAGCATTTTTATAGAACGACAGTTTTTCAGCTACATTACTAAAATATTATGTGCAGTAAGGGCTCAAGACGTTGAATAAAAAAAATTGTAATCTTATATTTGAAGGTAAGAGGTAACTTCCCCTATTTCAAATTAAAATTCGAAAAAAATATTTTTCACCTATCTGAACGGCTTACCGTAATGCTCTCACCATATCCAGATTCCATTTGAACACAACTTGTACAGGGATGAATTAAATATAGTCAACTTTTTAATTAATCTATCCTTTGGCTCATGGTTCGAGAAAGATTGTTCGGGCCGTTACTTAAGTGACTCCATGAATTTGGAATCAATATAACAAGGGCCGAATTAGGAACATTTTTTATGTATGAGATTTGATTGATTCCTTTTCTATGGAAATGACTAACAGAATCTTTCCAAAGAATTCTATTCTAAGAATCCATAGCCAACCAATAGATGCGTTTAGTTAGACACGAAGTGTGTTGTGGGGTAAAAGCAATATTACAGTACTCGGAAATTTCGTGACGCACAGAGGTTTCTTCAATGTTTTTTCTACTTGGGCGGATTGCGAGCAACCATGGCTCGCACCCCGAACCGATGAAGATTGCTTAGCAATCCTGTAGGGTTTGCGACCAGGGACCCTTTAAGTAGGTAGTTAATTAACGTCGCACTGGAACAACACAACGGGCTATTGGTGACTGTCCGGGATCAAACGCGAAGGGAAAGATTCGAGAACAACGCCTCGTCATATGGAACCATGGTCAGATGACGAGTACAACACCTGAGCTGGAACCCCACTCCAACGTGAGGACATTTGAGGACACGACAGATTTAACGTGCACCAGCCCCCATGTGCGCGACTATTTTTGACTAGATCGAGTTTCGAACTCGTAACCTTCCGGACTCTAATCCGTTGCTCTTCCAACCAAGGCCTCTCAAAACTAAGGAAAGAACTGATCCAGAGCCGGGCGTCATTAACTTGATGGAAAAAACGCTTTTTGGACAGATCTGCACCGACCTTCTAATGAAATAGACTGAGCATGTGGTTTCAGCTTCATGCTATTTCTTCTGGTCGCTCGATTTGAAGATCTATCACGTGGTTGAGGGGAAAAGCATGAATCCTAAATTATTGTTTGGTTAAAAAACACTAGTCTGCGCTTCGATAGCCAATCAGCTAAGTCAATTCGTAAGCCCATGTGATTTACCCTTCAGAGATCTTGCGACTGCGCCCACTTGCTCTGTCTATTGTCGATGTAGATCTTGCCCTTGTGTCATAAAAACCAACCATCCTCGCACTCACTAACAATCCATTGAACTCTTCATAAAAAAATCGAGTTTGCTAAAAACCCTTTTTCTGGGCAGCTGAAAACCCCACTATTTACATTTTTCAAAATTTAAAATTTTTGTTTCGTAAATGTGTTGCTGTAATCTACTACACTCTAAAGATTAGACTCAATTGTTCAATTGCTTTCACCCAATTTCCAATTACTTAATTCTGAAGGCAAAACCAAAATGTCAAGTCTCAAATTCAATACTGGATTTAGGACCCTTTGTGGCCATGTGCTCCATAACCCATCAACACTTTTACATACTCACTAACAATTATCCACAAATTGAATTTCTATCTTTGGAAAAAAAGCCAAGTCATTAGATGAATAAGATCTCAAATATAAAATATCTTCATATTTAATTCGGAAAAAGCATATTGCCCATTCCCAATTAATTTTAATAAAGCAATTTTACGCAATCCGTGTATATTTCCAGCCCGCTGTGTTGCTACAGTGTAACGTTAATTGAAAATACCAATTCCGTGTACATTTCCAGAATTTAATAATTCTAGTTTACTATTCATAAATTGTAAAAACATTTTGGGGGTACAAAGTTAAGAAAATGCGTACAGGGTACGGTAGAAGAAAAGGTTTGAAAAGGGAGTTACGTGTAAATATTCTGGGAATAGTATCGGTAATTAACTGCGCTGTTGTCTCAGCTCAGGAAAACACACAAACACTCGTGGACTGTATCACAACACAATTTATTTAATATCTCAGTAAAAGACCAGTAGTTATACTGCGGTCACATTCACCACATTACACGTCTCTCCAGATGGGGTCTTACGTACACACTGATACAAAACTCACTTTTTTTCAAAAGGTGGTGCTGCTACAACAGCGCTTGCTGTTGGTACGGAACATTCCGCCCCACGTTGCAATGGTTACATTCAACCATTTAATTATACAATCATCACAAAACAAATAAAAAATGAAATAAGCACAATTATATGAAAACATTAAACTACACATAAGAAAAAATACTAGTATAAGATTACACATTAACAGGTAAAACAGATTTTTGCAATGGGTCTTTTGAAGACTCCAGACTGAGTTTTTACCTTAACAACTCTGACTCGGTTTGTCATCACCGAAATAAAGCTCAATTATTCTACCTAATGCCCATTTTTGAGGCGGTAGATTTTCATCCTTGAGAAGCACTAGCCCATTGACTTTCACATTATCTTTCTCAACCATCCACTTGGACCTCTGTTGCAGATTATTAAGATACTGTACTTCCCATTTCTTCCAAAAAATTTGAATTATTTTGGCCAATTTTTTCCAGTTGGACAATCGATTGTCTTTAACTTCAATTAAATTTGGCTCTGCAACAACATTTAAGGATCTGCCGATTAGGAAATGAGCACGGGTTAACACAGAAGTATCTGACGACAGTAGCACAAGCTGTCTAGAATTTAGGATGCTTTCTATTTGGGTAATGACTGTTAGGAATTCTTCATACGTCAGTCTGGAATTTGCTACAACTCTTTTAAATGATACTTAAAGGCCTTTACGCCACTTTCCCAGAGGCCACCAAAATTAGGAGCTCTAGGTGGGAGAAAGTTCCAGTCGATACCCTCAGTTGACATAATTAGCAAGGCTATCGTCTGGTTTTACAACTAAGTTGTAAAACCAGACCTCCGAAGTCAAATCGGTTACAATTTCGAGATAGATGGCTTTTGTAACCAAGCATACAAAAAACATACTTTATGAAAAACATCCTTTCTTTGATGTTTATATTTAATAATAAATGGCCCGCAGAAATCTACTCCTGAGCAATTAAATGGGAAATCGGGAGTCACTCTCTCTTTGGGTAAATCACCCATTAATTGTTCAACTCCTACAGGTTTAACACTCAATACAATCGTGCACAACTTTTCTGCACGATGCTTTACCCTGTACTGGCCAAAATGTTTGCCTAACATAATGTAGCAAAGCAGTAGGATCTAAATGAAAATACCGCTTATATGATTCTAAAATGAGCTTAGTAAGTTTATAAACCTTTGGCAGGATAATAGGGAATCTACTGTCGAAATTTACATTAGCATGCTTTATTCTGCCGTTCACTCTTATTCCCTCCTTGCCTAAAAAGGATTTAAGCATCTTATCTTACTTTTGTCAGGAGCACTTTTTGGCGACTTAAACATTTGAGTTCCTCTGGGAACTCTCGACTCTGAACCTTTTTCACAATGAAGATTACGCTCTTCTTGATCTCCTCTGTTCTCAAGGGTCCCAATTTATTTTTAGTTGGGTTCCTCAGGTTGTATATAAATCTGAAAAAGCTCACAATATGCAATAATTTGGTGTAACTGTTACTAATACTAAATAACTTGATGAAAGGAATTAGAAGTTACAGTAAGCACAGGTAAGTCACTGTTCTGAATGTTTTTCAGACGAACTCGTCTGGTATGGAGGAATTTCGTAGATTGTAGTAGTAGGAATTTCGCGATTGGGATACTCCCGGTCAGTTAGGAAAGTAGGAGCCTCGAGCCACAGTTCACTCGTAACCAGTTTCTCAGGGTCCTTCCCTCTTGAAATAAGATCCGCCCGATTGTTCTCGGAAGACACACGACGCCACTGTTGAACTGTTGTCAAGTCTTGTATTTTGGCTATACGGTTTGCCACGAACGTTTTTAGTAGGTAGGGCTCTTTTCGTATCCATGAAAGCACAATCATGGAGGCACTCCACAAATAGATGCCTTAAGTTGTAAGGCACTCTTCACTTTGGTTATCAACTTTGCTAAAAGAACATAGTTCTAACCTCGATATTGTAGCCCGCTTAAGCTACTACTTGATACAAACCACTTCGAAAACTCTATTTTCTGATCTTGACTTACAGTAAATGACTCATCCATATGCAGACTCGGACGCGTCTGCAAATCCATGAAGCTCAATATGCACTGATTTTTTCTATCAATATGCACCTCTTAACACTCACGTTTATTGCTGGCAAGGATTCGACGAAGTCTTGCCACTGTTGCGCTTCCGTTTCAGGAAGTGGATCGTTCCAATCTAAATTCAAGCACCAGTCTTTGTAAAAAGATCTTTGCTCTCGCCACCACCGGGCCTAAGAGTCCAAGGGGTCAAAAGTTCGCGCAATTGTGGAAAGCACTGATCTCTTCGTAGGCGGAACCACGTTTTCCAGCTGAATTTGGAAAGTAAAGTGGTCAATCTGTTTCCACGAAATACCTAGCGCCTTTGTCTCTTCTTGAAAATTGTCACTGTCAGGCCCTGTTTTTAATTTAGGGTTATTATTACACTACTTGTGTAGCATCATGCCTCCGCTCTTGAGAGCCCCTATTAACTCCGATTGAAGTTCCTTTGCTTCGCTCAGAGTGTCGGTACCACTCAGGACATCGTCCATGTAGAAATCTCTCCAAAACTGGTGACGCTAAAGGATAATTCTCATGTTCATCTCTTGATAACTGAAGTAACACCCTGTTAGCGATGTGAGGTGCGCTTACTGTGCCGTACGTCACTGTTTTGAGCTCATAAGTCTTAACTGGTTCATTCACTCCCTCCCTCCAAAGAATTCTCAGAAGTTTAGTTTGGCTGAGGTCAATTAAAATCATCCTATACATTTGTCTAATGTCAGCCACGAAAGCATAAATGTCCTTACGGAACCTCACCCTTATTGCAAAAAGGTCTTCCTGAATAACCCCACCGTTATATTGTAAGGAGTTAAGTGAATTACCTACGGTTGTTCGTGAAGAAGCATTAAACTCTACACGAAGTTTTGTACTTTTATCAGGGCGAGACTCCTAAATGCGATATATAGTATGTTCCCACTTCTTCCTCCCACAGAAATTTCCTTCATGTGACCCAATTCTTTATATTCGCAAAGAAATTCCCTATATAATGCTAAATACTCTCTTAAAAAGCGATCTTGGAGAGTTTATCAATTCCGTGACCCATTTGAATGTCTGATGCATAGTATTTACTACTTTTGATGAGCTCAGTTAGCTGAACAAAACGGTCATTTTCTCATTTATCTCTTCACCTAGCTCAGTGGCAATATGCCTAAGACCTTCCTTTTTTACAGTTTTTAAACAGTTTTCTTAGTTTTGAATCTACTCAATACAAATAGCCTTAAATTCTCATACAAGTTCACATTTTTTCACTTGTCGTTAGGAAAACACACACAGACACTCGTGGACTGTATCAACACAATTTATTTAATATCTTAGTAAAAGACCATTAACCATCAGTTATTATGGTTACATTCGCCACATTACACGTCTCTCCAGATGGGGTCTTACGTACACACTGAAACAAAACTCACTTTTTTTCAAAAGATGGCACTGCTGCAACAGCGCTTGCTGTTGGTACGGAGCAGTCGCACTGGAGCAACACAACAGGCTATTGGCGACGGTCCGGGATCCATCCCCAAGGGAAAGATCCGAGGGCAATGCCTCGTCATTTTGAACAAAGGTCAGATGACGAGGTCAACACCTGAGCTGGCACCCAACTCTCCAAACTTCCACATTCCTCCCTGGGTTTATTTCTCTCTTCTGTGTCAGTAAAACTCATTGTGCGGGTGTTTATTACTTGATATTGTATGTCTTGTGTCTGGCGCAGCATGGCCAAATTTGGTCGTGCCATAAAACCCCTATAACAACCAACCAAACTTCCACACCAACGTGACTACATTTTTGGCCACGAAATATTTAAAGTGCACCAGCCTCCGTGTACACGACGGTCTTTGGCTGGATTGAGTTTCGAACTCGCAACCTACCGACTGCTAATCCGTTGCACTTCCAACCGGGCTACCGTGACCCCGTAAATATTTTGGTTTTAATAAAGATATGGCGTCGTAAGATACAGGGTGAGTGCAAATTGTTTTTACAAAATAAGAGGGGTGATAGTACCCATCCAGACCAGCCATAATTACCATGGAACATAGGGTCGCATTCCACTCTGAGAGGCAGAAAAGAGTCAAATTAGAATTTCAACATGAACTTACAACAGTGTTGGGAAAGCGAATGAACGATACCAAAAGTTGCACAATCTGATTGATTGATCAGAGAGAAAAACTCACAGCAAGTGCTCAAAGTGGCGTGTCGTTGCACAGTTTACACCGGCGAAGGAATGACTGGCTTTCGAAGATTCCTGGTGTTGTGTTAATTTTGTCTGCGGCAACACCGATTCTCGCTACGAGATCTTCAGCCGAGTCCACAGGCGTCTGGTACACTAAAGATTTCATGTGCCCCAGAAGAAAAAGTCCAGTGGGTTGAGGTCCGGTGAGCGAGGAGGCCAAGCCACAGGTCCGATCCATTGACCAGGCCATCTTGCTTAGAGAAATGCTACGTAGGCAGGTACAGAACGACGTCAGAGGCGATGACTTGTTCATGCTCGACGCGTTTCGACTTGACGCTTTTCTGCCTCTCAGAGTGGATTGCGACCCTATATTCCATGGTAATTATTGCTCGTCTGGATGGGTACAAGGACCCCCTCATTCCGCGCCTTGATACATCGCACACTAGGATATATCGCTCTTTTTAATTGTCCCCGATGAATTTTCCAACAGCAGCGGAAATTTGAATCTTTAGATTTGGATCTCAAAGTTTACGTTACAAGCAGCTATTATGCTAAACATAATCGTTAAAAAATAAATTGATTTGGTTGCCTATCGAAGGCGGGCCGCTGTGGCCCGGTTGGAAGAGTAACGGATTCGCAATCGAAGGGTTGCGAGTTCGAATCCAGCCAAACACCATCGTGTACAAAGGGTGCTGGGGCACGTTAAATCCGTCGTGGCCTCAAATGTCCTTGGAGTGGTGTGCCGAGACCATTGGAGTGTGGGATGCCGGGTGAGGTGTTGCCTCGTCATCTGATTCAAAATTATGTGTTGTCCTCGAATCTTTTTCTTTGGGATTGACCGTCACCAATAGCCCGTTGTGCTCCAGTGCGACTTTAATTTAAAAAATAACAAAAAGCCTATGGAAGGCATTTGAGAAGGATAGGCAGGTAGTTAATTAACCTCGCACTGGAGCGACACGACGGGCTATTGGCGACGGTACGGGATGAATCTCGTAGGGAAAGATCCAAGGTTGGTTGGTTTTCCAGTTTTATGGCGCAAGGGCCATATATGGCCACGACATACAATATCAAGTAATAGACACACAATGAAAGTTACTGACAAGAGAGAAATACACCTAGGGAGGAATGCATCTAACAGGAATCGAACCGCCTACAACTCGAAGGTTGCTAGCGCAGTGGGCATACCCACTGAGCCACGACGGCCCAAAGATCCAAGGACAACGCCTCAGAATTTTGAATATCTGTGAGATGAAGAGAATACCTGAGCTGACATCCGACTTTCCAAAGTTCCACACCAACGTGAGGGCACGGCAAATTTAACGTGCACCAACCCCCGAGTACACGACGGTCTTGGGCTGGACCGAGTTTCAAACTCGCAACCATCCTAATCTGATGCCGCTTTGAACTCGATCTATGAGAAGGAATTTCTCTTTCAAAAGTATTCTACCGCATTTTTAGTTCTGTAATATTTTAATATCGATGTAGTGGTTAACTTGTAGTTGTAGACGAATGGGAAAGAGTGTAAATTTTCCGCTTATTTATTTCCAAAAATTAAGCTTTCCTCGCTGCATCACCCCTTCAGTGGATCGAGATTTTCTGCCCCAAAGCGCAATAAATTGAGGGGTTTAGAGCTGAATCCAATGACTACTGCAAGAATTGGCCAAAAGAGCAATTTTAATTAACACTAAGCACAAGACAAAACAATTACAAGAATAAACAAACATAAAAAGTAACATCTCGGGGAACAAAACTTCAGCGCGTCAGTTCTACGCTCGCCTTGGGAAACAACTAGAGAAAAATGGTTCATTCTCTTTCGCGGAGAGTGTGTCACGTGGTCCGCCATCGCCAATCAAGGCGCATATCGCTGAGATACACGTTAAGGGGCTGATGCGTTACAACCTCCCCCTCTGGCTCCGACGACGTCCCGACGAGGAGTCAGCATTACGTGCTTTAGGAGGGCGTCCTCTCTTTCTTAATGGGACCACAGGAGTACTGTCAGTAGCTTTACATGCCTTGAGAACTGAAGAGTGGATAAACTCCTATAGGTGTGGTCGGATTTTTGGGATCTGCAATTTCATAAGTTGTAGGTGACCGTTGTGAGAGCACCACGTAAGGTCCGTTACGTCGAGGCATGAATTTGGCAGTCCTTTTATTTTCTGCGTTACTCACAGGGTGCATGGTGACCCAAACGTGATCACCGGTATTGATCCGATGTTCTATAAAAGGGGTAGGCTCTCCCCCTAGCTTGAAGGTAGACTAAAATTTCTCCAACAAACCATTCATCTTTCTGCGCTGATCGGACGTTAAATGTTCTCCTTCATCAGAACGCAGTGAGCTTGGTGATATACCTTGGCTGTATGAGAGTTGCTGGTTGCAACTTGAACGTTCATCTTCTTCATGAAAATTTCCTTTGTTGCTACAGTTGTCGACAGGCTGTTGACTCTTTACTGGTGGGTCTTCAACAGATAGAAGATATTTTACAGGGATATCTTTCTTGAAACCAATCTTCCGACAGGGATTGTCAGAGAAATGCCAATTTTTGTTCTTCATGTCTAGAACAATTCCGGACTTTTCCAAAAAGTCGGTTCCTAGTAGAGTACGATTCTTTTTTGCATTTGGTAATGCCAGTAAATTCAGCGAGACTGATTTTCCTTCAATCTGTATTGTCACCATGGCGGTGCAAGCCTCTTCAGTTGTTTGACAGCCATTTGCCAAAGTCATTGTTACTACTTCTCTTTGGAACTCTACTCCTCTCTTTTTTAATTGGTGGTACATGATCTCTCCAGCGACTGTTCTGCTGGCACCACTATCAACACAAACCCTGGCTCTTACTCCCGATATACAGATATCTATTAGCGCTAACGGGGATGCATCGGTGTGACAGGTATACATGCGGATAGAGTTCGCTTGGAATGGCTCCCTTCTTGTCGATGACGAACAGTTTTTGCATTTTGATTTGATGGTTCCTGGTGCTCCACATCCGTAGCACGATATTTCTTTCTTCTCTTCAATACCCCTTGGTGTAATTCTGCCTTGTGAAAAGGAGTCCCTCCTACTTTGACTGAGGACCCCGGGATCCCGCCTACTGTTACTGGGAATCCCTGGCAGACTTTGTCTATCAACTCTTTGTTCCAATTGTGATTGTTGGGTTCTATAGTAATTTCTTTTTTGGAACACGGGTTTTGTTTCATGTTGCTTCGGTTTGACAGTACGTAAGTTGTCGTAACTGTCCATCTTCTCCACTAGGTCACTTGGGGTGACCCATTCGCTCCATACGTCCAAGAAATGGTTTTTAACCTCTGAAGGAACACGTCTCTTCATTTGATCCAGGATCATGAGGTCTTTCAATTTCTCAAAATCCGTTATGTTCAATTCTGCTAGCCATGCTTCAAAATAGCTACGCAGTTCAAAATGGAAGTCCTTCCAAGTGCTCTCAGGACTTTTCTTGTGAGTTGCGAAGAGCTGTCGCATTCTCTCAGCACTTAATTTAAATCTCTGAAGCAGCATTGTTCTAATGTGATCAAAATCATGAGCCTTCTGTTCTGGTTCTCTGGCGATGAGTTGTGCCACGCTATTAGGTAATAGGCAACCCAGTTATGTCTCCCTACTTTAAGAACTTTCATCTGTCGTTCGAATAACTGAAGAAACAATGTCATATCACCATCATTCGGATCAAAATCAGGTAGCAACTTTTTCAAGTTAAAGTTGGGTTGATGGTCTGCAGACAGAGGATTAAAACCAGAGACCTGCTCCAATTTCTGTGATTCTACCTGCAGACGGAGTCTTTCCAACTCGTACGCTCTTTCCCGTTCTATTCTTTCATTTTCCCGTTCTATTCTTTCATTTTCACGTGCTATTCTTTCTTTTTCTTCTGCTTTCTCTTTTGCACGGTTTTCGCTTATAGACAGAAGCAGATTTTTCGTGAAGTCTTCATCATAACTTTCATCTCCAGTGATAAATCTTTTTATATCAACTACTCTAGCATCAGCAGGTATTTCGATGCCGAGTTCATTCGCCAACTCTATCAGGTCACATTTAAGAGCTCTTGCCAAATAAGACATCTTTAGGTTACGAAGTGTACAAATAATTTTGAATACGAATGTAAACAAGTTCAGTAAAAAAATTTTTTAAATATATCCCACACAGTTTGTTTTCAAGAAAAAAAATTAAATTAATGACCACTTCTTATAGGTACTACTTGTTCAGCATTGTTAAACAAATTACTTTTAAAACATTAACATTTGTCCAATAACACTTAAACACATGTTATTTATGAACATTAAATTCCAAAACACTTTTCAATATTCAAAACCAAAACATTAGATAACATTCCACTCGTGAGTTAGTCTTATTTCAATAATACTTCAAAAGAAATGATAAATTCTCGTAATATTTCAAAATTCAAAAAGAATACCAATGCTTAAACAAAATGAATCCATATTTCCTAATATCTAATCCTTAAAGGCATAATATAAACACATTTCTGCGCACGTTGCACTTGTTTCATACATAGATTAACAAAACCAATAACTCTCAAAAGGAAATCGCACAATGTAGCTCAAACACAAAATAAAGAAAAAAATCGCTTTAAACATCTAGAAAGGTTTTTTTTTTTAATGCAGCTGGCAGAAAACAGACCTTGAATCTATTGAATTATGACTCATGAACATGACCGAATCAGAATGCGATCGGTTCTTGCACTTTTGAAACGAAATAACGCTGTAGCTTTCGTTTTTGAACACAATTAATTCACACCACTTATTAATTTTACAAAGTAGCTTATTACAAAATGAATACACATAACGTATTTTCAAAAAAACTTATTCTAGCAGTACACTTAATCAAAACAATACTACTTTGCACTTTTACTTTAAGAACAAAACTTTTCATAAAACACAAATACTTTTCACAAAACACAAATACTTTGCACTTGTGAACCAAAGGAATAATAACATTTAAAGAAGTGATTTCACACTATATTTTAAACAAGAATACTGTTTGAACACAAAACGAAACTTCAAAATCCTGTTGCTGGACACGGGTTGGCCAAATCGAAAGTACTGCTAGACAAGAATGATTTTAAACAAATAAAATAAACTTATCTCATTCTTCATCACCACTTGGGGATACGAGCATAAGGATGATCCGTGGAAGGGATTTCCACCTATATTCAATAGGATACACCTGGGATGAGGCTTCCTAAAATAGTGAGTTCGACGCCGCTGCAGAACACTAAAACCATGGCTTTTCCTACCAGTATGCTAACTCGGGATGAGTTTCTAAACATCAATGAAACACAGGGTGTGTTTTTCTTTCAATACCAACAGTATTGGACCTAGATTTCTGAACAAAAAACGAGTTGTTCCCAAAGGCTTTAATTCGGGCCACAAGATTGGGCGTCAATTTTAGAGCTGAATCCAATGACTACTGCAAGAATTGGCCAAAAGAGCAATTTTAATTAACACTAAGCACAAGACAAAACAATTACAAGAATAAACAAACATAAAAAGTAACATCTCGGGGAACAAAACTTCAGCGCGTCAGTTCTACGCTCGCCTTGGGAAACAACTAGAGAAAAATGGTTCATTCTCTTTCGCGGAGAGTGTGTCACGTGGTCCGCCATCGCCAATCAAGGCGCATATCGCTGAGATACACGTTAAGGGGCTGATGCGTTACAGGGGTTATTTTAGTTACACTTTGACGCCCATCACTTTTGAATCTCGGATCGAGTGTTCCGGATACGAAAGGCTCTTGTGCCTGAAATTTGCAGATGTTCCCTGGAAAAAGGGGACGCCCAGGTGGTAGAGTCGCGTATTAACAACCGAAGGTTTTGCGAGTTCGAAACTCAGTCCAGACAAATATCGTCGGTAAATCTGTCGTATCCTCAAATGTTCTCACGTTGGCTTGGTGCGGAATTTTGGAGAGCGGGGTGCCAGCTCAGGGATTGACCTCGTCATCTGACCGTGGTTCAAAACTGAGTGTTGTCTTTTATTTGGGGGTTGATTTCAGACCGTCGCCAATAGCACGTTGTGTTGGTCCAGTGTGACCTACCTCTACTCAGAATGAACGAGCCCTGTCTATAGCGATAGCCAGTACTCAGATTGAATGGCGGGTGCCAGTTCTCGGGGTGGACAGACAGTAGGTAGACGACGATGTAACTTTATGCCATAAAAAAAGGAAGAAATTGCCAGAGAAGGCCCAAAAGGTAAATTGCGATTATATTTTATGCGTGAGAGCTGGTGCAATTTTATTTGAATTGAAAAGGTAGACAGGTAATTAATTAACGTCGCATTGGAGCAGTACAACGGGCTATTGGTGACGGTCTGGGATGAACCCCCAAGGGAAAAATCCGAGAACACTACGTAATATCTGCTGGACCGAGGAGTTTCGGGCTCGCAACCCTCAGATTGCTAATCCTTCGCTCTTCTAACTGGGCTATTTGAATGGAAACCCACTCCCAGCCCGTATAGTAGAAAAGAGCACCTAAATAAATGTGTTTTACGGTTCAGTGACTATAAAAGGAATTGTGATGGAAACCTATTTAGTTTTGCAAAATTTAAGTCACGATATTTGCTTAGCTAAGTTTAAGAACCACTATTTCATATAGAATTTTCTGCACTAACGCATTTTTTATTTCTGTAATGTATTGTATTGTATCTCGTATATTCTTTTATAGTATATAACATTTAATATATTTTTAAATTTTGTATTTTTTTAATGTGTAGAATTTTATTGATTTTCTTTATTCATTATTTTTTCATCGGTATCACTCAGCTGCAATTATCTTCATCAATGCCTGTCAACCTTTGTGCTACAACACATCCATCCGGCAAGAGAGGTCTGCAGAAAGAAATATCCATGCTCTTCCGGGGTTTGTGTCTATTCCCACGAACGACCTTAGCTGCCTTTCGAAACGTTATCTCCCATCTGTAACGTCGTGACACGAATTTAAGTTGTGGCCAGTGGATTTAGGCACAGCTTTGAAACAAATTAAATTTACAGTAATTACTTACGTGAACCTACACGCTTTGTACTGGTTCTGATGCCTGAACCACTTCCCGAACCCTTGGGCGAGGAGTCATGTTCCACACAAATTGACCCATAGGGCTTATCACTTGGAGACACTTCGGGTGATTTGTAATAGGTTGATCTCTAATGAAATCGAGTCCTCGGAGATGCGTCGTAAGACTGCAGTCCAGAATGTAGTGAAGAGCATCCAGAATGTAGTGACTCGACTTCACACACAAACAGGTGTCGGACGTCGAGTGTCTTCACCGCTCCTCGAGTTACTGGATAAAGAACAGGGACAGTTACCAGAAAAGGGGGTTGCTGGACACCCTTTAATTCCATCTGACCGTAAACTCTCCAGACACTTCCGCTCTGGAGGATTTTATACATCGACGGTCTCTAGTCAGTTCATGAAGGGAGAAATTTCAGGCCCCCAAAGAGGATACCAGGGCGCTACACATCCTTGTTCCCTTGAAATTGTGCTCTGTTTCACGTTGCTGTGTATTGGAGTATACAAAGACAAACTGAGTGGTTGACTTAAGAACTGCTCATCATTCGAGTGTTGAGCAGACAGACCCTGCGCTGTGGTCAATATGGACACACTTTTATGACTGACTTACTATGTGTTCTGAGAAATGCTAATAAAGTTTCATTGCGTGTGGTCTCTTTCATTCGGGTGTGAACCTTCCCCTTACAGGATGGTTCACGCCCGGCACCTTGACTCTAGAATAGAGGTTTTCAAACTTTCGGCACCACGCTCTAAATATTGTATTATGTGGAACGAGCAGGCATAATTTTAAATTCCAAAGTTTCGCATGAACTATTGTGAATGTTTTGGCAGGTAAGTATTTCGTACCGTTATTTGAAATATAGAAAAGTAAAATGTTATTTTATTCAATTTTATTTAACTCAGAACTAAAGAATTACATATATCGTCGACTTAAAGCAAAAACTCACTGACAAAAGGAATTTTTTACTGAACAGCTATTTAAAGAATAACTATTAGCTTTTACGTCAACAAGTGTTAGTTGTAACCATTTTGACAGTTACATATCATTGAAAAGATTTTAATATGAAAATGATTTATATATATATGTATCGTCATGAAGATAAGCATTTAGTGTCTTCGAAAAATGTCATTTAAATCGTTTCTGCTTCAAGCCAACGATACGGAGTGTATAATTTTTACAAGCTTTTAAATTTTAATGAGTAAAATAAGTAACTAAATCGGAAAGATTGAGAATCTCTGCTCCAATAATTCTCTAGTAAAATGTGTGCCATAGTCAGACTTTTTAAATAACACAAAACAACTAAAATATTCATGTACTAATACAAAATAACGTTTTTTTTCGAAAATAAGAATTAAGATAAGATATTACCATCAAACTTTATTCGTATAAATGAAATCGAACTCCGTCTGCAAATGGTCAAAGATTCTCGTATTTTAGAGATTTTACCAAAGTAGTCGGAAACAAAAATATCAAATAAACAGATTTTATCAATGTATCCTTAAAAACCTTTTTATGAACGAAGTGAAAATTGATCGAGACTATCATAAGATGTGGCCTTTTCGATGAAGTGTACGAAATAGTTAAAAAGGACTTTGGTTCGTAAAGGAATAAATTGTTGCGGGACGTGAGTGAAAAAAGTAAAAAATTCAAGAGAAATGTTTTGGACATTACTAACATCAAAAACTAATAATCAGTTGAATGTCGTATAAAATTAATGCAATCACTTTAAGAGAAACACTGAATTAAATTGAAAAGGAATCAAAATGATTTGACAAAGAAACATAAAATTCACTTGAAATTTTAGTGCTGCCCTCTATTGGTTACTTATCAAATCATTCTTAGGTCAAATTGTAAACTTCTTTGGTACTTTAATTGTATATTTACGTGATCATGGTAGTACCTCAAAAGTTACGAAGTAGTTACTTGCTGCATCATTTTTTTCGGAAGAGGCAACGTTAGTTTCCCTAGTTAAGTGAACAATGTAACACAGTAATCTTTTAAAAGGATTTTCGTCTTATTTTATCGATTAAAGTGAAATTCATTTCGTATGGTTATTTTTTGAAAACTTAAAACTGGACAACGAACTAATGCAGAATAAATAAAAATCATACAGATATCATTTAAAAAAATCTCCCATCTTTCAAACCGACAGTTACTTTTTTTAAACACATTTTGTATCTACAGGAGTTTTAAATATATAATTAAAAGTAAATTCATTCCTTAAGCTTCAACATGAAACCCTATTTACTTTAATATAGAGAACGGTAACATCGATTTCGAGGAATTTAAAAAGTTCGTTCAGAATCAATTTTATCACCCTTTTCCCTTTATGAACAGTTCGGATCAACTTTTATTTTGCTAAAAATCAATTGTGAAGTATTAATTATTTCATATTTTTGTTATTTGAGCTATATTTTTGGTTTTAATTTAACATGTAAGGGTGTAGTCAGTCATTTTGGAAGAAAAATGTTTCGTTCATTGAGTTTATGTAAATTTGAATAAATATGTTATAAAATAACCTAATTATTTGGATTGTGCAGTGTAGAGGACATTGCTTAAAAAGTTTCATTTTAAGAACGCAAACTTTTAAGTGGTACAGTTTATCAAGATTAGGTCGGTTTTCTTCCTCATTTGTATACTTAAAAGTACCATGTCCCCAAAACCAAATTTTAAGACGAGAAAGTAACCGTCTGAAAAATCCAATTAACCTAGAATTAGTTACATAAGTACATTTGCTACGAGATAGAATTGTCCTGAGAGAAGACAAGGCATAATATTAAAATAATAAGGTTTTGGTAACCAATATTCGCATGTATCTGATAAGACAAAATTACCCCCAAAACTGCAATTAATAATTTAGAGGCGTGGTGTCAGAATATTTATCTGAAGTATCGCAGATTTAACAGTTTTCCCGCTAGTGGTGTACGACTTACTCATTGTTTAATTTAGTTTTCCAAACATTCAGCTTTGGTAAAAAATGAAATTTTTTATTTCGAAAACGTTTCAAAAGGCATATTTCAGGATTACTGTGAAAATTTTAAATGCAATTTTTTGCCGACTTATAAAATTCTTACAAAATTACTATTTCTCCAAATTCTCATTGTTTAACGTATGTGCTTCGGGCGTTTTGGTTTTTGATAATTTATTTTCACCGCATGAAGTCTAAGGGAAAGGTAGGTATTTAACGCCGCACTGGAGCAACATAACAGATTATTGGTGACGGTCCGAGGACAACACGTAGTTTCGAACCACGGTCTTTGGTTGCTAATCCGTTACTCTTCCAACCGAATTACGACTGCCTCCTAGGGCAAAGAAAGCTTCTGACAGTGTTACTACTATTTTACCTAGAAATAACGGTTCGAATCACTAGTTTCGTTTGCTTGTGGTTTTATGAGGAATTTTCATTCTGAGCACAAATAGATGGAATTTATTTATTTACGGACCCGGCCTTAGCCATTCGGTATAGGTGGGGATTGCGAAAGCCTCCTCTACCCCAGCACCTTTTTTTCCAAATAAATATACAGGTCCTATTTTACGTGAAATTACGCTTATTTTGTTAACAAACCTAGAAGAAACCGCTTTGGTTCCAAAAGTTTAAATCAAATAAGTTAAGCAAATTTAACAAGTCATCTAATCTTCCTTAGTATAGTTTCACATAAACAATTGCTCTTCTTGATTATCTTTACATAAATTGCAAGCATTTTTTTATCGTCCACATGATAAACCTTCGGTTTAATTAGTGAAGAAATCAAGCCACAAGTCTCAAATAATTAAATAGTTCTGTCTTAAATCAAACCACAAGTAAATTTAGTTGTACAATCCAAACAATTTGAACCATCAATCATAATTTTTCTAGACAACTCGCATACACTTTTAAGTTTAACTCTCCGAATTCAGGTCTATGTACTCAAAATAACAATTAAGATATCTGTACAGTCTAATAATTCCAACGATCAAGTAATTGAACATTCAAATCAGGTCAGATATTAAGTCCAAATCAAAACACCATGGCTATGATAGTTTAAATGACCAAAATTATACAATCGAACAATCAAGTAAAACACAATGCATCCAATCTCTTCATATGAGCAATTGCTCATCTTATTTTCCTTTGCATTGGTTGCAATTGATCAATATCATCTACATGACAAACATTCGAATTAAATAATTATGATCATGTATCTCCATAAGTCATAGTTTAAATATCCAAACAATCAAGTAGTTTTACTTTAAAATTAGTTCAAACAAATTGAATGAATGAATAAAATTCTCACAATTCAAGGTTTCACATGCATTTAAATATAGATTGTTGCTGAATAGTCATCACATACACAACATTTCGTAATTTTCGCATGGGATACAAATATTTAATATCTCCTAAAGAAATTGAATACGTTAATTTTCGTTTTGAACCTCTAAGTTTTCACAAAAACCACAATGATTCCAGTAATTAAATAATTAGGTCTTCAAGCTGGATACTCATATCTAACCAGATAAGTTAATCTGAATAAATCAAATAAGGCATCCAAGCTCTTTTATACAGCTCGTGTACTAGTTCACTTAAATACACAGAGGAGAGCTTAATTCTGCTACCTTGAGAGAAACCATATTATACAAAATACAATTAAAACCTTCATATCGGTATTAAAACTCATTTGCAGACTAAATAGAACATCTCGTTCCCAATTGTTCAACACGCATATCCTGGAATGCAGTTCACTGTTTACTATCTCATGATCTATATTTAGGTCAATTCAATAGCACAAATAGATGGAATGAGAAGATTTTACTTCTGGGGTCCAAATGCCCCATGAAACTTATCGGTGTTAAATTGAATCAGATGTTACAAAACTCAAATTTTATAGGAGAGATTAAAAGGTGTACCACTTTAATCGCGGTGTTCATAAACTAAAGATTCAGATGATTGATATTATGTAGCCACTCATAATCCAAGTGTAATTCATGAGTTGTTATTGCCAGAGCCCTCCAAAAATTCGCACATATCCCCTTTTTACCTAGTGTTACACTGAAATTACTGGAAAAAGAATAGAAAACAATATGAACAAAATTTATTTTTAGTTAAACTTAAAAAATACTTTTATGACAAAAGCAAATGACGTCTTCACAAACAGGAAGAACGAACTCTCACTTGTCTGGCTGTCCTTACTTCCTTTTCTGAAATCTTTGAGGGTGATTGGCATCAATGCCACCTGTAGCGGCAGAGAAGGTAAGAACTCCATGAGGCCTTGTTTCACAGGGAGATCTCTACTAAAAATATTTATTAAATAATAACTTCTGAGAAATTTACTTCAAAGGTTAGGTATATAAGTAGAAAAGGGTTCAATTTCTGTAAAAGCTTGTTTTAGTTGAAATATTTTCCTAATTCTTACCTTGTTCTTGGAAAGACCTATAATTGATAAAGTAAAATTAGATTTTAATTTTTTCCTAGATCTTTCGACCTTTCTTAAACTTAAAAAAAAAGTGTGGTGCTTGGCCCATTTAGAACAGTTAAAATGGAGTAGATAAAAAAAACAGGTTCTATAATTTTGGACATGGATCTTTCTCTTCAAAGTACAAAGTTGACAACTGCATATTATTTGTTCTATTAACAATAAGGCGGTTTTGGAATAGCCACATAAAAGCATAAATATAAAAATGTTTTAGTAAAAAGTAGGAAATTGTTAAAGAAAATCAGAGACTAAATGCTCAATATAATGTAGCCGCTAAAATGTGTCCAATGGTGCATATAACTTTTACATTTATTTACAGGAATAATTTAATAAAACGCATTACTGTCTTTTATAAATAAAACTGGTTGTGCTGCAAAGGTGCATTTGCTTTTATAGACAATACAGAGGCTCAATTTTTATATGAAATTTTTGTGTTTTAAATGTTTCATTTGATAGCCCTTATTGTTAACTATCTTTCTATACATTAATTTCCATGATAATAATGACTTTTGTAGTATCGACAGTGGTATTTTGTCCCATTCTTCTAGTTTTCCGATCCTTGAATGGTTTTCGGTCGACGTTTCGATAATGCCCTTTTTAAAAGTCCATGGGTGAAACATCTGGAGATTTTGCAGGAATATCAGTAAAGGGACTTGATACCAGTTTCTTGTTCCATTTTTTCCAAGAATTTAATAGTCGATTTAGATGTGTGGCTGCTTGCTTTACCCTGATGCAGTTTGAAGGCACTGTGGGTAAAGATATGGTATTTCTTTTTTGAATATTGGGGATAAAATAGGGTCTTGATAATATGTGGGAGTTGATTTTTTACATTCCCCCTCTTTTTACTTTTAATTTTCCATTATATGCAAAACCGGCAACTATCATAAATCTCTTAGAGAAAGTTCTCACGTTCACTTTGCTACAGTCCTTTGACTTAACGGATTCTCTTTAAAAATTAAAGATCTTACCTTACAAATATTCTCAGAAATTTTTTCTTTCTTGGATACTTTTTTTGGAAGTATTCCACTTTTACGTTTTTTTCCTTTCTCATTAATATTACTTATCATACCTTTAGATATCGAAAAACCATGACATTTACAGCGTTTTCAAATAATTGAATAAGCATAATTCTCTTCGGAAAGAGGAAACAGCTTCCATCCATTTACTTATTTAAAAGCGCCATTTTGAAAGTAAACAAAACTGATTGTTTCTTTCGTAGCATACAATTTTTTTACAGCTCATAAAAATCGTTCAAAAAATGTCTGAACAGCCTCTGTAATAGGGAAAAGGATTTAAACTTTTTCAAGCACTTGTAGTTCAACTAAGGCCATACACATTCTTAGGGAATTTTTGTTTTGTCCGCTACATCCGTCAGAAAAGCAGATTTGCATATTCATTGGTTTTATTCCGGTTGCTGTAACTTAGCAGACTTCGTTTGGACTCTTGCTATACCTTCATAATACATGTGCAAGTCGGATTTCCCAGTAGCCAGGTTATATATCCCAAACGTATTAACCCATAGCTGGTGTAAATAAAATGTACCGGTATGTTTGGGAGTGGCAAGGTTCTGCATGTAGTCGGCTAATTTCCAAGTTTTTCTTTTTAAAGTTGGCAAGACGTTCTTTATTTCGACGTAAACCAGCAGCTCTTGCTCAAGTTCCTCGCATGTAACACATACATTAAATAGAGGTCTTCCAAAGGAATAGTCAGCTTTCATTGAAATACTAACGAAAGTAGTCATCTCAATGTTGCAATACAATTTTCAATTTCATATAGTATTTTACTTTTTCTTTCCCCGAGTATGGAGCCACTTTCGTTTCAAGCGATGCCAGAAAATCATGAATTTCTTTTGATGTGGTTGGGTTAATGGCATTGTAACCTGTTTTCTTTCCCCTCATATCTCGAACATTTCGCTCAACTCTGTTATCCCGTGTATAGAAACATGCCTTTTTGCACACATTTACTGTCGAACCTTTTATCCTGACGCTGTACGAGAAATTTTTTTTAAAGTCTGGATTGCATAGATCTGTCTGTAGACGTGCCTGTATCACTCCTACGAGTAACATCCCTTTAATATAAGTGAAGTTCAAAATAAATCTTTTGTATCTTTATCAGGCAATTCGTTAAAATCGATTATTTTTGAAAAATCTTCCTCCGCTAGCTTAGAGAAACAAGCCAGTTTGCACGCAGTCAGGGCTTGTCGATCTGGCAGCTACAGCATTACCTGCATTGAAAAATCAGCCCATTTAGATTTCACATTAAGCATGAACGCGTTCGATTGATACTCATTGAAAAAATATTTATTTATCAGCATGGTTTACGTAGCTTGTTCCTTTGTCCTTGCTTTCTTTGGTATAGTTCTCGATTTCTTTTTCTGATACGTCCATCAATCACATTGCCTTCAGAAGAATCTGATTCCATTATACAAAAGCTTTTAACCTAACTCTTCCAACCCAAACAATCAAAACGCACAAGTTAAAAGATGTATAGAGGGCTCTGTTGACAGACTACGTTACTGTTCGTCTACTCACAGATGTCTGCCAACCAGAAGTTGTAAAAAAAGTTATATGCAGCACATGTCACCTTTTTACAAAGTTTCGGATATTAGACCGTTCATTTCTCCCATTTAGGTTACTTCATGGAATCCTCTTTACAGTATGTGGGTCTTAAGTATGCTTCCGCTAATAAAATCATTTTTCGGAAAAATGTCACATTCCCTTTTCACAACTGCCTATTCAATTGTAGTTTGGCGTTTAATTGGTGTCGATCAATCAACTCCTATAGAGTTATTCGGAATTCATTGTAATTTTTATTGGAGAAGTATTGAAATTGTACTTGAAAAATGAGCCAACTGTTACTTTCAGTCAAGAAATAAGACCCTAAGTTTTCGCACAAATACAAAATAATTTAAATGTGTAGTTGCCGACTGAGCGTAATACATATTTAAAGGGCATGAAAGGCTTAATGCATGGAAATGACTAACAAACGTTTGGATAGTACGAACACAAATTAACTGATTCGTTACGGCCATCTTTAATTACTAAATGAGCAAAAGAAGTTTTGATCTGGTAGGTAGCTCATTATCGTTACACTGAGCAACACAACGGGCTATTGGTGAGGGTCTGGGATCAATCCCAAAGGGATGGTGAACACGTAATTTTGAATCACGGTCAGATGACGCGAAGGGGGGTATTTCAATTAACGTCACACTGGAGCAACACAAAGGGAAAGATCCGAGGACAACACCACGTAATTTTGAACCACGGATGACGCGAATGAAAAGATCTGGGACAGCACCAATTGCCCATTGCGTTGCTTTCCTTCTGTGTCTCACGTTGGCGTGGTGTGGAAGTTTGGAGAGTGGGGTGCCAGCTCAGGTGTTGCCTCGTCATCTGACCGTGGTTCAAAATTACGTGGTGTTGTCCTCGGATCTTTCCCTTTAGGATTGATCCCGGACCGTCACCAATAGCCCGTTGTGTTGCTCCAGTGTGACGTTAATTGAAATACCCCCCTCCTTCTGTGTCAGTCAAATTTTTTTGTGTGTATGTCCTTGACTTGATATTGTATGTCCTGTATTTGGCAAAACATGGTAATTACACCATAGAAATCCAATCAACCGTTGTATTGCACCAGTAGGACTAATTCAACTATCTACCTGCCAAAGTGACCACAGTTGAGATCATGACAGAATAGAGAATTAAACCAGCACCAACTACAAATCGCAGGTTGTAACGCAATGGGCACCCGAGGGGCAATGAAAGATTAGGTTCTGAGGAAAGTGGTTTTAAAGATTTTTGGTTAACTTCTCACTGAAGCAACACAACAGGCTAATTTGAAATTTTTTGATTTCCAAAACAGTGGTGCTGCTCTCGGACCTTTTCCTTGGGGTTTGATCCCGGACAGCCGCCAATAGCCCGTGTGTTGTTCCGCTTTGACGTTTATTAAAATATCTACCTACTAAATCAAGATATTTTTGAAGCTAAATGTAGATGGCGCTGTGTTTAACGTTCTTTGTATGCGTATTTTGAACGCAACGTCTGTGGGTTTTTAAAACGATTTCAGCACGTCGCCAATAAAAATTCCAATGAATAAATTCCGAATTGACATGGGGCCATTGTATCTAAGTGGGTATGCGCAGGTTCGATTCCAGTCGGGTGCATTCCTCCCAGGGTGTATTTCTCTCTTCTGTGACAGTAAAACTCATTGCGTATGCCGTAGCATAGTGTGATTCAAAATTACGTTGTTATTGTACTCCGATCTTTCGAGGGCCCGGTTGGAAGAGTAACGAACTAGCAACCGAAGGGTTGCGAGTTCGAATCCAGCCAAACACCGTCGTGTACAAAGGGGGCTGGTGCACGTTAAATCTGTCGTGGCCTCAAATGTCCTCATGTTGGCGTGGTGTGGAAGTTTGGAGAGTGGGGTGCCAGCTCAGGTGTTGCCTCGTCATCTGACCACAGTTCAAAATTACGAGGTGTTGACCTCGCGATCTTTCCCTTTGAGATTGATCCCGGACCGTCACCAATAGCCCATTGTGTTGCTCCAGTGTGACGTTAATTGAAATACCCTACCCTACCCGATCTTTCGTTCTGATTTGTTCCCGGACCTTCGCCGATAGCCCGTTGTGTTGCTACAGTGCGACGTTAATTAAAATACATACCTGGCGCGCAGCATGGCCAAATATGACCCCAAAACCAAGCAATCCGAACTGATTTATTATGATTAGCATTGGGGTAGCGGACTTTCAATCTTTCCTTTCCATTTGGTTTCTTTGTTTACATTGATTATCCCACTCACATTCAGGACCGCGGTAACCCGGTTGGAAGAGTAACGAATCCAACCAAAGACCGTGTACGTTAAATCTGTCATGGCCTCAAATGTCCTCGTGTGGAAGTTTGGAGAGTGGGGTGTCAGTTCATGTGTGACCTCATCATCTGACCGTGGTTCAAAATTACTTCGTGTTGTCCTAGGATCTTTACCTTCGGGTTTCCCGGACTACCAGTACTTAATTAACGTCCTTAATAACGTAAGTACTTAATACCACCAATAACCAGTTGTGTTGCTCCAGTGTTATGTTAATTAAATTATCTTACTCACAATAGCCCGTTGTGTTGCTCCTGTGTGACGTTAATTGGAAAACCTACCCACTCACATTGGAATTTTCGAGGTGTACTCGGATCTTTACCATTGCTAGATAGGTAGGTATTTAATTAACGTCGCACTGGAACAACACAACGGGCTATTGGAGACGGCCCGGGATCAATCCCGAAGGGAATGATCCGTGGTTGGTTGAGGGTTTTATGGCGCAAGACCCATGTTTGGCCATGCTGCGCCAGAGACAAGACATGGAGAAATAGACACAATGAAAGTTTTACTGACAAAAGAGAAATCGGTCAGACGACGAAGTCAAACTGAACTGGCACCCCACCAACGAGGAAATTTGAGGCCACGGCAGGTTTAACGTGAATCCACTTTGTATACGACGGTCTTTGGTTGGATTTGAACTCGCAACCCTCCAGTTGCTAATCCGTTACTTTTCCAACCTGGCCGCCTTTACCATCGGGATTGATCCTGGATCGTTTCCAATAGCCTGTTGTGTTGCTCCAGTGCGACGTTAATTAAGTACCTACCCACTCCTATTCACGTTACTTTGGCGAGCAACGTGCTGCACCTCTAGTGGGGAGAGTTCGAACTAGGTGTGCGGAGTCATTTTCTGGACGCGCGGTGTTCAACTTGTGAGCAGTTTGGTGGGCGTTTCGTACTTTTGAAAGAATGGCACGTGAAATTTGTTTTGTTCATTATTGTAATTTTAATTTTTTAAAACAATTGAAATTAACTCAGTTTGATGTCACATGAGAGCTACGTGTAAGTCCTACAAAATAATTCACGCTTTTACCTGACTACTTATCTGTACTGCATATTCTATTAAGTGAGATACTAAATATTTAATTCTGAATCCATCTTAACTACCGCTTAAGATTTAGAAAAGAAAAATGCATTGCAAATCTTTAACATATTTGTACAAGATGCATGCTACCTAAGCATGAGCTATGGATAAATTCTTTGATCTATTAGATAAAATAAACTTTCCTGATTTAAAAGCTAAAATGTGCGCTTAATTCAAGATTTAATGTATAGTCCTTGTTTAACTTGTCTTTACTATAAACGACTTTGACTGGTATACTTTACAGAAAAATTAACTTTTTTCATAAGGAACAGCTTTAAATTAAGTAATTTTAATAAGAAATTAGTATATTTCTCTGCGTTCTATTGTATGTGTCATCTGTATTGGACCTGTATCATCTGTGACGACCACTTTTTTATAATTTATTGGAATCCCATACGTTAATTTGATTGGAAAATGTATTCTATTTATAAAATATAGCCCGTTGTGTTGCTCCAGTGTGACGTTAATTGAAAATACCAAATACCAATACCTATTTATAAAATGCACTAGATGGGGAGAAATTATGAAAAAGTAGCTACTTCTGCACGGACAGTTTAACAAATTTTGTTGAAAGCCAAAGCAGTTCCCTGGGTGTATTTGTAATCAAAGTAATAACTGGTTACAGAATTCTCATCTGTTTCAGCTGTAGTGTATTCGTACGTTGAGAACTTATTTAAAATTAAAGTTTTGTTTACATGATCTCATGTCTTCAGGTGTTGCCTCATCTGACCGGGGCTCAAAATTACGTGTTGTCCTCGGTCTCCCTTTGGGATTGATCCCGGACCGTCACCGATAGGCCGTTGTGTTACCTCCAGTGTGACGTTAATATCTATCTACCGTAAAGGGGAAAACCAGATGGAGTTCAGGTAAACATGAACTAACGCTCGAGATACTTTATTCATTTTTACCTGGGCTTGAGCTTTGGGGCCGTCGTGGCTCAATGGGTATGCCCACTGCGTTAGCAACCTTCGAGTTGTAGGCGGTGCAGGTTCGATTCCTGTCAGGTGCATTCCTCCCTAGGTGCAGCTCTCTTCTATTTCAGTAAAACTTTCATTGTATGTGTTTATTTGATATTGTATGTCCTGTCTGGCGCAGCATGGTCAAATATGGCCGTTGCGCCATAAAACCCCCAAATCAACCAACAATCATGCTTGAGCTTGATTGGATTTCTATTCATCTGTCCACGTATTATAATATTGAATGCTATAATAATTTGGTAAATATGTTGAATCCGGGGCATATTTGTCGCCAAATCAAGATGGCGTCCAACACCAGTATGGCAGCCAACTTGCCGATTCGATTTGTTACATCAGGAAGTACAAAATAAGGAATTAACAAATAAGCAATAAAAAGTAAAGAAAATAAAACTTACGGTCCAATTTAATTAGGTTTGTCAGGGTTCAAAATTTTAACGATTTTTTACAAAAATTAACAAATTTTGGTGGAGATGTCGAATCCGGGGCACTGGCGATTTATCGCCAAACATGGTAACCTTGCCGTTTTGATCTAGCTTTATGGCAACCCTTTTTTTAATGAAATTGCGATGTATTGCGTTCTGATTTGTTTGGTTTGAAGCGTTGGTTTAAGTTTGTATTTTTTCCGGTGGGGATTGGTTTCCGTGCTTGCCGTTGGATTTTCAAAAATTTTATTACTATCTTTTCCAGTAAGTGGCACATTTCTATTGATTTATTTAGGTTTTTTAAAATTTTTAATTAGAAATTCAATTTATTAATTATCGTTCGTGATATTATAGATTTATTAGCCGCTTACTTACCCTTGATTATGTATGGCAGTGGATGGTTTGACTGGACATATAAATGCATATTTTTTGGAAAAATGTATGATGAATGTTTAGCGAATCCGGAGAGCTTGAAGGTGATTGAATGGTGTCAGAAAGTTGGCTTGATTGCGAATAGTGTGAAATGTCCAGAATGTGGGAGTGAAATGGCTTTAAAATACAGAAAGGATGCGGGCGATAGGTACGAATGGTTGTATAGAAAGGATGGACATAAGCGAAAGCAGTCGGTGCGAAAGGGAACTTGGTTTGAAAACAGTAAATTGCATATGTGTAAGATTCTTTTGATTACGTGGTACTGGGTGAACGAAACGCCAATTAAATGTGTTATGGATGTGGCGACCCATACGATGACTGATTGGTTTAATTTTTGTAGAAAAGTGTGTGTGGATGTTAAACTTTTGTTAACATTTGGGTAAAGATGTCGAATTCGGGGCATGTTTGTCGCCAAATCAAGATGGCCTGTATGCCTTTGGACGCCATCGCAATTTCGTTGAAAAAAACCTTTTGCATTGGGTTGCCATGAAGCTGGAACCAAGGTTACCATGTTCGGCGATAAATCGCTAGATTCGACATCTCCACCATAATTTTTTCTGATCCCCTTCATGTTATAAAATTAAATAGGGTATATGCAGACCCGCATAAGGCCAGTTATCCTTGTTTTTCACCTCAATATAAAACCTGTTACATAGAAGGGAAAGGCCCCACCTTCGCTTCGATCGGGATCTTCGACCCCCACCTGTTGCACACCTAACGATGATCACCCTGATGATGGTGGACATCATCCAAACATTGCTCAGATAGAGGGCACACGGAACAGTTAGCTGACGAACTTTGGCTACTAAATTTAGGTAGACTATTGTAAGGACACGAGTTGTAGACCATGGCTGTTGATCAAGACTGTTTCATGACAGTCTGTGGGTTGCTCGCTTAGTCTGGCAAGTTTAAGATCGAAAACAAGCGAGACGGATTTTTACATGTACTAAAGAAAACTCTTATTAGTAATTATTAAATGTGAATTGTTTTTTTATATTACGATTTTAAGGAGCCGCGATAGCCTGGTTAAAAGAGTAACTGATTAGCAACCGGAGGGTTGCTAGTTCGAATCCAACCAAATATCGTCGGGTCCAAAGGGAGCTCAAATATCCTCATGCTGGCGTGGTGTGGAAGTTTGGAGAGCGGGGTGCCAGCTCAGGTGTTGCCTCGTCATCTGACCGTGATTCAAAATGACGTGGTGTCCTAGGATATTTCCTTTTGGGATTGATCCCGGACCGTCAACAATAGCTCGTGTTGCTCCAGTGTGACGTTAATTAAAATACCTACCTACTCTTTGGGAGTCGCAGCTTGTCCACTTTTGGAACTTGCGCCATAAAACCCTAACATCCAATGCCTCTTTGGGAATTATTGGTCTAGATCAGGGGTTGGCAAACTTTTGAGACGGAAGAGCCAAATCTGTCCCTCAACAATTTAAAAAATTTTCGAGAGCCATGTATATTTTACAAATAGGCAAAATTAAAGTAATATTTCATCAAGGTATGGTATTTTAAGTATATTTTCATGAAATGAAGAAAAATCCCAGAAATTGGTGTTCTTATGGTTTAATTGGTTTTTTGAAAGTTTCTGTATGTCTGGTTTGTAATTAGTCGTTTTCAATTTAAGGCACGATTCCATGTTGACATCAGTAATTTGGCTCCTCAATTTACATTTAATCAAAATCATGTTAGAAAACGATTACTCATTAAATGCGTTGACCCGAAGATATTGGGAACACCCAATGCAATTTTTTCAACTCATGAGTTCGGAAGACTTCCAATTATTGAAAATCATTGAATCTGTCTTCTGTAGGTCTTATAGCAATCCGAAATCAGACTGCATTTGTATTTTTCCAGTTCAGTACCATGACGTACGAATTTCTAGCTCCATAAGTCAGGTCCAGCAATTGTATTTCAAAATTAGCCGTGTCAATATCAAACGGAAAAAAATTTAATTCCTTCGTATTAGCATTAAGAGGATTTAAAATTTCTTACATGAGGAAAAGACTTAATTTGAACTCTTCTCAAATGCGACTTCTCAAATCTATCTTTAAGGAAAAAAAACTATTAAACTCGATTTTTGCCTGAATGGTCTTTGTAATTTGTTTTTCTTTCCTATATAGACGATTGGAGCTTGTACATTCTGGTACATTTTTCTGTGATTCCTCAAAGACCAGAATGCCTCTGCCGTGGAGTTCTAATCAGCCAGTGGATGAACCGTTCCCAAAGATTACCAGGAGTCCAGTATCAACCCTCCGATGACTAGTAGATTGGACTTTGCCATCCCAAAATCTTCACGCAATTCTGATGGTATTACGGATTAGAGAATCTTGGAATCAAATGATTTTTCTTGTCTACCCTCAAATACGTATGGTGAGAACACTTCCAGGTTGATCTTACTGTTTCAAAACGTCCGTCGGAAAAGATGACCTCAAGATTCAGGAATGTGATGAGGGCGTAAAGTGTCTAAAAATGTTTTGCATGAAAAGACGAATGATGAACTGTTCTTGGCTTCTATTTTATTTGTAGAAGAGGAGAGTATTGTAAGATTTCTCTGGAACTAAAGTTATGTAAATTACTGCGTAAGAATACGAATAAAAAATGTGAGTACGACTAATCTAGTGTTATTATTTTAGTGCATTTTTATACACTTAGAACTGGTCCACGTCCGTCAGCATCAACATGCGCGTGGACTATATTGAACTGCGCACATGCAGGCAACCGGCTCTTTATTCCACGAGTTATCTTTGGTCCTGTTGACAGCACGAGTCTGTTCGCCCAAAAGAACATTCTACCAGGTTGGAACCATTTCTTCGCTGGCCGATCAGCAGAGTCAGAATTTTTAAAGCAAGGTCAAGTTTGCGCCAAACAACGTTCAGTAGAAGTCACGAGAGAATGTTCTAAGATTGCAACGCTTTTTAACAGTGTTGGCAACATTAAGACTACACAATATTCTCTCGTGACTTCTACTGAACGTTGTTTGGCGCAAACTTGACCTTGCTTTAAAAATTCCGACTCTGCTGATCGGGGGCCAGCGAAGAAATAATTCAAACCACCTGGTGGAATATTCTTTTCGGTAAACAGCCTCGTGCTGTCAAATGTTGGCAACACTGGCGCCAAATATAACTTGTAAAACAAAGCCCATTCCCGTAGGGTTGCCCACTTGTGTTCGGTACAATGTAGTCAAAGTCCACGCGCATGTTCATGCTGACTGGCGTGAACATAGAACCAGATACTTGTACAAAATAAGTGAAAACTAATTCAGAGCCAATAATTTATTAAAAATAAAATTCATCTTGGTTACACAAGTTTTACACTTCCAATTTGAGCGCATAGAACTGGACATTCGATTGTTGCACATCTTCATTTACACGCCAGGAAGATTCAGAACTTCACAAAAATCAAGTCCATGTTGTCGGCATCTGGATCCAATGGGAAGTGGACACATTGGTCAGGAGCTGCGTGGGTCACTGAGCGAGGAATTTCACCAAGTCCATGACTTCCGCCCCTTCTGTCCTTTGTTTTTTCCAGATCTGTTAATAGGATACACGTATTATTTTAAAGATTTCATTTGTCACAAAACTTGTGGATTTAATTAGACATTTTAAATTGCAGTATAAGGATTTATGGTAAATTTTTATTCAAACTTTAGAATCAAGCATTTTGTTAAAATAATTACAATCTTTAAGGTTTTATTTTCTACTCCCCATAGGGGTGGGATTATTTTGGAGTTTGACGCAAGGGAGTTTGACACCATACAACAATGAAAGTTTTACTGTTTCATTGTTTGAGAGTTTACAGAAGATTATTCACAGAAGAGAAATATACCCAGGTAGGAACGAACTTGTGTGCAGGATTAAATACTAACTTGATCCATTTTGAAATATAGCAACTTAGTTTTGTTATTTCCAACTACACAATCGTATGCCTTATGATTATAATTGAAACAGAAAGCAATTACCAATGCAATACTAAATATTAATACCTAAAGTTAAATGCTAAAATTTTACGAATCCTCTGAGCTATACAAGATTTTCGAGTAGTGTAGTATTGCTGACCCATAATGACGAACTAGCCAGATCTATCGGATTCTATTCTTCAAGAGATCGAAACAAATTGGAAGACAGCAGAAAGGATACATGCATGTCGACCTTTTTACAGGATAAACCGACCACACTCAGATGACGAGGACACCTTTGCTGGCACCCCATTTCCCAAACTTCCATAACACGCCAACGTGAGAAGACCATTCGAGGCTATGACAGATTTAATGTGCGCCAGCCCACGTGTACACGGTGGTCTTTGATTGGATCGAGTTTCGAACTCGCAACCCTCCTTTTACTAATACGTTGCTCTTCCAACTGGGATATCGCTACCATCGGATTGCATTAGTTCGAGTTGAATGGCACACAAAATCTAGATCTGCTTAGCCAAGCAAAGGCGATAAAAGAGACGTATATAAGACCATACATTGCACTCTTCCTGAATGGTTGATTGCATCGCGTTTTAAGGATCCTATTTGACCAAGCTGCACCAAACAAGACAAGAAACGTCAAGTAATGGACATACACTCAAAAAAGTTTTTACTGACAAAGAGAAATACACCCAAGATGGACTCGAATCTGACAGGAATACCTTGGGTTTTTTGATGTGAATACGTTTCTAAAATCGGTATGGAAGTCATCGGCAGAAACTTGCGCGTCACGAAAAGTGTTTATACCTCAAAGACCTATAACTCCAGGGGAATCAGCCTATGGGGATAAATGACCTACCATCGTGAAGAGGAAGGTGGGCCGCATCGACCAGGTCGACCACTAATCCACTCCCCCTGACCTTTGTACCGCTTGGCGGGGGAAATGAGTCACATTTTGGGCATACGCTGGCCTGTTTAACCGCTGTAACTTCAGTTCTAATCTAAGGGTCGTGGCAAGTGCGTGCTTAATTGAAGAGAACGACGAGTTCTACAATTCCATTTGACTAGTTGACAGTTTAAATCATTCGTGTGAAAATTGCGTGCAGTGGAAAATGATGATTTGTCGAAGATTTCACTATGAAGCCAAAATATCACTAAATTTCGATTGCGGCATAGAAATGTAAAATGGATCAATCCCAAAGGGAAAGATCCGAGGACAACACCACGTAATTTTGAACCACACGAACAAAAGGATATTAAGAAGTCTAAACCTATGACAAGTACGGAGAGATCTAAAGCTTACCGAAGACGCAAGAAGGAGCAGGTCGAGCAGGAGCGCGTACACGGAGACATCGCTGGAACATCTAACGAGCTGCCACCACGCTTGGAAACACCACCATCGACCTTATCTTTGTCAGGTACATCAGCATCGACACCATGCCGTTTGTCTCGTACTTTAGCTATCACAGACCCATCATCCATAAGGTCGCCATAGAATACTAAGCGGGTGGGTGGGGTGGGTATTTCAATTAACGTCACACTGGAGCAACACAACGGGCTATTGGTGACGGTCCGGGATCAATCCCAAAGGGAAAGATCCGAGGACAACACCACGTAATTTTGAACCACGGTCAGATGACGAGGCAACACCTGAGCTGGCACCCCACTCTCCAAACTTCCACACCACGCCAACGTGAGGACATTTGAGGCCACGACAGATTTAACGTGCACCAGCCCCCTTTGAGAATACTAAGCACTCTGTTGGATGTTATGTTCCACTGTTATGGATCCACCAAAACTGACTAAATAAATAAATGTCAAATACCCGCCGTCTTCATTTCACCAGCGACCCACTTTCCAGGTATTCCGCCCAAAAGTATTCACGAACCAAACCTTACGGTACAGTGGGACCTGTGCCTACCCGCTGTTTTTTTTCCAGTTAAGTCGAACCGTTTGTATTTGAACGATTAAATTAATCATTTTGAATTGTCCCTTTTCTAGAGGGAAGTTGTGACAAATATAAAATCAATCGTGTAAACGGATAAATTTGATTACAAACTATTCGTTGCTTATTGATATAAAAATATTAACATAAGTAAAGAAACCGCGCTAAGTGAATATTCCTGGAGAGTTCTTTCCCTAGTTTTTCGCAAACTCTAGAAACTGATACTCCGTCCACTGCTATAGCGTCCGGCCTCCGTCCATCCTGAAAATAAACAAGTCGAATGTAATTTGAAAAACATAGCCATTAAAAGTAATGCTATACATTGATTTATTTATTGGTACGTTTATGAAACGTATATATTTTTCCATATAATCGATACGTCCCCTAAAACTAATTCCACCATAGGGTGGGCCATTAACGTTGGTGGTTTTGATTTAAAAACAAATTTTCTATGTGAACATTTTGAAATATACTCGATAAAAAGTTGACGAATGCAAATTCAGGAAAAACGATCTTACTGAAAATAGACGCCCATAACTAGAGGTAATTGCCAGTTAATTTTTCTTCGAAAATGGACGCTCGCAATTTGACGACAAATATGAACGAAATGGCAAAAACAAATTCTACAGTCACTCAAAATGCATTGGGGCACATCAAATATTAAAACAACTAAATAAAAAGAAGTGTCAACTTCTCCAAAACTCATTTTTCACTTCAATTTTAGCATTGTACTGAATCAACCATAAAGGTTAAAATTAAACGAATTTGGTAAACAAAGATGTTTTATATTTTTTAATTTTTGGTTGTGATGCGTTATATGACACAAGGGCCATATTTGACCATGCTGTGTCAAGATTCTACAAGACAGTAGATGTCAAGTTGTGGACATATAAACACAAGGTTGGTTTTGGGGGTTTTATGGCGCAAGGGCCACATTTGGCCAGACACAATACAGACGACACCAAGTAATGGTCATACACACAAGGAAAGTTACTGACACAGAAGGAATACAAACGGGGAATCGAAGCTGCCTCTAATTCACACATGGAAAATGTTTTACTGATACGAAACAGAAATACACCCTGTATAAGTTACAGGAAAAGCCGGTAGGGATGTATAAAAGAAAATATTAGCCGTACGAATATGTCACAGTTCATAGGGCAACATTCATTCACAGGGGAAGCAAAAGTGAGGATTGCTAAAGGTTATCTATAATTATGAGCATGAGTTCAAAAACAGCTTCTCAGAGCTCATAGCTATGGGTAGACTTACCCATCCTTTTATGAGAATTTTTCTAAACATTTCCACGAGTAAAACGAAAGAATATTTTCGATCTGATACGGACAAACAAAGGAGAGCCACAAATGCCAACAATTCCGAACCACCTATACGCCTAGGGTAAGTTACAGAAATCGAATCTGCGTCTTCTACAACTCGAAAAATTGCAGCGCAGTGGGAAAACCCACTAAGTCACTCCTCGAACAAACGTACAAGGGATTCTGAAAGAAAATGCGACGAATCGGCAAATTTGTAAGAAATATTTTTAAAAAACTACGGTTAGAAACGATACTTTAAATCGGATATTGCTAAGATTCAGTAGTCGCAACAAATATGAAAGTAAGGGTTCGAAAAATGCAAGGTTTTTCGTGCTAGAAAACTTTCTTTTTCGCTGAAATGTCAAAACTTCCAAAAAAAAAAAACGAAATATGGAATGCAGATCAATTTACTATCGGAGTGCTCAGGGCCCGTCTCTGGCAACGCCCTTGCGCATGTCCTGTACCTTTCGCTATGTGTGGGAAGCGTCGAAGGACGGTCAACAGTGGTTTCTCTAGGGGCCATGCTAGACTTCCACACCACGCATACGTGCGGACATTAGAGGCCATAACAGAATTAATGTGCACCAGCCCCATATACACGACCATCTTTGGTAGTTTCGAACTTGCGACCCTCCGGTTGCCAATCCGCTGCCCTTCCAAGTAGGCTACCTCGTGTGAAAAGAAAGGTAGGTAGTCATTTTAATTACCGTTGCACTGGAGCAGCACAACGGGCTATTGGGAACGGTCCGGGAACAACACGAAGGGGGAGATCCACGTAATCCCCACGGAACTTTGATTCACGGTCAGATGACGAGATCACACCTGATCTGGCACCCCACTTTCCAAACTTCCACACCACGTCAATGTTAGGACATTCGGGGAAACGACAGACTTAAGGTGCGCCAGCCCCCGTTCTACACGACGGACTTTGGTTGAATTCGAACTCGCAAACCTCCGGTTGCTAATCCGTTACTCTTCCAACCGGGCTTCCGTGGACAATGAAAAGGAAGTATGGAGGGGTGAAAGAGAGTGATCTTTTGGAAATCCCTGTTTACCAGACCCCCTGTTTACGGAAGGCAATAAACCCAATGGGAAAAGAATAAATCACTATGGTACATCGGGTTCCTGAATCCAGTTCACACCCCTAGAGGGACTGTTTCATTAGAATTGGGTTAACTGGGTCTTATGGCGCAAGAGCCATATTTGGCCATGTGGCAAGACGGACAATATCAAGTAATGAACATACTTTCACAAGGACAGTTTTACTAACACAGAAGAGAGAAATACACACAAGGAGGAATTGAGGTTATAGAAATCGAAACTACCCCGCCTATTACTCAGATTGCTAGTGCAGTTTGAATACCACTGAACAACGACGGCCACAATTAGAATTGGGAGTTTAAATATCACCTACTTCAAACAATTATATGAACTGATCATTCGGGTCCGTTGTTTTGTTTAATGATATCGGATTAAGAAGGCTTTTTAAGGAAGAATAAGTAATTTAACTTATTCTTCCTTAAAAGAAGTAATATTTTAAGTAGACAAGGACATTAAAATATACTGGACACGCACATTCAGCATTTCCATGAAACGAAAACAATAGCACAACGTGACGGAGAGGAGGCCAGTACAACCCCCCTGGATCTCTAAAAGGAAGACTCCAACCTCCCTAAATACCTTCTCCCCACTTCGGTTACAGTTAGAAAAAGATACTTTAACAGTATCTAACAATGTAAATTTCAACAATCTATGAGGATACTACTAAAAATTGCAATTGTTACATAATCTGATACAACAATGCTCATCAACTTTACTGTTCAATTTTCCGGTTCTGTTTCATACTATGATTTTTGATTCTCAAGTGAGGATTTAAAAAGTTTATTGCGATCTTTAGCGAAATACGTCAGTTTTATCATTTGGAAGTAATCTTTCTGGAAGTAATCTTTCTGGAAGTAATTTCCGAATTATGAGAAATAGAGGTTTCAACTTTATTAGAAGCCTTTTGTGAGTATATGGATTCCATGCATATGTAGAAACATAAGTTTAGGTTATGTATTGGAATAAAAAATTTTCAAAAACGATCTAATTAATAAAGAATATTTCCAATTCACTTGGGTTTAAAAAATCATGCATATTATTATACATTAAGTGCTGAAATCATGTATTAATAAAATGAAGCTTAGTTCAAACAAAACCTGCACCTCCAACCGCATTTAATACTTGGTAGGCTTTGATGTAGATTTATCAAATATAACCAGATGTGAAAAAGAATACCTTTTAGAATCGGTTGTTTATGTACAATCCCTCTATTCCATACAAGACCGTGGTAGCCCGGTCGGAAGAGCTGCGGATTAGCAACCGGAGGGTTGCGAGTACGCATCCAACCAATAACCGGATGTACAAAAGGGGCTGGTGCACGTTAAATCTGTTCTCGTCTCAAATGTCCGCACGTTGGCATAATGTGGAAGTTTGGGTCCCAGCTCAGGTATGAACTCGTCTTTGATTGTGCACAAAAATTAGGTATTGTCCTTGGATTTTCCCCCTTTGGGCTTGAACCTGGAGCGTCGCCAACAGCCCGTTGTGTTTCTTCAGTGCGACGTTAATTTGAATACCTAGTAATATTTCGTTTAGGAGATAAGCAGCAGCAGCCTAATAAATTATGTGACGACCAGGCTGATCGCCATGTAAACACAAATGATAAAGATAACATATTAAAGCTCGTTCATTCAGGTTGCCATTTGAAAGGCACAGGAGCCCAGCGAACGCAAACGGGCCTAAAGGAGCAGCGCATGGGACAAATGGAGAAGCTGAAAGCAAAATTCAAGAGCCAATGGGTAAAGATATAAAGGAAATTGCCCAAGGCAAGCAAACCACCAGCCAGTTTGAAGAGCCAATAGGCCAAGAGAAAGAGGTGCCGACTGAATACGTCGAGCCTACTAGCCAAGCTAATGAACTCCACGATATAGATGAACAGCCAATGGCTCAGGAGGATGAAGAAAATTTATGTTTGGTAAATATGAAAAATTTTTTAATAATTTTCGTAAAATCTTTTTCCCTAAAATGTATAATACTTTGCCTTGGCTCCACTACAGATATAGAAATAAGGCTTACGATATAAAGGCGTCTGTCGCAGAGTTGTGAAGATCGGAGAAAACGTTTGGCCCATCTACTCGTGATTTGAATTCAATTTTCTTCACTATTGATGAGATGCGTTTGGGAAATTCCCGAATCTGGCATGATATTTGGGGATCTTGAGGCCGGGCAGACGATTATGGAGATTATAAATTCACTCTATGTGGATCAATCTCAAATTCTTTCATTCAAAGGGTTTGTGGAAACAATTCCAAACGAGAACAGCTACAATGAAGCATTTTTTGGGACGTACTAGGATTAGAGCACCATTGGACGATAGGCACATGGTATAACTACCCTCTAAAATGTGCAAATTGCCCTTTAAACATATGACAATTATTACCCTGTTGCCCTGCATCGTATGATGGGATGAAATAACCATTTTAGGGATGAAATAAATCAGATTCATTGTCTCCTCAACGACATAAATCACTTCGACATAAATTTCTACAACAAATTATTTTGAATATTGTAAAAGTGAAAAGTACTTTCATCATCCCATTATTCAACTGCGTCATTTCACTACTAAATTAGAGTTATGGACCAACCTAGATACTTCATCTAAAAGCAAAATGTTTGACATAATCTTAAGATGTGAAGTTTTCGAAGACATTTACCTGAATCCATAAAATGTTCACAGGTAGTTGATCCTCTGAACTGCCCCAAGTGCGCTGCTGCCAGAGAGGAAAACTCTCGAAGAGCCCTGATGGAGAACGTTCGAAGAGCATTGCGGACAGCTCAAATGTAAGTTGCCCACTTTTCACTAAATGCAAAAACAAATGAGAAAATATCTTAACTTCATTGTACTAAATCTTAGTAACGAAAATTCAAAAGTATAAATTTTAAGGCAACATGATTAATACAAATCTTAAAATTATTCAGTCCCAAATTCTGTCATTCCTAACGAGAATTATATTCATACGTTTTACATTAAATCAACTAAACGGTCTTAGAAGCATTAGGTATCGATATTTTGTTAGTGCAATGACTTATATGTGCATAAAATCTGCCCTCAAAATAATGTTTGTGGGAGGAACAGAATTTCTTTCAATATTTTACATAGGTATTTAATTAACGTCGCACTCGAGCAACACAACGGCTATTAGTGATGGTCTGGGATCAAACCCGAAGGGAAAGATCCGGGGGACAACACCATGCAGTTTTAACGGTGAGACGAAGAGATCACACCTGAGCTCGCACCCAACTCTCCAAACTTCCACACCACGCCAAAGTGAGGACATTTGAGGCCACGAAGGATTTAACGTGCACCCCTTCACACATCATTCAAACTCGCAAGCGTTGTGTTGCTCCTTTCAATACGAGTATTTAACATGATCTTCCCACTTTAATATTTTAAGCTTTGTGACAGTACAATTTCTAAATAGCAACGAAAAATTAAAAGATGTTTTATTTCAGACGATCAAAAATGTATCGCAAATTTATGAGCACCGATAAAAAGCCCAGACTAAAAAGGTCCGATAGTTACAAAAAAGCTATCATGGCCGGCGAAAGGTAAATTGCGTACTTTTTATTAAACATAAAACGAAATTAAATGTTAATATTATTTAGCTATACTTCATTTTAATTGTTTGCAAATATGACTTCTAATTTCGAAAATATGTCTTCGGATCTTTCTCTTCGGGGTTGGTCAAAGAACGTGTTGCTTCACTGCAACGTAAATTCAACTACCTACCATAAGTGAATAAATAACGAATGAAAAGTGATTCAAACTGCAAAATCAGTCACAAAACTCTCTTCCAAGTATTGCAGTTCGGTGCAAGTGGTTCTTAAACGTGGTCCTGGTTTTTTGCAAAACATTCTTAATGTTTTAAGTCTCTGAACCCAACCAAATAAACAAATATTTTATAAAAATTCATAAGATATTTGTCATTAAAAATAGTGATGAAGGGAAGAATATTTTAGAAAAAGGCATGTATTAATCCTTTCTTTTTAAGTAAAACAATTGAAATAAACCCCTTACACCATTTCGTAAAAAAAGGAACTTCTCTTAAATAGATGGGGTTCAAATGCATCGATTAACACCATCTTCTAATCTGCAATCGTTTCGAGTTTGCTACAATTAGCTGTTTATATTCATTATCTATTTCAATCAAAATTATTCGTTATATGAAGATTGAAATTTTTCTTTGCATGAATTTGACAATACTTGAGAATTGCAGAAATAAATCGTACAAGTTTGAGAATATTAAGCAGATATTCGTGCTCTAACTTTACATGAAAGCTTTGAAATGTGCTACTTGCGCTTTTATAATATATATTTAAATGTGCCTAGGCAAGGAACTTTGTTTGGAATGGTCGTTTGTTTGATTGGTATGGTTCAGGATCCAAAAACTACCTGCATCAGACGCAAGACCAAATAAAAACAATAAAACTTAATAAAGATAAATTAACTACAAACTTGTTTCTACTTTATTTAATGTTACAATTAAAAATTTAAAGAAATTAAAAAGTACTTAATAAAATGAAAAGGTTTGACCAGTAGTTTAAACAGTAAATATGAAATAGAAATAAATCTATCTACAACATCTTTTTATGCATAATTGACTTAAGACATGTTTTCATTCCGCAGCAGCACTACCATTCAGCCGAAGAGGAATGCAAGGGCCAGGTTATCGGCTTTCTTTAAGCGACTTACGAAGTGAATGAGACTTCGGAACGAATGATTCCCTAAAGGGTCTCGGGGACTGTACCGTAGTGGGTGGAAGCGGGTGGTCGGTACAGTCCCAGGGGAACGAATGTAGCCCACCTCCACGTGGTGTTCTCCGGGCAACGCTGTGTGCTTCGGTCACAGCGGCTAAGTGGCTACACGAGGAACTCCAAAGAAAGATTACTAACAGCTTTAAGAAACTCACTCTTAGCAGAGAAGGGTGAAAACAGTTTTGTAGCCCCTGGTAACACATTGTGGCCTTTATTTCTGTTCCAGTAGAGCGCATGTACAGCTGCTTAAAAATAATCGAACCACCCCATTCATTCACGCATTGTTTGAAATACCGCAAATACTATTCAATGGGATATATCTTTAAATTCATATCCTTAAAATTTGCTGAGTTGTCTTGATAAATTTTGCTTCAACTTCAACGTTTGCCATGACTACATTCTTGTTATAAGCCAATTTTCAAATGAATCTATAGCCAAATTCAACCACAAATACCAAGTTTCAAGTCATTTGTTCCAATCGTTTCTGGATTGAGTGGATAATTTAAAACACTTAATGCTATACATGGTGTCCCAAAAAGGTTGTTCCACAATTTATCTTTTTACCATTTGGAGATAGGTAGGTAATGTAAATTTCAAAAGTGCACCAAATAAGGTAAGTAATTAAGATATGTGAATAAAATTATCACGTGATAACAATTTAAGCGGATACAGTTTTTAATATGTGTACAACCCCTCTAGATAAAAATCCGGGATAGCAAAAATGTTCCTTACCTGCATCCCTATCGTTAGTAAAAAAAACCATATTTTTGTAGGTTGAACAGTAACGGAGATACAAGTTTCCATTTTAAGGGGGCCGTATCTAATAAAGAACGGAAACTGACCCATGGCCAAAAATGAAGAGCTAAGTTCTGCATTACTGCAAATGGAAAACATTTTGAACATGCGTTGTAAATTTCCTTTTATTTTTATTTAACCATTTTTTCTACAATATTTTTATTAAAGATTACATTGTCTACTATTATTCAGTGCGATTTTCATCTGCAGTTGCAATACTACATTACTTTGCACAATGTTGCACTTTCTGACCGAAAAAATGCTTTTTAGCATTGTGTATACGGTCCCTAATCTGACTGCTTGAACAGCTGTGCACAAGCGGTATAAGTCAACTTTTTTGCGTCATTATGCCTCCGTTACTGTTCAACCTACAGAAATGCAGTTTTCTGCTAACGATAGGGATGCAGGTAAGGAACATTTCTGCCATCTCTGATTTTTATCTAGAGGGGTTATATACAAATTAAAAACTGTATTCGCTTAAATTGTTATCACGTGATAATTTTATTCACATATCTTAATTACTTACCTTATTGGGTGCACTTTTGCAATTTACATTGCCTACCTATCTCCAAATGGTAAAAAGATAAATTGCGGAACAACCTTTTTGGGACACCTTGTATAGTATATACGCTAGATCTCCAGACTTTCATTCATATCTTCCGAAATAATCTTGTCACTGAAATAAAATTACCTTTAAATAGAAATATTACTCATTTTCGATCGTGTTAAACGTTCGTCCCAATAGGCGAGTGCTGTATCGTCAAACATTTGGGCGTTAGTACCATCATCTTGTGACACCGGAATATTTAATATCAGCCGTCATGATGCAAATAGGCCGAGAAGTGAGTTCTCCAGATATGGGGAAGACATTCCAAGCGAAATTGACAGGTTGGTCGGTCGGTTGATTGGGTTTTATGACGCAAGGGTTTTATGACGCACACTGTTCCAAGAGCCTTGTTCTCCCTTTCACTTGGAGGGTCGCGGGAGCCCGGTTGGAAGAGTAGCGAAATAGGGACGAAAGACCATCACGTATGTGAGGCTGGTGCACGTTAAATCTGCCGCGCTCCAATTGTCCTCACGTTGGTGAGGTGTGGAAGTTTGGAGAGGGAGTGTCATCTCATGCGTTGACCTCGTCAACTGACCATAGTTCAAAATTAGGATGTGTTGTCCTCGGTGTACTTTCATTACATGGTGCTGTCGTCAGATTTTTCCTTTCGGGTTTTATACCGAACCGTCGCCAATAACCCGTTGTGTTTCTCCAGTGCGAAGTAAATTCAAATATCTACCTATAATTTACCTTTCAGATTAAACGTGCACCAGTCCCCTTTGTACAAGTACGTATTTTAATTAACGTCGCACTGGAGCAACATAACGGGCCATTGGCAACGGTCCGGGATCAAGCCTCGAAGGGAAAGGGGGGTATTTCAATTAACGTCACACTGGAGTAACACAATGGGCTATTGGTGACGGTCCGGGATCAAACCCGAAGGGGAAAGATCCGAGGACAACACCACGTAATTTTGAACCACGGTCAGATGACGTGAAGGGAAAGGACACAACGTAATTTCGAATCGCGGTCAGATGACGTGTGAAAAGGGGGGGGGGAATTTCAATTAACGTCACACTGGAGCAACACAATGGGCTATTGGTGACGGTCCGGGATCAATCCCAAAGGGAAAGATCCGAGGACAACACCACGTAATTTTGAACCACGGTCAGATGACGATACGTGTGAAAAGAGGAGATCGGTTGGATATCCTGGTGTCACAACCCCCGTTGACCAGAGACCCCATGGGCAAAGAATCGATCAATAGGGTTCGTGAAGCCAGTACACAACCTAAATATGTGCCTCTGAGGGACTAAGACAAATTGAATGGAAAGCGAATCAGGAACTTCGCATCCAAGATGTTTCACTGATAATGGTAATTAATTAACGTCGCACTGGAGCAACACAACGGGCTATTGGGCACTCTCCAAATTTCCACACCACGCCAACGTGAAGAAATTTGAGGGCACGACAGATTTAACGTGTGCAGCCACGTGTACGCGACGGTCTGGCTAAGCCGAGTTCGGAACCCTCCGATAGCTAATCCAACTAGGTCAAAGGTGTATACGATTTGATGATTTCTCATTCTATCCGATCGGAAAAACCCCAAATGAAGCAAATCGAAGGATTTTGGAGAGAAAAGAATTGATTAACTGTCCTACGTTAATCAACCTAGACACTCCAGGAACTAGTATATTTGTGAGCGACTCTAAATTCAGTATTTTCGGAAGTAATGGAAACACTGTTGGAAGGCATGCTGTAGAAAATTTCTTCCCTCAGTAAAACCTGTTGATTACGACAGATTTAAAGTGCACCAGCCCCCTTTGTACACGACGGTCTTTGGTTGGATTCGAACTCCAACCCTCCGGTTGCTAATTCGTTATTCTTCCAAGCGAGCCACTGCGGCCTCGAGTGACTTTTGGACTGTTTTCGGATCTTGTGCAAGAAAAACCAAAACTCCATTCAATAATTTCCATTTTCGACACAAGATGTACAATATTTAATACCTTTGTGTTATTTGTATTGAATTTTATTTTCTGTGGACCTTAGATAACCTATGCTACAAATTATTTTAGAAAGAAAAATTTGATTTTGTTTCAAAATTAATTTTATGCATAGTGGACTTTTTAGGCTTTAGTTATTATCGAAAGTTTGTTATGTCCCAATACGTTTTTGACTCATTGTAAGTTATTAATCAGAAAGATGATCTCCCAACTTTTTTACACTTGATGTTTAACGCCCAGCAAATTTAAGCTTTAGATAGTGTAGAAACCAGTACTGAAGGGTTCAGCTCATTTTTAAATCATAATAAAAATAATCATAAAAAATGAACTAAAACAGTGCAGCAGTTAAAACTACAGTAGAAAGTTACATTAAAACACAGTAAAACAGATGATAAATTTATAGAATTGCAGCGCTTATCAAAATTAGTAGTTTGGATTCACTAGTAATTGCAGTTCTTCAGTAGGTCTAGCGACTATCGAATAAGTAGGTCAACGAATTAAAACCTTGCCGATGGGTCAGATTCTGAAATTTCAATTCCTTAGAATTGTACTTATAACTAGTCTTTAACGAGGTTAACCATTAATATCCATTGAGATAAAGTTCAATTGGTTGGGAACGTTTCATGGTGCAAGAGCAAAATTTGACTAAGCTTAAGAAAGCAAAATTATTTCAGTTCTCCAGTAAAGCTTAGACGATTCGTGATTATTGCAATTCGCTATGATTTTATGCATGAACTCCAGAATGAAGTGTATTAAAAGGATGTGCAATTCCTGTTACTAAATAAAGCATGTTAAAGAGTACATTTGTAGTACTAGTCAACTCGATAGAATTCTAATAGTCAGAAATTTGTAAAATATGCTAGTACTAAAGCAGAGTATGCAGTAATAGAAGATACGTGCTGCATTAAGCCTAAATTAAACTGGTAGACTTGGAAATTGTTTTCAAGACAACCGATATCAAGATGGAATTAAATCTTATCTAAAATGTCTTCGAAAAGGCAATTTCAAAACTATAGCATGAAAATATCAAACTTAAAAACTAGTTTTATCAGGAACCAACCTTTAACTGTCAGCATAGTAGGTTCCTTGGGATGATTGAGCAAAGTGAAAGGCGCAGTACACACAACTAGACGCTGAAGCAAGTAAATGATAACACCCTGGCTGGATTGGCGGAAAACTTCTACCTACCAAAAATTCATGGGGCCGCGGTGGCCCGGTTGGAAGAGTAACGGACTAGCAACCGAAGGGTTGGAGTTCGAATCCAGCCAAACACCGTCGTGTACAAAGGGGGCTGGTGCACGTTAAATCTGTCGTGGCCTCAAATGTCCTCACGTTGGCGTGGAGGTTTGGAGAGTGGGGTGCCAGCTCAGGTGTTGCCTCGTCATCTGACCGTGGTTCAAAATTACGTGGTGTTGTCCTCGGATCTTTCACTTCGGGATGGATCCCAGACCGTCACCAATAGCCCGTTGTGTTGCTCCAGTGTGACGTTAATTGAAATACCCCCCATAAATTCATAGTTAGAGCTCACGTTGGCATGATGTGGAAGTTTGGAGAGTGGGGTGCCAGTTCAGGTGTGACCTCGTCATCTGACCGTGGTTCAAAATTACGTGGTGCTACCCTCAGATCTTTTCATACGGATTTGATTCCGAACCGTCGCCAATAGCCCGTTGTGTTGCTCCAGTGTGACGTTAGTTAAAATACCTACCTAGTTAGAGGAGGGGACGTCATGTCTCGGTAAGCTTGCAACCTTCGAGTTGTATCCGGTGCATTCCCCCTATGTGTATTAGATAGATTAGATTAGATTAATTACTAACTAGGGGTTAATATTAGTAGGGGTAGTTGAATTAATTACTAACCCCTAGTTAGTAATTAATTCAACTACCCCTTAGTTAGAGGGTAGGTACTTTGACCCCAGAATACGTGACACATGTGAAAGCATTTTTTAAAATCACATTTACGTTGTGCAAATTATTCTTGTTGTCTAATATATTAAAATTGCAACAAATTAATGAGGTTTAGGTAATTGAATTTACGTCGGACTTGTAGGTAGGTAGTTGAATTAACGCCGCACTGTAGCAACACAACGGGTTATTGGCGACGATCAGGTATCAGTTCAACTATCCTCAAGGGAAAGAGAAGAGAAAACCTCGTAATTTTAAATCACGGTCAGATGACGAGGTCAACACCTGAACTGTGGCACTCCTCTCCAAATTTACACAATACGCCAAACTGAGAACATTTGTGTGGCCACTACATATTTAAAGTGCACTAGCCCCCACTTAAACGACGATCTGTGCTTGAATCGAGTTTCCAACTCGCAAACCTCCGGTTGCTGATCCGCTACTCTGTCGACCGAGCTCTTTGGAGTGAATGTGCAGAGGTAGGTAGTACTTAATTAACGTCGCACTGGAGCAACATAACGGGCTATTGGTGACGATTCGGGATCATTCCTGTAGTGATAGATCCGAGGACAACACAACGCAATTTTGAATCACGGTCAGATGACGAGTCAACACCTGAGCTGGCACCCCACTCTGCAAACTTCCACACCAGAGAGGATATTTGCTGCACCGACAGATTTAACCTAACACTAAATGTTAGAAAACAAGTTCAGAAAAATAAGTTCAGAAAGTCTTCACGGGCTGCATCTACCCGATGCCGGGTGCATTTGGAAATAAGCCAAAAAGCCTTTTAACACAACATTCATAATTTTATTTACAAGATTAACAGACGACAAAAACATACATACCACATACCGCCGAGAACAAACTTAATCTGACTTACAAAATTCAGCTCGGAAGCTGACGTCACTTTTTACAGCGCCGCTCATTGGACAGTTACATTCACGATTACTTCACTTCACAACATCCTCCCCCCCTTGAGACTCAGATTGAGTCTCAAGCTCATAACTAATGTTATTCAAAAGATCAAGCCTCTTTGGAGCTTTCACACACCTTCCAAAGGAGGTGTATCTTTTCATTATCATATTATCAGGTGTTAATGTACTTTTAAGACAGGAGATGCCATCAGAATTAGATTCCTCTTCACCCTGTTTCTTATCATCAGTTACATTAGTTTCATTTGCCTGTATCTCCAAAGGGAAGATACGCTGTATCGGACGTAAAACTGTTCCATGCTGCGTTTTAAGTTTAACTGTGCGAATCTTTCCATCACGTCCTGGAATCAACTCAATAATCTTTGCTAAAGGCCAAAACAAACGTTTTTTGTTATCATCTCCCACTAAAACTATTTCTCCAACCCTTGGCTCACGTGATCGCTTTTCATTATGCTTTTGAACCAACTGACTCAAATACTCTTTTCTAAAACGTTGTCTTAGATCATTTAACAGTTTACTTCTATATTTAATTCTCGTCCTAAGATTTCGCGAATCTAATTCGTCAATATCCTCAACACTGGAACTCCGTGTGTCGATAAGAAACATAGCAGGTGTCAGAGGAACCAATTCCTCCGGATTTTCAGAGACATATGTTAACGGTCTACAATTAATTATAGATTCACAGTCACAAATCACAGTATTCAGTTCTTCATAAGTTAACACAGATTTACCCAAAGTACGTTTCAACAGTTCTTTTACAGTGCGGACCAACCTTTCCCACCAGCCTCCCCACCAAGCTGCGGTGGGTGGAATAAATTTCCAAAGTATTTTAGGAGTTCTGGTTTCTTTTAATATTTCATCCCAATTCAATTTCGAAAGATCATTAGAGGCGCCCCGAAAGTTAGTTCCGTTATCACTATAAATTGTTCTAGGCCGCCCACGTCTAGCGATAAACCGCCTAAGTGCTAATAGAAAAGCGTCAGAAGAAAGAGAATTCACAAGTTCAAGGTGAATGGCACGGTACACGGCACAAGTGAACAGTGCTATCCACACTTTTTCTTTATTTTTCAGAAAGAGAGGCCCAGCTAAATCAATTCCCACAATTTCGAAAGGCGCACAATCCGTAACTCGGTCTGGTGGTAAAGGTGTCGGTTCGCTTGACATAGATTTAACCTTAAAGCGTTTACAAGCAATACAGTTATATACAACATTTTTAATAGCTTTCCTAGCCCTGATAATCCAAAATCTTTCTCTTATCAGGCATTGCATCATTTGGACACCCGCATGACAGTTTTTTTATATGTACAAATCTGATTAACAATTTAGTAAATTCACATTTATCTGGTAACAATATTGGATACAGAAAAGATTTATCATCATCTCGATAAAGTATTCTGGTTTTCACTCTCAAAATACCTTCATCATCTATGAAAGTTTCAATAAAATTTGACGACTTTGCATCAGACAGATAATGTCTTTGAACTAAACGAATTAAATTCTTTTCAGCATTTTCAATTTCAGACTGTGAAAGTTCATAGTTTTTACATTTCTCATGTGCCTCTTTACAATTATTCACAAATCTCAATATCCATGCAAATACTCTAATCATTTTATCATAACTGGATACACTGTTTAGATGCCAAGGGGGTGCGTCTTTTGATAGATCAATATTTACTACTTTTATTTTTTTCCTCTCTACGTCTACTTCTTCAGACTGACAGTGTATTTCACCAATAGGCCAGTACTCAGGGCTTTCTCGTAACCAAGAAGGACCGTCCCACCATCTAGAAAGGAGCATTTGTCGCGAAGAACAACCACGCGATAATAAGTCGGCAATATTCATATTTCCTGGAACATGTCTCCATAACTGACCTTTCGACAACTCACGAATTTCTCTGACCCTATTGCTCACAAAAACAGACCAATTGCCTTGTTCTCTTATCCACCAAAGCGCTGTGGTGGAATCGGACCAAAATGTGATTTTTATGTCTGGCAAATTGAGGGCTTTGATAATAGAATTCGCAAGTCTAGAACCTATACAACAAGCCATCAGTTCTAAACGAGGTATGCTTAAAGGTTTCATGGGGGCTACCCTGGATTTCGCTCTAACGAGAATTACTTTTACTTCAGAATCAAGTATTGATCGAACAAAGACGCACGCCGCATACGCCCCCTTGCTAGCATCCACAAAGACATGTAGTTCAGATGAAGAATTAATTACCATGTAACGAGGTAAAGTAACATCTTTTAAAACATAGACATCTTTAAACCACTTTAAAAAAGTATTTACATCATTAGGGGATAATTCATCGTCCCAAGCAATTTTCAACTTCCACAAGTCTTGCAATAACAGTTTCGGAAGCAATGTAGTTGGTGTTAACAAGCCAATAGGATCAAAAAATTTCTGCACAATTCCTAAAATTAGTCTTTTTGTGATTTTCGTATCACATGTCAATGCTTCCATATCTGTGCAACACTTCAAGGTATCATTATCTAAATTCCAAATTACCCCTAAAACGCAAGTATCTCCTGAATGTTTATCAACATTTATACCTGCTACATTGCTTTCAAAACCACGCAAGTTAAAACATCGATTTGACATAATTAATTTAGCATGCTCAATGGAACGTTCTTGTTCATCAGTATTAAATACTCCTGATACACAATTGTCTACATAGAATGAACGTTTCAGTTTCTGAGCAACATCTTTATACTGAGGTGGGCAATTGTCTAAAATATGCATTATAGAAGCATTCAACAAAAAAGGGCTAGAAGAGACTCCAAATACAACTCTACAGTGCCTATAAATGAGCTGCCCTTCATAACATGGGGAAAAAAACCTAAGAAAATTTCTGTCCTTAGGTGCAACAGACAACATTAAAAAAGCTTTCTCTATATCCGCACTTATACCGATTGGATACATTCTAAACCGATCAAGAATATCAGGTATCAATTCAATAAGATTAATTCCCTTAAATAAACATTCGTTCAAAGAGGGTTTCCCTCTCTCCGCGGCAGAAGCGTCAAAAACCCGACGGATTTTAGTAGTTTCACTATCTAGTTTAATCACTGGCCTGTGTGATAAATAATGACATTCTTTATTCAATTCGAAATCTGGCACGCGTTCGATTATGTTCAATTTTTCCCATTCCTGAAACACCTTCTGATAATCGGTGAAAAATTCACCACATCTAAATTTATTGATCATTTTTTCATGTCTCTTCCAGACTAATTCTTTATTATTAGGTAATTTCGCAGAACTGCACTTCCATGGAAGTTCTACTTCATATCTTCCAGCGGGAAGAATTTTCATTCTATCATTAAAATCACTTAAATTAAGATCATTTTTCTCCATTTCAATTTGGGTTGGATCAGTTATTTCTAAAATTTCAAGTTCCCGTAATTTGTTTATAGGTACTTTCATTGCATGCATTGATAATGTCGTCAAAATATTATCTTTCTCACATGAATTTTGTTTTCCAATTACAGTCCATCCAAGTTTCGTTTCAACGGCCGTTAAGCCAGACTGTAATTCAACAGAATTTCCTGTCAACAATTTTCCTACAACATCTGCACCAATCAAAAGATTAATTTCGGTTTCCTTTCGGAAAGAATCAGTAAAATCTATCTTCTTTTCTTTTAATTCATTCAAAATCCCGTTAGCTTTAATCTTAGGAATAAAACCACAAATCCTTTTTTCAGAAAGAGCTTCAAAATTACAAGCAAAAGTTCTTTTTAAATTACTGACCTCGACAGAAAACACATCATGTCGTTTTGGTTTCGTTTCAGCCCCCCCAAACAGCGCATGTATAACAGTTTCGTCTCTCAGTGGAGATGCTTTAAGCTGAGTCATAACATTTTCGCTTACGTAACTACGTTGACTTCCTGTATCAATCATCGCGCGAATAATTTTCTCATGACCTAGATATCGAATAAGTACGCAAAGAGTTTGCAAAAATACAATTTCGCTTCTGCCACAATTAGAGAGAGAACTCTCAGATTTTGGAATACTCTTTTGCTCAACATTTTTTTCTTGTTTGGAACACATAATTTCAAAATGAGGATTATTACAAATAGAACAATTCAATTGCTTTTTTACACTACAAAATTTACTTAAGTGACCAGCTCTTTTTAAACAAGAAAAACATGCACCTTTTTTCATCAATATTTGTTGTTTAGCAGCCAAAGTCATTTTCCTCGCGGTAAAACATTTTTCACTAGGATGAGACTTATCACAAAACATACAGTTATTAATTCTCTTACTGAATTATCAACAAGGCTTACCAAAGCTGATGCTGTTGTCAGGTCAGCTTGTTTTACCTGTTCAATAAAGTCCTTCTTTCGATGACTTTGGTGCGGCGCGAAACCAGTCCGGGCAAGTAAAACCATTTCTTCACCCTTTACTTCCTGTCGAAGAAAATTCATCAAATGTTCTAAAGTTCGAGATCCTTTGGTTTCTGTCGAGTCGTGATTTCTACTTCTTTCCCAAGCCACTAACACTTCTTCTGGAAGGCAACTCTCCACTAACGGCGTTAGAAAGTCCCCGTACTTTTCTTGTGTTCTTCCCAAGCTTTCCAATGCTCGCAGCTTTCCTTCCAGTTCATCATATAGAGAGGGAAGATCCGTCTTCGCTCTTCCGGTAGCAGCGTTCTTCATAACTAAGCTTAACAAATCTCTAACATAGATTTGCACAAGCAAATCTTCTCGTCCAAAACGCTCTTTCAATTGTTCAATTGCCTTAGGGTAATTAGCCGCCGTAGCTGGGAAACTCAGAACTAAACGTTCTGCTTTCGATTTGGGTTCCATAGATTGCAATAAATATTGCATCTTATCCTCATCGGCAATACTTTTGTCGTCGTGTATTTTCTGAAACTGACTCCAAAAGGTCAGGTATTCTTTCGCTTCGCCATTGAACTTTTTCAGCTCTATCTTTGGCAATTTGAATTTTCTCGTTTCCTTATTGTCATTCGACAGAGCGACTTCTTGCAATTTCAAATCTACCTGAGCACATAGCTCTAAGTACCGGTCTCTGTAAGTTTCAGATTCTTCTAAATCTTCATTAAATAAATGTTCGTCATCTTCACTCTGTAAAAACTGTTCTGAAATAGCAGTTTGACAGACATCAAGTCTCTGAAACTTATCACTAAGTTGAATTCTCAAAATCGAAAGCGATTTCAAATCACATACTTATTTCGATAATGCCGTTTCTATTTTCTTTAAACTCAGAGAAAAAGCAGTTCTCAGCCCTTTTCGTTGTGTTTTTAAAGCATTTAAATTCATTTTCAAAAGTTCTAGGTTCAAAAGTTCTTAAATGGCCAAAGCACCCAGTCCCGCCGAGGGTACCACTATGTTAGAAAACAAGTTCAGAAAAATAAGTTCAGAAAGTCTTCACGGGCTGCATCTACCCGATGCCGGGTGCATTTGGAAATAAGCCAAAAAGCCTTTTAACACAACATTCATAATTTTATTTACAAGATTAACAGACGACAAAAACATACATACCACATACCGCCGAGAACAAACTTAATCTGACTTACAAAATTCAGCTCGGAAGCTGACGTCACTTTTTACAGCGCCGCTCATTGGACAGTTACATTCACGATTACTTCACTTCACAACACTAAATTTATCGTTCATCATATCGTCATCACAGTTGATGACTTACATGAATAAGTAAACGAATGAAATCTTAGTATTATATAAATATCAAATCAGGTTGTTATGGGGAAAAAGCGCAAAATAATTTTTGTGAATTGTCCAAGTAACGCTTTTAACAATTTTCAAAATAAATATATCCTTGAATTGTAAACAATGCTTCATAGAATCGCCGACAGATGGCAGCAGTGATTAAAGAGTATTTGATGATTTATTTAAACAAAGTAAAAAGTAAACAAATGAAATCTCAATGACTTTGAAAAAAAAAACCGGTTCCTGAAGGCAGATTTCAGGGCAAAAAAATTGCAGGAAATAGCCTGATTATGATTTGATTTAAATTCCTATTAATCGAATTGCAGAATGATTCACAGATCCGCTAACAGATGGTAGCAGTGATTGCAGCTTTTAAAACTTTTACGAATAAACATATTTTTGGTGTCTAAGGTATAAGTAAAATAAGGGCGCGGGTGAGTTTTTAGGGTGTAAAATGGGAAATAAAATTAAATGACATAGTTTTAAAGGCAGACAGAAATGTGAATAATTTTAAAATTTTGTATCGTTACAAGAAACCGATCCTGCAAAAGGTTTCTAATCATTGAGTAAATTTAGTTTAAGCTCCCATGTCCTAAAATTTCTTCAAAGCCTGGAAATTATCGGTTCTGAAGACCTTAACTACATTTATGATATTCCGACTATCTTACCCTGTGAAAAAGTGTTTCATATTATATTGCAGTAAAGAAAAAAAATTAATGAAATGTCGGTGTGTTCTCCAGAATTTTTTTCTTATAAACGTCACATTATGATTTCTCCAATATTTTGCCTCATAATTTCAAGTTCTTCGATTTAATGAAAAATCAAATTGAACTTGACGTGGGACATCAAAAGATTAACAATAAGAGAATGACTTAAATGTTTAGATCTATAACTAATCTTGAACATATTTTGATATTTTACCGGTTTCAGCCCTTTGGAAATGTGAATAAACTAAAATGCTAAACTTTTGGAAACAATTGTCCCTTTCAAACGAGATTTTTCATGAAAACTTTGTTTAATGAATATAAATTTCGTTATAAAGATGAATATTTTTCGGATTCAGCTGTCAATTAAAAAAGTTGTTATGCTTAATAATACGCAACTCGATTTCGATGCGAATAATTATTGCAGATATGTATAAAATTCTGTTATTCATTGTAAACTGTACATTTTTTTAGGTAAAGAAATGTGGATATCTAGAATAAATGTTGACCCTTGTTTGGCAAACTTAGTTAGATTGCCTATAAAACATTTTATGAACTGTGTCGATAAGTTACCTAAAATGAATTAACACGATACTACAACATGCTAATTTCTCGTTTTCCAATAAATTTGACAGCTGACAATTATTAAAGCGAACATAAATGTCAAACCATTTTTTAAAATCTTCAGATGCCGTTTCTAAACAACGCCAGATGGCGCTCTCGACATGACTCTTAGAATTATTTCGTTCTCTTTTTTTTTTTGGTTTCTTTTGCTCTACGAGGACGAAATTAAATCGGGACTTATACGGAATTTCTGTAAATGGTCCACAATGAAGAGCGATTTGTTATTAAAAGTACTGGCGAAACCACTCCAAACCCTATAATGCACAACAAAATTAAAACTAACACTGTTTCTGTTGCACATTGCTGGTTTTATTCATTCAAACTTGATCATCAACTTCACTTTCCCTACGTCACTTCTGCGTCTTTCCGCTTCAGAACTTGAGCCACTGATTTCGCTCTTCTAATCTGAGCTTGAAGATGTTCAACGTGAGATGATTTTGCAAAAAAACCTTTTAATTGATCATGAAAGGCTACAAGGGGTATCAGAAAGATCGGGTCCGTTGATATTATGTTAATTTCGACAATATGAAGCTTTTTCTGCAAGGTAGGTAGTTAATTAACGTCACACTGGAGCAACACAACGGATATTGGCGACGGTCCGGGATCAAACCCGAAGAGACAACAACGCGTAATTTTGAACCACGGTCAGATGACGAGGTACCACCTGAGCTGGAACCCCTCTCCAAACTTCCACACCAAGCCAACGTGAGGACATTTGAGGCCACGAGATTTAACGTGCCACCAGCCCCCATGTACACTACGGTCTTTGGTTGGTTTCGAACTCGCAACCCTTCGATTGCTTTTTTTTGCAAGGCTAAATGAAGTTTCTTCTGCTTTTGTGGTAAAATGTGCTTCCTGTACGTATTGCATATCGAGAAACCGGAAGTGAATTTCTCATTTTTAGGTGGTTTGCACTGAAGAGTACTCATTCCATATTTGGTAACAGGAAGTAAAATTCCCGTCTTCCGAATATTAATTTGTTAACACTGAAAATCCTTCATTCAATTTTAACAAATGGAGTTTGAATCGAGTTAACGGTTAAAAATTTATCCATGAATTTTTTGACAGAGAATTATATGCTATATAAAGCCTGTATGAGAATTTGTGCAAAACAAAATACAATTTATTGATTTAGAAATATAACTTCCTCTTTAAATTAATGATTCCCATCCCCATTCCAAGTAAAAGTTTTTCCTATAAGCTTTGAAAATATTGTTCCGAGATGTGCTTGTGAATTTGAAGTAGGGCCGGCCTTGAATGCCGTTGAGCAACGCTTCAAAATAACTTGGCAATGACATCGGGATTCCTGGTTAATGTGTCCAGATGCGGAGGGAGTAGTTCAATTGTTAAATATCATTCCATTAAAATGCAGCGAGGATCTATTTCTGTTCTTGGCCGTTCTCCTTTAGGTCCTCTAGTCATCTTTTCTTAAACATGGGGTGCCCGGTTGGAAGAGTAACGGATTAGCAATCGGAGGGTTGCGAGTTCGAATCCAACCGAAGACCGTCGTGTACAAAGGGGGCTGGCGCACGTTAAATCTGTCGTGACCTCAAATGTCCTCACGTTAGCGTGGTGTGGAAGTTTGGAGAGTGGGGTGCCATATCAGGTGTTACCTCGTCATCTGACCGCGGTTAAAAATTACGTGGTGTTATCCTCGGATCTTTCCCTTCGGGTCTGATCCCAGAACACCGCTTAATTACCCTTTTTGCTGTTCCAGTGCGACGTTAATTAAAATACCTACCTACCAATTTGTCTTTCGTTGTCTTGTGTTTAGCGCAGCTTATGGCTCTTGAGCCATAAAACCCCCAAAACAACCAACCTTCCTGGTCTTGTATTTCTCTTAGTGCATGGCTTCACATACGTTGGTCTAATTAGCTCTTACGTAGCAAAATAGGACCGGTGCACCAGCGAAATCATACCCTAACTTTATCAGATATCGATCATTTTTTTTAAAACAATCATCGATTATCCGAGCTTTTTTTTGAGAGTTTGAGAGTAAATTTATTTTTATTATTTTACACCGATTTTTTCTTGTCCCTGATTGAATCCCTAGTTCTTATACGTATCATTCGGTGGTTTCATTTTCATCTACATGCAATCATCTGATACATATGACCCAGTGTGATTAATTCAGTCATATCGGTGAGATTTTCATTAAGTTTCCATCAAGAACTTCCGCAATCTACTGTTAGTGTCTCGTGTAAAAGGAATTCCTGGATGTTTGCACCTTTCTAGATTTAGTCTAGAACATGATAGACTTGGTAAAGAGTTTCTTATTACGAGATATTGAAAACCGCCCTCTGACCTTTAAGCTATCCTTTTTAGTACGGCATAAGTTGAAAATTAATGAATATGTTAACAGTAAAAAAGTTTTGATTATCGAGTTATCATCTTTACGTTAAGTGAAAATGCTATTGATATGAAATTCTTACTTTATTAACGATTTTATACACTTAACATGGTGGCAACACTTTTATAGAGGCATTTTAACACTTTTTCATTAAGACTAATATTTAGCTATTTTATAATAACGTAGAAAAATATTTTTATGACATTTCTTTTAATATTCCATAATTCTAAGTATGCCTATTGCACATCAATTAATACGAGGGCAGCATTTTTAATATTCTATGCATCTTAAAAATGACAGGAAAATGAAGTAAAGAAATGACTTTCGTCATTTATAAGAACATTTATTTACCTAACGGATTTAATGTTTTGCGAATCCTTTAAACAAGGCTTTTTTGTATGTCACCAAATATACTTATTGTTTTGTAACGCCAAGTATTTCTGATAAAAAGCGAAATTCTCTAAAAAATACAGTTTTGTTCTCAAATTAATAATGGTGTGAAGGAATAAAATGTCTTTATGTATCTAACTGAGAGGATTATAGTACAAATATTATTTGCGTTGTTTTGTAAATTCGTTTGTATTGTTTCTCATAAGTTGTTTTACATCTGAAAGATTGAACCCGTTAATAACTCATCTTGTTTTATATTTCTAGGACATAAATAAGCAGCACATATAACTTGGTAGCTTCCAAAACCTCTTCGAACAGAAGAGCTTATCAAATTAAAAGGATTAAATACTCTAAAACCTTTTAATATACTTATTCATAAATTGTATATTATGGACACGAGTTGTTGGTTGACGCAATAGTTTACAAGTATTCTAACACACAAATATTAAACATTTACAAAGGATTTTCTTTCTAAATACGTTTGTTAAAAAGATCAAATCTTTCGACAAGACAAACTTTTCAGGTATTTATCAGTATCTTCCATAGCAAATATCAACATTTTAATGGTCCAATAATCGAAATTCCACTTGAGTCTGGATCTAATTTTGCCCTCGTGTAGGACAAAATTGATCGTAGAGTGAAAATCACGCGTTTTAAAAAGCGCCTTTCGACGTTTAAGTTATTTGAGAAACCCCCTAAGTGTCAGTTTTTGGTCGAAATCGAATTTTCAGTAATAATCGTTTCTTTCGGTGCAGATGAAGAGGAACATGAGTCAGGCCACTTTACAGGATGTTGGCCATATGAAAGTTTTCGTTTGCTTAAAAACCCTTAAGTCACTGATTTATGAAGTTTCTCTACTATGCGTTTTTGCCGACCGAGTCCGAAGCTTACTTATACTGCCAGTCGTGTTACCGGTGCTTACTTATTGTACCCTCTGATTAACCAGAGGTTTAGAGTTTTCATTGGAAGGACGGAGTGGGAAAACGAGATAAAAAGATATCACATATTATATAACATTTGGACATATACAAGTACACAAACGGCATCAATAGTCAAAGATTAAAGTTGGACCATAACAGCAAAAACATGAACACAATATAAAGAAATTACCCAACACAACACACAATGAAACAACACGAGGAACACTATTCAGGGGTCGGAGGGCCGAAAGGAGGCACAGGGCGACGTGATTATTTTATTCGTTGTTTCTTAAAATTTAGGCTATGGATATTTACATATCGTTACCACTACGCCAAAGGCACCAATCTGCAAAATTGACGTTTCTACAAAAACACGTTCAAAGTTTTGATGCTTCGGGAAAAATCGAGTTGACTCAAAAGGTTGCTTTCTCATGAAAATCGGCATTTCTACTAAAAATCATGATGCGTGGCTTTGTTATAGTATAAAACATGAAATGGTGACTCGAAAAATGCACTTACGTGAAAATCGCCAAAATGCAGATTGGTGCCTTTGTCGTGGTGGTAATCATGTTACCGGTGCTTGGAATATTTACTAGGAACAGGAAGTATTTTATCTTCGGCTGACTTTGAGTTCTTTTTACATTCATAATCTTAAGGATGGACACGCCAATTTCCTGTACCATGAAGGGAACGAAACAAAAGGCCATCACGAATTATGTTCATTTTCTCAGCAAAAATTGAATCGAACATGGCATCGATAAAGCATTGTACATTTACAGACGGATGTGGGCACAAAATGAAAATCACTTATAAGTATGTACTCTGCATTAGTTTTCCTGAGGAAATCTGAAATTGTTGAACAGTACTTACCAATCCGGGTGCTTTTCTTTTTTACCGTGCAACCGCTATTTTGCAGTTTTAAAAGAAAATGTTTTTGAAAAATTTGATCGCACCTTATTTGTCAAAGAATATGATACTGTGATTAAGTCTTCAACAAAGAATGATCGGTGTGAGGTGATAGCAGAAGCAAAAGATATTGACTTCAAAACGTGGTGGCCCAAACATCATAAGATAATATTTTTCATTGTCGCAAGGGGCACAACTTGTACCGTTTCGGATCATTAACCCCAAACCGATCATTTTGTCAAGTCTTCCATAGTTAACGTTCCATAGGAAGAGAAAGTTGTTTTTCAAATTTCACAGTTGAGGCAATTTTCACTCATACAAGTACAAAGATCTCGTAAACGCCAAAACAATGGGTAGCAATGTCAATGGATAGCAGTCACTTTCTGGTTAAACTCTAAAAAATTGCCTCTATCTCACCCTTAAGTGAACCAGTATACCCAAGTGGAAAAATCCCCATCAATCAATAAAAAATTGAAGACAAACAAAGCGATGAACTATATTCCAGAAGAAAGAAAACATTCCAGCATTCTACGATGAGATAGTTTACCAGAGGCCAACTTGTGATAAGGCAGAGAATTACGCTAAGAATAAATTTTTATCTTTCGCCATTTGTACCATTCTTCTTCATACAACTGAATAACACTAATTGTACTTCATATTTTATCTAATGTTTTTACTCATTTGAAAACAAATTTTTGAGATGCACCTTTCCATTTTATACAGCTTCAAATACCCTTACTTTTGGCCAAACGTACGTGTATTTAAGAAACCCAATAAGTCAACAGACTTTGAAAACCCGTAATTCAGTTATTCGTCTCCTGATGAAGAATGTATTTAGATTAAAAAATATTTGTTAATGGAAATAATTGTTCTCTTTTGGTTACTGGTTTTCTTGATTTTCTACAAGTTCTCAGCTGACACGGAGTTTCTCAAGTGACAGATTCACGAGAAGACGTTAATGAGCGTCATCTATTGAAAACGTATTTTAAAAGAGCAGACAAATTCCCTCTATATATATTGTAAATGCTCTGCTTTATTACATAACCTTTTCATTGTAATTTAATCATTTTTAATTATTGTTCCCCCTTAAACTCAAAGTCTATTAGTCCAAAGAGAGTTGTTTCAAGTTACAAGATTCGGCAATTCTACGCAAATACCAAGCTAAAGTTAAGGTATTAAATGCATTAAATCAACTACATACACTTACGAATGTAGATGGATGTCGAAAACCAACTTGGAAAAGTATTTTCCTTTAAATTGCTACTTTCAAGACTGCACCAAACCTTGTTCTAAGTCTTCCAACCCATAGTTTTGATATTTTATCGCTTGTTAAAGAAAAATTGCTAATGAATCCATCAGAAAAATATAAAAAGGGAGGAATATAAGTCAATTTAATCTTTTTGAAATGAACGCCATTCCAATTCCGTGAATATCGACAAAAGTGGGTCCACGCAGATGATTGATTGGATTACAAATCTCTTTTCGGTCCATATTTTGCTGCATCTTGGATGGATCTTGGAATGTGGGGTCTACAGCTTACAAATAACAGATAATTACGTTCAATTTCTAAAGTCTACGATTTTTATTTTATATAGAAAACTCTATGGCTGACTTGATCACTAATGCTGAGGTTGGAAGTACGTATTCACATTCCAATGACCTCTTACCACTGAAACATCACTCATAAAATAATCCATGTTAAATGTTTTTACATAAAATTTAATGAAGAAATGTTAAAACCGCGATTTCTTTTGAACAAAAACTGATTTTCTTGAAACCATTCGATGAATATTAGTTGTCGAATGGTTTGACGAAAAGTGTTATTTTGCTGAACGTTCTCATAGATGAAAATTACAGAATATTATAACCTTATAGTAAGTCCTAAGCGCTTACTGTTATCCCTCAAGTCAATGAACGGCTTCTTTTGTGCAATTCCACCGTTGTAAAGTAACTTCTCTGAGGACATTGTGTGTAAGTTTCTGCACGAATGCGAACGATTTTCTGAATTTAAATTTCTCAAGTTTCGCTTTCTTTCACTTTCACTTTCGTCCCTTATCAACAGTATGGTTGGTTGTATTGGATTTTATAAACACACATTGTCGATAATTGACCATATGTGTGTGTGTATGTGTGTGTTGTGTGTGTGTGACTAAGCTGCGTTAAACACAAGGAAAGTATTATGAACACAGTTATGTCTACAACAAGAATGACTTTGTCCAAAAAGGTTAACAATTTGGTGACGAAATTAACCTACTATGATTATAAAACCACTAATCATTACTATTATTTTTCCAAATCTCTCTTATACTAACTTCTCTAATTTAAGTTTCATGAATAACAAGCACAATATTTAAAAATTAGTCTTACCTGATAGTTGAGAAGCGTTTACCATTTAGTATTTATACCTAAATCCCAAATCAGAAAAATTGGTTCCAACTATACATTTTATTTCATTAAGTTATTCTTTTTTATAAAAATCAACTCGATCATAAGGAATTCAGAATATTTTGTAATTCAAAGAAATGATTCATTTTACTATATCAAATTTACAGATCACAGAACCTCGATCGAAGCAGTGTAAACCCAATAGGCTTGAAGCACAACTTAAAAATCATTGATAAGATATTTGAGATATATGAATATTCGCGCTTAAACACACACATATATAAAATTGTCATTGAAACAGACTTTCAGTTTCCTAATGCCTAAGTAAAACTAAAAAATTCCTGTTCTTAAAATTAGCTGACAATATCTTCGTAAGTCTTGATCCAATACAACAGACCAGTCCAACATCAAGCACATGCAGACAAAACTAATTATGAAATGATTAATTGATTCTAATTCTCTCCTCACACATTTCGATAGCCATTTACCCTTCAACCATGTCGTTCCCTAATGAATAACATCGATTCCCGTTCTCACTTCTGCAATTAAAAGCACGAAAACGGAGTGACAACCAATGCCCAGTGGACGTAGATTCAAGTGACACTCATTGCCAAACGGCCACTTATAAAAGAAACCCAATAAAAGAAGGGACGATTCTGTCGCAAAAGGGTACACGACTCAGACGCGAAAAGATTCAGAAAAGAAAAAAATAGGAAGGGGGGGGAATTCTTTTAATTATAAGGTTTATTCTAAAATTGACCTACTTATAATTAAGAGAACGGGTTCTGGGTGTCCACGTGCTTTGTCTGTACACTCTAGAGAAGGAAAAGGGGAGGGTCAAGGAAAAGTTTTTAAGAAACGGGTTTCCTTTTAATGCTTGGTTTTTTATCTGTCCGATACTCTGAAGTCAATACATCTTTTTTGTGGTTTTCTTCCTTGACAGGCTCTGAATTCGATAGCGAAGACACCGCTGGGTAATAGAGTGGAGAGTATTAAAGGGAAATCAGTAATCTCGCGATACAAATCGCTATATCGCGCCCAGGAAAGCGCGATATACCGAGGGCCGAGAAAAACTTATTAGAAATGAAAAGCCAGACATGCAATGATTAACTCGTTTTTATTTTAAATTCTGTAAAACTACACATTAAACCAGGGGATCGATATAACATTATTGGCGGTTGAATCGGACTGAGGGGTCGATAGAAAAATATAAGACATCTTTGTATGGCTAATATTACTTAAATTAAATTTATATTTTATATATTTATTCCTTCTATCCTATATGTAATGTTAAGAAGGACGTCAAAAACAAAAACTTATCCCTTTGACGATATAAGCCAATATAATATATACCATATGCGCAATAAACACTAACTATAAAATGAACAATCTAAAAACACATATAAGCGTCCTTTTTGCTTGTCCTATTATAATTACATAATAGTAAAATAGAAGAGGTCGATGAATAGTCAAGAGACTTTTGAAGGGGTCGATGGTCAAAGAAGTTTGGCGACCCCTGCATTAAACGCATTGCCGATGGTAAAGCCTTTTAAAATAATATTAAATGAAGTATTTTTTAAAACTAATTTCGTTTCATCCACACTTTTGACGCTCAAATCTTTCTTACCAATTCGGAGTAGCACGGTTGGAAAAGCAATGGATTAGCAACCGGAGGGTTGCGATTTCGAATCCAACCAAAGACCGTCGTGTACAAATGAGGCTGGTGCACGTTAAATCTGTCGTGACCTCAAAAGTCCTCACGTTCGCAGGGTGTGGAAGTTTGGAGAGTGGGGTGCCAGATCAGATGTGAACTTGTGATCTGACCGTGGTTCCAAATGACGAGATGTCCTCGGATCTTTTCCTTAGGGTTTCATCCCGGGCCATTGACAATATACCGTCGTGTTGCTATAATGCGACTTTAATTAAATACCTACTTACCAATCATTACTTGCAAGGGTAGGTATTTAAATTAACGTCACACTGGAGCAACACAACGGGCGTCACACTGGAGCAACACAACGGGCGTCACACTGGAGCAACGCAACGGGCGTCACACTGGAGCAACGCAACGGGCGTCACACCGGAGGAACACAACGGGCGCCACATAGGAGCAATACACTGGAGCAACACAACGGGCTTCACGTTGGAGCAATTTTCACAGGAGCAACATAACGGGCGTCACACTGGAGCAACGCAACGGGCGTCACATTAAAGCAATACAACGGGCGTCACACTGGGGCAATACAATGGGAGTCGCACTGGAGCAACACAACGGGAGTCACACTGGAGCAACACAATGGGCAACCCGACGGTCGGGTTCAATCCCAAAGGGAAAGATCGAGGACAACACCACGTAATTATGAACCATGGTGAGATGATGAGGCAACACCTGAGCTGGCACCCCACTCTTCAAACTTCCACACCACGCTAATTATTTGCAAGGGAAAATTAGACCTCCTTTATATGATTGCCCCACGGTATACCTTTCGACTGAATATACAGTACCGTTATTATAAACTTAGGTTTCTGATAAGCGAGTATAAAAAGAGGGCCCAGCGTCAATTTTTTCTTCTTTATAGAGTGTAATAGAGAGCACTTGAGTTTCTCTATTCTTAGCTTTAAGGAAATATTTTCGTATAGATCTCGTTACAATGTTACATAGTCGAAATGGCACAATATAAACATCCAATCTCATCTTTTGATATTCGACCACAGACAGAAATTATTGAGAAGAGAAAAATCCTAAGGTAGTGCTGTCACATATTTAGCATCTTGTTACACAGGTTTCCGATTTCGTCCTTAAGCGTTGACAATGGAATACTACCGAATTTCGTCTTAGAAAGTAAAATGAAATACAAATGAAGTGATCAATTAAGAAGATTGAGAAAATAAGTTGGGAGGGGGCGGGAAACTACAGCAACATTACGAAGGTAGTTAAATTTACATCGCACTGGCGCACAAGGGGTTATTGGCGAAAGTCCAAGATCCATCTCGAAAGGTAAGTAGATAATTTAATTAACGTCACACTGGATAGACATACGGGATATTGGCGACGGTCCGGGATCAATCCCGACGGGAAAGATGCGAAAACACCACGTAATTTTGAACCACGATCAGATGACGAGGTCACACCTGAGCTGGCACCCCACTCTCCAAACTTCTACACCACTCCAACTCGAGGAAAGACCCGAGGACAACACTTCGTCATTTCGAACCAGTCATATCGCGATCACGTGATATATATCGCGGGGTTCCTGTATTGTTCCGAAATCCAAATCTACATTCTAGAAAGCTGCAGAAACAAACAAGATATTTTATTTCACGGGAATGAGTACAGCAAACTGAATTAGCCGGAATATATCGAGGGCATTTTTGACCAAATCAACACAACCTTTTATTACGACCGCCCTATGCCATGCTTCGATTTAAAAAAAAAAAGAATTGGCAGGTTCGAGACCACTGTCCTTGTGGAGTCCGATTGCCCTTGATGAAAAGCCGCATCCCAACCGAAAGCAAGACAGGCCTTAATGTCATGGTCGTTGAAAAGGCGAGTAATCAGGTCCGAAGGTGTATAATTCGGTTAAAGAAATAGCTTTGGGAGAATGGTAAAAACCGTTATTTCTCGGCTTTTAATGCGGAGCCCGTCAATTGGGGATGCTCTACTTACAGTAGTCCAAGCGACGAGATGCACCGCGTCTGTCTGTTGTGCACATTGAAGTAAATTATGCTGACCTTCCTTTGTGTGAACAAACATTCCTTTAGCGTGTTTTGTCCTGCATTAAAATGCATATTGCTTTTCTCGGAAATCTGCCCTTCGATTCCAGAATTTTTCTTGGCTTTAGTTTTCTAGTTTGGGATATCAACGCGAGTAAGGAAAAATAACGTGAAACGGGAAATAAAATTGCTTCGTGGTGCTGCGTTTTAGTTCTTTTTAAAATGTGTCCCCTTAAGGGCCTTTGAAGAATTTGTTTTATTCTCTGTCGAATTTATCTGTTTTTTTTCAAGTTTTAGATTGTTTCACAGAATTATACCAAGTGAGCCATTACATTCTTGTTTACATACTACAAATGGGTTTCCACATCAAGCAAGCTTATATCCTGGTCCGTATGTTTCTAAATACATTTCAGTGACACAGGCACAAGATAATTACAGTTAGTACACTAAAATGTGTTTGCTCAGCTATGATACTAAAAGCCTAAAGTAAAATGACAAAAAATAAAAATTGCAATGACATTTTCTCTAAGAACTGAATCAGGTACTGTCTTGGGTCATTGTATCAAGAGAAAGAGAAGTGTTACGATGACTTAAGTGCTTGACCAGCGGCTGGAGACTGGATAAATAAGTTATTGATTAGAGTATTTTGCATGTATTAACGAGCAGACCTAAAAAAGGAAAATGCTTTACCTGCTGCCTTCTGGATCAAAATTATTTTTACTTTCCTTTTTACGTAGCAGGATGTATAGGGTTTGGTGTTGGTACCGCAAAATATGCTGATTGTAGCCTTTCTGGTTGATGGATTGGTGGGTGGTTTTGGAGTTTTAATGACCCAAGGGCCATATTTGGCCAAGCTGCGCCAAGCACAAGATATTGTCAAGTAAAAAATGTCGTGAAAGGGGAAAAAAGAAGGATTGGGGAACATAGTGGGATGAAAGCCGGAAAAGATCGGTTGGGTATCCGAGCCCCGTGTTTACAGTTGAGCCCCATGGGGAAATGAAAGATCACTAGAGTACCTCGGGTTCGTGAATCCCTTACACACCTTATGCAGATATGCCCCTCAGAGGGCTCTTTCTGGTTGAAAAGAATACACTTTAAGCTGTAGGTCCCGTTATAATTAGACCTCGCGAAAGAAAAAAAACTACCGTTCATTATTTAACAAACTACTTCATTTTGTTTATTTAACGCCATAAAACTCGAATCCATTCTTCCTTGAACTACGTATACTTGAACTCTTCTTAAAGCTGTATATTTTGATATAAGACATGAAATGAGAGATGCTTAATACAAATTGTGCTTTTTTTAACGAAGCTTAGTGGGCATTTCCAAATAACTGCAAGGTTACACTTCGTTAAGAGTCATAATTTGGAATTAGGTTTAGCTTTCACGACCTTCGAAAAGATTCGTGAAGAATACATGACTACATTCATGGTTTGATTTAAATTTCGATTTTACTTATTTAAAGATTATTAACAATTTTAACTTTTCAATACGTAGGATCGAGGTTTAATTATTTCGAATTTTAATTGTACTTGTTCAATTCTATTACATTTCTACTTTGTTCTTATTATCCAAACGGATAAGTTTATTTTTAGATGCTTCTAATTTATGATGCAATTCATTTGCTATATTTGACCAAATAACAATAAAAATTTAGGACATATAAGTGAGAAACTTTTTAATATTTCTATTGCAAAAGAAACTTTACATTTATTAAAAAGCAAGTTGTGTTTGGTGAATCTTACATTTACTGTATATTGCATTTTATATATTTTGCTCACTTTTTAAAAGGTATATAAATGTAAGTAAAAACCATACGTATTCCTATTATTAGAGTACGAGAGAAAGGAACCTACGTATTCCTTTTAGGGAATTCGAAGAACATCAAAAGCGAAATTATTTTTCAAGCATGGGAAAGTGCATTAAATGGAAAGTAACAATAATAGTGGTCAAATTACACTTTATTGTTGATACACAATATAATTAGATAAGTCTACAGATAAAGTATTGTTTTTATCCTAAATAAATTCATAGAATGGTCTGGATTCATAATATTTATTCCGAAAAAGCAACACAAAACCTCAAAAATATTAATTGCTTACACTTTCGCAATCCCTAAAATATTTCGAAGAAAGTGAAACAAAGGAATTCGGTCTCTGAAATGGTTTCTGTCTTTCCACTGGAATCGTAATGAATCAGAACAAAGAACAAAAGTTCTGGATTTTTTTGTTCGATTTCGTTACGTGATAAGCCAATATTCAGAAATTTTCACTTTTTTTTCCAATCTGGCTCATTGGACGACCTATTACGTCGTTGGAGCCAAACAATGAAGGGGGAAATATTTCCTTCAAAGACAGAGAAAGGCAAGGTAGCTGTTGCCATTGTTCGGTGACTAATTTCACGAAAGGATTAACGTGTATCACTGAGGAGGAAAGCGCTGCTATTAATACAGAGCAATTTTCACTGCACGCGACACATAAGGTTTGCAACTTCCTTAGCGAGAGCTTACATCCCTCTTGAAGAGCACAATTACACCTCTTACTGCGAAACTAGCAAAATATTTATAAGTAACGTCTTTCTGTTTCACGATAATATAAGGTAAGGACTAATAAATACTTTTAAGTAAGCACGATTAAACCTTACTCCTGAAACTAGTAAAATATCTATAAGTAACGTCTTTCTGTTTCACGATAATATAAGGTAAGGACTAATAAATACTTTTAAGTAAGCACGATTAAACCTTACTCCTGAAACTAGTAAAATATCTATAAGTAACGTCTTTCTGTTTCACGATAATATAAGGTAAGGACTAATAAATACTTTTAAGTAAGCACGATTAAACCTTACTCCTGAAACTAGTAAAATATCTATAAGTAACGTCTTTCTGTTTCACGATAATATAAGGTAAGGACTAATAAATACTTTTAAGTAAGCACGATTAAACCTTACTCCTGAAACTAGTAAAATATCTATAAGTAACGTCTTTCTGTTTCACGATAACATAAGGTAAGGACTAATAAATACTTTTAAGTAAGCACGATTAAACCTTACCCCTGAAACTAGTAAAATATCTATAAGTAACGTCTTTCTGTTTCACGATAATATAAGGTAAGGACTAATAAATACTTTTAAGTAAGCACGATTAAACCTTACTCCTGAAACTAGTAAAATATCTATAAGTAACGTCTTTCTGTTTCACGATAATATAAGGTAAGGACTAATAAATACTTTTAAGTAAGCAGGATTAAACCTTACTCCTGAAACTAGTAAAATATCTATAAGTAACGTCTTTCTGTTTCACGATAATATAAGGTAAGGACTAATAAATACTTTTAAGTAAGCACGATTAAACCTTACTCCTGAAACTAGTAAAATATCTATAAGTAACGTCTTTCTGTTTCACGATAATATAAGGTAAGGACTAATAAATACTTTTAAGTAAGCACGATTAAACCTTACTCCTGAAACTAGTAAAATATCTATAAGTAACGTCTTTCTGTTTCACGATAATATAAGGTAAGGACTAATAAATACTTTTAAGTAAGCACGATTAAACCTTACTCCTGAAACTAGTAAAATATCTATAAGTAACGTCTTTCTGTTTCACGATAATATAAGGTAAGGACTAATAAATACTTTTAAGTAAGCACGATTAAACCTTACCCCTGAAACTAGTAAAATATCTATAAGTAACGTCTTTCTGTTTCACGATAATATAAGGTAAGGACTAATAAATACTTTTAAGTAAGCACGATTAAACCTTACTCCTGAAACTAGTAAAATATCTATAAGTAACGTCTTTCTGTTTCACGATAATATAAGGTAAGGACTAATAAATACTTTTAAGTAAGCACGATTAAACCTTACTCCTGAAACTAGTAAAATATCTATAAGTAACGTCTTTCTGTTTCACGATAATATAAGGTAAGGACTAATAAATACTTTTAAGTAAGCACGATTAAACCTTACTCCTGAAACTAGTAAAATATCTATAAGTAACGTCTTTCTGTTTCACGATAATATAAGGTAAGGACTAATAAATACTTTTAAGTAAGCACGATTAAACCTTACTCCTGAAACTAGTAAAATATCTATAAGTAACGTCTTTCTGTTTCACGATAATATAAGGTAAGGACTAATAAATACTTTTAAGTAAGCACGATTAAACCTTACTCCTGAAACTAGTAAAATATCTATAAGTAACGTCTTTCTGTTTCACGATAATATAAGGTAAGGACTAATAAATACTTTTAAGTAAGCAGGATTACACCTTACTCCTGAAACTAGTAAAATATCTATAAGTAACGTCTTTCTGTTTCACGATAATATAAGGTAAGGACTAATAAATACTTTTAAGTAAGCACAATTAAACCTTACTCCTGAAACTAGTAAAATATCTATAAGTAACGTCTTTCTGTTTCACGATAATATAAGGTAAGGACTAATAAATACTTTTAAGTAAGCACGATTAAACCTTACTCCTGAAACTAGTAAAATATCTATAAGTAACGTCTTTCTGTTTCACGATAATATAAGGTAAGGACTAATAAATACTTTTAAGTAAGCACGATTAAACCTTACTCCTGAAACTAGTAAAATATCTATAAGTAACGTCTTTCTGTTTCACGATAATATAAGGTAAGGACTAATAAATACTTTTAAGTAAGCACGATTAAACCTTACTCCTGAAACTAGTAAAATATCTATAAGTAACGTCTTTCTGTTTCACGATAATATAAGGTAAGGACTAATAAATACTTTTAAGTAAGCACGATTAAACCTTACTCCTGAAACTAGTAAAATATCTATAAGTAACGTCTTTCTGTTTCACGATAATATAAGGTAAGGACTAATAAATACTTTTAAGTAAGCACGATTAAACCTTACTCCTGAAACTAGTAAAATATCTATAAGTAACGTCTTTCTGTTTCACGATAATATAAGGTAAGGACTAATAAATACTTTTAAGTAAGCACGATTAAACCTTACTCCTGAAACTAGTAAAATATCTATAAGTAACGTCTTTCTGTTTCACGATAATATAAGGTAAGGACTAATAAATACTTTTAAGTAAGCACGATTAAACCTTACCCCTGAAACTAGTAAAATATCTATAAGTAACGTCTTTCTGTTTCACGATAATATAAGGTAAGGACTAATAAATACTTTTAAGTAAGCACGATTAAACCTTACTCCTGAAACTAGTAAAATATCTATAAGTAACGTCTTTCTGTTTCACGATAATATAAGGTAAGGACTAATAAATACTTTTAAGTAAGCACGATTAAACCTTACTCCTGAAACTAGTAAAATATCTATAAGTAACGTCTTTCTGTTTCACGATAATATAAGGTAAGGACTAATAAATTCTTTTAAGTAAGCACGATTAAACCTTACTCCTGAAACTAGTAAAATATCTATAAGTAACGTCTTTCTGTTTCACGATAATATAAGGTAAGGACTAATAAATTCTTTTAAGTAAGCACGATTAAACCTTACTCCGAAACTAGTAAAATATTTATAAGTAACATCTTTCTTTTTCATAATATAAGGTAAGGACTAATAACAATTTATAAGTAAGCACAATTAAACCCCTTACTCCTAATCTAGCAAAAAAAGACACCAAATATAGACTAGTAAAATAATTAAAGACGTAAAACTGATAGAAGAAACCCAGCATTTATGACCTTAAAATTTGTTAAAATAAGATTTAAAAACAATTTCTCGATCTGAATCTACACTTTCCCCCTTGTTATATTTTAATTAAGTACGATGGATGTTTCTAAAAATCTGGGAATTGTGTTATAAATTTTTTATTCCGATTAAATTTTCAACTTTCATATCCATTGTAATTTTTGAATATAATTTCCATTTCTGTATGCACTAGTCCTTTGGCGAAACTAGTTTTTAAAACCATCTTAAAACAATTCCGTATATATACTCTGGTTTAGAGCTTATTTCTATGTCATTTTCATAATAATCACCTTCAATCACATAAACCGCGTAGAGGTATTATGGAAGAGATCGAGGAAGCCTAGTTGGATTAGCAACTGGGGGGTTGCGAGGTCGAAACTCTGTCCAGTCAAAGACCGTCGCGTACACGAGGGCTGGTGCATGTTAAATCTGTTGTGGCTTCAAATGTCCTCACGTTGCCGTGGTGTGGAAGTTTGGAGAGTGGGGTGCCAGCTCAGGAGTTGTTCTCGTCATCTGACCACAGTTCAAAATTACGAGGTGTTGACCTCGCGATCTTTGCCTTCGCGATTGATCCCGGACCGTTGCCAATAGTCGTTGTGTTGCTCCATTGTGACGTTAGCTACTTACCTACCAATTATGGATGGGGTGGAAACAGGACAGGTAAAACTGGGTGTCCCTCTCATACCTTCTTTGTGCTCTCTTTCCATAACAAGAAAATAATGTCTGAGAATCTTAGTGCTTTCCATAATTGCGAAATGAGCGCTTAAAATCACGTCTGTATTCGTGAAAAGGCTCAATCACACTGATTGGCATTCACTAACATCGTTGGAAAAACCTGTCAACACCTGTTTTTACCTGGAACATTAATCACCAACTCAACCGGATCGCAATTCCCAAAATTTGGGAGACATCCCTCATGGAAAGAAACTATTTTCCCTACAGCAGCGTTTCTCAAACTGTGCTCCGCGGAGCACTTAGTGCTCTGCAAAACAATTCCCAGTGCTCCGCGAAAAGGTAGGACATGTTTAAAATTAAAAATATGTTTATTAAACATATTTTAAAGTTTAAAATTTAAAATATCTTTTACGAAAAAAATGGTACAATCTAATGTATTGACCTTGTATCGTCAATGCTATTTTGCTGTTACTAAATAAAGTATATAGCTGCGAGATAAAATTTAGTGCTCCACGTTGAATTTCCAATTTCAAAGGTGCTCCGTGACTGAAAAAATTTGAGAACCTCTGTCCTACAGATTAAGAAAACGCTACCTTGAAATAAAAACAACTATTAAATATTACACAGGATAAACAGAATTGTTGGACATCTGAGAAAACAAGTGGATAGATTTCGGAGGAAACGCGTGATGGAGATAGGTAGGTATTTTAATTAACGTCACACTGGAGCAACACAACGGGATAATTCCGTGATGAAGGAAACAGTCACCATTATTAGTTAGGTAGGTAGGTAAAATCGCACTGGAACAACACAACTGGTTATTGGTAACGGTCCGGAATTCAGCCGGAAAGGACAGATAATAGGTTAGGTTAGGTAGTTAATTAACGTCGGTATGAAGCAACACATTGGTGACAATGCGGGATCAATCTCCAAGGGAAAGATCCGAGGATAACACCACGTAATTTTGAACCACGGTCAGATGACGAAGTAAACTGAGCTGGAACCTCTCTAAATTCCACACCACGCCAACATGAGGACATTTGAAGTCACGGAAGATTTAACGTGCACTAGCCTCCACGTACACGATGGTCTGTGATTATTAGAAGATTTCTGAATAATGTATTATTGCTTTCACCCCACAACACGCATGTTATTGCTAAATAACCACGTCTATTGGTTGAGAGATCTATGTAAGTGTAGGTAAGACTGGATCAAAGAAAATCAAAACTGGTTGGAATTCATGCAGGTTGGTTGGTTTGAGGGTTTTATGGCGCAAGGGCCAATTTGTCCATCCTACGCCAGACACAGGACATACAACATCAAGTATTAGACACACACATAATGAAAGTTTTACTGAGATAGAAGAGAAAAATACGCCTAGGGGAGGAATGCACCTGACTAATCGAACCTGCGCCGCCTACAGCTCGAAGGCTGCTAGCGCAGTGGGCATACCCTCGACGGCCCCAGAAGACTACAGGTGGCAGAACGGATAGACGCGTGTGAACCCCTCAGAGAAATTATTCAAATCTTTCGAGAAAATCGTTGTTGCTAATTCAATTAGCGCTTTACAGTTTCTCAGAATAAAGCAGTTTGCTTTCTATGTTCTTCACACTTTATAATTTCAAGTGCGTCATCACCGAAAAACAATAGTTTACCTAATTGATGAGCCATGGAAATGAAAGACCACGAGTTGATAAAGAGTAGAATAGTCGCGCAAGATGAACAGGAATCTTCTTTGTCCACAGCTGCACCGAAAGTAGAGAAGTCAGTGATTGTGTTTGAGACACTTTTATCTCAAATAGTTGAAGCATGACTAAGTATTTTGAGAATTTTAATAGAATTGCGACTATTTTCTAGAATAAAGCACGCGTCGAATTGTGTGGCTTCTTCATTTCCTTTCACTGAAAAGACCTTGAAGATGTAACATGGACATGACTCTTCGGCTTTCAATTTCGTCTAAAAAGGACTCATATCCGCTTCCTGCTCTTTGAGAAATCATTTCTTAATTTGCTTATTTATGTTAGAAAATTATCAGAATATTGCTCAATGTCTGGCAAGTTCAGAAATGAAACAGAGTACATGTTGAAACTTCCACGCTATACATGTATTAAATATTTTTTAGATGAATATACAAATTAATTCAATATTCATCATTTCAAACTTGCTTGTAGATGTTAGATCTATGATTCTGTATGATCACCAACATTTATGATCCTATATATTTTCGGGAACTTAAGTGTTATTGCTTTAATATTTATAAATTCCGTCTTGTAAATAAATTTAAGTTATATATGAGCAAATTAAATGGTTCTTTACTGTAGAATTTTTAGAATCCTATTTCCAAGCGAGCGCTAGCTCAAGTGTGACCTCGTCATCTGACCGTGGTCCAAAATTACGTGGTGGTGTCCTCGATCTTTCCCTTCGGATTTGATTCCGGACAGTCGCCAATAGCCCGTTTTTCATAGATATTTCAACTTCTACTTGACTACCTCCAAATAAAGGCTCATTCATAAAACCTAATCAAAATTTCCATCCATGCGGCCAAAGCTTAAATAAGCCATATTGTCACTTGCTGATTCAGATGAATGTCTTGTTAAGAATACCTATGAGGTAGGTAGTTAATTAACATCGCACTGGAGCAACAGAACGGACTAGTGGCGGCGGTTCGGATCAATCCCAAAAAGGAAAGATCCGACAACACCTCGCCATTTTGAATCCCGGTCAGATGACGAGGTCAAACTCAGACATGAGACGAGACAAACTCAGAGGTGACTCCAAGCTCTCATTAACTATGATGGATTCTTGTATTACCAGCTATTTCCAAGCGGCAAGATCTCACTAGGCATTAAATGCGCATGCTGGTGTAAAGCATATCACCGTAGGCTTTTTATTCATTTAGCTTTATTTAAATTTCATTTTTTTAACAGTCCATGTTTTAAAAATCAGCACTACTAAAAATCGGCATAATAATTTGAAGCAAGACACAATTAACAATCCCAGTCATCGATAAGTATGCTAAGCCTTGAAGGTTCTGACACAGCGACTGAAATGGCAAAAATATAGCTTCTTAAAGGTAATAGTGCTTCTAAAAACAAACTACTTCCGTACGCATTCTATTGTCTTCAATAGATACTTAAACTTCTATTTAACTGCTTGCCAAATCAAAGCTCGTATGGAAAGCACATTCTGAATATTACCAGCCCAATTTCCACTACCAGTTTAGTTTAACTTTATTTAAAATTTATCTACATTTTGTGAGCAATCCTTCATCCCCTTCTAAAATTAGCAACATACTCGTAGTGCTTAAGGCACAAAGCATACAAGTACAATTATAGTATTCAAGTCTACCACATTCTGCTTCCCAATCTAAGACTTTAAGTCACGTTAAACTTGACAAGGACTGACACAAGAGGCAATTAAAAATCCAGGAACGAAGCTCCTTAAAGGCAAAGCTTGTACTAAAAACGGCTAATCCATCCAACACATTCTATTATCAGCCATCTTCCACGGCCATTTCAACACTGAAAACAATTAGCCACTCCTCGTGTGTTGCTTAAATTAGCTCTCGGGACTTAGCCACCCGACACCAGTCGGTCCGCACGAAGCTCTCTCGCCAATCAGTCACCCAAAACGAAGAACATCGAAAACGGTTACGTAATTGGCCGCGAGAAGGCCATTTTCTCTTTCGTTGGTCGGAACACTTTTCGGGGGATTTCAACCTGGATGTCTTCGAAAACGAAATCCAGTGGAGGGGGTTAACAGAGCGTTTCGACAGAAATCTCTCCCGGTGGCTAATTAAACGAAGGGTTGAACGAACCTTCTGCCCAGATAGACGCTGCCTAATCGGGAGCGATTTGTTGTCACCCGACAACTTCGATACGGGGAGGACGTCGGCTTATGTCTTCCGAGTGCAGGTAATGACGTGTTTTGTGTAGGGGAGTTTCAGTTCCTGTTTGTGGCTGGCGAAATGAAAGGATCACGAGTCATTGAGTTGTTAAAATGCTGTAATTGTTTTTATCTTCGAGGAGGTCCTCGACGATAAGCCGCCCAAGTTGCCAGGGGCAACGGCTTTATCGTTCTGATTGGAATCTAGTTTTATTTGGGGATATCTTGGTTGGTTGTCTTTTGGAGTTTTATGGTGCAAGGGCCATATTTGACCAAGCTGCGCCAAACACAAAGCCAAGTGAAGAACATCGTGAAAGCTAAAAAAGAGGAATTGGGGAGCAAAGTAGTGGGATGAAAGCAGAAGATCCGCGACACAGTGACATTAAGCCCCATTTGAAAAGAAAAGATCACTCAGGTACCTCGGGTCTGTGAAACCCCTAAAGGAAACATGCCCCTGAGGGCGGGAGATATCTTGAGAATGGGAATTAAAATGCCGAAATCAAATTACTCTTTGCTATGAAAATTCATAGATTCCTGCAAAATTAATTGAAGAATAGCATGCCAAATCGAAACACCTGACAACGCTTATTTTTACTAGTTCATTGGCAAGTACGTTTACCCAAAAATACGAATTCAGTCAAAGGATATGTATAGGGCCGGATATAGTATATAGAAGGATATGTATGTATGCCGGATATAGAAGGATATGTATAGGACAAAAGGATATGTATATCCTTGAAGACGCGTTCATGCTCGACGCGTTTCGACTTTTCTGCCTCTCAGAGTGGAATGCGACCCTATGTTCCATGGTAATTATGGCTCGTCTGGATGGGTACTATCACCCCTATTATTTTGTAAAAACAATTTAGACTCACCCTGTATATATGTCATAATAAAAGAAATTATAAGCCTGCAGTCGTGACGAGTGGCAACCAGAGAGAATTATCCATTGGTACTGAGTGTAATCTTGATTCCACAAATGGGAGACAGAAAGTTCTATAACCAATTCTTAATTACTTCAACAAAAACAAGTGGTGACTTAATGCGTGGAGGTATTGAGAGTAGGGTGTTTGGGACGGCTCTGAGAGCTCCTTATTCTAAGGGGCTCGTGAAAGAATGAATAGTTTACATTGAACTCGCTAGAGGGATTAGGATTAAGAGAAATAGTATCGAATCAGGGGATCTATCAAGAAAGTTCATTGGTAGAAGTCGGTGGTTTAACGAGGAATCATTTGATCTTACATAGGCGATTTGAAAGCAGGAGGGTCCCCGAGAGGTCAAAGTTAATGAGATGGCTTGAGTTCAAAGGGGAAAGGGGGTGGCAAGATATATTGACCACTTGTCCAAGGAGACAAAGACTAGGAGAAAAGGGGAACTTTAAGGACTTATCTGTAGTGAGAATTGTACTTAGGGGTTAGTTTTAGGTATCGTTTCATACATAGATATATGATTTGTTGTGATTATATCGGGAATCCATGCGTCAAGTTTAAAGTAGCTTGCAACCCGGCATGGAATTCATAACCTTTCAAATTAAAGGATGAATTCAGTACCCTCCATCAGTAATCGAAAGTCAACTGAAAACCATAGTAAGAAAATACAGAAGTAGACAGATGAAAATTTTAGTAAAAAAAAAATCTTAATAAAGCTGATAGAAGGTGAATAACTATTTCTGTGGAGCAAAATGTTCACCAAAGAGGACCTCCGGATGAGATCTCACATAATGGACCTATGTACGTTTCATAACATAATGGCGAGAAATGAACTTAAGTCTTAAAACTTCGCTGTCCACAGATATGCCAAAATGATCTTCCCAAATCATACAACTCCTCATTGACTAATGTTATGCATATAACCCGCATTCACTCACTCCCATGATATTATCTTCATAATCCTAGAAAGCTGTGCATGATATCTGTATAATTTCTCATACTGTCGATTGCATCAACTCCATTATCTTCAGAGGGTTACCAAAATTGGTTAGCTTGGATTTTAATGGCTCTAGAGCCATATTTGGACAGAAGGTAACGAAAGACCGTTATCTCACCGTTGTCCACTGCACTAAATGTAAAATTATATTGAAAAATGGAAAAAATATTAATTTTATAGATTTGGTTACATATATTTTTGCCACAGAACTAAAAAAAATTAGTTTGCTAAAATGTGCTTTCATGTAGGTCAATGGAAAAAGCATGACACAAACTATTTATTTTCGAATGGTTAACAAAATTTAAAATAGAAATTAGATTTATTGAATTTGAGCAAAATTTAAAAAAATGCAATTTTTATGAGTAATTTAAATCAAAATTTCAAAACTTTGTACTCAGCGCTTTCAAAGTAACTGAAGAAAATGAACTCTCATCTCCAATCATCCCTTGTCCCACGTGTCTCAAATGCCCATCTCAGGGAAAGTGGAGGAGAAAATAAAATTGACTCGCCCTAGTTTTTGGGGAGACAGGTGTGTGTTCTCTTACCATTTTTCAATGGGGATCTTTCGAATGACCAACGTTGCTCTACGTCAATGCCAGTAGAGCCCCTAGGAGTAAAGGTAAAGTCAATAACAGTTCGGTGTCAGAGATCAACTTTTGCACCACTGATCGCCGGTCGTAAATTCCGAACTATCAATTGGGATCTACTTAACGTCCAGATGGTTTTTAAGGGGTGCACGACGGAGATTCAACAATCTCCCAGAGAACTAGAGGGACGCGCAACAACAATTTTTCAAGAACACGAATAGAGCAGGTGGGTTTTTTGGAACTCAGTCGATGGCCGTTTTTGAGTCGATCCCTATTCCTCTTTTTGCAGGTCCCACAAACAGACATTATTTACAGAATCAATCAGGGGCACAAATCCCTGATTCATTCTGTAAGTAACGTAAATTCGAGTGTTTAAAAATAAATATCTAGTTTAATTGTATTTTGGGCACAGCTCTTCTTGACACACCACTCGACATTACCGAAGAGTCTTTCTGCACAAGATCCTTTCAGCTTCGAAATGACTCTTTAATGTTCATCTGAGAAATCCATTTGATTAGAGAGCACAATTGGGTTGTTGGGTTGATTTGGAATTTATGGCGTGATATCTAAAAAATGATTGAGCTGCGTCAAACGCAGGACAATGAAATTTAATTACGATAGATTTAAAAACCATCAAAATAGTAAGCAGAGCAACATTAAAAGGGTAATAAGATGTCCAATTGAACAACTTGAAAACAAAATAGAAGCTTTGTTTCAAAGTATGAAAAAAGTAAATACGTTGACCTATCACTAATATAAAGTTTTGTGCAGAATTAAAGTGCATTGATGTAAATGACTTAAAAGAGACGAAGTTTGAAAGACATAAAAATATGAGATCCATAAAAACCATGTAGAAATCCCTGAAGAAAAAACTAATTGTAAGAGTTAACTCATACCTAAGAAACCTTCCAAGTGGTTTCAACGAGATATCTCGTCCATCAAGATCTGACCAGTTTCGCCAATGAAGAATACCTCGTCGAGATAACCTGATTAACCCTCACCAGGAGGGTTAATTCAGACTTGATGAATTGTAATTTAAAAGGTGTTGAATTATAGATGAAATGTAAGAAGGTAAAGAGCGATGAATGTGGTAGAGAGAGAACACAAGACTTATCACTTTCGAGCAAATCATTGCAAATAAAGACCCACGTTAAGGAAAAGCATATTCACTGCGATATTATGCTCACTAGGGTCATATAATTTGTCCACCCTTGAGCCAATTCCTCGATCGAACAAAAGATCTCTTGAATTGGCTCCTTTCCATAAAACCATTCAAGCTATCTGGAAGTAAACAATCGTTATGAAATGCATATTCAGACCAATGAATTATTTGTCAACAAAATTTGCCTTCCGATGACCACTCGAGCAGAAACTTTTACTTAGGCGGTAGTTTGTCTATCTTCATCACACAGAGCGTTCCGCACGAATTGCAATCTGACATTGACCTTCATGAAATCGCAATTGAAAATAGCTCTATTTTGGGTATGAAAAAACCCTTTTGGGATGATAGGCGTTTCGCCTCATAATGCCGGCACTAATGGTTCTTGGAGAGAAAGTTTCAAAACAACCATAATTACCTGTCAGAAGTGTAGAAAAAACAGCTTCTTACCGATCTTTTTTGCTCGTACTTGCGGTAATTCATCGTAGTTTTGCAGCGCTTCATCTGTTTTCATGGCAAGTTAAGTTCCGGCATGCCTAACGGTTGATAGTTTGCCTGAAACGACTTACTAAATCTTCATTTTTTATTGCAAAGAACTTGCGGATGAATCTAATTCATTATTGTAGAATACAATACTTCACAAATTTATATAAAGAATTTAACAGAACTTTTAATGTTATTGAGAGAGCTAGTCATTTTACAATGTAGTGAGTTGGATTTGTTTCATTGTTTCTTCATACCAAGATGGTTATATCTCACTCAAAGTCCTATCCTATGACTTCATAGTGGCGAGAGGGTGAAGCACAGGCGAAGTACATCGGGAATATATACTCCTGGTACGGTCACCCAAGGCGTGAAGGCTGTGCTGCTTCACCCGGCTAACATAGGAAGGTGAACGGGTGGCTAAGTCGGACTGCTACAGAGATGGCTCCCAGATCTTAGGATCAATAGCAGACGCGCTCTACCCATGTCATGTATTTGTTCAAAAAGCAATTGCGCAGATAATCTTCAGTACCTTTTCATCACTGGTACCTCAGTAAAACACCAGGAGAGCTACTAGCCTTCAATTGGCCCAGGAAAACTTTCTCTATGCTTTCCAGGCTCCTATCTGGCCATTTGATATTCTTTGATGGCCAGAAATTCTTTCCCACTCGTACAAAGTGCGGCTTATTACCAGCCTCACACATCCTGAATTGCATTGGAGCCACACATGAAGACAATTTTAAGGACCCATCTGCCATTAACCAAAAACTTTTTTAACACAAACTCAATGACTTTGTGTAATTTGGTTTTTACACTGAGATAAGAAAGAAACAAGGGTGGTAATATAAGTATTGCAATGTAAACATTGCTAAAAGCTCCCTTATAGCAAAAATTTTCATTTTGTATCGCACCACATGTGGTGTGCTTAATAAGGAAAGATTAATGCAAAATAACTGAATTTCAGATCCCCAAAGCACTTCGTAATGCCAGATATACACCCAATTTCTTTCAAACCATGTTGAAGGATGATGCACTTCCAAAGCTGTTTATACTTCGCTGAGAAGCTTAATAATTTTAGTTACTTGATTTAATAGAGAAAAAATGGAGGAATTTCAAAAACAATTATATTGATAACTCTTACTTTCTAAGGGCCGCTGTAGCCTGGTTGTAAGAGTAGCGAATTAGCAATCGGAGAGTTGCGAGTTCGAAAGTTGATCCAAAGACAGTCGTGTGCGTGGAGTATTAGGTATTTTTAATTAACATCGCACAGGAATAACACAACGGGCTATCGACGACGTTCCGGGATCAATCCCGAAGGGAAAGATCAGAGGACAACACCTCGTCATTTTGAACGGTCAGATGACGAAGTGTTGGCACCCCACTCTCCAAACTTCCACACCACGTCAACGTGAGGACATTTGAAGCCATGACAGATTTAATGTCCTCCAGCCCCCTTTGTACAAGACGGTCTTTGGTAGGATTTGCACTCGCAACCCTTCAGTTGCTAATTCGTTACTCTTCCAATCTGGCTACCGTGGCCCATATAAATTCTCACATTGTTTTCTCTTTATGTAAAAAGGGTGCAAAGAGGAGGTTATGGAAGAAGGGCACCCAGTAACTATCCTGAATTGATGAAAAACCTCTGCATGTTGCGATTTCAGGACTTAAATGATATAAGAGCTGTAAACCAGTGGATTAAGACTCCCTAAAAAGGTTTAAAAATGACCTAAAAACCCTGAACCGCACTTGAACTGTTGCCTCCAGTTAAACGGAAATTATACTGTAAAACGACATAACAAAAATTAATGGAATAAAAAAGTTTACATCAATTCCTAGAACTTTGGATACATCCATCTTATAAGCCAAATTTTGAGGTTCAAGTTCTTTCAAGATTCACCGACCAAATGTAACAAGAAAGGGAAATTTAAAGCAGTGTTGGCTTCTGTCTCCAATCCACACGAAATTTGGTACTTATTCTTTAGGGGGTAACTTAGGCTACATACACTGCTGGCCACCGTAAATGCAACACCCTGAAGGAAGCATGCAAATAATATGAAATTTACAACATGCATTAGCGGAGGTGAGATATGCAAATGATTAGAATTTCAGCGCAGACGCACATCGCGCGCGCCTGTGGCGCCACTTCAAAGCACTATTTAAGGCTTGGAGATTTCGACGATTTCAAGTACGGCAATTGTGTTTTTCTTGTCGTTTTTTCAAAAAAACGATCAATTATGCCTCGTAGAAAACAGCGATCATCTTTTGATCAAGTATCCGAGTTCGACAGAGGAAGAATAGTGGCCTACCGAGATTGTGGATTATCTTTCAGGGAAATCGGTAGTCGTGTTGGACGAAACCAAACAACTGTAATGCGGATATGTGATCGTTGGATGCAGGAGGGTACGACGGACCGACGTGTTCGATCGCATCCACCTCAGTGCACCACTTCACGTGATGACAGGCATATTGTGCGTATGGCAGTGACGGATCGCTCAGCCACATAACGAACCATAGCACAGCACATTCAGTCTGTACCGCATCATCCAGTGTCTGCGCGTACCATTCGACGCCGTTTACAGCAGAATGGTCTGTCCGCAAGACGTCCATTGCTTCGTCTACCCTTGACGCAGAACCACAGACGTTTCCGCCGCCAATGGTGCGATGAAAGAAGGATGTGGACGGCAGAATGGAATGAAATTGTCTTTACTGACGAGTCACGCTTCTGTCTGCAACACCACGATGGTCGGATTCGAGTCTGGAGACACCGTGGAGAGAGGATGCTGAACAGCTGCGTTATGCACCGCCACACTGGTCCTGCACCGGGTATTATGGTATGGGGCGGTATTGGATATCACTCTCGCACTCCTCTAGTACGCATTGCCGGTACTTTAAACAGCCAGCGCTACATCTCCGAGGCGTTGGAGCCAGTTGTCCTTCCTTACCTTCAGGGCTTGCCCACAGCCATATTTCAACAGGATAATGCGCGACCACACGTGGCACGCATTGTCCAAGGGTTCTTCGTCAATCGCCAGATTGAATTGCTTCCCTGGCCAGCTCGCTCTCCGGATCTTTCGCCGATAGAAAACATGTGGTCCATGGTTGCTCAACGATTGACCCAGAATACATCCCCAGCTGCCACACCAGATCAACTTTGGCAACGTGTGGAAGCTGCTTGGTCTGCTGTACCCCAAGAACACATCCAAAGTCTCTTTGAATCAATGCCGAGGCGTGTGGCAGCGGTGATCTCCAACAATGGCGGCTACTCTGGCTACTGATTTTGGCAGGAACCACACTTCACAGAAGTCTATAAATTTAATCATTTGATGCTTGGTCAACATGTTATCTACAAAATAAATTTTGTTGTGATATCTCTTGTCTTTCTTGGTGTTGCAATTTGGGTGGCCAGCAGTGTATTAACCCCTGTTCTATTTGTCTTGGGTGTACAGATGGGGCTAAAAGCAATTCGAAATCCCCATCGGAATAACATCGAGTATTTTTAGGATCACTGTCAGACCAATTCACACCCAATTTGGAATACTCATTCTTTAGATTCCTGCTGGAAACAGGCTATATATTAACCCCGTTCTATTTGCCTTGGTTCTATAGAGTATAAAACTTTTTAAAATTCCCACATAGCAATAACATTGAGTATTACAATGAAGTACAAACAATTCAACCCTAGCAACGCCGGGTAATTCAGCTAGTTTGTAACAAAGCATAAAATAATAATCGATTTCTTTAAACACTGGCATATAACAATGCTGACCTATGCAATCGATTCATGTGCTGTAAAACTCAAAAAGCACAGTACTGGTCCTTAGACAAGACTTCGGGCCCTTAGGCTCGAATACTGGCCAATGACATGATCTCGTTCTTTGGCATCAACTCTAACCATGTCACAAAAACAATTAGTGAATCCACTCTCATTAGTAAACTTCTCATTCTATTTGCATAGAAGGTATATAATTTGAGGCTCGGTATAA